>CM053035.1:144601427-145983927 GCA_028564925.1 Lithobates sylvaticus | reverse complement strand
TATCTGAACAGATCAATATCTGATCTGATCAGATCTATACTAGCGTCCCAGCAGTTTAGGGTTCCAAAAAAAAAAAACGCATTGTTAGCGGGATCAGCCCAGATACCTGCTAGCACCTGCGTTTTCCCCCCTCCGCCCAGCCCAGCCCACCCAAGTGCAGTATCGATCGATCACTGTCACTTACAAAACACTAAGCACACATAACTGCAGCGTTCGCAGAGTCAGGCCTGATCCCTGCGATCGCTAACAGTTTTTTTGTGTAGCGTTTTGATTCAGTCGCTTCAGTCAGGAGCTTTTTTACCTGTGAATCTCAAAAAAATAAAAAAAAATAAAATAGTTGTCGTTTTATTGTTCTCTCTCTCACTCTATTCTCTCTCTATTGTTGCTCTTTTTTTACTCCATTCTATTCTGCAATGTTTTATTATGTTTTATCATGTTTTATCATGCTTGCTTTTCAGGTATGTAATTTTGTTTACTGTGTTTTAGTGTTGAGCATTTTTTTGTTTTCAGGTGCGCCATTCAGTTGCAACGCGGATTTATTTATCTTGACAGCAACAGCGTTTGCTCCCACGATACATAAAGCCGCGACTCCAACGCTGTAGGAGGTGATTTCACCACCACAGTTTAAAAAAAGAGCATATATGCCGAAGCATGGGGGCAGCAGGGGGGGGGAGGAGCGATTGGCTCCTAATGCCACGTACATACGGTCGAAATTCCGACCGTGTGTACACGGCATAACTTTTGCGGGAGGATGCCCCCATGCATCGGCATATATAAATGGTGCATGTATGCCCATCATTAGAAGTGGGTGGATGAAGGGAGGTATTCTAATGGTGGGCATACCCACCAATCAATCTCTTTTTTTCGTTCAGCCAAGAGGCTGCATGAAAAAAAAAAGATTACAATATATGTCCAGTATGTTGCTGGACTTTGAATGGTTATACCAGAATGATGCCTGCAGGTTTAGGTATCATCTTGGTATCATTCTTTTCAGCCAGTGATCGGCTTTCATGTAAAAGCAATTCTAGCGGGTAATTAGCCTCTAGACTGCTTTTACAAGCAGTGGGAGGGAATGTCCCCCCTCCCGGATATAAACCGCGCCATTGGGAAATTGGGAAAGCATTTTATCACACCAATCTTGGTGTGGTCAGATGCTTTGAGGGCAGAGGAAAGATCTAGGGTCTAATAGACCCCAATTTTTTTTTTTCAAAAAAAGAGTACCTGTCACTGCCTATTGCTATCATAGGGGATATTTACATTCCCTGAGATAACAATAAAAATCATAACAAAGAAAAAAAATGGAAGGAACAGTTTAAAAATAGAATAAAAAAAGCTAAATAAATAAAAAAAAAAAAACAAAAAAAAAAAAAAAAGCACCCCTGCCCCCCCTTCTCTTGCGCAAAGGCGTACACAAGCGTTGGTCTGGCGTCATATGTAAACAGCAATTGCACCATGCATGTGAGGTATCACCGCGAAGGTCAGATCGAGGGCAGTAATTTTAGCAGTAGACCTCCTCCGTGAATCTAATGTGGTATCATGTAAAGGCTTTTAAAGGCTTTTAAAAATGTATGTAGTTTGTCGCCACTGCGTGTTTGTGCGCAATTTTAAAGCATGTCGTGTTTGGTATCCATGTACTCGGCCTAAGATCATATTTTTTATGTCATCAAAAATTTGAGCAATATAGTGTGTTTTAGTGCATTAAAATAAAAAAAAGTGTATTTTTTCCACAAAAAATGCGTTTGAAAAATCGCTGCGCAAATACTGTGTGGAAAAAAAAAATGCAACACCCACCATTTTAATCTGTAGGGCCTTTGCTTTAACATTATATATAGTGTTTGGGGGTTCAACGTAATTTTCTTGCAAAAAAAAAATATGTTTTCATGTAAACAAAAAGTGTCAGAAAGGGCTTTGTCTACAAGTGGTTAGAAGAGTGGGTGACGTGTGACATAGGCTTCTAAATGTTGTGCATAAAATGCCAGGACAGTTCAAACCCCCCCAAATGACCCCATTTTGGAAAGTAGACACCCCAAGCTATTTGATGAGAGCAATGTTGAGCCCATTAAATATTTTTTTTTTTTTGTCCCAAGAGATTGAATAATGAAAAAAAAAAAATATATATATTTTTTTTTACAAAAAAGTTGTCACTAAATGATATATTGCTCAAACATGTCATGGGCATATGTGGAAATACACCCCAAAATACATTCTGTTGCTTCTCCTGAGTACGGGGATACCACATGTGTGGGACTTTTTGGGAGCCTAGCTGCGTACGGAACCCCAAAAACCAATCACCGTCTTCAGGCTTTCTAAGGGTGTAATTTTTTTTATTTCACTTCTCACTGCCAATCACAGTTTCGGAGGCCATGGAATGCCCAGATGGCATAAAACCCCCCCAAAATGACCCCATTTTGGAAAGTAGACACCCCAAGCTATTTGCTGAGAGGTATTGTGAGTATTTTGCAGATGTCGCTTTTTGTCACAAAGTTTTGAAAATTGAAAAAAAAAATTTTTTTTTCTTTACTTTCTTCATTTTCAAAAACAAATGAGAGCTGTAAAATACTCACCATGCCTCTCAACAAATAGCTTGGGGTGTCTACTTTCCAAAATGGGGTCATTTGGGGGGGTTTTGTGCTATTTTGGCATTTTATGGCCTTCGAAACGGTGATAGGTAGTGAGGAGTGAAATCAAAAATTTGCACCCTTAGAAATCCTGAAGGCGGTGCTTGGGTTTCGGGGCCCCGTACGCGGCTAGGCTCCCAAAAAAGTCCCACACATGTGGTATCCCCATACTCAGGAGAAGCAGCAAAAATGTATTTTGGGGTGCAATTCCACATATAACTATGGCATGTGTGAGCAATATATCATTTAGTGACAACTTTTTGAAAAAAAAAAAAAAATCTTTTTATTTTTGTCTTTATTCAATCACTTGGGACTAAAAAAAAAAATATTCAATGGGCTCAACATGCCTCTCAGCAAATAGCTTGGGGTGTCTACTTTCCAAAATGGGGTCATTTGGGGGGGTTTTTGTACTTCTCTGCCATTTTAGCACCTCAAGAAATGAAATAGGCAGTCATAAATTAAAAGCGGTGTAAATTCCAGAAAATGTACTCTAGTTTGTAGACGCTATATAACTTTTGCGCAAACCAATAAATATACGCTTATTGGCATTTTTTTTACTAAAGACATGTGGCTGAATACATTTTGGCCCAAATGTTTGACTAAAATTGAGTTTATTAGATTTTTTTTATAACAAAAAGTAGAAAATCTCTTTTTTTTTCAAAATTTTCGCTCTTTTTCTGTTTATATCTCAAAAAATAAAAATCACAGAGGCAATCAAATACCATCAAAAGAAAGCTCTATTTGTGGGAAGAAAAGGACGCAAATTTCGTTTGGTTACAAAATTGCATGACCGCGCAATTACCAGTTAAAGTAGTGCAGTGCGAAATTGAAAAAAGACCTCTGGTCCTTTGGCTGCCAAATGGTCCGGGGCTGAAGTGGTTAAACTGTAAACATTCCAAAGAGTGACCCACCCTCTCAGCTTTTCATTGAGCTCCTGTACTAAAAGAGCAACATGGGCCTTGTCACATTGACCTGCCCAGTCTTGGCAAGTCAGACCACGAGGATCATGTGATGTACGGACAAATGCAGTCCTGTCAGACCTTCAACTGAACACAGAAGGCTCAACAAACAATAGTTCCCCCTGAACTCTGTCAGCCACAACAGCCGTAACCTGACCTGATAGTGGTCTGAGCTCTTCCTTTTGTGTGCAAAACAGTGACCACTTCACAGTCAGCAGACCAGACCCCCCACCCAATGGCCAGAACCCTCCCCCAGCACTAGCACACAATAGTAGTAATCCAAGCCTGTGCATAGATGTGCTTTGGAAGAGTCTAGACTACTGCCACAACACCCTGCCTAGGCACATGAAGGCCTCCCATGCGTCACACCTATTAACCCAAATTAAGCAGATTAAGTGATGCGGTCTTCCAAGAACCGCTGTACTTTAAAAAGGGATCTAGAAGAAAGTTAGTCTAGATGGGATGACTCAAAGCAAGGTCAAAGAGGATGTCCCTGCATAACTAAGTTACAGGTACCCTAGGGTGTGTTGCAACTAATTTTTATGAGAGTTCAACCCAGGATCTTAAGATGTGAGGCCAACTGAAGACAAGGCAGCATTGACTAGGCCTACAAAACAGGTTCCATGACTAAACTGTAATAAAACATACCGCTTCTGTTTAGGCCTCGTGCACACCTGAGCGATCTGAAGCTTCACTACAAGTGCTTCAGCTATTTATTAGAAGTGCTTGATTATATGATCACCTGGTTCTACACAAGATTAAGTATTTATAATTTGTTGATCATTGGAGCCACATTTTTTATTTTTGCACTTGACTGAAGTGCTTCAAATGCGCAATAGTAGGAATTCCAGCATATAATGGTATATACTCGTTCACACCCAGCGCAGTGCCACTTAAAAAAGCACATGAGCTTCCTTTGGGGCAGAGTTGCGTGTTTTGGCCCCAATAGATAAAGTGGTTGTAAACAGCACATCCCTCTATAGTGTGTACTTATCTCTACCCAGAGCACCAAGTATCATTTCTGTCTGCTGCTTTGTAACTCTATCGGCATTAGTCACTTCTGACAAGTTTCCCTGACACGAGAAAAACGGGGAGGAACCTCCAGCAGACTGACAGCCTCAGCTCTGGTTTCTGTGTGAAGGGGGTGTGTCTTTCCTCCAATCAGCTCTTGGAGCTCTCCTGACTGAGCTCTGCAGAGTGTAACTTCAGCTCTCCGTCCCCTTTTTTCTGAACTCTGACAAGCTTTAAAAATGCAGTACTTTGAGCAGTCATAAAGAGAAGGCTGCAGACAGACAACTTATGTAGGAGGATTTGTTTAATCTGTGTTTTATCTGAGGCAAGCCACTTCACTGGGTATATGTAAGGGTTTACAACCCCTTTAAAAATGGGAGCGCACAAAGGAATTTTTTTGCACATTTTCTTGCTTGGGAACTAGCTTTCTGATGGATAACATACATATTAAAAATGCTCACTCCTGTAAAAACATCCGTACAAAAAAAAAAAAAAAAAAGGCTGGAAAACAAGCAGATACGTCAAATGGGGCCTTCATGTCACAAGCGCTATACACATAGAACATGCAGGATGACCACTTTTAAACTCAAAGTCTATCCAAACCTCTCCTTTTGATCAGGCGACAGACCATCTGAGACCCCACTGGGTGACATCCTATCTAGGGGAGGTAAAGGGCCGGAAGCAGGAAGAGGTGAAGGAGAGTTAACCCGAGGGAAATACTAAGAAAACCTAATAGATTCTAAAGGCTGGTACACACTTTTTCTGTTTAACCCAGTGGATTGAATGAAAAAAACTATCAGCCCCGATAAGAGCCGCTATACTAACTATGTGAAGTATCGCGATCTCCCCCCGCTGAGTTAGTGTGTTCCGGAGGGATCCCCCAACTAGAACACTCTGATCAGCGCGCTCGGCCACTGGCTGAGAGCGCTGATCGGGAGTCGGCCAGATGATGGTTTTCCAGCATACAAGTGCAACAGAAGTCAGGCAGACATACACATGGGCCGAATGTCAGCGTTTTTTTTTTGAACCGGCAAATGTCTCCTGACATTCAGCCCGTGAGTAACCGGGTTAAGTCTTCTCCACTAAATATAAAACTTATTGCAATTTGTTATCATTTTGGAGATATTATACACACACACACACACACACACACACACACACTTATTCCTACCATGCCAGTAAATTTTACTATTGATGAAATATTGCTGCACTGTGGCAAGCAAAAAAAAAAAACCTAGTGTCGTAAACATAGCAGCCAGGGCTAAAGATCCATTGAGGTCACAGATAAGAGTGGGTGTAGTTAAAGTTTAATCTGTGCACTCAGCAGTAGGAGAGTAGTAGTAAGCTTGCAAAACGTACAGAATGTCCAATCTCTTTACAACACAACAATATTTTCTTGATAGGACTAGGTTAAGTGAAAAGAAACACAACAGATGGATCTAAAAATAGCACAACGTAACTTGATTCATTTCAATTTCAAGGGAAGCAAAGGCAGAAGCTTTGGCGAGTCAAGAACCTGAAAGGATGAACACAAACACTGCACAATTCGTCCGCTCTCATTAGCGAGAACATCTCATATATTACATTTTTCATTTTATTTTTTTATATATAAAACATAAAAACGAACACCCAAGTATAAAACATACCTGCATTTTTAAATTACCAGTTTTCATACAGATTATGGGTGATAACCCAATAGGTTATACACCAACCAAGGGGGACCCCGAACCTCGTCTTCTGGGGTCCCCGGCAGCTCTCGCGGCTCCTCCCCACATCAGACAACCACCTAGGAGAAGCGCTTCCCCGATGGGGTTACCTTGTGGGCACGCTCCTAACTCCAAGATTCGGCGTCCATAGCCACCGAATGTATGACTCGGCCCCGCCCCACAGCGCCAACGTCATTGGATTTGATTGACAGCAGCGGGAGCCAATGGCTGCGCTGCTATAAAATCTATCCAATCAAGAGCCGAGAACCCCAGGTAGAGAGACAGCACGTCCCGCCGGGTCAAGTTCCAGGGCTCAGGCAGGTAAAAATGGGGGGGGGGGGGGCTGCCAGGTCTATTTTCACCTTAATGCATAGGATGCATTAGGGTGAAATAACACAAAGGTTTACAACCCGTTTAACTTCGCTCTCCATTTTTTAGTATTGGACAGAGTTTAGAGATAGCACACCACTTTCTTTGAGATTTTATTCATGATCTGTGTCCTTGCTGGGGATATTTCCAAAATTTCCTACCTCAAGATCACAACAGCCGATATGAAAAGAAATCTGTACTCAAGAGTCCACTCACTTCCTGCCCTGGTGGAGATAACAGTGGTGGAAGTCTCCTCAATGGGGACACAAAAAGACCACAGTTTCTAACAACCTCCCATTCTATCCAAAAACAAGATATTTAATGGAATCAACCTTTAGGTCTCCTGCACACAGGGCATTTGCCAAGCTCCTCTTAATGCCTTTACTCCTAGAAGCTTAAAATTATGAATAAAACTAGCGTTGCAAAATGCATTTGGATACATCAAGTATTTGAGAGCGTATTCATCATGTCCTTTCTTTCTGTTGGTCAGAAGTTAAATGCACCTAGTGTTTAGATGCGTTTAGGCACATTTTTTTTGCTCAAACGGTCAACATACTGTACAAGTGATTTTTTTTTTGTTCAGCCTCTAAACGCTCCTCCTCTACTAATATGTCTGTAAACACCTATGTGGATGTTTTCAGAGGCTGAGGCTCCCCATATTTTTTTTTTTCTTCCGGAAGCAGTACCTTTTTCTGACAGGTCCCCGCTTCTACGTTTGCATATCTCGTCTAGGCGAGAATTACGTCAGCTTGGCCCATCCCCTGCCTGACCACAACCTCCCGAGACACATCACAAGAGGTTAAAAAAAAGGGCCAAGATGGTGGTGCCGGGGATCCGGAGGAGGAAAACGGCTCTGGTGAAGACAGTGCTGGATTCCTGGGCTGCTAAAGTACCTGTTTGCTAAAAGTCAGAAGCTAAAGTACATTTTAAAATGAGACTAAAGTTTAAGCCCTGTTCTGACTGCTTCTTGGTGGGACGGCAGCCTGCATCTGAGAGTTACTGAGGATGGTGGCAAGAAATGGTCAACACTTTGCCTGCAATTTCTCAGGGTCGGATTAAAAGATCAGTCAGACACTCAAAGATGGCTATAAAGACCCCCTTAGCTACAGGAGGCTTGAGTGGGCGGGCTAACCCTTGACTTTTTCAGCAATAGCCAAGGATTTACATATTAGCATGCACCCAAGGTGGCAGGCTCATAAAAATAAAAGTATAAGTATAGGAGTAACTGCACCCAGCCAGCTATGTTGCATTTTAGACAGTCAGTTATCACAGCTTGTAATACATCCAAAGCAAAGTCCTCACATATTGCTGGTGACCATATTAAGAGCTCCAACAAGCCTTCAGCTCTCCCTATATATATATATATATATATATATATATATATATATATATACACACACACAAAGTGTGTGTGTGTGTGTGTGTGTGTGTGTGTGTGTGTGTGTGTGTGTACACATTATATATATATATATACATATACATATACACATACAAATATATATATATGTATATATATATATATATATATATATATATATATATATATATATATATATATAATGTATGAATGAGAGTGGCTAACAAACTATTTGCTACAGCAGACACTAGTCTACATTAGAATCATACGTTTGTAAATTATGACTAAGGAAATCTGGTAAACAAGGTCTAAAATTAGCATCAGTGATTTAACCACTTCAGCCCCGGACCATTTGGCAGCCAAAAGGACCAGAGGTCTTTTTTCAATTTCGCACTGCACTACTTTAACTGGTAATTGCGCGGTCATGCAATTTTGTAACCAAACGAAATTTGCGTCCTTTTCTTCCCACAAATAGAGCTTTCTTTTGATGGTATTTGATTGCCTCTGTGATTTTTATTTTTTGCGATATAAACGGAAAAAGAGCGAAAATTTTGAAAAAAAAAAAGAGATTTCTACTTTTTGTTATAAAAAAAATCTAATAAACTCAATTTTAGTCAAACATTTGGGCCAAAATGTATTCAGCCACATGTCTTTAGTAAAAAAAATGCCAATAAGCGTATATTTATTGGTTTGCGCAAAAGTTATAGCGTCTACAAACTAGAGTACATTTTCTGGAATTTACACCGCTTTTAATTTATGACTGCCTATTTCATTTCTTGAGGTGCTAAAATGGCAGAGAAGTACAAAACCCCCCCAAATGACCCCATTTTGGAAAGTAGACACCCCAAGCTATTTGCTGAGAGGCATGTTGAGCCCATTGAATATTTTTTTTTTTAGTCCCAAGTGATTGAATAAAGACAAAAATAAAAAAGATTTTTTTTTTTTCAAAAAGTTGTCACTAAATGATATATTGCTCACACATGCCATAGTTATATGTGGAATTGCACCCCAAAATACATTTTGCTGCTTCTCCTGAGTATGGGGATACCACATGTGTGGGACTTTTTGGGAGCCTAGCCGCGTACGGGGCCCCGAAACCCAAGCACCGCCTTCAGGATTTTTAAGGGTGCAAATTTTTGATTTCACTCCTCACTACCTATCACAGTTTCGAAGGCCATAAAATGCCAAAATAGCACAAAAACCCCCCCCAAATGACCCCATTTTGGAAAGTAGACACCCCAAGCTATTTGTTGAGAGGCATGGTGAGTATTTTACAGCTCTCATTTGTTTTTGAAAATGAAGAAAGTAAAGAAAAAAAAAATTTTTTTTTCTTTTTCAATTTTCAAAACTTTGTGACAAAAAGCGACATCTGCAAAATACTCACAATACCTCTCAGCAAATAGCTTGGGGTGTCTACTTTCCAAAATGGGTCATTTTGGGGGGTTTTATGCCATCTGGGCATTCCATGGCCTCCGAAACTGTGATTGGCAGTGAGAAGTGAAATAAAAAAATTACACCCTTAGAAAGCCTGAAGGCGGTGATTGGTTTTTGGGGTTCCGTACGCAGCTAGGCTCCCAAAAAGTCCCACACATGTGGTATCCCCGTACTCAGGAGAAGCAACAGAATGTATTTTGGGGTGTATTTCTACATATGCCCATGACATGTTTGAGCAATATATCATTTAGTGACAACTTTTTGTAAAAAAAATATATATATTTTTTTTTTTTCATTATTCAATCTCTTGGGACAAAAAAAAAAAATATTTAATGGGCTCAACATTGCTCTCATCAAATAGCTTGGGGTGTCTACTTTCCAAAATGGGGTCATTTGGGGGGGGTTTGAACTGTCCTGGCATTTTATGCACAACATTTAGAAGCCTATGTCACACGTCACCCACTCTTCTAACCACTTGAAGACAAAGCCCTTTCTGACACTTTTTGTTTACATGAAAACATATTTTTTTTTTGCAAGAAAATTACGTTGAACCCCCAAACACTATATATAATGTTAAAGCAAAGGCCCTACAGATTAAAATGGTGGGTGTTGCATTTTTTTTTTCCACACAGTATTTGCGCAGCGATTTTTCAAACGCATTTTTTGTGGAAAAAATACACTTTTTTTTATTTTAATGCACTAAAACACACTATATTGCTCAAATTTTTGATGAAATAAAAAATATGATCTTAGGCCGAGTACATGGATACCAAACACGACATGCTTTAAAATTGCGCACAAACACGCAGTGGAGATAAACTACATACATATTTAAAAGCCTTTACATGATACCACATTAGATTCACGGAGGAGGTCTACTGCTAAAATTACTGCCCTCGATCTGACCTTCGCGGTGATACCTCACATGCATGGTGCAATTGCTGTTTACATATGACGCCAGACCAACGCTTGTGTACGCCTTTGCGCAAGAGAAGGGGGGGCAGGGGTGCTTTTTTTTTTTTTTTTTGGTTTTTTTTTTTTTATTTAGCTTTTTTATTTTATTTTTAAACTGTTCCTTCCATTTTTTTTCTTTGTTATGATTTTTATTGTTATCTCAGGGAATGTAAATATCCCCTATGATAGCAATAGGCAGTGACAGGTACTCTTTTTTGAAAAAAATTGGGGTCTATTAGACCCTAGATCTTTCCTCTGCCCTCAAAGCATCTGACCACACCAAGATTGGTGTGATAAAATGCTTTCCCAATTTCCCAATGGCGCGGTTTATATCCGGGAGGGGGGACATTCCCTCCCACTGCTTGTAAAAGCAGTCTAGAGGCTAATTACCCGCTAGAATTGCTTTTACATGAAAGCCGATCACTGGCTGAAAAGAATGATACCAAGATGATACCTAAACCTGCAGGCATCATTCTGGTATAACCATTCAAAGTCCAGCAACATACTGGACATATATTGTAATCTTTATTTTTCATGCAGCCTCTTGGCTGAACGAAAAAAAGAGATTGATTGGTGGGTATGCCCACCATTAGAATACCTCCCTTCACCCACCCACTTCTAATGATGGGCATACATGCACCATTTATATATGCCGATGCATGGGGGCATCCTCCTGCAAAAGTTATGCCGTGTACACACGGTCGGAATTTCGACCGTATGTACGTGGCATTAGGAGCCAATCGCTCCTCCCCCCCCCTGCTGCCCCCATGCTTCGGCATATATGCTCTTTTTTTTAACTGTGGTGGTGAAATCACCTCCTACAGCGTTGGAGTCGCGGCTTTATGTATCGTGGGAGCAAACGCTGTTGCTGTCAAGATAAATAAATCTGCGTTGCAACTGAATGGCGCACCTGAAAACAAAAAAATGCTTAACACTAAAACACAGTAAACAAAATTACATACCTGAAAAGCAAGCATGATAAAACATGATAAAACATGATAAAACATAATAAAACATTGCAGAATAGAATGGAGTAAAAAAAGAGCAACAATAGAGAGAGAATAGAGTGAGAGAGAGAACAATAAAACGACAACTATTTTATTTTTTTTTATTTTTTTTGAGATTCACAGGTAAAAAAGCTCCTGACTGAAGCGACTGAATCAAAACGCTACCACAAAAAAACTGTTAGCGATCGCAGGGATCAGGCCGGACTCTGCGAACGCTGCAGTTATGTGTGCTTAGTGTTTTGTAAGTGACAGTGATCGATCGATACTGCACTTGGGTGGGCTGGGCTGGGCGGAGGGGGAAAACGCAGGTGCTAGCAGGTATCTGGGCTGATCCCGCTAACAATGCGGTTTTTTTTGGAACCCTAAACTGCTGGGACGCTAGTATAGATCTGATCAGATCAGATATTGATCTGTTCAGATACTGTGCCACTAAGGAGGTGTATGCTTTGTGCGTGGGTGTTTGCGGTACTGGCACTAACCTGGGGCGACGCAGACCTTATTTGACCCTAAAACCTAATTGATATCACCCGCCGGGCGATCAGGGGGTTAAACCGTTATTGGGTAATAAATGGCGGGTGCCCTGACAGTATAAAAAACAAGCTAACTAACCAGCATCACCCGTAACAGTAATACAAAAAAAAAACTGGTTACCTAGCGACACTAATGCAGCGATCAGAAAAACGATCGCTTAGTGACACTGGCAAAAGGGGGTGAAAGGGTTAACTAGGGGCAATCAGGGGTTAAAACCTTTATTAGGTAATATATGGGGGTACCTGACGCTATATAAAAACCTGACGGGGAACCTAAATAACGAAATAACTAACTGGCTAACCAGCGTCACCAGTGACAGTTATACAGTGATCACTGGTGAAAGGGTTAACTCTAGGGGCAATCAAGGGGTTAAAACCTTTATTTAGGTTGTAATATGGGGGTACCTGACCTATAAAACTATTTATGAACCTATATAAACATGGCGGTTACCTAAAAAAAAAAAATGGTTACCTAGCGACAGCAGTGACACTAATACAGCGATCAGAAAAACGATTGCTTAGTGACACTGGCAAAAGGGGGTGAAAGGGTTACCTGGGGGGCAATCAAGGGGTTAAACCTTTATTAGGGGGGGGGTAGGGGGCTACCTTGGACCTAAAACTAACTGCCCTGACAGTTATTACAGTCACACTGACACTAAATGCAGTGATCAGTAAAAAAATGATCACTGCAATTAGTGACACTGTGACTGGGGGGGGAGGGGGTGGAATATGTGCCTAACTGTACTGGTGTCAGTGTAGTGTTGTGCACTAACCTTTACATGTTCGCCGCTCGGCGTCTCCGGTCACATAGACCGGCGCACCGAGCGTGACATCACTTCCGCCTTCCTGTCTATACAATAGACAGGAAGGGGAAGTTTTTCATTGGCCAGGAGCGATCGCGAGGGGGTGGCCAGAAACCACTGGCCGTCCCCTCGTCCCGGATCGCTCCTGAAGCGATCCCGACCGTCCCCGCCGGCGGAGGGGGGTCCGATCGGACCCCCCAACCGCCGGAAGAATGTCACGTACAGGTACGTGATTCTGCCTGTACGTGCCATTCTGCCGACGTATATATACAGGGGGCGGTCGGGAAGTGGTTAAAGTACAGAGAGATATCACACGTCACCTGGTAAAACAAAGTTTTGCAAGTCTGCAACAAGAAATGCTCCTAATTTAAATTTACCAACTAAGCTTCAAAGTAATTCTTTTTTTTTTTTACGACAAATACTTTGGAGGTCTGAGAACCAAAAGATCTATTTATGAAAGTGTTTTTCTTGTCCATGCTTTATTTACAATAAACTGATTCTACCAAAAACGACTGTCATGGCTACATAGCTGAAACCAGCAGTATTTAGTAAAAATAGGAAGTTGAAGTAGACACTGTGGGGAGACAGAAAAGCTGCCCGTCTTATCTGAGAACATCCGTCATGTGTGACAAAAACAGATCTGGCTGGCAAAACGAGAGAGCGAAAGAGCAAGATCAGCCAATAAATAATTATTTGCAAAAAATTTAAAATAGTCATTCAGAAAGCTCCAGCCTAGGTACCTTGCATAGACTGATGTCAACAGTCCGCTTCAGGCAGGAGAAAGAATTTCCTCAGTCTGCACTCCCCCGTGATCAAACTGCAACAATGTAACTTTGTTTGTAGCAAATCGCAAAGCAAGAGGTTAGCAGCAGCTCATCACAGCAAAGAACTGAACAAGCACCAGAATTGACATGGTTATATCAACTCTGAGCCTATAACTAAATTCAGGAAGTAGATTCTTATCATGGATAATTCCTAAAGACAATCAGATAAACCCTAGGGAGAAAAGCAACTGACAACAGTGTATGTGCTTAAAAAAAAAAAAAAAAAAAAAAAACTGGCACATGCACTAATGCACCCCCCCCCCCCCCCATACTATCAGAGATGCAGGCTTTTGAAATAAGACAAGACAGAAGGTCCCTCTCTGGAGTCCGGAGGAGGCGGAGCCATGTTTGCCAAACAAGAATGTAAACATTTTTATTCTTCCGACTACAGAAGAAATTTCCACTTTGCAACAGACCATTTTAAATGAGCTTTGGCACATACACACAAAATTGTATCTAGCTGCGTTTAGTTTATAGGCATTTTTCTTTTTTTAAACGCTTCTAAATGCAGCACGTAAAATGCGGCAAAATGGGTGTTTTAAACGTGGGTTACTATCTGTCAAGTTAAATCATTCAGGAGAGGTCGTAAAAACGTCCCGTGTACATGAGGAGGTCCAAGATGCTCACTCAATCTTGTTACCGACTTGCCAATAAACCTAATTTGTTGCAAAATGTTCTTCTATTCAATTTAAAATTTTAAATGGCACATTTTCTCAGTGTAAAAACATTTGATATCTTTTCTATTTTCTAGTGTGAATAAAATATGGGTTTATGCGATTTGCAAACCAATGCATTCTGTTTTATGTAAATCTTAGTGTCCCAACTTTTTTGGAATTGGGGTTATAGATTACTAGTGCAGTCAATAGAAAACACTGTATCAAAATAAAAAAAAGGAGACCTGTCAGTAGCGAAGTAATTTTAATAGTCAATTATTACGCTCTTCCTGCAAAATGGTCATACACAATTCAAACCAATAAAGCGGTCAAACTTCCGATTGTGTTTTTTTGGTTACAAATCACAAAGCAGATGGGACGGAAGTTGCCCCAAACCTGCAACCAAATATCAGTGAACTGGTGTAATGAAAAACTAAGCTGTAAAAGCAGGACAGACAGTTGGCTTGCCCAAGTACCTGGAGGAGCAGAGATCCAATGCAAGCAAACCAAGCAAAAGATCCTCATCATGATTCTTGACAAACAAGGGCTGCCTAGATCACTGTACTGTGGCGGCGGGGAGGAGGAACGGATTACCAAGGGAGCAGTTAAGTTTTGTTTACCATTCTCACGTTATTTCCAGATACTTGGGTTACATCCTGTAGGAGGACTGAAGGATGCAGAATGGTTATAGAAGATTCCGAGGTTGTCTGTCTGCACTCTTCCAAGGTTACTGAAATTACCCTTCAGATTCCAATGGTCGCAATTGGTATTGGTTGATTTAACCCCCAATACAATAGCAATGGGGGCAAATTGAGAAATACTTTTCCAAGGTTTGCCAAGAACAACCACATCCGATCTAGCTATATGGCAGAAGCCCGATGCAATTTATCCGGGGGAAAGAAAAAAAGAAAAAAAAAAAAAGAAAGAAATCTGTTCTCAAGTGTCAGACCACCAACCAGTGATAGTGTTTCATTGGTCAAGTAAATTACTTTTTTTTTTTACATCCACAGGGACTTATCAAAAATATCTGCTTGCCATTGCTGCAAGCTCTGTTGTGGCACACTTTTGCATACTACTTAACAGGCATTTCCATTAGTCCTGTTGAATATAAAACAAAAAAACATTATAATAAAAGAATAAAAACGCAACGTTAAGTGTCACTTGACTTGTGCGTGCACCATTTAAACTGGCTGGTGTCATTTCTCTCCCAACTCCTGTGCAAGTAGCAAAGCCCCTAGAAGGATTTGCAAAGCATAAGTGGGCAGTAGTGGGAGGGAAAAGGGAGAACTTCCTTAACAAAAGAACACTGGCCTCTATTCATATATCATGCAGCTCTCCTTCCCTGATAAAGCTTATTCGGAAGCTTTACAAGATAAAAAGCCAGCTACAAGGGAGAGGGGGGCGGGCCATGAACATAAGAAATAAACCAGTTTAAACACAAAATACATACCGACCATTGTACTCTCACCTTCAAAAATATATTTCTCCAGGTAAATTGAGTAGATGCATTGACAATGCAGTATATATAATAATTTAAATGCCAAATCAAATTTAGATGAACAAGCCAGAAGGAAAGATGCAGCAGCTGCTAACCAATCAGAAATCAACTCACTTTTCTGAGTGTCTAAACTGTGCCGACATCGCTGCGGTCTGCACAATTTAACTCAAGTTCAAGAAAGTTTTCAGGCTTTGGCTTAAAAAAAAAAAAAAAAAAAAAACTGTTAAGATCAAATAGCCAACACAGCTGCCCAAGTCATCACATGTACAAAGAGAATGAAATCTGACAACCACGTACATTTGTATCAATGCCAATATTTGCAAAACAAAAAAAAGGGAAGAGGGGGGAAAAAAAAAAAAGTTGCCCCTTCACCTTTTTAAGCACCAGTGACTTGTAACCAGACCTTGCACCCCCTTTTCATTAATATTCAACAGAGTAAAACAAAAGCAGACAATAGGGATGATCACCCCTGCACCCGGGGGAATTCATTAATCCATTAAGTTTTTCAATTCACCAGGCTCTCGGATTCAATCGCGTGAAGCTGGAAAGAAAGGCAGTGACCAGTGTTTGGCACTGCTCCGGGTCATGGAAGGGTAGCGAAAATCCCACCATAAATTCAGTTAGCAGTGACAACCCGGGGTCCGCTGATACCTGGGGGACACAGTGAGGCCAGCAGGGACGTGGGGCCTCCCCTCAGGCAGCCTCGCTCTTGCTTCCTCTACAATAACAAAGCAAAAGATTCTGAATGGCCAAAAGAATTTCACAACTTTTTCCGTTGTCTATAATCTCACATTATGTCCTCATACATACTTCAAATACATTAGCAATATTCAAATGATTTACAAAATTTAATTTAAACATTCCAAGCTGCTCCCATTTAAATAAAAAAAAGGCACATAATGGCCAAGCAAGGCAGAACTCAAGACAGAGATGCCACCATTGCTTGGGATTTTACTGCAGCACAGGCAATGCCCTCAGCCCACTACAGAAAATTAAGAGCACTGGATTTCTGGCAGGATCAATAGGTATTCTGTAATTGCAGCTTTAGGAACAGAAAAAACAAAAACAAAAACAAATGGGAAATGTACATATTGCAGAGATACTTAACCACTTCCCCGCCCGGCCTATAGCAAGAATGACGGCCGGCGGTGGTTCATATGATGTCCAGCAGGATAAGCCACAGGAGCGCACGGCGATCGCGGTGTGTGAGTCTGACACACCGCATCTCCGATCCCGGTAAAGAGCCTCCGACGGTGTCCAATCATAGTAAAAGCCACGCATAGGCCTTTTCTCTATGGTGTCTGACAGACGTGAGTAGAGGAGAGCCGATCGGCTGCTCTCCTAAAAAAGAGGGGGGTCAGCGCAGCCCCCCCCCCCCAGGGATGCCCAGTGTCGCACATCAGTGCCAAATAAAAAAAAAAAAAAAAAAAAAAAAAAAACACAGTGGTGATCAAATACCACCAAAAGAAAGCTTTGTTTGTGGTAATAAAAAAAAAAAAAAAAGAAGAAGTTTGGGTACAGTGTTGCATGACTGCACAATTGTCATTTAAAAAGCGACAGTCCTGAAAGCTGAAAATTGGCTTGGGCAGGAAGAGGGGAAAGTGCCCTGGTGTTGAAGTGGTTAAAGTATCTAAAAGTTTTTTATTTTTTTATTTTTTTACACAAACCTAATAAACATATTTTTTTAATAACATGTTACACTTACCTGCTCTGTGCAATAGTTTTGAACAGAGCAGCCCCAATCTGCCCCCATTGGTGGCCCTGGCTCCTGCAGAGTGCCCCCAATAGCAAGTTTTGCTATAGGGGCACTCAAGCAGGCGCATTCCAGAGCCACGGTCTTATGAATGGACATTGTCCATTCACACACAGACACACAGTGCATCTTGGCCCCACCCCTCCACTCTTCTCATTGGCTCACTGGCTTGATTGCAAGCCAATGGCTTCCATTGCTGTGTAAGCCAATGAGAAGACAGACCAGAGAGCCGCTGGATCAAAAACCTTCTTGCCTTTAGAGCCACTTTAAAGTTTTTCTTTTCCCATTTTGCCCATTCTAGGCTAGATTTACGCTGCAGCTAGGATTTCATCCAATTTCTCAGTGCATTTTTGTGTTATTGATACTACTGCAGTTTTTGGTGGGGGAAAAGACTGGATGCTGGTTGGTAAAGGAGCCCTAACCTGCACATACATGCGTTCTTGGTGCATTTAGTTTTGGCTATGGGGCTAAAATTGCACTGCAATCACACCAAAGTAGCCAATCGCAGCCAATGAGAAGAGTAGGGGGTTGGACCCTTTTTCCAAGAAAGAAACATGCGCTGTTACTTTTAGTAACACACACACACACACACACGTAGCTGGTAGGCTCTTGAGACACACGCAGCGAAAGTTAGTCAAATTTTCATTTTGGTCTGGTAAAAACTGCTGTAGGCAGGGCACATTTTACCAGCTCAATCACACAAATTGCAAAGGGCATAAATTGATCACTAAACAGACAAATGGCCTAATACATAGTAGCAATCAATCAAATCCCCTGCACTCAACTGAAGCAATCTCAAAATATTTGCTGGTCCTTTAAATCTACAAAGCACAAGTTGCCAAATATGACGATCTATGCTTTAATATAATGGTACACATTAAAAGAAAAAACACATACAAGCAATTAAAATAAAGAACTTGCTTTAAGATACCCAAATTTGATTTGTATTTGTGTGCACCAGGCAGAGGTAAATGCTTACACAATGCAAATTTTCTGGAGTGTGTTACATTCATTTAAAAACACACTGCCGCAATCCCCCCCCCCCCCAAGACTTCCAAATAGACAGCCTAATTTGACCATTTAAAGAAAAAGTCAGGCGAGAAAGAAAGGAACTGGAAAAGGGAGATGGACAGACAGTGAGGATTTAAATTAGGCATAAGAAAAGAGACAATACGGTCACTTCTATCTCCTGCTGTTATTTACCATCTGGGATGTTAAAGAAAAGGGCCGATGGTTGTGTGCGTCTGACAAGTTTGAAACAGGGCGAGTATGTTTGGGATCTATTTATTCCTGCGAGCGGGGCCATGTGTCACTGGCCTCTTAGCACATTCAAACACAAGCAGCAAAAGGGATCCTGCGCCGGGTAGCCATAGAGCCAGGCCTGACTGTAAGACACGCTGCCCCGCAGGACAATAGCCTTGTGTGTCTCTGCTCCCGCTGCACAGCTGAATTGTGCACTAAGTGAGTTATTCTGAAGCGCAGTAAAATCAAGCTTCATCTGAAGCAAAACACTTAAATGAATGCCACAATGAATGAGTCAATCATGGTGCATTCACTCAAATTCTATAGCGATTTGGATGGCCCCAATAGCCATCCAGCTGTTGGGGCACCAAAAGACCAAGCATGGCAGGACAGAGTTTACAGGCCAAGCTCCTCAACAGATGCTGAACCATTTAAGCTGATGCATTGCGTGATGGTGGGGGGACTTCAAGGCAGGAGAGGGAGAAAAAAAAAAAAAAGTCTGCAGTACTGAAGAAAGGTCCACTTGTCCGAATGACATCTATAGGTACCTTTACTCGCCTACAACCATGCATAGACTAGGATCTCCATAATTAGATACTGGGAATTTGGCTAAACATTTCCAGCCTGACCCATCGCTTTGCAGCAGTTAAAGCGGAGCTCAACCCAAAAAGGGAAAGCTCTGCTAGTCTGCCCCCCCCCCCCCCCCCCCCGCTTCCCCCTTTAGCCCATTCACAGAGCACAGCTCCATTCGCACATGCGCAGTAGGAAACCAGCTATGAAGCTGCAAGGCTTCACTGCTGGTTTCCCTTAGCCAAGATGGTGGTGCCAGCACCAGAGAGCAGATTCAAGAATCGGCTCGGGTGAGGATATGGCTGGATGCCTGGACAGTTAAAGTGCCCAATAGTAAAAAAAAGTCAGCAGCTACAGTATTTGTAGCTGTGGAGTTGCCCTTTGGAGGCGAGTCGGAACTCCTTTTTAAGCTGGATGTAGTCTAAGGCTGGATTCACACCTATGCATTTTTTGTGCTTTTTGCATTTTGCAGATTTGTACTACAGTCCATTTACCATGGTTTCCTATGGAACACGTTCTGCAGTGCAAATCTGCAAAATGCAAAAAGCACTAAAAATGCATAGGTGTGAATCCAGCCTTAGGGCTGGTTCATACCACAGAAATGTTGTCCGGATGGGTTTCTGCATTCACGTTTTGATGTGCTCCAGTGAGTTTTTGATGTTTTCTGGTGAGTCCCCCCCCCCCCCCCCCGTCTTGAATGGTGCCTTCTGGTATTTTTTTTAATACATTTTGCCACATTTCAGTACAGTTGTATGCAAAAAAATAAAATAAATGCTGCATATGTTATGGTGTAAAGTAAACCATGCCATTGGAACCCATACAACCTATATTCCATGCTTTTTGATGCAGAAAAGACGCACTGGTCTGTATCTGGTGTGAACCATCCCTTAAAACATATCTAGACCAAAGAAAAAAGATTTAATATATTGAAACTGATCAGTTTTTAGCTGCAGTAGCGGCATTTTTATTTTTCAGTGGAAGTTGTCGATTTTCTGCAAGCACACAAAAATGCCTGTTGATCCTGATAGAAATCCAGTGTCCTTGTATCATCTTCAGCACTGAACTGAAATGTTAAACAAGGTTATCAGCTGTGAACTACGAAACTCATTCCTTCTATGTAATGGAGATGAGGCGATGGAAAGACATTTATAGTCCAGATGAGGAAAGTAACCCAAAGTGACAACTCCGCTGCTCCATAGATACAATGCTGTAAAATAAGCGTTGTTACCCATGGACAAGAAACATGGGTCACCAGGTGAATATTAAAGCCTTTTTTTACATGTCTGGCATGTTGGTCATAACTCCACGTGAAGAGCCATGTTCGCCCACATTGATTATCATTGCACAGGCAGTGCCTTTCACACCTATTTGGATGCAACAGCTAAAACAGATAAAGCTGCAAGTTACAATTTGACAGACACAAAAAAGGTGCATGTCGCTGAGCATAGAATGGAAAAATCCTGTATAAAAAAACTGAATGGATCCCACATCCAGGGGCTGGTAAACTACCATACATAATCGCTTCTAAAGTTTAGACACCAAGCACTCCCCAGGTATTTTAACATTAGGCAGATATAAATAGTCAGGAAACATCTCATGTCTATGGGTACCTGAGTGCCCGAACCTGCCAGAAAGCCAAAGTAAATATTACTCACTGCATGTCAGGGAATACTAGCAGGACATTCTGAGACTTGCAGTTTCAAAAGAGCCCCCCCCCCCCCCCCCTCTGATCTACAGAAAGCAGCTCAACATTTTAAATTACTAAAATAGGCCGACCATTCGCAAGAACAAAAAAATCCTTTCAAACCCACCCCATTCATCAGACGACCGCCCTGCAATGGTTAACCAAGATGATGGAATATTGACTTTAAGAGTGTCCTCACTGCCTGCCCAGACTAGCTGTCTGCTGACTAGAGAATTTCTGACAATGTGGCTTCTGTAGACAACCCTGCCTGCACTTGTTAAATTATTCACAAACCCCGTCCTATGAGAGGCTCAGACGTGAGAAGAAGACCTCAGAATATGTAGAAAACTCAAACGTATGCTCACGTTTATTAACCCCCCTCCAGCAAGGACAAGCCTGTTACCATGCAAACCCAGTTATTGTGGAGAATAATCTACTACTAACCCTGGATGAGGTTCTCAAAGACCACCAAAAATGTTTAATAAAAAAAAAAAAAAAATAAAAAAAAAAAAATAAATAAAAAATAAAACCCTGTGCGGTGTAATTTGCTGTTTGGCCAAAACAGCTTCGCCAGACAGCTATGAAGACAGATCCAGTGTCTGGGGTCCGTCCTTGTCTGCTGAATGAACAGAGCTGCAAAATAGAATTTCCACAAAACATACTGAGGGGGGGGGGGGGTGGTGGTCTTTAAAAAAAATATACATAGATAAAGGGCAGTGCCTGGGAGTCGAGCTTGGCCTAGTACCGCCAGAAATACTAATTAAAAAAAAAAAAAAAAAAAAAAAAAGGAGCCCATATGACTTTTTGGCAGATTTCTACAATTTGGTTGACATTTGAGCCTCGAGTCATCCTGCAAACAAACGTCCAAGAAATCGAAGAAGCCAGGCAAAAAAAAAAAAACCTCCCTCCTGAAAATGCTAGATGCTTGGCTGTCACGCTGACCCCCATTTTTACGCTCTTGAACGAGCCCTGAAATTAAACTGACTGGTTGCCATAACAGCCCATTCTTGTTCTTTGCACAATGTTATTAAACAAAAGGCCTATGTTTGGATGGTAGGATGGCAACCCTGAACTTGCTTCACAATGACAAGAGGCCTCTTTAACCTATTCCCTCCCGGAGAGGTCAGCCACAAGCTGCAGACCACACTCAGCTAAGCTTTTTACGGGATCCACTCCGAAGGTCCAATACAGCATTCCAGAAAAGAGGCCCAAGCCCCCTTTTGTTGCCTGGATTTTGCACTCCATGACTGCACAAAGAATACTTGAACTTCAAAACACTCTGAACACCAGGCTATTGCCGAGGCTCTTAATAGCTGCCTGCTTAGGCTACAGATACTAGCCTCATTCATTTGAATGGAGCTAATCCAGACAGGCAAACCGCTTCACAGCATATGATGTAAGAGCTTAAGAGCCATGTTGGGGGGGGGGGGCAGTTTTTGTTAAAATCATAAAACATACTTCAGTACAAGTTAAGATCTGGGATGGGATTTACAATCCCATTTGAAATTAAAATCACACGGGAAAAAATAAATAAATAAAAAAACAAACAAAAAGATCATCCAGTTGTTGAAAAACAGACTCCAAAAGTTTCCTGCCTTGGTTCAGAAAACTTTCTGGGGCAGATTTTTTTTAATCATTCTCTGTGCATCAAAAATTTCAATCAAACAGAATTTTTTCCTAACTGAAAAGTTTGTGGCCTTGCCAAACCAGATAAATGCTTGCATGTGCCAACCGGTACTAGAAAAAAAAAAAAAAAAAAAAAAAAGGGACAACTGTATTTCGATTGGCTGGTATTAGTAATGCGAATTTCATGAAGAATTTAAAGCCAGCCACGGTTAATCTAAAATATCCTTCATCTCACTATATGTAAATGTTACGCATCCATTGTCAAAATGATGTCATGATGTACTGCTTGACTATTGCACTTACACTTGGTAGGCATGGCGTACCTACTAGGTTGTGGGAGGAAAAAAAAAATACATTTTATACACACAAAAAAACAAAAAATGGAAATTCACAGCTTTACTACCAAAAACTTCACAAATTAACAACAAAACTGAAAAGTGATTAAGTTGAGGCACTTCACACATGAACTTACAACTGCTAATTAAAAACCTCCCACTTAATTGCCTATATTTGCATACCACTCAGCCTAAACAGATAATTAAGATGGAGCAGACAGTCCTCATACCCAAGGTGGGAACGAAAGTGAGGAAGGGAAACCCCCCCCCCCATAACTAATAAATGATGTTCTCCTCCGAATTCTGTTGTTCTGGAACAGTTTATTGACTCACAAAGCTGTTGGAAAGCTTGTGTGTTCAGTCTATTGTAATACCCAATTCACACCGAATATGCAAAAAGGCAAGTCTCTCAGCTTAGAAACTACAAAGTTTGAGGCTAAATGCATGTCCCATGCAGACCAGTGAATTGTTTGAGACAGAGGCCTAGAAAAAAGGAAAAAATAAAGGAGTATTTAAAAGAAGCACATTTCCAAATGTTTTCAGAAACCTTTTGAAAAAGAGGCCTGGGTTTTGTAGCGGCCTCCTTTCATGCAGTGATCCTGAAGACACTTTTAACTCCTGGCTTCTTTAAAAAGGACCCCTGTAGATTCACTATCAATGCCAGCAAACCTGGAGTGTATCCTATTAAATGGAAAGTTAAATACCCCTTTTGGGTGAAATTCACTCCTTGTTAATGGGATGCATCACTAAGCAAGGCTTGAACAAACCCTATACAATAACACCAGCCTTCAGCTGCTCCGACACCTTCACATTGTACGGGGGAGATCCTCTTCTCTAAACCTATTTCTTTTTTTGAAAATGCTTTGCTTATAAAACAGGACATCCCCCACTGCTGCTATCCTACAGGGAGCTTTACTTCCTCCCCCTTAGACAAGCAGTCCATTCAGCAGAAATGGAAATCCCACGATGCACTGCAGCAAAACAGCACGGGAAGATAACAAAAGTTACAGGACTGCAGTGAGGCTGGAATGTTTTTTTTTTTTCCACAATAGAGCAACCTATTATAAAGCAAAAAAAAAAAAAAAAAAAAAGGATTTCAGCGTTTCCCATGTTACAATGACACCATGAGCGTACTTTAAATTCTGTCCCCTACCTTGTAAGAAACATTAAAAACGTATCACCTTCACAAGAAAACCGTTTATGCCACTGAACTTAAGGCCCCTTTCACACTGAGGCGCTTTTCAGGCGCTAAAGTTCTAAAAATAGTGCCTGCAAAGCGCTTTCAAAACGCTGCTGCTGTGTCTCCAGTGTGAAAGCCCGAGGGCTTTCACACTGGAGCGGTGCGCTTGCAGGACGCTGAAAAATGTCCTGCAAGCCGCATCGTTGGAGCGCTGTATTTACCGCACCTAAAGCGCCCCTTGCCATTGAAAACCCTTTTTCGGCCGCTCGCGCGGGGTAAAACTGCCCCGCTAGCAGCCGAAAAGCGCCACTAAAACGACGGTAAAGCGGCGCTAAATATAGCGTTGCTTTACCGCCAGCGCCTCAGTGTGCAAGTAGCCTAAGGGTCTCATTTACCATTTAGGCTAAAACCACACATGCCGACGTGTTATAATAAGCTAGAACACCTAAATGCATGTTAAAGTGGTTCTAAAGGCTCAAGGTTTTTTACCTGTGCAGCCCCCCTCCCCCCCGATACTTACTTGAGCCCCATCGCGATCCAGCAATGTGCGCCTCAGCTCTCCGGGGACTCTCCTTTGCATTGACTCCGGCTGCTGTCAATCACAGCCAGTGAGCCAAATGAGGAGAGAACGGGGGAAGGGCCGAGCCACGGCTGTGTGTGCAAATGGACATGCAATGCAGAGGCTCAAGAGCAAGCCCTGCTTGGGTACTCGGCAGGAGGGTGGGGCCAGGAGCATCGGGGGGGGACCCAAGAAGAGTACGGGGCTACTCTGTGCAAAACCACTGCACAGAGCAGGTAAGTATAACAGGTTTATTAAAAAAATAAATAAATTGGCATTCAATATCATTTTAGGTTAAAAAAAAAAAAAAAAAAAAGCCAAACCCCTTTAATAGCAGCTAAGAAATCATAGAAAGCAACAATCCGCTCCCTTGTATTTTCTGTAGGAAGACTACATCTGAATGCAATACGATTGGTTACAGTTTGCAACTTCCATTGTCCTTTTATTCAAAACCAATCCAAAACAAGGGCTTCATTTGCTTTAGGGCTTGTTTACTCTGTTAACCAATTGTGAACAGACAGCAAACTTATCCTCTTTCACCATCCTGCTAAATATGTCACGGTTGGGCGAGATCTGTACGCAGGCTTCCACAACAGCCATGAGGTTTAATTGACACCTGAAGTGTTACAAATGGCCAAGATTGGGCTAAAGCACTATGGCCTTTACGTGGCATTCAACTTTGCCCTTCTGGCAAGAGCAAATGGTAGTTTTCAGGAAGCCAAGGAAACAGAAATTACCAGATTTTAAGTTCACAGCCATAGCAAGCCCCAGCCTGCCCGTCTCCCTTCCTGGACTCAAAGCCCTTTTGGTAAGCTTTGGGTTAACTTGGTGCAGAATTGTTTAGTCTGGCAAGCCGGCCATAACCAGACTCTGAACAGTACACCTGTTTAATATTAAATCTTTCTCTGTGGCCTAGGCCTGAAATTCAAGTTTCTTCAGTAACCTTCCAGGTCTTTTGTTTGGGTGTTGGATTTAAAAAAAAAAAAAAAAAAAAAAGGAAGGAGGACTGGGGAGTGATGTAAACCGCCTAGAGCAGAGATATGAAAAGGATGAATGGCTTAGAGGACAGGGGAGTGGCCACAGGAAAATGGGTGCAGGAGGCCAAAGGCTTGGCACTTATATTTACCAAATCTTTGTTAAACTTTCACAGGGATTTAGAATTTTTAGAGCTTTTGATTCGCTGCCTAAACCCTACGATTAGCTAGAAATGATACACCTTGACCACATGTAATGAAGTGAATGACAGACCAGCTATGTTGGCTTTATTGTTTTTTGGCATTTAGCAGCGCTAGTCAAACTGAAAATAAATGAAACCATTGCGCTTTTATTTTTAAACCTCTGCACAACTGAAAGCATGGTATATCAGCAAACGCCTTATTGTTATCTTTTAAAAACGCACATGACCATGTGAAGCACTTGAAAAATATGACTTGGGAGTTGTATGCTATGCACTAAATGCAGGTCACTGATTCAGACAAGACAACATCAGAAAGAAGTAAATGATCAAAAGGATAATTTTTAGTAATCCACTCAATTGCTTGGATATATTTTTGATTGCCCAAAATTAAAATGGTCAGCAAAAGCTGGAAAAATTGGAAATTTGCCATAAAAACAGACTGTTTAATTTCTGAGCAATGCACGAGAGGGTGACCTGCATACGCACTATATTTGCTAAGGAAGTCAACCCTATAGCTTGCAATATCTGACTAAGGCTGGCCATGGACGGAGCAATATTCTTTTCCTGTAACCGTCCCGGCCTGTTGAACTGGCTGAGATTCGAACAGTCTATGGCAAGCTTAAAATTCCTTGGGCCAACAAAAGGAGCCTCACAGGCAACAAAAAGACTGGCCCAGAGTGAACAACTAGTTATCACTGCGAGAAAGGTTCCCAGTTCGTTTGCAATTCCAATGGACACTTGCACAGTAAAAGGATTGTTACTTCATCACAGAAAATTGAACAATGGGTCACAACTAAGTCTTTCAACTGTTCCTATGCTTGACAGCCATTTGACATTCCCCAAAGCTTTCATTAATCACATTGTACAGTATGGCCGTCCCTTGGTACCAGATAACCCAAGAATTACACAAAGTAGAATTCGAAAAAGGAAAAATAAATAAAATACGACAGCATCAGGACATTGTACAAAGCATGAATGGGAAGATAAGAGCATGACAGGAATATGATTCAAGGTATAGCCCATCCCAAAGATAAATAATTAAACATGCGTACACAGACATTAGTCCAGCAAGCAGCAATTTCCACACAGGCGTTGCGTCACGCATACTGGGAAAGACCAGCCTAGCAATAGCACTTAGCCATCCATACCCCATTGCAAAACGGAGATGCATATAAATCTGTGCATATGTAATCAACAAATAGCCCACACCACGCATTTTGAAAGAGCATTTCCTCCGTACATTTGCCTGTCACATTAAGAGTAATTGGTGGTTTCAGCCGGCTGGTAAAATTATCCCCACTGTCATAATCAGCGCAATTTCAATTTAACTGATATTTTATTTAATATTCAGCTCCGTATAATTAGCAATGAATGAAAAATGGCACTTCTGATCACTTTTTTTTTGTGCTATGCCATGGTAAAAGGCTCATTAGCTCTGTATGCCTATAAAACCCCAATAGTTAAACCAAAATTTACTAAAGACAACTTCATGTTCTTAAGCTATAGGGCTCCATTTTCACAATACTCCTTCATAAAAGATGGAATCTATTTGGGGTTTCAGTCTACCGACACAGAGCATGTGCACCACATTTTACATGTGCGTTCATTAAATTATTTTACCAACTGGGGAAAAAAAATTAAAAATAAATTTTTCAACAGAGTAGGGAAAGGGTAAAGGCTTTTTTTTGCGCTGTTTTACATAGTAACTTTCCCTTCATTTTGTGTGGATTGTGTGGATGGACAACTCAACATTTTGGATATTACACCACTTTCAGTCCTGGTGATATTGGTTACTGGGATAGATAAATAGAGCTAGCTTTACTTGCTCTAACCAAGAAAGACTGCAATAAAAACACCTGATGTGAGTTCCATCGCTTTATCCAAAACTAAATGGCTTTGGCCAGGTATACAAATGTTGTGGTCCCAATGACACCAAAGGTGCTTCCTATTCCTACAGCTACCCATTTTGCACTCAGGCAAAAACAGGGTATATAGAAGGCATCGCAAACTACAGTAGGCCTCATTCAACAGCATAGGCCTACTGTCTGTCTATGTATCCCCCCCCCCCCCCCCCCAACCATTGGTCAAAGCTTATTTTACATTTTACCTTCCGGGTACAAAAGAATCAGATTGGTGGCTGTGGATTACATGGACCAGCCTCAGTCTACATAGATAAATTGGGGACTGGACATGAATATAACCTAGACAGAAAGTTTCCCCTATTCTCTACAGCTAACCAAACAGAACAGATCAGGGTATTGACCTTTAAGCTCAGTTATGCTGTAGTCTACAGAGACTGCACAGGCTGCCAATACATGGATGAAATGGATTTCACAACACAGCCCATTTCCAAACAATGCGGAAGCCTGAGGAACTGGATGTCTAGCCTTGTGCAACGACGAGACAGACTATTCTTGAGTAAAACCGATACGTGACCAATAGCCAGACGCTCCATCACATAGCTTTTAGAGAACTTTAAAAGAGAAATCATTTGAACACGCCTTTTACTGTAAGCTTTTTCCATTATGCACAGAACCAACGTTATTGGGTGCTTATCAGAAAGACAGATTCAGAAAAGGGCAACTTAACATATCTCTGCCATACAGAGATAGCTAAAGCCTTGCAGAATTTGCTTCGGGTTTACTTGCGCTTCATAAATCAGAAAAAAAATTCAGTCTTACTCCCCAGAAGTGACTGTCTAGATGACCGAGTTTTTTTTGCTGATGACCATTTAACTGCCTGTAGGGCAAACTGTAGCTTGGCCAAACTTTCAAGTAACTTCTATTGAGTGCAAAGTTTTCAATTGCTCTATTAATACATAATATTCCATAATTACCAATAGAATGTCCCTATTCTCAAACTACATATGTAACAGCACCAGAAAAAAAAAAAAAAAATATGGGTGTGTGTAAATGTAAATATATATATATATATATACACACACACACACACATATATATATATACATATATATATATATACACACACACACACACACACACACACATACACACACACCAAGTGATCAATTTTTACAGGAAAATAAATCTGCAAAAACTCTAGATCAACATAATGACAATTTGGTAGATTTTTTTATTTTATAATTTTTCTGATGTGAAGGAGAGATGTTGTCTTAGATCTTAAGTGTGGTAACCCAAGCCACTCAGTGTATCCATGGTTAACCAAAGTCTGATTAGTTGGTCTTCACTTTTTGAAGTGACTAACATCCATAATAGACAGAAAAAAAGCCTACTTGTCGGCTGCCTAGCTCACAGTGTCTATGTCCTATTTACCCCAGACCCCCAACACTTGATATCCTGTCTGCCGTATCGAGGTCCTTACTCAATGCTTTAGCAGACACACACAAAAGGCGGCTGCAATGCTTCACAAACCCAGGAGCACTTCAGGGCTGACCCATTTTATGACAGGGAACTATTTTATTTTTATTTTTTAATTATCAGCTCACTGAATCACTAGAGGAAGTCATACACAGAACAGAAGACAACACAGAGCAGTCAAATAAAATGCAGGACTTGCTCTCCAAGCTTTTTATTTACATACCCAGAGAGTTGAATCATACCAACTACATAGAAACCTTGACCTTAAAAATTTTAAATAAAAAATTAAAACAGAAAAATTAAAACAGAAGTCAAAATAAAAAACAGGATTGAAATAAAAATATTAAACAGCCATTTAATAAATACAATGTCACATCATGAGCTGCTATAGAGAAGATGAACAGCACCATAGTTGTGTAAGCTGACGATGTACCGTAAATAACTGGACTCTGAAAGAGGGCAAAGGGTTTTATCCCTCAAATACTACATAATCCACAGGCCTAGTAAAAGGCTTCAGCAAGCTAACAAGAGAAAACAAAATTGATCTTTACAACACCAAATCAAGAATAACTACCAGAAGAAAGAAAAAAGAAAAAAAAAAAAACAACAACAACACACACAACACACCAGAACTTGAATGCAATGCCATATTGTGGGCTAGACCAAGATTTGATATACTGTACTACTCCACTAGGACCTTGTGATGACACTTTTAGCGAATCATGTTTCAAACTACACTGTCTGGCTGCTACTGTTCAGGGGGAAATAAAATATATAAAGTGTGTGTGTAGACAGGTACACTTCAAACATTAGCATAAGAACCATCACCATTCTATTTGACTGCCTGTGGATAAATAAATGTGTATTCATGACTTAACACCCCACAAAGCTTTTTACTCAGCAACATTGCTTAATCAATTTGTCTTGCTTCCGATATTAGTATTTTAGAGTCATTCAACAAGCTGTGCCAGTAGCTGGGAAGACATTGGCTGGGCAAATTCTTCCAACTTATTCAATCTCAAGAATGTCTTCCTAAGTGCAACCAGTGCCATTTAGAGTCCATGCAGCACGAGTCTTTCCATAGAGAAGTGAGAGAAAGGGGATAATAGAGAGGGAGGGCGGGGAGGGGGAGGGATGCCCTCAGGGAATACAGCCAAATGAGATTTAGATCTATTGTGATAAATAGTTAAAAAAAAAAATAAAGACACCCTGTAGCCAAAGTAAGAGATACGACAGTAGAAAGAAGTACAGATCAGATCTGATTGTAGAGATAATAAAATGTCCTATTAGAACACCAAAGTAATCCTCCAACCTTTCAGGATAACATCTTAGACTCACCTGCTGGTTAGTGAACTGGTCAGAAAACTGTCCGCTACAATTTCTACCCACATATCCACATGACACGTGGATATCGTTTGATAAAAACTTTCCCACAACCTTGAGCACTAGTTCCTTAGTACAACCCTCTTCCTGAAAAAGGTCCAATCCAATGGTTAAAATGATCAACCATACACCTAGGGACTTCTACCAACTACCTTTGGGTAAATCTGCCTGTCGAAAGGTAGAAGAGCATTATTTGGTATAAACGTTCCCATAACTTTGAGAACCGCTTCCTTTGCACAACCCCTTCCAAAAAATAAAACTAATATATAATCAACCATGATTTCACTCCTAGAGACTTCTTCCACCAACTCTACACCTCTGCAACAGTTTCAGTAGCTCTTCCCATCAAGAGGCGGAAGAGCCGAGACACATACTTCGACTTATCATACAGAAAAACGCTTGCTGACCTACTGTGGCAGAGGAGCCTGCATTCATAAGATAGCTCACACAAAACGTGCTATCAAAGCAGCTTCCGAAGACACGCAATACGCATTACAATTCAGCCTATTCACAAGGTCACAAGTTAGGGGATGCTGGTCTTGTCAGGTTATCACAAAACATCAGCCTGTTGGCCTTGAGCTACAAAGACGACTAGGAGGCAGCAATAAAATGTAAATGCCCCCAGTGTGTGTCTGAAAAAAAAAAAATATAAAATATATATATATATATATATATATATATATATATATATATATATATATATATATATATATATATATATATATATATATATATATATATACACATACATATATATATATACACACACACACACACACATATATAAAATCACACACAGACTTTTATTAAAAAGGTAACAAAACCAAGAGCGGCAAACTAATATAATGTCTGGCGAGAAACGGGTTAAACAATCTAGTCCCGAGCTACTCACAAATGGGTCCATTCTTGCCAGACAGTGCTATTCAAAGCCTCCACCTCAATCCTTGATTAGCTGGGGATAGACAAGCCATTAAAAACGCATCCACCTCCAACTATCACAGATAATGTGCCTCATTAATGCGCCACAATAGCTCTGACACACAGTTGTAAGAAACTCCTGGGGAAATTGGGAAGGAGTCTATTCACTGATAATACAGAGGGGGAAAAAAAAAGGTTTAAGCAATAATGCGATTTAATTGGCCTCCCAAGTAGAGATCTGTAAATGCAACTTTATTATGCACCAAGAAGAATCACACGAGATAGTCACACGTATTTTATGCAGAAACGCCAATGAATAGCTATATGGAATCGAGAACTGAAAATTGTACAGTCGCTCAGTGGCACAAAAGCCGAGGTCCCCCCCTTCGCTTTTGAAAGCTGGTCATTTCATCCTCAACCAGTAAATGAAGTACCCGCGTAGATTACAGCGTCAAAGGAAACCTAATACTTTTTGTCTGGGAACTAGTCTAGCTTCTCAAAACATCAAGAATTCGAGATCATAAAAAGGAAATAAAAATCCCAGGGAAAGTGTTTTGACAAAGAGAAAAGAGGTTTATCTACAACACAATGCAGCTGATGGATAGGCAGGTCTGAAATTTGAAAGTTTATTAATTCAACAATCGCAGGAAGGAAGAAAACAAGGATTGAAGACTCTGAAAGGGTCATGGAAAAAGTTTGTCATCTGCATGGTCCTTAAGTGCTGCCCACATAGTCGGATCCATGCCAGCTACCGACTCTGCTTTATGCACACTGGCATCCACATATGGTCGAGCCCAGACGCCTAAAATAAACCACTAGCGTCTGGACAGTCAGTCTGGGTGGCATATCTTCCTTCGGCTGCCCCAGTTATGTATACACCACCTACACAATGCAGAATACCACCACCACTCCTGTGCCAGGTGTCTAGCTCACTGGATGGCAAGAAATAAATACAATGTCATTCCTAGAAAGAATTGATTATCTTCAGTATGTGAGGCTACACATTTTATATAGGAGAGCCTGCTGTACTATGTTCTACCCAGGAGATGTATAGGTGGAGATGGCCATCTGTACTAATGTATTTTCTTCTACATGGGGGAGGGGGGGTTAAGGGACACTGGACTGCACCTGTTCTGTACACCTACATATAAAATGATGAACAAAACGCATGTTCTGGATTTCAAAACGCTACTCAATAGCTGCCACCGTAGAGGGTGCTCTGCAATTATTTTTATCATTGAATGACGTCAACACACAAACCGCCACAGGTTGCTATCAGGTCACATTAAATGCCACCGCGGGACAACGTACTTTGTTGCCTCTACGAGCACCCAAAATGCGACAGCCCTCCAGAGGGACACACTGACTTTCTGGAATGAGGTGACCTGGAGTTCCGCTCACTTGTCACACTCCACTAAGGATGTCTGCGGACAAGTGCAAATTACACCTTTATGACCAGTAATAACTTCTGCCCAAATGCCCCCAAACAAACTTGAACTGCAATTAACCCAAACCCTCCTCCGCAGCAAGAAACAAAACCAGCAACATTATATATATAAATAAATAAATAAACTCACTCCCTTTTTACCCTTTACTACTAAAGCAAAAGGTAATAGAAATACCAATAATATTTAGAGCTCTAGAAACTCATCAGCTGACAAACATCATAAGAATGAATTGCAAAGTTATCATTTCCCCCCTCAGATAAACAAATTTCCAGCAGAATAAACCCAAAATAAAAAACTTTAAAAAATAAATAAAAAACACTCCACTGTCAGAATCAATACAATTTAACATCTTAACTGCCACAATCTCGAACAGTCAATAAAAGCATTAGCAATGAACACTCAACATTTAGAAGTTAACCCCTTAACTGGCTAATTAGACTGAAGATGAATCCCTTAGAATGTGCATTTGTATAAAATGATACCATTAACCCCTTTACTGCCGGAAAAAAACAGACAAATTAACCCCTTAGCTGCCAACCCCACAAGACTACACATTTAAAAAAAAAAAAATAATAAATAAAAAAAAAAAGGTCAGTCAACCTTCACCCCTTAGCTGACCAAACAAACCACAGACTTGACAATTTAACCCTGTAGCTGCCAAAAAAAATAGAAACCTTGGTGATTAACTCCTGTAGTCTGCAAAAAAAAATAATTCAACCCCAACTACCAAGAAAAAAAAAAAAAAGGGGGGGGGAAGAAGACCCACTGAAACCTTTGCTGCCTAACACCTAGAGCTGTCCCCTTAGCTGCCCCCCCCCCAAAAAAAAACCTCAAGGCGACTAACCCCTTAGCTGCCAATAACTAGAGCGGAGTAACCCTTTAGCTGCTCACTTATGATGGCAAACTTTAGCTGTCAAAGACCATCTCAAGCGGATTAACCCCTGAGCTGTCAAAAACCATCTTGAGCAGATTAACCCCTAAAATTCCAAAAGAGGGGGGGAACCCTCAAGAGGAATAACCCTTTAACTGCCAAAAAAATGACCCCCTTAGCTGTCAATAACTTGAGCTGACACCAAAGTCAACTAGAAGTGATTAACCCCCAGGCTGCCAAGCACCAACCCTGAAGCTGCCCACTTGGAGCGATTAACCCCTGAGCTGTCAAAAACAATCTTGAGTCGATTAACCCCTAAAATTAAAAAAAAAAAAGGGTGGAATAACCTTTTGACTGCCAAAACTGCCCCCCTTAGCTTCCAATAACTTGAGCTCCCCCCAGCTGTCAGCTAGAAGTGATTAACCCCCCGTCTGCCAAGCACCATCCCCGATTATGTGCCGGTCCCCCCTCCTCACCCGTGAAGTTTTCCTCTTGTACTTGTTGCTGTAGTCGAACTTGTCCTTCATCTCGTCCAGCAGCCTGCCCAGCCTGCTCTGCTCGTCCTCCCCGCTATAATCCGGGGCCAGGAGGATGTAGGCCCTCCAGTTGGCCGAGTCGAAGCCCCAGTGGCACGTCCGGTTCTCCAGCGCCTTGTGCGAGTGGACGACGAACTTGTGCGGGGGGTAGAGCAGGCGGCAGTCCAGGCACTGGATGCAGGGGGCGCTGGGGTTGGCGTACAGCTCCGGGATGAAGAGGCCCTTACACTTGCCGAAGCACTCGTGGTAGACGCGGAAGCTCCTCTCGGTGACCTCGAGCTCCAGGCCGGCCGAGCCGGGAGGGAAGTCCTTCTTGCAGCGCGGAGGGTAGCTGCCCCCGTACAGAAGGGCGTTGCAGAGGCGCTCGGCGTCGGTCTTGGTGATGAGGCCGCACGAAGGAGCGGAGAACGGAAGGATGCCCATGACTTTCAGGATCTCCAGCTGGTCGGCCGTACACCGGGAGCAGTAGACGTGCAGCTCGTCGCACACCGAGTTGATCTGCTGCAGGCTGAAGTCCCGGAGCACCGAGTTGAGGATCTGCGGGAGGCACAGGCGCTTCTCGCCGCCGACCACGAAGCACGAGATGGTCTCCCCCTCCAGGATGGTCTCGCAGCGCTCCGTCGAGCGGTCGGACGGCATGAAGAGCGGCCCGCCGGGGATGACCGGAGGCGGCTGCACCGGAGGCAGGTGGAGGATGGGCTCGGGCGGCTCCTTACCGCTCTCCTTCTTATACATGTCCTGAGCCCAGCGGGCGGAGAAGGCGGCCGGGCCGCCCAGGGAGCTCATAGAGCTCAGGTGGAACTGCTCCAAGGTCTTCTGCAGACCGGGATGGGGCTGGAAGCTCCGGCTCACAGCCTCCATCATCGGGGGAAGGGGGGAGGAAGAGACGAATAGATGAGGGAAGGGAGGCGGACAGGCGCGGGACACCAACTCGTCACAAGCCCCGGGGAAACCACGACAACTTCACAGGCGCTCCATGGCCGGACAGTCCCCGCGGCACGTGCCCCGCCGCGACCCTCTGCCCATAGGAGGAGGAGGGGGAGGAGGGTCCTCCGCTCTCTATGATACCACACACACACACGGCAAGTCCTCGGGCCGCTCTACGATGGACACGATAAACTTCCTCCGCTCTATGATAAGGAGCACAGCCGCTCTCTCTGATAGGATAGCACGGCAAGTCCTCGCGCCGCTCTCTACGATGGATACAATAAAGTTCCTGCGCTCTGTGATAGGACGGAATGGGAAGTCCTCGCGCCGCTCTAGGATACAAGCGGGGGGGGGGGGGAAGTCGCTCCGCTCTGTGATAAGAATAGGAAGTCCTCGGATAGATACAAAATAAAGTTCCTCTCAGGAGTGTCTCCTCATCCTGTCACAGCGGCTCCCCTCGTGCACACAGCCTGGCTCTCCAATTCAGAGTGCTTAGCTAGAACTCTGTGTGTGCCTGAGCGCTCCAGCCTCCTCCTCCCTTCTCCACCCCCTTTTCTCTCTCTTCTGTTTGTTGGTGTCTGCCTCAGTCATTGAATCCCAGCCAAGAATGTGACCAACTCCCCAGGCTGGCTCTTCCAGGAACAGCCGCCCCTCCCCGCCGGCTTCTTTTTTTTTTTTTTTTTTTTTCCTGCTGCAAAGCGGAAAAAAAACTTGTCTGTAGAAAGCGGAGTGAAAAGATGATGGTTAGTGCGCCGGCGGGGGAGGGAGACAGGCGCGGGCGGGCAAGTTTACTGGGGGGAGGGGGCAGGTATTGGTAATGGTTGTCAGCTGTGACTTTCTGACCCCTCTGGAGGACTCTTGTTGTGGTAGAGGGATTATTAGTCGCCTTTGTCACAGAGAAGGACGGGGAGGAAGGAGATAAGGACACTGACAGAGATCTACAGACTGGAAATACTCAGTGCCTGGCTACTCCTCCTGGTCTGAGGTGACCCCAATAACATGACCCTCCACCAATCACAGGACTCCCCCCCCAAACATGACCCTCCACCAATCACACGACTCCTCCCCCCCCAAACATGACCCTCCACCAATCACATGACCCCCCCCCCCCCCAAACATGACCCTCCACCAATCACATGACTCCCCCCCCCACCCTCCACCAATCACATGACTCCCCCCCCCCCTGACCCTCCACCAATCACATGACTCCTCCCTCCCCCTCCCCCCAAACATGACATTCCACCAATCACATGACTCCTCCCTCCGCCAAACATGACCTTCCACCAATCACATGACTCCTCCCTCCCCCAAACATGACACTCCACCAATCACATGACTCCTCCCTCCCCCAAACATGACCCTCCACCAATCACATGACTCCTCCCTCCCCCAAACATGACCCTCCACCAATCACATGACTCCTCCCTCCCCCAAACATGACCCTCCACCAATCACATGACTCCTCCCTCCCCCAAACATGACACTCCACCAATCACATGACTCCTCCCTCCCCCAATCATGACCCTCCACCAATCACATGACTCCTCCCTCCCCCAAACATGACCCTCCACCAATCATATGACTCCTCCCTCCCCCAAACATGACACTCCACCAATCACATGACTCCTCCCTCCCCCAAACATGACCCTCCACCAATCACATGACTCCTCCCTCCCCCAAACATGACCCTCCACCAATCACATGACTCCTCCCTCCCCCAAACATGACCCTCCACCAATCATATGACTCCTCCCTCCCCCAAACATGACCCTCCACCAATCACATGACTCCTCCCTCCCCCAAACATGACCCTCCACCAATCATATGACTCCTCCCTCCCCCAAACATGACACTCCACCAATCAGATGACTCCTCCCTCCCCCAAACATGACCTTCCACCAATCACATGACTCCCCCCTCCCCCAATCATGACCCTCCACCAATCACATGACTCCTCCCTCCCCAATCACGACCCTTCACCAATCACATGACTCCTCCCTCCCCCAAATATGACACTCCACCAATCACATGACTCCTCCCTCCCCCAATCATGACCTTCCACCAATCACATGACTCCTCCCTTCCCAATCGTGACCTCCAACAATCGTATGACATCACTCTTCCCCATACATGACCCTCCACCAATCACATGACTCCCCTCCCCCAATCATAACCCTCCACCAATCACATGTCTCCTCCCTCCCCCAAATATGACCCTCCACCAATCACACAACTCCTCCCTCCCCCAATCATGACCCTCCACCAATCACATGACTCCCCCAATCATGACCCTCCACCAATCACATGACTCCTCCCTCCCCAAACGTGACCTCCACCAATCACATGACTCCCCCCTCCCCCAATCACAACCCTCCACCAATCACATGACCCCCCTCCTCTATTCTGACACCTCTCTCCTACCTGTAAAAATCTGTATTTTATTCCTAGAAAATTACTTAGAACCCCCAAATATTATATCTTTTTTTTAAAAGAAGAACTCCAGGTTTTCACACAATTTAGTTCACACTGGCATTAAAAACGCCCCTCTACCGCCTATGAAAACGATACAATGGTCAGCACACATTACCAAGACATGAAGCATTAGCATCGCTTCGCTTCAATTGAAGCCTTTCAACACCTCCCATTCAAGTCTAAGTAACGTGCCTCAACCGGGCTCGGCACGCAGTTGCAACGCGTTAGTACAGTGTGAATTCTAGCTGCTTGTTAAAAAAAGGTTGTAAACCTCCAAAAAATAAAATACAGGCTTACCTGTAGGTACAATTAAAGAGGAAGACTTCTGTAAAGCCCCATACACACGGTCGGACTTTTTCATCAATTTGGTCCGATCGGACAAGGTTGTTGAAAAATCAGACCGTGTGTATGCACCATCGGACAGTGTTCGTCGGTTTGTCCGTCGGACAAAGTCTTATCTCCTGCTGGAAAGATTTCCCGTCAACCCGGTCCGATCACACCAAATCCGATCGTGTGTACGGTTGTCCGACCGGACAAAGTGCTACGCATGCTCAGATCACATTACAAGACCAAAGCTATTGGCTACTAGCCTCTACGTAGTCCCGTCGTAGGCAACAAACGTCACCACGTTCAGAATGATCGGATTTTCCGACAACTTTGTCCGATCGTGTGTACGCAAAACCAACATCAGACAAAGTATGACGGACATGGTCCGACGGACCTGGTCCACGGATTGTCCGCGCGTGTGTATGGGGCTTAAGACTTCTGTAAGACAAAGGCATAATGAGCTAGTATTCATTGCATGAAATACCTTAGAACAAAGCCTTCCAGCAGCGCCTGCACACCAATCAGACGGCTGACATCTTTCCTGGAGTTACTTCCGGGTTTGCGGGCTCCAGCGCTGTGATTTGCCGGAGCCACAAAGACGGCAATCCCGCGCATGCGCATGGGAGCCGCCATTCACAGCTCAGGTCTCGGAAGGAATGGCACCCGTGGTCGTTCCTTCAGAGCGGATGTGTCAGTGATGTCACTGGTTGCCTTTTAATGTAATTATCTCGTAAACGGTACACTCTTATGAGATATTTACACTACCTATAGGTAAATGTCCGCAGAGGAAGTTTACTTCCTCTTTACGGAGTGAGCCAGGAAGCCAGGGTCACTTCCTTAACAACCGATTAATCAGCTGTCAGCAGGCTTCCCTGATGACAGCTGAATGTAAAGAAAGAATTGCCAGCAACAAAAAAAATCTGGGAAAAAATGTCATGGGGTCCCCCCAAATGTATATCAGGCCCCTCGGGTCTGGTATGGTTTTTGAGGGGAACCCCATGCCAAAGTTTTTAAAAAATATAGCATGGTGTCCCTCTCAAAATCCATAGCACCCCCATCTTGAACCATACCAGGCCACATGCCCTCAACATGGGGGGGGGGTGCTTTGGGGCAGAAAGGGCCATATTGATGGGGACGGGGCTTTTGTTAAATTGATCAAATGTCGAATCACTGGTGGTAGACAAAACCAATTTGGCAGACTGAAATAATTAGAATAATTAAAGTCATAAATTGCAGGTAGTCATTAGACGATGATCCCCTTTGAAACCCAACTCACCAAAACGACATGACCCACGGCTTTGCAGTCCTAGGGTCTTGGAAAGTGTTTGTGAGACGGTGGGGTGGATGCTGTCAGGAATCCTATGAAAACTTCGGGTGGACCAGCGAAGACTCCAGTTATAGATAAGTGCCGCGGAGAGGAGAAAACAAAAACAACATGTGTGGTATCGCCGTGATAAGCCTGTGTAGCACTGTGCAATAGTAACTCACTACTAAGCAGACAGGGATCAGCGAGTTCCGGGTGCGCGCTTGGCGTGCGCTCCAAAGCAGAACAGGAAGCAGCGTCACTGGCTAACTGACCGGAAATTGCGTCATTGCGGATTTGACGCAATTTCCGGTCAGTTAGCCAGTGACGCTGCTTCCTGTTCTGCTTTGGAGCGCACGCCAAGCGCGCACCCGGAACTCGCTGATTACTATTGCACAGTGCTACACAGGCTTATCATGGCGATACCACACATGTTGTTTTTGTTTTCTCCTCTCCACGGCACTTATCTATAACTGGAGTCTTCGCTGGTCCACCCGAAGTTTTAATAGGATTCCTGAGAGCATCCACCCCACCGTCTCACAAACACTTTCCAAGACCCTAGGACTGCAAAGCCGTGGGTCATGTCGTTTTGGTGAGTGGGGTTTCAAAGGGGATCATCGTCTAATGACTACCTGCAATTTATGACTTTAATTATTCTAATTATTTCAGTCTGCCAAATTGGTTTTGTCTACCACCAGTGATTCGACATTTGATCAATTTAACAAAAGTCACCTCTTACACTATTTCAACATTGTAGCCATTGTTGCACAATTTGATGAGTATATTATTTTATATATTATTTTGTATATGTTTCACTTAGGCTGCTTTCACACTGGGCGGTTTTCAGGCGGTACAGCGCTAAAAATAGCGCCTGTACACCGCCTGAAAAAAACGGCCCCATTCACTCCAGTGTGAAAGCCGGCGGGCTTTCACACTGGAGCGGTGCGCTAGCAGGACCGCAACAAAAGTCCTGCTAGCAGCATCTTTGGAGCGGTGAAGGAGCGGTGTATTTACCGCTCCTATACCGCTCCTTCCCATTGAAATCAATGGGAAACCGCAGGGATACCGCCCGCAAACTGCCGCTGCAGCGGCGCTTTGCGGAGGTTTTTAACCCTTTTGCGTCTGCTAGCGGGGGTTAAAACCACCCCGCTAGCGGCCGCATACCGCGGGTAAAACGATGGTAAAGCAGCGCTAAATATAGCGCTGCTTTACCGTCGCCGCCCCGCACCGCCCCAGTGTGAAAGCAGCCTTACACTCACAGTGGTGAGTCACATTTGCTAGCGCAGCCTCTATTTCCTTATATTCCTCTTTAACAAGAGGGCCCCCAGATCCCAACCCCCCTATGTGAATGAGTAGGGGTACACAGTACACTGAACGCCGCTGCTATAGACTCTTCTGTGTTCTGGGTATGAGCAAGGAAGTCTCGGCTCGCACCCAGAACACAGTGCGGTATGTTCTATGTAGCTGCAGCTACATATCATTTATACTGAACATCCAATGGCCTCACAGGTTATAAAGGGACATGTTTTTTTTTTTTACTAAAACTGGAGAGTGCAAAATCTGGTGCAACTCTGCATAGAAACCAATCAGCTTCCAGGTTTTATTGTCAAAGCTTAACTGAACAAGCTAAAGTTAGAAGCTGATTGGCTATCATGCACAGCTACACCAGATTCTGAGTTTTAGTACATCTACCCCAATGTAAATTGTGTGAAAAACTGGAGTTCTTATTTAAGCAGAGACCCTAGAGAATACAATGGTGGGTGTTGCAATTTTTTATGTCACAGTATTTGCATAGCAGTTTTTTCAAATGCAATTCTGTTTGGGAAAAAATGCACCTTAACACCTTACCGCCTGCACTATAGCTGAAAGATGGCTACAGCGCGGCTCTTCAGTTCTAAGAGGACATCCTCCAAGAACCGCACCTCCTGTGCACCCTGTGACCACTGTGTCCTTTGGACACAGCTTATCACAGATCGCGGTAAAGGGCCCATCACAGCTGGTCACATGTAAACATACTTGGCAGTTATCGGCTTTCTTTCCTCACACACTGTCTCTGTGTGAGGAAAGGAGAGCCAATAACCGACAGGGCACACTGGGGAGATTTACTACCACTGGAACACTCAGAATCTGGTGCAGTTGTGCATGATAGCTAGACATGTGCGATTTGGTTTGTAACAAATAGATTTTTGTACAAATTTGTTAGTATTCGTACATTCGGATCAATTCGAACATCCGAATAGCTGAAAGAACCAAAATACGAAAATTCCGAATAAGCAAAATAACAAAAATGCGAAAATACGAACTTACGAATGGACCAACTTACGAAAATACGAAACTTCGAAACAGTAAAAGAAAGAAAATTACATCTATAACAAATGATTTACGTTTCGTATTTTCAATCCTTTGTTCATAATTTCGTATGTTCGTATTTTCATTGGTGTGTTCGTAATTTCGTTTCTTCGTCTGTTTGTAATTTCATTTGTTCGTGTTCTCGAATCGTTCTTTTGAATGGACAGTGTAAGTGTATCTTAATATGTATGTTCGTAACTTCGTGTTCTCGAATTGGTCTTTCGAATGGACAGTGTATTAGTGAGTGATGAATCTTACTTAATATCTTTAGCCAATCAGCTTATCCCTTTTGTGTCTGATGCACACTGCATTCCTGAGTAAGTACAGGACTTATTAGAAAAGCAAGCATAGGATTATTATTCTTTATTTCCTACGAAAGTACGAATCAACAAAAAAGGCAATCTCACAAAAGTAACAATTACTAAATTACGAGTAGTGTACCAAATAAACTAAAATTATTATCTAACAAAATTACGTAATTTCGAATCAAAGAAAATTAGACTAACATAATTACGAATCATTTCGTATCAAAGAAAATATATCTGTTACAAAAATACGAATGAGTCCAAATATGAAACCTTGCGTCTTACGAAATTATGAACCATTAGACTAACGGAATTACAAATCATTTCGTATCAACGAAAATATATCTATTATGAAAATATGAACGAGTCCGAATATGAAAATTTGCATCTTACGGAATTGCGAATCATTACAAATCAATGGAAACGTAAAGAAATAAAACAAAACAAATTGTTTTGTTGTGCACATGTCTAATGGTAGCCAATCAGCTTCTAACTTCAGCTTGATCAATTAAGCTTTGGCAATAAAACCTGAAAGCTGATTGGTTTCTAAGCAGAGCGGCACCAGATTTTGCACGGTCCAGTTTTAGTAAATAACCTCCAGTGAGTACATTATTGGCACTGATAATCAGTGCAGCCCTATCAGTGCAGGTTATCAGTGCCCCAGTGATGATTAAATACCACCAAAAAAACAATCCCTATCTGTCTTAAGAAATTCCGAAAATTTCATATGGTTATAGCGTTGCATGAATGTGCAATTGTCATTAAAAATGTGACAGCGCTGAAAGCTAAAAATTGGTCTGGGCAGGAAGGGGGTGAAAGTGCCTGGTATTGAAGTGGTTAATGAATTTTATGCACAAAAACACAATATAACAGCCAATTGTTTGGTAAAATATAAAAGATGATGTTACGCCAAGTAAATAGTTACCAAATATGTCACGCTTTAAAATGGAAGGGTGAAAAAATATATACATTCAATTATCCATAGGCAATGCTTTTAAAGCCTTTACAGGTTACCAGTTTACCAGTTTAGACTTACACAAGAGGTCTAGTGCTAGAATTATTGCTCTCAATCTGACATTTGCGGTGGTGCCTCACGTGCATGGTGCAATCGGTGTTTACATACCGACGTGCTCATTCGCCTTTGCTCGGGAGCACAGTGGGACGGGACAATACAAAGGGGTTTTTTGTTTTACTTTGTTTTTTTAGTTTTTATACTGTCTCTCTGAAATGTTTTGATCGCTTTTATTGCTATCACAAGGAATGCAAACTTCCCTTGTTATAGCAATAAAGCATGACAGGTCCTCTTTACTGAGACATCTTGGGTCTATTAGACACCAGATCTTTCATATGCCCTTTAAAGCATCTGATCAAACTAAGATCATTTTTAACAGATGATTTCCCAGTCCAAAAATGGATTGTTTGCATTCTGCCCAAACCAGAAGTGACAAAATATTCTCAGGCTCCTTTCACACTGGCGGACGGATCGGGTCCACCTTTCAGTTTTTCCTGTGGGCCCAATTGAACCATCAATTGCCCTCCATGGATCTGATCCAATCCTGTCCTATCTACTAAAAACAGACAGATGAGGGGTCCGCTATCCATCTGTATGGTGGATCAGATCGAATGACAGTCGCATGTATATGGACAGGTGATCCATTTACATCCAACCGCCCATAGAGGACAGAGGGCCTTGTCTGTGTCTGCACTGCATCAGCGAAGCGGACACAGACCTGTCATCAGCCTGCTCAGAGGTGATTAGCGGAAAGATTCCCCCGCTGAGCTTTCCATGTGAAAGATCCTTTAGACCATAGAGATAATCAATGATGTTCCAGTCCTCTATCACTTCTTTGGTAAGCTGGCAGAACCGCTGGCTTCAGACCCGGGCTCCCGGGAGGGACAGGAGAGCCCGGAGAGGCATAGGAGGTTTGGGAACTCACTGAGGACAGTACAAGGAGGCAGAAAAACATAGTAAGGCCTATAGCACAGTATAGCTTAAAAACACACAGTACAGCAGGGTTTTTTATTTATTTTTTGTATAAACAGGCATGTAAAGAAGCACTGTATATTCGTGAGTAAAAAAATAAAAAAATAGAAATATCTGCATTCCTGGTCAGTATTTTGCATAGGTACATATTCACACAATAACACAATACAATACAATAACATTTTGGACGCTAGAATGTGCGAATACGATTACGTAAAGGTCCAACATAAACGTCTGAAATTATGTGATCTCATAATCTCTGTTCTCAGCTGCATAAGAGAGCTGGGAGAGCTTAGAGAGCTGGGAGTGGAGAAACAACAGTACACTGATCTTCCCAGTGAATGGCTATGCAGGGGCGTGTGTCAACAGAAGTCTGCTAGCGCCGACTGTCAGCGTATCCGAACAATGCCTGTAGCTGATTGGCTGTAGGTACTGTTCTGCCAACAATTTATAGCCCAGCTTCTTTACCAAAGGTCAACCTGGTAACCAAATTTTGTTGAGCTGGCAAGGCCACCCGCTGATAGAATTTTAGCCGATCCCTCTGAAAAGGCCAAAATTCCAGCAGTGTATGGCCAGGTCCACCTTTCTATTCACTCGACTTTTGTAGAATGAGCTGGGTGGGAAATAGTCAGCTGAACAGTGATGCATTCAAGAAGATGGAGGCAATGGCTCTTCAGAAAGCTGTGGGTACTGGCTGTTAAAATACAATAGCCATCCCGGTATTTAGCATGGATGGAGATTTCTATGCATGTTTGGCTACTTAATAACTTCAAAAAGTCAACAAAAAAATAGTCAGACTATGTGCCTCATATAGAGAAGCTAAAACGGCTTCTTCCTAAAAAAAAGAATCTTGTGATTTCTGGTGACGTAACCCAATCCTTCTGTGTCTTGTAGTGACGTGGACATTGTTGGGAGGAACCATTGGCACTGCAGGGGGCACATGAGATCGACATTCCCAGAAGTGTTGTTTCAAAACAGATTTGGTGGACGATTCCGTAGTAACAGATTAGCATTTGATGGCGATGCAGCAGTAGTCGTAAGTATTTATATTCTTCTTTTCAAGTAACGTCTGTATATAGAATAATATTTTGGTGACAGGGTCACTTGAAGTGCCCAGACCTCATCTGATAGGTTTGTATAAAAATAAAAAAATAAAACGGGGGAGGGGCAGTCAAGAGTTAATGCACATTTATACTCCACTAAAAATGATGCAAGAACTTTTCTTCTTTTTTTTATTTTTTTTAACTTTTCCATGTTTTTATTTGTATTTTGCTTTTTCTTTGCATATGTTTTCATTTGCATCGTTCTGCTTTTACTATGTATAGCATTGGTGACGTCCTTGTCCTGCTCCATAGAAGGAAACTCAGTGAGGTTCCTCCCTTTGATATTTTTGTCCTAGGGATAGCTTCATGAGATGTATACTGCATTGTTTAGCGGTATAATAAATGATGCTGTTCCAAATTTGTTCAGGATGTGTTCTGCAGGAAGGCTCTAGTACATACCACTACACAAAATAAACATTGTGTGGCCCATGGCCTGGAGGTCAGCAGAATTCCTGACATCTCCTTTGTATACAGCGGAGAGACGAAGCAGAGACACGGAAGTCATAGTAGCCCTAGTATCCAATGTAGACATTAAATGGGTTGTTTCTTTTTGGTGATCACGTGAAGATTTGCCAATCTGTTATAAGCAATCAAAATGACTGTTTGTGAAACACAGAAATCCATTCCGCAAAATACAATTTGGAGCCAAATAGAAAATTATAAAATATGGTCGGCTAAGGCGCTGAAACAATTCTTGAAAGGTATAGTTTTTAACAGACCATTTACACTGTTGCACTTTGATGGCTAAAACGCATGTTCCCCATAATAAAAATAGTAGTGCGGCAGTGCAATGTGTTTTAAAAAAATACAAGGCGTCCATTTTTTTTCCTGCATTTTAATTTGATAAGAGGCCCATAGAAGTCAATAGGAGTGCATCAAAATGCATAAAACTAGTTTCAAAGCATTTGATGCATTGGCAACATGCATTATTAAGCCTTGGTCAATGGCTGTTAACCACTTCAGCACTGTGTTGCTTTAACTGACAATTGTGCAGTCGCGCGACGACGTTGTACCCAAACAAAATTGATGTCTTTTTTTCCCCCCACAAATAGAACTTGCCTTTGGTGGTATTTGATCACCTCTGCAGGGGGGGGGGGGGGTGCGCTATAAACTTTTACATTTTTTTACTTTCTGCTACAAAACATATCCAATAACAAAAATGTGAAAAAAATCGAATTCATTCATCAATTTAGGCACATATGTATTCTGCTACATATTTTTGGTACAAATTTTTTTCCAATAAGCGTATATTGATTGGTTTGCGCAAAAGTTATAGCGTCTACAAACTATGGGATAGATTTATGGACTTTTTTTCTTTTTTCTTATTGTTTTTACTGGTTATGGCAGCACTCAGCAATTTTAAGTGGGATTGCAGCAGAAAAATATGACACTAAGTGACACTTTCTGGTGACCAGTGACACCAATACAGTGATCAGTGCTAAAAAAAATGCAGGAATTGGGAATGGGTTAACATCAGGGGCGATCAAAGGGTTAAGTGTGCTCCTAGGTAATGCTTGCTAACTGTGTGGGGGATGCTGACACTGAAGGAAAACAGAGATCCGTGTTTTTACCAATGTAATTATGTATATACCATACCTGGCCAATGGCCCTCGGAAGCTGGAAATCACTGTTGTAGACACGACAACTCCAGTGATCTCAACTTGCATCGGGATCCTGTGCCAAGTGGCTGCCCTGCTGTATTATGAACTGGTCAGCACAGGCACCATTCGAAGAATGCTTTGCATTCTTGAAATTAATGCAAAGCATTCCCTGATTGGATGAGGTGGAGAGTGTTGCATCACCGCCTTGCCTGTCCACCTCATCCAATTAGAGAATGCTTTGCATTCATTCAATATATGGAAAGCATTATCTGAATAGCGCAACTGTTCAGCATGGGACCAGGAAATAAGTGGAGATCACTGGAACAGTGACATTGGCCAGGTATGGTGTATATATATATATATATATATATATATATATATATATATTGCTGGAATGTGACTATGTATAAAATATCCATACCTGGAATTCATCTTTAAATATGTTATCCAGCTGCACTGACATTCTAAAATGACCATTTTTTTTTTTTTCTGTTTTGTTTACATTTTTTTTTTTTTTTATTAAATTCAAATGCTGAAAACTCACAATGCAATAGGAACATATGTTTATTATTGTTTCCACCCTAGAATTACACAACTTTCACCTAAACTTCACCCCTAAGACTCTGTTAGAAAGTGGGAGAATCTTGGATAAACGTTATGTGGATCTGGGGTGAAAACATTGATCAATAGACGTCATAGTAAGGGTTTGTAGCAAGAGCAAGCATAAGGTCTTATGTTGAGTTACCAAAATTCTCTATATCAGTAGACTATAGCTAATGGGTTTCCCAGTGTGTATAAATGTACACATGTGGTATGGAAATTAGATGGTTAGCGCGTGCACAAGGACTGATGTTAATGAATAAACACTTGTTGATCGTACAGTGAAGTTTAGCAAACAGAGGAGTATAATATTGTATAAAGAGCTGACCTTGTTTCCCAGGCCTTGTATTGTCTTCTATCAGAAAACAAATGCATAAGACCCCTTTCACATTGCCAGCGGGCTGCGTTAGCGGTAAAGCATCGCTAGCTTTAGCGGTGCTTTACCGTCGTTTTAGTGGCCCTTTTCGGCTAGTGGGGCACTTTTAACCCCCGCTAGCGGCCAGTAGAGAGTTAAATGTGCCTGAAAAGCGCTGCTGCCGAATCGCTTTACAGGCGCTTCAGCAGCGGTGCCCTTTCTTTTCAATGGGCAGGGCGATGGAGGAGCGCCGCTCCTAAGATGCTGCTTGCAGGACTTTTTTTAACTTCCTGCAAGCGCACCGCTCCAGTGTGAAAGCACTCTGGCTTTCAAAACGAGGCTGCAAGGGAGGCGTTTTTCAGGCGCTTTACATGCGCTATTTTTAGCCCTTTAGCGCCTGAAAAACGCCTCAGTGTGAAAGGGGTCTTTGTGCTGTTAAAACATTGTTCATAGTAAGAATCTGAAATATACGTAATTACCGTAGCTAAGACTGTTGTGTTATTTTTTTTTTTGTTTTTTTTTTTTTGTGTTTGTATTGTACCTACTAAACCTTCTATATCTATACTATACCAGGACTAAACCAATCGCAGGTGCCAAGTATTTACAGTAACTAAGAAATAACTAGTTTGTCTGACACTTTAATACTGTTGTCAGTGAAACCACATCACATCCAAGCCTTAAAAAGTGCCTGCTGACAGATATAACTAAGGGACTGGATCTTGAATTCTACATTAATTTACCAACCCATGGTAATACATGATGGGGTACTCTACACCAGTGTTTTCAGTCAAGGCACCCTTTAAAATTATGGACAGCCTCAAGGCTCCCCATTCTAAAATGTAAAAAAAAACATTCTAATAGTTTTACATAATGCAGCAACATCCACACATAAGACACCCAATGTTAGAGGTGATTTATTCTTCTAAAGCAAATACACTTTTACACACTGGTACTGACTAGTATTTCTTTGTTTCTCTTCTCCCTCAATTCTCTGCATCAGTCAGCTAATGTGACCCAAATTCTGAGGGAGAGGGGCACAGGAGGGTCAATCAAGGATGCTGTGGAGGCAACAGACATCCTCCTTATCAAATGATGATGTCATTGGTTGTTAGGATGCCAGTGTCTAGAAAGTCATAATGGTGCATAATGAAAACCCATGGCTTTGTGTAATTAAAAGGCAGGCTTGATACACCTGTTGGCCTGTATACAACTTTTGATACATTTTTAGGCATTTTGCCAAGGCACCCCAGGGTACCTGGGCACCCTGGTTGAAAAAGGCTGCTCTGCACCAACACAACCCTAGTTTCTGTGAACTATGGGGATGCAATACTAGATTACAGCTTTAGTACCATCTGCTGGTAGACTCTGGTATTTGCAGATCTTTAAGTCAGAGATAATGACAGTATATGGATACATCACACAAAAGAAAAGCTGTAAAACCAGCTGATGAGTACCAACAAAAGAAACATTATCCCCATGTTGGTGTTTGTTTAATTGGACAAATTACAGTAAACAGCTGTTTTAAATGTGGGGCCATTTTAAGTAAGTACCTGTAAACCTTTAGATCATAAGCTCTCACAAGCAGGACCTTCCTAACCCTCTTGTTTTTAATTGAATTGTTTTATACTCCTTCCCTTTTTTTTGTAAATTGCTGCACAAGCTATTGGTACTTTATAAATCCTGTATAATAATTAAACTGACAGCAGGTTTTAAAAGCAGGCACCTACAGTTGTCTGTTACTGTATGTAGATCTCAACACTGATGAAGAAGGTCACGTTCCAGCCCTAACCTTCTGTACCTGGTCAGTGAGAAAGCCTAATAACATGGCCAATGGCAAAGTGTAGAAGACCTGGCGCTCAACATCCTCCATTGAAGTCAAGACATCCCACAAATTTTAAACGTTTTATAGCTGCTGTGGCCCATTAACTATGCATAGGGGAGTTTAGGAGCATGCTTTTAAAGCTCGTTAAAAAAAAAAAAAAATTAAAATAACTTGAATAACAAGTTTATATTATTGATATCTGGTGGCGATGTCAAACATGGTGCATACATGCATTTACCAAAAGGAATGTGATACAGGTATTATTGCCCTGGGCCTACTGCACTCTGAGTCCTAGGGACTTGGTTTACTGAACAATAGATGGAATTGGGGGGGAAATTATAATGAACACTAAGTATTTTGCATATAACAAGGGCTCATAAATTCAAAAACTCATTTTGGAGTTGAGGGAGCCAATAGATTCTACCAATGGTTCTCAAGGGAAAATGTTCGGCCTGGAAGAGGGGGATACAACCAAGTGGCCCTTTCATGGTAGGAACAGATTCCTTTGCGCCATACAAAGTGTACCTTTTCATATCCTCTATCATCAGTTTTCTTTGGAGCTCTTGGCATTCAGTCTTGGCATATGATCTTAGAGCCACAAAGGAAGTTGATGCTGGATGAGTTCCCTCTGCCAGACGGTGTGATCACATGTCTGAACGGGGCCAGATAGCTATATAACACCCACCATGTGTCGCTGACTGCGCATCCCACTCTGACTGATGTTTGAATAATTTAAGTATCTCTACTGAGGACCACCAGCCCAGCATACTGTATCTTATTAGTACTGGCCCAGAGAGCACATGCCCCCCAGCCCAGCCCTCCTGCTGGTCACAGAGGTAAGTAAGCTTACAGCATAATCTATATTCATTTTCAGTACTGAGTGAACTTAGCCTTTTATTCCAACTGGAATGCGCCCATAATAAAACTGGCAGGCTAAAAGAACTAGATGGTTTTCTCAGATGGTTTTCTCACTTCCCATAAAAAAATCTGTATTTCTGTCTATGAATGAACATCCAAGTTAATAATGACAGTCAAGTACTCGTACTGCTTTTTCCCTTCTGTACAAATGTACTTGGATTCCAGTCACTCTCCCAGAGACAATAATCTATTTAAGAACAATCACTTATCATATGCCGCATATTGTTTGGTCCATAATGCCGGAAGATACACCATCTGCTGACAGATCAACAATATTCAAATCAGAATTTTAACAGCAGAGGCCTGTGAATTAGGTTCCTAAAAAACCCCATTAACATGCAGCTTAGTAGACCCATATTTTTCGACATTGCTCATGTGCCAGACACTACATTGGACACATATGTTTGCTTGCCGATTACCTTCATATTCAACTGTTATTATACAGAATGTACACCATTGTGTGTGTACACTCAAACTACTCATCAGATCAAATAGCAAAGGGTGTTGTCTTGCATTCAGAATTGAAAGGGTTACTAAACAGGAAAAGTTTGATACTTTCTTCAATCAAATAACCCAACATCATCCATGGGCAAGAAGGGATCACCCCTTATATCAGAAAACTCCTCTATAGTCTACCACAGACAACACCTTTAGTACTTTGTATGGTTGTATTTGATCTTGCCTTTGTTTAGTTATATATAGAACATCAGGAGGAAGTACAATCAGTCTGTGTCGGACTTCCAAGAGGTCAGAGGTGCTTCTATAGCCTCAGGGCCAGTTTGTACCTTCCCTCAATAAAGCAATGTATTAGAGCCAACTCATGTTTTTATGTCACGTGAACAGACTTTAGATTTAAGAATTGACTTGTTTTCAATAATTTTTTTTCATTTTTAACAATTACACATGAATATGGTTCAGAAAAAGGCAGACTGACATCAGTTTGCTGTTTAAAATGACAGATAATGCCCAGTATGCTGAACAATTTTTAGTTTTCTTCCTTTCTTTTTTTTTTTTCTGCAAATATTTTGCTTTAGAAGAGATGTCTGGAATGTCAATGTGTCACAGCTTCAAGCTAAAAACCTGTCTTGATGAGTCAAGAATTGCCAGTTCCAGGAAGATTGTATCCCTCATGCCCCCAGCTGGTAACACTGAATATTACAGGTTAGTAGAAATGCTAAGTTTCTACAGTCATTTAACCACTAGCCGACCTGCCGCCATCATTATACTGCAGCAGGTTGGCTCTCCTGGGCAAGTCGCCGTAGCTGTACGTCGGCCCTTTAAATAGACTTAGCAGGCGCACGCCCACCACGTGACGTAGGAGCTGATGCACGTGCCCGGTGGCCGCGATGTCCACCGGGCACCCACAATCACACCTGAGAGAGAACAATGTAAACATGCAGATCCCCGTTCTATCAGGGAGAGGAGAGAGATCTGCTGTTTCTAGTGATTAGAAACAGCGATGTCTCTCTACTCCCAGTCAATACACTGCCCCCACAGTTAGAAACACCTCCCTAGGGAACACTTAACCCCTTGATCACCCCCTAGTGTTAACCCATTTCCTGCCAGTGACATTTATACAGTAATCAATGGCTATTTTTATCTCTGATCGCTGTATGAATGTCACTGGTCCCAAAAAACTGTCAAAAGTGTCCGATCTGTCCGCCGCAATGTTGCAGTCCCACTAAAAATTGCAGATCGCAAAATCGCAGATCGCCACCATTACTAGTAAAAAAAAAAAATAATAATAATAATAAAAATGCCATAAATCTGTCCCCTATTTTGTAGACGCTATAACGTTTGCACAAACCAGTTTTTTTTTTTTTTTACCAACAAATATGTAAAAGAATACATATTGGCCTAAACTGATGAATAAATTTAGTTTATTTTTATTTTTTGAGGGGATATTTATCATAGCAAAATAAAAAAATATTTTTTTTTTTAACAAAATTGACGCTCTTTTTTTGTTTATAGCGCAAAAAATAAAAACTGCTGAGGTGATCAAATACCACCAAAAGAAAGCTCTATTTGTGGGAAAAAAGGGAAGTCAATTTTGTTTGAGTACAGCATCGCACGACCGCGCAAATTGTCAGTTAAAGGGATGCAGTGTCGTATCGGAAAAAATGGCCTGGTCATTAAGGGGGCAAATCCTTCCAGGGCTGAAGTGGTTAAACAATAACAGTCCACACTGCGCATCATCTATGGAGCCTATAACAAAGGGGGTACTGCCAGGCTGCGTTTTTCTAGTGGCATTTGAGTAATAATGCTGGATAACATGACTACCTACAGGTATACTGTATAATGCAGTCTTCTATCGGACCAAATATTATTATATTGTTGTACAATTTCACTGCTCATAGTCATTTTACTGCTTTTATAGATTAAAGTGATTGTAAAGGATCTCTTTTTTTTTTAATAACAAACATTTTTTACTTACCTGCTCTGTGCAATGATTTTTTGATTTCTTCTGGGGTCCCCCCCCCCAGTGCCCATCATAGCAAGCCGTGTGCAATAGGGACCCAATTCCCCACCACTGGCTGTGATTGACAGCAGCTGCTGTCTCTGATTCAATGAGGAGGGAGAGAGCGGAGAGAGCATCTGCTCTCTTGCACACCGCTGGATCAAGTTCAAGCTCAGGGAAGAATAAAGGGGGGGGCTGCATGCAGAAGGTTTTTTACCTTCATGCACAGATTGTACTAAGATAAAAAACCTTTGGCTTTTACAACCACTTTAACTCCTGACAATTGTGTATTTAAAGTATATGTGAACCCTTAGGGCCCTTTCACGGACGTGTCCGTGTACGGGCTCCGCTTTGGTCAGCAGGGGATCGCTCCGTCAATCCCCGCTGAGCAGGCAGATGACAGGTCGGTCTCTGCACACCGTGCAGAGACCGACCTGTCAGAGCGCCGCTCTCCTTTATGGGAGATCAGATAAAGACGGACCGTAGAGTCCGTTTTCATCCGATTCGATACGCAGATGGATGGAAAAATAGGGTTTTCATCCACCACACTTTAGCGGATCGGAGCGGGTCGGATGTCAGCGGACATGTCACTGCTGACATCTGTCGCTCCATAGAGGTCTATGGAGGGTCCGTTCAGGTCCGCCTAAAAAACTGACAGGCGGACCTGAATGGTCTGCCCGTGTGAAAGGGGCCTAAACTTGGAAAAGCAACCCATTCAGTTTCAAATAGAAACGAAAGGCAAAAATGTGTGTATACATATAAAAAATAACATTATGCCGCGTACACACGAAGGGACTATCCCGCGGGATTGTCCGCTGGACTCAAGTCCACCGGACAATCCCCTCGTGTGTGGGCGCCGGCGGACTTTTTTGGCGCCAAAAGTCCAGCGGACTAGGTTTTAAGTTTTGTTTTAAAATTGTCCGCTGGACTTGGCAGTCCGGCGGACAATCCCGCCGTTAGTAGGCTAGTCCGCCGGACTTTTGAAATGAACGGACTTGCCGCTCATCGGAAAGTCTGTTCATTCCCGCGGACTTTTTCCAGCGGATTGTCTGCCGGAGAAGTCCGGGCGTGTGTGGGCAAGTCAATTACTTTTGTTCCCCCCTTTTTTATAAGTTATCACGTACCCTCTGTTCTCAGTTGCATAAAGAGCTTGGAGAGCTAAGGCAGGAGAAACGGCAGCACACTGGTGTTCCCAGTAAATGGAGGAGAGCAGGCTGAGTTTCCAGCACAGCCATAAAACTGACCACATCATGCTCTCATGCCTAGTGTGATCAGTTTTTAATAGGAAAGCAGAGGGACTGGCAGGAACACCAGGCATTTCACACATACACAAACTACTTTTTCATACAACTTCATGGTACAGCAGGCACATATCAGGGGTATGAAATGTTGGGTTAACACATTCTTTAATAAAAGAAAAGTTTAAATGTATTTTTGCATACAGCTAGTATAAGTACCTGAATCTGTTTTGAGGGATGAATTGACCAGTAATGGTTATGCTCCTATATTGTCCAATATAGGGTGACCATGCTGAATTGCATGGAACTGTGTATTGATGACTGCTGCATTAGAATAGAACTGTTACTTTTATTCACCCCCAACAGTACAGTAAGCATCAAACTTCCAGCGCTGACACTTTACAGTTTTGACTCTCATAGAGAGCATACAGTAATGACTGTGGGTCACTTATATTCCACATCCTCCATTCCTAAAAGAGCTTGTATTATTTTCACAGAATGTAAGGCATTTTTTAAATGGACGAGGGAAGGGGAGTGGTGGATGCCCATTACAATCTCCCCTCATCCAATCACAAAATGCCCTGTGTTCTGTGAAAGGTTTTAAGAATGGAGGAGGTGGTGTATGAGCAGCCCACTGTCATTACTGCGCACTCTGTATGAGAGCAGGAACTGTAAAGTGTTAGCAGTGAAAATTCAGCATTTGGCATACTGCCGGTAATGAATGAAACTAAGAGCTCTAACTAATGCAGCAGCCATCCCCACATGGGACATACAAAAATAGAAGTAATTTCCTGAAGTTCAGCTTTAACCACAGTAGGGCCTCATGCACACAGACGTATGAATTTATGCTCAAAATATGCCAGAATTATTTCTTCAAGAACTTGGCAAAAAATGCCTCCAATGTCGTGTACATATGCCCGTTTATGTACGTATGGCGTTGAGTATAAATGCATTCTGCAATATTAATTCATTCTGGCCATTGGAATACATTTACGAGCATACATGTAAGTTTATGTATGACTGACCTTTGGTGTGTTTTTTTTTCTGCCTGTAAACGCTGCTCTTCAAATATGCCTGTAAACGTCTATGTGTGCATGGCCACGTAGGCTAAAGCCTCGTACACACGGTACGATTGTTGGACAATTAAACATCAGATTTTTGTCAAAAGGGCGTGTGCCAGGATCTTGTCTTATACTAACGTTACACAAATTGTCATGCCACAAAACACAAACCTAGTGACGTACTACGAGGAGTTTCAGCTCTTGAGCGGCACCCTTTGGGCCCCTTCTGCTAAATTCGTGTTTGGTGATCATTGATTCCGATCATGCATGTTTGTACTTTCGACTTTTGTGTGACGGATTTGTGTACTGACAAAAATTTACTAGCCTGTCATCCAACATTTGTTGGCCGAAAATTGGAAAACAATTGTTGAAAGGAGCGTACTAACGGTAAGAACTTCGGACAACAGCCTGTCAAACGACAATCCCCTTCTGATTTTTGTACCGTGTGTACGAGACTTAAGACCCCATACACACTATTAGATTTTCTGCAGATTTTTGTCTTCAGATTTACCACAACCATATAATATGAGGTCAAACCTTAAGAGTTTAAATTTGTATGCAATCAGGGAGGCCCTTGCACTACATGGTTTTGGTAAATCTGAAGATAAAAATCTGCAGAAAATCTAATAATGTGTAACATACAGGTGTGTTTACAGGCATAAAAAAAAAATGCTGAACGCCTGTATAAGTGGTGTTTTTTTAAGCCATGTGTGCATGAGCCCTAAAGAAACTGAGATCACCAGCTTAAAGAGGAAGTAAACTCTCTTTTACAACTTTAGCTTACAGGTAAGCCTATATTAAGGCTTACCTGTAGCTAACAAGGATATACCTGTATTTGCATGTGCCGACGTCATGCGGCACATGCGCACTTGCGACAACTGAAGCAACGGCGCTATATGCCGATGCTTCAGTTGTTACTATGCCACTCTCGTGCGCATGCGCGTGACGTCATCGCGGCTCCGGCAAATCACAGCGCCGGAGCCGCGATACCCGGAAGTCACTCCGGGAGAAGATGTTGGCGGTCGGAGGGGGAGAAGAGGACCGATGCCGGGGCTTCGATCTCAGGTAAGTGATACATAATTAGCTAGTATGCTATGCATAATAGCTAATTATGCCTTTGTCTTGCAGGTTTTTTTTTTTTTTTCCGTTTTTCTTAAGAGGGTTTACTTCCTCATTAACTGCACTGTTTGGCAGGAGTACCTGGATCATAAGACTGGATGAACAGAATTGCTTTAGCAGGAAGACCGTTCACATATATGCATTTTATTTATGTTTTGTGCCTGTATTTCAGCTTGAGCTGCAAGAAGGCCCCATAATTATGTGGATCACCATCATGTATAGACAAATGAACAGGGTAATCACATAGCTAAGGAATCCAGCTGTAAGAGAATGACATCTTCATTACCGGCTTGTAGGAAGGGGCAGAGACACAAACTAAAAATCTAAAATCTTTAATTGCTTGTGTATCTGAACTGAAAGACTGGTTTTGGGTGATGTGTGCATTGAAATAATATGTTATTTAAAATGTGATTATCACAATTTAAAAACAGCAAAGTGTGCTGGTATTTGTAGTTCTCTGACATCTGAAAGCTAAAATGACAATTCAGTTCTTTGCAGCTATTCACTATTTAAAGTAGTTCACTATTCTTTTGTTCTACAAAAGGCTATAAGTTCAGTAGCCTTCACATTATAAATCTGCTAGTATGCCAAGTGCGAGGTCACTTTCACTAAATGCAAACCATTTCTAAGCCCAGCTTTTTGTGAATGCAAAACTTTCTAAACACAATAGCACAAATAACAGAAAACAACATTGAGCAGAGATAATGCCATTCCCAAAGTGTTAGCAGCTGTGTGAGAGACCTTAATAAACCTTTTGTAAGCTTTTAGTGAATAATTCTAAAAAAACTAAAACATTATGCAAGCATGAGGTGACAATCGCCCAGTGTGGCCATTTTTAGATTGCATTGCACAGTGGTTTCATGTCTCTACTGTTGGGCAGATGCTTGGCATTCTCTTAGGAGTAACCAGGGCAGCCATCAGAAATTTTTGGGCCCCTTACACAGCTTTAGGCCTGGGCCCCCCGCACCCCCCCCCCCCCAGCCTGATCACTTGTATATATGTCAGCCCCCCCCCCACACATCTGTATATATGTCAACCCCCCCACACACACCTGTATATTTTTCAGTACCCCCCCCCCCACACCTGTATATATGTCAGCCACCCCACACACACACCTGTATATATGTCAGCCCCCCACACACACACCTGTATATATGTCAGCCCCCCACATGCCTGTATATATGTCAGCCCCCCCCCACACACACCTGTATATATGGCAGCCCCCCTCACACACACCTGTATATATGTCAGCCCCCCCACACACACCTGTATATATGTCAGTGCCCCCCCCCCCACACACACACACACCTGTGTATATATTGGCGCCCCCCCCCCCCCCCACACACACCTGTATATAAGGCAGCCCCACATACACAAATATGTACACACACAAGCCTCTGGCCCCTCCCTGTACACAAACAGCCCCCCTCCCTTACCTTTACAGCCCCTACTTCTAGCTTCCTACCTGGTCCCAGCTCGTTTTTACAAAGCTGACATGTTGCTGAGAAGCATAGTTCAGGCAGATCACTGTCACACGAGGGGTGCACATGCACATAGTAGCCAGAGGTGGCAGTAAAGAGCTTGATGTCTAAAATCAATGACACGAGAACTGCAGAAACTGTGAGATAATTTCTATACTGCACAGCACAGATCCCCTTCACCCGTCCTGCTTTCTTCTGGCCTGGTCGGGCCCCGGGGCCCCTTACACTTCTAACGACTGTACCCCCCCCCCCCCGATGGCGGCCCTGGGAGTAACCAATCACTAATATAAGCAATCACTAATATCTTCATATCCATGACATAAGCAGTTCTGGCAGGTAAAATAAAACATAAAAAAGTACACAAAGGCTTTCACTCTTGAGGTAAGCTTACCAGCCATCCACGCTGGATTGCTTCTCAGAGGGCAGTATAGTAGCGGTTAGCCCCTATTCACACCGCTGCAACTTTTCGTGCGATTTGACAGTTCCAAATCACATGACAAGTTGTACCTCATTGCCGGCAATGGAACCATTCATATCACTGCGATTATGAAAAAAAGTTCCTTCACTACTTTTTACCGATTTCACTGAAACTTATTTGCATAGACTTCTGTTAAATGAAGTCACAAGCCGCAACGAAATCGAAGATCCAAATTGCACCGATGTCCAGCTTTGAAATCATGCTGAAGCAGTGTGATTTCAAAGCCGCACTGGTGTGATCCAGGGCTTTACAGGTGTTTGGGAGGCATTACTGCTAACTCCCAATGCCTGTTTTTTTCTTCTTTTTTTTTTACATATTTTATTTAATTGATGAACTGCAATTTTACATTGCAGGACCACACCGTAACTACGAGCCAAGCGGTGTGATTCACACTGAGCGAGTTTGACAGTCGGGGCAGCTAGGGAGAAAAATGACGTGGCCGCAATATGTGTACAGCCCTGTCAGGCTGTAATGTTAGGACTTGGTCACAGGCACATTGAAGACAGTAATATTTTAATGGATAGATATAATTAATTTCCTATATTTATATACTGTACCTCTATATTACACCATCACATCACATTTTCCGTTTTGTTGCCATCATGGGTACCAATGTTACAACTTATTGCTTATATAATGCAGTAATAATATCCTGATGTTGTTATTATATAGTCCATGGTGGCTGTAACTATGGGACAAACTGATACACATTTATTGATCCATTGCATTTGAGAACACAGACATTGCAAAGGACACCCCTTGTTCCACTTCTACGTTCACTTATGACACTCCTTCCATTCGCTTTGGAAAAGACCTGATTCTTTCGGGAAGGAAATTTTCTGGTTGCTGTGTCTGTGAGCCCTCCCTCTTTCACTTTAGCAGTAGCTAGACAGGCTAGCCCTTTCAGCTGGCTCTGCAGAGTCAATGGTGGGATGTCTCTTGTGTCTCCTAGTAAGTGCGGGGGAAAGTCTCTTATAGCTTTATTAAAATAAATGGCTGCCTGGCATGGATGCTACACGGAAATGTAAGGTCTGATGGATATACACAATTACCTAGCATGCAACCTAGATACTGACACTTGCTATTTTCTGCATAGATATACGATGACAAAAGGATTTCGATAATACCGGAAAATATACCAGATAAATCAGGGCTCTGGCTTGACAAGCCTTCCACTGCCAATAAAGACTTGATGAGAGTGAATTTTAATTTTACTCTGGAATGAAATGACAATTTGCTTTAAGGCCCATCCACTCATTTACACACGTTGTGTCATACATTAATTAATGTGTGTTGTGAAAGGGCCTGTTTACACTTGCGGTGTATTATTGCACATGCATTAAGGCGTGTTATCATAGCTCCCAACTGTCACTGATTTCAAGGGACTGTCCCTGATTTGGAGCAATGTCCCTCTGTCCCTATTTCCTCCTCATTTGTCCTTCATTTTGGTCTGATCTATATAGTAGTAGATAAAATGCACTTTTTATTTTTCAAAAAGTAAACTTTTCATCCAAATTCTAAATTGCTGCATTTGTAAAATTTAAAAGCCAATAAAGGAATAGTAGTGGTAAAAAAAATAAAAAGCCCTTGTGGATTTAATTAACTTTTTTTGGGGTTAATTCTCCTTTAAGGGGGTGTGGCAGGAGGCATGTCCTATGCCTACATACATTTGTTAGTAGGTGTCCCTCATTCCCATCTCAAAATGTTGGGAGGTATGGTGTTATGCTGCATGTTAACATACGCTGGACAGCCTATTAAAATCAGTGCATGAAAATATCCCAAAGATCGAACACGCAACAATATTTGTGATGGGATGCAGCACACTATGGAGCATTGCTGAGTTGCACCACAAGGCTTCAAAGCATGCGATGTGCATTGCAGTAACTTGTGGGACCCCTCGCAACATATAGATGTAAATAGGCCATTAACCACTTGAAGTCCAGGCCTTTTTCTGACATTTGTTTCTTACAAGTTAAAATCTGTATTTTTTTTGCTAGAAAACCCCCAAACATTATATATATATATATATATTATATATATATATATATATATATATATATATATATATATATTTTTTTTTTTATTTAGAAGAGACCCTAGAGAATAAAATGGCAGTTGTTGCAATATTTTATGTCACACTGTATTTGCGCAGCAATCTTTCAAATGCAATTTTTTGGGAAAAAATACACTTTATTTAAAAAAAAATTATATAAAAATATATATATATATATATATATTTTTTTTTTTTTTGTATAATGTGAAAGATGATGTTACGCAGAGTAAATAGATACCTATCATGTCATGCTTTAAAATTGTGCATACTCGTGGAACGGCGACAAACTACGGTATTTAAAAATCTACTACATCCGAAACCCGATTAACCACTTCAGCCCCGAAAGAATTTACCCCCTTCCTGACCAGAGCACTTTTTGCGATACGGCACTGCGCCGCTTTAACTGACAATTGCGTGGTCGTGCGATGTTGCACCTAAACAAAATTGACGTCTTTTTTTCCCCACAAATAGAGCTTTCTTTTGGAGGTATTTGGTGGCATTTGATCGCCTCTGCAGTTTTTATTTTTTGCGCTATAAACAAAAAAAGAGCAACAGTGGGTGGCACAGTGGTGTAGTGGGTAGCACTCTCACCTAGCAGTAAAAAGGGTCGCTGGTTCAAATCCCAACCATGACACTACATGCTTGGAGTTTGCATGTTCTCCCTGTGCCTGCGTGGGTTTCCTCCGGGTACTCCGGTTTCCTCCCACACTCCAAAGACATGCTGGTAGGTTAATTGGCTTCTGTCCAAAATTGGCCCTAGTATATGAATGTGAGTTGGGGACCTTGGATTGTGGGCTCCTTGAAGGTTAGAATCCCTCCCTAGGACACACTTAACCCCTTGATTGCCCCTAGTGTTTAACCCCTTTCCTGCCAGTGTCATTTACACAGTAATCAGTGCATTTTTATAGCACTGATCACTGTATAAATGACAATGGTCCCAAAATAGTGTCAAAAGTGTCTGATGTGTCCGCCATAATGTCACAGATCGGCGACATTACAAAATATTATTAATAAAAAATGCCATAAATCTATCGTCTATTTTGAAGACGCTATAACTTTTGCGCAAACCAATCAATATACGCTTATTGCAATTTGCAACTGATGTAAATGTGGAGCACTGCGTAAATTGACGGCGCTATATGGGTACCTTAAATAAATAATAATATAATGTACAGGGATAGGGACAATTGTAGACGCGCACCCACACTCACTCAGATTGAACTGGATGGACTGGTGTCTTTATTCAACCTATGTAACAATTTTGAAAAAAAAAAAAGCAATATTTTTTACTTTTTGCTATAATAAATATCCCCAAAAAAATATATAAAAAAAAAATTTTTTCCTCAGTTTTTGTTTAAAAAAAAAAAAAAATTGCAATAAGCGTATATTGATTGGTTTGCGCAAAAGTTTATAGCGTCTTCAAAATAGACGATAGATTTATGGCATTTTTATTAATAATATTTTGTAATGTCGGCGATCTGTGACATTATGGCGGACACATCAGACACTTTTGACACTATTTTGGGACCATTGTCATTTATACAGTGATCAGTGCTATAAAAATGCACTGATTACTGTGTAAATGACACTGGCAGGAAAGGGGTTAAACACTAGGGGCGATCAAGGGTTAAGTGTGTCCTAGGGAGGGATTCTAACTTTGGGGGTGGTGGGCTACCTAGGACATGACAGCGATCACTGCTCCCGATGACAAGGAGCAGTATATCTCTGTCTTGTCACTAGGCAGAATGGGGAAATACCTTGTTCTCCCCGTTTTGCCGCTCCATGACATGATCGCGGGACACCAGCAGGCATCACTCCAGTACAACCACTTGAAGCCAAATGACATACAGGTGTGTGATCTGGCAGCAAGTGATTAAGGCAGGCTAATCATTTTGAATTTGATGCCAAGGTACTGGAATAGACAAAAGCCCATACATGCACTGCACAGGCGCAGCGCTTGCGCAGTACGAAGGACTACGGAGCTTCCGAAAATTGCCAAACCTAAACAGCTCTGAGTGAACTTTACACCGCGCAGGTGCTGTTAACATGTAATTGTACGAGGCGATGCCGCACGCTCCTGATGCTCGTGCTACTCTGCAAGGGGCGTCTATCGTGTAACTAAGGGGCGGGTCTAGTATTACTATAACCAAGGGGCGCATTTATTATTCTTGTTATATATCGAGCTCTGCCCATTAATTTAACATTCACCCTCTTCTGTAGCCATCCGCCCCTTACACAATATAATAATAATAGACCCGCCCCTTGCTTGCACGCTATAACAGATCTGCCCCTTGGTTAGAGTAATAATAGAGCAGCCCCTTGGTTACACGATATATAACAATAATAATAAATGCGCCCCTTGGTTACAGTAATACTAGACCCGCCCCTTAGTTACACATATAGAATATTTTTTTAAAAAAAAAAGGCAGTTACTTTGCTGCGTAACTAATTACTTTTCCAATGTAGTAACTGAGTTACTAACGCAATTACTTTTTGGGAGAAGTAATTTGTAACTTAACTAATTACTTTTTTAAAGTAAGATGACCAACACTGGTGACACGGTCCCTTTAAGAAAAAAATAACCTTTTATTAATTTTGCAATACTGTTGTGATTAATGTTTTAGAAGAGAAAAGGACAGTTTTCAAATCCCTGTATGGGACATCGCCATCAAAACAGATTTTTCATATTTTTGATAGTGGGATCATATGCTGGCTGATTCCCTCTGGAACGCTAATGACAAAAGTTCCTTGCTAGATTTTCTAGTTTCTTCAAAATGCCAGAGCCGTTCCAAAGCCCTCTGATGATTTCACCATATTTTTTATATTATAGAACAAACAGATATCTATGGAATCCAGCTGACAGGCTGATACCATCATTCTGGCTGGGTGGGAGGGGACAGAGACACAAACAGCTATTATAAGGAATTCCTACTACTTGAGTCACCAAGAAAGATTCCAACTACATCTGTATTATCAGTTTTGGCTGGAGTTCGCTTATAAAGTCCAACCCTAGCCAAACCTTTTTGTTTTGAATAAAACGAGGAAGGGTTTTAAAGCCAAACTTCAGGATAAGCAAATATTGTCTATATACAAGAGGAATGAGAATTCTTACTTAAATCTGGGTGTGCTTTGTGCATTTCTTCAACATCTGTGCAATAATCCTGTGTGAAAATTTACCTCTGTGCAGGAGCTTCCTGTAATAAAGACCAATCACTGCTGCTTTCTTTCCTTGTGCAGGTTGACTGGTCTTCTCTATGCCCCCTCTTGTAGTTTTCTACAGGCAGCCTGCAGTGGATGGAGCTGCTGGGCTCCTCCCAAAGTTCTGCTCTCTAAGCAGGCTTTCTATAGCACAGTGATGATGTCACTGCTACCTCTACAAGGGGAAATTCAGGTTTGCAAAGGCATTTCGTGCACACAAAGTGGATTTATATTCTTTGTGGCACATCAGGAATATATTTCAATGAAAGTTTTTGTGCCTAGAGTTTGGCTTTAAATGCTTTTTGTTCCCTTTGGGGTCTTGTCACCTGGATAGGATGTGAGGGTAAAACTCCCTGATGTGAACACAGACAGCAATAAAATTCTGAAGGTCTATGCTATCATTTTTTTTCATAATTGAACTTGATCTATCACAACATCATTGAATATAATATTAATATAGTCACCAAACGTCAGTTATTATTCCTTATTGGTATTTTTATTTTATTCTTGTTATAATCATGATTTATTGATGTAGGTTTATTGTGTTATATAGTTTCTCTTAGGATTCTTCAAATGTCAAATACTATTTTTGTGAATGGTATAATTGTAAATAATAATTCTGGGGATGACTTATTGCTATACATGATTTTTTCTTTTTAGCATTATTGATCTTGTCATGTTATATGAACTCTTTGATTTTTCTATATTTGTCTTTTCCATAAAGAAGGGGGAGCATTGGTGCCCTCAAATTCAGGTAGTGGTTGGCCAGTATTCGCAATGACAGCTTTGTCAATGAATTGCTCCATCAGTATCTGGGAGAGACCCAATCAGTTTACTCTTGGTGCAAGTGAGTTGCAGCTGTGATTGAAGTCATGACAGCGCCCTCTTCTTTCTTCAGAAGGAGCAGGGGGAGGGCATTCTTCCTGGACTAAGCAGAACTCACGTCATGACATGAGCACTATTCAGTCCTGGAGTACTGTGAGCCCAGTCTGCATAATGATGCCCCATGGGCTTGTCATTGACAGTCTAGGCTCATGGGAAATGGGCAGAAAGACATGACTGTCATTTTGTCCAAAGAATTCTGCCAGTGCTGGACCAGGGAGGCAGATGGGGACGTTTGCAGAACTGGAGTTACGCTTTAAATATCTACGTTCCATTGGGGAGAGTTCCCTGGCGTTCTGTGCCCAGGAACACAACAGGAAGTGAGAGTAAGTCTCTCTAAATGCCCCATTCACACTAGTGCAATTTCTCCTGAATCCGCCATCGTGCTGTAAGGCACAACAATGGAAATCACATTATTCTCTATAGTGATCATTCCCGTCAATGCAACATGGTGCAGTGCAATTTTTGAAAAGGTGCAGGTGCTTGTTTGTTGCAGCATTGTGCGTTTTTGGCCACTTATACTACAATGGGAGCGCATGAAAAGTGAATCTACATGCATTTTTGGTGCTTTTAAGGCAAGGTTTGGGTTTTAACGACCAGTCTCTTTCTGCACAAATAAACATGAAGCATAAAAATGCATCATAAACATACGTAAAAAAGTGCTACATAAATTCATTGAAAAACATATAAATATGCAGCAGCACTAGTGTGAACCTAGGATTAATCAGCTGTTACTGGAACAGGTGTCTCCATTAACAGATGAACCTCCAATGCAATACTCCCAAAGCAACACGTTTCTGCACAAACGGCTGTATCTTAGATTGGGTGTTGAAATGACCAACGGCTGGAACCGACTGCAATTGTGAGAAGGAAGTGTCACCAGCACACCAGGATCTCCAAAATTGGGTCTAAAACTTTAATCACACAGTATCAAAAAATAAAAGCAACGTTTCGGAGCCATGCAGGACCCCTTCATCATTAAGGGGTCCTGTGTGGCCCTGAAACTTCGCTTTTATTTTTTGATACTGTGTGATTAAAGTTTTGGACCCAATTTTGGAGATCCAGGTGTGCTGGTGACACTTCCTTCTCCATTAAAAGATTTCCCTTTTTTCCTGTTTTGGCGACAATTGTACATTTTTGGCTTTTTATTTACTTTCTTAATAAAAGAGAAAATTAATTTCTCACCAGCATAACGCAACCTAGTAACAGAAGAGAGAAGGTGCAGCAAGCCCAGAACTAGAGAGGAATCAGTGGATCTACTAACAATTAACCAGGGCAACTACTGCCTGGCAAACTAAATTTACTAGCAACCCTGCCTAAACACCAGGGTGCTACATCCTCCCCCTGCCTAGAAAACTACGTCTCGGAGAAAATAATTTAACTCTCAAGCCTGAGAGTGGATGTCCTGGCAAAACTGGGATGGGTGGGGAAACAAGGAGGGAAGAAAAAATAATAACAAGACATGCGGCGTACCACATGAAATAAACAACAGTGTATATACATAGGCAAGTGGCATTTCACACAAGGGACTATAAGGGACTCCTATCCCTACAATAACACAGTGCAATATATATATATATATATATATATACAGTATATAATATATATATATATATATATATATATATATATGTAGTGAGTGTTGAGTAAACATTAATTACCCTCAGCCGAGAGAAGCAAAGCAGTGTAAATACACCTTATGACATATCTAAACATGAGTACAGATGAAAACTGGGCCCCACCCCCATCCGAGGGTGCCACCCCTTTTTCATAACAGACCTAAAGAAACTTACTTAGCAATTCCTATAAAACAGTTAAATGTGAACAATGGCTCACTCAGGCTGGCACTCTTACGCCACCTGGTGGCCAGCATATTTAGAAAACAGTCCTTGTGTACTTTTCAGTTCATTATTTAATTTTAAGTTGAGAACTTGCCCACTTTGCCACAGCTTATTCTACATAACTGACTAAACACCCCAGTGCCCTTGGAGCCCCAAAGTCCATCAATCCTTCGCTCAGGGTGGAACAACATTTCCCAGCAGTTTCCCTTCTTCATAGGGACAACTCCAGGGACAGAATGCATGGCTGCAGTCAAACAGCAATTGGCCATGCCATGGTGCAAGGGACCGCACTTCCTGAAAGCAAAGTCCATCAAAAGATCCCCTTGCATGTGGAATCTCAGTCTGTCCATACAACAGCCGGGGACTGAGAAAAGATTTCCTCATTTGTTGAAGAAACAAAACATGCTGAACATCATATCAACATTTTACTTTTCAGAGGGAGGCACACTGGCGATTCCAGAACAATAGCCAGAAGGACTCGAGTGGGCACTCCTGACCTCTGCTGGCAGAATGTGATCCAGCAGTACAGCCAGGCAGGAATGTCCCCACTAACAACTTTCCAGGGCAAAGGTGGAGTGTCTCTCAGCATAGCGTCCTGACTCCATAGAACACACATTTTTAATCCACATGGTTTTGATGAATGAATACAGTTCAACAATATTTTACCAATAGTACCTAGGATCCAGTAACCGTAGGGTTTCCCCTCTTGTATGCACAGTGGTAATATGATACCGAATGTCTTTCTTATTAGGCCTGCGGATGACAACACAATCGGGATTGATTTGACGACCATAGTCCCAGGTTTGTAGAACCGAAGTATATCTTTCAGCCATTCTGGGTGATAACTGGTTAAATTCCAAGTGTAGAGGAATTTTAAGAAAGCTCCGCACGGCCTTATCCACCCACTGTGTTCTCTTTTCCTGAATCCCCCCTCCAGTTGAGACGTTATATAGGGATACAAGTAACCATACTCGACTATGCTCTGTGATTTACAATTCCTGGGCAGTATTTTAGGTTCTCCATACCCAGTTAAGGCTTGTGCATCTGGTGCGCATTGTACTGGGTAGCCAGCAATGACGTTGGGTTTGCAATCAAACTTAATCACGTGGGTTGGTTTGGTTGGCACAACTTTACGGACCCATTTTGCCCAGCGATCCTCCTCAAAGAATTTAGTAATACACACAGTTGGAGCTGTAATGGCAGACAGTTCAATCTTAGCACTTGCAGCTGGCCCAGAAGGAATTTCATCCTCCTCCAGGTCACATAATTGCTCCTCTTCACTATAACCCCACTTTCCAGTCTATGACAAATTGTTTGAAAACAGTTCAGAGAGCCGATCGGATGAGATATCCAAATCGAAGATAGGGGAGCACTTTTCGGCCAGGAGTAAGTTGTGCTTGGAACTAGCAGCAACTGGTGCAACAACTCTGTCTCCCCAACTGGCCACAGATATTACCGCCCCCACTGGTACACTACTTCCACCCATTTCAGGCTTACCTGACTCCGGTGTCTTTTTCCCCAGTGGTTCCACCAACAAGGAACACAGGTGGGCCCATCCACAGCCTCGAGGAATAACTGGAGCTTTGGGTCCTGGAACAGCCACAGATATAAGAGGAGCAGCTTTAAGGGCGTCTGTTTTAACCCCTGCAGCGCTGGCGTAAAGTGTCAAAAGACCGGGCTGACACTCTCCCATGAGCAATGAGACATGTTGGTTCTTCCTCACATTGTTGAAATGCACAATAACACAGTCTATACGAAGAAAAGATGTTACTTGTCACCTTCCCACGGAGCCAGATGAAATCCTGATGTAGCTGTAGCCGGTTGCTATGGATGACTGTTGAAGTACTCAATGCTTTTGCCCCACATTGGGCGCTAAATGTAGCAAGGTCCCAGACCTCCAAAGGCCTAATGGTGACCTCCGTCTTTGTAGAGTGGGTTACAAGGCATGGTGGGTGTAATGCAAGATGGAGTGATGGGTGCCAGACACTTTTTGAATGCAAAAGAGATTTATTGTCTCTTAACAGAACTGTGGGAGAGAGGGTTAGGACCAGGACACCCTTAAGTAGATGCAATGTTAATTGGCAGACTCTGAGACTTCTATATGTAGACAGCTATACAGGGGAAGGGCTCCAGTCGGTTACCACTTCTGTATAGGTAGGACCGCTGTCTCTTATGGCAACAAATCTTGTAACAGTCACTAACGGTAGTTTTATTTAACTATTTGTAACCCAGATAGTTCTCCTCGCACTCTAAAGTTTCTCACTGTAGGTCTTCACTCACCGAGCTCTCAGTCTCTCACTAGACTCTCAGACCCAATCGCCACTGGATCCCCGGAACTCCTCCACTTCCATATCTTCCTCAAGCGTCACCCCACTTCCCTGCTGGGTCCCTGGCTTGGCACTCACAGATACTCCTCAAGCGTCACCCATGCTTACCCGCTAAGTCCCTGGCTTGCCACTCACTGATGCTCCTCAAGCGTCACCTCTGCTGTCCCGCTGGGTCCATAGCTTGGCACTTGCTGAAATTTTCCCACTTCTTCACCATCCCAGGCTGGTGAGAAGACTGCTCTGGTACTGGCTCCAGCTTACTCCTAGTGGTCTCCGGTAACAAGGTGGATGGTCCCTTAGTGGCGACAGCGTCCCCTCTACCTCTGACCACAACTGGTCTAATCTAATGTCACCAGTATAACGCCACCTGGCGACAGAAGAGAGAAGGTGCAGCAAGCCCAGAACTAGAGCAGAATCAGTGGATCTACTAACAATTAACCAGGGCAACTACCGCCTGGCAAACTAAATTTACTAGCAACCCTGCCTAAACACCAGGGTGTTACATCTGCTACATGGGGTTGTGTGTGTATACTTTATTAATACACATATGATGAGGCAGGCTCTCTTAAAAATGATCTTAGAACTTTACTTTTTTTTTTAATGAAAAAGTCTTAGCACTTGGGCTCCTGCAAACAATATTTGTCTCTTATCTGTGTTCCTTCTTACAGTGTAACCCCTTATTTCAGCTGCTGATACTACCATTGCAACACTGACATCTAGAGGGCAGAAAGAAACAGGTTCTGCACATCGTCCAATATCTACTTTTACTGATAAGCCCCATGCTTCTTCTACAATTTGTGTAATGCAATTTATTGCAATTTTTTGATTAATAAAATATTGGATTATTTTGAATTAACAGATCCACATCAGCGAGCCAACAGAAGTTACTATGCCAGCACTATATACAGTGGATTTATAATTTGACTCAATCCCAAATTTTCAGTTGTCACTGCAATAGGCATAGAATGGAAATATTCCTAAGGGATTGTTCTGTAGACAAGTAATAGGGGATTTACCTGGTTTGGAGAGATTTCTCTTTTACTTCCTGTTGTCGCTACATAAAATGCATTGAAGGAAAAGAACATCTCTCGACGCGGATGGTCCAAATAAAAAAATAAATAAATGTTTTAACCATTCCCTACTCTATCCAAAAGGACTTTAAATATACTTTGTTTTCTGGAAATGTATCAGAGGAAATGCACATTTTTGTAAAAAAAAAAGGCATGATTATAGTCTGGCGGATTAGGTTTATAAAAAGCTGCAGCTCTGCTGTGTGCAAAGAAAGGGGCTCCTTATTCCCATCTACCCACAGCAAGCCATCACACCGCAGGTCTTTAAAATGAACAGAACAAGCAGAGTGTGGAAAGTTTGTTTTTAACTTGCAGCATTATGAGTATAAGTATTCTGAACATTTGCTGTATTTTGGCTACTGTGGAACTCAAAGGCACACGGCTGCTAGATTTGAATCCAAAAGGAAGCTCTTTCTTTTTGTGTTTGAACAAAACAGCTTTAGTTTCAAGAAGATGAATTGGAACTTTTTGATCTTTCATATTTAACCAATGTATTTAAAAATCCAATTGTGCAGATTAACTTTAGTAACAATATTCTTACCTTAAAGCAGATCTTCAGTAATTTTTTCATCTTTCCATAAATCTTCTGCCCTTGTTGTTTTAACTTTGGATAGTAAAAATTGTTTTTCTGCCAGTAAATACCTTATATAGCCCACTTCCTGTTTCTTGTCTGGTAATTAGCCTAGGCTTATGACATCATGCACAGCTCTCGCTCTCACTCTCACTCTGGAGGGTTTTCCAGGAAGGGAGGGGGGGTGAGTCATAAGAGGGCCAATGAGAGCTGCAGGGCTGGAGGTGTGCCTCTGTGTGTCTGTGTAAATCCAGGAAGTAAACAAGCAGCAGCTTCAGGTGCCCACAGTTAAAATAAATGCAGTCATACTTAGTGGAGGGAGATTTATGCAACATATTTGGCAAGTACAGAATCACAGTATATATAAAATAATATGCAAAGTGGTTGGAGGGAAGCTTCAGAATAGCAAAGATGTTTTTATTACAAACTATGTGGGCAGACTGCAGTTCCTCTCTAAAGTGAACCTGTGGTTTGTCCTTGCTGGTTTCGAGTGCATGTAGGGAGGAAATGAGTAAAAGAGGCCTGAAGAGATCAACATCACAAAACGCATGACGTGTGTTCAGGTGCCATCCATTACATTGGCATCTAAATGCGGTGCAGTTTTGCCATGATTGCCGCACAATAAATTGATGCAAACCGCAACACGTGAAGCTCCTGCTTCTTTTTGGGTGACAAGCTTCGCTTGTATGCGGTTTGCTGAGCGATTTATCACGCAACAAACACGGCAAAACCACACCGCATTTAGGTGCCATTGGAAATGAATGGCGTCCAAAAACGTGCGTTTTGTCATTATTGCAGTGTGACTTGGGATTGCGGGTAGAATCGCAGTGATTCTGTGTAAGATCACAAAACACCAGATGTAAGCAGGGCCTAAAATGCAAAAATTACAAAAAATTATGATAACCAATGCTTTAGCAATATCAATGTCATAAAATAACATTTTAGATCAAATTTAAAGTGGTCGGTAAGCCACTACTATAAAAACCTCCCATCCCCTCTGTAACAAAACAATATGTGTCCCTGTGCCTGTGTTATATAAAAAAATATGCCGATCTGTACCTATATCAGAGCATCTCCCGACACTCATGTGAATCCTGAGCTCTCTCCTCTGCCCGGGTGAAAGCTCCAGTGGATGGGGCCGAGCACTACCGATGACATCAGCCAGGGAGGCGAGGAGAGGGAGAGCAGAGGAATCACGTGAGCGCCGGGAAACGCTCGATATAGGTACAGATCGGCATATTTTTTATATAACACAGGCACAGGGACACATATTGTTATGTTACAGAGGGGATGGCAGGATTTTATTGTAATTGTGAGAGCAGAAGGAGGAGTGGGGCGGGCACTGACATGAGCAGACAGGCAGGGAGAGGGGGGGAGAGGAGGACAGAGCAGGACAGAGCAAGGCTGCGGATGTGTGTTGCTATGGGCATTTGTATAGTGACTTTATTGCAATAATATAGAGTTTTAGATTTAGTAACAGCATGTCCACAGAAGGCCTCTTCCCCCTCCATTGATATGTAAATAAACCAGATAGAAGATGAGCAGAGGAAGTTGGTGTTTACAGGAAGTGGGTGGGAGGAGCATGGAGAGGGTTTGAAAGAGACATGTGTTTTGGGACAGAGGGACAGTGGTGTTTGGAAGGACAAAGGACAAGATGGCTTTCCATGAGCTGGATAACGTTGGAGACTCTGGTGTGAGTTGGACTTTGAAGAAGGAACTATGAAGGACATCTTAACCCCTAAGTTGAGTAATTGTTTAGTTTACTTAATGTGTACATATTATACATGCTTATTTTGTAAGCTATAAGTTGTGTTGTATTGTTCATCCTACAGTTTGTATGTGCAGATTTTTTCTTGTTTAGTAAAGCATTAATACACTTCAGAAGTCTAGGTTTCCTTGGTTTTACCACAAGAACTTAATAGATAAACGCAGGCATAACATTTGGGGGCTCGGCCGTTATTTGTGCTAAAATTTCAACTGAAGCAGACCTGTTTTATATTGTGTGTTTTGTTGCTTGTGCTGGGGGAAAAATGCTGCGTACACTGTTTAGGAGGAGTAAGGCTGCAAAGATTTCTGGTGTCCAGGAGGACTTGAAGGCGTGCACCCTTCCTATCTGGGCCAGAAATAGTCAGTGGATGCCTGTTGCAAAGGAGCTAGCTAGATATGCGTCTCCTTTGAACAGAGCTTGGGGGGATGGAGTCTGTGATCTTTCCTCAGATTTTAGTCTCAAAAGTTTTGGGTTCAGTAAGGGAGAGATGCGGGCAGTTGCTGTGTTTGGTTTGCACTTCCTGCATGCTCTACATATTGAATCTGAAAAGAGGGAAAAGGCGGAATTAGAAAGAGATTTACTGAAGGAGCAGCTTGCAGTGGCATCCAAGTGTTTGGAAGAAACTGCAAGCAAGGCAAAAGATTTAGAAAGGAGGGTAATCAAACTTAAACCTGCAGTGGCTTCGAAGTGTGTTCAAACCCCTGTAGGCCGAGCTGAAGATTTGAATGAGCGGTGTGCAGCCCTCATGACCAAGTCTAATGATGCCCTAACAAAGGACAAAGGCCCAAAGCCTGTAAGCAGAAGTAGGACATGTGCCACTGTTACTTCTCATAACCGGGAAGCAGAGGATTTGATCAGCTCAAATGACCGAGTTGAGTCAGATACAAGGAAGGCAAGGCCTATGATCTCAAGGAGACACATGTGGATTGATTTACTTAAGGTGGGGGTCCCTAGAGAGGAAATAGATGGGATTCCTACACCAGCCTTGTTTAAGAAGTGGAAGCAAATGGTTGGGAATGGTAGATTCAGTCACATTAAGTGTTTCTGTTGCCATAAAATGGGGCATTTTGCAAAAATGTGCCATGCTGTGAAGGCTGAACAACAGCAGGCCTGTGTGCTTCCCAGGACAGCACGGAGAGACATGCAAGTTTATTCGTTACGTTGGAAGTCAATGCCTTTCCGTGAAAGTGTTTCAAGGCAACAGTGGGCACCCTACAATAGTTTTGCAGTTAGAAATGGGCAGATAGAGAAATGTGAGCAGTAAGCTATGTTTTTTGGCACAGTTGGAAGGAACATATAATCTGCTTTGTCTCTTACTTTTTTCAGGTATTGAGCATCGAGAGGTGGAGCAGGCAGAGCAGATGACCATGCTGGATGGGAGGAGACAGACCAGAAGAGAGCCTGAGGAAAGGTGGCTGAATTGGAGTGGACTTTTCCTTATGACCAAGAAGAAAAGAGACTTTTCATCTGGGACTTTCTTTACAAACTGCCAAAAGACATTGTTAACCCTGCTCAAAAGTCAGCCTTCCAGGGACAAACCAATCGTCTGACCGCCCACAAGATGGGGGTCGAAAGGGAATTTGTTCCTCCCATTTATACGGGGGGTTTATTTTGCCCTTTCCTGGACAAAAGGCTTTAAGAAGTTTCCTATATTATCCTATAAAGTCAAGAGGTGGTATGTGTTGCTATGGGCATTTGTATAGTGACTTTATTGCAATAATATAGAGTTTTAGATTTAGTAACAGCATGTCCACAGAAGGCCTCTTACCCCTCCATTGATATGTAAATAAACCAGATAGAAGATGAGCAGAGAAAGTTGGTGTTTACAGGAAGTGGGTGGGAGGGGCATGGGAGGGTTTTTAAAGAGACATGTGTTTTGGGACAGAGAGTTGTGTTTTGGAAGGACAAAGGAGAAGATGGCTTCCAAGGAGCTGGATAACGTTGGAGACGCTTTGTGAGTTGGACTTTGAACAAGGAACTATGAAGGGCATCTTAACACCTAAGTTGAGTAATTGTTTAGTTTACCTAATGTGTACATATTATACATGCTTATATGTGAAGCTATAAGTTGTGTTGTATTGTATTGTTCATCCTACAGTTTGTATGTGCAGATTTTTTTCCTGTTTAGTAAAGCATTAATACACTTCAGAAGTCTAGGTTTCCTTGGTTTTACCACAAGAACTTAATAGATAAACGCAAGCAAAACAGGATGATGGAGGCACGTAAACTGACCACGGTGTCAGGGCTCAGCAGCCATTATAAACCGTGGTCAGTTTACAGAGGGGAGGGTATAGACAGGAAGGATCAGCCAGGTTTTTTAGGTGACAGAAGGGGCCAAATTACACAGCACAAGAACTGTGCTGTATAACAGGCTTTAACCCCTTCCCGACCGGCGCACGACAATATACGTCGGCAGAATGGCACGGACAGGCATAAGGGCATATATATACGTCCCCTTTAGGATGCCGCCGCTCGCAGCGCGCGCTCGCGCCGGTCGGGACCCCCGTGAGGCCGGGTGAACGGGGAGATGCGGAAATAAACAGCATCTCCCCGTTCTGCCTAGCAACTAGTGACGCCGATCTCTGCTCCCTGTGATTGGAGCATAGATCAGCATTCACTAGCTGACAGCCACCCCCCCCACAGTAAGAAACACACCCCTAGGCATACTTAACCCCTACACTGCCACCTAGTGGTTAACCCCTTTACTGCCAGTGTCATTTATACAGGAATCAATGCATTTAAATAGCATTGATTGCTGTATAAATGACAATGGTCCCAAAAATGTGTCAAAAATGTCCGATGTGTCCGCCATAATGTCGCAGTCACAATAAAAATCGCTGATCGCCGCCATTACTAATAAAAAAAAATTATTAATAAATATGCTATAAAACGATCCCCTATCTTGTAAACGCTATAACTTCTGCGCAAACCAATCAATAATCGCTTATTGCGATTTTTTTTACCAAAAATATGTAGAATAATACGTATCGGCCTAAACTGAGGAAAAAAAATGTTTTTTTATATATTTTTGGGGGATATTTATTATAGCAAAAAATAAAAAAGAATGCGTTTTTTTTCAAAATTGTCGCACTTTTTCATTTATAGCGCAAAAAAAAAAACAGCAGGGGCGATCAAATACCACCAAAAGAAAGCTCTATTTGTGGGAAAAAAAGGACGTCAATTTTGTTTGGGAGCCACGTCGCACGACCGCGCAATTGTCAGTTAAAGCGACGCAGTGCCGAATCGCAAAAAGGGGCCTGGTCCTTTGGCTGCAAATTGGTCCGGTCTGAAAGTGATTAAGGGAACAGGATCTGTTTTTTTTGTTTTTTTTTAGGTTAACAAAAACTTTAACAATTACATCATTGTTGTATTGTTGCTGGTCGAGTAGTGACTGGGTGTGCAAAGAGGAAAGTGCCAAAAGCAGAATGTACAGTATATATTGCAGATTAAATTTTGCTCAACTCTTATATCATAAAAATCCAACGCGTTCAAAGGGTCCCCATATATCAGGGTTTGGTACTTTTGAACAAAGTGTCCAGTGGACTGATTAAAATTAGGAGGGATCTTGAGGGATAATTATTATGATTGTTCCAAATGCTGCATAAGCTTTAAGCAGCATCACACCCTTGTGACCCAAAAGGGAAAAATGTAGGTGCCTCTCAAGTCAGAGGTGCAGTCCAAAGCCAACCGCAATAAGTGCTGGTCAGGCTCCATGCTGGGGGTGGACATTATTAAGCTCCAGGAGAAAAACGCACTGGGCGCGTGGCCTGGCCGGAGCCTAGGCTGAGGCTAGCATTCATCCTTTTACACGGGTCTGCTTCATGATGTTCGGCTCACAGACATTTTTTCTGCCACAGCATCACACCCTTCATACGTCTCTCCTTTGCATAGTGCCTGTTGTTATACCTCTGAACTTCTCTTTTGCACATACTGCCTGCCATCATACCCTCCGCACTTCTCACTTGAGACATCATAAATAGACATGTGCACAACAAAAAAATTTGTTTATTTTCGTTTGTTTTTTTTTGTTTCCGAAAAAAATTTGTTTATTTTAGTTTCGTATTTTTTCGTTTCCGTTGATTGGTAACGATTCGTACATTCGTAAGTCGTCGGTGTTCGAATCGTATTCATAACGATTCGTACATTCGTAAGTCGTCGGTGTTCGTATTCGTAAGAGTTATTTTTCGTTGATTCGTTTTTTCGTTCATTCGTTTATTTGAAATTCGGACGCATTCGTAGTTATTCGTACATTCGTAACATTCGTAGATTCGTAATCGGAGCATAATTCATAATTTTATGTAATGTGTATGCTATTATTACATTTTAATAATTTACGAATCGAAAAAAAAAGTTCCGAATCGAAAAAAAAAGTTACGAATGTACGAATTTTTTCGTTCAATCTATTCGAAGCACGTTAAGCAGCACCATTGTAAGGGACACGGAAAATTAGCAATTCAACAAAAAAAAAAAAAGTTACGAATCATTCGTACATTTGTTGTTTCTAATTAGTTTTTTTCGGATTTTCGTTGTTTTTCGGATTCGTTAGATTCGAACGATGAGTTAATCGGATTCGTACGATTCGAACGATTCGTTATTCGGATTCGTTCGATTAAACCGATTTGTTCATTCGTACGAAAACGAACGAACGAACGAAAAAAACGAAAAAAAACTAAACAAATTGCACATGTCTAATCATAAAACCCTACACACACCTCTTCCCAACATACTGCCCACCTTCATACTCTCCACAGTCTTTTCTGCACATTCTGCCTGCCTTATTTGCTTTGCACTCCTCTCCGGCACATCATGCCCGCCATCATACCGTCTGCACTCCTCTCCTGTACATACTGGCTGTCCTAATACCCTACGTATTATTTTCCTGAACATACTGCCCGTAATCATGCTCTACATACTTCTCTACTGTCCTGAGCATACTGCCCCCCTTTTTCTCTTGAATGTACTGCCCACCATCATACCATCTGCACTCTTCTGAATATACTGCCACTATCATATCCTCTCTCCACTCCTCTCCTGTACATATTACCCTCTATTATACTCTATGCACTTCTCTCCTGTACATACTGCTCACCATTTTAACCTCCACAATTCACTTCTGTACATACTGTTTGCAATCATACCCTTCACAACTCGCGAATGCACATCTACATACTTCTTCCTTTTCTTCATATTGTTTGTAATATACCTGAAAAAACTCACATTTTCTAGTCTGCATGCACCACTGCAAAGAGCTTTCATTGCATCAGGAATTCATTCAGCAAGCTCAGAGTTTACTGGGTACAAACTCTGCAAAAAAATGTACTTAGCCAAAGCGCCCCATTGGGCTCCCTGTGGAGGAACAGTCACTTATCTCATTTAACTTGCATTATATAACTTAGCGTGTGTAATGTCCACATTGTGCTATTCAGTGACATCACTACTTGTGGGACCAGAATTCCCTGTTATGGGTTGATGAGTGTAATTACATCAGAGTTCTAATCTCTGTGACCTGTAGCCATAAGAAAATGTACATTGCACTTCCTGCAGAAAATGCCCCCTAACCCTTTCAACTGTATTTCACCTTACCAAAGTCATATGATATTAACTAGGCAAACAAAACATTTCCCGTATGTTGAGTATGTTTGGAAATCTTTTCTGGCTGTCACAGGGCTATATTTCATGTTCAAGGGGTTAGATTTAGGCAGCTATAGACTTCAGTGGGCAAATTTATGAATACACTTATACGTTCATGAAAAACTGAGCTCCATGGAGATCCAAATATTTACTCATTATATAAAATGTTATATAACATGTGATTTTTAGATAATTCTTATGTGGTTTTCTATGTTGGACTCCAACCTCTTGTTGCATGAGTCTGTGCCACTTTCCTGTCTGTCCCAGAGACCGTAATTAAATTCCAGTAGATGACGTTACTTTGAATACCAGCCCTGCACCTTGACTTGGCTAATCAACTGATCTGCATCACCAGATCAGCAGAACCAAATAGACTTTAAAGTGCACCCATTATTAAAGCGAGCCCGAACCCTCCTATCCATTACAGCAAGGGAATCTGCCTTTGTTTGATCTGTAGTTTCCATCATCCTGCACTTGCGATCAATTATGACACCAGCCATTTGATGGCGTGACAATTCAGTTGAGAGCACAAGCAATTTTGACAGTTATAGTTTACAGCATGCCTATAATGTAACTGTTTTGGTAACTAGTTCAGTCAATGGGTTTAGCTTCAATTTAAAGTGAGGCTCAACATAATAATAAAATTCTTGCGAGCAGGCAGCGCTTTATTGCAGAAGAGACATGCTGCTCTTCTGCAATAAGACACACTTGCCTGTCTGCTCGCAGTCTCTGTTGAATGTACTTAACTGTAACTTAGTGGTTGAGTTACTACAAGTGGAGATTGCAAAATCTTGTGCAGCTGTGTATGGTAGCCAATTACAGTATCTCACAAAAGTGAGTACACCCCTCACATTTTTGTAAATATTTAATTCTATCTTTTCATGTGACAACACTGAAGAAATGAGACTTTGCTACAATGTAAAGTAGTGAGTGTACAGCTTGTATAACAGTGTAAATTTGCTGTCCCCTCAACCTAACTCAACACACAGCCATTAATGTCTAAACCACTGGCAACAAAAGTGAGTACACCCCTATGTGAAAATGTCCAAATTGGGCCCAAAGTGTCAATATTTTGTGTGGCCACTATTATTTTCCAGCACTGCCTTAACCCTCTTGGACATGGAGTTCACCAGAGCTTCACAGTTTGCCACTGGAGTCCTCTTCTACTCCTCCATGACGACATCATGGAGCTGGTGGATGATGGAGACTTTGCGCTCCTCCACCTTCCGTTTGAGGATGCCCCACAGATGCTCAATAGGGTTTAGGTCTGGAGACATGTTTGGCCAGTCCATCACCTTTACCCTTAGCTTCTTTAGCAAGACAGTGGTCGTCTTGGAGGTGTGTTTGGGGTTGTTATCATGTTGGAATACTGCCCTGCTGCCCAGTCTCCAAAGGAAGGGGATCATGCTCTGCTTCAGTATGTCACAGTACATGTTGTCATTCATGGTTTACTCAATGAACTTTAGCTCTCCAGTGCCGGCAGCACTCATGCAGCCCTAGACCATGACAATCCCACCACCATGCTTGACTGTAGGTAAGACACACTTGTCTTTGTACACCTCATCTGGTTGCCGCCACACACGCTTGACACCATCTGAACCGAATAAGTTTATCTTGGTCGCATCAGACCACAGGACATGTTTCCAGTAATCCATGTCCTTAGTCTGCTTGTCTTCAGCAAACTGCAGGCTTTCTTGTGCATCATCTTTAGAAGAGACTTTCTTCTGGGACGACCATTTTTATGCAGCATGCGGCATATGGTCTGAGCACTGACAGGCTGACCCCCTCCACCCCTTTAACCTTTGTAGCAATACTGGCAGCACTCGTACGTCTTTTTCCCAAAGATAACCTCTGGATATGACGCTGAGCATGTACACTCAACTTTGGTCGACCATGGGGAGGCCTGTTCCGAGTGGAACCTGTCCTGTTAAACCACTGTATAGTCTTGGCCACCGTGCTGCAGCTCAGTTTCAGGGTCTTGGCAATCTTCTTATAGCCTAGACCATCTTTATATAGAGCAACAATTCTTTTTTTCAGATCCTCAGAGAGTTCTTTGCCATGAGGTGCCACGTTGAACTTCCAGTGACCAGTATGAGAGAGTGAGAGCGATAAAACCAAATTTAACACACCTGCTCCCCATTCACACCTGAAACCTTGTAATACTAATGAGTTACATGACACCGGGGCGGGAAAATTACTAATGGGCCCAATTTGGACATTTTCACTTAAGGGTGTACTCACTTTTGTTGCCAGCGGTTTAGACATTAATGCCTTTATGTTGAGTTATTTTGAAGGAACAGCAAATTTACAGTGTTATACAAGCTGTACGCTCACTACTTTACATTGTAGCAAAGTGTAATTTCTTCAGTGTTGTCACATGAAAAGATATAATAAAATATTTACAAAACTGTGAGGGGTGTACTCATTTTTGTGAGATACTGTAGCTTCTAACTTCAGCATACATTGTCGTTGAAGTCTAAAAAGGATTTTCTTAATGGCTCCAGGGTTACAGAACGGTCGACTTGTTTCGTTATGTAGGTGTGGTGAGCTTTGGTATTGGCCAGTCGGGTTGATTTACTAACACTGGAGAGTGCAAAATCTGTTGAAGTTGTGCATGGTAGCCAAAAAGCTTCTAACTTCAGCTGTTCAATTAAGTTTTGAAAAAAAAAAAGAAGCTGATTGGTTTCTACGCAGAACTGCACCAGATTTTGCACTCTCCGGTTTTAATAAATCCACAGTGAACAGTTTTTAGTTACAAATTACATATTCTAATACATTTGTTGAATATTATGTGGACACCTGTGCTAAAAACCTTCCAGATTCCAGATTGGTCTTTTATGCTTTGGGGCCTCACTCCTTATGATGCAATTAAACCTAGGTTCACATATGTGTGTTCCTGCAGGCCGTGTTCGCACAGGCATGGCAGCCCATTCATTGCAAAGGCTGCCGTGCCTGCATTTCCCACAGAAAAAGGTGCATGCACCGTTTTCAAAGTGCGGCACACATATAAATCGCATGGTCATTTTTACCATGCAATTTCCCTGCGGTTGCCACAACCGCACATGCACTGCGATTTTACATGCGTGGGGGTGCCATTCAAAATTGATGACAGCCCACGCATTTTCACAGAGCAGCACATATTCACTGCGAGTGGTTGCAGGTGCAGAAATTGCTGCAATTCCCTCACCCGCAGCCACACACAGAGTTGTGAACCAAGCGTTAGGGAATTACTCTCCAGTGGTTTCGTGCACCAAGACCCAGGAGATTAAAACGAAGTTTCTGTTGTTGCTGAAACATTTTTCTGTGTGATTCATGTATTTTTATAGAGAAATATAAATTTTACCGACCTGTGGAAAGTGGTACCATAGAAAAAAATATTATCTACTGTGTGCAGTGGGAATACAAATTGTAATACCAAGGATTAATGGAAAGCATTTTGTGCACGCATTTACTGATTAACAATACTGACAATCCATTTTTCACTTGGAACAATAACATTGTTCTTGATGTCTTAGGTTTAGTGACATAAAACAATAGATCATCGGCAAAGGCCGCTACTTTATGTTCGATGTCTCCTACTTTAATTCCTTTTATGCTATTATCTGATCTGATAGTTGCCAGTAGTGGTTCGATTGAAAGGACGAATAGCAACGGGGACAGGGGGCATCCCTGCCTTGTCCCGTTGCTCATGGAAAAGGGGGACGAGTGATTTCCATTAATCTTTATTGTTGCGGTCAGATTTTCATATAAAACTTCAATTCTCTGCAACATTTTAGTGCCTAAGCCCATATATTTTAATGTCTTCATCATGAGCCCCCAGTCTACCCTGTCAAATGCTTTCTCGGCATCTATTGACAGGAATAGACCTGGGGGCCCATCTGTTTTTAGTTTTTGTAATAATAATAGCGTTCTAATTTCATTATCTCTTCCTTCCCTAGTTGTAACGAAACCTACCTGATCTACATGAATCAGCCCTTTCATGTGCTCTTTTAGCCTATTTGCAAGGATTTTAGCGTATAGCTTTGTATCAAAATTAAGTAAGGATATCGGTCTAAAACTTGAGCAGCAGCTGTCATCTTTCCCCTCTTTTAAAATTACCGTTATTAAAGCTTTCTGTGCTTCGCCACTCAATCCATATTCTGATCCCAATCCATTGAAATATCTACAAAGCCTTGGCACCAGGGTCTCACTAAATCTCATTAGATACAGGATCGGGAATCCATCCGGTCCCGGACTTTTACCCGACACTGTATCCGATATAGCTCTAGAGATTTCACCTTCTGAAATAGGGGCTTCCAGGTCTTCTATATCGTCAGGTGATATTCGGGAAATTCCTGAGCTCCTCAGGAATTCTATTATTTTATTATTTTTTCCCGTATCTATATTCCCTTTATCTACATTGTATAGGGTTTTATAATAATGCTGGAAAACCTCTGCTATGTCCTTAGTCTTATACACCAAATCACCTTGTTTATTACAGATTTTTTCTATATAGTTCCTGGATTTTTTCTTTTAGCTAGGTGTTTTCCAATTTTATTGCCCCAGAGATATTTGTCTTTCAGGATCACATTAAAAACCCCTTTTGTATCTTGTGTCAGTATATCTTTTAATTCTTCTCTTTTTGTTATAAGCAGATGAAATATCTCCTGTTGATGTCCCTCTGGATTTTTATGAAGTTGCTCTAATCTAAATATTTCTTTGGTTACCTTTTTAATTTTCTTTGTTCTTTCCTTTATTTTCCCTGAACCCATTGAAATAAAGATACCCCTTATATATGCCTTGTGTGTTTCCCATAATATGGAATCTGATATATCATTTGATTCGTTATTTTCAAAAAAATTTGTTAGTTCTTCTTGTATTCTTTCTATATCTTGCTTTTCAGTGAGAAGCGCTTCATTTAACCGCCAATTAAAGAGAGGTTTCGATATCTTAATTTCTTCTATTGTCATCATAACTGGCGAGTGGTCTGAGAGGGTAGAAATCCCTATGTGAGACTCTGTGACCTTTGACAATGTATTGTGATCTACGAATATGTAGTCAATGCGTGTGTACGTCCCGTGCACGGGGGAGAAGAACGTGTAGTCTCGTGTTTTTGGGTTCAAAGTTCTCCAAACATCCATCAATTGATTTTGATGGAGCGACTTTTTCAGCTTTTTAAGAGGTACACCTCCCGGGACGTACTATCTTCATGTGGGTTCATACACAGGTTCAAATCTCCTGTCATTATAACCATCCCTCGCCTAAACTGGGTAAGAATCCGTATCATCTTCTTCATGAATTCTGTTGGCCTTTTATTAGGTGCATAGATGTTTCCTAGCGTAAGTTCTGTTTCTCCTATATGTCCTCTTAAAAAAAGATACCTCCCCTCTGGGTCCACTAATCTTTCCCCTTCTTTAAACAGTAGTCCCTCAGCAAATCCTATCGTCACTCCTTTAGCTTTTCTAGTAGTTGAATCTGCGTACACCCAGATAGGATATTTTTTGGAATATAATTTTGTATTGGCACCTTGGAAGAGATGGGTCTCCTGGAGGAACACTATATCTGCATGGTAATGTTTAAGTTCTTTTAATACTTTGTGTCTTTTGGCAGGGTTGTTTAGACCCCGGACATTATATGTTAAAAACTTAATCTAAGACTTTTCCTTTTATTTTTAATTTTTAGAGAGAGGCACCCCCCCTTTTTATTCCCTCCCCTAGCCCACCCCCCAACACCCCATCCCCCCTCCCTCCCCCCTCCCCTCCTCCCGACCCCCCGATCCCCTTTCCTCCACCTGGTCAATACTGACCCCCAGGCCATTGGCGAATCAGAAACTTCCTCTTCGCCTCTGGTCTTCTTACTCAGAGGTGGGGCTCTAACCTCTTTGCCCCTTCCCACCCCCCTCTAGCTTACGTGGGCGGTGGGAGGGTCCCTCGAACGGGTTTCCACTCAGCCCAGGTCTAAGTCTCCCCCCCTTCCCCCCACTCCTCCCGCCCCAATCCCCCCGATCCCTTTATAAGATCCATCCTCTTTGAGGGATCCAGGAGAGTAAAAGCCACTAGGCGAGAAAACAAAGCAAAAAAAAAGAGGCCACACTAAGCGGAAGGGAATCAAAGATAAACCCTTCCGAAATGGATTATCAAGAGAATACCCATTATTATTCAAGTTCGAATTACTTCAGACCATTCTGGGATTTCTATAACATGTAGATCCAAGTTTTTACAGAATTCTGTTAGTTCTTCTGGATATTTTTTTTTTATTTTTATTTTTTTTTCCACTTCAGATAAAACTTTATGGGACAATGTCAGCTATGCCCACGTCTCCGTCCCTTTTTTGTCTTAGCATCATTTGTGGATTATCTCAACTTTTTTTTTATTTTATTTTTTTATTATGTTTAATCCTGTGTACAAAACAAGGGGTGAGGGATAGGTGTGTACTAATCCTCCTAACAGAAAATTCCTTAGTTAAAGAGCCTTCCCCTCTTGTGACTTCCCTTGCCTATATTTTACCCTTCTCTCAAGTGACCTTTTTTTCCCTCTACCCCCCCCCCCCCCCCCCCCCCTCCGCTGCTTAGGCCTGACTTCTTTTCTCTGTCTATATCGTCTTATTTTGGTCTTTCCTTCCTGAGCATCTATGGGTGCGTCCTAAGGGCCTCTGAGTAACTCCATGTTCTCTTAAATTTTTTCCAACAATCCCATTTATTTTTCATTTCCTCCCTTTCTTCATCTGAGTTGTTCTTTAAGCCCTCCCTTATGTATGTGGTTTCTACCTCATCCACCCACTCCCACAAGGGGGGGCTTTCTTGATCCAACCACTTCCTTGGTATCACCCTATTTGCTACATTGAGAAGATGGGGGACCAGTGAGCCTAGGTATTGCCTAGAGCTACCCGATGTTGCGTGCATCAACATGACCCATGGGTCATTTTTAACCTCAACCTTGGTAATTATCTTGATATAGTTTAGAATAGTCTTCCAGTATTTCTTTATCTTCTGGCACTCCCACCATAGATGACCCATGGTCCCTTTTTGATTGCATCCCCTCCAGCAATTGGCCGAGGTATCTTCTTTGTATTTGTTTAACTTATCTGGGGTCCTGTACCACCTAGCCATGCACTTGTAGTTCATCTCCGCGGTCTTCATATCGACCGTCGAGCCATGGGCTAATTTTAGAATTCTCTTAACCGTGCCTACCTCTAAATGTGCCCCCAGTTCCCTCTCCCATTTCTTAAGGAATAGCGGTATCTCAGGTCTGTCCTTCTCCAATAATAATTTATAAATTTTGGAGATTCTCTTTTTAGAGTTTTCAGCCATAAATATTCGTTCTAGCTTCGTCAGGTCACCCGCATCCCTTAACGGGGAGGGAAGTGAGCTAACAAAGTGGCATAACTGGAGATACCGCCATCCATCTATAGTGAACCTTTTATTCTGTAACTCCTGTAGTGCTAAAACTTTCCCCTTGCTTATCGTGTCCCCCAAACTTGTATTATCCATCAGGATCCACTCTCCGCCTATCTCTTTTTTCCCAGGGGGAAAAAAGGGATTCTCTTTTAGTGCAATTAAAGGTGAGTTATATTCCTTATTAAAAATTTTATAAATCCTATCCCAAATCTTAAATGTGTTCCGTGTCATTATGTGCGTATTTTCTCCTAGTGCTCTAAATTTAGGGGGGTTCCAAACTATCCTCCCCAGCTGTGCTTCACTCATTTCTTCTTCCATACCAACCCATCTTTTATTGTTATACGTTTTCTCCCATTCCGAGATTCTAAGTAAAGTAATCGCATAGTAGTAATTCTCAATATCCGGAACTGCTAGGCCACCTAGGCTTTTATCTTGTTTCAGGGTTTGTAAGGATAATCTTGTTTTTTTGTTTTTCCAGACGAGGCTCATGATCAAGGCTTTTAATTTTCCCAGGTACTGTTTTGGGAGTGGGATTGGTAGCATCTGGAATTTATAAGTTATGATAGGTAGTATCATCATTTTTACCGTGTTGATCCTGCCCAACCACGACAGGGACTTTCCTAAATATTCTTGGCATTTTTTTTTTATTTCTTCTAGTAGAGGGATGTAATTTATCTTATAGATTTTTTTCCAATTATTGGCCAATTCTATTCCCAGGTATTTTATCTGTTTTTTCCATGCAAAACTGCATATCTTCTGTAGGTTCTGCTTTTCAGCGGTGTTTAGATTAATGTTTAACATAAAGGTTTTTGTTGAGTTTATTCGAAAATTCGAGATTTCGCCATAATCGGCCAAGATTTTTAAGAGGGTTGGCATTGATTTCTGGGGGTTTGCTACATAGAACAGGATATCGTCTGCGAACGCTGCTAGTTTATGTTCCTCGCTTCCCGCTTTACATCCCTCTATGTCTGGGTTCCCTCGGATTGTAGCTAGTAATGGTTCAAGGGACAGTACGAACAGAAGAGGGGAAAGTGGGCAGCCCTGGATATTTTAACTTCACTGATCTACCCTCTTTATATCCTATGAGGCAAGCCGGGAATCCCCAACTATATTTTATGTTTTCTGCCCACATTTGATTTAGCAATGGTCTGAAGAGCCGTCTTCTGGCCAGTGTTTGTGGAGATAGGTCCATATAAATCTGGAGCTCTGATCCCCCAAATTTTAGTGGGGGTTTTCCTCTTAAGTTAGTCCATATTTCTGTTTTTTCAAGATAATCCTGGAATCTAATGAGAATGTCCCTGGGCGAGTCTGTAATATGTTGGGGTTTTCTAACTCTATGTATCCTCTCAATTTTTAACTCCCAGTCTGGTCCTTTATTAATAATCGGATTAAATATTTCCTTTATAATTTTTCTAAGATCTTCTCCCTTTTCTTCTGGGAGGGCGCGTATTCTTAAGTTCTGCCTTCTACTCTGATTTTCCTGCTCCTCCAGTTTATATAACGTCTGTCTTTGGTTTATCTTCATCATCCTGAGTTGGTCCTTAAAGTCGGACAGCTCTTGTCCCTGTTTGTCTATTTTATTCTCTGCTTCCTCTAGTCGGGTAAGAAGGTGACTTAGGTCTGTTCGTAATGCTGTTATTTCGCCTTTTATTGATTTTTCCATTTTCATTAGCATTTCGGACATCGCTGTCTTAGTTAATGCCTGGGTATTTTCGTTCTGATCTTCCATCCTACTGCTCTCTATTTCACTTTCTATAGTGATGTTACCTCCTGACGCCTCATGGGTCTCCTCCTTTTTCTTATTCGCCTCCTTCTTCTTTCCCTGTTTAGCCGGTTGTTTTTCCATACTCGGACTTTTGGGGCTCAATCCCTGCACCATGTATTGCTTAATTGTACTTCTATTTACTTTTTCCTTCGTTATTTTAGGTTCAGCTCCCTTTATGGTTTTACCTTTCATGCCTGTTTTTTTGTTTATAACCTTGCGTTTCCCCAGTTTGCAAGTAATCTTATATGAAAAAAAAAAAAAAAGAGGGGGGAGGAACCGCTTATGTGCAATACGTAGTGTTTATATAGTAATCTCTCCGGGTACGGGTTGAGTCTATTTCAGTAAGACCTCACTGTTCAAAGGGTGACGAGTCGGCTAAAGCTGGATAAACCTCTGTGAATCTTTTATTTTCCCATCTCCCACTCTAAAGCCCCATACACACGCGCGGATTATCCGAGGACCAGGTCCGTCAGACCATGTCCGTCATACTTTGTCTGATGTTGGTTTTGCGTACACACGGTCGGACAAAGTTGTCGGAAAATCCGATCATTCTGAACGTGGTGACGTTTGTTGCCTACGACGGGACTACGTAGAGGCTAGTAGCCAATAGCTTTGGTCTTGTAATGTGATCTGAGCATGCGTAGCACTTTGTCCGGTCGGACTACCATACACACGATCGTATTTGGTGTGATCGGACCGTGTTGTCGGAAAATCTATCCAGCAGGAGATAGGACTTTGTCCGTCGGACAATACGACGTACACTGTCTGATGGTGCATACACACGGTCTGATTTTTCAACAACATTGTCCGATCGGACAGAATCCATGCGAAAATCCGACCGTGTGTATGGGGCTTATGGGAGAGGAGATGGATGACAGAGGGGGGGTGACGTAAAATAAGAACTCCCTTTTAATTAATATTACTATTGTTTTCCCTCATCAGCTCTCTAGAGGGAAGGAGAGAAGATGCATAAAGGAAGATTTGATTTCTTGTCGTTTGTTATGTCAGAGAATATTTTACTTCAGATAGGGTCTTTCAGTTATCTCCTGATTTTATTCATTGAGGGAGTTCACAGAATGCTGTATCTCAGTGTGATATCCCTTAGTAGCCCTTTTTGTATATCGCTAGTCCCCAGTAATATCCTCTTGTCCTGGGGGGTCAAGCTTCTCATATGCATCCATAAAGCGCATCTGCTATTGTCTATTAGTACCTCCCAGGGGCAAGTACCTTATTCTCTGACCATACACGTGGATGTCAATAAGTTCCTTTGCAATAAGAAAGGTTTGCCGTGGTTTAATTTTGCTTAATGGTTTTTAGGGGATTCCTCACACCCCAAGGCAAACAAAAGGGAGAAACGGACATGCACAGAAGGAGTTTTATTTTCTAGACTTTTATTTCTGCTGACTTTTTATTCCGGTGTTAATCCACTCCTAATTTTGCTTATTGAGACTTTTATCAATATTCAATATGCAATATCTCTGGGTAATGCCTTTTAAGTGTCCTTTTATGTAAGTCTAGTCCCCCACTAGATATCCACTTTTCATGAGGAGCACAGCATCACCTGCACGTCCATACAACGCAACGGATTTAGTCTATTAATTAATTACTCCCTGGATTAGATATCATATTCTCTGTCTGTGTATGTAGGTATATTTATATTACATGTTTTTATCTCCTATGGTAAACAGTAGTAGTTTTCTCATACCTCCATTTTACGTCTTGATGGATTTTTCTAAGCGTATTCATATTTCCAAAGTAAGTATTTAAACATTCACTTACCGCATTGCAGGGAGTCCATTGATTTAATATAGCCCCTTTCAAAAGGGGACTTACCCCTCCACGCTGATTTCCTTAACTGGCCGTTTGATGGAGTTCTCTCCTTCTCAAAGGGTTCGGCTTTTGCGGTAAGAGGAAGAGAGGAGGGAGATGCAGGGGATTGGTGAGTGGGGATCGGGGTCCAGTACGGGAGGGAGAGCATGCGCTCGTTCCCCTCGGTCCGGTTACTCCCGTCATTACTCCATAAAGCACGCTATGTCTCTGCATGGGGTAGCGGCCGGGCACTGCACACCTCCTAGACGCTCGGCTTCATCCACGTGTAGCGTGCCGTCTCTCACTCGGCGCGCACTTCCTTCACTCCATCCGGCCGTCTTCCCCTAGGTTTGGCCCCTCCCTTTGTGAGACATCTTCCGTCCTACGTCCTCACTCCCCGCCTCATCCCTCTTGGTGCCCTTTTCAATCCCCAATCTCCTTATCTTTGCAACAGAAGTTCTAATCCCTCTGCACTCTATCCAAAACTTTAGTTATACTTTAAAGGTGATCCATCATGAAAAAGGCTAATACCGCTTAAACCCCTCAAAACCCCGCCGTTACCATTTACAGATTACATTAGATTCAATGATGGGGTACCGGGCTAATTCATTGCTTAAACGTTGCCTATGGAGATTTTTAAGGGTAAAAGTTTGTCGCCATTCCACGAGTGGGCGCAATTTTGAAGCGTGACATTTTGGATATCAATTTACTTGGCGTAACATTATCTTTCACAATATAAAAAAAATTGGGCTAACTTTACTGTCTTATTTTTTTATTCAAAAAAGTGTATTTTTTCCCCAAAAAATGCGCTTGTAAGACCACTGCGCAAATACGGTGTGACAGAAAGTATTGCAACGACCCCCATTTTATTCTCTAGGGTGTTAGAAAAATATATATATAATGTCTGGGGGTTTGAAGTAATTTTCTAGCAAAAAAAAAAGTTTTTTAACTTGTAAACACCAAATCTCAGAAAGGCTCGGTCCTTAAGTGGTTATTTAAAAAATAAAAAACAATGTCTCCTGTAGATCCATCTCACGCCGCCCGCTGAATTTGGCTGACATTTCTTATATGTAAGAAATGGTGTCCCCACCCCCTTGTGAGACCACAAACAGCTGTAAACCTACCTGACAGAGATCTTGGCCTTTTTATATAAATCTATTAAAAATAATTTGGCCTATAAGTGGGAAATACCTCAGTGGGCTTCATGCTGAACTAAAACCTATATCCATATAACCGCCGTTGTTGCTGTTTTGTGCTGGAAGTGTGCTCACTCATCTGCCCCTAGCACCGTGACTTTGCTGTAACCAATGGCTGAATTGAATTGAACCTCTGTCCAGGCAATGGACATTTGACTATTTACATATTCTTAACAAGCAGTCACTTTACAATATGCTGGGTATTTATACATTATACATTTATTATTAGTGTGAAAGGTTTTCCAGCTAAGTTCAGTATTTTTTATGTTCAGCTAAAACCATCTAATCACTAGAGAGTAATTAGCACTGTTATGTCTTTCTGTAGATTTCTAGTGAATAATGGGTCACACTTTATATATACATATACTATATACTGTTTGCACTGGCTGCATGTCTTCAATGGAAATTGATGATTTTTCTCATAGTAAATGGCAGTAAAGCTTTAAATGCTCTCAGACCCTGTAAACTTTCCAACACAAAAACAGCTTTTCTTTATATGACTGTAAAGTTATAGCCAAGGATAACAAAGTGGACAGATACAAGGTAGATGCATAAAAGATAAGTGGCCACTGCAGTGCTTAATATATTTTCCTTGGACTTGTTCTTCCATTAGGGCCTGCTACTGTATGTCACCTGTTACCTTCTGTTTTTAAGAAGCAATGTTTTGCATGATTTGTAATGGTGTCGTAGGATGTAAGGTTCTTTTATTTAGAGCTCCCACCTCAAAGTTGCTTGGGGAACATTTCCTGCCACTCATACTTTGCAAGCAGGGTATATAGGGAATGGTGGGTAAAGCTTTTGGGCAAGCAATGGTTCAATAGAGGTTTTCATCTTCCTGTCTAAAATGGTCAGATGACATGTGTCTGCATGTGGTGCTGGAGTGCACACCCTTTTTAGGCAGAGCGTTTTGATTACTCCACATATGTCAAACACAAAGCCCACAAGCCGAATCCGGCCCGCCAGGCCTTGTCATGTGGCTCTCGCACCCAGTTTTGTAGACAGAATGTGGGGGAACTCTATTCTGCCACCTCTGGCTCTCACCCTCCGCTTCCGTCCCTGCTGTCACTTGTAAACACGGAAGGCTTCTGTGTTTACAAGGGACAACTTTGCTCTCAGCAGACCCCAGGTCTAATAGATCTCTGCACACACTCAAAATGGGGTCAGATCTCCAGAAAGGGAGAGAATGATCTCCAGAAAGCTGCCTACACAGAGAGGTACTAGAGCTGGGCCAGGTTGAGAGAGAGATGCAAGCAAGCTTTTGGGGGGGGGGTTGTTGGGGTTGCACACCCTGTACATAACACACTCCTGAAGCCTGCACCCTTAAACGCTGCACTCTGTACATAGCGTAATCCTGAACTCTGTACTCTGTACATAGCATAATCTTGAACCCTGCACTCTGTAAATAACTCACTCCTGCTCCTGAAGTCTGCTCTCTGTACACAGCACACTCCTGAGCTCTGCACTCTGTATATAGCACAATACATGGGGGGCTGTAATCTGGTTAGGCTAGAATGGACTTTGGCCAGAGCTCCTAGCTGGGTGGTGGTATCCTGTTGTTCCACTCTAAGGGCCACTTCACACTGGGATTGCACAGAAATGTGTGCTGAGTTCCCATGCGATTCCCGCACATTCCCGTTTTGTAGCTAATTAATTTGATTCTCACCCTCCTAGCAAACATTAGCTAAGAAATTAGTGCCTACAAAATGGTTACCTACTTTATGTAGCAGAATCTTATGATGTTTAAATAACTGTGGTCTTTCTTCAACCTGACAAGGTTGCTTTATGGTAAGCAAAAATAAACTAAAATATGTATAATACATTATAATACCCCTATAGTAAACCACTTGTGTTGCAACAGGAAAGGAATCTCTTGCGGTAATACCTCTCAAGACTTGACCAGTGTAGATAAGATGTCCAACCTTCATAAGACTGCCACTATCATATTCCAAAACCCACATGACTTATCATTACCTACTTATTAACAAGACCACACTTTAACTGGAGTATAACTGGCAATAGCAGCCTTTTTATTCACAAATATTCAAAATATATAAACATTTTAACCATAACAGAAAATTCCAGAATATCAGTTGCTCCCCCGGTGGTCTTTGATGGCACTTCCCAACATAACTCCATTCCACTTCCACACTGCAGGCTTTTGTGTATTAGGCCTCCAGCCATGTCACACCAGCTCAGAGACAAACCCATTCCCACAGTGCCACCATTACCATCATCTAGTAAACCCGTGTTAACTGAATACACCGTGGGACCATCCCACGATGAGTCCCCCCCACTTCTATCTCATAAGTTACTTGCCACCATCAAAGACCACCACCGCCATCTTTTTTTTAAATCAAAAATAAAGTTTATTGAGCATAGAAGAAAGTACAAATTCTTACATAACAAAGAAAAATTTAACTTAGGTGCAACATGCACCAACAGGCAATAGGGTCTGTACACAATTAGTCTGACATGCATGGCAGGTTTTGCTGATGTCCTGGAGACAGGTAGAAAAACATATCTTGAAAATAAAAAAGAAAGAAAAAGGAAAAAAGGGGGGGGCCCCAATAGTGGTAGGGGGTCGGGTCGCACACCTGCGTAGGAAAAGGGAGCCAGTATCCCTTGGGTGGGGGGTGCAGTCTGCGGGGTATGCTGGCTGGGGGATCGACAGATACATGTAACCGGTCTCAGTGTGGTCTCAGTCCGTACAGGTGGAGGAGTGGTCCAGCCACCTGTCCCAGATTTTATGGTATTTCTCGGGGCATCCACGCTGAGCATAAAGAATCTTTTTGTAGGGTAGTGTGAAATTCACCGCCCTTTTCCATTGCTGAACAGTGGGGGGGGGTGGGTCTGAGCCAGAGTTGGGCTATTTGCATTCTGGCCATGAAGAGGGTTTCTTGTAGAAATGTTATAAGATATTTCTCTTCCTCTGGTAGAGGGAGAAGGCCTAATATACATTGACGGGGGCATACAGTCAGGGGGGAGCCCATTTGATCGTGAAGGAACTTAGTAATCTGCAGCCAGAATTGCTGGATGGCTGGGCAGGACCATATGAGGTGAAAGAAGGTGCTATCCGGGGCACCGCATCTAGGGCAGGATGGATCAACGTCGGCTCTGTATTTAGACATACGGCCCGGGGTAATGTAAGATCTGTGCAGAATATACAGGTGGGTTAGCCTGTCGGATAGTTTGGGGGATACCTTTTTGGGTGTCTCCAAGATTTCCCCCCACTGTTCATCATCAATTTCCCCTAGGTCCGCTTCCCATCTATTCTTCAGCTGGTAAGCGTGGGTGGTGGCCTTGGGTGTCAGAAGGAGTGAGTATAGGGTGGAGATCAGTTTGCCAGAGTCAGTTCCAAGAACTGTCCCTGCCAGGGTCACTGATTCCAGAGCTGGCTCAGGGTGCACGCATTGGGTTTGAATGGCATGGCGGACCTGTAGGTATCGGAAGAGCGCATGGTTGGGGAGGTCGAACTCTTCTTTGAGGGTTTGAAACGTTTTCAGTGTGCGTCTGGTGAACAGTTGGGAGAGGTATATGACCCCTTTAATTATCCACAGTTTATGGTCTGGGATACTTAACAGTTCTGACAGTTGGGGGTTTTCCCAAAGAGGCGTGTGGGCATGTAGGGGAGGGGCCCCAACCAGGGCGAGCGCCGTGTGCCAGACCCTGCTATGGTGTACCAGCATGTGTCTCTTGTCTCTCAGTTTGGAGAGGCCTTGGTGTTTGCAGAATAGTATTTGAAAGGGGTGGGCCACCACATCTGTGGCAGCCATGCACACCAGCATGGAGTACCGCAACCTGTCGTGGCCATTGAGGTGGAAAAAATGAGACAGCTGTGAGGCTATGTAATATAGAGTCAGGTCGGGCAGGGCGGCGCCGCCCAGGTGGGTGGGGCATTTGAGGGTCTGCCACGACAGTTTATGTCTGGAGGAGCCCCAAATGAAGGTGTTGAGGATGGACTCCATATTTTGGAACATGCGGGCCGGGACATAGAGTGGGGCGTGCCAGAAAAGGTAGAGTAGCTTGGGGAGGAGGATCATCTTCACCAGATTGAGTCGGCCCATAACTCCTAGGGGGAGCCTGGACCAAACCTGCGTCTTGCGTTTTAGGAGGTCGTATAATGGTTCTAGGTTTAGGGAAACATAGTCTGTGAGAGACCGGGTGCAGTGCACCCCCAGGTATTTGATTTGGCTGGTGCGAACTAGTGGTAAGGCCGCTTGGGTGTCCGTGGGGGCAGTAGTGTCTATTGGGAGGATCTGGGATTTAGACCAATTTATTTGCAGTCCCGAGAAGGCGCCAAAGCTTTCGATCAGGTGCAGAGCTGTTATTAAGGAAGGTCCTGCATCTTCCAGGTAGAGCAGCATGTCATCTGCGTATAAGCTGATGACCTCGGTTATCCGACCCATGCGCAGGCCCCGGATGCCGGGGTGTGCTCTGATGGCAATGGCTAAGGGCTCTACTGCCAGAGCGTACAGCAAGGGTGAGATAGGGCAGCCCTGGCGCGTTCCACGGGACAGCGAAAAGGGGTTAGATATGCGGCCGTTTACCTGGATTCGGGCAGTCGGGGCTTGGTAGAGGAGCTGGAGCCACTTGATGAACTTGGGGCCAAACCCGAACCTGCGAAGGCATTCCCACAAATAGCTCCATTCCACCGAATCGAATGCCTTAGCAGCGTCGAGACTGACCACCACCCTCTGGCCTATGTTGTCGTGTGGGGCTTGGAGATTCATAAACAATCTGCGAAGGTTAAATGCCGTGTTTTTGTTGGGCATAAAGCCAGTTTGGTCGGCGTGTATAAGACTGGTGATGACTTTGTTTAATCTGAGGGCAAGCACTTTAGCCAGTATTTTAACATCTAATTGGAGGAGGGAAATGGGGCGGTACGATTCTGGGTAAAGAGGGTCCTTGCCAGGTTTTGGGATGAGGACGATAAGGGCTTCGCTCATGGTGCGTGGGAGGGTGTCAGTCTCGTAGATGTGGGAGTATAGGGAATGAAGTTTGGGGAGGAGGGTGTCTTTGAATTGGGAATAGAATTCCAGGGGGAGGCCGTCTGAACCTGGAGCTTTGGAAGAGGGTAGGCTTGCTAGCGCCTCCGCAATACAGTCCTCGGTTATAGGGGCGTCAAGGTCTTCCATTTGGATGTTTGATAGGACAGGGAAATCCACATGCTGGAGGAGGGCCTGCAGCTCATCAGGTGAGCGGTTGGCTCTGGAAGTGTACAGGTTGGCATAAAAGCGTCTAAATTCCTGGGCCACCTCCTGTGGGTCTGTGAGGATAGTGCCGGTATCTGATTGGAGTTGGACCACAGTAGGGGGGCAGTGATCCAGGTGGGCCATGTAAGCTAGTATTTTCCCCGCCCTCTCCCCGTGTTCGTACACTCTCTGTTTGGTGAAGAAGATCCCCCTCTTAGCTTTTTCGAAATGTAGGTGGTCAGTGAGTCTGGATTGTATGCGTAGGTTTGCCGCGTTGGAGGCAGTTGGGTTGGCTAGGAATATTTGCTCAAGGGAGTCTAGTGCCTCCTCAGCTTGGTGCAGTACAAGCTTTGAGGTGGCCTTGTGTCTATTTATGCGGGTTGACATGATCATGCGGGCGTGCAGTTTAAAGGCCTCCCAGACCGCCCCGATGGGGGCCGACCCAGCATTGGTTTGGAAAAAGTGTGTCCACTCCTGTTGGATGTTTTCTAGGTCAGTGAGGACCGAGAACCAAAATGGGTTCAGCCTCCAGGTGCGTGTCGGGGGGGTGGAGGGCAGGCGGAAGGTGGCCCAATAGGGTGAGTGATCCGATAGGATCCTGGTGCCGAATCCTGCATCCTGCAGGAGTGGGATAAGAGTTGGTGAGATTAGGACCATGTCTATACGTGACATTGCAGTTGATGGCGTGAAGCATGAGTATGCTTTGGTGTCGGGGTGTTTGATCCTCCACGTATCAGACATGGCAAATTCAGCAAGGAATTTCCCGAATCTGGTAGGAGAAGAGTGGGGTGCTGGCGTGGCGGGATGGTGCAGCCTGTCTATAGAAGGGTCCACAACGGCATTGAAGTCCCCAACCCATATGGCGGGCACAGTGGGGTGTCTAGCCATGAAGTCAACGCCTTCCTTGAGGGCTGTGAACTGAAAGGGCGGGGGAATATAAAAGGCGAGGAGAAGGAGTTCCAGACCCCCTATTGTCACATGTAGGAACAGGAACCTACCCTGCCGGTCCGCCTGTACAGTGTGTAGTTGGAATTGGGCTGATTTAGCCACAAGGATGGCGATGCCTCTAGAGTTATTCGTGTAGGGGGCCTGGTAGTGCCATCCCACCCACAGTCTTTTGAGGGAAAGCTGAAGTTGACCTGTAATATGGGTCTCCACTAGCACCGATATATCTGCCTGCATACGTTTGAGGTGGGAGAGGACGGCCAATCTCTTGGGTTTGGCCCTAATACCTCTCACGTTCCACGTGGTTATCTTAAGGTGTGCCATCGTGTGGTGCGTGGTAAGACATGTAGTAGGCGGAGCTGCAGGGGGGGACCCGAACCCCCTTACATATAAAGTACAAAATTTGAGTATTGTGGTGTACATATGCTAGATTCTGCGGTGCCCATCTCCAGGCGGGGTCGCGCGCGGGAAGCCCACGGCGACCAGTGCCTGGACATGCGCAGTTAAACAGCCAAGACATCAAAATACATTGCATATCAATCTTTACAGTACCCGTCAGACAATGTGAAAGCAAAAATGCAAGAAAAAAAATAAAAATAAAAATAAAAACAGAAACAGTGGTGCTGGGAAAGGGGTGGCAAAAAAGACCACAAACAGTAGCAATGGTGCTGTTGAATAGAGCCCCAGAACCAATGGGGAACGTGCCTACTCTGGACCAGCGTGGCATGGTTAAACTGGTGCAGCTCTCCACCAAGGTGGGAGCTGAGGCTGGCCAGGGAAACAGTGCTTGAGGTGTCAGTTCGGTATAACGTGGGGGCGAAACAAAGTTAGCTGAGGTGCACGGCAGAGCCCGCATGGCTGGCATCCGGGTGTAGAGGGGGGAAGGGGATGGTGAGGGAGCAGCCGCACGAGTCCTTCGTAGAAGGAGCATGGAAGAAACAAGGGCAACTGGGGGGACCAAGTCCAAAGGGCAGGGGACAGTCCAGGCTTTGGTGGGCTTGTAATGCGCCAGGGGGATATAAGGAGAGGGGGAGCACATGGGTGGGGAGCCGGGAGAGCGCTGCACCGGGCCTCCGGTGGGGGGTGAGCACAGGAGTCAGGGGGGGGGATCAGGCCGAGGCCTACTCACGGTTCGTTGTGCAGGATCTAAGATGCGGCGTGGCGGGCCTCGGTGCGGTCTGCAAGCCAAGGGTTAAGGTGGCGGTGGATTAGGCAGCATCTTCTCCCCGCTCCAGCCATGCAATGACTGCGGAGGGGTCCTCAAAGAAGTGGGCCTTGCCATCTCGAATGATCCGGAGGCGGGCGGGGAACAGCATCGCATAGGCAAGGTGGCGGTTGCGGAGCTGGCGCTTAACCTCTGTGAATTGCGCCCTCTTCTTCTGAACCTCCGCTGAGAAGTCCGGAAAGACGGCTATGTGTGTGTCTCCGAATGGGATGTTGCCCTTCTCGTGGGTGAGGCGCAGCACTGTGTCTCGGTCGCGGAAGTTCAGCATCTTGGCGATGAAGGTGCGTGGCGGAGCGCCGGGTGGTGGGGGTCTCGAGGCCAAGCGATGCGCACGCTCCACCACGAAGGTGGAGGAGAAGGCCTCCCTGCCGAAGTTCTTTACCAGCAGCTGTTCTAGGAACGTAGGGGGATCTGATCCCTCCGATCTCTCCGGCAGGCCGACGAATCTGAGGTTGCAGCGGCGCAGCCTGTTCTCCATGTCGTCCTGCTTACTCAGGACGACGCTCAGTTGGTGTTGCAGCCGTTCGGTGGTGACCTGCAAGGGGGGGATGTCGTCCTCGACCTGCCCCAGTCTGCGCTCCGTCTCACCGACCCTCTCGCGCAGCTTGTGGAGATCCTGGCGGATCAAGGAGATGTCGACTTTTACCTCCTCAATTCTGGAGGTGAGGGTGGTTTGGCACAGCGAGACGGCTTCCAGGATGCGAGTTGTGTCTCCAGAAGGCGGGACCTCCTCGCCGGAGCTGTGCGCGGCGCCATCTTCCTCCGCTGGGTCTGGTTCGTCTGCCCGGTATTTGTTGAGCCTGGCGATCGCCCCTTGGGCTCTCTTAGGTGGCGACATGGGCACAGGGGGTTCACCTGGTGGGTCCAATGTAGGAAGCTGTGCAAGGATTTGGTTTTGGTCCCGGAGGATGGGTAGTCAGGATTTCATGCGGCCGGAGCTCTCACCATGTGCGTCCTACGCCATGCAGCTTCAGGCCACGCCCCCCACCACCACCGCCATCTACTTGCTGCCATGACATGTCCATTTTCACCTGAAATAAAGCAAAATTGAAACACAAAACACAGGGAGGGTGGGTGGGAAACTGTTTCTATGACACAATCCCCTGCAGTGTTGCCCTGGTTACCCCCCCTTGCTCCTTAAATAAACTAAACCCCACCTATTCCTATTTCTCCTCCAATCATTAATCCCCCACCTTCTCACTATTTTGTTAACCCATGCTGTTCCATTATCACCTTGTCATGCCGGCCCTCTGCTAGTTCTTTTCATTCCCTCACTCCAGGCCTCTCTTTCTTGGTATTTAATTGTCAAAGTCACTATATAGCTGTCAGTAAGGTTCACTGAACCCTATTTCTGGAGACTTCCACTCTCTCGTAGAACAAGAAAAGCTACAAATGTCACAGATGTCAATCTGTCTCAACCAAAAAGACTTCCAGTTCAATGTTTTCACTAACAAATCTATGCAAGTATTTTTGTTACATGCATAAAGAAGTCACACATCTGGCATTCCATTATGTGTTGTAAATAGAGAGGAATGTCAGGGTGTATTGGATCGGCCACTCCTAGGGTTTGATCCGTCTCAAGGATCGAGCCCAATACATGACAGATGATGTATTTTTGGCACACACATATAGTTTCTTTTGCACAATAATACTACTAAACACTTATAAAGCAAAATTTTCTTACTGTCACATCCTGTCATCTGGAATGTTTGATAGTGTGATTGGTGGGGTTAAAGCCCAACTCCAATCAAAACATTTTAACAAGTTGAAGAGTTACAACCTCTACCAATATTTATTGTTGTCTGTGTCCCTATTTGTGCTTCTCCTTACCTCCTGTCTGTTTGATGGGTGTCAGACAGAACAGCAAGTTAGAGGAAATCACCTGAGGGGCACTCAGACAGCAATGAAAAAAAAATAAAAAGTTTACTTGTAATGTAAAGAAGGTTTACAAACTCTGTCAAGATTTTTTTGCTGTTGTTGACATCATAAAGGAAAGTTTCCACCCCCCTCGCTTCCTGACCAGGTTATTGGTCTCAGAATAGGAACTGAGGCAAAATCTCCTCCTTAATGGGGGCATTTAAAACCTGACATAAATTTTAGCTTTCACTGGTCTATCAAAAAAAAAAAAATAGGTACATTTTGCTGGAGTTGGGATTTACAGATGAACTTTAGGCAGATATTAAAGACACATATTAAAATAGCTCTGTATTTATTAATACATCACTAAATGTATTTTATTTTAAATTCAAGATGTGTAAGTACCTGAATTTGACCAGCTATCAGCATCTTATAGTCCCCTATACTGCAGGGCTGGAGTGTGAGAGGAAGACACAGTACAAAAAGCCAGTCAGTCACTCATGTGATACAAGCATGCTGATAGGAGGAGTGAGCAGAGTGTGAGAGAGACAAGCTCATCACATGTGCTGCTTCTCATTTTTCTGTCCAGTCACAGGACAGGGTGGGTCCAGGACATCCTGGGCACAGAGGAATTGTGTTTAATAATTCTGGACAGACTGAGGACATCAAGTGACAGAAATAAATGCTGTGGGGGAAATCTAAGGATTGAAGGTGAATATTACCGCAAAATTTATTTTTTGTTGTTTTATCTTTTAGTTAGCTGTTATTTTTTTATCTTATTAATTTTGACTGGAGTTCTCCTTTAAAAGTGCAGCTATCATATAGGCCAGTTTCACACTGGGGCGGTGGGGGCGGCGGCAGTAAAGCAGCGCTATATTTAGCGCTGCTTTACCGTCATTTTAGCCACGGTATTTGGCCGCTAGCGGGGTGGTTTAAACAAAAAAAAAGGGTTAAAATCCCCTGCAAAGCGCCGCTGCAGCGGCGCTTTGCCGGCGGTATTGCCGCGGTATTACTGCGGTGTCCCATTGATTTCAATGGGTAGGAGCGGTATAGGAGCGGTGAATACACCGCTCCTTCACCGCTCCAAAGATGCTGCTAGCAGGACTTTTTTTTACCGTCCTGCTAGCGCACCGCTCCAGTGTGAAAGCCCTCCAGCTTTCACACTGGAGTTAAAGGAAGCACTTTTTTCAGGTGCATTACAGGCGCTATTTTTAGCGCTGTACCGCCTGAAAAACGCTTAGGTGTGAAAGGGGCCATACAGATAACAAAAACTGTTGATTTATGACAAGGAAATACTAATAGCAGTTACAAATATGTATGCAAAATGTACTCATACCTGTTCGAAAATGAGAAATGTAGCTTTTGTGTAGCCTATAGATGTGTTAGCTGACATTTAGTCTATAGAAGTATTTAAAAAAGTCATAGTTTTTAAAAGTAGTTTCATAATATTTTGCTAACCCAATTCCATAAACCCAAGTTTGCCAGCTTTGATTTTTTTTAATGACTATATTAGTAATTTCCTAGTTGCAGAGTAACTTAGCAAAGGCACCAAGTATGAGTGTATATACAGTGCCTTGAAAAAGTATTCATACCCCTTGAAACTTTCCACATTCTGTCACGTTACAAACAAAAATGTAAATTTATTTTATTGGGATTTTATGTGATAGTCCACCAGAAAGTGGCACATAATTGTGAAGTGGAAGGAAAATGATAAATGTTTTTCAAGATTTTTTACAAATAAATATGTGAAAAGTGTGGCATGCATTTGTATTTAGCCCCCCTGAATCAATACTTTGTAGAACCACCTTCCGCTGCAATTACAGCTGCAAGTCTTTTTGGGGATGTCTCTACCAGCTTTGCACATCTAGAGAGTGACATTTTTGCCCATTCTTTGCAAAAAAGCTTAAGCTCTCTCATATTGAACAGCAATTTTCAAGTCTTGCCACAGATTTTCAATTGGATTTAGGTCTGGACTTTGACTGGGCCATTCTAACACATGAATTTGATTTGATCTAAACCATTCCATTGTATCTCTGGCTGTATGTTTAGGGTCGTTGTCCTGCTTGAAGGTAAACCTCCGCCCCAGTCTCAAGTCTTTTGCAGTCTCTAATGCGGCGTACACACGATCGGAATTTCCGATGGAAACAGTCCGATGGGAGCTTTTCATCGGATTTTCCGTCCGTGTGTATGCCCAATGGTCTTTTTCTGTCGGAATTTCCGACGGACTTTGAATTGAGAACCTGTTCTCAATTTTTCCGATGGAAAACCTTTCTATCGGATTTTCCGATCGTGTGTATGCAATTCCGACACGCAAAATTCCGACGCATGCTCGGAAACAATTTGACGCATGCTCGGAAGCATTAAACTTCCTTTTTATAGTGCAGTCGAACGTGTTTTATGCCGCTGTGTTATTGACCGTCGGAATTTGGTGTGACCGTGTGTAGGCAACACAGCTTGAGCGGAATTTCGTCGGAATTCCGTCGGAAAAACCGACACAGTTTTTTCCGACGAGAATTCCGATCGTGTGTACGCGGCATAACAGGTTTTCTTCTAAGATTGCCCTGTATTTGGCTCCATCCATGTTCCATCAACTCTGACCAGCTTCCCTGTTCCTGCTGAAGAAAAGCATCCCTACAACATGATGCTGCCACCACCATGTTTGACAGTGGGGATGGTGTGTTCACAGTGATATGCCGTGTTAGTTTTCCAACACACTAGTTCTGCTTTTAGGCCAAAAAGTAAAATTTTGGTCTCATCTGATCAGAGAGCCTTCTGTCCACATGTTTGCTGTGTCCCCCACATGGCTTCTCACAAACTGCAAACGGGACTTCTTATGGCTTTCTTCCATAAAGCCCAGATTTGGTGTGTGTGTGCGACTAATAATTGTCTGTGGACAGATTCTCCCACCTGAGCTGTGGATCTCTGCAGTTCCTCCAAAGTTACCATGGGCCTCTTGGCTGCTTCTCTGATTAATGCTCTCCTTGCCTGGCCTGGCAGTTTAGGTGTAGGGCCATGTCTTGGTATGTCTTGGTAGGTTTGCAGTTGTTCCATACTCTTTCCATTTTCAGATGATGGATTGAACAGTGCTCCGTGAGATATTCAAAGCTTGGGATATTTTTTTTAGAACCTAACCCTGCTTTAAACTTCTCCACAACTTTATCCCTGACCTGTCTGGTGTGTTCCTTGGCCTTCATGATGGTATGAGAAAAAGGAAGGTGGGACTTTGAATAAAGGCTATTGATTTGTGGGGGTGAGATAATTGTAAAGTATATTTAATTGGCATATTGAGTCTGACAATACATAACAATGATGCACATAGTAGAAAAGGTTTAATGTGTATACACACACATACATTGTATTGACCTCATGAATACATTACATATACATATCAAAGGGAAGGCATATAAAATTGACAAGAGATTTGATATGGATAAAATGAATTATTACAGATTCATATATGTACATGTCATCTAAATGGCACTATGCAATGTAATCAATGGTAAGAAACACAGTATGATCATTTGGTTGTACATAATGAGTCTAAGTAAGTTCCTATCAGTAGGCATGAGAATGCATCCTAAAAGCCGTGATGCATTTCATGGATAATACCACTCTTCAGGGGCAGATGCATGCAACTCTATAAAAAACAAAAAAACATGAGTAGACCAGTATGATCAAACCTTATACCCCTCAACAGGGGGGGTTGTGTACAGGCGAAAAGTGAGAGAGTTACTCATCCCTCTGAGTACATACATCATGATAAGTCTGAAAAATGGGGGATGAGGAATTAGAGGCTGTCCAAATTGTCTATACCAGGAGCTGTGGAAGGAGCCCGCCGGGGAGGGACCGGGTGAAGGCAATTGGTTCCACTAGATTTTAGTTAGGGGTATCAAAGTAAAGGGGGCTGAATACAAATGCACGCCACACTTTTCACATATTTATTTGTAAAAAATAGTGGAAACCATTTATCTTTTTTATTCCACTTCACAAATATGTGCCAGTTTGTGTTGGTCTATGACATAAAATCCCAATAAAATACTGCTGCGGCCCCATGTGCGCGTGGCGTTGTGACGTCTCGCGATTGCGACAGAGGAGACGGTAATGACCGGAGCTACGGCCCACAGGAACGCCGAGGGAGCCACACGATGACCGCCTGGGGCGGCACGGACAAGGGGGGGCGGAATGGTTGGAGGGACACCTGTTACCAATTAGTCTAGATACCATTTAAGCACCCACTCTCTGGGGGATCTTGATGTGATCCCAGGAAAGCTCCCCAAACACATAGGAAGGATTACGTTTTAAACGTAAGTACAACATCTAATATTGTAGACTAATCTTTGATTAATGAATACAATAACAGTGTACATCATACAACTTTGATACATCAAGCATTTCAGTGCTCTCTTTATCTTTTTTTACTACTTTATACATATAATCAGTTATCACACCATTTGATATAATGAGCACCTCAGTGCTTTCTTCATTACTACTTACCACTTCATATACTTAATATACATTTTGGGCCATACTCTATAGATATTATGGCACCGTTTAAATAACCACTTATCATTATTAACTCACTGCATTGATTTTTATACTACATGTCCACACAGTTTCACCATCTTTCAGTTTGTTTTAATTTATTTATCTTCATTTTGGATTTTAGTTTATTTCGTCACCTGTTCACACACGCATCCATGGGCGTCCGCAGAATTTTTTTCAGGGGGGGGCATAATTTTAAGGTCACCCATGCTCTGACCCTTTTCTACAATGTCATTATCACATTATCACGGTCATAGACTGCAGACATAGTACAGGTGATGGTCAGAGACTGCGGACATGGCCCAAGAGACTGTCAGAGACTGCGGACATGGCACAAGAGACTGTGAGAGACGGCATACATGGCCCAAGAGACTGTCAGTGACTGCATACATGGCTCAAGAGACTGTAAGAGACTGCGGACATGGCACAAGAGATGACCAGAGACTGCATACATGGCCCAAGAGACTGTCAGAAACTGCATACATGGCTCAAGAGACTGTGGAAATGGCACAAGAGACTGTCAGAAACTGCATACATGTGGGGGGTGACAAAGAGAGACGGGGGTGACAGAAATAGACAGAGGGGGTGACAGAGAGATACGGGGGTGACAGAGAGGAGTGTGACAGAGAGAGACAGAGGGGGTGACAGAGAGAGAGGGGAGTGAAAAAGACAGAGGGGTGAGAGAGACAGGTGGTGACCACTCCTGATCCGATCTCTGATTCCAGGGGGGGGGGGCACTTGCCCCCCCTTAGCCCTACCTGCGGACGCCCATGCACGCATCTTCACCCATCTACTCCCAACACATAGGTTCTCACTACTCACATATCTAAAACTCCCAATTCACTTCCCCGACACATGCACTAATTTATTTTACCCATATCCATTATCATTTATCCAATATGCCATTTTGACAATATCATATTATTCATTTTACCTATTATTTTACTTTTCTTCGCATGACATGAAAACATGCATGACATCATAATATGCTCACCAAGATTAATAGTAATAATATAAAACATTCCAACATACTATATTTCTTTTCACACATATATTTATGAACCAATAGACCTGTACATACAGGAGGGGATGAGCTTATAGGGTGCTAGGTTATTTTTATCAAATAATATTAATACTGAATTATTTACTGAAATAAATCCCAGGTGTCGTCCATCTCCTCCCCCTCTGCTGTCCCAACTACGTGCGACTCCTTGTAAGCCCCTTGGTGTTGGCGCCCGTCTGGAGGGGCGAGAATTGGCATATGAGGATCCCTGGATTAGTGCCTTTATTTAGAAATCTCTGGATATGCGACATTTGTTCGGAATTCATATGTTCCTCCTATGTCAGAATATGGATTTGTGTGTTTACACACACAAATTCCTATTCTGGCTCTCGTGCCCACGATCTCGGGTGGCCGGCAGAGATCGTGCCCACAGGCCACGTGCATTGGGCCCCCCCCCCATGCAGCGGGCGCGCGCCTGCTATGGCTCTTAAAGCCGTAAATGTACAGGAGCCGGTCGGGAAGTTGTTAAAGTGTTACTAAATCGGCCACAACAGTAAAATCTGTCTTTATATGCAGCAAAGCATGCTTGTTATACTCGCAGTGGAACCTAAGGGGTTAATCCTCTGCATTGTGTAAAAAGGCTGTTTGATCTTGTATGCACAGATCCTCCCCTCCCTGCACCTGGACAAGTCTGGATAAGACAGAGCCTTTGGAGTCAAGCTGCACATGCTCAGTTTGGTGTGTATTGCTAGAGAGTTTTTTTTTTCTTGGGAGAGGGCATGTGATCAGCACAGCCAATCAGTACTGTCCAGACAGAGGGCCAGGGGTCATGCAGCCTCATAGGACAGCTCAGTGCAATATGAAAACTCCTCCTACAATCTTCACCAGAAACTGATAGAAATCACAAGACTGCTATTTACTGCTGATGAGAAAAATTATTTAACTTTTTATATTTACTAAAATAATTGAATTTCCATGTTCTGTGTACTGTGGGATACCAGATATAGTGAATGCAGTGGCCTGGGTTTAGTTACACTTTAACCACTTGCCGACCGCCGCATGTACATTTACGTCGGCAGAATGGCACGGCTGGGCAAATGGGCGTACAGGTTTGGATTTGCGGTCGGTGCGCGTGCGACCCTGCCGGGAGCTCCTTGAGTCAGATTGCGGGTCACGCGGACTCGATCGCCGCGGGGATACCTGCGATTGTGGAGCTGAAGAACGGGGAGATGCTAATGTAAACAAGCATTTCCCCGGTCTGCCAAGTGACACTGTCACTGATCATAGCTCCCTGTGATCGGGAGCTATGATCAGTGATGTGTCACACATAGCCATGCCCCCTAACAGTTAGAATCACTCCCCAGGACACACTTAACCCCTCCCTAGCCCCCTAGTGGTTAACCCCTTCACTGCCAGTGTCATTTTTACAGTAATCAGTGCAATTTTATAGCACTGATCGCTGTAAAAATTACAATGGTCCCAAAAATGTGTCAAAATTGTCCGATGTGTCCACCATAATGTCGCAGTCACGATAAAAATTGCCACCATTACTAGTAAAAAAAAAAATATTAATAAAAATGCCAGAAAACTAACCCCTATTTTGTAGACACTATAACTTTTGCTCAAACCAATCAATAAACGCTTATTGCGATTTTTTTTACCAAAAATATGTAGAAGAATACGTATCGGCCTAAAAGGAGGAAAAAAATTGTTTTTTTATATATTTTTGGGGATATTTATTATAGCACAAAGTAAAAAATAATGTGTTTTTTTTTTTAATTGTCGCTCTATTTTTGTTTATAGCGCAAAAAATAAGAACCGCAGAGTTGATCAAATACCACCAAAAGAGAGCCACGTTGCACAAGCGCGCAATTGTCAGTTAAAGCGACGCAGTGCCGAATCGCAAAAAGTGCTCTGGTCTTTGGCCAGCAAAATGGTCTGGGGCTTAAGTGGTTAATATGGCCACATGACTGTATTAGGGTGGCTTTTTTTGGTCAATGATGTAAGGAGCATCCCTGTCACATTGTGTATATGTAGCTGTGGGGTGGGGAATGCCCTTGCTACAGCTGATTGGGCAGGAGTGACAGCTTGCTTGTGGGTTTAGTCTGAACCCCGAAGCTCATGCCTACCCTGCGTTATCATGGGACAGCAGACAGGAATGTTCTTATCCTCCAAATCAATTTAACTTAAATAAAACACATACAAGAGTTGGATATAAAAGGCTGCGGCTGTTTATTTTTTATTATTGGTTTTAAAACAGTATTACTTCAACAAAAAGGAGGGGGGGGGGGGGGGCACCACAGCTACGGCTGTTTATTATTGGTTTCAAAACAGTATTACTTCAACATATAAAGACTAAATAAATAAACTTTAATCATCCTAGCCACTACGACTCAGGCTGCATATAAAAACTTATCAACTTCAATAACTTTCCAAAAGACAGGTGGTTTATAACCACCTGTCCCCAGAACCCCACACCATGGCCATTTCAACAGAGGAACTCAGGTCCGTATTGAAAATATCCAAACCGATATTAGATAAATGAATATCATCCTTTCTGTACAAACCTTTCAATCCACCCTGTAAATCTACATGTCTGAAAGATACAATACCTGACCCTAATAGCAACTTGGACACTGCTCTATTTTTTCTAATTTTTTCCAAGGGGCGCATAGCGGGAGGATAAAGCCAACAAAGCCTTTGCACTACCTCAGAAAAAACGACAACAGAGTGAGGAAAAGATGACTGTATTCTGATTAAATCATCCCTGATTCTTTAAATGATATCTAGAGTTTTTTGTTTTCCAATGTCATTCCCAACCAAATGTATAATCATTACATCCGGGAGGGGAAAACGCCTAACAAGCTTTCTTAACTCTAAATTTAAATCTGTCCAACGCATACCCCTCCTACCATACCAAAAAACCCTAAATGTATCTGGATCCAAACCCAGGTTTTCAGTATACACTCTTTCTCGAGCTCTTAGTTGTGCCCAAAAAACGAACGAATGTCCAATAATCCAAATCACTCAGCATTTACCTGTAATGAATCAAAAATTTGTATTAGGACAAATATATAACAAATAGGTATTAGATTTCCATCGACCTACTTTCTTAATCAATTTATCCTCTTAAGCCAACCTGGAAGCCTCCGTAGCTTCACCAATTCTAAATGAATGAGACGTGAGCTGAGAATCTTGCAAATTTAAGGTTTTTAAACAATTCTTCAGTACACAAACAAATTGATATTTAGCTAACGGGGAACCTGACCCGTGAGTGAAAAAACTGGACCCCTTTAATGGCCGAATAAGAAAATAATTGTAACTGGACAGATGGGAGAACCTTGACAGGCGTATAAATTGATCCAAGTACCTTTTCCCAATTGATCCGTTTTTGACCTACCAATAAAAATTTTTACATTTGTATTAGAAAATGTCAGAAAATTGAATTGAAAATAACTCAGAAACTCTAAGAGCAGCAAAAAAGGTGATAGCAAATACTGCTTGAAATAGCACTGACTCGAATGAAGATACGTAAACCCTGTCTGTAACTGAGCAAATTTTTTCCAAAACTGTAGGGGTAATAGGTTTACATGAATCCGTTTTTAAAATTTTTCTTTTTATATCCTTTGAAAGCCTGTTTGACTGAAAAAAATGCATACAAGAAGGTAAATTATTAATTTTAAGAAAAAATTTGACTCCAGACAATGTTTTTTGAACATATGACCACGAATATTTTTTAGTAAACAAACAACTTAAAAATAGCAACACTAAACCTTCTGAAAAAGAATTGTTAGATTCTTGGATTGAATTAAAAACGAAAGCCATAATAACCAGGCCAATTGATATCCAGCCCAGGTCGAAGGTGCCACAGAATTCTTAATACTTTCGTAAACAGGCCTTAAACAAGGTCCCATAAAGTGTGTGGACACTTTACTCCCACTTGGTCTGCATCAGGAAACAGCTGGAAGAAACGCTCCATCTGTAGACGAGATAAAGAATGCACCAAATAATTGTCCTTTCCAGCAACATGAATTGCTTTTAACCAAATATTCAAACTCAGACATTTGAATATCAAGTGGCGCAATAGGACAATGACCAGTGGAGACTTAGATGTTAAGCAATTGATAGCATACATTACACCCTTATTGTCAGTACTGACTAAAATGCTCCTTTTCATAAAATACTGGCCCCAAATTTCCAATGCCACAATAATTGTAAATAGTTCTAAGAGAACTATGTTTTTTAAATAACCTTTCTTATGCCATTTAAGACTCCTTCGTTCCGCGCACCAATGGGATTGCCATATTGCAGCAAAACCAAAAGATCCAGCGGAGTCAGTAAATAGAAGAAAATCTTTGTCTAAAATAAATTCATTCTGCCACATCGCCCTATCATTAAAATGAGTAAGGAATTGAAGCCGAACTAGGAGATCCTCCCTCATGTCATGTGTGACCCGAATATGTGAAAATTGGGATTTTAATCCAGAAATTGCAAGATATAATCTTCTAGAGATCAATTTCCCAATTGGCATAATCCTAGATGGGAAAGCCAAAAGACCTAGAAGAGATTGCATTTCTTTTAAACACACTTTCTTTTTACGAATTGTAACCAATAGTAAAGCCCTAAACTTGTTTACCTTTTCTCCTGGTAAACGAAACTCCATCAGATTAAAATCAATAGTGATACCTAAAAATTCCAGACAAGTAGAAGGCCATGCTGTCTTTTCTAAAGCCAGAGGAATACCGAAATGAGAGCAAATCTTAAAAAATGTATCTAGTAAAAAGAAACAGTCAGTTGAATTAGATGGGCCTAGAAAAAGAAAATCATCTAAATAACAAATTATGAATTTCGAACCGGATTCTGAACTTACCACTCATTCTAAAAAAGTAGAAAATTATTCAAAGTAGAAGCAAGATAGAGAACAACCCCATCGGTAAACAATTATCAAAATAAAAACAATAATTAAAGAGAAAAAGCTAACGAATTAAAAGATAACGGGTTTATAGGTAAAAGGCAAAAAGCCAACAGCCTTAGCCAAAAGAGCACCCTTCCCTAAACATCAAAGCTTTTTTATAGTGTCATCAAAAGTAGCATAGGTTACTGATGCCAGGTCCTCTGAAATACCCAAAGTAGAGATCCTAAAATTCTTAAATGGTGGGGAGCTAAAAGGACCCTCCAATCTCCCTTCTTTAATTTCTTTTGAATTTTTTTCTGAAACTATATCAGAAAAATAATCTGCTGATTTTTTTAATTTTTAACCAAAGTACATCCTGTACCCAAAAATGTGGGTAATAAAAACCCCTCTTGAAAACCTTCAATTAGAAGATTGGCTGTCAACTTGTCTGGAAATGTTCTGAGCCATGGGAGCATATTTTTCATTTTCACCTGTGTGAATGCTTTTTGATTGTTGATGGGTTGCGGACATTTTTTAAAAACATTTAGAAACTGGATGCGTTCCTGCACAAAAGGCATTCATTGCGGTACTTACATGAGTTTGGCCACTTGCATTGGCTATCATTGAAATTAAAGCAGATTTATTTTTTATACCCTGAGTTGCTGAAGAGTTGAGTATTTGTATTCTGCCTGGCATAGATTGATCTTTGGGGTAGAAAAAGGTTAAGCCATAAGCCAATGTCCTTTACTCCCCATTTCAAGTTAGGAAGTACCTATAGTTTTTGTCGAAAAGCTTCATCATAACTAGGGATGGGCCCGGTGCTCGATGCGAACCCACGTTCGCATCGAGCACCGGGCGTTCGCTCGCTCGGCGAGCCCAGAACTATTTGGGCCGTTCGCATCACATTTGTGTGATGCAAGCGGCCCCGCAATGCATTGCGGCCGGCGCAGTGCATTGCTGGCTGATGATTGGCCAAGCATGCACTGTGACCCCGCATGCTTGGCCAATCACAGCGCCGGAAAGTAGGAGAGCAATAATTGGCTACAGGCAGGACGCCTGTAGCCAATTAAAGCTCAGGGGCTTTAGTACACGCCCCACCATTTAAAAGGCCGCCACGCCGTTGGCGCCGGTCACATGAGTTCCGGCTTTAGGAGAGATCAGTCTGCTGATTCTGTGTCTTAGCTTGATTCATTGCTCCAGAAATATTTGCTCTTCTTTGCTAAACCATTGGCTATTTCTTTGCTAAACCATTGCTACCTAAGTCATTGATCGTTCATTGCTGCTGATTGCACAGTTAGTGTGTTATTAGCTGCTGCTGGGGATTAGTCGGGTGCGTGTTTTACTGTTAGTACAGTATTTCAGTAGTACCAACCTCAGTGCTGTTAGCACAGCACTGCACCCCAACGGCACCCATGGGACTTCTAGTGTGTTAGTGGCAGCAAACAGAGCTCCTATATTTTCTTCCCAGAAGCACCCATAGGACTTCTAGTGTGTTAGTGGCAGCAAACAGAGCTCCTATATTTTCGTCCCAGAAGCACCCATAGGACTTCTAGTGTGTTAGTGGCATCACACAGAGCTCCCATATTTTCTTCCCAGAAGCACCCATAGGACTTCTAGTGTGTTAGTGGCATCACACAGAGCTCTTATATTTTCTTCCCAGAAGCACCCATAGGACTTCTAGTGTGTTAGTGGCATCACACAGACCTCATATATTTTCTTCCCAGAAGCACCCATAGGACTTCTAGTGTGTTAGTGGCATCACACAGACCTCCCATATTTTCTTCCCAGAAGCACCTATAGGACTTCTAGTGTGTTAGTGGCATCACACAGACCTCCCATATTTTCTTCCCAGAAGCACCCATAGGACTTCTAGTGTGTTAGTGGCATCACACAGAGCTCCCATATTTTCTTCCCAGAAGCACCCATAGGACTTCTAGTGTGTTAGTGGCATCACACAGAGCTCCCATATTTTCTTCCCAGAAGCACCCATAGGACTTCTAGTGTGTTAGTGGCATCACACAGAGCTCCCATATTTTCTTCCCAGAAGCACCCATAGGACTTCTAGTTTGTTAGTGGCATCACACAGAGCTCCCATATGTTCTTCCCAGAAGCACCCATAGGACTTCTAGTGTGTTAGTGGCATCACACAGAGCTCCCATATTTTCTTCCCAGAAGCACCCATAGGACTTCTAGTGTGTTAGTGGCATCACACAGAGCTCCCATATTTTCTTCCCAGAAGCACCCATAGGACTTCTAGTTTGTTAGTGGCATCACACAGAGCTCCCATATTTTCTTCCCAGAAGCACCCATAGGACTTCTAGTGTGTTAGTGGCATCACACAGAGCTCTTATATTTTCTTCCCAGAAGCACCCATAGGACTTCTAGTGTGTTAGTGGCATCACACAGACCTCCTATATTTTCTTCCCAGAAGCACCCATAGGACTTCTAGTGTGTTAGTGGCATCACACAGAGCTCCTATATTTTCTTCCCAGAAGCACCCATAGGACTTCTAGTGTGTTAGTGGCATCACACAGAGCTCCTATATTTTCTTCCCAGAAGCACCCATAGGACTTCTAGTGTGTTAGTGGCATCACACAGAGCTCCTATATTTTCTTCCCAGAAGCACCCATAGGACTTCTAGTGTGTTAGTGGCATCACACAGAGCTCCCATATTTTCTTCCCAGAAGCACCCATAGGACTTCTAGTGTGTTAGTGGCATCACACAGAGCTCTTATATTTTCTTCCCAGAAGCACCCATAGGACTTCTAGTGTGTTAGTGGCATCACACAGAGCTCCTATATTTTCTTCCCAGAAGCACCCATAGGACTTCTAGTGTGTTAGTGGCATCACACAGAGCTCCTATATTTTCTTCCCAGAAGCACCCATAGGACTTCTAGTGTGTTAGTGGCATCACACAGAGCTCCTATATTTTCTTCCCAGAAGCACCCATAGGACTTCTAGTGTGTTAGTGGCATCACACAGAGCTCCTATATTTTCTTCCCAGAAGCACCCATAGGACTTCTAGTGTGTTAGTGGCATCACACAGAGCTCCTATATTTTCTTCCCAGAAGCACCCATAGGACTTCTAGTGTGTTAGTGGCATCACACAGAGCTCCTATATTTTCTTCCCAGAAGCACCCATAGGACTTCTAGTGTGTTAGTGGCATCACACAGAGCTCCTATATTTTCTTCTCAGCAGCACCCATAGGACTTCTAGTGTGTTAGTGGCATCACACAGAGCTCCTATATTTTCTTCCCAGAAGCACCCATAGGACTTCTAGTGTGTTAGTGGCATCACACAGACCTCCTATATTTTCTTCCCAGAAGCACCCATAGGACTTCTAGTGTGTTAGTGGCATCACACAGAGCTCCCATATTTTCTTCCCAGAAGCACCCATAGGACTTCTAGTGTGTTAGTGGCATCACACAGAGCTCCTATATTTTCTTCCCAGAAGCACCCATAGGACTTCTAGTGTGTTAGTGGCATCACACAGAGCTCCTATATTTTCTTCTCAGCAGCACCCACAGGACTTCTAGTGTGTTAGTGGCATCACACAGAGCTCCTATATTTTCTTCCCAGAAGCATCCATAGGACTTCTAGTGTGTTAGTGGCATCACACAGAGCTCCTATATTTTCTTCTCAGCAGCACCCATAGGACTTCTAGTGTGTTAGTGGCATCACACAGAGCTCCTATATTTTCTTCCCAGAAGCATCCATAGGACTTCTAGTGTGTTAGTGGCATCACACAGAGCTCCTATATTTTCTTCTCAGCAGCACCCATAGGACTTCTAGTGTGTTAGTGGCATCACACAGAGCTCCTTTATTTTCTTCCCAGAAGCACCCATAGGACTTCTAGTGTGTTAGTGGCATCACACAGAGCTCCCATATTTTCTTCCCAGAAGCACCCATAGGACTTCTAGTGTGTTAGTGGCATCACACAGAGCTCCCATATTTTCTTCCCAGAAGCACCCATAGGACTTCTAGTGTGTTAGTGGCATCACACAGAGCTCTTATATTTTCTTCCCAGAAGCACCCATAGGACTTCTAGTGTGTTAGTGGCATCACACAGAGCTCTTATATTTTCTTCCCAGAAGCACCCATAGGACTTCTAGTGTGTTAGTGGCATCACACAGACCTCCTATATTTTCTTCCCAGAAGCACCCATAGGACTTCTAGTGTGTTAGTGGCATCACACAGAGCTCCCATATTTTCTTCCCAGAAGCACCCATAGGACTTCTAGTGTGTTAGTGGCATCACACAGAGCTCTTATATTTTCTTCCCAGAAGCACCCATAGGACTTCTAGTGTGTTAGTGGCATCACACAGAGCTTTTATATTTTCTTCCCAGAAGCACCCATAGGACTTCTAGTGTGTTAGTGGCATCACACAGACCTCCTATATTTTCTTCCAGAAGCACCCATAGGACTTCTAGTGTGTTAGTGGCATCACACAGAGCTCCCATATTTTCTTCCCAGAAGCACCCATAGGACTTCTAGTGTGTTAGTGGCATCACACAGAGCTCCTATATTTTCTTCCCAGAAGCACCCACAGGACTTCTAGTGTGTTAGTGGCATCACACAGAGTTCCTATATTTTCTTCCCAGAAGCCTCCATAGGACTTCTAGTGTGTTAGTGGCATCACACAGAGCTCCTATATTTTCTTCTCAGCAGCACCCACAGGACTTCTAGTGTGTTAGTGGCATCACACGGAGCTCTTATATTTTCTTCCCAGAAGCACCCATGGGACTTCTAGTGTGTTAGTGGCATCACACAGGGCTCCTATATTTTCTTCTCAGCAGCACCCACAGGACTTCTAGTGTGTTAGTGGCATCACACAGAGCTCCTATATTTTCTTCCCAGAAGCACCCATAGGACTTCTAGTGTGTTAGTGGCATCACACAGAGCTCCTATTTTTTTCTTCTCAGCAGCACCCACAGGACTTCTAGTGTGTTAGTGGCATCACACAGAGCTCCTATATTTTCTTCCCAGAAGCACCCATAGGACTTCTAGTGTGTTAGTGGCATCACACAGAGCTCCTATATTTTCTTCTCAGCAGCACCCACAGGACTTCTAGTGTGTTAGTGGCATCACACAGAGCTTTTACATTTTCTTCCCAGAAGCACCCATAGGACTTCTAGTGTGTTAGTGGCATCACACAGACCTCCTATATTTTCTTCCCAGAAGCACCCATAGGACTTCTAGTGTGTTAGTGGCATCACACAGAGCTCCTATATTTTCTTCCCAGAAGCACCCATAGGACTTCTAGTGTGTTAGTGGCATCACACAGAGCTCCTATATTTTCTTCTCAGCAGCACCCACAGGACTTCTAGTGTGTTAGTGGCATCACACAGAGCTCTTATATTTTCTTCCCAGAAGCACCCATAGGACTTCTAGTGTGTTAGTGGCATCACACAGACCTCCTATATTTTCTTCCCAGAAGCACCCATAGGACTTCTAGTGTGTTAGTGGCATCACACAGAGCTCCCATATTTTCTTCCCAGAAGCACCCATAGGACTTCTAGTGTGTTAGTGGCATCACACAGAGCTCCTATATTTTCTTCCCAGAAGCACCCATAGGACTTCTAGTGTGTTAGTGGCATCACACAGAGCTCCTATATTTTCTTCTCAGAGCACCCACAGGACTTCTAGTGTGTTAGTGGCATCACACAGAGCTCCTATATTTTCTTCCCAGAAGCATCCATAGGACTTCTAGTGTGTTAGTGGCATCACACAGAGCTCCTATATTTTCTTCTCAGAAGCACCCACAGGACTTCTAGTGTGTTAGTGGCATCACACAGAGCTCCTATATTTTCTTCTCAGCAGCACCCACAGGACTTCTAGTGTGTTAGTGGCATCACACAGAGCTCTTATATTTTCTTCCCAGAAGCACCCATAGGACTTCTAGTGTGTTAGTGGCATCACACAGACCTCCTATATTTTCTTCCCAGAAGCACCCATAGGACTTCTAGTGTGTTAGTGGCATCACACAGAGCTCCCATATTTTCTTCCCAGAAGCACCCATAGGACTTCTAGTGTGTTAGTGGCATCACACAGAGCTCCTATATTTTCTTCCCAGAAGCACCCATAGGACTTCTAGTGTGTTAGTGGCATCACACAGAGCTCCTATATTTTCTTCTCAGCAGCACCCACAGGACTTCTAGTGTGTTAGTGGCATCACACAGAGTTCCTATATTTTCTTCCCAGAAGCATCCATAGGACTTCTAGTGTGTTAGTGGCATCACACAGAGCTCCTATATTTTCTTCTCAGAAGCACCCACAGGACTTCTAGTGTGTTAGTGGCATCACACAGAGCTCCTATATTTTCTTCCCAGAAGCACCCATAGGACTTCTAGTGTGTTAGTGGCATCACACAGAGCTCCTATATTTTCTTCTCAGCAGCACCCACAGGACTTCTAGTGTGTTAGTGGCATCACACAGAGCTCCTATATTTTCTTCCCAGAAGCACCCATAGGACTTCTAGTGTGTTAGTGGCATCACACAGGGCTCCTATATTTTCTTCTCAGCAGCACCCACAGGACTTCTAGTGTGTTAGTGGCATCACACAGAGCTCCTATATTTTCTTCCCAGAAGCACCCATAGGACTTCTAGTGTGTTAGTGGCATCACACAGACCTCCTATATTTTCTTCTCAGCAGCACCCATTTTTTATACTATATACACTACCGACTACAATGGCTGGAAGACCGCCAAGGAGAGGCAGAGCGTGCCGAGGCAAGAACACAGGGCAGGCAGGCTCTGTTTCTAGAGACAACAGTGCTGGCCGTGGACGTGGTCGTGCATCGTCATCAGCACGTGGCCATGGGACACGCTTGTCTTTGTTTTCGGCAGCTGGACATGTGGAGCCGCATCATGCTGAAGGCTTGGTAGAATGGATGACCAAGCCCTCCTCATCCTCCTCATCCTCTCTCACCCAGGCTCAGGGTACTGGCAGAGCACCTGCCAACGCGTACTCAATGGCATCATCAGCCACCCCTTCCCTAGACCCACCATGTCCTCCTGAGGAGTCCCCCGAACTCTTTGAGCACAGTGTTGGGTACATGCTCCAGGAGGATGCCCAACGATTCGAAGGCTCGGATGATGATACCCAGCTTGAGGAAGTCAGTAGTGTGCGCGCAGAGAGAGGGGATGCTGAAGGACAGCAATCTGGCAGTACTGTTCCACCAGCTGCAGCTTACTGCCAGGTTTGCTCTAGTGGTGAAGAGGGAGGGGATGATGAGGTCACTGACTCCACGTGGGTGCCTGAAGGGAGAGAGGAGGAGGAGGAGGACGAGGAGGAGGAGGATGCAGCGTCACATGTCCAACGAGTCAGGATGCCCCCTGGAGGCCAGCTAGAGGCCAGCACAGCAACTGTACCACACCGCAGAGCTCCGCCTGTGCAGGGCGCTGCCTCTGCACGTTATCAGAAAAGTTCTTTGGTGTGGGCCTTTTTTGAGACGAGTGCATCAGATCGCACCACTGCTATTTGCAATATTTGTCTCAAGCGTATCTCGCGTGGCCAAAACATCAGCCGCTTGGGCACCACAAGCATGAGCAGACATATGTCGACCTGCCATGCAGCTCGTTGGCAAGCACACATAAAAGACCCACACCAAAGAACAAAGCGGACCTCTCCTTGCTCCTCATCAGCTGGGATCTCCATCCCCACTATATCTTCAGTCCTCTCTGAAAGCTGCTCTGAGAGGACTGAAGGTGTAGAATTAGGTGTGTCACAACCAAGTACTTGCAGTACACCGACGTCCGATTGTAGCAGGCAAATTTCCCTGCCCCAGCTGCTGGACCGTCGAAAGAAGTATACTCCCAGCCATCCACATGCCCAGCGGTTGAATGCTAGCTTGGCTAAATTGCTAGCACTTCAACTGCTGCCTTTTCAGTTGGTAGACTCGGCCCCCTTCCGTGAGTTTGTTCAATGTGCTGTTCCTCAGTGGCAGGTTCCCAAACGCCACTTTTTCTCACGGAAGGCGATTCCGTCTCTCTACCGGCATGTGGAAGGCAATGTCCATGCCTCGCTGGACAGGGCGGTCAGCGGTAAGGTGCATATTACCGCTGACTCATGGTCCAGCAGGCATGGACAGGGACATTATCTTTCTTTCACGGCCCATTGGGTCACTCTATTGGCAGCTGGGAGGGATGCAGGACAAGGTGCAGTAGTGTTGGAGGTTGTTCCGCCACCACGCCTCCAAAATTCTACTACTGGTTGTGACACACCTCTCTCCTCCACCCCCTCCTCTTCTTCTTCCTCCAGTGCTCTGTCCTCGGAACCAGCGGTGCTCCGTTGGCGTACAAGGGGCTACGCGAGTACGCAGGCAAAAAGATGCCATGCCGTGCTTGCGCTGGTGTGTTTGGGGGACAGGAGCCACACTGGGCCAGAGGTTCTGGCAGCTCTGCAGGGGCAGGCCGAGAGGTGGTTGACGCCACGCCAGCTTAAGCCAGGAATGGTCGTTTCTGACAATGGCACCAACCTCCTCTCCGCCCTGCGACAGGGGCAGCTCACCCATGTACCCTGTGTGGCTCACGTCCTCAACCTGGTGGTGCAGCGGTTCTTGGGCAGGTTCCCAGGCTTACAGGATGTCCTGAGGCAGGCCAGGAAAGTCTGTGTGCATTTCCGCCGATCTTATAATGCCAGTGCTCGGCTGACTGAGCTGCAAAAGGAGCTGAACCTGCCCAAGAACCGCCTAATATGTGACATGCCCACCAGGTGGAACTCAACGTTGGCCATGCTACAGCGACTGCACACGCAGCAGAGGGCCATCAATGAGTACCTTTGCGACTTACGGCACCAGGACAGGGTCAGGGGAGCTTGGCTTTTTTTCCCCACGCCAGTGGAGCATGATCAGGGATGCATGCACTGTCCTCTCACCATTTGAGGAGGCCACGAGGATGGTGAGCAGTGACAGTGCATGCATCAGTGACACTGTACCTCTTGTCCACCTGTTGGAGCATACGCTGCGTGGGATAATGGACAGGGCACTTGAGGCAGAACAGAGGCAGGAAGAGGAGGACTTCCTTGCCTCTCAAGGCCCCCTTTATCCAGACAGTGTTCCTTCTGTCCCACCCATCACACAGGAAGAGGAGGAGGAGGAGGAGGAGGAGGATTGTGTGAGCATGGAGGTGGAGCCTGGCACTCAGCATCAGCAGCAGCAGTCTTTTAGGGATGATGTACAGTCCCAACAAACCAGTGGACTTGTACGTGGCTGGGAGGAGGTGGCTGGCGATCATGTCATCCTCAGTGACCCAGAAGACTCCGGACCGAATGCCTCAGCTAACCTACGCTGCATGGCCTCCCTGATCCTGCAAAGCCTGCGGAAGGATCCTCGTGTTCTTCGGATCAAGGAGAGGGACCATTACTGGCTGGCCACTCTCCTTGATCCACGGTACAAGGGTAAGGTTGCGGACCTTATCTTGCCGTCGCAGAGGGAGCAGAGGATGAGACATCTCAGGGAGGCCTTGCAGAAAGGTCTGTGCAACGCGTTCCCAGAAACTGGGAGGTTACAAACTCCTGGTCCTGGATGACGAGTTGCTGAGGCTTCGGTCGGTAGCAGAAGGAGCGGTGGGGAAGGTGGACGTCTGACCGATGCGTTCAAACAATTTTTTAGTCCGCAGCCCCAAGGTATGATCGGTTCCAGCAACCATCGCCAGCGTCTGATATACATGGTGCAGGAATACCTAGGGGCAAGGTCAGACTTGGACACCTTTCCCACCGAAAATCCTCTGGCTTACTGGGTCCTGAGGATGGATCACTGGCCAGAGCTTGCACAGTATGCAATTGAGCTACTGGCCTGTCCTGCATCCAGCGTTCTTTCCGAACGCACATTCAGTGCTGCTGGAGGATTTGTCACCGATCATAGGGTGCGCCTGTCCACCGACTCGGTTGATCGACTGACCTTCATAAAAATGAATCAGTCTTGGATCACCAACAGCTACCAGGCACCTGAAGCGGATATAACGAAATAATTTATAATGTCACATCCCTTCAAGACTGCCTATGCTGATGCTGAGTGACTGTCCTGTTATGTTCACTGACTATCCTCTTCCTCCTCCTCAATGATCCATGCCACCACACCAGTGCCTAAGGCACAATTTTTCAGCCCCTGTATAACAGGGGCGTGTACTTACAATTTTTTTGAAAAATGCTTCGCAACAGGTGTGACTGCTGTGTTTCAAGTACAGTATCTGTGAGGGGTTGCAGTCTTGTGGCACCAGCACCAGTGCCCAAGGCACAATTTTTCAGCTCCTGTTGGGGCGTGTAATTACAATTTTTAGGCAATGCTTTGCAACAGGTCTCATTGCTGTGCTAAGAGTACAGTATCTGTGAGGGGTTGCAGTGTTGTGGCACCAGCACCAATGCCTAAGGCCCAATTTTTCAGCCCCTGTATAACAGGGGCGTGTAATTACAATTTTTTAAAAAGATGCTTCGCAACAGGTGTGACTGCTGTGCTCCAAGTACAGTATCTGTGAGGGGTTGCAGTGTTGTGGCACCAGCACCAGTGCCTAAGGCACAATTTTTCAGCCCCTGTTGGGGCGTGTAATTACAATTTTTAGGCAATGCTTTGCAACAGGTCTCATTGCTGTGCTCAGAGTACAGTATCTGTGAGGGGTTGCAGTGCTGTGGCACCAGCACCAGTGCCTAAGGCACAATTTTTCAGCCCCTGTATAACAGGGGCGTGTAATTACAATTTTTTAAAAAGATGCTTCGCAACAGGTGTGACTGCTGTGCTCCAAGTACAGTATCTGTGAGGGGTTGCAGTGTTGTGGCACCAGCACCAGTGCCTAAGGCACAATTTTTCACCCCCCGTTGGGGCGTGTAATTACAATTTTTAGGCAATGCTTTGCAACAGGTCTCATTGCTGTGCTAAGAGTACAGTATCTGGGAGGGGTTGCAGTGTTGTGGCACCAGCACCAATGCCTAAGGCCCAATTTTTCAGCCCCTGTATAACAGGGGCGTGTAATTACAATTTTTTAAAAAGATGCTTCGCAACAGGTGTGACTGCTGTGCTCCAAGTACAGTATCTGTGAGGGGTTGCAGTGTTGTGGCACCAGCACCAGTGCCTAAGGCACAATTTTTCAGCCCCTGTCGGGGCGTGTAATTACAATTTTTAGGCAATGCTTTGCAACAGGTATCATTGCTGTGCTCAGAGTACAGTATCTGTGAGGGGTTGCAGTGCTGTGGCACCAGCACCAGTGCCTAAGGCACAATTTTTCAGCCCCTGTAAAACAGGGGCGTGTAATTACAATTTTTTAAAAAGATGCTTCGCAACAGGTGTGACTGCTGTGCTCCAAGTACAGTATCTGTGAGGGGTTGCAGTGTTGTGGCACCAGCACCAGTGCCTAAGGCACAATTTTTCACCCCCCGTTGGGGCGTGTAATTACAATTTTTAGGCAATGCTTTGCAACAGGTCTCATTGCTGTGCTAAGAGTACAGTATCTGGGAGGGGTTGCAGTGTTGTGGCACCAGCACCAATGCCTAAGGCACAATTTTTCAGCCCCTGTTTAACAGGGGCGTGTAATTACAAATCTTGATCTAATAGTTCACAGCAGGGCCCATTCCTGCGCCCACCAAGAGTAACTATGAGGGCCTACAGTCTTGTGGCAACACCGTCCACCACCACCACCACCACCACCACCGCCAAAGGCCCAATTTTTCTGCCCTGTTCAACAGGTGCATGCAATTCCAAATCTTGATCTAATAACTCACAGCAGGGCCCATTCCTGCACCCACCAAGAGTAACTGTGAGGGCTTACAGTCTTGTGGCAACACTGTCCACCACCACCACCACCACCGCCAATGGCCCAATTTTTCTGCCCTGTTCAACAGGTGCATGCAATTCCAAATCTTGATCTAATAACTCACAGCAGGGCCCATTCCTGCACCCACCAAGAGTAACTGTGAGGGCTTACAGTCTTGTGGCAACACCGTCCACCACCACCACCAAAGGCCCAATTTTCCTGCCCGGTTCAACAGGTGCATGCAAGTACAAATCTTGATCTATTAACTCACAGCAGGGCCCATTCCTGTGCCCACCAGTCTTGTGGCTACACCAACATCTAATAGGGCAAATTTCTGAGTATATACGGCAGGCCCCTACTTTCAAACATCCAACTTACAAACGACTCCTACTTGCAAACGGAAAGAGAAAACAGGAAGTGAGAGGAAATCTACCCCTAGGAAGGGAAATTCTATCCTGTTAGATTTAATTTGGGAAAAAGGTATCTCCTCTCTACTGATGCTTTATCACCAATCCTTGTTTCAATTAAAACCCCACTTTTCCAAAAACATTTGTCATTGGGACGGAAAGTGAGGTGACATGTTCTGAACAGATGTGCAAAGACAGCAAATGTTACAGGGATAACCCCTCCCTATGTTCTCCAAAAAGCTTAAAAATTGATTTTTTGGGGATGGAGCTACACTTCATAATGTACCTGTTCAGATTCTACTTAAGAACAAACCTACAGTCCGTGTCTTGTTTGCACCACCTATATAGTGCTGTTCAGAGTATATAGGGTTGTAGGTATAGGGTTTTATTTTGGGTGCGGGGTCCCCCTTAATATCCATACAAGACCCAAAGGGGCTGGGGTGGGGGGGGGGGGGTGATGGGGTAGCCATGCCATTTTTCTCAAGGATTTTCAGCCATATGGAGGCCAGGACAAGACATGACATTAAAGCCGCAAGTGGTTTTAAATGGCTTCTTTTTTTTCCTTTACAAATGTCATTTTGTGCAAGGACAGTTCTAAACACGGGAAACACATGCCACTTCACAGGCATACTTTAGACACCCCCCAGGTACCATATTTAAAGGAAAATGTCACTTTTATTTTTCACTTTATGCATCATTAAAATGACTGCTCCCGAAAAAACGTTTGTTTTTAAAAGTTCTTTTTGCATTGATATATGTCCCCTGGGGCAGGACCCGGGTCCCCAAACCTGTTTTATGACATTAACATGCATATTGGCCGTTGTAATTAGCAATTTTGATTTTGAACGTTCGCGTCCATTATAACGAATAGGGTTAGAAAATTTGCGCAAACTTTCGGTCCGTTCGAAGGGTCTGGTGCGAACCGAAACCCGGGGGTGTTCGGCTCATCCCTAATCATAACTATACCATGCAGAAACCCCGAAATTCTTGAAAGCTTCAAGCACAATGTCTAAATGCTGAACCAGACCAACACTTTTATCTGGATATTTTTCACCCAAAATTACAAAAAGCCTGCAACCAGTTGTTAAAAGACATAGGTATATGTCTCCTTCTATCCTCATCCTCTTTTCTGTCAGATTTACTAACAAAATCTTTTGCAGATGGTAATAGAGAGAAAATATCCATAAACTCTCCTTTTTTTCTTTAACTAATAAAGAAAAGTGAAAACCTAACGGAGTTATTTCACAAGAAAGAGATTCTTTCAAACACGTTTCTGGTAAATTTAGAATTTTTGCTGTTTGATATAAGGAAGATAAACCAGTATCAAAATTAACTTGCACAGTTTGGATGCCATTAGCCAATATACCACTAGATGGTGACCACACTCCCATAACAGAAAGGTCATTTGTCTGGTCAGAATAATGTGGCATAGCCTGAGCTTGGCTAGCACCTGGCTGCATATCTTTAGCCAGCTTAGCCAATAGCTCAGCTATATGAGATAAAACAGACAACGAAGAGGACTCACCAGCTCCTTGTTGCTGAGGGTGGGGAGCAGGCGAAGCCAAGCTTGTGTCTTGTATTAATGGTGCTGAGCCACATGCAGCCATGCAGACTGTCCCTGCTCCGGTGTCTGACAGAGACCATTGTTGCCATGGAGATTCTTCAGCTGCGGAAGGTGGCCTCTGTGTTGCAGTTCCGCCCCTTTGAAAGCTGGCGACCCGCCTCCACGGCTGAGGATTGCGCCACACCTCTTGACCTGATGTTGGCCCCGCCTCTAGCCCCGCCTTCTGTAACTCGTACAGGATCTGGATAAGCCCGCCTTCTCCTTCCATTCTCCGACGAGCGAGTCACTGAGGGGGAGTGTCTTCTGCATGGGACACGCCTCCTCTTCACTGCTTCACCTACCAGGGCAGGGTTGGCGCCTCCTCTTCTCCGATACGTAACCTCATCTGGAGATCCGCCTTTTCTTCCTCTTGTTGCGGCGCGGGCTCACATATGGAGGTTCCTTTTGCGGTCAGTTCCACTTCGGCCTCCAAGATCCAGGCATCTTTGGCGGCTGTTGTGGCTCCCACCGGAACCTCTTGACCTGCCGATCTAGGTAGGTCTAGGCACTGCCGAATCCAAGCTTCTTCTCCTGCCGGCTCTATTAGCTGCCGCATCAGGCTCATCTTCTGGCTGCAGGGGACACTGTTTGTTCAATGGAGGATACCTCCTAGAACACCACAGCTAAGTCTTCTGCGGCGATTGAGCCTGACTGGACGGAACCCTACTTATATAGCCCTTTTATGGGCCAGAAAGATCCATATTTAACCAGATTTTCATGGGCTCATACACGAGACCCTAGGAGAGGTCACCTGTGACCTCTCCCAAGCCACGTGAGTCCTGAAGGTCCCCCTGAGAGCGGAACGTGAAACTACCTAATCCTCCAACACTCTCCCATGAGGAAACGGGGAATTGAAACCGCCTTCCCCTTTTGCTATCATTCTAACAAAAGACAATTTGGACTGTCCTCATGTTTTTGCTCTGTTGTAATGTATGGCAAAATGTGCTTTAATGCACACTACTGCAATGCATAGTGACTCATGCTCAGAGGTGCCATTCATTTTTGAATGGTACCTAGATGCATCTTGCAAATGCACATAATGCACATGCATTTCAGTGCACCACAATCTGGTGACTATTTGTGCCTTGCGTTGCATTGCAATGGAAAAAAAGGTTTGATTTTGCAAGCACAATTAATAGGTTGTCTAAATGCATCATATGTTAACCCACAAAATAAAGCACCTGCCAGGTCTGAAATGGACCTTTAGCCTGGGTTCACACTTATGCGAATTCGCAGCGGCCGAAAACACTGCGATTTCGCAGGACATTTCAAAATACATTGTTTTCAATAAGGCATGTTCACATATCTCCGGTGCATGCGCACTACGCATTGCAGAAAAACCGCAACCGACTTAGGTGCGGTGCGGATCAGGTGCAAATTCAGGCCCATTATCTGCAGCCCCCCACCCCAAAGCACCTTGTCCCCATGTTGATGAGGACAAGGGCATCTTCCCGACAACACTGGCCGTTGGTTGTCAGGGTCTGCGGGCGGGGGGCTTATCGGAATGCGGGAGCCCCCTTTAATAATGGGGCCCCCAGATCCCGGCCCCCCACCCTATGTGAATGAGTATGGGGTACGATGTACCCCTACCCATTCACCTAAGGTGTAAAAGTGTAAAAAAAAAAAAACACACAATTTAAAAAAAATACTTTATTGCACTGCTCCGGGGTCTTCTTCCGTCTTGGGGGGTCTTCTCGCCGGACTCCTCCGCTCTCTTCTGCTCTTTTACCTAGCTCTTTCATGAGCAGAAGAGCCCGGCTTTCTTCTTCGTCGTCACCGCCGTCGTCTGAGGGTCTCGTTCCACCTTCGGGGGTCTTCCAGGGTCTTCAGGGGTCTCTTCTGTTCTTGCCGCTGTCGTCGCCTTCTGCGCCGCCTTCTGCGCCGCCTTCTTCTTGGTTTTGAAACTCGCAGGGAAGGGGTTAAACACTAGGGGGCGATCAAGGGGTTAAGTGTGTCCTAGGGAGGTGTTCTAACTGTGGGGGGATGGGTTACCACTGACATGACAGCGATCACTGCTCCCGATCACAGGGAACAGTAGATCCCTGTCATGTCACTAGGCAGAATGGGGAAACGTCTTGTTTACAAAGGCATCTCCCCGTTCTTCCGCTCTGTGACATGATCTTGGGCCCCCAGCGGACATCGAGTCTGCAGGACCCGCGGGCGCGGTCACGGAGCACGCGCCCACAATGCCGCAATTTAAAGGGGACGTACCTGTACGCCCATTTTCCCAGCCATGCGATTGTTCTGACGTACATCATCGTGCGCTGGTCGGCTAGTGGTCATTCAGTGTAAAGAGGTGTTTGGTGCACTTTAATTTGAGTACTCACACTACACAGACACACTCCACGGATACACTATAATATACTGCAATATAATGCACCAAATGCACAGTGATGCACAGAACTACAGTGGTGTGAAAAAGTGTTTGCCCCCTTCCTCATTTCCTGTTCCTTTGCATGTTTGTCACACTTAAGTGTTTCGGAACATCAAACCAATTTAAACAATAGTCAAGGACAACACAAGTAAACACAAAATGCAATTTGTAAATGAAGGTGTTTATTATTAAAGGTGAAAAAAAATCCAAACCATCATGGCCCTGTGTGAAAAAGTGATTGCCCCCTAAACCTAATAACTGGTTGGGCCACCCTTAGCAGCAACAACTGCAACCAAGCGTTTGCGATAACGTGCAATGAGGCTTTTACAGCGTCCTGGAGGAATTTTGGCCCACTCATCTTTGCAGAATTGTCCTAATTCAGTTACATTAGAGGGTTTTCGAGCATGAACGGCCTTTTTAAGGTCATACCACAACATCTCAATAGGATTCAGGTCAGGACTTTGGCTAGGCCACTCCAAAGTCTTCATTTTGTTTTTCTTCAGCCATTCGGTGGTGGACTTGCTGGTGTGTTTAGGATCATTGTCCTGCTGCAGAACCCAAGTTCGTTTCAGCTTGAGTACACAAACAGATGGTCGGACATTCTCCTTCAGGATCTCTTGGTAGACAGCAGAATTCATAGTTCCTTTTATCACGGCAAGTCTTCCAGGTCCTGAAGCAGCAAAACAGCCCAGACCATCACACTACCACCACCATATTTTACTGTTGGTATAATGTTCTTTTTCTGAAATGCAGTGTTCCTTCTACGCCAGATATACTTGGACACACACCTTCCAAAGAGTTCCACTTTTGTCTCATCGGTCCACAGAATGTTGTCCCAAAAGTCTTGGGGATCATCAAGATGTGTTGTGGAGAAATTGAGACGAGCTTTGATGTTCTTTTTGCTCAGCAGTGTTTTTCTCCTTGGAACTCTGCCATGCAGGCCATTTTTGCCCAGTCTTTTCCTGATGGTGGAGGCATGAACGCTGACCTTAACTGAGGCAAGTGAGGCCTGCAGTTCCTTGGACGTTGTTGTGGGGTCTTTTGTGACCTCTTGGATGAGTCGTCGCTGCGCTCTTGGGGTAATTTTGGGCGGCCGGCCACTCCTGGGAAGGTTCACCACTGTTCCATGTCTTCGCCATTTGTGGATAATGGCTCTCACTGTGGTTCGCTGGATTCCCAAAGCTTTGGAAATGGCTTTATAACCCTTTCCAGACTGATAGATCTCAATTACTTTCTTTCTCAATTGTTCCTGAATTTCTTTGGGTCTCGGCATGATGTGTAGCTTTTAAGGATCTTCTGGTGGACCTTACTGTGTCAAGCAGCTCCTATTTAAGTGATGCCTTGATTGTGAACAGGTGTGGCAATAATCAGGCCTGGGTGTGGCTAGAGAAATTGAACTCAGGTGTGGACAACCACAGTTATAGTATGTTTTAACAAGGGGGGCAATCACTTTTTCACACAGGGCCATGATGGTTTGGATTTTTTTCACCTTTAATAATAAACACCTTCATTTACAAATTGCATTTTGTGTTTACTTGTGTTGTCCTTGACTATTGTTTAAATTGGTTTGATGTTCCGAAACACTTAAGTGTGACAAACATGCAAAGGAACAGGAAATGAGGAAGGGGGCAAACACTTTTTCACACCACTGTATATGGCGTTAAACTGGCAGTAACGCACACAAAAGTAAATGGCGTTAAACTGGCAGTAACGCACAAAACTATATGGCGTTAAACTGGCAGTAACACACAGAACTAAATGGCGTTAAACTGGCAGTAACGCACACAGAACTATATGCCGTTAAACCGGCAGTAATGCACACAAAACTATATGGCATTAAATTGGCAGTAACGCACACAGAACTCTATGGCATTATACTGTCAGTAACGCACACAGAAGTAAATGCCGTTAAACTGGCAGTAATGCAATCAAATAGATGGTGTTCAACCGTCAATACACTGACACTATCTGAACTGTCCCTACTCTAGCTATACACTATGTATAGATGTAAATGTAAAGATTATTGACACAGTCTCACTACACTGCACTGAAACGATCTGAGCTGTCCCTACTCTACACTAATGTATGTATGAATGACACGGTCTCACTACACTTCAGTGAAACTATCTGAGCTGCCCCTACTCTAGCTGCACAATATGCAAAGCTGAATGATGGTCCTCCTCACTACACTCACACTATCCCTAGACTGACACTAGTATTCTTCACTGACAATTGAAGCAAAATAGCACAGTATAGAACACTAACTAATAGCACTGAACAGAGCCCTGTTCTATCTCTCTCCACGCCAAAATCACACTGAAAATGTCTGCCATTGAAAGAATACTTTTATACTGTAGGGCTGGAATGAGCCATGATTGGATAAAGTCGTGATGACAGTGTCCAATCATGACTCTGACTGTGCCCTGATTGGCTGAAGCTTTCACTGCTTCAGCCAATCATGGCTTGCAATGCACTGTTCAGTGCCGCAATGCATTGTGGTCGGTTCGGGGGGCGAACAAATGGTCAAATGTCCGAACAGTGAAAGTTCGGTCCGAATTTATGCTCGGGCCAAACCATTCACACATCCCTACCCCCCAGCTAAGCAATTGCTGGAACCTCTATGAGTAATCGCTGGAATCAGGATAGCTGCTGCAGATGGGGGTAGCCACCCCCACCCAGAGAGGTGTATTCCCTTCAACAGGGAATAGAGCCTTGTTGCTCCAAATCCCAGACTACACAGACGATAAATCACCACTGAATGGATCTGTCTCAAGATGGATAAACCACATGCAGAGTTCTGTCGTGATATAGTCAGGCACTGCAGAGTAACGCCGGGAAGCAGGTGCAGCTGTGGAGTGCACAGCAATACAGAAAGGAAGGCAGCAGTTCTGGAATGGGCGAATGAATGTTGGCATAGCTACATGTTTCAGAGCCTACTCATTCATTTCTCAAGCTTGTATGCCCTGAAGAGGGCTTGAGAAAGGGGCAGACAAGTTGAGCTGACATTTTCAAGATCAGATTGAGTGAATATTGAATGGCAGATAATATCTTCGGCATCTGTTTGCAGTTTAGGGGACCCCAGAAGTGGATATGATGGCAACACCTCTCAATGCCTGTCTACCAGTGTTCTTCCCCAATACTTCCACCTGGAGGCTAGGGGCCAGGATGTGCAATCTCCACACTAGGATTTTTGGCTGGTTTATATTTTTCTGCAAACATCTCTAATTTGTCAGGAGACATTAACAGCCATTGTAATCACTCCCTTCTGGCCCTACCGGCTGTGGTTCCTGCTGTTAAAGCAGATGTAAATAACTCCTCCAGTGGTGCTACCCTGGTCCAAGGATCTCTTCCTCCAGGGCTGCAAATATCACCCAAATGTCACATGCCTCAGTTTGATGGCCTGGCTGTTGAGCCAAAAGTAGCAGAAGAGGTCCAGAACACTCTGTTAAGATACAAATACAACATGCTATAAAGTGTGTAAAAATGTTTTTGAAGTGGCAGCAGTTAACCTCCCTGGCAGTATTCCCGAGTGTGGCTCGGGGTGAATTTTCAGCTACACTCAGGATCGCATCGCAGGATCTAGTCAAAGTTACTTACCCAGGATCCTGCGATGTCTCCCCGCTGTGTGTGCGAACTGTCCTCCGCTCGATCTATCACAGTGCCAGGCTGCGTTCCCAGCGAGATTGGCGACGCACAGGGACGGAGCACGGCGCCAAATTCAAAAAGTGAAAAACACACAATGCATACAGTACACTGTAATTTTACAGATTACATTACTGTATCAAATTATTTCAAATCCCTTTTGTCCCTAATGCTTTGTCCAGTGCCCTGCATGCAGTTTAATATTATATATACTGCTCTTTCTGCCTGGAAACTGGAGATTGTCCATAGCAACCAAAAAGTGTCCCTTTACGTCAAAAGCGATTTTAGACCAGCTAGAAAACAACGATAATAAATTAAAATCACTTGCAGAATTGAGCGATAGTGATTTGTGGGGAAATGCATCATCAAACACTGAAAGTAACGACAGCAACAATTCTACAACTTTTCTGTGCTTTTGATTTGATTACATTATTGAATACATTTTATTCCTATTATATTCTTATTTGTTGTAATTATTTATAGTTATTTATTATATTATAATTTATGATTATGTGTTTCAAATTTTATCATACCTGGGATGTCTATTAGTCTCTTGTTTGTTCAGATTTAGGTGTGTTATTCCTAAGAATTACAGGCCTACAATATAAAAAGCCAAATTTTGATGCAAAACATTGTACCGCTTTGAGCATCAAAAATCTGACATAATCATACCGCCAGGGAGTTTAGGCAATTCAATCCACAATCTTCCTCTCAGAACAATATATTGGAATTTTTGCAGTCGGCATTGGATAAGGGGTTCAGATACAGCATGATCAGAGGACAGGTTTCCGCTCACTCAGCACTGACGGAGATCTGATGGGTGGAAGATCCTTTGGTGACACGTTTTATGAAATCAGTCTAGAAAGTTAGACCTCCAGTCAGGTTGATCTTTCTGAAGTGGGATCTGCCTTTAGTTTTCCAAGCTTTGATAAGGGACCCCTTTTGGCTGGATGAAAGCACCTCACTGTCCTTGTTGATGTTAAAGACAGTATTGTTAACAGAAATAATTTGAGCCAAATGGGTTTCAGAAATCCAAGCTTTCTTGTCCAAGCCCCGTATTGTGAGATTTTTCAAGACAAGTTGATTTTGCATCCAGTTCCATCTTTTTTTTGCCAAAGGTCACTACTTCTTTTCATCTGAATTGGAAATTAGTGCTTACTTCAATAGCTTCAACATTGGTAACAGAGGATTGGTATAGAGTGGACCTGCTGCAGGTTATTTCCACAAATCTGCGAAGAACAGAGGATTTCAAAATGGTAAGTAATCTGTTCGTCTTACCTGATGGCCCAAAGAAGGGAAAGGTGGCCTCTGAGAATTCTTCCCTCATTAATAGTTCTGCCCATTAAGTGGGCATATGTACCTTCAGGTCTCACCCCCCCCCCCCCCCCCCCCAGAAGAAGTCTTGGCACATTCTACTAGAGCAACAGCAGCTTCATGGTCAAGTTATGCCAAGGGGCCAGCAGAAGTGGTCTGTAAGGCTGCCAGCTGGAAGTCCCTAATACCATCATTCGCAATTACCAGCTAGAAGCAGCTTATAGTCCTTCTTTGTCTTTAGGCACTTTCTTCTGCTCTCCCGATTTGATTCAATAATATCATTTCCTTGGCTTTAATTTGGCCCAGTGTCTTTCTTTTTGATGATGTTGGGTGTGTTCCTTTTCTCACCCTATCTTTTTTATGCTAGCTATATCCCAAGAGAAGGCTTAGATGATTAGCCCCAGGAATATGGAAAATTGCTATCCATACTTACAGTAATTTTCCTTTCCTGGAGGCTCATCATGTTAACCTAGGATTTCCCTCCCTAGAGTTCTGTTGCTAGGTTTTTTATGAAACGCTATGGGAATCCCACCTTTTATTTTAGCAGGGGGTCAAAGGGGTGGAGCTGACCCAAGAGTAGACTGACATGATGAGCCTCCAGGAAAGCATGGATAACATTTTACTGTATTTTGATATCCACATGGACTTTTCCTCTCACAATCCAAAGGGATACTGGCAGAATAAAGAAAAACAGTAGTTCTGGAAGCTGCTGGCTTCTTTCTGATAATGCTAGTTTCCCAGCTGTTACTAGCATTGATACTTGAAGATACAAAATACTATGGATGGGATTTTACAGGCACCAAAAACAATAACACAAATAAGATACAAAAAGTTTATTGTACAATTATATTAAAAGCAGATAAGGGGACTAAAAGTGCATACAGGTCTCCTGTACATAATTTTCACATTCATAGACATATTAATACCAATTGACAAAGATTCAACAAGGTCATAAATGTGGAAATGAACCCCAACACATTTCAACTTCTGTTGTCTTCTCCAGGGGGTCAATATAGTAGGTAGACTCTACAAGAAACAATACAAAAATCAAATAATACAAAAATGCAACTAACAAAAACATTCATTCATAATGATATGACATTGCATAGCAAAAGTGCATAATAAACACACTCACAATGTTGGTGGCGGGGACCAACCCAATTAAGGGGCACCCCAGGATCCCATCAAGCAACCAGTTTCTGGGCATTTGTGATCTGTCTGACATAACTTTATAGCATTGATACTTTTTAGGTCACTGACTCGGAACAAGCATGTAAGTGAAAACAGAGCGAAGTCAGAAGTTATCTGTATACTGTTTTCAAGTCGTTAACTTAAGGTTCTAAAGCCAATGGATCAAGATGACAGCTAGGGAACTATATTTTCAGAAAAACAGGGTAGCAAGGGCAGCCTCAACATTTGCTCAGTGAAGGTTTGCTTTAAGGTTTCCTGAGAACTTTTTAAGTAGGCTAATGAGGAAGTCCACGAATCTGACGTAATGCATATAGTGGGCGGAGCCACCCAGTGACGTCATACCATGGCAATCTTGGTCTCTTGAGTGTGGAGTAGTGAGAGAGAGAGAGATGATGCCATTTATTGTACATAGCACTAGTTGTACTTTTAACATGTGAGTTTTATCCTTTAGTAGTATTAAATTATATATACAGAGAGCACATTTGGTCCCGTTTTTTGTTTTTACATGTTATATAATTATTGGAGTGGTGCAAGTGGTGGAGACAAGCAGGGTGTCTGAGAGCCAATTCTTTAAACATCCCAAGAGGGGGCAAAATGCGGTTTAACGGTAAATTAACCATAGAGGTCAAAAGTTGGATGTGAGCATTTATTACCTGCACAAGGGGGAAGAATGCATGACACTATGGAGTTGATTTACTAAAACTGGAGCAGATTTTGCACACTCCAGTTTTAGTAAATCAACCCCAATACGTGTTTAATTTACCTGAAGATATTGAGCACTTTATACACATTGGTGGCTGGAGGCACATAATTCTATGGACTTTACAATGTTATGAACTTTTGAAAAAGACTTTGTGATTTAGTTGCACAGCATCATTTTTTATATTTATTAGCTTATGAATAGATGATATATTTGATAGTGCTTAGTGGAAACATTCATGCTGCTTAATCACCAATCAAGGCAAAGATCAATACATCCCATGATTTGTTTTTGCCAGAATTCTTCATTTTAATAATTCAGCAATACTGATGAAAAATACATACACTGCTGGTTACTGGAGCAGTACTAAAAAGCTGTGTTAATGTTGGGTTTTCAGACACCAGGCTGTAATCTTTAAAGAATAATATATAGTGTCATTGGCTCACACGGCATCTACTTGGAGCATGGCTACTTTGGTGGCTAGTCAAAGCTTATACATAGGAAACAAAGCTGGGATAACAGCCATTGTAATCACTCCCTTCTGGCCCAACCAGCTGTGGTTCCTGCTGTTAAAGCAGATGTAAATAACTCCTCCAGTGGTGCTACCCTGGTCCAAGGATCTCTTCCTCCAGGGCTGCAAATATTACCCTAATGTCACATGCCTCAGTTTGATGGCCTGGCTGTTGAGCCAAAGGTAGCAGAAGAGGTCCCGAACACTCTGTTAAGATCCTGAAAGGTTCCCCAAACGCAACATTCTATAAAGTGTGGAAAAATGTTTTTGAAGTGGCAGCAGTTAAGCAATTCAATCAATATAAAACGCCAAATTTCGATGCAAAACATTGTACCGCTTTCAGCATCAAAAATCTGACATAATCATACCGCCAGGGAGTTTAAGCAATTCAATCCACAATCTCCCTCTCGGAACAATATATTGGATCTTTTGCAGTCGGCATTGGATAAGGGGTTCAGCTACATTATGATCAGAGGACAGGTTTCCGCTCACTCAGCACTGACGGAGATCTGATGGGTGGAAGATCCTTTGGTGACACGTTTTATGAAAGCGGTCTGGAAAGTTAGACCTCCGATCATGTTGTTTTTTCTGAATTGGGATCTGCCTTTAGTTTTCCAAGCTTTGATAAGGGACCCCTTTTGGCTGGATGAAAGCACCTCACTGTCCTTGTTGATGTTAAAGACAGTATTGGCTACTTTGGTGGCTAGTCAAAGCTTATACATAGGAAACAAAGCTGGGATGCAGAGCCAGCATCCCTGCATTATGCTTGTGTCTGTAATAATGGGAATGACAGTGATCATGAAAAATTGGGGCTTGGTAGCTATCCATTCTTGCTTCAGATGGCACAAAGAAGTAAAACATTTGGTCAGAATATGATATGCTTGGAGTGGGAAAAAAAACATCTGCAGCTACATTTTGGGATACAGCACCCCCCTAACTGTTCTGTAATAAAACTTAAAAACACAAAAGTGACTTGCGCTCAATATGCTTTCTTAATTTTACTTAATTTTAGACACAGACTCTGGGGTGAAATGCTAGCCAGTCCCTGGCCTCTGGAGCTGCTATCCCTTTTTGGGGAATTAGATGCTACACTTAATCAGAAAGCAATGCTTCTCCAGAACTGAAATCCCTCCACTAGAGACTTGCAGCACCACCCTAAAATCAATTGGGCCCCAAATCACCTCCTTATAAGACAGTCAAAACAATATTTCTGTTTAAATTAGAACATATTACACAAATGAGCATTTTTTCAGTGTTTTATCCTGAACTGTAGCCCATCAGCCTGGGGCTGTCTACGCATTACAGTCATTGTCCAATTTGCTGAGATTGGCAGGATTGGCAGGACTGAAGTCAGTAAATGTCTACATATTCCTTCAGTTATTCAGTATTTCAAGGTTTTATTCTGTGAGGTATAAGATTGTAGCTCTAAGAAATTGTGAACGGAAATAAAAGCATGTAGTACAGTATTTAACAAAAGAGCTATTAGTACAGCCACCAACCCCCCTCCAGACACATAAAAAGACATCTTTGTGTGCTTGATGTAGGATTCCCTCTTGCATAAACTGTCATCTGTAATGGAGCACACAGTATATTATCTCTGTGCCCTCTGAGACTGGAATGAAAGGCAGATTTAGGACAAAAAAGCAGATTTGGAAAATAATGCAATTAGTGTACCCAAGGGTAAGAAATACATTTTTAATTAAAAAACAAATGTAGTATGTAACTGTGTGCCAGACAGTACTACATACCCAGCAATCAGTTACTAAAAGATAAAATGGATCATGTCAGCAAACAAAACCTATAGTTAGATCCTATTTGCAAACCAATGTGAAAGAAAGACCACTGCAGACCCCCTGGAAAACACCTTGATATGGAACCTACACACACACACCCCTTGCTTCACAATGCAGGACTGTCTGTACAACCTTTTGCTAGGCTGAGCGCTGTCACATGGAGAAGGAGAAGGGGAGGGTATTATGAACCCTGTACAAATGCTGACTGAAAGTCAGTAGTTGCATATGTAGTGGATAGAGGGGTGTTGTGCAATGTGCTCCTGTGCCGCTGTCCTCTCCTCCTTCATCCCCACCGGGTGTGTGGTTGGAGCGGCCCTACTGTAAACATCAGTGGAGTAGGCCAAACTGCTCTATGTGGATCCCTTGTTTCCACCCCTACCACCACTGCAGAGGTGAGAGGTGCAGCTGTCCGCTATGTGTCAGAATGGGCTGTGTGATTCCCCCTCTTACTCTCATTCCCCCTGAAATATTAGGGTCTTAAGAGGCTCCTTTTCTCTTTTCAATAGACAAAAGATGTTTTTGTATTATTAAACAATTTTACTTTTTTCCTTATATGCAGTCTTCTATCAGTACTGGTATACACCATGACAAATCCACAAAGTCATCTATTTGGAGATGCCCTCAAAGAGAATACATAGAGGTTGATTTACTAAAATTGGAGCACTCAGAATCTGGTGCAGCTTTGCATGGGAGCCAATCAGCTTCTAAGTTCAGCTTGTTCAATTAAGCTTTGACAATAAATCCTGAAAGCTGATTGGTTTCTATGCAGAGCTGTACCAGATTTTGCACTCTCCAGTGGTAGTAAATCAACCCCATAGTGTTCACTGAATTCTGTTTATTAGTCAACGATTCATAAGTGGCCCAATGTGTGTGTAACAATGAAAATAAAAGCTGTTTTCATCAAGCTCCCTTTGAAAAGGAGGTTGATATGGGAATATCTGGGACCTGTGTTTTATATTCATATGTCAAATGACTTAAAATTGGAATCTTAAGAGAATAAACATGCACAAATATGTACGTGATACAATGTACTCTGAGAAACATTGCTATCTTAACTCTTTGTGTGTTCTAAGTTATTGTGTATAATTCCACCCCCCCCCCCCCCCCCAGATATGGACCTATATGTAGTACTAAACATCTAAACATTGTAGCAGAGCGTCCCAGAGAGAGCCAGGAGAAGTCCTGTTCGGGGTTTATACATCTCCCAGGCTCCTCTCATATACATTCAGAGGTCTCTGAGACATGATCCAGTTCGGATCTTAGTCCTCCTCTCCAGGCTAATTTAAGCTCACCTGAGCAAACAGCCTTTGCTCTCTGCCTGGGACACACAAACAGGGATGGTTTGTGAGGAGCCAAAAGGTTGGTAAAACCCTTTAAAAACTCTTTACAGAAACTGACAAGTGGTAGGCTTGCTCAGCCTGATAGTTAGAGACGGTGTATGGTATAGTTAGAGCCGAGACACGGCTAGGACTTTTGTTTGTTTATTTCTGTTTTGATATGTTTTCTGGAAGACTGTGCAGCACCTGTGTATGGACTTGTATTTAAATCAAATAAACCCAGCACTGTTTTCACTACCTCAAGTGGATTTGGTATCTGTGCCTTACTAAACAGCTCATCCCAGGGAGCTTTGTACCTGCTACCTGTCCCCCAGGTTACATATGGTGGATTTCAGCGGGCAGCTGTAGTAAGTTACTACTTAAAAGGCCAGTACCTAGAGTAACTAAACATGGAGGAAATCCTAAAACAGTTGATGATATCCAACGCTGCGCAACAGCAAACAAACGCTGCACTTCAAGCTGCACAACAGCAAGCAACCGCTGAACAGCAGAAAACAAATGCTGCACTACAGCAAGCAAACGCTGCACAGCAGAAAACAAGCGCTGCACTCCACGCTGCACAACAGCAAGCTAATGCTGCAATCCACGCTGAACAGCAGAAAACAAACGCTGCACTCCACGCGGCACAACAGCAAGCAAACGCTGCACAACAGCAAGCTAATGCTATCGCACAGGAACAAACGCAGAGGCTGTTTGAACAGCTAGCCACTGATGCAAAAGCAGATAGGAAAACCTTGTCTGAGGTTGTGGAGACAATAGCACAGTGGTCACCTGCTAACGTTGATAATGTTGGAGACAAGCCCTCAGCCATCCATGTGGCTCGCTTTTTGTCTAAGATGACTACAGATGATGATCCAGAGGCCTTTCTGCTAACGTTTGAACGGACCGCTGAGAGGGAAGGTTGGCCTAAAACCCAGTGGGCAGGACTGGTCGCCCCGTTGCTTACTGGGGAATCGCAGAAGGCCTACTATGATTTGGAGTCAGCAGAAGCAGCAGACTATGAAAAGGTCAAACAGGAAATACTGGCACGACTTGGTGTCACTTTGGCAGTTCGAGCACAGCGGGTCCACAGCTGGTCCTTCCAAGACGAGAAGCCTCCAAGATCGCAGATGTTCGACCTAACTCACCTGGTGAGGAAATGGCTACAGCCGGAGTCCTTGTCTGGGCCACAAATAGTGGAGCGTGTGGTCATGGACCAGTTTCTGAGGTCACTACCCATTTCCCTGCAGGAGTGGTTGAGTCAAGGAGACCCCAATTCAGCAAACCACCTGGTGGAACTTGTTGAAAGGTATTTTGCTGCAAAGAACCTGGTCACCACCCCTACAGCCGCACGGACTTTCTGCCCAAAGCCACGGTCTCCCCAGGCAACCGGTAAGACTGTTCCAGGGGAAGTGGGTGGTTAGCATGGCAAGGAAATAGGGGGGAGGATTTTTGGTGCCAGGACTGAAGCTTGGCATCCCAAACAAGGGAAGCCAGTGCCTGTCAGCAAACCAAACTGGGGAAACGTCAGGTGTTTTCGTTGCCAAGAAATGGGACATGTTGCGGCAAATTGTCCATTGACAGATGAACCAATGCAGTGTGATTTATCTATTAGAAGGCAGTCTATGTTTGCAGTGGTTTTATGTACTGCAACCCCAAATATGAGAAAACCAATGTGCCAAATGACTGTGAATGATAAGCCTATTAAAGCCTTGCTGGACTCTGGAAGTCTAGTGACTTTGGTTACAGCTGAAATGATTGAACCTGTGAATTATCATGCTAAAAATATTGCTGTGATCTGTATACATGGGAATACCCGGGAGTATCCTGTAACCACTGTTCAGTTTAAAACTGGTTTAGGTACAGTGACCCATCCGGTTGGACTTGTTCCCCACTTAGTGCATGAGGCCATCATTGGTAGGGACTTCCCTAAGTTTTGGGAACTGTGGGATCATCCCAACTCGGTCGCAGTACCTGACTCAGTCGCAGAGCCAGAATTACTGGGCACTACTGACAATGTGGGTTCAGGGGACTCTTCTCAGGGCTCCCCGGCTTTTCCTCTATCGGTTATGGCAGGAGAGCTGGAGGACCCTGAGGAGGTCCCCACTACCAGTAGAGCCGGACAGCCGTCTGCTGACACCGAGCCTATGTTAGAGTTTGATGACCTTAATGTGCATAAGGAAAAATTTGGTACTGAGCAGAGAAAAGACCATACCCTTTCCAGGGCCTGGGAAAATGTAATAGTGATTAATGATGTACTTGTCGAATCCGGGGACAGGCCCTGTTTTCTTTATTTTAGCAGCAATGAGGATTTACTGTGTCGTGTATGTAAAATGAATGATGAAGTGGTTGAGCAGTTGGTGGTCCCTAAGCCATACAGACGGCTGGTGTTAGAACTTGCCCATGGGCACTTGCTAGGAGGCCATTTAGGGGTTGAAAAAATGACTGAAAGGGTGTTGCGCAGGTTTTACTGGCCCGGGATACAGAAAGATGTTAAGAATTACTGTCAATCCTGTCCTGTGTGTCAGATGTCAGCCCCACTATCCCACTTCCGAAGTCCTTTAGTGCCCTTGGCTATCATTGAAGTGCCCTTTGAGAGGATTGCCATGGACCTTGTGGGCCCACTTCCCAAGTCTGCCCGGGGTCATCAGCATATCCTCGTAATCATGGATTATGCTACCCGTTACCCTGAAGCAGTTCCCTTACGTGCCGCGTCTGCTAAAAACATTGCCAAAGAACTGTTTATGGTGTTCAGTCGGGTTGGCATCCCGAAAGAAATCCTTACAGACCAGGGCACCCCGTTTATGTCGCGAATAACTAGGGAGCTCTGCAAGTTATTTAAAGTGACGCAGCTGCGAACCTCAGTGTATCATCCTCAAACGGATGGCTTAGTGGAACGCTTCAATAAGACGTTAAAAAGCATGTTAAAAAAGGTTGTGGACAAGGATGGGAAAAACTGGGACTTCCTGATACCATACTTGATGTTTGCCATCAGGGAGGTTCCCCAGTCCTCTACGGGGTACTCCCCATTTGAGTTGCTTTATGGGAGACACCCTCGGGGACTCTTAGACATAGCCAAAGAAACTTGGGAGGGAGAACAAACACCCCATAAAAGTGTCATTGAGCATATTGCCCAAATGCAGGAGAGGATTGCAGCAATCATGCCAGTGGTAAAAGAACACTTACTGCAGGCCCAGGCAGCCCAACAGAGAATATATAACAGGGGGGCACAACTCCGTGTTTTCTCACCTGGTGACAGGGTCCTGGTGTTAGTTCCCACTGTTGAGAGCAAGTTCCTGGCTAAGTGGCAGGGTCCCTTTGAAGTAATTGAGAGAGTTGGGGAGGTCAACTACAAGGTTTATCAACCAGGAAAAAGGAAGCCCGAACAGGTTTACCATATAAACCTGTTAAAACCCTGGAAGGATAGAATGGCGTTAACTGCGAGGCCTCTCCCAGTAACACCTACGGGTACTGAGTCCCCTCTCATCCCTGAGGTCACGATTCCAGACACCCTCTCATATTCCCAAAAACAGGACACTAGAGAATTCCTGATAAGGAATAGAGAGAAGTTTTCAGAGTTACCTGGCACGACTTACCGAATTCCTGAAGCGAGGAGAAAGGACATCAGCAAGGAAGTTAAAAAAATGTTGGAGCTGGATGTCATTGAGGAATCCAATAGTGACTGGTCTAGCCCCATCGTGTTAGTCCCAAAACCGGATGGCACGTGGAGGTTCTGTAACGACTTCAGGAAACTTAATGCGGTGACAAAGTTTGACACATACCCAATGCCCAGAGTAGACGAACTTATAGACCGACTTGGCAAGGCTCGCTATCTTACCACTTTGGACTTGACAAAAGGGTATTGGCAAATACCCCTAACTGGTAGCGCCAAAGAGAAGACTGCGTTTGTGACCCCAGACGGTTCCTTTCAATATAAAAAAATGCCTTTTGGGTTGCAAAATGCCCCCGCAACATTTCAGAGGGCCATGGACAGGACCCTAAAACCCCACCGACGATATGCAGCAGCCTATCTAGATGACATAGTGGTACATAGTACTGATTGGGAGTCTCACTTGCCTCGTGTCCAGGCTGTTCTTGATTCCCTCTTCAAAGAAGGTTTTAAGGCAAATCCAAAAAAATGTGCCATTGGTCTAGAGGAAGCCAAGTATTTGGGCTACACTATTGTCCGTGGTGTCATAAAACCACAAGTGAGTAAAATAGCAGCCATCCAGGAATGGCCACGCCCTGCAAACAAAAAGCAGGTCAGGGCCTTTCTTGGTATTGCGGGGTATTATAGAAGATTTATCACAAATTTTGCAACTATAGCTGCCCCTCTGACAGACCTTACGAAAGGGAAAGACTCTGTAATGGTGAAATGGTCCCCAGTAGCAGAGGAGTCTTTCCAGGTCCTGAAGAAGGCTCTGTGTGCACAGCCAGTACTGTACTCTCCCGATTTCTCCAGAGAGTTTTTGGTTCAGACGGATGCGTCTGATGTTGGTATCGGGGCGGTACTGTCACAGGTATACAATGGGGAAGAACACCCTGTCGTGTACCTAAGCAGAAAGCTCAATGACCATGAGAAAAAGTATGCGGTCATTGAAAAAGAATGTTTAGCCATAAAATGGGCCGTGGACGCACTCAGATACTATTTGTTAGGGCGCCAGTTTGACTTAATAACTGACCATGCTCCCCTGAAATGGATGGCCCAAAAGAAGGAGACTAATAGACGAGTGAACCGGTGGTTTTTGGCTCTACAGGATTACTCCTTCACCGTAAAACACAGGCCAGGTGTGGAGATGGGGAATGTAGATGCTCTGTCCCGTGTTCACTCCTGTTGGGCCACAGGTGTTCCAACCCTGGGGTTGAAACAAGGGGGGAGGATATGTAGCAGAGCGTCCCAGAGAGAGCCAGGAGAAGTCCTGTTCGGGGTTTATACATCTCCCAGGCTCCTCTCATATACATTCAGAGGTCTCTGAGACATGATCCAGTTCGGATCTTAGTCCTCCTCTCCAGGCTAATTTAAGCTCACCTGAGCAAACAGCCTTTGCTCTCTGCCTGGGACACACAAACAGGGATGGTTTGTGAGGAGCCAAAAGGTTGGTAAAACCCTTTAAAAACTCTTTACAGAAACTGACAAGTGGTAGGCTTGCTCAGCCTGATAGTTAGAGACGGTGTATGGTATAGTTAGAGCTGAGACACGGCTAGGACTTTTGTTTGTTTATTTCTGTTTTGATATGTTTTCTGGAAGACTGTGCAGCACCTGTGTATGGACTTGTATTTAAATCAAATAAACCCAGCACTGTTTTCACTACCTCAAGTGGATTTGGTATCTGTGCCTTACTAAACAGCTCATCCCAGGGAGCTTTGTACCTGCTACCTGTCCCCCAGGTTACAACATATATTTATTAAGTATTTGGAGACCATATTCTAAGACAGAGCCTAATTTTGACATGAGGTGTTGTATGTATTATGTTGGGAATCGTTATTGACTGGGAAACCTAATCACTGATTAAGGACACCTATTCATTTGATTTTTTTTTTACCTTTATCCATTGTACTTTATGTTAAAAAGGTGCACACACCAAAGCTGTCCATAGATAGACTGACATTTGATTGGTTCAGCAGAGACAAGCTGACTTTCGATCCATGTGTGACCACTCCCTCTTAATGGTTAAATGTATTTTCATCCATTTAGCATCCACCATACTGTATTTTTTTTACTATCTTAGGTCTTTAGATTGCTATGTTAATTTGCTTTAACATAGTTGTGTCTTATCGAACAAAAACTCTCCAGGGAAAAGAAATGTTATGATATGTATACATCATTCATTGGATGAGAACTTAAGGTCCTAAGAAGGTTCTTCCTTTATTTTCAATAGGCAAAATATGTATTTTTCTTAATGAACCATCTCACTATCTTCTTATTTGCAGTCTTCTATCAGTATTGGTATACACACTATAACAAATCCACAAGGCCACCTGTTTGTAGATGCCTTCAAGAAGAATACCCATAGTGTTTACTGGAATCTGTTGAATAGTCAACGATTTATACGTGGCTCAATGTATGTGTAACAGTGAAAATAAAAGCTGTTTTCATCATCCTCTCTTTGAAGAGGAGGTTGATATGGGAATGTTTGTGACCTGTGCTTTATATTCACATTTCCAATGACTTAGAATTGATACCTTTCGAAAATAAACATGCACAAAGTTGTAGGTGATAACAATGTTTCACAGAGTATATCATATCTCTCAACCCTTTGTGTGTTCTGAGTTATTATATATAATTCCATTCAGCACAACCCCCTCCCCCCCAGATGTGGACCTATATGTGGTGCTAGACATATATTTATTAAGTATTTGGAGACCATACTCTAAGACAGACCCTAGTTTGTATGGCCACTCCCTCTTAATGGTTAAAATGATCATCATCCGTTTAGCTCCCAACACACTGTATTCTTTACTATATTTGGTCTTTAGATTGCTATGGTAATTTGCTTTCACATAGCTATGTCTTATCAATTGACAACCCTCCAGGGAAAGGAGATGTTATTATAGGTATATATCATTCATTGGATGAGATCCTAAGGTCTTAAGAAGGCGCTTCATCTCCTTTCAATAGGCAAAAAATGTTTTTCTCTTCATGCAACGTCTTACTATTCTTCTTATATGCAGTCTTCTATGTATCTGTATTGGTATACACCATGACAGATCCAAAAGGCCACCTGTTTAGAGATGCCCTCAAAGAGAATACCCATAGTGTTCACTGCAATCTGTTGAATAGTCAAAGATTCATAAGTGGCTCAATGTGTGTGTAACAGTGAAAATAAAAGCTGTTTTCATCATCCTCTCTTTGAAAAAGAGGTTGATATGGGAATGTCTGTGACCTGTGTTTTATATTCACATGTCAAATGACTTAGAATTGAATGCTTGAGAAAATAAACATGCACAAAGTTGTATGTGATAGCAATGTTTCTCAGAGTATACTGTATCTTAACCCTTTGTGTGTTCTAAGCTATTGTGTATATTTCCACCCTCCCAGGTATGGACTTAAACGTGGTACTAGACAATATATATATTAAGTATTTGGAGACCATACCCTAAAACAGAGCCTAGTTTTGACAGGAGGTGTTGTATATATTATGTTGGGAATTGTTATTGACAGGAAAACCATTCAGTGATAAGGGCACCTATTCATTTGACGTATTCTTTTACCTTTACCTATTGTACTTTATGTTGACATGGTGCACACATCAAAGCTGGCCATAGATGGATCAAAACTTGACTGGTTTAGCAGAGACAGGTTGATTTTTGATCAATATGTGGTCATGCCCGCTCAACAGATGTCAAGCCAATGAGCAACTTCTGTCAAACAGGCTTGTTGGAACATTTTTCTTGATCAGCAGCTGCAGTCCCCACTGTCAGAATACAATGTCTCAGTGAGGAGGATTCTTCTATCCACATCCACTGTTTGGATGGAGGCCCCCCTGGCTGAATGGAAAAAATATATATATATATAATATATATCCATCGATGGCCAGCCTAAGAGGCATATTTAAAAAAAGTTTTACTACACATTCCCAGGTGGTGAATTAATCAATGTCATTCAAAATGCATGCACCAGAAAGATTCAACTGTAGTGAACGTGAGATTCAATGCTTGATAAATATGCCCTTAAGAATTGTAAAGGGCAATATGCTCTGTGATTCCCCAAGCTTCTCTTGTCTACACAGATTGGAGATCAAAAGGGAGGTTGAAAACCACATGAGTACAGAAGACATGTGAAAATACTGCTAAAGCTGGCTGCACTGAATTCCTATAATCTTTAAACTAATGTTAGAAATGAGACATGAGGCAACGTGAATTAGTGCTTTAGTTGTAGCAGTACTTGAAGCTTCCTAAAAGCGTGTTTAAGGCTACTGTCAGCACTCCCTAAAGCCTGCATTCACCACTCACACACTGAGGCCGCAAATAAAGCTGCTAGCTGCTAAAGGCTTGAAAGTGCCTAAAATTTTTTTTTTTACCTTCATGCAGTCTAAGTATGAAGATACCCCCCCTTATCCTTACCTGAGCCCCATCTCGATCCAGCGATGTGCACGAGAGCATCGGCTCTCCGGGGACTTTTGGCTCACGCTGCTGTCAATCATAGCCAATGTGGAGAGAAAGGGGGGTGGCCGAGCCGCGGCTCTGTGTGTGAATGGACACACACAGCCGTGGTTCAAGAGCCCCCATAGCAAGCTGCTTGATCTGGGGCCCTCGGAAAGAGGGAGGGGCCAGGAACTCTGGCAGGGGACCCGAGAAGAGGAGGATCGGGGCTGCTCCATGCAAAACCATTGCACAGAGCAGGTAAGAATGACATGTTTGTTATTTTCAAAAAATTAAAGCCAACCCTTTAATATCATTTTAAAAATGCTCTTCAGATTACGGTTTGCAAGCCTAGATTAACAAATGCCAACCTGTTTTGAGTCTTAAGCCTCGTACACACGATCAGATTTTCCGACAGGAATTGTGTGATGAAAAGCTGTTGGCGGAAAATCCGACCGTTTATACGTCCATCGGACAATTGTCGGATTTTCCACAGATAAATGTTGGATGGCAGGCTTTAAAATTTTCCACGGACAGCGGTCTGTTGTTGGATTTTCTGAGCGTGTGTACACAAGTCCGTCGGACAAAAGTCCAAAGTACAAACACGCATGCTCGGAAGCAAGGACGAGCCAGAAGCGGTCAGTCTTGTAAACTAGCGTTCGTAATGGAGAATTAAAATTCAAACAGAGTTCTGCCAAATGTATTTTAAAAGGCTTTTATTTTCTAGTGATATCAAGAATAATATTATTATGCTTGTTTTTTTGTTTTTTTTGGGCAAGTTACCACAACACCATTATCCCGTAGTTTTTAAGATCAAAGATATAACTGTATCAACTAAAGTTGGTGTCCCTTGTTAATTTTACATTGTATTTTTTTAAATGTAACTGCCTACTCCCAAACTGTCATTTGAAGTAAAACACATAGCCAATTATTATTCTACACAATTTTTTTATTGTGCATTAAAAAAAGAAAACAAATAAAATTAGACATGCTATCTGCCAATAGAACTTAACCAAAAATTACATTCTATGCATGCAAAAATATTGAAAATATACCAAATCAAATCATTATTCAACCAAAAAATAAAATAAAAGTCTCATGCATGTGTCCTGCTTCTTAATATAGGGGGTCAACAATGCCAAGAGTTGGTGAAAGCAGGGGTCCGTCATCCGGAATTAATTCTGAAAATCATCTGGATTATTCTCCTGAGCTCCCGCAGCAAAGGCATATGACATAATTGGTCACGATTAATAAAGCAACCAATTTCTGGTCAAAGAAATCCTCCTCCTCCTGTTCCTGGACTGGACTTGGGTCAAAGCAATAACTCCAAGGCCAATAATAAATAACACGTTATCCCCTCCGATTCCGCAACATGTCTGGTTGACGAACGGCCGTTCACAAACGAACTGAAAAGCGCAAAATGAAAAGCGTGAAATGAAAAACTAGAATCAACACTCACCAAACTTCTACTAACATGAAATTAGCAGAAGCAGCCCAAAGGGTGGTGCCTGACAATTGCACTTCCTCTTTATCAGCTCGTAAAATGTCTAGTATGTCCCTACATTCGTGTTTGTTGGCCGAGAATTGCGTACCATTTGTTTTGTATGCAAGACAAAATCCAGGCACACGCCCTTTGGAACAAAAGTCTGCCGCTTTGTCTGCGGAAAATCCGATCGTGTGTACGAGGCTTAAGTTTAAGGTATGTTTTGAGGTTGTTTTTTATTATTTATTATTTATTGTATAGCAATACTAGTTATCTAATTTACTTAATTTGTTTCATGGGGATGCTCTTTAAAGTATATGTGATTTTTCTCACTAAAATTGTTAATATAAAAATGTGATATTTCATATTACAAAACATGGATACTACTGTCAACATTTTTTACCCAAGCAGCAATTGTCTGCTCAGTTTTTTCCCACTCACTGTGTCACTGAATTACCCTGGGCTCAGTTAATTAATTGATTTAACATCTTCAGCATCAATTACTTTGTAGAAGCCTATCTGACTCAATCACAAAGTGACTAGGGAGAGCAGGAGCACACTAACCTCTCCCAGGTGTCTTGTTGACATTTGTGTTAGCAATTCACAAAATATTATCTTCAGGACCTGCTGGAAGACAATGAAGTGAAAAAAGCATAACTCATGTTGAGGCTGGGGAAGATTGCTCATAAGCCTAACCATTATCCTGCCTCACTCTGGGAAACTGTAAAATCTACATAAAAACAGAATTCAATAATTTGCAAATCTCATAAACCCATATTTTATTCACAATATAAAATTGAAAACATGAAATGTGTAAAAAATGTCCCATTTTAAGAAAAAATAAGGTAATTTTGAACTAGATGGCAGCAACATACAGGCAAACCCCACTTTTAAGTACACAATGGGGTGTGTAGCTCAAAAAAGTTGGGACATGGCAACAAAAAGCTGACAAAGTAAGTGGTACTAACAAGGAAGAGCTGAAAGAACATTTTGCAACTAATTGGGTTAATTGGCAACAGGTCAGTAACACGATTGGGTATAAAAAGGGCTTCATAAGACCCGTACACACGATCAGACTTTTTGACAACAAACATACAAATTAGCTGTTTTGGACCAACATTCAACCGTGTGTACGCTCCATCGGACCAACTTTTTCCGTTTTCATCGGACCTTTGTTGGCTGTGCGAACGGACCAACTTTCTGCCAACAAAAGTCCGATGGAGCAAAGTCCGACCGTGTGTACACAAAACCATCGGACTTTTGTACAAAGTACAAACACGCATGCTCAGAACCAATGCAAAAGATCAGACAACAATATAGAAGTTGACCAAAGGTGGCGCTGGAGTATTCGAACGTCCTCTTTTAAAGTGTCATCAGTATGTTGAAATGTCACTACGTTCGTGTTTGTTGCCTAAAAAGTCTGATCTTGTGTATGCAATACCAACATGGGGCTAACGTACAAAAATCCAAGGGAAAGTTGGCTTTAGAGAGCCAGATTGTCTCAGGAGTAAAGATGAACAGGGGTTCACCAATCTGTGAAAAGCATCTAAAAATCCTTGAACAATTTCAACATAAAATTGCAGACTTTAAATATTTAATCATCTACAGTACATAATGTCATGAAAGGATTCCAAGAATCTGGAGAAATCTCTGTGCACAAGGCCAAAACACAATACTGTATTGGATGCTCGCAATCTTCAGGCCCTGCATTAAAAACAGGCATGATTCTGTTATGGACATCACTGTATGGGCTCAAAATACTTCCAAAAATCACTGTCTGTGAACACGGTTCGCCATGCCATCCAAAAATGCGAGGTAAGGCTCTATCATGCAAAGAAGAAGCCATATATCAACATGATCCAGAAATGCCACCATCTTCCCTAGGATAAAACTAATTTAAAATGGTCTTTTACAAAGTTGAAAACTTTTCTGTGATCAGACAAATTAAAGTTTGACATTCTTTTTGACAACTAGGGGCCTTGCATACTCTTAAATAAAGAGGAGAAGGATCTTCTGACTTGTTATCAGTGCTCAGTTAAAAAAACTTCAATTTCTGATGATATGGGAGTGCATTAGTGCATATGGAATGGGCAGCTTGCTCATCTAGAAAGGCACCATCAATGCTAAAAGATATGTCCAGGTTCTGGAGCATATGCTCCCATCCAGATGACAGTTTTTTCAGGGAGGGCCTTGCATATTTCAGCAGGACAATGCTAAACCGCATCTATGGCAACATCATGGCTTTGTACTAGAAGAGTCCAGGTGCTTTCTACTTTCTAATATGAATAAAATATGGGTTTATGAGATTTACAAATTATTGTATTCTCTTTGAATGTAGATTTTACATAAGGTCATACGCTTTTTTGAATTTGGGTTGTATATTTTTCTACCACACCATAGCCTAAACCATTGCCTTCAAAAACATCAGGCATATTACTGGTGGCACATGCAAGCACTTAGCCGAAAAGTTGTGCACAAAGAATATATTCAGCATCTTACATGTACACATCCCACAGTCAGATAAAAATTATTTAGGGGGCATCTGTGTCCAGACTATGTATATTAAAATATTTACATATTTTTAACAAGTCATCACTGACCTCTCTAGCTGCTTGTAATGTGAACTAATTATTTCTCAAATATCACAACACTCTCAATGCAGACAATCACTGCAGAAAATGCTGTTTATATCACTGGAATTCCCTTAATGCACCCACAATCTAAAAAGCCCACTTTAATTTTTTTTTTTACTTTATGTTTACTCCAGCCTGTCCTTTGTCTCCATTCTTACGGCCCATACACACGATCTGACTTTGTACAAACTTTCCCGTGGATTTTTGTACAAAGGGTTTCGGCCGTGAACTTGTATTGCATACACACGGCAGGACTTTTTCAGCCAACTTTCACCAAATCACATGGTTTTTCTGCTCTTTACCGCCACCTTTGGTCAACTTCTGTATTGTTGTTTGATCTTTTGCATTGGTCCTGAGCATGCGTGTTTGTACTTTGTACAAAAGTCCTATGGTTTTCTGTACACACGATCAGACTTTGCTCCATCGGACTTTTGTTGCCGTAAAGTTTGTCCGTTCACATAGCCAACAAAAGTCTGATGAAAACCGAAAATGTTTGTCCGATGGAGCATACACGCGGTCGGATGTTGCCTTAAAACAGCTAATTTGCATGTTTGTTGTCAAAAAGTCTGATCGTGTGTATGGGCCTTTACTTAGGCAAGAATGATGTGCAGAGATGTGTGGAGATCTACCTGAACAACACTGGTGAAGTCAAAGATCACTGGGCACTGTCTTGTTGTTAGGGCTGGTTCACACCAGAACACAATGCCAGAAAGGCTTGTTCCATGTGCGTTTCCTGTATCATCTTCAAAACGCACTACACTTTGCGCAGTGTTTGTGGGCACAAGATCGCATGGTACTGCAATATCATGCGATTTGGCACAGTGCATTTTTGAATGCCCTACTTTTTGTGCAGTCTGATGTCATTTATAGCCCCTTCAAATGAATGGCACAGGAATGTGGAGCAGGCTCTTCTGAAAAGTGATCAATGTGCAGATTGCTTTTCAGAGGTGTTTGACAGGTGGTGAGGAGGCAATATGTCACCTCTTCACTGCCTGGTTCAAACCTACAATGGTTGTACTACCAAAGTACAATTGCGTACATTGCACACAACCAGAGTTGCCAACCCCCGAAGTGAAATTTACTGGCAGAACGTCAAAATTTACAAACGGCACCAAAAAAAAAAATTTTTTACTGACAAAAAATCATGACATTTACTGACAGATCCACATTCTTTACTGACACTGCAAAAAAGTACCTAAAATTACTGTTTTAGTGCTAAACAGTGCAAATATCAATATTTGAACTATAACCACATAGCTAGTGCTATTAGCAATGTGTTTAAGTTAAACAAAAGTCAAAAAACATATTTCTCAATTTACATGAAGGTCAGGATACTATAAACCAGCCAGCACAGAGTTCTCCCTTACATCAGAGTCTACAGATCAGAGACCACCTTCTGCAGAGTGAATCCACTAAGAAAAGGGGGGGATTACTAATATAGGGGGGACTTTTATATCAGTGCCCCTTACATTATTGTATTCACTCCCCCCTTACATCAGTGACCCCCCTCAGACTGGCCTGGCGGCGCTGTCACTGACTTCCTCTCAGGTGCACCGCGCAGGGCTCAGTCAGAAGGCTCCAGCTTGTCAGCTTCTTGTTTTATTCTTTGGTCTCCTCTCCACAGTCCACACATGTCTGTCACTTCCTGTAACCCCCATCCTGGCGGCGCTCCCACTCTTGACTCCTTTCTAGGATCCCCTCAGAGACTGCAGACATGATAAAAGACAAGAGATGGTCAGAGGCTGCAGACATGATACAGGAGGTGGACAGAGGCTGCGGACATGATACAGGAGGTGGACAGATGCTGTGGACATGATATAGGAGGTGGACAGAGTCTGCGGACATGATATAGGAGGTGGACAGAGGCTGCGGATATACTACAGGAGGTGGACAGAGGCTGTGGACATACTACAGGAGGTGGACAGAGGCTGCGGACCTACTACAGGAGGTGGACAAAGGCTGCGGACATACTACAGGAGGTGGACAGAGGCTGCGGACATACTACAGGAGGTGGGCAAAGGCTGCGGACATGATAGTGTCCTCCTCACCCCCTCACAGTAGCCTCCTCCTCTGCCCACCATCATATTACTTCTCCACATCATCAGTGTGCTGTGTCCTCCTCCTGTGCCCCTTTCACCTCTCCACAGTGCTGCCCTGACCTGTGGAGAGGTGAAAGGGGCACAGGAGGAGGACACAGCACACTGATGATGTGGACTGGAGAAGTAATATTATGGTGGACAGAGCACATTAGTCTCTGTCCCCTGCATCCCAGTAATATCCTCCTCTCTCTTTCTGTCCCCTTTTTACTACTATATCCCCCCACAGTTTCACTCTCCTCCTCCTCCTCACTGTCACCCCTGCTCGGCTCCTCCGCCTATGACGAGTGCACTGTAGGACAGGAGTCGCTGGCCACCGTGGTCTCTCTTGATCGTCTATTCAAAAATGGTGCCGGGCGGCGCAATTACATTACTGCCCATGCGCGGCACTTTCAGAAAACGCACCAAATCCACAGGATGTAATAGAAGTCTATGGCAGATGCAGCTAACCTGCAGGAAAGCTGCGAGTACACTGTGCTGCACCCACACTGCATCAGTGTGAGAGCAGCTTAATAGTTGTTAGCCCTGTTATACCTAGGTGCTATTTTGCCCATATAGCTGCTATTGCGCCCATATAGATACTGTTGTGCCCATATAGCTGTTATTGTGCATCTATATGGCCACAAAAGTAGTTACAGTTGTGCTCATAAGTTTCTTAATACCGTGTTAAATTGTCCCCTTTAACATCAATGACAGCTTGAAGTCTTTTGTGGCATTTGTGGATAAGGTTCTTTATCTTCTCAGATGGTAAAGTTGCCCATTCCATTTGGCAAAAAGCCTGCAGTTCCTGTAAAATCTTGGGCTGTCTTGCATGGACTGCACATTTGAGATCTCCCCAGAGTTGCTCAATGATACTGAGGTCAGAAGACTGAGATGGCCACTCCAGAACCTTCACTTTATTCTGCGGTAGCCAATGACAGGTCGACTTGACCTTGTGTTTTGGACAGTGTTGGTCATCTTACTTTAAAAAAGTAATTAGTTAAGTTACAAATTACTTCTCCCAAAAAGTAATTGCGTTAGTAACTCAGTTACTACATTGGAAAAGTAATTAGTTACGCAGCAAAGTAACTGACTTTTTTTTTAAAATATTCTTTACGTGTAACTAAAGGGCGGGTCTAGTATTACTGTAACCAAGGGGCGCATTTATTATTGTTATATATCGTGTAACCAAGGGGCTGCTCTATTATTACTCTAACCAAGGGGCAGATCTGTTATAGCGTGTAAGCAAGGGGCGGGTCTATTATTATTATATCGTGTAAGGGGTGGATTTCTACAGAAGAGGGCGAATGTTAAATTAATGGGCAGAGCTCGATATATAACAATAATAATAAATGCGTCCCTTGGTTACAGTAATACTAGACCCGCCCCCTAGTTACACGATAGACGCCCCTTGCAGAGTAGCACGAGCATCGTGAGGGTGCGGCATCGCCTCGTACAATTACATGTTAACTGCGCCTGCGCTGTGCAGAGTTCACTCAGAGCTGTTTAGGTTCATCAATTTTCGGAAGCTCCGTAGTCCTTCATACTGCGCAAGCACTGCGCCTGCGCAGTACAGGGTGTCCTTATCCGGCGGGGGAACTTTTTTGGCAGGACACCGGAATTACACTACTGCCATCTAGTGACGGTAGATGTAATTGGGGTAACTAAGCCAAAGTAATGGGAACTGAGTTACCATGAGGGGAAAAGTAATCAGTTAGATTACTAGTTACCCTCTAAAGTAACTGAGTTACGTAACTCAGTTTATTTTAACTCAGTTACTTACATCACTGGTTTTGGATCATTGTCATGTTGGAATGTCCAAGTACATCCCATGCGCAGCTTCCTGGCTGATGAATGCAAATGTTCCTCCAGTATTTTTTGATAACATACTGCATTAATTTTGCCATCAATTTTGACGAACAATTTTCCTGGCAGTTGTGGCTGAAATTTTAGTTGGTCTACCTGACCGTGGGTTGGTTTCAACAGAACCCCTCATTTCCACTTCTTGATTAGAATTTGAACACTGCTGATTGACATTCTCAATTCCTTGGATATCTTTTTATATCTTTTTCCTGTTTTATACAGTTCAACTACTTTTTCCTGCAGACCCTTTGACAAACCTTTTGCTTTCCTCATGACTCAGAATCCAGAAACGTCAGAAGAACACTGGATGAAAGATGCAAGGGTCTGTCAGGAGTCCAGAAACTTATTGACCATTTATACACACACACACTAATTACCAGCAAACAGATCACAGGTGAGAATGGTTACCTTTAATAGCCATTCAAACCTCTTTGTGTCAACTAGGGATGAGCAGAACACCCCCGGTTCGGTTCGCAGCAGAACATGCGAACAGGCAAAAAATTTGTTTGAACATGCGAACATCATTAAAGTCTATGGGACACGAATGTGAAAAATCAAAAGTGCTAATTTTAAAGGCTAATATGCAAGTTATTGTCATAAAAAGTGTTTGGGGACCTGTGTCCTGCACCCGGAGACATGTATCAATGCAAAAAAAAGTTTTAAAAATGGCAGTTTTTTACAGAGCAGTGATTTTATTAGCCACTTCAGCCCCGGAAGGATTTGCCCCCTGCCTGACCAGGCCATTTTTTGCGATACGGCACTGCATCGCTTTACCTGACAATTGCGCGATCGTGCGACATTGTACCAAAACAAAATTTATGTCCTTTTTTTTTTCCACATAAATAGAGCTTTATTTTGGTGGTATTTGATCTGCTTTTTTTTAGCGCTATAAACAAAAAAAGAGCCAAAATTTAGCAAAAAACACAATATTTTGTAGTTTTGCTATAATAAATATCACAATTAAAAAAATATGTATATATTTTTTTCCTCAGTTTAACCCGATATGTATTCTTAATAATAAGTGTATATTGATTGGTTTGCGCAAAAGTTATAGCATCTACAAGGGGATAGATTTATGTTATTTTTATTATTATTTTTTTTTTTGTTGCAAGTAATGGCGGCGATCTGCAATTTTTATCAGCACTGCGACATTGAGGCGGACAGATCGGACACTTTTGACACTATTTTGGGACCAGTGATATTTATACAGCGATCAGAGCTAAAAATAGCCATTGACTACTGTATAAATGACACTGGCAGGGAAGGGTTAACAATAGGGGGCGATCAAGGAGTTAACTGTGTTCTCTGGGTGTGTTCTAACTGTAGGAGGATAGGACTGACTAGGGAAGCAGAGAGATCGGTGTTCCAGACATCCCAAATTGCAAAAACTAATTTCAGGGAGGTGGCAAACTAATTTCAGGGAGGTGGCAAACTAATTTCAGGGAGGTGGCAAACTAATTTCAGGGAGGTGGGCGTGGCTTAAGCCATGCTACATATTGGGCGTGGCTTAAATGGTGTGGTTTAATAGAGTCTGAGATGACTTACATGCACTCTAATCAAGAAGTAGAAGTGCAGAATGTAGTAATGTTAATTAGGGAATATACAGTGCGTATGGCACTGGGTAGCATGTGCATGTGAGGAGTGTGGAGTGTACATCGGTGAGTAGTATGTGCAGAATGGTGTCAGTAGGGCAGTGGACGGTGTCAGTAGTTCTTTATTTTTATTATTTTTTTACAATTGTATCTTTTTAATTATTTTTTAAAATTAACTTTTTTATATTTTGTTTTTCACAATGATTAGGGGTGGTGGCTAGTGGACAGTGTCAGTAGAGCAGTGTGTCAGTATTTTTTTGTTTTTATTATTCTCTCAATTTTTTAAAATTTTGTTATTTATTATTTTCTTTAAATCATTTTTTTTTTATATATTTTTTTCACAGTGCTTCTGGGGAAGGGGGGGGGGGGGAGTATGTGGCTGTGATGGTGTTAGTAGGGCAGTGGATGGTGTCAGTAGTTTTTATTTTTACATATTGTTTTTTTACAATTACATTTTTTTATTCTTTTTTTTCACAATGCTTTTTTGGGGGAGGGGGTTGGGGCAGTGGACAGTGTTGGTAGGGCAGGGGGGTGTCAGTAGTTTTTTATTTTATATATTTTTTTATAATTACATTTCTTATAATGTTTGTTTACAATTTCATTTTTTAAATAAATAAATATATATATATATATATATATATATATATTTTTTTTTTTATCAATCCTGTTGGTGGGGGGGGGGGGGTTTAAACTGACCCCTGACATTTCCTCTTTGAGACAGGAAAAGGGACTGAGGACATTGATTCCCCAGTCTCTTTCTCAGCATTGAAGATGAATGGACAGAAGACAGAAGCTCCTGTCCATTCATAAACTAAGCAGAGTAAACACAGAGGTTACTCTGCTAATTTTTCACAGGACACAGGAGCGATCTCGCTCACTGTGTCCAATTCAGAAAAGGCAGGGGCCGGTAAATGACCGGTCCCTTCCTCCGCTCACCATCCTGACAGATCCCCCCAGCTGGCGGAAAAGGAGAAATGGGAAGCCGGCTGTGGGGGACAAGGGAGGGCGGAAGAGAAGGACAGGGAGCTGGAGAAGAAGGGGGTGAAGGACACGGAGGGGAGCTGTAGAAGAACGGGGGAGAAGGACACGGAGGGGGGCTGGAGGAGGAGGATACAGGGAACAGCCAGGGATGATCGGTGAAGCAGGAGGGACAGCTATGATCACCGATCTCCCTGTATAGCTTTTTAGCCGTCAGTCGTGGGAGGGTGAGAAGGAGAAGTGGATGTCAGCTATACAGGGAGATCGGTGTTCACAGCTTTCCTTCCTGCTGCACCGATCAACCCCGGCTGTGAACCAGGGGACAATCCAGGATCAGCCCCGCAGCTGGGATATTGGGCAGCACTTGCGGGTGTCCGGGAACCGCCCTGAAATACTGGAGGTTCCCCCACCTCGCGAGAGCCTTGGGATGTCTGTGTTGATATAATAAAATATAAAATCCATTCCAAAAAATAATAATCAGTTCCACAAAATAGTGATAGCATGCGTGTTCTTGTGTCCACTCAGGTGCTCCCCCCTTCAGTATATGCGCTCACCTTAGAGCATATGAACCACTCCAGGGTTCAGTATCTGTGATGGGATCCTGGGCTGATTGATGGCACGTTTTCCACATATAGTATATGTATAACAAAGTAAAAATAGATAGTCTAATATTGTTTAAAATATTTTTATTATTAAACACTAGCCCCTTTAATAGGGTACTCACATTTTGTGGGTGCTTCAGTGCACCACTCTTTAACCGCTTCAGCCCCAGAAGATTTTACCCCCTCCTGACCAGAGCACTTTTTGTGATTCGGCACTGCGTCGCTTTAACTGACAATTGCGCGGTCGTGCGACAATGCACCCAAACAAAATTGATGTCCTTTTATTTTCACAAATAGAGCTTTCTTTTGGTGGTATTTGATCACCTCTTAAATTTTTTGCGCTATAAACATAAAAAGCGTCAATTTTGAAAAAAACACATTATTTTTTACTTTTTGCTATAATAAATATCCCCAAAAAATATATAAAAAAACGAATTTCTTCCTCAGTTTAGGCCGATATGTATTCTTCTACATATTTTTGGTCAAAAAAAAATTGCAATAAGCGTATATTGATTGGTTTGCGCACAAGTTATAGCGTCTAAAAAATAGGGGATAGTTTTATGACATTTTTATTATAATTTTTTTTTTTTACTAGTAACGGCGGTAATTTTTATCGGCACTGCGACATTAGGGCGGACACATCGGACAATTTTGACCCATTTTTGGGACCATTGGCATTTATACAGCGATCAGTGCTATAAAAATGCATTGATTACTGTAAAAATTTCACTGGCAGGGAAGGGGTTAACACTAGGGGCGATCATGGGGTTAATTGTGTTTCCTAGTGTATGTTCTAACTGAAAGGTGGAGTGGACTGTTTAGGGGAAGAGATAGAATGACGATCTGTCTCTTCTCCTCTCAGGGAACCAGAAACTGTGTGTTTAAACACACAGATCCCGGTTTTCCGTGTGCCCCGAGCGATCGGGGGAGCCCGGCAGTGATCGTGACCGCTGCAAACTCGCATCGGCTCTGTGGGCGAGCAGGGGGGGCGCGCGCCCCTAGTGGACGAATAAGGAAGCGACGTAACATGATGGCAATTCGCGCCATCCGAGCCATGTTGCCGCAGTACAACTGCGGCGGCTGGTCGGCAAGTGGTTAAAAGCCCAAAACGCTGTGACCGCTGAAAATGGTGTGTCCTTTACGAGCTGAAACCAATCAACTGTCTCCTGCACCGTCCTGTCCCCTCCCCAATGCGTGTCGATACCAGTATTTGGCGTATCTTCCTCAGGGAAAATTGTATTGGACGGTTGGTATGTCAATCAATATATAGGGGGTTATTTACTAAAGGAAAATCAACTTTGCACTGAAAGTGCACTTGGAAGTAAAGCCGCTGTAGATCCGAGGGGGACATGCAAGGTAAATAAAAAACAGCATTTTAGCTATCACCATGGGCGTCCGCAAATATAGGCAAGGTGGGGCGCTTGCCCCCCCCTGGAATTATCAGGTGTTGGCTTTCATACTGTCAGTGTCAGTGTGTGCTGTGTTTAAATGTCCGCGGCGCTGCAATCGCGGCCGCCCGAAGACTTTTTTTCCTACATCCCTGCTGCCTGCTGTTTTCACACTGACACTGTCCAGTGTCCTCCGCTCAGCAGCTTAGCCTTTCTGACCTCCTCTTCATTGATTGGCTGCCTGTGTAGTGTAGGTGTGTCTCATCGTGTTGTGGCTCCGCCCACTCAAGTGCATGCCCCTGAGTGTTATGCTGGCCTGGTACTGGTAGACTGTGAGCCGCCCAGTGACATGTTAATGCTACCTGTGCTGTGCCTAGGCAACAAGAACAACGAGGAACCACAGGTAACAGCAGTTATTAGCAGCCAGGACTTCAAAAGGCAGGAGCAAGAGCATTTTGATTGATTTATTGCTAGATTTGCTGGGAAGATATATATGTGTATTTAGTGTATTATGTTGATGAGATAATTCATGATCATGTGACGTCTTCTTCACTTTGTAAGTTACTACTCAGGCCAGGCTACCAGACCAGTCCATACCCAGCATGTATTCATCAAGATCAAAATATATATGGCCAAAACACAATGGCAGCCCATGCATTAAGGGCACACGGGAGCGCCACCCTCTTTCTCCTGCCACCCCTTTATCACCTATAGATAGATTCATGCATTGCATGAATCTATCTATGACCGCTGCAGCCACCCCCTACTCAGGCGCCCGGACCGTTGTCGGGCGCAGGACGAGTGAATTACAGAGGCGGAGGGTGACGGACTTTGAGCAAGGATATCTGAATGATGCCTGTAGCTACAGACATCATTCAGATATTGCCGTTTTCAGCCCTACACCATAAGAATGATCATAGCCACTTTGGCACCGCTTGATCATTCTTACTGGAGGTGAGAGGGGACCCCCCTCCCGCTGCCCTCTGGTGCTTCTACCGACTCACCGCTACGATCAGTCAGACAGAGGATCCGCCGGCCCCGGATGTTGATCATAGAGATTTCCAGCGGACCAGATGGTCACCGTAGTCTCTATGATCATCGGAGGCTGAGATGTGGGGTCTTATTGACCCCCATATCTCACTGTAAAGAGGACTTGTCATATTCCTATTACAAGGGATGTTTACATTCCTTGTAATAGCAATAAAAGTGATCCAAAAAAATATATTTTTTTTAAAAAAAGTGTCAAAAAAAAAAAAAAAGGATAAATAACAATAAAAATCGCCCCTGTCCCCTGTCCCCGTGAGCTTGCATGCAGAAGTGAGCGCATACGTAAGTCCCGCCCACATATGAAAACGGTGTTCAAACCATACATGTGAGGTATTGACGCGAACGTTGGAGCGAGAGCAATCATTTTGTCCCTCGACCTCCTCTGTAACTCAAAACATGCAACCAGTAAAAAAATATCAAGCGTCGCCTATGGGGATTTTTAAGTCTAGAACTTTGGCTCCATTCCACGAGCGTGTGCAATTTTGAAACGTGACATATTAGGTATCTATTTACTCGGCGTAAGTTCATCTTTCACAATATGCCAAAACATTGGGCTAACTTTACTGTTTTTTGTTTTTTTTAAAACACAAAAATGTTTCTTTCCCCAAAAAAACACGTTCGAAAAATTGCTGCGCAAATACCGTGCGAGATAAAAGGTTGCTACAACCGCCATTGTATTCTCTAGGGTCTTTGCAAAAAAAAACATATATAATGTTTGGGGGGTTCTATGTAATTTTCTAGTAAAAAAATTATGATTTTTACATGTAGGAGAGAAATGTCAGAATTGGCCTGGGTGGGAAGTGGTTAAGCTTTTGCATCAGGTTTTTCTCAAACCTTTACCTGCCTGCCTGAGCTTTATGTGATAATGACTAAGCCTCTCCCCTTCATGACATTGCGAAAAGGGTCTGAGCATGGGTGTCCATAAAATCATGCCCCCCCCTGAAAAAAGTTCTGCATGATTGGATGATAAAATCAGCAGAGCTTCCACTCATTTCAGATCTACCCCTTAGATTTAGAGCGACTGCACTTCCAAGTGCACTTTCAGTGCACTTGCAGTGCAAAGTGGATTTGCCTTTCGTAAATAACCCCCATAGTGTCACAGAGGCCATTTTCTTGTAGACCGCGGACAATCTATTGTCCGCATCTTTAGTGCTGCATATTAGCATCATTGAGCACGTATAACGGATATCATAATAGTAACGATCCTATGTTCCGAACTGCTATTTATTCCCTTTATATACTATGCCCCATAGGAATATAAATAATACAAAAAACATTGAGAAGAGATTGCTTCTTTGACTAATAATGAACTCAGGACAATGCATAGAAACGGACACGGTACGGTACGGTTCAGTGCCACGGTACATTACATAATCTAATGCTGTATATTAGAAGTGTAGTATAGCCACCAACAGAGACCAACATATACAGTTGTGCTCATAATTTTACATACCCTGGCAGAATTTATGTTTTCTTTGCCTTTTTTCAGAGAATATGAATGATAACACAAAAACATTTCTTTCACTCATGGTTAGTGTTTGGCCGAAGCCATTTATTATCAATCAACTGTGTTTACTCTTTTTAAATCATAATGGCAACAGAAACTACCCAAATAACCCTGATCAAAAGTTTACATACCCTGGTGATTTTGGCCTGATAACATGCACACAAGTTGATACAAAGGGATTTGAATGGCTATTAAAGGTAATCATTCTCACCTGTGATCCCTTGCATCTTTCATCCAGTGCTGCACTGACGTTTCTGGATTCTGAGTCATGGGGAAAGCAAAAGATTTGTCAAAGGATCTCCGGGAAAAGGTAGTTGAACTGTATAAAACAGGAAATGGATATAAAAAGATATCCAAGAAATTGAGAATGACAATCAGCAGTGTTCAAACTCTAATCAAGAAGTAGAAAATGAGGGGTTCTATTGAAACCAAACCACGGTCAGGTAGACCAACTAAAATTTCAGCCACAACTGCCAGGAAAATTATTCGGGATGCAAAAAAAAAACTACAAATAACTTGAGGTGAAATACAGGACTCTCTGAAAACATGTGGTGTGGCTGTTTCAAGATGCACAATAAGGAGGCACTTGGAGAAAGATGGGCTGCATGGTCGAGTCGCCAGAAGAATGTCAGTACTACGCAAATGCCACAAAGTATCCCGCTTACAATGCCAGTAAAGTAGTAGCAACTGCACTACAGCTGCACTGTATTGTGTACTGTGTACACCACCAGAAAAGTAGTAGCAACTACACTACAGCTGCACTGTATTGTGTACTGTGTACACCACCAGAAGTGTAGTAGCAACTGCACTATGGCTGCACTGTATTGTGTACTGTGTACACCACCAGAAAAGTAGTAGAAACTGTAATGTGGCTGCACTGTATTGTGTGCTGTGTACACCACCAGAAGTGTTGTAGAAACTGTACACACTGTATTAGATACTGTGTACACCACCAGAAAAGTAGTAGAAACTGTACTAGGTTTGCACTGTATTGTGTACTGTGTACACCACCAGAAGTGTAGTAGAAACTGTACACACTGTATTAGATACTGTGTACACTGCCTGCACTGTATTAGAAACTGTACTAAGGCTGCACTGTATTGTGCACTGTGTACACCACCAGAAGTGTAGTAGAAACTGTACACACTGTATTAGATGCTGTGTACACCGCCTGCACTATATTAGAAACTGTACTACAGCTGCACTGTATTGTGTACTGTGTACATCAGCAGAAGTGTAGTAGAAACTGTACACACTGTTATAGATACTGTGCACACCACCTGCACTGTATTAGAAACTGTACTATGGCTGCACTGTATTATGTACACCACCAGAAGTGTAGTAGAAACTGTACACACTGTATTAGATACTGTGTACACCGCCTGCACTGTATTAGAAACTGTACTACAGCTGCACTGTGTGTACACCAACAGAAGTGTAGTAGAAGCTGTACACACTGTATTAGATACTGTGTACACCGCCAGAAAAGTAGTAGAAACTGTACTACAGTTGCAATGTATTGTGTACTGTGTACACCACCAGAAGTGTAGTAGAAACTGTACACACTGTATTAGATACTGTGTACACCACCAGAAAAGTAGTATAAACTGTACACACTGTATTAGATACTGTGTACACCGCCTGCACTGTATTAGAAACTGTACAATGGCTGCACTGTATTTTATACTGTCTACACCACCAGAAGTGTAGTAGAAGTGTAGTAGAAACTGTACACACTGTATTAGATACTGTGTACACCGCCTGAAGTGTATTAGAAACAATACACCACCGAATGCACTGTAGATATAGGCTACACTGGATGCAGAGTATATACATATATACATGAGCACCAAGTGGCCCCGAGGTACGAGGCCCCAAAGTCGGGTCGGAAAATGTCAAGCACTTTTCTGCAGCAAAAAATGAAATTTTCCAACCCGAATTTGCAGCCCTGTATCTCGGGGCCACTTGGTGCTAGGATCCCCAAATTTGGATATGTTGTAATGTTGGTTCCACTGGGTTTGCACACCAAACATTTGGGGTTCCTAGCACCAAGTGGCCCCGAGATATATTTTTTGCTGCAGAAAGGTGCTTGACTCGAGTATAAGCCGAGGGGGGCACTTTCAGCACAAAAAAATGTGCTGCAAAAAAAAAAAAAAATGTATATATATATATATATATATATATATATATATATATATATATATATATATATATGTATTGTGACAGTACAGTTCCCTGTCCTAGTAATTGTCACCCAGGGTTCTCAAATAGGCAGGTTGAGGGGCTCCAGGGGTATTTAATGTGGAGGAATCTATTTTATCAGTTTCCTCCAAAGTTTGTAAAATCCAGTTGGGGACCTGGAGCCCGGAGATTCCATAGCTTTATGGGTGGGACGGAATCTCCAATCCTGGGACCGGGATTTGGGAACAGCCAGAAGTCTGGCTGGTTGATTGAGCAGGTGGGTGCTAGGCTTATAGCAGAGTCAGGATTAGGGTTCTGGGCTCCACCCTCCCGAGGAGTCCAGAGAGTGCAGATGTGCACTAGTGGAAGCCAGAGACCCAAGTCTGAGGATCAGAGCAGTGAGGGGCTGCTTTCTAGATAGACGCTGTGTGCGTCCAAGGAGACAGATAAGAGCCTGAAGTGGAAGGCCTGAGCAGCAAGGAAGCTGAAAAGAGGTACAGTAGTTGTACGGGAACCCTGTTATATAACCAAGAGGGCTGAAGCATAAAACTTAAGTGGCAGTACTGCTGAAGAGAGCCAGGTGTCTTGGCATTTTTCATTTGTTATTGTTTTTGGAGAAGAACCCCTGTGTGGGCATCCAAGTGCATGTATGAACTTTCCTTTATTTTGTTCCTTTTTAATAAAAGTGGGCTGCCATGCCCTTAAACTAAAGTTCCTGTTCGCTGTGGACTTACTAAAAAGGCATCTACCACTGAGCTAGACATCCCCCAATGTCACAATTTATATATATATCAAATACACTACCACTAACTGAATAACCTGCCTTCTTAATCTAACTCCAGCTATCTCTCTGTCCACACCAACAACACTACACACGGCCGCCGTGCAAGCAGCCTTATATAGTGTAGGGCGTGGACTTAGTCCCCCTGAGCCATGATTGGCCAAAGGCACCCTGCCTTTGGCCAATTTTGGATTTCTCAGCAGAGCACGCTGTGATTGGCCAAAGCATGCAGGTCAGGTACATGCTTTGGCCAATCATCATATAGCAATTCACTGCGATCTCGCATTATAGGGCGTTCCGCAGCACTTTTTCTGCAAATGCCCCCTAATGTTCGCTGTTTGGCGAATGGGCGAACACCCGATGTTTGAGTCAAACATCAAGCTCATTCCTAGTGTTAACTTGTGTGCATGTTATCAGGCCAAAATTACCACAGTATGTAAACTTTTGATAAGGGTCATTTAGGTAGTTTCTGTTGCCATTATGATTTCAAAAGAGTAAACACAGTTGATCGATAATAAATGGCTTCAGCCAAATGCCGCGTACACACAGTCGGAATTCTCGTCGGAAAAAGCTCTGATGGTTTTCCCGTCGGAATTCCGACGGAATTTCGCTCAAATTGTCTTGCCTACACATGGTCACACCAAATTCCGACGGTCAATAACACCACGCCTTAAAAAACTTTCGACTGCACTATAAAAGGGAAGTTTAATGCTTCCGAGCATGCGTCGAGTTGTTTCCGAGCATGCGTCGGAAATTTTGCATGTCGGAATTGCATACACACGATCTGAAAATATGATAGAAAGGTTTTCCGTCTGAAAAATTAAGAACAGGTTCTCAATCCAAAGTTCGTCGGAAATTCCGACAGAAAAAGACCAATGGGCATACACACGGTCGGAAAATCAGATGAAAAGCTCCCATCGGACTGTTTCCATCGGAAATTCCAACCATGTGTACGCGGCAAAACACTAACCATGAGTGTGTAGCGATACCCCCATAGGAGCTGCTTTGTTTGTTCAGTCCGTTACTCTCAACCCCAATAACAGTCTCAGCCCCCTCTGGCACACCTGGCAATAGTGTAAGTACAATAACCAATGAGAAACACACACGTTATAATAAAACACAGAAATTGTCTTTGCAATTGCAACTACAATACTTCTGTGGAAGAATAACAGACAGTAACAATATATATTCGAGTAATCAACTAGAGAGCAATAACTGAGATTTAAGAGTAATATAGCTCTCAAACTGCTTTAAGAGGATTCCAAACACTAGAATGTTCCCAAAAGCAAAGGCACACTTAAATGGCAAACAAAGCACAATATGACACTTTAACCACTTCAGCCCCGGACCATTTGGCAGCCAAAGGACCAGAGGTCTTTTTTCAATTTTGCACTGCACTGCTTTAACTGGTAATTGCGCGGTCATGCAATGTTGTAACCAAACAAAATTTGCGTCCTTTTCTTCCCACAAATAGAGCTTTCTTTTGATGGTATTTGATTGCCTCTGTGATTTTTATTTTTTGCGCTATAAACGGAAAAAGACCGCAAATTTTGAAAAAAAAAGATATTTTCTACTTTTTGTTATAAGAAAAATCCAATAAACTCAATTTTAGTCAAACATTTGGGCCAAAATGTATTCAGCCACATGTCTTTAGTAAAAAAAAAATGCCAATAAGCGTATATTTATTGGTTTGCGCAAAAGTTATAGCGTCTACAAACTAGAGTACATTTTCTGGCATTTACACCGCTTTTAATTTATGACTGCCTATCTCATTTCTTGAGGTGCTAAAATGGCAGGGAAGTACAAAACCCCCCCAAATGACCCCATTTTGGAAAGTAGACACCCCAAGCTATTTGCTGAGAGGCATGTTGAGCCCATTGAATATTTTTTTTTTTAGTCCCAAGTGATTGAATAAAGACAAAAAAAAAAAAAAAAAAAAAAAAATTTTCATAAAGTTGTCACTAAATGATATATTGCTCACACATGCCATGGTTATATGTGGAGATGCACCCCAAAATACATTTTGCTGCTTCTCCCGAGTATGGGGATACCACATGTGTGGGACTTTTTGGGAGCCTAGCCGCGCACGGGGCCCCGAAACCCAATCAACGCCTTCAGGGTTTCTAAGGGTGCAAATTTTTGATTTCACTCCTCACTACCTATCACAGTTTCGAAGGCCATAAAATGCCAAAATAGCACAAAACCCCCCCAAATGACCCCATTTTGGAAAGTAGACACCCCAAGCTATTTGCTGAGAGGCATGTTGAGTACATGGAATATTTTATATTTTGCCACAAGTTGCGGGAATATTACAAACTTTTTTTTTTTTGCCCAAAGTTGTCACTAAATGATATATTGCCCACACATGCCATGGGCATATGTGGAATTACACCCCAAAATACATTCTGCTGCTTCTCCTGAGTATGGGGATACCACATGTGTGGGACTTTTTGGGAGCCTATCCGCATACGGGACCCCGAAAACCAAGCACCGCCTTCAGGATTTCTAAGGGCATAAATTTTTGATTTCACTCCTCACTACCTATCACTACCTATCACAGTTTTGAAGGCCATAAAATGCCAAGATGGCACAAAACCCCCCCAAATGACCCCATTTTGGAAAGTAGACACCCCAAGCTATTTGCTGAGAGGCATGTTGAGCCCATTGAATATTTTTTTTTTTAGTCCCAAGTGATTGAATAAAGACAAAAAAAAAAAAAAAAAAAAAATGTATTCAAAAAGTTGTCACTAAATGATATATTGCTCACACATGCCATGGTTATATGTGGAATTGCACCCCAAAATACATTTTGCTGCTTCTCATGAGTATGGGGATACCACATGTGTGGGACTTTTTGGGAGCCTAGCCGCGTACGGGGCCCCGAAACCCAAGCACCGCCTTCAGCATTTCTAAGGGTGCAAATTTTTGATTTCACTCCTCACTACCTATCACAGTTTCGAAGGCCATAAAATGCCAAAATAGCACAAAAACCCCCCAAATGACCCCATTTTGGAAAGTAGACACCCCAAGCTTTTTGCTGAGAGGCATGTTGAGTACATGGAATATTTTATATTTTGCCACAAGTTGCGGGAATATTACAAACTTTTTTTTTTTTCCCCAAAGTTGTCACTAAATGATATATTGCCCACACATGCCATGGGCATATGTGGAATTACACCCCAAAATACATTCTGCTGCTTCTCCTGAGTACGGGGATACCACATATGTGGGACTTTTTGGGAGCCTATCCGCATACGGGACCCCGAAAACCAAGCACCGCTTTCAGGATTTCTAAGGGCATAAATTTTTGATTTCACTCCTCACTACCTATCACTACCTATCACAGTTTTGAAGACCATAAAATGCCAAGATGGCACAAAACCCCCCCAAATTACCCCATTTTGGAAAGTAGACACCCCAAGCTATTTGCTGAGAGGCATGTTGAGCCCATTGAATATTTTTTTTTTTTTTTTTTAGTCCCAAGTGATTGAATAAAGACAAAAAAAATAAATAAAAAAAAATTATTCAAAAAGTTGTCACTAAATGATATATTGCTCACACATGCCATGGTTATATGTGGAATTGCACCCCAAAATACATTTTGCTGCTTCTCCTGAGTATGGGGATACCACATGTGTGGGACTTTTTGGGAGCCTAGCCGCGTACGGGGCCCCGAAACCCAAGCACCGCCTTCAGCATTTCTAAGGGTGCAAATTTTTGATTTCACTCCTCACTACCTATCACAGTTTCGAAGGCCATAAAATGCCAAAATAGCACAAAACCCCCCCAAATGACCCCATTTTGGAAAGTAGACACCCCAAGCTATTTGTTGAGAGGCATGGTGAGTATTTTACAGCTCTCATGTGTTTTTGAAAATGAAGAAAGTAAAGAAAAAAACATTTTTTTTTTTCTTTTTTTCAATTTTCAAAACTTTGTGACAAAAAGCGAGATCTGCAAAATACTCACCATACCTCTCAGCAAATAGCTTGGGGTGTCTACTTTCCAAAATGGGGTCATTTGGGGGTGGTTTGTGCCATCTGGGCATTCCATGGCCTCCGAAACTGTGATTGGCAGTGAGGAGTGAAATAAAAAAATTACACCCTTAGAAAGCCTGAAGGCGGTGCTTGGATTTTGGGGTCCCGTACGCGGCTAGGCTCCCAAAAAGTCCCACACATGTGGTATCCCCGTACTCAGGAGAAGCAACAGAATGTATTTTGGGGTGTATTTCCACATATGCCCATGGCATGTTTGAGCAATATATCATTTAGTGACAACTTTTTGTAAAAAAAAAATATTATTTTTTTTTTTTTTTTTATTATTCAATCTCTTGGGACCAAAAAAAAAAATATTTAATGGGCTCAACATTGCTCTCAGCAAATAGCTTGGGGTGTCTACTTTCCAAAATGGGGTCATTTGGGGGGGGGGGGTTTGAACTGTCCTGGCATTTTATGCACAACATTTAGAAGCCTATGTCACACGTCACCCACTCTTCTAACCACTTGAAGATAAAGCCCTTTCTGACACTTTTTGTTTACATGAAAACATTTTTTTTTTTGCAAGAAAATTACGTTGAACCCCCAAACACTATATATATTGTTAAAGCAAAGGCCCTACAGATTAAAATGGTGGGTGTTGCATTTTTTTTTTCCACACAGTATTTGCGCAGCGATTTTTCAAACGCATTTTTTGTGGAAAAAATACACTTTTTTTTTATTTTAATGCACTAAAACACACTATATTGCTCAAATTTTTGATGAAATAAAAAATATGATCTTAGGCCGAGTACATGGATACCAAACATGACATGCTTTAAAATTGCGCACAAACACGCAGTGGCGACAAACTACATACATTTTTAAAAGCCTTTAAAAGCCTTTACAGGTTACCACATTAGATTCACGGAGGAGGTCTACTGCTAAAATTACTGCCCTCGATCTGACCTTCGCGGTGATACCTCACATGCATGGTGCAATTGCTGTTTACATATGACGCCAGACCAACGCTTGTGTTCGCCTTTGCGCAAGAGAAGGGGGGGCAGGGGTGCATTTTTTTATTTTTTTTTTTATTTTTTTTTTTTATTTAGCTTTTTTATTTTATTTTTAAACTGTTCCTTCCATTTTTTTTTTCTTAGTTATCATTTTTATTGTTATCGCAGGGAATGTAAATATCCCCTATGATAGCAATAGGCAGTGACAGGTACTCTTTTTTTGAAAAAAAGGGTCTATTAGACCCTAGATCTTTCCTCTGCCCTCAAAGCATCTGACCACACCAAGATCGGTGTGATAAAATGCTTTCCCAATGGTGCGGTGGGTATGCCCACCATTAGAATACCTCCCTTCATCCACCCACTTCTAATGATGGGCATACATGCACCATTTATATATGCCGAAGCATGGGGGCATCCTCCCGCAAAAAAGTTATGCCACGTACACATGGTCGGACTTTTTTCGACCATATGTACGTGGCATTAGGAGCAAAATCGCTCCTCCGCCCTCTGCTGCCCCCATGCTTCGGCATATATGCTCTTTTTTTTAACTGTGGTGGTGAAATCACCTCCTACAGCGTTGGAGTCGCGGCTTTATGTATCGTGGGAGCAAACGCTGTTGCTGTCAAGATAAATAAATCCACGCTGCAACTGAATGGCGTACCTGCTAAGCAAATAATGGTTAACATTAAAACAAAGTAACATAACAGTATAACAGTAAGACCTTACCATACCATACCTGCAAAGCAAATACCAAAAAAAAAAACATAGTAAAAAATAAAACATTTTGTTAACGCAACCGGTGCCTAAAATATATATATGCCGAAGCATGGGGGCATCCTCCCGCAAAAAAGTTATGCCACGTACACATGGTCGGACTTTTTTCGACCGTATGTACGTGGCATTAGGAGCAAAATCGCTCCTCCGCCCTCTGCTGCCCCCATGCTTCGGCATATATGCTCTTTTTTTTTACTGTGGTGGTGAAATCACCTCCTACAGCGTTGGAGTCGTGGCTTTATGTATCGTGGGAGCAAACGCTGTTGCTGTCAAGATAAATAAATCCGCGCTGCAACTGAATGGCGCACCTGAAAACAAAAAAATGGTTAACAATAAAACACAGTAAACAAAATTACATACCTGAAAAGCAAGCATGATAAAACATAATAAAACATTGCAGAATAGAATAGAGTAAAAAAGAGCAACAATAGAGAGAGAGAGAGAGAGAGAGAGAGAGAGAGAGAGAGAACAATAAAACGACAACTATTTTTGGTTTTTTTATTTTATATTTTTTTTGGGGGTTTTTTTTTTTTTGTACTTTTTTTTTATTTTTTACACTTTTTTTTTTAAACTATAACTATAATTTTAACTGTAACGGTCGGGTCTCAAAATGCGATGGCATTCTTGAGACCCTGTAACTATAATTTTAACTAACGGTCGGGTCTCAAAATGCGATGGCATTCTTGAGACCCTGTGAAAGTGTATCCTAGCCTGTGAAATGCTGTACCCTACGCTAAAACCTCACTAGTGAGTGGTAGCGTTCAAAACATTCACCAATGCAGAGACCAGGATTGTCAGGACAGCGTGGACAATAATAACGGGTGTCACGCCTACATCCGCGCTTGGTACAGACACGACATCTTTTTTGGGGGGCTCGTTGGGTAGGGGTACTCGGGAGGACATAAGGGTAATGCCTCTCATACAGCCGGCTAACTGCATTTGGTTCGGAATGGTGAGGTGCAGAACCGTCTGGAAACAGAAGGTCTGTGAGAACCTCTTCCAGGAATTCAAGGAAGGGTAACCTCCCGCCTGAAGCTCCGTATAGCACATGAGCATTCAGAAAAGCCAATTGGAACAAATAAATAGACACTTTTTTGTACCAGCGTCTAGCCTTACGGACAACTAGGTACGGCGCCAACAACTGGTCGTTGAGGTCCACCCCCCCCATATTAAGGTTGTATTCGTGGACACAGAGGGGTTTCGTCACAACACCAGCCGCCGTACGAATTTGGACTGTCGTGTCTGCATGAAGGGAGGTAAGAACGAAAACATTCCTATTATCCCTCCACTTCATAGCGAGCAAGTTATTACACTTCAAGCAGGCTCTCTCCCCCAGCCTAAGAGGGGAATCTACAAGCCGCTGGGGAAAGCCCCGGCGATTAGGTCGCACGGTGCCACATGCTCCAATCTGATGATCAAACAAGTGACTAAACAGTGGCACGCTCGTGTAATAATTGTCCACGTACAAGTGGTACCCCTTTCCGAATAAGGGTGACACCAAGTTCCACACTATCTTGCCAGCGCTCCCTATGTAATCTGGACAGTTCTCCGGCTCTACGTGACTATCTTTTCCCTCATAAACCGAAAAGCTCCACGTATAGCCTGTTGCCCTGTCACAGAGCTTGTAGAGCTTGACCCCGTATCTGGCACGCTTGCTGGGAAGGAACTGTTTGAAAGACAAGCGGCCAGAAAACTTAATCAGGGACTCGTCAACGCAGACAACTTGATTGGGATTAAACAAGGCTGCAAAACGTTGGTTGAAGTGGTTTATGAGGGGCCGAATTTTGTAGAGCCGATCAAATTCAGGGTCTCCACGAGGACGACAGAGTTCATTGTCACTGAAGTGCATGAACCGCAAGATCTGTTCGTATCGTGCCCTGGACATGGAGCGAGAGAACACGGGCATATGGTGGAGCGCGAGGGTGGACCAATAAGACCTCAGCGTCGGGAATTTATGCATGCCCATGTTGATGGAAAGGCCCAGAAAGGACTTAAATTCGGAAACCGTAATTGGTTTCCAATCTCTGGCAAGGGAAGGCACTTGGGGATTAGCGGCGATGTGTTGACCAGCGTATATATTACTTTGGTCCACAATAGATCTATAGAGATCTTCCGTGAAAAACAGCGATAAAAAATCGGATGGCTTAAAATCAGCTGTTTCCACCTGAATACCGGGTTGGCCAGTGAATGGGGGAAGTACGGGTCCTGCAGAAGTGGTGGGCACCCAATCAGGATTGGCGAATTCTGCAGGAAGGACACTATGTGATCGACGGGCCTGCCTTTGTCTTCTTCTTGGTGGCAGCGGGACACTACTTGTGCTTGCCACCTCGCCAGCTTGAACTGCACTTATGGGACTCGCCACGTCACCAAGTGTTACTGCAGTGCTGGTTTGACTACGTCCAGGGTGTACTAGACCGCTGGTGCTTGCCAGTTCACCAGAAGGAATAGCGGCGCTAGTACTTCTCTGCTCCATACGAGAGACCTGCGGTTCCTGCACCTCAACAACATCAGAAGATCGGGATCGGGTACGCCTGACCTTAGCAGGGACCTCACCTCCGTCGCCAGAGCTATCTGTCATGGAGCCGCTGTCGTCTACTGGGTCGTATTCTGAGCCTGATTCTGACAGATGAGTGACCTCCTCTTCACTATCTGACATACTCAGAAACAAGTAGGCCTGTTCACTAGTGTACTTGCGATTTGCCATTTTGGGCTCTAAATTTAGTAGTACACTAGTGAGATTCACAGGAAAAAAAGCTCCTAGGCTGCTGGCGACTGAATCAAAACGCTACCAAAAAAACTGTTAGCGATCGCAGGGATCAGGCCTGACTCTGCGAACGCTGCAGTTATGTGTGCTTAGTGTTTTGGAAGTGACAGTGATCGATCGATACTGCACTTGGGTGGGCTGGGCTGGGCTGGGCGGAGGGGGAAAACGCAGGTGCTAGCAGGTATCTGGGCTGATCCCGCTAACAATGCGTTTTTTGGAACCCTAAACTGCTGGGACGCTAGTATAGATCTGATCAGATCAGATATTGATCTGTTCAGATACTATACCACTAAGGGAGGTGTATGCTTTGCGCGTGGGTGTTTGCGGTGCTGGCACTAACCTGGGGCGACGCAGACCTTATTTGTCCCTAAAACCTAATTGATATCACCCGCCGGGCGATCAGGGGGTTAAACCGTTATTGGGTAATAAATGGCGGGTGCCCTGACAGTATAAAAAACAAACTATCTAACCAGCGTCACCCGTAACAGTAATACGGTGATCACTGGTGAAAGGGTTAACTAGGGGCAATCAGGGGGTTAAAACCTTTATTAGGCAATATATGGGGGTACCTGACGCTATATAAAAACCTGACGGGGAACCTAAATAACTAAATAACTAACTGGCTAACCAGCGTCACCAGTGACACTTATACTGTGATCACTGGTGAAAGAGTTAACTCTAGGGGCAATCAAGGGGTTAAAACCTTTATTTAGGTGGTAATATGGGGGTACCTGACCTATAAACCTATTTATAATCCTATATAAACCTGGCGGTTACCTAAAAAAAAACTGGCTACCTAGCGGCACCAGTGACACTAATAGAGCGATCAGAAAAACGATCGCTTAGTGACACTGGCAAAAGGGGGTGAAAGGGTTACCTAGGGGGCAATCAAGGGGTTAAACCTTTATTTGGGGGCGGGGGGCGGGGGCTACCTTAGACCTAAAGGGGCCTAAAACTAACTGCCCTGACAGTTATTACAATCACACTGACACTAAATGCAGTGATCAGTAAATAAATGATCACTGCAATCAGTGACACTGTGACAGGGGGGGCAGGGGGTGATCTGGGGGGTGATCTGGGGGTGACAGGGGGGTGGATTGTGTGCCTAAGTGTCCTGGTGTCAGTGTACTGTTGTGCACTTACTTGCTGTGTCTTCACCGCTCGGCGTCCCGGTCAGAAAGACCGACACGAGGAGCGTGACGTCACTTCCCCTTGCCTGTGTTTACAATTACACAGGCAAGGGAGAATGTGATTCGCCAGGAGCGATCGGGAGGGGGTGGCCAGAAACCACTGGCCGTCCCCTCTTCCCGCATCGCTCCTGACACGATCCCGACCGTCCCCGCCGGCGGAGGGGGGTCCGATCGGACCCCCCAACCGCCTGAAGAATGGCACGTACAGGTACGTCCTTTTGCCTGTACGTGCCATTCTGTTGACGTATATGTACATGGGGCGGTCGGGAAGTGGTTAAATTGGATTGTTACCTCTACTCAGGTTAGCTCTATGAGTCCAGGCAGGAGGAGAGCAGAGGAATGACTCCCTTTGTGTCAGGCTTCTCTCTCCTGTCCCCTGACACCACAGGCCCAGCTTTAAACACTCTATACAAATCAACAGGTAATAGCTTAAAGGGGTTGTAAACCCTCGTGTTTTTGAAAAAACACCTGGCATTCACCGGGCCCTCAGCCCCCGCCCCCGTTTTACTTACCTGAGCCCCTTCATCTGTTCGGCGGGGACGCACTGTCCCTCTATCCACGGGGTCTTGGCTCTTGATTGGATAGATTGATAGCAGCACAGCCATTGACTCCCGCTGCTGTCAATCAAATACAATGACGCGGGCGCCGGGGGGCGGGGCCAAGTCTGGCATTTGTGTCTATGGACGCAAATGCTGGACTCGGGATCATGCCCGCAAGGTAACCCCCTCGGGAGAGCGCTTCTCCTAGGAGGTTAACTGATGCGGGGAGAGCCTCCGGGGGACCCCAGAAGAGTATGTTCAGGACCACTCTATGCAAAACGAGCTGCACAGTGGAGGTAAGTATGACATGTTTGTTAATTAAAAAACAAAAAATTATCCTGTACAATCACTTTACCCTCTTAGATAAACTGTTCCACACACCCAATGCATATACAGAGCCCTGAATATGTGTGTATGGCACTAGTAGCTTCAGTCCTTTTGAAGCAAAGATAAGATTTGGTGTCTTCAGCTAGCCATTTTCGTTGGTGCACTTAAACTCCTCTATAGCGGGCCCAAACAACACAACTGGCCCAGATTATCAAGTTAAACAGGCAGGGTTTTGTTCAACAAGATGAGAGGACAATGAAGTCTGTATACAATGTCCCGGAAATTGATAGCCTTATCCCTGTCAGCAGGATGACTACCAGCAATGATGTCTGTATACAGCGTTCAAACAACTCCTTCTGTAGTGCAGTGTCTCTGTTCCCTGCAGATGGGCAGAAATGCCCTCTCACCAAATCCTGCGAACAAGGCGAACATCCTGGAACAGACAGGCTCTCTTGGCAACCCGACTGGTCACCTCACACTGGAACGATTCACTGTCGGTATAGGTGCAACTCGATATGCACCTGGGATCCCCCTCTCTGAGGATGGACGTCATAACTGGCGGTGGAGGTCAGAATCGTGAGGGGAGACAGCATCTCTCCCTCAGGTCTGGTCTCTCCCCCCCTCAAGGCTGACTGACTTTTCCTCAGGACACAAAATTGAGTCTTTACTTTGCTGTCACAGAGCATCCTGAGCTAATAATTCATCCTAAACATTAATTTGCCTTGAATGCAACCCCCTCCCATATTTCTGCCACTGAGAAGGTGTTTCAGTCTTTGGCTAAAAGTTCATTAGAAAGTCCATTCCATAGTTCTCTAGAAACAAGTCCATCAAAGGCTTTGCTCTCCAGAGCTCTTGCGGTCTTCCATCATTCTGTCCATCATGTAACCACTTTTCTCTGGTTTTCCTATGGATCAAATTTGGAGACAGCCTGTGAAGTGGAAAACAAAGCAGATTATCTGTTTCTTCTAATATTACATAAACAGTAGACCCTGACCCTTCAGCTACAATCTCCTCTAACTAGCTTCCTGCCTGGATCTCTGACCAACACTTTGCCACCTGCCTGTATCCACTTCTAATCCTCCCAAAGAACATCAATAGGGAGGAGAGGAAATATACTGATATTTCCCAGAAGATCACTGCTGTTTATTTTGGAAGGTTTGATGTTATAGATAAAGCCTCACTTTCCACTCTTGCTGAGAAGTATCCACTAACCAATCAGAGTTCCAGCAACTGTCCTGATGCTCATCTGCCAATGCAAATATAACCTCAAACCTTCCTGTCAGATTCCCTCTCATTCCTAGACAGGCTTCAGCTTCAGATACGTCACTCTTGGTTTCTATTTTGGATTTTGGCTATTGGCTATTGGCCTAGAATTTAACAACATGACTGCCTGTGTGAGGACCTGATCCCACCCCCTTAGTGTATGTGTGGGTGTAAATTTGCGTATCTGGTCCTTCAATAGCCTGTTTCTTTCAATCAAACCAGCTGCCTGTGGATGGTATGGGATGTGGTACAACCACTACACCCCAGAATCTTTGGCCCATTGCTGTACTGTTGATCTGGTTAAGTGTGAGCCGTTATTGCTTTGGACAAGTTTGGGACAACCATAAGCAACAACAAGTTTTTGGAACAGTTGAAGCGTTGCAGCTTGATCTGCATGTTTGCAAGGATGAACAAGCAAAAGTCCTGAATATGTGTCCACTGCAGTGCAACAATATCTCAATCCATTGTTTCCCCAGGGCAGGGGACCGATGAAATCAATCTGCCAAATCTCTGCAGGCCTCTCAACCCTCTTAACCTCCCTGGTGGTATGATTATGTCAGATTTTTAATTCTTAGGAATAACTCACTTAAATCTGTCCAAACAAGAGTCTAGTAGACATCCCGGTTATGATAAAGTTTGAAACACGAAATCATAAATTATAATATAATAAATAACTATAAATAATTATAACAAATAATAATATAATAATAATACAATTTATTCAATAATGTAATCAAATCAAAAACACTGAAATTTGCTCAGAATTGTCAATGTCGGCACTTTCAGTGTCTCATGGCGGAAAGAACAGTACATATAAAAGTGCATGCAGGGCACTGGACAAAGCACTAGGGACAAAATGAAGGTGAAATGATTTAATACAGTAATGTAATCTGTAAGATTACAGTGTACTGTATGTGTTCTGTGTTTTTTACTTTTTTAAATTCCCGCCGGCTCCGTCCCCGTGCGTTGTGGCACTCGCAGGATCCTGCTGACAAGGTTGTAACTTTCCCTGATTCCTGCGATGCAATCCCCGAGCTTGGCTCGGGGTTACCGCTTTTGGCACTGAAAATTAACCCCAAGCCACACGGAATACTGATAGGAAGGTTAATCGACCCAGTGGAGTACTTTTGCAATGGCCATTGTCGCACTTCTCCACACACTGTACAGTTCCCTATTACAGTCTGTATCATGTCCATGGATAAGGGCAATCCTCTCTGCTGTGCCCATTCACATGTCGCTTTCTGCCCCAAATATCCAGATTGCTTGTGGGCCCAGTTGGCCAAGTTCATCAAGACAGGATCAACTGGCACAACTGTATTCACCTTGGCAATTTCATCTGCCACTCTGTTATAGTTCTCAAAGTCTGGGATCAAGGGCACATGTGCGTCAACATGCCCTTTTATGGTGCGGGACTGAGCTTCCTTCCAGATGTAGTCCCAGACTTCCTTGCCTCTCCACACCACCTTTCCATGAATCATCCATTCATTTGACTTCTACTTGGGCATCCAAGTTGTCAGTCGATCAACCACTTCAGCCCCGGAAGATTTGACTGCTCAAAGGCAATTTTTTTGCTATACGGCACTGCGCCGTTTTAACTGACAATTGTGCAGTCATGCGATTTTTAAAAAGGTGACCTACATATGTTTGTATGCATGTGTGAGTGCATGTGTGCGCCTGTGTGTGTGTGTGTCTTTTATTTGTGTGTGTGCGTTTATTTGTATGCATGTGTATATGTTTATATGTGTGTGCGTTTATGTGTGTGCATGTGTGTATGTTTATATGTGTGTGTGCACTGTGTGTTTTATATGTGTGTGTGTGTGTGTGTGTGCATTTATGTGTGTGCATGTGTCTATGTTTATATGTATGTATGTATGTTTGTGTGTGTGCGCATGTGTGTGTGTGCATTTAAGTGTGTGCATGTGTGTATATTTACAGTGGTGTGAAAAAGTGTTTGCCCCTTCCTCATTTCCTGTTCCTTTGCATGTTTGTCACACTTAAGTGTTTCGGAACATCAAACCAATTTAAACAATAGTCAAGGACAACACAAGTAAACACAAAATGCAATTTGTAAATGAAGGTGTTTATTATTAAAGGTGAAAAAAAATCCAAACCATCATGGCCCTGTGTGAAAAAGTGATTGCCCCCCTTGTTAAAACATACTATAACTGTGGTTGTCCACACCTGAGTTCAATTTCTCTAGCCACACCCAGGCCTGATTATTGCCACACCTGTTCACAATCAAGGCATCACTTAAATAGGAGCTGCTTGACACAGTAAGGTCCACCAGAAGATCCTTAAAAGCTACACATCATGCCGAGACCCAAAGAAATTCAGGAACAATTGAGAAAGAAAGTAATTGAGATCTATCAGTCTGGAAAGGGTTATAAAGCCATTTCCAAAGCTTTGGGAATCCAGTGAACCACAGTGAGAGCCATTATCCACAAATGGCGAAGACATGGAACAGTGGTGAACCTTCCCAGGAGTGGCCGGCCGCCCAAAATTACCCCAAGAGCGCAGCGACGACTCATCCAAGAGGTCACAAAAGACCCCACAACAACATCCAAGGAACTGCAGGCCTCATTTGCCTCAGTTAAGGTCAGCGTTCATGCCTCCACCATCAGGAAAAGACTGGGCAAAAATGGCCTGCATGGCAGAGTTCCAAGGAGAAAACCACTGCTGAGCAAAAAGAACATCAAAGCTCGTCTCAATTTCTCCACAACACATCTTGATGATCCCCAAGACTTTTGGGACAACATTCTGTGGACCGATGAGAGAAAAGTGGAACTCTTTGGAAGGTGTGTGTCCAAGTATATCTGGCGTAGAAGGAACACTGCATTTCAGAAAAAGAACATTATACCAACAGTAAAATATGGTGGTGGTAGTGTGATGGTCTGGGGCTGTTTTGCTGCTTCAGGACCTGGAAGACTTGCCGTGATAAAAGGAACTATGAATTCTGCTGTCTACCAAGAGATCCTGAAGGAGAATGTCCGACCATCTGTTCGTGTACTCAAGCTGAAACGAACTTGGGTTCTGCAGCAGGACAATGATCCTAAACACACCAGCAAGTCCACCACCGAATGGCTGAAGAAAAACAAAATGAAGACTTTGGAGTGGCCTAGCCAAAGTCCAGACCTGAATCCTATTGAGATGTTGTGGTATGACCTTAAAAAGGCCGTTCATGCTCGAAAACCCTCTAATGTAACTGAATTAGGACAATTCTGCAAAGATGAGTGGGCCAAAATTCCTCCAGGACGCTGTAAAAGCCTCATTGCACGTTATCGCAAACGCTTGGTTGCAGTTCTTGCTGCTAAGGGTGGCCCAACCAGTTATTAGGTTTAGGGGGCAATCACTTTTTCACACAGGGCCATGATGGTTTGGATTTTTTTCACCTTTAATAATAAACACCTTCATTTACAAATTGCATTTTGTGTTTACTTGTGTTGTCCTTGACTATTGTTTAAATTGGTTTGATGTTCCGAAACACTTAAGTGTGACAAACATGCAAAGGAACAGGAAATGAGGAAGGGGGCAAACACTTTTTCACACCACTGTATATGTGTATGTGTGCATGTTTGTGTGAGTGCTCGTGTGTGTGTTTTATATGTGTGCGTATGTGTGTATGTTTATATGTGTGTGTGTGTGTGTATTTATATGTGTGTGTATGAGCGTACATGTGTGTTTAAATGCATGTTTACATGTGTGTGTATGTATACACATTACTTTTAATCCTGTCCCCCTTTTTTTCTTTACGATCCAAACTGATTTTGTTAGGGCGGGTTCATAATACCAACAAGTAAAATAACATTCCTCTGAATAGCGACGCATGCTCGGATTGCTTTTCAGAGGCATTTGGCAGGCAGTAAAGAGGCAAAATGTTGCGCCTTGACTGGTAAAATGTTGAGAAACACTGATACAGAGAAACTGATCTCTCCATTTTCCTCATGCAGCTGCTGGAAGCCTGCAGGAGGGAGAGGAGAAGTGGGGGGAAATGGAAATATCAGTTCCTCTATATGCAGCCACCCACACTGCTCCTCCTATGCAGCTTCTTTCTGCTGCCCCTGTGTGCTCTCCAGCCCACCCTGTACTTTTTCCTGCCCCCCCTGCTCTCTCCTGGCCCGTCCCCTTGTCCCCGCTGCTCTGCAATGTTCCCCCCTCCCCTCTCCTGCCGGCTGCTGCAGGGTATCTGTCAGGATGAAGCCTTTTCTGAATGGAGAGTCAGTGATCCATACCGATCACAGACTCAGGCCATTCATAACTGAAACATAGTAAACTGTATTTACTATGCTTCAGTTTGCGAATAAAGGGCAAGCTCTATACAGAGCCATTCCTGTCCATTCATTCTGTGCAGCTGAGGCTGTGTTCTCAATCTCCTTTCTTGGTCTCAAAGGTGAAACATGAAAGGCCTGCTTAGACCCTCAATATCTCACCAAAGCTCCCCAACAGGGGCTCTTAAAAAAATTAAAATTTTTGTTAAGAAAAAAAAAAAAAAAAAAATGTTAGAAAAATAAAATAAAAATAAGAAAAAACAGGGACACAAATGTTGCACTTGCGACCAGGCCTTGGCGTTTCTGCCAATGGGCTCGGAGGCAAGGGCCCCAGCTGGGGGTCAGGGGGGCCCTTCATGGTTTCTTGCACCGAGGCCCTGAATGTTCTAGTTACGCCACTGCCAAGAATATTTTCGGGTAACTCTGATACCAAAACATTTGTCCAAAATCCTGGTCCCTTGCCAATAGCCAATTTCACCCGTGTCCTAACTGCTGGTGTGGTTTGCTCTCCCAAACCTTCTACGTAAATCACTTCTCCTTTGTGATGGGAAGGATTTCCTTGAAAAAGTGTAACTTTAGCCTCAGTATCAACTAAAGCCATTACATGTGTAGGATAAGATGACTTCCCCCACCATACAGTGACAGGTGCATATGGGTGTCGGTCTCCTGCTGTCACTGTCCTTACTGCTATTACAGGAGTCCCAATCCCCTTTTCTGATTCTCTCAAACTCCTCCCCAGGATAAAGCAATTTGGGTTCATGAGCAGTGTTGGGAATTGGTTTGGGGCTAACAAGAGTGGTCTGTTTTCTCTAAGTCTAGGCTGATGTTATCTTCACTAGGAGTAGTGTTCCTAACCCTGACAGTTTTCCCCAACTAAATGTTTCCACCTCTTCAATTTTCAATTCTGCAGTAGAAATCCCATCTATCTCATCTTTGGGTACTCCTGCCTTTAATGGGTCCACCCACATTTGTTTACTAGAGATAACTAGCCTGGTTTTCTCTTCACCTCCTGTCATCTCTCCCAAATTCCCTTTCTTCTCTGTTCTTTTCTGCCTGTTTTCTTCCTGTCTGGCCTTGACCTTATCTACTGCTCTGACAGGTTATGTTTTAGTCTACTTTAGCTCCCCCAACTGGCTTAAGAGGGTAGTGGCTTCATGAATATTGGTGTTTAATCCTAGGCCTCCCAGCAAAGACAATAAAGGAGCCCTAAGATTAAAAGGGGCAGACTTCATTAGCTTAGAGCACAGAGCAGATGTAAAGGGTTCCATATCTGGACCCATCCATTCTGGAAATGTATTTAATCCGGTTATACAACCCATGTCACCTAACCTGGAAATACCCTCTCCTATTGATCTCCAGGAATAGATATTTTCCAGGTCAGTAGGACTAGAAAATACTATTCCTTTCCTCACGAGGTCTAACAGTGAAAAATTCACACTAAACTGTCTGGCTTTTCGCATGGCCTGACGCAATTGTGGATCATAGGTTAACACTCCCATAGCCACTGCTTTTCTGCCTAACAAAACAACACTGTCTGCCCCTTCATCCCACAAACGTAGAAGCCAACCCAATAGGGGTTCCCTGGACCTCTGTTTGTATTGTTTTGCCAGCTCATGGAGTTCAGTTTGTGTTATCTCCCTTATTTCTTCAAATTCCACATCTCTGGGCTTGCGATAACACACCTCTCCATCTGCCATATCCTCTCTATCGTGTTGCCTTTTCCTATGCTTATTAATGAGAAGTCTGGCACACTTTTTCTTTCCCATTGGATGATCATCATCAGAAACATCAGACTCTATCTCCTCATCCTCACTATCATTTGAGGAGAGCACATCCTCACAATCCCAGTTTTGGGATGTGACAATGGCAAGTACCCTGGCTTTACTAACAGGTTCACGGCCCTTCCTTATCGTTAAGGCATTAATTGATTTGGTCATGAGGGCTGCACACCGCTCTTGCAAATCATTAGCCCCGACTAGCAGTTGAACAAACACATTCTGAAGCAGCTGTTAGCTGGTCTTTTAACACCTTAACTTCTGCCTCTGCCTTCTCCCTTCTTTTGTGATTCAGTATAGAGAGCATGAAGAAACTACCAACCCACTGTGGACACTATCATCTCTCTGCTTTGCTTGAATCCAACCCCTTAAGGCTAAAATCTACAAAATGATCCAAGACTTTATCACCCCAAGTCTTAGTCAAGGGAAGCTCCCACTCATTGCCTCTGGCCCAGATAGGTAAGATGCACACTCCCCTCTGGACACCGGAACCCTCTGCAGCCTTGCTTTTCCTGAACAGCTTATGCAGCATTTTTACATACCTAACATTGCATCAGGAACTATAGACGAGGCATTGGCTTATGCGGCTGGCTGCTGCCTCCACGGCTTTCTGCTCCCTCCTGCCCTGCCTCTCTTCTTCCACGGCCAGCTGCCGCTGGCTAAGCTACTTTACGTGTCTGCAAGTAGTTTGTCAGCTTTGCCCTGCACCATTATCCACGCTCAGTGACAGCATGTCGGCCAGCCCTGGACTGATCTATCTGAGCTACTGATCTGGTTACCGACCCGGGTTTCAGATAAACTGCAGTAGAAAAAAATCAGGTTTACTGTCATACAGGGGGACAGAAATACAAAATCTTTGACAAGTCAAAACAACTAATTTGTATATATTTATTCTGTGTATTTAGCTGATTTCATGAAGTTCAGCTTTAACTAGTTATTTTGTTCATTTGCAGGGCTTCCTCTACCACACTAAATGCTAAGTGCATTACACGCACACACTCTACATTGGTAATCAGTATGGATACCTTGAGAAATATATGATATCTAGAGCAATTAAATCAGTTTGGCAGTAATAAATAACATTACTAATTAGGGGCCACCCCCTCCCAGTTGGTGACCTTACCTATTTTTAATTTCACAATTTATTATCCTGCAGGCAAAGGGGTCACCATTGTCTCCTATTTAATACTGATGTTTTTATCAACTTGACAGTTTGAAAGGTAGTTGGATTGGGGAGATTTTCATAGACTCAGTGAAGGTAAAACCTGTCCATATAGTAAAAGTCTGACTCCCTGTGGTCACTGCCTAGGGGAACATCTCACTAGCGAGTAAACCAAATAGACCAGAACTGCAATAATATTCAAAGATAATTATGCCCTACAGGTAGAGATAACAGTGTTGTTGTTCATGTGCACTAACCTAAGGTGACCATAACTTCTACTAAAAATGCACTTGTTAAAAGGGGAACATTATCTGTTTTCTAGTGCACATTAAAAGAGAATATTATACACGTTATATACGATAATTCTTTACTTATTTATCACTTTTTGTTTGGCCATATTTTCATGATTTTATCTAATATATAGATTTGTAGTGTAGGGACCCTGCCCTAAGCAATAGTGTCCTTAGTCTAAATTTAGTACTGCTGGGCCGTAGTCCGCCTAAGCCTGCATTGATAGCTCTGCTTTACTCGGATTTTGCCTAAGCTCAATGTTATTATTTGCTTCTGCCTTCTTAACCACTTGCCAACCGGCTCACACTGATATACGTCAGCAAAGTGGCACAGGTACACAAAACGTCATTGTGTCATCGGCGGCTAGCGGGCACGTGCCCATGGGTCCCGCAGACTCAATGTACGCCGGTGGCCCGCAATCGTGACACGGAGAGGCAGAAAGGGGAGATGCATATGTAAACAAGACATTTCCCTGTTCTGCCTAGCAACATGACAGGGATATACTGCTCCCAGTGATTGGGAGCAGTGATCTCTGTCATGTTCTAGTGAGCCCATCCCCCTACTGTTAGAACACACTGAGGGAACACACTTAATCCCTCGATCGCCCCCTAGTGTTTAACCCCTTACCTGCCAGTGACATTTACACAGTAATCAGTGCATTTTTATCGCTGTATAAATGCCAATGGTCCCAAAATAGTGTCAAAAGTGTCCAATCTGTCTGCCGCAATGTCGCAGTCATGATAAAAATCGTAATGGCAGTAATAGCAGATCACCGCCATTACTAATAAAAAAAATTAATAATAAAAATGCCATAAATCTATCCCATATTTTGTAGATGCAATAACTTTTGCACAAACCAATCAATATACGCTTATTGTTACCACTTTTGGGTGTATAAACCACCGTGTCCTCCTGTGCCAACTATTCCACCTGTGCCAACTAATCTAAATATTAGCTCCACAATGCCATATCACCAAATCATTAATTACTAAAAAGTTCAAGTGCCATACATATATCAAAGAAAATATGAGTATGTGTATACCCAAAATATATATACAATTTGTGAAAATTGTTATGAAAGCAGTATATATAAATTTGTGCAAATTAACAGTATAGAAAGTGCAACTCAGCAGCATAAAAAGTCTATAACACATGTGGAGATGCGCCCCATCTCACAGGTGCAGACAAGCAGCACATGCCTGATTTTGGCAGGGATGCTAATTGCACACCTGTGGGCTGGGTTCAAAAACATCCCAGGAAATGCAGTCAGTGCTCAGACTTGGAGACGGCTCTGCCCAGCAGACAGGAAGTCTGGCTAGGAGGTTGGGAGAGTTCCAAGAGGAAGAGACAGGAGCCTAAGACTGTAGGTGGCAGTCTGAAGCAGGCAGGTGTAGCCTGCGACTAAAGCAGCACGAAGCTGACAATGAGTAAGCCGGGAGGCTATCGTTTGGTTATGCAGTAATGGTGGAACCCCCTGCGAGGGAAGATTTCTGTTGATTTGAACTTTTTTCCGTTTTCTTTAAATAAAAGTGGGCTGCCATGCCCTAAAACACAAGTCTGGAGTGGCACGTTTCTGAAAAATCGCATGCACCACTTGAAGCTAATCATCCCGGATCGTCACAATTGGTGGAGAAATTGGCGTTGGGCACGGATGGCGTTGGTCCAGATCCTCGCATGCCAGAAACCGTGAGTGTCAGAGACTGTGTGTATTGCTGTTGCTGTGTGAAGCAAAGCGTTGGGTGCTGTGTCTCAGCTGTAAGGAGACAGTACGCAAAAATTTTTTTGAAGGAACTCTGCATCTGTTGCTGCAAAGATGCATGTTGTTGCCCGTAGCAACAAAGGCAAGGTCAGGCGTGAGACCTATGGCCAATGGTGGAATGATCCTGATGAGAGTTCTGGCTGGTGGGCTCAAGAGGATTGTTACTGGAGAAGCTCTGCAGGGAGAATGCAGTCTCCCATAGCAACCAGTGAAGTGTCGTCTGGATGGTGGGGCTCCTATGAAGAGGTGGCTCAATGTTCCCACAAAGAGGGCTGGGAAGCCCGAGAGTCTTTCATTTCACCCGGTAACCGCATGGGGAAATACAGCAGGAGAAAGCAACAGGCTGACTGGAAGTTCAAGAGGAGAGCGGTTGCCCATAGCAACGCCTGATATTCCAAGTCTGCAGACTGGGTGAGAAAGACTGATTATGTGACTGTGCACACAGGAGTGGAAGTGACCCCAAATGGGAGATCCCCTGTTTGTGTTAAAAAGGACTTGCCTTGCTGCAGTGCCCTGTTCAGTGGGGAGGCAAGTGTTAAAAAGCTTGAGGTCTGCAATGAAACTCCATCTGCTCATGCTGATGATGGTGGGGAACAGCAACATGGTGTGATTGAAAATGTGTTGCCACAATGCAAGGTAAAACAAAGTGATGTGTTTAATGTTGAGGAGTGTAAAACTGACAAAAGCATTGTTTCAGATGCTATTGAGCCTCTTGGTCTGTCCAGATCTCATTTGGATGATGTAGTCCAACAGAGCAATACCTACTGGGATGATTTGGCCAAGAGACTAATAGCAATGCTGGAAGAAGCTTTTGCTGCTAAAAGAGTAGTGGATGCTATGGCTGCTGTGCCAGGAGAGGTGTCTGCAGAACAGCCTATAGGCCAAGATGCACGGGTTGTTGCAGAGACTAATCCTCTCATGACTGAAGGGCCCAGCGAGTGTAAACGCACAGCGGAAATTGTGTCCACAGTGATAAAAAGAGAAAATGTGTATTTTGTGACAGACATGCTTAATGAAATGTTAGCATCATGGAGTGTACAGCCAGTATATATCCTGCCGCCCTCTCCTGTGTTTGGAGAACTGGTACCACGGGGTATGGCTGATTGGCGCTGGATATTGCAGGCTGTACTGTGCAGAAATCGCAAATGCTTGAATCGCTTAATGCAATGTTTTGTATTGATGTGGAAAGTTGTCTCACAGTGTGCTGGTTTGCTTCATACAAAGATTGTGTATGACAAGCACTCTGGAGCCCTGTTAGACAAGGCAGAGGTATCGGAAATACCAGCAGTAACAGAAATGGTTAAAACTGGTGTGGAAAAAAGTGTTGTGCAAGAACAGTCGCTGATGGAGTGTTGGACAACAGGGGGCGATGTGAAACTTTGGGAAGGTCCCATAAAGAGTAACTGCTTCCCTGTGTGTGGTCCCTCCTCAGACACTGTCCTAGCAAGCAATGGGACCAGAGTTCCTGATAGTTTTGAACTGGGTAATTTTGAGAAAGCGGTTGCCAGGGGTAACTATGCAGGTATCAGCGAACCTGAAAACCAAAAAGTGCTGGGTAAAGTTAAGACAGATGTCAAAGTAGGACCCCTACAGTTTTGGCAGAGTAGATCTGGGGGAGGTGAGGAGAAATGTAAGCTCCCAAAAATTAGGAAGAAGTCCGCATGGAAGCATACCCGGAAAAAGAGGTGGGTGGAGCGCCCCTTTAGGAAGAAGGGTTTTGTATTTCTCCCTCCGGTGCGAAACAGGGGGGGAGGATATGTGGAGATGCGCCCCATCTCACAGGTGCAGACAAGCAGCACATGCCTGATTTTGGCAGGGATGCTAATTGCACACCTGTGGGCTGGGTTCAAAAACATCCCAGGAAATGCAGTCAGTGCTCAGACTTGGAGACGGCTCCGCCCAGCAGACAGGAAGTCTGGCTAGGAGGTTGGGAGAGTTCCAAGAGGAAGAGACAGGAGCCTAAGACTGTAGGTGGCAGTCTGAAGCAGGCAGGTGTAGCCTGCGACTAAAGCAGCACGAAGCTGACAATGAGTAAGCCGGGAGGCTATCGTTTGGTTATGCAGTAATGGTGGAACCCCCTGCGAGGGAAGATTTCTGTTGATTTGAACTTTTTTCCGTTTTCTTTAAATAAAAGTGGGCTGCCATGCCCTAAAACACAAGTCTGGAGTGGCACGTTTCTGAAAAATCGCATGCACCACTTGAAGCTAATCACCCCGGATCGTCACACACAGTACAATGAATGTCCTCAGTGAGTGATCACTTTTGTGCAAAGATTACTTTTCCTTCTGTATTAAAGTGGAAGTAAACCCCCCTATCGTTTTCAGCCAAGGAAGCTGCCATCTTTGCCTCTGTTTAATCTTCAACTGCCACAGTGCTGCACATGTGATCCGTTATGACACCAGCCATTGGATGGTTTGACTGTTTGGTTGTGCAGTTAGGATTCATGGCATGCCTTTTTTTTTAGACTGTTAAATCGATGGGTTTACTTCCGCTTTAAGTGCTCCATAGCCACCAATATAAACGTGACTTCACCACCACCTAGTGCAATGGATTGCACAGTGTGGATAGCAGAACAGGTCTGGACTCACAGGAGGAGAAAAGCAGTCTGTTATCTGTCACCCCTTATCTTAAGTCTGTGCCAGGAGAGAGGAAAGCTCCGATGTCTGCTGGGCAGTGATGATCGGGGCTGCAGTGTACTGCTGTCTGCTCTACTCACCTGTACTGGAGTTGATCCCAGAGACGTCCCGTACTACCCATTCCAAAAGGATCTGAACGAGATGGAGCATCCCATCGGGAGACAACGATCCACATAGTATGCCCCATTCCATGTACAGCCCAGCAGACCGAAACTGTCTGGGTGAACCGGCAAAATCCGGAAAGCTGAATCAATATCCGCTTTTGCCATCAGTGACCCCTGCCCATAACGACAAACCCATGATATCGCTGCATCAAAAGAAGTATATGTTACCGCACACTCCTCCGGAGAAATCGAATCATTGACAGACCCACCCTTTGGAAAGGAAAGGTGGTGAATCAATCTGAACTTGTTTTGCTATTTTTTGGGAACTACACCCAATAGAGACCACCAGTTCTGGAAGAGGAACCGTATTAAAAGGGCCAGACATTCGCCCCAGCATTACTTCTTTCCCAAGTTTTTCCGAAACCAGTCGGATGCAGCAGGGCTAAATGTAAATTCTTCGATATGGGTGGGGCGACCGCCAATGAGCATGTTTTTTTTTAAAACCAATCGAGAAATCCGATTCCAACAACTGAGACGCTTTCCGGTCTGGGTACCTATGGAGGAAAGCATCTTTTACACCCGCACTGGCATCGTCCCTCTTACTCGCAGGCTCCCCGCCACGCCCCTTCCCTCTTCTGAAGCACTTTGACAGTGCATGGGATCCCCCGCAGTCAGAGCACGTGTGCTTGAAGTGACAGTTTCCCCCAAACTTACATGTGCCCTCGTTGAACTGCCAACAAAAGCCCCATCTTTTTTCAGTCAGTTGTCCTGAGGCTTCGGTACCTCCGACCCCTGCCTGAAAAAATGATTAGGAGCCCGCACCGCAGTCATAAGCTTCATCCAGAGGTTAATATCCTTGTTGACCCAGCGCAGTGACGGTCGGACAGCCATTCGTTGTCGAAACTGTTCGTCGTACTGCACTTGCCAAGATAACGAACGCCTGTAACCAGTTGAAAAGGTACGAGGAATCAGCCCATATCTGCCTTTTTCCTCGTCCTCCTTCTTCTGGCTTCAATCTGTCCAGATTGAATTTCTCTAACGGCAATAATGTGAATATCTCCACATATTCCCCTTTCCAAATTTTTTCTTTTACCTCTGTTTTAAGATGGACACCCAGGGGGCCCTCAAAACAGACATAAACCTCACTTTTCGAGGAGTCTGCCAACCTGACCGAATCCGCTTTCTCCTCTCCTGCATTTTCCCGGCTGTCAGGAGCCGAAACGCTGGCCGGTACATCGGGAGGATCGACCACCACTGTCCCTGTTCCCGCTGCCGGCGCAGACGAATCCACCCTGGCAGCGACTTCTGCCAGCGGTGTAGTCGTCATAGCGCGATCCTTACCTTGTGGTGGGGCCCACGCCTGCATTGGCGATGAACTGTCCCCTGTGCTCAGCTCGAATCGCTGTACCAAGTCCCTCGAACCAGACAATAAATCCTGCAGGCCCGTCCTACCCGCAATTTGTCCTGCGTCCCTGGGCTGTTCTGCGTGGGGCCTAACACCGCCTGCCCCTGATGAACTACCCTCCCCAGGGAACCCCCGCTTTCCACCTTGATCCAAAAACTTTTCTAATAAAGAAGAAACAGATAAGGAAGAAATACACTCACCGGGCGGGGGTGATTGATTCACATCACAAATTCATTGATACCACACATGCATTGCATGGCTGCATGTGTTGGGCAGTGATGAGCAAAACCAAAAATCATACAAAAAAAAAGATATCAATGAAGTTGTGGTGTGAATCAATCACCAAGACAATAAGACATACATAAACCATAATTAATGAAATGGTATGGTCACTTTAATGTTTAGGTCCACCATCAAGTTTATTTATTATTTTTATTAAGGTCAATCGGTCATAATTTGGCAAATTTGCACATACTAGTGCATCAGATATAAACTGTCACTGTCTGACTTAAGTACCCGATGATGATGATAACAGTGTGTGCACTGGTTTCCCGCTGCCCGCAGCAGCCTGTTGTGAGGAGGAAAGTACGGGACGCTGGCTCAGGTCTTCTGCAGCAGCCTGTGTGACAGTGAGCCGAAGAGGACTCTCTGGAGACCGGGAGTCGGTGACACTTGGTCCACATGTCTCCTCTCCTGTAGCAGCCAGCTCCACACAAGGCGACGCCGGGCGGCTGGGGAAGACGTCAGCGGGAGGCAGGAAAAGAGGGCGCGGCTAGCGCCCACAGCTCACTTCGGCTCTGTTTGCAGAGGCAGGACACATCGCCTTTCGGCTGCTTTCATGGCTAATGCCCATGGCTCATTTCGGCTCCGTTCAGAGTGGCAAGGCACAGCGCGGATGACGTCATCCAAAAATCGATTATTTTGGTCGCAGCATCGATGCCGATTGCGGATGGCCGAATCGCGATGCATCGATGCTGCAATTAAATTCAACATCCCTAGTAAATATCTCCTAAACATGTGCCGTTTAGGAGATATTTACCTTGTAGTGCACCAATGATGTCATTGGCCCTCCGTGCCGTTTCTTCACTAGCAAGTGCCGTGACTGACGCCTCCCACGCGCTTAACAGAGTCGGAGTCCGTGGCCCCAGGAGGTAGAGGGGTGAAGATGAATGCAGCCACCAGCGGGGACAGCGCAGGCTTCGATTGCAGGTAAGTGGCACATAATGGGCTAGTATGTTATGCATACTAGCCCATTATGCTTTTACTTTGCAGGGGAAAAAAGAGGAAGTAAAACCCATCAGGGTTCACTTCCTCTTTAATCTCCAAATACAGAAAGGTTTCTTCTCAGTAAGAGCTGTGAAAATGTGGAATAGACTCCCTTATAAGTTGGTTCTGTCCAGCTCAGTAGATTGCTTTAAAAAGACCTGGATTCTTTCCTAAATGCACATAATATAAATGGATACTAACATTTATAAGTAAAGTTGATCCAGGGAATATATTAATGCCTCTTGGGGGATCAGGAAGGATTTTTTTCCCTTCTGGAGCAAATTTTATCATGCTTTGCTGGGTATTTTGCCTTCTTTAGGATAAACTGTGGGTATAGGATTGTGCATATAGGATTGTATATTCCCCCCCCCCTTTTATTGTTTATTGCAACCAAAACAACTATGTAATTATAGGCGTATGCACAGGGTGTGCTGGGTGTGCCTGGGCACACCCTAATCACCCCCTGTTAGTGTAGCTGCATGCCGGCTGTCTCTCGAGTTCTCCTGTGAAATGCGGGCTTTCACACTGGAGAGACAGCAATGGCTGTTTCAGGTCGGTTTGCAGGCGCTATTTTTAGCGCAATAGCGCCTGCAAACCGCCCCAGTGTGAAAGGGGCCTTAGTCTTCCAGACTCTCAAGGCTGTCCAGCCTTTCCCAGTCTCTGGGCAAAGAATCCCCCTTACACAGGGATGACCCCTCTACAGACACAGGTCTGTCTTCATACAGCACCAGCAGCAAGCTGCTCACACTCCACCATCCTCCACTCACCAGCCCCTCATTATATGGTCTGTGTGCAGCTGGGCACACACCTTGCTTGCTATACTCAAGACCCGGACACAGGGTTGGAGATCCCATCCCACCCATGACTCTCAGGGATCTCCAAACTACAGACTCCCATCCAGAACTAGCAAAATCTGGAGAAAACTGAGAGAGCAGTTTTCTCCATTTAAATTCTACACTCTGTAGTCTTGCAGTCTGCAGATATGCAAACTCTGTGTCTCTTTTACCTCTAATTTCAAAGGGACAGAGCCTCGCTTTGCCACAATATATATATATATATATATATATATATATATATATATATATATATTGTACAGGACGCCAAGGTTGGGTCCTGGACGGGTGCTATATAGCACCAGTATTTGGGCTGTGGTCCCTTTAAAGGAGTCGCAGCGTTGCTCAGGGGGTCACCCAAAATGGGTGAGGGGTTCCGGGAGTAGCCGAGCAGGAGAGGACTGACTCGCAGTCCTCTCTAGGTTAATAATAAGTTATTTGGGACCCGGAACTTGGGAGGCTCTGAAGAGATATTCGGGTGGGAAAAGAGCCTCCCTCCCTGACCACAATGATTCAGCGCACAGGGGGTTAAGGGCCTCCAGGAAGACAGCTCATAAGACAGGAAGTAGGGAAGAGTTGGGGTGTGAGGAGGAGTAGGTGATTACACCTGTTGGTTGAGCTGTGTGGATGTCTGGAGGCTGCTAAAAAGAACCTGCTGCAAAAACTGTATGTGTTTTCCTTAACTTTATTTTTGTGCTGAAGATAAGCTGATTTTCTGTTATGCTGAAGATAAGCGGACTTTGTTTTTGTATTTTTCCTGTGCGCTGAAGAAAGCCTTATTTTTGATTTTTTCTTACAAATAAATGTCTTTTATTATAAAACTGACGGTTTATGCACTTAATCCCGTGGAGCTATTGTCCCCAAAGTTCACAACTGGTGGAGAATGCGGGCAAAAGTGCATTTGCAGCCGCAAAAACCGTTTAAAACTAAACTGACATTTAAAGAGACAGTGTACAAATGGCATGTCGTGGGTGAAGTCAGCTCAGACGCTGCAAACAGCAGGTAAAGGCATGGAGGAGGTCATCAGGGCTTTGGCGCAAGCCACCGTGACCCAGCAGCAAGCTTCAGCAGATGCAAACCGTCGCCATGAGGAAGCGATGGCTCAGCAGCAGCAGGCCCTGGCACAGGCTATAGCTGCACAGCAGGAAAACACACGGTTGCTAGCCGCCCAGTTTACTGCTCAGCAGGAGTCCACTCAAGCACAGGTGACTGCCTTACAGGAGGCAGTGCAGCGGCTGGCTCAGGGACAAGAACAATCGGTCATTGCCGTTGGCAACCAAGTGTCTGTGAGAGCCAGCCATTTCTTACAAAAACTAACATCCAGCGATGACGTAGAGGCCTTTCTCACCACCTTTGAGAGGATAGCAGAGAGAGAGGGGTGGCCCCGTGACCAATGGGCCGGCATTATCTCTCCTTTTCTCACCGGTGACCCGCAAAAGGCTTACTTTGACCTCCCAACTGAACATATCAGCAACTATGAGCATCTGAAGGCAGAGATCCTGGCCCGCCTAGGAGTGACCAAGGCTGTCCGGGCTCAGAGGGTGCATCGCTGGCGGTACAAACCTGACCGACCACCCAGGTCCCAAATGCATGAACTGATACAGCTGGTTAAAAAATGGCTGCAGCCAGAAAAACTGTCAGGCCCACAAATGGTGGAACGGGTGGTGATGGACTGGTACCTGCGGTCCCTGCCAGATGACCTACAGCGCTGGGTAAGCCATGGAGACCCTGCAACCGCTGACCAGCTGGTTGAGTTGGTTGAAAGGTACACCGTGGTGGAGGACCTGCTTGGGCCTGCCAAACGTCGGGAACCCACACCAAGGGCAACAAGGCCCGCCACAGCACCTAGGAGAGAAGCCCTGCTAGACATTGGAACCTGCAACCCTGCACCATCTTCTGCAGAACCTCGAAGGTTGGTTCCTGTCCCTAGGATGGGAGGCCTACAGTGTTGGCGATGTCGGTCCTGGGGGCATACCCGGCACAATGCCCACTTCAGGAGGAGCCGATGGATTGCGGGACTGGTCGGAGAAGCTCCTTCTATGTGCAAAGAGCGTGTACCACTCATCTTGATCTGGCTGAAGGACGGTTCAAGTGTGAAGTGTGGGTGAACCACCTTCCTGCCAGGGCACTACTAGACTCCGGGAGCATGGTAACACTGGTACATGCCAGGGTGATTGGGAGACTTGGCCCCGTAAATAAAACTCTGCGCGTAGTGTGTATCAATGGGGATACCAGGGAGTACCCCCTGGTTCCTGTGACGGTTTCTTATGGACGTACCTCAGTGACACAAGAGGTTGGGGTAGTAAATAGTTTAATACATGATATTATAGTGGGGCGGGACTGTCCGCTATTTCTCGAACTGTGGAACCAGGCACAGATGGGGCTGCCAGGAGAACTGGGGACACTGGGCCTGGAAGAGATGGAGTCTGAGGGGTCTAGGCCTGAAACCCCCACAACACACCCCTCTAAAACAGAGATACCTGTCACTGATAGGGATATTGCAGAGAATGTTAATTTGAATGACAATGTTTCTGTTTCAGGCCTCAATACCGAGTTGACTTCTGAGGGGGGGGGGAAGCCTTCCCATTACAGGTTATGCTGGGGGAGGATGATGAGGAGCTCTCCCCGTTGCAGTTCCCAGTTGAGGAGGGTGAAGGGGAAACATCCTCAAGGTCAGTGCATCCAGACCTGGACGTACCCAGGGGTGCGTTTGGCACCGCCCAGTTGCAGGATCCTACCTTGGTCAATGCTCGAGAGCAGGTTTCTGTTGTTGATGGGGTCCCACAAATACCAGGGGCAGATCAAAGGTTTCCTCATTTTGCATTAAAGGGGGATTTGGTTTATCGTGTGGCTGAAAGCCGAGAGGAAACTGTAGAGCAGTTACTGGTTCCCCAACCATATAGGCGGATGCTACTTGACCTAGCCCACAATGACGCACTGGGAGGACACTTGGGGGCAGAGAAAACGGAGGCCAGGATAACCGACCGGTTTTACTGGCCAGGGGTGAAGGCCGAGGTTAAAAGATATTGTGCATCTTGTCCCATTTGCCAGTTAACTGCCCCAGGGCCACACTATAGAAGCCCTCTGGTACCCTTGCCGATTTATTGAGGTTCCATTTGAGCGGATCGCCATGGATCTCGTGGGACCCCTGGTAAAGTCGGCAAGGGGCACCAATATATATTAGTCATCCTGGACTACGCAACCAGGTATCCAGAAGCAGTTCCTTTGAGGAAAGCTTCCTCTAAGGCCATTGCCAAGGAGTTATTCCAAATGTTTTCACGAACTGGATTCCCCAGGGAGATACTTACGGACCAGGGCACCCCTTTTATGTCAAAGGTGATGGCGGACTTGTGCAGACTATTTCAGATCAAGCAGTTGCGGACGTCCGTCTATCACCCGCAGACCGATGGCCTAGTTGAGAGGTTTAATAAAACTTTTAAGTCCATGTTAAAAAGAGTGGTCCAGAAAGACGGGAAGGATTGGGATATGTTACTCCCTGCCCTCTTGTTTGCCATCCGGGAGGTTCCACAAGCGTCCACGGGCTTCTCACCGTTTGAGTTAGTGTATGGACGAAGGCCCCGGGGGTTGCTTGACCTAGTCAAAGAAACATGGGAAAGTGAATCCTCACCACACAAGACCGTGGTAGAGCATATCTCTCAAATGCGAGAGAGGGTGGCTAAGGTGATGCCGCTGGTGAGGGAGCACATGCAGAAGGCTCAGGATGCCCAAAGAAGGGTGTATAACAGATCGGCTAAAATTAGACAGTTTCAAGTAGGAGACCGGGTGGCTGTCCTAATACCCACAGTAGAGAGCAAGTTCTTGGCCAGGTGGCAAGGCCCGTTTGAGGTAATAGAAAAAGTGGGTGAGGTGAACTACAAGGTACACCAGCCAGGGAAAAGAAAACCATACCAGATCTATCACGTAAATCTGTTGAAACCCTGGAGAGACAGAGAACAGGTATCCGCTGTGGTAGCGGTACAGTCAGGGGACCATGCAGGAATCGACCTGGTGCAGGTGGCTGCTGCCCTAACTAGGCCCCAAACCCAGCAAGCAAAAGAGTTTCTGCAAAGAAATAGGGACATGTTTTCAGGGTTGCCGGGTCTCACCAACGTCATCGAGCATGACATTGTGACGGAACCCTGTATAAAAATCCGGTTAAAGCCTTACCGTATCCCAGAAGCTCATAGAGTGGCAGTGTCTGAAGAGGTCAAGAGAATGCTCGAGCTTGGAGTCATTGAAGAGTCGCAGAGCGAGTGGTCGAGTCCAATCGTGTTGGTACCCAAACCCAACGGCACCCTCCGCTTCTGCAACGACTTTAGAAATCTTAATGAAATCTCCAAGTTTGATGCTTATCCAATGCCACGGGTAGATGAGCTAATTGAGAGGTTAGGTCCAGCCAGGTATATAACCACGCTAGACCTCACAAAAGGGTATTGGCAGATTCCCCTGACCAAGAAAGCCAGGGAGAAAACAGCTTTCTCTACCCCGGAAGGCCACTTCCAGTACAAAAGAATGCCATTTGGTCTACACTCTGCCCCCGCTACATTCCAAAGGGCCATGGACAAAACTTTGCGTCCACATCAACGGTATGCTTCGGTTTACCTAGATGACATAGTCATTTTCAGCACTGATTGGGAGTCCCATCTTCCCCGAGTTCAGGCAGTCGTAGACTCCTTGAGAAGAGCAGGATTCACCATCAATCCGGAGAAGTGCGCGATTGGGGTAGAGGAAGCCAAGTACCTAGGGTACATTGTGGGTAGAGGGCTGGTGACGCCCCAAATGAGTAAGGTAGAAGCCATACAGAACTGGCCCCGCCCCCTAACCAAGAAGCAGGTCAGAGCGTTTTTGGGCATAGTTGGCTACTACCGGAGGTTTGTCCCCAACTTTGCCACCACTGCTGCACCATTGACGGACTTGACCAAAGGCAGAAAGTCAGTGATAGTACAGTGGAATGACGATGCCGAAAAAGCTTTCCAGAAGCTTAAGACGGCATTGTGCCGGGATCCGGTGCTTGTGGCTCCAGATTTTTCTAAGGATTTTGTAGTACAGACAGATGCTTCAAGTGAAGGGCTAGGAGCAGTCCTGTCTCAAGTGATCAATGGGGAAGAGCACCCCATAGTTTTTCTAAGTAGGAAGCTGACGGCAGCGGAGAAAAACTATGCGGTGGTGGAGCGGGAGTGTCTTGCCATCAAGTGGGCTTTAGACTCTTTACGGTATTTCCTCCTAGGTAGAAGGTTCCGCCTAGTGTCCGACCATGCCCCACTGACCTGGATGAGACAAAACAAAAACACCAATGCCAGGGTGACAAGGTGGTTCCTTTCTCTCCAGGAGTTCAATTTTGTGGTAGAGCACAGACCAGGGAGACAGCATCAGAACGCCGATGCCCTCTCCCGGGTCCATTGTATGATGTCGAGTGGTGCCTCCAACACCTCCGCGTTGAGGCAGAGGGGGGGGGTATGTACAGGACGCCAAGGTTGGGTCCTGGACGGGTGCTATATAGCACCAGTATTTGGGCTGTGGTCCCTTTAAAGGAGTCGCAGCGTTGCTCAGGGGGTCACCCAAAATGGGTGAGGGGTTACGGGAGTAGCCGAGCAGGAGAGGACTGACTCGCAGTCCTCTCTAGGTTAATAATAAGTTATTTGGGACCCGGAACTTGGGAGGCTCTGAAGAGATATTCGGGTGGGAAAAGAGCCTCCCTCCCTGACCACAATGATTCAGCGCACAGGGGGTTAAGGGCCTCCAGGAAGACAGCTCATAAGACAGGAAGTAGGGAAGAGTTGGGGTGTGAGGAGGAGTAGGTGATTACACCTGTTGGTTGAGCTGTGTGGATGTCTGGAGGCTGCTAAAAAGAACCTGCTACAAAACTGTAGTGTTTTCCTTAACTTTATTTTTGTGCTGAAGATAAGCTGATTTTCTGTTATGCTGAAGATAAGCAGACTTTGTTTTTGTATTTTTCCTGTGCGCTGAAGAAAGCCTTATTTTTGATTTTTTCTTACAAATAAATGTCTTTTATTATAAAACTGACGGTTTATGCACTTAATCCCGTGGAGCTATTGTCCCCAAAGTTCACAATATATATATATATATATATATATATATATATATATATATATATATATATATATATATATATATATGTGTGTATATATATATATATGTATATGTGTGTAGCACTGACCCCTGAAGGAGCTGCTAGTTTAGATTGGGTCTGCACTCTCCTTAGAAACCCCACTAACTTAACTCGATCCCCTTGGCACAGCTGTGGTGCAATGCAATACAGTACAATATAAACAATGTAAAGTACCTGTATAATACCCTCAGGATTCTCTGGCTCCACCTAGTAGGGAAAACAGCACGCCACACAACTGAATACTTAACCAGAAATACTTTTACTGCAAGTATATTAAAACAGGTGGTTATAGAGATTGCACCGTAGGATGTCAGTACAATACAAATCAACAGACAAATACAATTTGAAAGATATATATATATATTTATATTCTATGTATCTAAACCTGGGAGCTCCCGCTACATTAAAGTTTTACGTGAGGCCTCACCAAAAGTACTTTCTCCCGTATCTTCTTTCTTCGCTAGCTTAAAGTGGTTCCTCAGATATTTGTAATCCAAAAGGTAGGCGAAAAGTTAACTTAGGATGCTCCAGGTATAACTCCAAGAACTTATACACCATGCTTGGGTACTAAAGTGAAGTAGGCCTCAAGCCTGCTCAATGTCTGTTGCTCTGTTAAGCGTCCGTGGAACTACAGGTTCCAGCGAGGCCTGTAAGTGAGTCTAACTGCGTGCAACAAATTAACAAATGGTGGGCCATAACCCCCTCACCAACTGGATCGGAGTTCCGGATGATGACTTTGATCCGGCAACTGTAGCTTGCTTTTGTATCAGCTGGGCAGATGCTCTGTATCACTCTGCTGACTGGATGCAAGCCTTCGATACTCCGACAAGCACCTCTGGGCCTCGTCAATCTGATCACCGGCTCTCAGGTTCCGTCAAATCATCTCGCAGACAAGCAGGTTTGCAATCCGCGGTGACTGTCTGCAGCTGTCTCCCGGAAACCTCCTCACAGATCCGCACAGGCAGGCAGTGTGGTCCCAAGAGGCCAAATATGGCCACTGCAGTCCTTTTTATACCCTACTCAACATGCACTGTATAAGAGAGTGTTGATGGGTAGGTCACGCAGACTCCTGGGTAACAAGGGCAACCTTTTGAATCAAAATAACAGCACTTCCTGTAAAAGTCTTTTGTGCTTGTTCTGTAATAATCATATCAGTGCATTACCAGATTTGGTCACTAGATGGCTCCAAACACTGAAACATAGCAATGTCCACATACTTAACAGTGACATATACATTATCACATCAATAGACAAAGATGTCACCGCTATATATATATATATATATATATATATATATATATATATACACACACACGCATGTGTGTTTGAGTTTTGGGGTGCACACCCTAATGCAAAAGGCTGCGCACGCCTATGCATGTAACTATGCACCAGAGCTGATCTTGTCCAATATGCTCACTTGCTATGTGATATTATAGCATGTGCATAGGGTATATTATTCTTGTAATGTGGATAAGTCTGTGTAAATGCACTCACAAGGTCCTCCTAAGGGAAGGGGGCTGCTGCTATGTAAGCACAATGCATATAAACTGTATGTAAAAGATCCGTTGTGATCTTTTTTGGCTCTGCTACACATACACTTTAACACTGCCATTGTCCTTTATACTGGGTGCAACCTTGGGAGTGTGTGTTAAATGCAGAACCTCTAGAATAATGATGCAGGGCCACAGATGCTGGGTTTTCTAGATGCTGGATGAAGGGCAGTGTACAGGTGCAGATCTTCATAAGCAGACATAAGAAGGGACGTGGGAAAATGACTGAGGGCTCCATTTTTCAGAATGTTTGATTCTGTTGATAGGATAACCACAGATTCTGGTACCTGGCCAGTGAATAGTGCTTGAGGCTGAGGTTGGACTTGCTGTCAGGCTTTTTGCAGGTTGTAGCTTTAAACATTCGATATGGAAACTGAACCATTGGAGTCTTGGAATACTGCATTATGAGGATGGGACATTTGGTTGCTGCCATGAGGGATGGTTCTAAAGCTGGAGATTTGGACTTTGAAACAACAGGGGCTGGTGACATGGGATGGTGAAATGCAACTACTGAAGACTTAAACGCCTATGTTACTGAACAGGAGGCTTACTTGCTGAAATTACTAACATAGTCAGTTGGGTTATTTTCCACTAGAAGGAAATCGCAGGCGAGTTGGAGTATTGGGCTGTTGGCACTTTATTTGGGAACTAGTTGTATTTGGATGCTTAGAACGCTGAGTTGTAGAAAAGGTATTCTGGGGATACTAGGTTAAGGGCACAGAAGTATTAATCTCTAATTAGGAATGTACATGTATAGATTCATATGTAGCCTCCCCACAGGATGTTCCCCCACTGAAGGGTGTTTGTTTCCCTGGCCTTGATGGACAGCCCAGGGGGAGGAGAGCAAAGGGGACTTTCATGTGGCTGGTGCTGTAGCCTAGACTATACCTGCCTATGGTAATGGGGAAAGAAGAATTTTGATTGGCCACTGCCCAGCCATCTGTTCTTAGCTCTGTCAACAGACAGAATGGGTTTCTTTGTGCAGGGAGACCAATGAAAAGAGGAGAAGAGTGACCCAATGCCCAGGTTGGGAGCAGGGTGTCTTGGCTAGAGCTGCTGTGTGACCTTGGGGAGAGGACTCAGGAGCTTGGGAGAGACCCGAGTGGCCAGGAGCCTGTGTGAATAGGGCTGGGGGCCTGAAATGTATTGCTACAGGAGGACTGCTGAATGGTGGGCCTAGGCTGGGGGATAGAGAGCTATGTTTCTGATGTGCAAAGGCCATGTGCTGCTGACAAAAATGAAAGAATAATAAATGGAGAGAAATATATATAAATAAATGTGTATGATTATATAAATCTGTATATGTATTATTTTTTCATTTTTACCCTTTTGTGACATGTATTGTGACATTTATTGTAAGGTTTATTGATATTTGTTTCTGGTCAGTGTATAGCCGGTCAGAAATCAGTTATATGCTACTATATACTTTATGTTCCATTTTATTTCACTTTACTTTGTTGACCCACCATTTGATCGCATTAGGAACTTTGAAATGATGGGATTGATCCATAAGGGGTTACTACCATTTGAGTCAGGACACCATATATAAGTATTTGAAATGGACATGTTCTGTAGGCTCTGAAGAAGAGGGAAACATTAGCCGATGTGACTACAAGTGTTGTGGAATTTAGCATATGGACTTAAATGGATGATTTTATGATAATGCTATGAACAAGTACTGGTTTGTGAGTATATTCACCTCTAGCAAAAAGAAAGGTTGGGACTTTAAATTAAGCATGCAGCAGGAAAGCAACAAGGACACTATGTACTGATAACAATGTATTTATTCCATGTAACAATGCACATACTCATGGCACACATGCAAGTATAAAATGAATAATAACAAATAAGTTCCTATATTTTCAAGTGAACAAACATGGTAATGGTACAGGGCTTGCAATATGTGAAATTCATCAATCCATACTCTCATATAAAATAGAACCCAACATGATTAATGTAGGCAGAAACAGTCCAAACATTGGTAAGATTAGATAAAGAATCCGTGTTCTACACATCTGAATGTAACATCTGAAAGCTTCTTGTAAACATCTGAATATAGCATCTAAAAAAAATGTGTTTCATGGAATTATATCATTGGGAACTATGAAATGATGGGATTGATCCATAAGGGGTTACTACAATTTAAGTCAGGACACCATATTTAAGTATGTGAAATGGACAATGGAAGAGGGAAACCTTGAAACGCGTTACTGATGTGACTACAAGTGTTGTGAATTTTCGCATATGGACTTAAGCGGATGATTTTATAATAATGCTATGACACAAGTACTGGTTTGTGAGTATATTCACATTTATTTTATTTTATTTTATTTAATAAAAACATGTATTTAGGGTAATGCACTGGGCCTACATGCCCTCTGTGTTCTTCTATGTTGTAACCATAAGGCAGAGAGAGCCAGGAGTGCTTGGTAGAACAGTCTGAGGAACCAGTGAAAAGGCCAGTGGTATTGTTGAAGAGGGAGCCAGGTGCGTGTGCATTTTCGATTATTTGTTTTGCTGGTGAAAACTCCTGTGTGGTAACTGTTCTGTTTCAAACTTTTATTTAAGTTTGTTTGCCTGCCAAACCTTGAAAGAGAAGAGCAGGATTTAAAAATAAAAACATTCATACTCACCTATGTGATTGCAGCATCAGTCTCCCACTGGTTCGAAGACCGAGAAACAATTGATCACATGACCAATGATTGCTCAGTTCTCAGTGTCACCAGCTCTCTGCTCTGCTCCCCTAGTGCTTACTGGAGCCCTGGGCTGTGGAGGCGGCAGGGGCCACTGGCTGGGGCTCTCAACTGCATGCTGAGAGGCTGAGCCAGATGCCAATGCCCTGCAGAGCCTGGACCGGCTGTGTGACGTCAACCAACAATGGGCTAAAGCCTACTGTCAGCTGAATCTGGTTCGCAAAAGTACAGAAACAAGTGCACTCTTGTGACCCACATAAGAATTATGGCCAAAAAGTTCTGGCCATAGTTCTCCCTTTTAAAATCACAGTTCGGACTGGCGTGGACTTAATACAAATGCTTCTGCCCAGTAGCTGAATTTCACAATATCATAAGCCCATATACAGTGAACCCTAATGCACATATGCTTTGGCACACCACAATCCATAAATGTGAATGATCTGTGCATTACGGTGCACTGTGTTGCAAACAATAGTGCAAGTGCAATTTTTCTTGCACATTCCCTTCAAAATGTATGAGCTGCTATAATGCAACAAGCACATCTATTAATACATGCATTATTGTATGAACAAACTCTATGACAGGCTTAGAACAGGCAAAGCTGAAACTAGGATGACTGGTAGAACAGAAACCCAAAGCATCTGAGAGACCACAGCTGGAGTTACTAACAGAACGATAAGGCACTTGAATGACCATCCAGGCTTAGGTGGTAAAAAAATGTATTATTAGGGTTGAACTGATACCGTTTTTTTACCGACGAGTACCGATACTTTCAGTCAAGTACTTGCCAATACCGCGTACTGATGCAGAGTACCGATACCTTTGCAGTGCAATTTGAGCCCATACAAAATGAATTGCCTGGACACGGTGGACCTTTCTTTTTTATAAGGGGTCAAGAAAATGTGGTGAGTGTGGTCATAGAGGGGGAGCACGAGTATCACTATTTTAAAGAATATGTTCACATGCTGACCATTGCACCAAGGATTGTTTATGAACTATATATTATATATTTTACTAGAAGGCGTTTTATTTTTCCAACACAAGAATTACAGATTTGCAAGTGGAGCAGAACTTTAAATATGAGGACTATTGCATTTCGATATGGATTGATTTTTAAGTATATTATTGATATATTTCTTTGCATTTTGAGGGGAGGTGTTTTGTAGTACACCACAGCTTTTTTCACCTATAAAGTTTATATTTATTAGGACATATAATGGGTGGGATTAATCACTTGAAAAGTAGATATTTGATTCCTCTATCACGGGGGGAGGTGTATTGTAGACCAATTATTTGTTTGTAGATCTAATTTGGATTTATTACTTAGTGTTTGGATTGGAGAAGCACAGCAGCATTAGGGGATTGGTATACCACGTATATTTCCATCATTCTATGTACGGTATATCCTCACCGCTGGAGGACATATCACTTGGTGACAGCTGCTGCCACCTATATATTCCCTAATATACCATTGTGCAAACGTAGTCTAATTTATATTTTTAAATAAAGTCTTGATTCCTTTATAATATCCCTTAAAAATCAATCTGGAGTTTCCATACCAGGTAAAATAAGCTACTCAGTTCCCAGATATATAAAAATTACAGAATGCAAGTTTTTGTGTGTGCATTGCATGACTAATGTGCAGCTGAGATGTTAGATCACAGAAAAGAGAGACCTTGGGGGAGAGCAAAACACAGGTGCATCCTGTCTCCATGCCCATCGTTCAATAGGAGATTGTAAAAGTTTTAATGAACGGTCTCAGAAGCTTTTCAGTCACTAAGATTCAATGTTTTCAGGTCTGGTTAAAGGTACACACTAGCTGAAAATAAAAATGCATACCTGGGACACAGCATCCCGCCTGAGCAGTTGAGTTTTTTTTATCCAGATATTGCTATAGCAGACCCAGCCTTTCGACTAATTTTAACTATAACTCGGTGACCCTGGAACACACCTGCTGGTAATGCTGAAACACATTCCATTCTGAATCTTACACACAAACCTTGAAATTCATAAAGACTGGTGCAGTCCAGATAGTTCTTGAAAAAGAGCCTTCTAAATGTGGCACACTGTGCGCCAAATTCATGTACCTGTCTATCACTTGTACCTGAATTTGGCACACGCTGTACCGCTTTGAGGACACACGTGAGACATGTTCACAAAATCTGTCCAATCCAGGATCTCTCTCTGTACGCCAAAAGAGAGTTGGTCTTAATTAGCTTCACTTTTCTAAGAAACTAACTGTTAGTATTTTATTTTGAATTTGCTGCAGGTATTGCGCTTCATTGTAAAGTGACACATGTTAGAACCAGAAACTAAATCCTCTATTGATATGCATTGCATACAGCCTAAGTATGGTGTACCATCATCCAATTTAGAAGGAAAGACTGGGAGGTCCGCCCCAGAACGGTCACCCATAAAGGGAGTTTTAAAAGACTATCTTGGGAACCAACTTATAAAGCGTAAACTTTAATAAAAATATTAAATTCTTTATTAGTACAAAAAACATAAAAACTGGATAACCAAATAATTAATGATCAACATCATAAAAGGTGCATGGTAACAATCCATGTATATTACCAGCATTCATGTCCACTGCTAGGGAGGATCAGGATATGATGGGTTTCCACGGATAACATTGTTCTCAACATGTTTCGGGATTCATGTCCACTGCTAGGGAGGATCAGGATATGATGGGTTTCCACGGATAACATTGTTCTCAACATGTTTCGGGAATCTACCGCTTCATCAGGAGAATATTTGTAATCAGTCATTAGGATAATAAACACCAGATATTGCAGTATATATACACTGAGCAAAATTATAAACGCAACACTTTTGTGTTTGCCCCTATTTATCATGAGCTGAACTCAAAGATCTACGACTTTTTCTATGTACACAAAAGGCCTATTTCTCTCAAATATTGTTCACAAATCTGTCTAAATCTGTGTTAGTGAGCACTTCTCCTTTGCCAAGATAATCCATCCATCTCATAGGTGTGGCATATCAAGATGCTGATTAGACAGCATGATTATTGCACAGGTGTGCCTTAGGCTGGCCACAATAAAAAGTCACTCTAAAATGTGCAGTTTTACTGTATTAGGGGGGTCGGGGTTGTAGTCTTATCACACAGCACAATGCCACAGATGTCACAAGTTTTGAGGGAGCATGCAATTGGCATGTTGACTGCAGGAATGTCCACCAGAGCTGTTGCCCTTGAATTGAATTTTCATTTCTCTACCATAAGCAGTCTCCAAAGGTGTTTCAGAGAATTTGGCAGTACATCCAACTGGCCTCACAACCGCCAGCCACATGTAACCACACCAGCCCAGGACATCTACATCCAGCATCTTCACCTCCAAGATCGTCTGAGACCAGCCACCCAGATAGCTGCTGCAACAATCGGTTTGCATAACCAAAGAATTTCTGCACAAACTGTCAGAAATCATCTCAGGGAAGCTCATCTGCTTGCTCGTCATCCTCATCTGGGTTTCGACCTGACTGCAGTTTGAACTTGAGTGGGCAAATGCTCACATTCAATGGCATCTGGCACTTTGGAGAGGTGTTCTCTTCACAGATGAATCACCAGGCATGCCACCCATTGAGCATGTTTGGGATGCTCTGGATCGGCGTATATGACAGCGTGTTCCAGTTCCTGACAATATCCAGCAACTTTGCACAGCCATTGCAGAGGAGTGGACCAACATTCCACAGGCCACAATCAACAACCTTATCAACTTTATGCGAAGGAGATGTGCTCTGCGTGACGCAAATAGTGGTCACACCAGATACTGACTGGTTTTCGGACCCCCCGACCCCCCCCCCCCCCCAATACAGTAAAACTGCACATTTTAGAGTGGCCTTTTATTGTGGCCAGCCTAAGGCACACCTGGGCAATAATCATGCTGCCTAATCAGCATCTTGATATGCTACACCTGTGAGGTGGATGGATTATCTCGACAAAGAAGTGCTCACTAACACAGATTTAGGTATTTTGTGTACTTAGAAAAAGTCGTAGCTCTTTGAGATCTCATGATAAATAGGGGCAAACACAAAAGTGTTGCATTTATTATTTTGCTCAGTGTATATAGAGTTATATGTAAAGACAATTTCCAACAAACAATAAAGTAGAAAAAAATAAAGAAAAGGGTGAAAAAAGAGATCGATGTCACTTACCCAGGACCAGTGTTGTAAGTAACGCGATTAAAGTAAACGGCGTTACGTAACGCCGTTACATTAAAGGGTAACGAGTAATCTAACTGATTACTCTTCCCCTCGCGGTAACGCCGTTCCCATTACTGGGGCGGCGTTACCGCAATTACTCGCCGCGATCCGCGGAGCTGTCCGCGGCCTCGGCCTTAGGAAAGGCCGCGGCTTCGGCCTAGCTTCGGAGCGGTGGCCATCTTGGTGTACCAAGATGGCCGCGGCTCCGGCCTAGCTCCGGAGCGGCGGCCATCTTGGTGCACCCGTCGGCCGTTTACAATGTGATTGCTCCGTCAAATGACGGAGCGATCACTTGTAAACAAACCGGCGTCAAGATGACGCCGGTTCCTCTCTCCCCTCTGTGTACAGATCTGTACAGTGGAGGGGAGAGATCGGATGCCAGCACATACTCTGCAATACCAGCCAATACCCTGACAACACCCTGCAATACCCAGGTAATACTCTGCAATACTCTGCCAATACTCTGCAACACTCTGCCAATACTCTGCAACACTCTGCCAATACTCTGCAACACTCTGCCAATACTCTGCAACACTCTGCCAATACTCTGCAACACTCTGCAACACCCTGCCATACTCTGCCATACTTTGCAATACCCCGCAATACCCCGTAATACCCATCCATACTCTGCCATACCCAGCCATACTCTGCAATACCCCGTAATACCTAGCTATACTCTGCAATACTCTGCCATACCCAGCCATACTCTGCAATACCCCGTAATACCCAGCCATACTCTGCAATACTCTGTAATACCCAGCCATACTCTGCAATACTCGGTAATACCCAGCCATACTCTGCAATACTCGGTAATACCCAGCCATACTCTGCAATACTCGGTAATACCCAGCCATACTCTGCAATACTCGGTAATACCCAGCCATACTCTGCAATACTCGGTAATACCCAGCCATACTCTGCAATACTCGGTTATACCCAGCCATACTCTGCAATACTCGGTAATACCCAGCCATACTCTGCAATACTCGGTAATACCCAGCCATACTCTGCAATACTCGGTAATACCCAGCCAATACTCTGCGATACCCAGCCAATACTCTGCGATACCCAGCCAATACTCTGCAACACCCTGCCAATACTCTGCAACACCCTGCCAATACTCTGCCATACCCAGCCATACTCTGCAATACACGGTAATACCCAGCCATACTCAGCCATGCTCAGCCGTACCCAGCTATACTCAGCCGATATTACAGTTGAGGAGATGATGTGGATATTACAGTGGGTGAGATTATGGATATTACAGTGGGGGCTTTATGGTGGTGGAATTTTTACAGGTTTTTGCAAATTCAATTATTATTTGCTGATCCGAAAAATGATCCGATCCGTGACTCTGATCCAAGCAACGATCCGATCCGTGAGTTTGGGGGGGACAGATGTACAGAGGGGGAACAGATATGTGTGTGTGGGGGGGGGGGGGACAGACGTGTAGTGGGGTACAGAGGGGGAACAGATACACGTGTGTGGGGGGGACAGACGTGCAGGGGGGTACAGAGGGGAAATAGACGTGCAGGGGGGAACGCACCCCTTGCTTACAGTAATACTAGACCCGCCCCTAAGAATATAAAAAAAATCACAGTTACTTTTCTGAGTAACTAATTACTTTTCCAATGTAGTAACTGAGTTACTAACTCAATTACTTTTTTGGGAGAAGTAATTTGTAATGTAACTAATTACTTTTTTAAAGTAAGATGACCAACACTGCCCAGGACCCAAGCCTAACTGGAGTCACAGCACCACGGGGTTCCCCCGCGGCGACTAAGGGGGACGTGAAAAAATGGACGGACATCTATATTAGTTACATACTTCTCCGCCAGTCTCATTGTGTCCCTTCTCTTCCAGTCTCACTGCTTCTCCTCCAGTCTCATTGTGTGCCCCCGTAGTTTATTTCCTATGCTGGGATCACCATTGAGATATTTGTAGATTGCTATCATGGCCCCTCTTAAGCATCTCATCTCCAGCGAGAATAACATTTAGTGTTTGAAGTCGTTCCTCGTAATTGAGGTCCTCCAGTCCCTTTATTGGTTTTGTTGCCCTTCTTTGGACTCTCTCCAGCTCCAGCACATCCCTTCTGAGGACTGGTGACCAGAACTGTATGGAAAACTCCTGGTGAGGCCTAACCAGAGTTTTATAAAGTGGCAGGATTATAGTTTTGTCCCTGGAGTATATCCCTTTTTTATGCATGCTATTATTCTGCCTGCTTTGTTAACTGCAGTTTGGCACTGCATGCTGTTGCTTAATCTGTCATCTATTGATTGTCCCAGCTGTTCTCCACCTAGTGAATGTTTTTTGACCCCAAGTGCATTACTTTACATTTCTCAACATTAAACCTCATTTGCCATTTGTCTGCCCACTCCCTTATTTTGTTCAGGTCATTCTGCCAAATTTCCTGATGAGAGTTTATTACTCTGCTTATCTTTGTGTCATCCGCAAAAACTGAGACTGAACTAGTTATCCCATACTCTATATAATTTATGAATATGTTGAATAGAATTGGTCCCAAGACAGAGCCTTGAGTACCCCACTTACCACTCCAGACCAATCTGAGTACATGTTATTTATCACTACCCTTTGGACCCGTTCCTGTAACCAGTTTCTTACCCAAGCACAAACCCTAAAGTCCAAGCCTGCAGACCTCAGCTTGTAAATTAAGCGTTTATGGGGACGGTATCAAATGCTTTTGCAAAGTCTCTAGATACACGACATCCACAGGACTCCCCCTATCTAGCTGGCAGCTCACTTCCTCGTAGAATGTTAGCAAATTGGTCTGACAGGAACGTCTCATAAACCCACTAATGATATTCTTCTCCTCAGTAAGACTTTGGATATAGTCCCCAATCATCCCCTCCAATAATTTACTCACTATTGATGTTAGGCTGACTGGCCTATAATTCCCAGGAATATGTCTCTGTCCTTTTTTGGATATTGGTACCACGTTGGTTTTTCTCCAATCAGCTGGTACCAATCCTGTCATTTTGCTGTCCACAAAGATCAGGTATAATGGCCTGGCTATAACTTGACTGAATTCTCTGAGGACTCACGGTCATAAGCCCCGTGATCCTGGTGATTTATTTGTGTTAAGGTTTATAAAGTCTTTCATTGACTCCGGCCTCTGTTAGCCACGTGGGCATGTCATGTGTTGTGTTACTAATACTACAATCGCTGTCGGTAAACCCTTCTTTTTCCTGCGTAAAAACTGTGGAGAAGAAGGCCATTAGTACAGTTGCCTTTTTTGTGTCATCTGTAACCATCTTCCCATCCTCATCTTTTAAGTATGCAATGTGTTCCGATTTTATCTTTTTACTGTTTAATATATAAAAAAAAAATTGGGGTTATTTTTACTCTCTTCCGCTACGCGTCTCTCGTAATCCTTTTTAGCCATCCTGATTGCGATTTAACATTTCTTATTGCATACCTGCATAGTTCTCGAATGCTGATGGTGACTTATATTTTTTAAAGGCCATACTTTTCTCCTTGATGAGGCTACTCCCATTACGGATTAACTACCCAGGTTTAATTTTCACTCTTCTATATTTATTGCCTATTGGAATGCACTGAATGCACTGTTTGATACCTTTGTTTAATATGCTCCTAAAGCATTCCCATTTCTCTTCTGTGTTCAATGATTCCAGAATTTTGTCCCAATTAATGTCATGTAGCAATGACCGTAGTTTAGCCCAGGGGATCGGTCCTGTCTCATTTTGTTGACCACATTACAACATATTTTTCAAGTCTTTAGGGTTCCGTTATCGCAGGGTAAGGCGGAGGGGCCTACTATGATGTTGAAGTTTTTGGTTGTTCACCGCTACAAGGTGCATTTGAGGGAGTTACAGTCATTGTTGGGAAAACTAAATTTAGCGCGTCACATTATGCCCATGGGGCGAGTGTTTTGCAGGCGACTGACGGCTGCCACGGCGGGGGTCAAGGCTCTGCATCATTTTGTTCGTATTAGTCGGAAATACTGGGAGGACTTGTGGGTGTGGGACATGTTTTTGGAGCAGTACAACGGTAGGTCTTTTTGGCTGGGGCCTGCGGTCGACGGTTGGTTACGCGGCTTACTTTCATGGCTGATGCACTTTCTCACCTACAGCGGGACAGGTTCCGTCAGTTGGCATCGGAGGGGGACCAGCTTGGAGTCCCGTGCCCCAGTCATTTGTGGGATCTCGTTTTTTTTTTTTTTTTTTTTAATTCCTTTATTTCAAAGTAAATTGCATGACAAAAAATACAACAGAGAACCTATCCAACCGATTACAAGACAAGTGGTAAGAGTTAGAAGATGTGACAGTGTTCAGGCAACATTTGGCGGGTCGACTGAGCCTGCTTCTTGCCTAATAAACAATACAAAGAGATACAGTGCTAAGGCAACATTACCGAGTACAGGAACGCATAGGCTACTTGTTCACCGTTCTACCCTGTTTATGGACGGTCGTAAATCTGTTGGGAAAAACAGTCACTGGCCTGAATAAGCTATTACTTATTTTATTTGTGGGTATGTTAGTACGATCATCTATATGCCCCACACATGGGCGACCTTCCGGTCTCGCTGTTTCCAGGTTTAAACCTGTATCTTCCTATGGACTCGTGTGTGGGTGGCAACTTGAGAAAAGGTGGAGTACTACTTATGGGGAGGGGGGTGGGGGGGGATCTTGAGGATGGGAGAAGCAAGAAAGGGGGGAAAGGGGGAAAAGGGGTGAGCAAGCAAGTTAAGAGGAAGGTGGTGTCCTCTGCCCGGGGGGCGTCGGTGAGGAGGTCTGCCTGTGGGGTCCAGGACTGCGTGCCACTTCTTGGAGATATTCCTCTGTGTATATGAAATACTGCCAGGGTCTCCAGGTCTCGCGGAAGGCCTCCTCCCTATCGTACAAAGTGGCTGAGAGGTCCTCCATGTCTCTCAGTTCGTTAACTTTAGCGAACCAGAGGGGCCTTGCCGGTGGGTTCTCCGATCTCCAACACAGCGGAATGCATGCCTTGGCCGCATTCAAAAGTTGAATGGTCAAAGACTTTTTATATTTTTTAATGGGTCGTTCTGTCATATGTAGCAGACAGGCCGCCGGGTTCCCTTCCAGGGAGACATTGGTCAGGTGTCTGATCGTGTCAGTCACCCCCCGCCAAAAAGGGGTAAGTTTGGGGCAGGACCAGAATATATGCAGCATCGTGCCAGCTTCAGTCCCACATCGCCAGCATCGGTCTGAAACCTGGGGAAATATACGATGCAGGGTAGTGGGTGTTCTGTACCAGCGAGTGGTAATCTTGTAGCAGGTCTCTTGGACTCTGGTGGCGATGGACGCCTTCTGTGCGAAGTGCAGGATTTTTTGTCTTTGTTCGCCCGTGAAGTGCATATTAAGTTCTGTCTCCCACTTAGTTATGAAGGGGGGTGTAGATCCCTCTATTGATTGGGTTAGAGAGGAGTATATGAGCGAAAGACAATGGCGTTCTGGCTCCCCACGATGACAAATGCGCTCCAATTCTGTGAGTGGACGAGAGATGCCCGGTTTCCGCATGCAGCTGCGCAAGAAGTTCCGGAGCTGCAAACCGCTCCAGAAGTCCAGAGGGGGGTCCGCTGCCAATGTCCCTGCTTCTAAGGTGAGTCGGCCATCTGATCCTATAAAATCGCACAAGCGTAGTCTGGTACCTGTCGCCAAGCGTTGGAGGGTGGGGCTCTGAAGGCCCGGGACAAATTCTGGGTTACCCAACACTGGCACCATAGGTGAGGGTGTAGGTGACATAGTGGAATGCTTAAAGGCATCTCTTGCCACCGAGAGGGTGCTTCCCAGTGTGGGGTGGTCCGCCAATTCCTTTGGCAGGGGGGCGGCGATCCACGGCCGGCTCCCGAGCGTGCCCTCTGAGTCTTCCCCTTCCATGGTTACCCAGTGTTTCGCCCCGGCATGACAGTGCCAGTCCACTATCCTGGTGAGGTGGACCGCCCTGTAGTAAGCCTTCATATCTGGGAGGCCAAGTCCACCATCACTTTTTGCCCTGTGCAGGAGCTGCATCTTTATGCGTGGCTTGCAGTGTGACCATATAAAGCCCCTAAACATGGCTTCCAACCGTTTAAAGAATGTTGGGGGCAGGCGGATGGGCAACGCCTGCATTACATACAGGACCTTGGGTAGTAGAGTCATCTTCAGAGCATTACAGCGTCCGAACCACGTCAAAGTGAGTGTATGCCAGCGCAGAAGGTCTGCCTTCAGACGGTCGAGCATTGGTGCGAAATTGGCCTCGTATAGGCCTTTGGTGTCTGGGGTGATGTCCACCCCCAAATACCGAATGCGGTCTTTTGCCCATTTCAGCGGGAAGGTTTGTCTCAGACGCCTCACAGTGTCATTCCCTACTGTTATGTTCAGGATGGAGGACTTTGCCAAATTAATTTGAAAGAGAGAGAGGGTGCCGTAAGTTTGCAGAGATTGGAGCAAGTTGGGGAGTGACGTGAGGGGTTCTGTGACGAAAAAGATGAGGTCATCTGCAAACGCGGCCACCTTGTGGCTCCCCGAGGGTTTGGGGTAGCCCACAATGCCTGCATCAGCCCGGATGTGGCACAGGAGTGGCTCCAATGAAAGGATGAAGATTAGTGGTGATAGAGGGCACCCCTGGCGTGTGCCATTGCGTATGCGGAAAAAGTCGGATCTCGTCTCGTTGACTTTAATCGATGCCGTCGGGTTAGTGTATAGAGACAGAATCCAGGTCAGCATGGAGGGTTTCAGACCAATGTGTTCCAAGGTAGCCCGGATAAATGACCAGTCAACACGATCGAACGCCTTCTCCGCGTCAGTGGACAGCAGGAGAAGGGCTCGATTGGAAGTCTTGGCAGCATGAAGCAGATTGAGCACCCGGATAGTGTTGTCCCGAGGCTCTCTCATCGGGACAAAGCCTGCCTGGTCCCTATGAATGAGATTGGGGATATGTGGGAGTAGCCTGTTTGCTAGGATTCTGGCAAAGAGCTTTAGGTCAAGAGAGCGATAGGGCGGAAATTTCCACACTGCGAGGGGTCCTTCCCCTCCTTCGGGATGAGGGAGATAAAGGCTCTCAAGGAGTCCTCTGGGAAGGAATTCCCTTCTGTAATGGAATTAAGGGCGGCAACCAACGGTTGCGCTAGAGTGTCAAAGAAGGTTTTATAGTAAGCTGGGGTTAAGCCGTCAGGGCCCGGTGCTTTTTGGGGTTTGGAAGTGGCCAGAGCCTCACCCAGCTCCGTAACTGTAATCGGCTCCTCCATCTCCTCCTGCACGGTTACAGGCAGTGAGGGCATGCCCGACGCTGCTATATACGACCGTGGGGTTAATGGGCTTTCCCCCGATGGGTCTGTGATGTGTGGCTTCTCTAAGTTGTAGAGGCTTTTGTAGAAAGAATGAAATTCCTTGGCGATGTCTGAAGAGACATGCAGCCGTTGGCCAGACGGCGTTAGAATGTGGGGAATATAAGTCTTAGTACGCGGACCCCGTAAAGCCCTTGCTAGCAGCGTACCAGGTTTGTTTGAGAATTCATACATGGTACGCCGTGCCCATGCCAGCTTCTGTTTCGTCTTGTGGAACAAAATACCATGTAGTTCCTCTCGGGCCTTAAGAAGGTCCTGGAATGTGGCCTGGGCTAGACTCGCCTTATGCTTACTTTCTAAATTATGGATCAATGTCAGGAGTTCTTCTGTACGGCGGTTTCTTTCGCGCTTGAGTCTAGCTCCTATCCGGATCAGCGTGCCCCTTATGACCGCCTTGTGGGCCTCCCACATCACAAGGGGGTTGGTAACCGAATCCCTATTTAGGGAGAAGTACTCACGCAGAGCAGTCAAGATCTCTGTGCGAGTATCCTCTGAAGCAGAGATTCGTTCAGGGTCCATGATGGTGGGGATCGGGATTCCGTTCCCAACTGTAATATCAGGTTTACTGGTGCGTGGTCCGAGAAAGACATGACGTCTATGGACGTTGACACTACTCTAGAAAGGTCTTTGTGGGATAGTAAGAGGTAGTCCAGCCGCGAATAGGTGTGGTGTACCTGAGAGAAAAACGTGTAGTCACGTTCCTGAGCGTGAAGCAGCCGCCAAGGGTCTACCAAGTGCAATGCATGTATGTCGGACTTCAATCGCTTGAGACGTGAGTAGGAGAGGTGGGACGCGCCCCGTGACACATCGAGGGACGGTTCCATGGCAGAGTTGAGATCTCCACCAAACACCAATATACCCTCTGTGAACTCAAGGAGCTCAGGAAGGAGCTTCCGTAGAAATTGCGGGTGGTCTGTGTTGGGAAAATAAACATTGGCGAGGGTGACTAACACCCCAGACACCTTCCCTTTAAGCAGGATAAAACGGCCAAGCGGGTCTGTCTTCTGTGCTATGAACGACCAGGGTACTGATTTTGCCAAGAGAATACTCACCCCTTTAGATTTGGAGATCGGAGACACACTATGATATGCCAGTGGGAAGGCCCCATTGGTCAGCCTAGGCGTGCAATCAGCACGAAAGTGTGTCTCTTGCAAGAACGCCACTTGTGTGTTGCCTTTGCGCAGGTTTGTCAAGAGCTGCGATCGCTTTTCAGGAGTGTTCAGACCACGGACATTTAGGGAGGTGATCTTGAGGAGACCCATAGTAATACTCGGAGTTCCCACGTGGGAAAAAGAGGTCCCCCCGCTGCAGAGGATCAGAGAGGCGGAGGAAGCGTGGAGATCAGAGTAGGAGTGTACAGTGGAAGTTAGAGGGAGCAAGGGGAGAAGAGAAGGAGGAGGAGGAGGGGAGGAGGGGGGTAGGAGGGTGGGATGGATAAGGGGAGGGAGGAGACGGTTCCTGTTTAGGTAATTTCTAAGGACCCCTTGTGGGCACTATGTGTGTCCACACAGGGATCTAACCTATTGGGGGGTGGATGAAGCGAGAAAAATTGTTGTTTCCCTCTTCCTTTTCCCGCTCTGTGGGAGGAAAAAGAGAACAGGGAAAGGCAATCAGCCAAACAAAATTCAGTATGAGAATGGAATATAAATCTCAATAAACATGGAGATGCAGGGGCAGATAGCCCAGGAGAACATTAATTATTAAAGCAAATACAGTATAAACATAACATGAGTACCAACAGCACAAAGCCTTTACCTTTCACCTACATACCTGGCCTACGAAAAAATAGAGACCGCATGAGCATTAAACTTCGGAGGCGGGTAACTTCACCCTCACTGGAGACACTTAGCATCTCACCCGGAATGTCTGTGACCCTCCCATGCCCCAGCCGAATAATGACCAAGGGCTAGCCCATCGTTCACTGTGTCTAGGTTCCAGGCTGGAAAGACTGGAGGTCACGGTTATCGCTAGTCGCTATGGAGGGGCCGTGCGGGTGAGCCTTGCTCACTCATGATCCCAGGGCACCCCACCCTCCACCCTCCCGTGTGTACAGGCTAAAGGAAAAAGGAAGAATGATCTAGGTGAGGTGGCGGGCGTGTGGCTGCCCCATGGCAGACTGGGTATGTGTCCATAGGCTGTACGCCTGGGGTGTGAGTACAGGGGTGGAGGAGGCAACTCCAGCGCAACAGTCCCTTAGGTGACCAACCAACTATAAGGCGTAGGGGGGGGGGAGGCAGCCGAGCTGGCCCCTAACTGAGCTTGTCTAGATGGCAATGTACCCAACAGCCCAAAACCCCATCACCGCCCCCCCCCCCCCCCATACAGTGTACCTTGCTATATTTCCCCAGGAGTCATACAGCCAACCCCCATTAAACCTTAGTTCACTGCGGCTTCTGCTTTCCCTAGTCAGGAGTCCGTGGGTGGATTCTTGCGAGGTGTCAAAGTCCGCTGGGTAGCTCGCTGTCTCCGTTCGCCGGCCGTGCATGGTTCAAACAAAACAAAGTGTTCCGGTGGTAGGTAGGTTAGTGTGCATTAATCAAGGTACCTAACTAGTCTCTGAGAAGGGGAGACATTTAGTCCTCTGAAGACATCGGATGGGGCCTAGAGGTCTCACGGCTGGTGGCTCTTGAGCGTGGTCGGCGGGTCCGCTGTGATCTGGGAGGCGGTGGTCTCGTGGTCTCCTGTGAAAGAAGGAAGTCAAACCAGTTGGGCACCGAGATTGCCGGCTTGTTGAGGAAATCAAATAGGTCCGGAAGTTGGTCTGGTGTGCGTAGTTGAAATTCCGTTCCTCTCCTACGTATAATCAGGTGGAAGGGATGCCCCCACCTATAGGTGGCTTCAGCTTGTCGGATCACTTCCAGTAGGGGGCGCATGAGTCCCCGCATGGCCCTTGTTTGCCTTGATATGTCAGGGTAAATCCGGATAGGCGCGCCGTCAAAGTCAATAGTGCCCCGCTCCCAGGCCAGGCGCATAATTTCTTCCTTAATGGTAAAGAAATGGACCCTGCAGAGGACATCTCGCGGAGGGTCTGTTGCCGGTGGGTCTCGTGCAGCTGAGGGCGCCGCTCTGGGACCCGGGATCCGGTGCACTCTATCCAGCTCCAGGTCTGCCGTAGGCGGCTTCCCCAGTACCTGGTTTAGGAGGGCCACAACCGTGGCACGGAGGTCTGGGCCAGCGGTAGCCTCCGGAATGCCTCGGAGGCGCAAGTTGTTCCTCCTGCTCCTGTTTTCGCCGTCGTCTAACTTTAATTGCATCTCAATCAGCTGATGGCGGAATGCCTGCTGTCCTGCTTCGAGGGACGCAATGCGTGTTTCCGTCGTGGAGCTGGAGGTTTCTAGCACCGTGACCCTCTCCTCCACAGTGTCTACCTGTTGGCGTAGGTCATGTAGCTCTCTGGATAGTGCATTAACTATGGAGGCCGCCATCTCCTGCAGGTCCTGTTTAGATGGCAGGCCCGCAACAATGTCCCGTAAAGCTCCCTCCTGGTCGCCATCGGGCCCCCCCTGAAAGACAGGACTCATCGACAGCTCGGTGTTGGGGAGTGGGGGTGACAGGATGGGAGAGGGAGCCCTGTCACTTCGAGAGGGTTGTGAGGCATTGGGTGCTGCAGCCACCGACGAACCTTTCCCTGGCTGGGTGATTGCGTTGGCGTATGAGACACGCGGCGGCGCCATTTTAGCTGGTGTGGCGGGGGACGGGGCGCTGTGCGGCCTGAGGAAGTAATGTGCGATTCCGGGACCCCTCGATTCCCCCGTGTTCAGCGGGTGTTTGCGCTCCCCTGGCATGTACTTATTTGTGTCTTCTGACTGGCTGTCTGTCTGTTCTCTGGGCTATGGCCTGCAGAGCTCCATGTTGGGCGTCTTCACTCTGCCATTGCTAAGCTACGCCCCTGTACATCAAGTTTTGGGGGGATAGGGTTAGTCTTGTGTCTTTAGAGGTGGCAGGGTTGTGGGATCTCGTTTTGACACCGTAATGTCATTGGTTCGGCAGTCAGTAGCGGATGCAATCTGGGGGACCTATGAGCGGGGTTTGGCGAGAATGGCACAAGCTGGTAAGTAGCATTGGGGGTTGTTTCAGTGACGAGGACAGACTACATGTGTTGCTGTACTTTCTACAGGTAAGAACTGAAAAGAGGGGGTGTCTGTCACTTCGGTTAACAGTAAGATGGTGGGTCTTGTCTTTTTGTTTAAATTGGAGGGGGTTGAGGATGTCAAAAAGGCTTTTATGGTAAGGATGGCTTTGCAGGGTTACCGGAAGGGTCGAGGTAGGCCTGATTCTCGGCGACCTGTGTCGTTGGGTATGCTGGAAGTGTTGTCGGGGGTGCTGACCAGTGTTTATTTTTCCCCCTTTGAAGTACAGTTGTTCAGGATGGCTTTTGTTTTGGCTGGGTTGGATGTGGCGGACGTAGCAGTGCAGGGCAACACTGTCTCCTTGCTCATTCGCAAATCAAAAAACGATCAGATGGTTAAAGGGGCCAGGCTAGTACTCGGTGGGGTGGGGGGCTTGGCTCTGTGCCCGGTCATGGTGATAAGGGCTTGGTTGGGTTTATGGCCTGCTGGGCCTGGTCCTTTGTGTATCCACAAGGATGGGTCGGCGCTGTCACAGTACCAGTTCGTGTCTGTGTTTAAAAAATGTTTGGAGGCGGGTGGGTTTTTCTAGGAGGGACTATTCATCTCACTATTTTAGGATTGGGGCGGCCACGGAGGTGGCGCGTTGGGGTTTGAGCGGCCAGACCCTTCAGCGTATTGGTCGTTGGGAATCTCACAGATTTCGATTGTACGTACGCCCTCACCTTCTTAAAGGTTGGGGGGGAGATCTTTTGTCCATTGGGCTCAGTGGCGGATGGGGGGTATCTTTTGTCTGGTGTTGTCTGTTTTGATGTTACTGTGTGTGGCCTTATCGTGGAGGGTGTGTACAAGGTTTTAGTTTTTTTTCTATGTTTCTTGTGTTTTATGTTTTTCAGACCAGGTGTGCTTGATGTGGATCCTGGGCCACTCATGTGTTCACTGGGGGGGCTAAGAGGGCACTGGTTAGGCCGGAAGGCAGGCAGGTGGGTTCCCCCCAGGACGAAGCAACGGTCCGGTGGATTGGTATACCGAGGATGATGTGGTCTCGAGTGCTACTGGAAATTCAGCGGTACGCTAGGCTGGACAGGCCTCCCGATGTGCTGTTAATGCATGTTGGTGGCAATGACCTCAGTATTAGGGCGTCCAGGGAACTATTTTGAGACATTAGGTGGGATTTCCTCCACTTGAGGTCGGCCTTTCCAGATACTGTCCTAGTCTGGTCAGATATTATTGGCAGGGCAGCTTGGGGGTAGCCCGTTCTGTTGCTCGGATCAACAAGGCAGTGGCAAAATTTGTTGTCCATAATGGGGGGGCTGGTGGGCCTATCTCAGTATGGGTACCTTCCCTATCATGGAAATAATGATCTATTGGTCATTGGGCTGCATCGGGCAAAAAGTTGGTAATAGTTTGTCCCTGAGCTGGTGGAATCGTGGCTAGGAGCCAGGATGCCTAGGTGGTGGTGATACAGCCTATGCAATAGAAAATCTTCCTTCATGAACCTTAAACATAGCAGTTAAAGCAGGTACAAAAAGTTGGGTTATATATGTATATAAAAAGGAATTTATTTTATAGAAAATATTTTGTTATGGTTGTTAATAAAGGGGCCATACGGCCATTTAATCCAGAAGGTGTTGTGTATTTCTTTACTAGGTAGTTATTAGTTAGTAAAGAGGGGTGGGGCTAGTAAGTGGTGGCAGATGACACATCAGCCATACACCAGTCAAGATAAGGCCCGGAGCAAAAGGAACCTAGGTGTAGGGCCCACATGACTGGGGGAGCTGGGCAGGTTGAACTAGCCAGTTCCTGTGACTGTACAGGTCAGGGTGGGTGGCTTACACTGGAGCAATGGAAGGGTAGGGGGTGCGGCCTGGGAACTGGATTATCCCCGGGGGCAGGGGTGGTAGTTTCATTAGGTGGGGGCAGCAGGAGAGAGAGGTAACAGCACAGGAAGTTTTTTATTTCCCTCCCTCCCGCTCTATCTTTGAGACTGTGTGGTTGGTTTAATGTTTTTTTTTCTCGTCCAGGTGTTGGCTGCAGGGGTCTCTGGTTTTTGAAGGTCGGAATGTTGGAAGGAATAAAGTATGTGGTGTGGAATGGGTTGGGCCTATCTCGGTATGGGTACCTTCCCTATCATGGAAATAATGGGCTATCGGTCTTTGGGCAAAAAGTTGGTAATAGTTTGTCCCTAGGGGCCAGGGTGCCTAGGTGGTGGTGGTACAGCTGATGCGATAGAAAACCTTCCTTCATGAACCTTAGACAGCAGGTCCAAAAAGTTGGGTTTTATATATATATATATATATATATATATATATATATATATATATATATATATATATATATATATATATATATATATATATATATATATATATATATATATATATATATATATATATATATATATATATAAAGGAATTTATTTTATATAACTGACAGAAACAAAAAAAATGTTTTTCTTTTTTTCAAAATTTTAGGAAAAAAAAAAAAAACCCAGGAGTGATTAAATACCACCAAAAGAAAGCTCTATTTGTGTGAATAAAATTATAACAATTTCACATGGTTACAGTGTAGCATGACCGCGCAATTGTCATTCAAAGTGTGACAGTGATGAAAGTTGAAAAATGGCCTGGGCAGTAAAGGGGTGTAAGTGCCCTGTATTGAGGTGGTTAAAGAAAACCCCTAGGCCTCTTGCCATAATGTGCAATAATGTGTATTTGAACATTATAGCACACTTTCCTTTCAAACTTCCCCATTCCTCTTTGTCCCTCTGTCACCACCGCTGACATCTTCTTGTGGCCTTCTTCTAAATCCAGGGTCTAGACTTTAACCATCTTGATTGGCTAGGCAGGGATGTGCACAGCATTCCAAAATTGTACACTGGGCTGCATATTGTACAATTAAAATAAAAAAGCTAATGTGAAGGGAAGGAGCTTTTATGGCAGAAGAGACATACAGAGTCTTTTCATACTTAAAAATCTACCTAAAAGTATTTTTACTTAGAAGGGAATTCAGTTCTGCTTAAACTGTTTTTTAGGTTAAAACTGTGCTAATTTTATGTAGAATACAGTTAACCTGACTGTACAATTTTGGACTGTAGGTGCAAATCGGAACACCTGAAAACAAAAAACAAAACAAGCTGAATGAGTTCATAAAAACTCAACTCAGACAGTCTCCCTATAAAATATACTATATGTGATATACGGGCCGATCCCTACACAGATATTGCTTTGCAAATGATCAGATTTATTTGGAATGAACGCTTTGTGACCTGGTCATCCGTATCACTAATATTGAATGAAATGACATGAGATGTTGGAAATACACAACTGATCTTTAAGTGCCTTCCTTGCTTGATCAAAGGAAACTGCTAGTCTACAAATATCCTCTTTAGAATTAAAATTAACCCTATTTACCAAGCTTTTATCAGCCCACTCATCTCCAGCTTCCCTCTTTAATGACCTGATTCAAAGAGAACATTGCTTCCTGTGATTCCTCATCTATACCATCCAATTAATATGTCTCCTCGTTCAGCATAGTTCCAGGAAATGCTAGTCTTTATATGCCGTCTATTAGTATTGTTACAGATGGCTCTACACCTAGAGTAAGAAAGATGTGCTTGTTTACTGATCTTTTCATTATGGATATAGATGCCCATTTTCATAATGGATAGCAGTAAAAACCTGATAGGGGCTTAAACCCTTACCCCTATCCAAAGCTAGAAAAAAAATGTTTTTAGCCTAACACACACTTTAACCACTTCAGCCCCAGAAGAATTGGCTGCTCAATGACCAGGCCATTTTTTGCAATACGGCACTGCGTCGCTTTAAACTGACAGTTGCGCTGTACCCAAACAAAATTGACTTGCTTTTTTTCCCACAAATAGAGCTTTCTTTTGGTGGTATTTGATCATCTCTGCGTTTTTTTTTTTTTTTTGCTCTATAAACAAAAAAAAGCGTAAATTTTGAAAAAAACACAATATTTTGTACAACCAAACTAAAAAAATACTAATGTATATAGTGGAAAGCTGCCAACATAAATGTGATCTCACACAGCAAAGGTAAATGTTAGACATGTGCGGTTAGTTTCGTACGAATCGGAAATTCGTACGGATTTTTCGAAATTCATACATTCGTACGAATCCGAATTACGAATTTTTACAAATACGAATTCTGTACGAAATACGAAATTTCGTTTACAAATTTCGGATCCAAATTATCCGAATCCAAACTACCAAATAACTAATTTCAACTAATAGGAAAGAAATTCTAGCGCATATAACAAATGATTTGAATGATTTCGAGATTCATTATAACTAATATCGACACTAAAATACAAATAATAACGAATTATCCGAAAACGTATTAACATTACATAGCACAAGTCTATTGTCTACCAATCACTCAGAGGAAGTACGAAATACGAGTGATTGGTGAACAATAGACAATAGACTTGTGTTATGTAACGTTAATACATTTTCGGATAATTCGTTTTTTTTCTTAGAGTGTCGATGTTCGTTATCCAAATTAACGATTCGTATGAAATTCGTATTTCGTACGAATCCGAATTAAATTTCGTACACGAATTACAATTTTTTTTTTTAAACGAAACGGAACTGAACGAAACAAAACACATTTTTTGACGGCTCCCATGTCTAGTAAATGTTTAAAATGGTATGTGGCACTAACCTTCCAGGAACAATCCCGTCTATATATAAATATAACTATAGGTACAAGGATAATCTAAAATATTCAATCAGACAATAAATATCAATTGATAAATAACTTGATGAATAAATATAATGTGCAAATGTGCAATAAACCAAAAAAGTGCAAAATGCCGCAAACTATGCATTCAAATGTGTACCGCAGAATCCTTCAAAAAGCAATAAAGTGAAATGACCATATATGTGAAATATATAAAAATAAAAAATTTTATCCAATATTGCAATGCGACCAATAAAATGCAATTCTTCTAAAAAGTGCTGTGCAAATCCAGTGGAATAAGGATAATATGCAATATCAATACTGTGCAAATCAATCAAATGTGCAAATAAGTATATCATAAATATACAGTGCAAAACAGTGTCAGCCTTATATCCGTGACTGAAAAAAGGTTCAAAACAAATCGCAAGAACAGAAAAAATATTTTCATAAAAATATTGAATATGAAAGATATATTGCACCAGTGGCTATAATTATGAATAAGCAATAAGTCCACTAAGATAGTCCTTGGTACTAAATCATCCAGAAACTATCTATAGCGCCACATACCATTTTAAACATTTTCTACATTTTGCTGTAATAAATAGCCCCAATTTTTTTTTTTTTTTTTAAAAAGCTAATTGTTTCCACAGTTTAGGCAGATATGTATTCTTCTACATCTTTTTGGTAATAAAAATTGCAAAAAGCGTATATTGATTGGTTTGCGCAAAAGTTATAGCGTCTACAAAATAGGGGATAGATTTATGGCATTTTTATTATTAATTTTTTTTTTTACTTGTTCATGGCGGCGATCTGCGATTTTTATAGAGACTGCGACATTATGGTGGACACATCGGACACATTTTTGGGTCGATTGACAATTATACAGCGATGAGTGCTATAAAAATGCACTGATTACTGTATAAATGTCACTGGCAGGGAAGGGGTTAACACTAGGGGGCGATCAAGGGGTTAACTGTGTTCCCTAGGTTTGTGTTCTAACTGTGGGGGATGGGACTGACTATAGGAGATGAGAGATTGTGGTTCCCAGCTCGTAGGAACTCACAATCTCTCTCTCCTCAAAGAACTGGCAGTTTTAACCCCAACTAGTGGCCGAATAAAGGGTTAAAAGTGCCCGCAAAGCACAGCTGCCGAGGCGCCTGGCAGGCGGTTTGGCGGCGCTGCCCATTGATTTCAATGGGCAGGGGCGCTTTAGGAGTGGTGTATACACTGCTCCTAAGCACCTCAAAGAAGCTGCCTGCAGGACTTTTTTTGACGTCCTGCCAGCGCAGCGCCCCAGTGTGAAATCACTCGGGCTTTCACACTGGGTTAGCAAATGAGGCTTTTTACAGGCGCTTTACAGGCGCTATTTTTAGCACAAAAGCTCCTGAAAAATGCATCCAGTGTGAAAGGGGTCTTACTGTAATCAGCCTACATTTCCCATGAATCTTTGGGATGGGAGTGAATGTGGGAGGTACACTAGGCTTGTACATGAAAATGTGAACTCACCCACTTCAACATAAATCACACCCCTCATTCTGCAGCCAGCAAGTCATACATAACACACAGTATGGTAGGTTGCAGCCTTATGAATGCAAAGCATTTTAATATAAATGCATATTAATTTAATGCATTACATAAATAAATATAAATTAAATTAATACATTTAATGCATTTAATATAAATGCAAACCAGTACAGCTTAGCAATGTCCACCAGTGCCGCATGTCAGGGACCACCAGTGCCTCATGTCAGGGACCATCAGTGCCGCTTGTCAGGGACCATCAGTCAGGGACCACCAGTGCCAAATGTCAGGGACCAACAGTGCCACTTGTCAGGGACCAACAGTGCCACTTGTCAGGGACCACCATGTCAGGGACCACTATGTCAGGGACCACCAGTGCCGCTTGTCAGGGACCACCATGTCAGGGACCACCAGTGCCGCTTGTCTGGGACCACCATGTCACGGACCACCAGTGTAAAGTTGGAATTATTATCAGAAATCACAATCACAATATGGCACAGTGGGGATCTCCCGCTGTGCAAGGTATTGTATGTGAGAACACCGATCGCTGATGCCCCGCCCCCGTTGTTATTATGATTGACAGCACACTGTTCCTATACAGGCGGGGGCTGAATGAACAGTGCTCCGTGAGATGTTAAAAGCTTGGGATATTTTTTTATAACCTAACCCTGCTTTAAACTTCTCCACAACTTTATTCCTGACCTGTCTGGTGTGTTCCTTGGCCTTCATGATGCTGTTTGTTCACCAAGGTTCTCTAACAAACCTCTGAGGGTTTCACAGGACAGCTGTATTTATACTGAGATTAAATTACACACAGGTGGACTCTATTTACTAATTAGGTAACTTCTGAAAGCAATTGGTTCCACTAGATTTTAGTTAGGGGTATCAGAGTTAACGGGGGCTGAATACAAAGGCTTTTTCAAATATTTATTTGTAGAAAATGTTGAAAACCATTTATTAATTTCCTTCCACTTCACAATTATGTGCCACTTTGTGTTGGTCTATCACATAAAATCCCAATAAAATACATTTACATTTTTGGTTGTAACATGACAAAATGTGGAAAATTTCAAGCGGTATAAATACTTTTTCAAGGCACTGTATATACTTGGATAGGGATATCTCCCTGAGTTTAGAACATTGTTGTTTAATATCATATTTCATTTTATACTGTCAAAACAATTATAAAAACGAGTGGAGGAAGTGCACCTTTTGTCTCCATTGATAAGAATGATGTAATCCCTGACGCCTTGGTCCGGATGTCATTATAAAAACACACATACACAGAGAAGAATTAGCCAGTGAAAAAATAATTGATATGTAAGAACCAGCAGACGGCATCGACTGAAGCTAATGTAGTAGCAATCTTCAGAGTGTTTTTCTGGGAAAATGTTTTTATCATATTCAAATGACCTCTAGCACGTTGAATGCTCAGATGAACTATAAGATGTCTGGTGCTGATTCAGAAGACATAATAAAAGGAACTGCTAAATGTAGGTGGAAAGTGAGGAACTGGTGCCAAGTTATTAGAAGGCTGAAGGATTATTCAATTAAGGAAACGAAGAGGACATGAAGTTGGATTTGTATAAAATATAAATAACGATGATGAGCTACTGTAACGCCATGACCCAAATGACCACTTTTATGTAAAGCAAATATAAACTGGATTTCCCGCTGGTTTCAGGGGTATTCCATTCAAGTGCAACATTAAACGGCCATACTGATTTAAATATACTATACTCAGGGGCGGACTGACAACTCATGGGGCCCCCGGGCAATAGGAGATTATGGGGCCCCCGGGCAATAGGAGATTATGGGGCCCCCGGGCAATAGGAGATTATGGGGCCACACAGTATACACACACACAGTATACAATCACACAGTATACACATACATGTACATACAGTATACACAGACATGTTTCTATTGGCTGAGAAGATACCGGAGAGGTGGGGCAGCTATAATCTCTGCATTTTTAGACCAAAAGGATGTCGATAAGAGACATTTCAGAAACAGATGTTAAAAAAACACAGATTTTTACATACTGTCCCTGGTTTTACTGAGGCTGGCAACCCTGATGGGGCCCCTTAGTGGCCCGGGGCCCTCGGGAAGTGCCCGAGTGGCCGAATGGTCAGTCCACCCCTGACAATACTGTATATGGTGGATTATCCTGTATTGGTTTCAGGGCTAGCAGTCATGGAATTTCATTAGGCCATAAGCAGTATACATTGTGAAAATGCTGGTTCCCTGGTAATAGCTAGCCTCAATACCCCTGAAACAGAGACCCAAATCAAGCAAGCTGTAAAACAGACTTTCTCAGACTTTTTATCAAGGAGGATCCCTTGAAATAATTTTCAGGTCTAAGCGAATTTCTGCCAGAAAAAATATGCATTTCCAGCTCACAGTGCACTGTTGTCTCCAGTAAGTTGAAGATAAAATAAATTAAAGTGATATTAATGCTTCTTTTTTTACAATAAAATAATAAGCTTATAATTTTTACCTGTTCTGTGCAATGGTTTTGTACAGAGCAGCCCCAATCCTCCTCTTCTGGGATCCCTCGCCGGTGCTCCTGGCTCCTCCTCTTTGGTGAGTGCCCCCATAAAAAGCAGCTATGGGGGCACTTATGTGGACTCGCTCCCGAGCCCCCCTGTCTGCGCCTATTAACAGGGACAAGATGGCTCAGCCCTGCCCCCAGCTCCTTCATCACAGAATTTGATTGGCCGCAGGCTCCTGCTGCTATCAATCTGCCCAGTGAGGTGGGACAGAGCCGAGAGAACCACTGTTATCATGCACAGTGCTGGATCAGGAATGAGCTCTGATAAGTATAGGGGGGGGGGGGGGGGGTGTATTCTGTTACACTAAAGGTTTTTTTACCTTAAAGTGGAACTTTAGTCAGTAACTTAAGCTACGTAAAACATTAAAAATAAGTGTCTATAATGTTTAAAATCCAGCAATACACTGTCTCACAATACTTTTCACATGCTCAGCTGCTCTCTATTTTTTGCCACCGTTCCAAAAATGTTGAAAATGGCCAATCTACTGACAGCCTAAATATTTACCTCTACTCAGGGGCTCTGGGCTTAAGCAAAATGGCAGCCTCCAGCAAGAACAAACAGGAACAATGCTGGAGGCAATTTAAAGCACATACTATTTTTGGTAGCATTATTAATGTGGAATGTATGTTCCTTTCTAAAGAACATTTTTTTTCATTAAGTTGTTATGGGTAGAATGCATTAAAGTAAAAAGAACCTTTAACCTGTAGAACCAAAATGAATGTGGCATATGTAACATATTTGACATTGAGAGTGGATCATCCACTCTGCGCTATATACAAAATTGGTGATCAGTGGATGCATATGTAGCACCCCGGAGTTTAGGCAGGGTTGCTCCTCACCCTGACCCTGCATGGCCGTGCTCTCATTGAAGTCTCAGAGTTTGCCAATTAATCTTGCAACTACCTAAGGGTGTCCTGGCCTTAAAGCGGGATTCCACCCTAAAGTGGAACTCCCGCTTTTCGGAACCCTCCCCCCCTCCGGTGTCACATTTGGCACCTTTCAGGGGGGAGGGGGGTGCAGATACCTGTCTAAGACAGGTATCTGCACCCACTTCCGGCATAAACTCCCGTGGGAGTTTACGCAAGTTCCTGTGCGGGCGCGCTGTCTGCTGGGACACACACGTGTCCCGGCAGACAGCGCTGAAGATTCTCATTGCGCCGCGCGACTCGCGCATGCGCAGTAGGGAATCGGGAAGTGAAGCCACTTCCCGATTCCCTCACCGAGAATGGCGCCGGCTACAGCAGAGAGCCGAGCGAGCGATCGGCCTCTGCTGCCGACACCGCTGGAACCAGGGACAGGTAAGTGTCCATTTTTTAAAAGTCAGCAGCTGCAGTATTTGTAGCTGCTGGCTTTTAAAAAAAAAATTTTCAGTACAGTCCCGCTTTAACTGCCTTGATTTTTTTTATCATAGTTACAAAAGCAATTGTCTTACAGTATCACAAAGCTATGTAAATGTTTTTAGATAAAAGCAACTACTAGATATACGTACCTTTTATCTTCTACTGCAAGACATTTTGTTATCTGTATCTGTGTTCTATGTCAATGTATGTTTTAGTAATTATCTTGTGATGATTATTTTTGTCTAAATAAAACGATTTTATACATACTTTTTAGTGTTGTTGCCAATTTAAAGTCCCAATTGGGGGTATTACAATTTTTCTATGTAAATGTTTTTAGGACCTATTACTATCCAGGGAAAAGACAGGGAACGTTATGCTGATGACATCCATGAGGCCTCACTTTTGTTCGCGATTCTGGCCCATTAGCAGTGAGCTATGCCAGCCTATATTATTACGGTAATAAAACTCATGCAGCGCTTTTGTAATTATTAATGCAGGGTGGGAGACCGCGGAGCTAACAAAATAAATGTAAATTTTTCCTCATGCTTATGTGTTTCCCACAACTGAGAAGCGTTATAATCATGTGTTCAGAAATCAAGTGTTTCTGCCTGATGCTAGAGCATGCATTGAATCGTTAGTTATCACACCAGCACTCCTCCTTTGCTCCACCAGTGTAGAGATCCAAGTCTATAGATACAGTGCATCCGGAAAGTATTCACAGTGCTTCACCTTTTCCACAGTTTTTATGTTACAGCCTTATCCAAAATGGATTTATTCTACATACAATTAATCATAGTGACAATGTGAAAGAAGTTTGTTTGTTTGAAATCTTTCCAAATTTATTAAAAATAAAAAACAAAATACATGTTTTGTGGGAATTTCAGAGACCTGGTTCAACAGCTCTCATGATTGGCTGGCAACCATTCAAGAGTATACCCATTATTGCAGGGATAGAGAGGGTAAAAAAGGGGGAGGGGTATGCCTATATATCAAGAATAATGATATATGTAGATAATGTATAAGTGAATGTGAGAGATGATATCAATAAGGGAGCTAGGGAGGAGGTGTAATCTTTATGGGTAGAGCTCCAAAGGGATGAAGCTAAGGGGAAAATAATACTGGGAGTATGCTATAGGCTCCCTAACCTGAGGGAGGAGGGGAGACGGATCTCCTATCACAATTTGGATTAGCAGCAAGAATGGGAAGTGTTATTATAATGGAGGATTTTAACCGCTTGCCGACCGGCGCACAACGATGTACGTCGACAGAATGGCACGGACAGGCATAAGGGCGTACAGGTACGTCCCCTTTAAGATGCCGCCATGCCATCATTATGCTGATGACATCCATGAGGCCTCACTTTTGTTCGCGATTCTGGCCCAGTAGCAGTGAGCTATGCCAGCCTATATTATTACGGTAATAAAACTCATGCAGCGCTTTTGTAATTATTAATGCAGGGTGGGAGACCGCGGAGCTAACAAAATAAATGTAAATTTTTCCTCATGCTTATGTGTTTCCCACAACTGAGAAGCATTATAATCATGTGTTCAGAAATCAAGTGTTTCTGCCTGATGCTAGAGCATGCATTAAATCGTTAAGAGTGTAGAGATCCAAGTCTATAGATACAGTGCATCCGGAAAGTATTCACAGTGCTTCACCTTTTCCACATTTTTTATGTTACAGCCTTATCCAAAATGGATTAATTCTACATACAATTACCCATAATGACAATGTGAAAGAAGTTTGTTTGAAATCTTTCCAAATTTATTAAAAATAAAAAACAAAACAAAATACATGTTTTGTGGGAATTTCAGAGACCTGGTTCAACAGCTCTCATGATTGGCTGGAAACCATTCAAGGGTATACCCATTATCGCAGGAATAGAAAGGGTAAAAAAGGGGGAGGGGTATGCCTATATATCAAGAATAATGATATATGTAGATAATGTATAAGTGAATGTGAGAGATGATATCAATAAGGGAGCTAGGGAGGAGGTGGAATCTTTATGGGTAGAGCACCAAAGAGATGAAGCTAAGGGGAAAATAATACTGGGAGTATGCTATAGGCTCCCTAACCTAAGGGAGGAGGGGAGACGGATCTCCTATTACAATTTGGATTAGCAGCAATAATGGGAAGGGTTATTATAATGAGGGATTTTTTTTTTTTAACAAGAAATATAATGAGGGATTTTAACCCCTTGCCGACCGGCGCACGACGATGTACATCGACAGAATGGCACGGACAGGCATAAGGGCGTACAGGTACGTCCCCTTTAAGATGCCGCCGTGCCATCGGGCGCGCGCCACCAGCGGCGCGCGCTCACGCCGGTCGGGACCCCCTTGAGGCCGGTCGTGGGTCACGCGGACTCGATCGCCGCGGGGATACCCGCGATCGTCTCACGGGAAGGCTGAATGGGGAGATGCGGAAATAAACAGCATCTCTCTGTTCTGCCTAGCAACTAGTGACGCCGATCTCTGCTCCCTGTGATTGGAGCAGAGATCAGCATTCACTAGCTGACAGCCACGCCCCTCCACAGTTAGAAACACGCCTCTAGGAACATGTAACCCCTACACTGCCACCTAGTGGTTAACCCCTTCACTGCCAGTGTCATTTACACAGGAATCAATGCATTTAAATAGCATTGATTGCTGTATAAATGACAATGGTCCCAAAAATGTGTCAAAAATGTCCGATGTGTCCGCCATAATGTCGCAGTCACAATAAAAATCGCTGATCGCCGCCATTACTAGTAAAAAAAAAAATGATTAATAAAAATGCTATAAAACTATCCCCTATTTTGTAAACGCTATAACTTCTGCGCAAACCAATCAATAATCGCGTTTTGCAATTTTTTTAACCAAAAATATGTAGAGGAATGCGTATCAGCCAAAACTGTGGAAAATAAATGTTTTTTTATATATTTTTGGGGGATATTTATTATAGCAAAATGTAAAAAAGAATGTTTTTTTTTCAAAGTTGTCGCTCTTTTTTGTTTATAGCGCAAAAAATAAAAACCGCAGGGGCGATCAAATACCACCAAAAGAAAGCTCTATTTGTGGGAAAAAAAGGACGTCAATTTTGTTTGGGAGCCATGTCGCACGACCGCGCAATTGTCAGTTAAAGCGACGCAGTGCCGAATCGCAAAAAGGGGCCTGGTCCTTTGGCTGCAAATTGGGCGGAGGGAACCACGCATTTGTCTAAGGCTCGCCAGTTCCTAAATGTCTTGCAGGACAATTTCCTGGTTCAGATGGTAAACACAGATAGTAGAAACAGCAACTAGAAAACTACCTATTACCAACAATATAGTCCTGATCACGAATGTGGAAATACGGGGCAATTTAGGAAAAAGCGATCACAGGTCAATTGGCTTCAGTATAAATCACCCTAGGAAACATAAGGGGAATACAAAGACACTGCATTTCAAAATAGCCAACTTCCCTAAACTACGAACCTTGCTAGAAGGCATCATTTGGGATAAAACCTTAGGAACAAAGAACATGGAGGAGAGATGAATTTGCTTTAAGAGCATATTAAATAAGGGCATTAGCCAATGAATCCCATTGGGTAATACATTTTATACATTGTAAAAATGCAGATAAAAGCAAAGGAGAAGGCCTTCAAAAAATACAAGGTTGAGGGATCATCATAAGCATTCAGACTTTATAAAGAATGCAACAAGAAATGTAAGGGTGCAATTAGGGTGGCTAAGATAGAACATGAAAGACACATAGCGGAGGAAAGTATGTAAACAGTAAAAAAGGGAGGACAGACCATATTGGCCCCATAAAGAATGAGGAAGGACATCTGGTTATGAGGGTAATTAGGGAACTCAGTCAAGTAATTGCCAGACCATTGTTCCTAATTTATCCTGACAGTCTACTGACTGCAATGGTACCAGCTGATTGGAGACAAGCCAATGTAGAACCATTTTCTAAAAAGGGCCCAAAATACATCCCTGGGAATTATAGACCAGTTAGCCTAACATAAATAGTAGGCAAGCTCTTGATGGGGATGATAATGGACTATATACAAGATTTTAGTAATGAGAACAGTATCATTAGCAGTAATCAGCATGGATTTATGAGGAATCGTTCTTGCCAAACCAATCTATTAACCTTCTATGAGGAGGTGAGTTGCCATCTAAATAAAGGAAGGCCCGTAAATGTGATGTGTTTGGGTTTTGTAAAAGCATTTGACACAATTCCCAATAAACGTTTACTGTACAAAATACGGTCCATTGGCATTGACCATAGGGTGAGTACATGGATTAAAAACTGGCTACAAGGGCGAGTTCAGAGGGTGGTGATAAATGGGGATTACTCGGAATGGTCAGGGGTGGGTAGTGGGGCCCCCAGGGTTCTGTGCTGGGACCAATCCTATTTAATTTGTTAATAAACGACCCAGAGGATGGGGTAAACAGTTCAATCTTTGTATTTGCGGACGATACTAAGCTAAGCAGGATAATAACTTCTCTGCAGGATGTGGAAACCTTGCAAAAAGATCTGAACAAATTAATGGGGTGGGCAACTACATGGCAAATGAGGTTTAATGTAGAAAAATTTAAAATAATGCATATGGGTCGCAAAAATATGAATGCAATCTATACACTGGGGGGGAGGGAACCTCTGGGGGAATCTAGGATGTAAAAGGACCTAGGGATCCTAGTAGATGATAGGCTCAGCAATGACATGCAATGCCAAGCTGCTGCTAACAAAGCAAACAGAATATTGGCATGCATTAAAAATGAGATCAACTCCAGAGATAAAATGATAATTCTCCCGCTCTACAAGGTCCGGCCGCACCTAGAGTATGCTGTCCAGTTCTGGGCACCAGTCCTCAGGAAAGATGTACTGCAAATGGAGCGAGTACAAAGAAGGGCAACAAAGCTAATAAAGGATATTAGTTATGAAGAAAGGTTGCGCGCACTGAACTTATTCTCTCTGGAGAAGAGACGATTGAGAGGGGATATGATTTCAATTCACAAATACCGTACTGGTGACCCCACAATAAAGATAAAACTTTTTTTGCGGAAGGTAGTTTAACAAAACATGTGGCCGCTCATTAAAATTGGAAGAAAAGAGGTTTAACCTTAAACTACGTAGAGGGTTCTTTATGGGGAAATGTTGGATGTCAGGCTGTTGGCAGAAAATCCGACCGTGTGTATGCTCCATCGGACAATTGTTGTCGAACTTTCCGCCTAGCATGTCTTCAAATTTTCCGCCAACAAATGTGTGTTGTTGGATTTTCCGATCGTGTGTACACAAGTCCATCGGACAACAGTCAAATGCTCGGAAGCAGAACCGGTCAGTCTTGTAAACTAGCATTTGTAATGGAGAATTAACATTTGTGATGTGGCAAATTATGAAATCTCCAAATGCAGTGCACAATTCTCTTCTTCTTTGATGGGATAATAATGAAGCTGCTTTGCTGGTGATACTGATGGAGTTATTGCAAACACATTTTTTAAAGGCTTTTTTTTTCTAGTGATATCAAGAATAATTATATATATTATTATGTTTTTATTTATTTTTTTATTTGTGCAAGTTACCACAACACCATTATCTCGTAGTTTTTAAGATCAAAGATACAATTATGTTGATGTCCCTTGTCAATTTTACAGTTTTTTTTTTAAAATGTAACTGCCTACTCCCAAACTGTCATTTGAAGTAAAACACGTAGCCAAGTATTATTCTACACAATTTTTTTTATTGTGCATTAAAAAAAATAAAAAATAAAATTAGACTTGCTATCTGCCAATAGAACTTAAGCAAAACGTGCATCCTATGCATCCAAAAATATAGAAAATCTACCAAATAAAATCATTATTCAACCAAAAAAATAATGTCAAACAATAACTCCAAGCCCAATAATAAATAACACGTTATCTCTTCCGATTCCGCAACATGGCTGGTTGACGAACGGTTCAGAAACAAACTGAAAAGCGCTAAATGAAAAACGTGAAAAGAAAAGCGCAAATCAACACTCACCAAATTTCTACTAACACGAAATTAGCAAAAGTAGCCCAAAGGGTGGCGCTAAAGAGCTGAAAATCACATAGTCCGTCACTACGTTCGTAATTGTTCGCCAACATTTGTGTGACCTTGTGTATGCAAGACAAGTTTGAGCCAACACCCTTCGGACAAAATTCCACGGTTTTGTTGTCGGAAAGTTCGATCGAGTGTACAAGGCATAAGAGCGGCAAGGATGTGGAATTCCCTTTCACAGGCGGTGGTATCAGCAGGGAGCATCGATAGTTTAAAAAAACTATTAGATAAGCATCTGAACGACCACAAGTTACAGGGATATACAATGTAATACTGACATATAATCACACACATAGGTTGGACTTGATGGACTTGTGTCTTTTTTCAACCTCGCTTACTATGTAACTATGTAACATGTACATAATTATTCACAGTCTTTGCAATGACACTCATAATTGAGCTCAGGTGCATCCTGTTTCCACTGATCATCCTTGAGATGTTTCTATAACTTGATTGGAGTCCACCTTTGGTAAATTCAGTTGATTGGACATGATTTGGAAAGGCACACACCTGTCTATAGAAAAAGTCCCACAGTTAACAGTGCATATCAGAGCATAAACTAAGCCATGAAGTCCAAGTAAATGTCTGTAGACCCCTGAGACATATCGAGGCACAAAGCTGGGGAAGGGTACAGAAAATTTCTGCAGGATTAAAGGTCCCAATGAGCACTGTGGCCTCCATCCTCCATGAAGGAAAGAGCTTTGGAACCACCAAGAGCAGGCCACCCAGCCAAACGGAGTGATCGGGGGGAGAAGGGCATTAGTCAGGGAGGTGACCAAGAACCCGATGGTCACTCTGACAGAGCCCCAGCATTTCTCTGTGGATAGAGGAGAACCTTCCAGAAGAACAACCATCTCTGCAGCACTCCACCGATCAGGCCTATATGGTAGAGTAGCCAGACAGAAGCCACTCCTCAGTAAAGGGCACATGAAAGCCCACCTGGAGTTTGTCAAATGGCACCTGAAGGACTCTCAGAGCCCGTTCACACTACCGCAACTTGGGGGGCGACTTGTCAGACCGCAAGTCGCCCCAAGTCGCTTGACATGAGAAATTACATGCAAGTGAATAAGAGCCGTCTTAATGAACGCTACTGAAGTTGCTCCGACTTCAGAAAAGGTTCCTGTACTACTTCAATCTGACTTCTAGGCGACTTGTACCTATTAATTTCAATGGAAGTCACATCCAAGTTGGATCTCTATCTATATGGACGCGACAGTGTCTCCTTGAGGAGGAACTCCACGCCAAATTTTAAATAAAAAAACGGCATGGGTTCCCCCTCCAGGAGCATACCAGGCCCTTAGGTCTGGTATGGATTTTAAGGGCAACCCCCTACGCCGAAAAAATCCATACCAGACCCTTATCCGAGCACGCAGCCTGGCCGGTCAGGAAAGGGGGTGGGGACGAGCGAGCGCCCCCCTCCTGAACCGTACGATGTACCCCTACCCATTCACCTAAGGTGTAAAAGTGTAAATAAAAAAAAAACACAATTTTTTTAAATATTTTATTGCACTGCTCCGGGGGTCTTCTTCCGTCTTGGGGGGTCTTCTCGCCGGACTCCTCCGCTCTCTTCTGCTCTTTTACCTAGCTCTTTCACGAGCGGAGAAGCCCGGCTTTCTTCTTCGTCGTCGCCGCCGTCGTCTGGGGGTCTCGTTCCGCCTTTGGGGGTCTTCCGGGGTCTCTTCTGTTCTTGCTGCGGTCGCCGCCTTCTGCGCCGTCTTCTTCTTCCTCCTCTTCTTCTTCTTCTGCCTAGACTTTAACCCGATTGAACATCTCTGGAAAGATCTGAAAATGGTTGTGCACCAATGCTCCCCATCCAACCTGATGGAGCTTGAGAGGTCCTGCAAAGAAGAATGGGAGAAACTGCCCAAAAATAGGTGTGCCAAGCTTGTAGCATCATATTCAAAAAGACTTGAGGCTGTAATTGGTGCCAAAGGTGCTTCAACAGCGTATAGAGCAAAGGCTGTGAATACTTATGATTTTTTTCATTTTTTATTTTTAATAAATTTGCAAAGATTTCAAACACACTTCTTTCATGTTGTCATTATGGGGTATTGTTTATCGAATTTTGAAGAAAATAATTACTTTAATACATTTTGGAATAAGACTGTAACATAACAAAATGTGGAAACAGTGAAGCGCTGTAAATACTTTCCGGATGCACTGTATCAAACATTAAACATTGGGGTTTATTTACTAAAGGCAAATCCACTGTGCACTACAAGTGCACTTGAAAGTGCAGTCACTGTATATCTAAGGGGAACATGCAAAGAAAATAAAAAATAGCATTTTTGCTTTTACATGATTGGATGATAGAAATCAGCAGAGCTTCCCTCATTTCAGATCTTCCCCTCAGATCTACAGCAACTGCACTTTCAAGTACACCTCAAAGTACACTTCCAAGTGCACTTGTAGTGCACAGTGGATTTGCCTTTAGTAAATCAACCCCATTGTCTAATTGTTCTACTGAAGGGGGTTTCTTTCTCCACATGTTTTGGACCTGCCCTAAATTGCAAGACTATTTGAGGGAAGTGATAAATAAGGTAAGAAATCTGAAAAAATCTGGGCAAACTGGAAAGATCAAGTATCTGGCCTAATCAGTGTCTTTTCATAGAAATAATTATTGGATGATTGTTGTTATAGCTTTGTGCTGTTAACTACCCTTCTGATATCTTCATGGAGACATGCTTGTGTTGACTTTTCTTTTATAACCTTGTCTGCGATTTGTGGACAATTAGTGGGCAAATTCATGGGATGCCTAATTAAGTAATTGTGTAATCTTTTCTACAGGTACATTGCATGCAGCATTAGATATGTCTGAACAATTTCAATATTTAAAAATGTGCTACACATTCTAATGAGCAAATAATCTGTTGTTATTGGATAAATGTATTATATAAATATTTAAAAAAAAAATGCATTATGCCCCCACCCCTTCTGCAGCAATATTAATGGTGTATCTTTATGCATTAGAAATCCCTATAACCATAGCATCTTGGTCCAGAGTTTACCTTCCTTTTATTGCAATTTGGCACATGCTTTGTGTTGAGGATGAGGTCTGGCCATACAGAATAGTCAGTTTTTTGCAGCACATACACCTTGTAGAAGAAAGGGACTGGGCAGACTGGCCAATATTTTCAATTGCCTTTACCCAGCTTCAGGTCAGCGCCCGTGCACGTGGGTTAACACTTTGCCTGCAGGAGTGCTTATCAATGGCCAGGATCAGACAGAGCCTGAGGTCATGTGAAGAATCATCGAACATTGAACATGTAAAATGCAACAACAGGGTGTAGCGGTACCCCATACGGGCTGCTGAAAGTTGTGGTCCACCTGTCACCCTACCCAGCCCGGCATTCCCTTCCCAATTACCTTGGAGACAATGAACAGTCCATGTTTTTTTTATTTTTTTTTGAGGGATTTGAACTTGGATAGGAATGGGAATATATGGGGTGCCCAGTAGAGTTTCAGAACAGTCAATTTGGGACAAAACTATGTACACTCTTTGTACAAGACACTTCTCCAAACTCCTCCTGCACGACACTTGCTTGCAGACTATCAATCTCTCTCCTGCCACTTGCTTCCAGGTACAGCTAGCACATGGTTAGGCCCAACTCTGACTCAGTCAGGCCTTAGAAATTGCCATTTGTAGACAGGGACCGCAAGTCCCTTTTGGTGTAGAAAAAATAGAATAGAAAGTCTTTAGTGCTAGCTGTCCTATGGTGGACTACTGTTCCCAGTAATCCCTCTTGAGGCCCTGCCAGCCCTTCTGGCTGCAGCTGCCTGACTCCACTACCCATGTCATCACAGTCCCTACTGTTGGCTCTGCACCCATCCTAGACTGCACATTCCCAGTCCTCTCAGGCGTGCCTCCCCAGTTTCCCTGACTGTGCCTGCCACTCCTGGCCTCACAAACACACACACACACCGGTGGATTCCTCCTGAAGACTTGCCCGGCAGTACTAGCTCCCAGCTGTCCTCCTTGACTCCTCTCTGTGCCTCCTGTCCAGATCCGTCATGTGTTCATGAATGGATCCTTCCTGCACCCGAGCCCTAGGCCCAAGGTCACCCCCCAGACGGGGGAGCGGCCTCAAAGGCCCCAACAGCCTAGCACTCTATCCTCAGTTCTTCCACCCGACAACAACCCCCCCAGCTGGGTTCACTCTGAGTTTATCAAGGAGGCCTGCCCCCTGCAAATCCTAGTCAGGGATTGGTCAGGGTTCCCTGAGACACCTCAGACAGCTCCACCTCTCTTCCCCTCCTCTCTTCTAGAATCCTCTAGAAGCCAGAGGGAGGTAAACGAGAAGTGATGCTATCTGTGAGTCACCAGCTTACACTGAGCCACTTCAAGCTTGCACAGATCAAAACAAACAGGCCCTAACCGCTCAATTTTTATAATACACAGGAAGGGAAGCAAGACCCCAAAAAGCTTGCAAACTTGCCCAGCGAAGGCGGCAAATCATTGACCCCTCAACCTTGGCTTGGACATACAAACTGGCTAACTAAGCACAGTAGGCAACCTGCCTAAAAGCATATGGCCTGGATCATAGTACAAGGAAGAGGCTCAATGTTAGCAAACACTGTGATGGACATGGACATAAGAAGTTGGCCTTTATTTGTTTTAAGGTAATTTGTCACGAAGCAGGAAACACATGAGAAAAGCATCCATTCTTTGACTATTGGGTTGTAAACCTGTAGTGAAGCAGTGAGATCACCCACAGTGAAGTTGAACCTATTCTATCCCAAAAATAGTATGCATACAAAAGTCAGAGGTGCACAGCTCAATCTGGAAATATTTATGCAGGTATTTTGCTTTACCATATAAGGAATGAAGAGAAATGGCTGTGAATAGGTAAAACGGTTAGCTATACCTAGGAAAATTAGCCACAACCATAGTTGCTCTAGAGCTAATGCTCTAGCTGTGTGAGTGGGAGCATTTAAGAGATCATACATGCACTTTAGGAAGAATGGCAGCAATAAGCACAGCTTATAAAGTTTACTTGCTCATGAAAGATGTAAATGTCATATGTTGGCTTCCCATCACTCTAGAAAGTTCATGAATTAGAGAAAAAATACAGTAAAATATACAAATAAATGTAAAATATACAAATAAATGTAAAATATTAAAAAAAAAAAAAAGGTTTTATGCAGGGAACAAATGGGCCTGTAATTAGAACAGTGTATAAAGATACATCGCCTCTAAATAGTTTTGTTTTTTCTTAGAAGTTTTTAGGAAAGGCTCAAAGAAAGTCTATCCTTCAAACATACCTCTTCCCTTTCAATGGCTGTGGGGGCTCTGCCAAGAACATCAAAAAGTATGTCTTAAGAAAAAGATCCAGTATGCCCTTGAAATGTCACGTTGGCTGATTGCTGTTTTATACAGTTAAGAGCATACCTATTATTGGAGTGCTGGCTTTCCTTCACAATTTGTAAGGAGCCTGTGACATCAGAGTAACCAGACATTTACCATTGTTTATCCTTTCTGAACTGTCATCGGCCAAGTAGAGAATAATTCATCTGGAGATACTTTACTGTGGAAAAAGGAAAACTCAGTCATTTATGTTTTGGCCTTTTGGGATTTCATTCAGTCTCTGACAATGTGAAACAAGGAATAAATGGAAGAGTAAATAAAATTAGGGGGTATTATAACTTCCCTTTGAGAAGTTGCTCTATGGCAGGCAGGGCTGGTTTCAGTTAGAGACAGAAGAAATGTGTAAATTATATTATTATATTATATTCTTTCTGTGAAAGAATTTTTTAATGAATATTTATAATAATTATTAATATTATATGACCATGTACACAAATACTCTACATTTTTATATAAAATAACATAAAGCCATCCAACAATGCTTATTTGCTTACTGGTTTTACACACTATCCATCTTTATCTGCATACTAAATCAGATTCTCATCATTTAATAGGAATCTATTAGTTGTTTATAAGGCTTTTATGTTAACATGTATTAACCAGCATCATTTTAAAGCAAAAAAAATTGCAGTTGGGCATAAAATTTGATTTTTAGGGACAATATTGTGCATAATAGATTAGATACTGCTGTGCCCATCACAAAAATCGTAGATCACAAGATGACTCCAATAAGGCTAAGGGATACATCCCACCACAGCTAGAAGCAACCAAAAAAAGCAACCCAAAAAAAGTTTCTAATCCTCCTGTGGTCCTGCAATCATGCCCTCCTGCCAATATGGTCCTTCCACTAATCCGGGGGTACGTATTCTGGGAACATACTGGTTTCCACTCTTATCCCCTCTAGGGGCGGACCATGTTTTTTGATTAACGTCATGTGGCCATTGTCTAGTAATAATACATAAAGTCAATTTTGTTATTCATAGTTTCATAGTTTCATAGTTTGTAAGGTTGAATAAAGACATCAGTCCATCCAGTTCAACCTGAGTGAGTGTCTACAATTGTCCCAATCCCTGTACATTGCACACTCACATCGGTCCCTACCCTCAAGGAGCCCACAATCCAAGGTCCCCATTCATATACTAGGGCCAATTTTTTTTGGACAGAAGCCAATTAACCTACCTGCATGTCTTTGGATTGTGGGAGGAAACCGGAGTACCCGGAGGAAACCCACGCAGGCACAGGGAGAACATGCAAACTCCAGGCAGGTAGTGTCGTGGTTGGGATTCGAACCAGCGACCCTTCTTACTGCTAGGTGAGAGTGCTAACCACTACACCACTGTGCCGCCCGTTATTAATATCTCTTTTTTTGTATTTGCTCTTTAGAAATTTTATCATGGTACAGATATTCCTTACCACCCTGAAGAAGCCAATGTTGGCGAAACATGTCGGTTAAATGTATTCCAAAAAAAGTTTTATCTGTACCATTGACCTATGTTATCCATAGGTCTATTAGCCGTTTCTATTATAATAATTTTGTATGTTATATAGACTTTGTATCATATCTGTTAAGTGTGTTCCTCTTCTTTTTTCACACTGACGGGTATTACTATGTATATCTCTGTGTCTACAAATAATAAATAAGTGTTTTTACTTTAACCCATGAGTGCTCTCTTGATATTGGTATCGTAACAATCCCCTTCCAGATTTGATAGTGAAATTTGGTAGAAAAGAATAGCAATATGCAGCGTTATAAAATATATATTTATAACATCATTCCATCATTCATTAAAATAGATTTTGGTGTATTTCCTTCTATCATATAGCGCTATATATTGCTATTCTTTTCTGTCTATGTCATAGATAGTATCTGGTCAAGCTTTACCAGAAGGTGACTGTCAGGAAAGCCATGCTCAAGACCATGCTCAAAGGAATGTCTGGGCTTAAAGCTATGCGCATGCGTGTGAAGGGTCCATAGAACTGTGCACAGCATTATAACCCTGTGCGCATCTACACGAGCATATATACATGCGTGAGTGTACTTGTTTGATGATTTTTTTGGCGCCCAGTGTTTTTTTTTTAAGTCTCACAGGACTCAGGTTCATTGCTGAGTCGTCGTCAGCTTTTTCTGCTTGTGACCCGATCCTGTGTCCGTATCTCAACATGGCTTGCTGGTCCTGCTTTTTCCTGAACCTCAGCTTCTGACCCTGGCTTGCGACTCAACCCTGCTTCCTCCTTGCTGTTCCAGTACTTCTTCTGCTCGCCTGACGCTGACCTTGGCCTGGCTCCGATTCTGTTCCTGGTTCCGGACTCTGTACCCCTGCTGCTCGGTTGTTGCTGACCACTGCCCATATGACTATGCATTTAAGATCTAGAATCTGCCTGCTGTCAGCTGGTCTGCTTCAGCTCCACATCCTACTGTGCCCTGTTATACCCTGTCATCATCCCCAGGGGAAACAGGACAAGAGTTGTAAGGACAGCACTCTCATCAAGAGAGCATGTCAGGTCAAGACTACAATAATGGCCCAGATTGTTTCTTGTGCAGCAAGGAGGCCAATTGTATAAGATAATAGTCTCCTTATCTGGTCAGCTAGCAGAAGAAAGAAGAACAGAGACTACACTTCTCATTTGGTGGCGTTGTGTTTCAGTTCCAGTAGCAACGGACTGCATCATACCACAGGGGGAGCCCTTGAGTAATTGTACTGTGCTGTGTTTGATAACCTTGTGTTAGTGTGCTTCGTGCGGCCGTACTGGAAGTGGGAAGGTGCCCAGAGTCAAGGCATTGTCACTCTGGACATTAGTCCAACTTGGAGACGCGCTTGCAGGGGTCATTCAATAAACCTTTAAGTGTTAATAATTTGTGAATACTCATTGCATTATCACATTAAGTTTGGATGTTGATACAGTTTATTGTAACCACTGTTTTAAACCAGTTCAGTAAAATTACATTCTGGTTAATCATAATTGGTGTGAGGCTTGTTCATTCTCCTAACAGGTGGAGCAGCAGATACCCAGGTAACAGCCAAGGTACGGTATATGTAAACTTTTATTAATGAGTTGTTCTTTCTTTCTGGGTTTCACGCCAACACTGTTACACAGCTGTGTCAAGTGGGTTGAGCCAAATCATTGGGGGGTGGAAAAGCAGAGTACAGGCCCATTCAATTACCAGCAGCTCCTTCGGGGGTAAGTGCTACATACTGAACATTCATTTGGGTCCCTCCTACTCAAGGAGCTTATAATCTAATGGTCCCTAGCTCTCATACATACCAGAGCCAATTTAGACAGCAGCCAGTTAACCTACCAGCATGTCTTGGTATTGTGGGAAGAAAGCACGCGCAAGCACAGGGAGAGCATGCAAACCTAATGCAGGTAGTGTCATCATGACTGGGATTTGAACCAATGATCCAAGGTAGATCTGCTAACTAATAAGCCACTGTGCTGTACATACATCAAACTTTTCCTTATATGTCCCTTCTTTTCAAGAGTTTCATGCAGATCCCAAGGGAGAGATTGCTTGTACTGGTTTAAAAATCTTGTTGAATCTCTGTTGTCTCATGATAGCTCTGGCTGGCAGATCACAGAGGAAAAAGTGACTGGGCTAGTTAGAAAACCTTGTCCAATCGCCATTGTGGCCCATGATAGATCTGTCTGATAGATCACAGAGGAAAAAACAACTAGACTTTGTAAGAAATGTCTAGTTGCTATTGGCTGGCACTCTCTAAGACATGCCAGTCACTCCCCTGTTGTCAGTGTAGCCTAATCAGGAACCCTCGTACTAACGTTACTGTTTATGGGCAAAGATAGGCCAATAAACAAAGTGAAACAGACAGATTGTGCTTGCATAAATATAGGCAGCTGATAATAACTTGGTATTGCCATTAACAAATGTACTTTCTGCCTAACCTGCAAACCAAGAAAATGCTACAATATGGCCTTAGCTTGCCTTTATGAAATGTGTGAGATGGTATCTGCAGAAGTATACGCTTTGTACAATTTCATTCTGAAACAAAAGAACTGCCTTACGTAATGGAACATATTTTTCCTCCTTCTTTGCTCTGATTTTTCTCAGTAAAGCAGCACATACAAAGCCAAAGGAAATAGCCTACACTTTTTTCTTTCTTTTACAAGCCGGGCTAAGAAATTTCACATGGGAGAATTCCGGGCTGGCGTTCAAACTTAAGCGATGGAAATTTTTAGAAAACATTCTTATTTAACCATCGCCTTCTGAGTTGTGCTTTACTAGAATTTGTATATGCTTGTTTTCATCTTGCTGAATGTTGCTAGTCTGCAGATGCAGGAATGTAGTGATAGTGGACAGGAAGTGAACTCTGAACTGACCTATCACTTTGCATCCAAGATCAGGACACTGGAAAATGAGGTCAAGTTCAAAGAGTCACTTCAGACAACCAGTAAACTCAAGCTTCTCCAGGAAATATTGCAATTTAGCTGAAATAAGACAGCCTCACATATGAAAGTTACATGTCAGACCCAGACATTCAAAAGTACCTATAATGATTCTTGCATATGGGTGAAGACGTCATGCCATAACCCTACCTCTAAGGCTGCTTTCACACTGAGGCAGGCGGGCGCCGGCGGTAAAGCTTTACCATCATTTTTAGCGGCGCTGTTCGGCCACTAGCGGGGGCGGTTTTCACCCCCGCTATCGGCCAAAAAAGGGTTAAAATTGCCCGCTGCAGCATCGCTTTGCCAGCGGGTTTGCAGCGCTGCCCCATTGTTTTCAATGGGAAGGGGCGCTTTAGGAGCGGTGAATACACCGCTCTTACAGCGCTCCAAAGATGTGGCTTGCAGGACTTTTTTGACCGTCCTGCAAGTGCACCGCTCCAGTGTGAAAGCCCTCGGGGCTTTCACATTGGAGTGAATTGAGCGGCTCTTTCAGGGCACTGTCTCAAACTTCTCACATTGCTGACCCATTTCCTTTTTATATTCTCGAGATTTTATTTGTCACATGCCAATATGAATAAATTTTAAATATTTTTGACCTGCACCATCGGAGTCGCTTCCATTCTTCTCTTTTTCCCCTGGTTGGTGGGATCGCATTGAGTGGACCGGTTGGTGACTTTACAACTTGTCGATAAGAGGTCTATCGTTTGTGGTGGATGCTGTCTGGTGTTTGCCTGCCGAGGTGTCTACCTTCCGTTCCCGTCTGCCTGATTCGGTACCCATTGGTGCAAGAGGTTCAGCGCTTAAGCCTGCTTGATACAAATACCGTATGGTAGCTGTATCCAACACTTGCGGTAAGAGTACCCAATCTATTTATATCACCAGTCAAGCTGTCTTACAGTTATTTCCATCCAGTCTTCTCCTGTTCCTGAGCTACTCTGAAGGATTCGTTATTTTCAGTGTTTCACTTGATTCGGACTCTGCAACACATTGTTGCTTTTGGTGTTATTATTTGCACTTATCATTCATTTTGCTTATGTCACATTCTCCATTGGCACATATTACTTATTTCACATTATTGGTAATACTCACGTTTCAATGTGGGTATTTGTATACACGTTTTAATTTTTGTTATATAACATTCACCTTTACATAGTGTGTATACTCTAGCGCTACATTTTCTTGTTTACACTGAAGGAGGCAGACTACGAGGACTTTTAAGCATTTTTTTTTGGGGTGCAACACCACTTTAATGATAATGGTAAACAGGACAAATAGAGAGGGTATATTTCCCTAACAGGGGCAAAAAACTTAGCGCAAATTAATCACCAGGACCGAATGGCTTACACCTGAGAGTCCTCAAAGAACTTAGTAAGGCTATAGCCAGACTGCTATTCCTAATTTTTATGGAGAGCATACTGACAGGAATAGTACCAGTGGATTGGAGAAGAGCCAACGTGGTACCAATATTTAAAAAAAGGGTCAAAACATATACCTAGGAACTTCAGACCGGTCAGTTTTATTAGCAGTTTCTTGAATCATGCGCTTGGAAGCATACTGCAGTGCCACCTACTGGATAGAAAGGTATAATGCATACAGTACATATTGTCAGTTTATATAAGCAACTTTACATTACATGCTGTTGTTCTTTTCCAACACCCCTTCTCAACAGCACATGCTTTGTCAAATTATATTCAGCTTCTTCTGGAAATAACTATGACGTTCCGTCAACAAAGGCTTGGTGAGTGCATCAGCAGTCATCTCATCTGACGAGCACTATTGAATGTCAATAACACCTTGCTCTAAATTGTCCCTCAGTAGGTGATACTTGACGTCGATGTGTTTGGTCCTAGGATTGGCCCTTTCTGATTACGTAAGCTTTATACAACCCTGGTTGTCTTCAAAAATGGGAATTGGTTTTGAATTGTCTATCCCAATTTTTACAAAAAGTTGACAAATCCATATCGCTTCTTGACATGCATATGCTGCTTCAATGTACCGTATTTGCCGGCGTATAAGACGACTGGGCATATAAGACAACTGGGCGTATAAGACGATCCCCTATTTTTCCAGTGAAAACTTAGGTTTTGGGCTATACTCGCCGTATAAGACTACCCCCTTCCGAGGCAACACCATTAAAAAAAAACATCAGACTTAACATTTGATTTAAACACGGTCATTTTAATGAACCATCAAAAACATTAAAAAAAAAACATCAGACTTAACATCAGATTTGATTTAAACACAGTAATTTTAATGAAAATGGTTGATTTTCTGGTACTTAAAATCCTTCAAAATCCTCTTCATGTTCATCCTCTGACATTATAAGTTCATCAATGACATCTTATGGTACATTTGTAAAACAATCATCATACGGATCCAATTCCACATCAGATGGTGTGGCTTCAGCTTCGGCTTCCCCTTCATCTTGCCACAAGTCATCGTCCTCCATACCATCCAATGAATTTGATATGCCACACTTCTTGAAAGACTTCATTACTTTTTCTATGGAGCACACATGTTTCCTCCTTTTGTGAATGACTTTTCGCCGCTAACCATCCACTCATTCCACTGTTCTCGAATGCGGCCTTTAAATGGTTTGTTCAGGCACACATCCAGTGGCTGTACCAACGATGTCAATCCTCCAGGAATAACCGCTGCATCTGTGTTTATTCTTTTCAGCCTTTCCTTTGTGCAAGGAGTTAAATGAGCCCTGAACATATCCCACACCAGTAGGATACGTTCTCGACGAAGTCCACCTGGTCGTCTACTCCACACATTTTCAAGCCTAATGCCACGTACACATGATCGGACAATCCGCCGGACTTTCCAGCGGAGGTCCGCCGGACTTTCCAGCGGAGGTCCGCCGGACTTTCCAGCGGAGGTCCGCCGGACTTTCCGAATGTACGGACTTGCCCACACACGCCCAAACTTTTCCGGCAGACAATTCGCCAGAGTCTTGGCGGAAGTCCGCGGGACTTTTGAAATGAATGGACTTGCCCCACACACGGAGTAAAGTCCGTTCATTTAGAACGTGACTCCAGGTAGACGGGACTAGCGAAGGAAGTCAATGCCGCAGCCTCGATCAGCGACATTGACACCTCGCTAGCCCCGTCGCCTGGTATGGATTTAAAGGGGAATCCCTACGCCGAAAAAAAAAAGGCGTGGGGGTCCCCCCAAATCCATATCAGACCCTTATCCGAGCACGCAGCCCGGCCGGTCAGGAAAGGGGGTGGGGAAGAGCGAGTGCCCCCCCCCAAGCCGTACCCTCAACATGGGGGGGTGCCTTGGGGAAAGGTGGGCCCTGTGGGCCCCCAACCCCAAAGCACCTTGTCCCCATGTTGATGAGGACAAGGGCCTCTTCCCGACAACCCTGGCCTTTGGTTGTCGGGGTCTGTGGGTGGGGGGCTTATCGGATGTGCCCCTACCCATTCACCTGGTGAAAAAAGTGTAAATAAAAAAACACAACACAAGTTTTTAAAATACTTTATTACACAGCTCCAGGGGTCTTCTTCCGTCTTGGGGGGTCTTCTCGCTGGACTCCTCCGATATCTTCTGCTAGCTCTTTTACTAGCGGAGGAGCCCTGCTTTCTCCTTCGTCGCCGCCGCCGTCCGGGGGTCTTGTTCCGACTTTGGGGGTCTTGTCCCGCTCTTCTGTTCTTCTTGCCGCCGTCTTCTGCTTCTTCTTCTTCTTTCTTCATCTTTATATTGTCTTGCAGCAGCGCAGTTTTTATGCTCCTTGGCAACGTTTACAACTTTGAGCTTGAAACTGGCTTCATGTTTCCTTCTCTTTGCTGGAGCCATGATGGGGCCCTGTCTATCAGCCATTTCACACTACAGGAAATCTGAAATCTGTCAGGTATTGTAATCTGTCAGGTATTACGCTATCACTTTTATGAAATCAAAAAGGAAACTGGTGAACTACAAGTCCCAGAGATCCCACAATTGGTAACGTAGGTAGCAACAATGGCTCCTCTCCTCCAAAGCACCATAAATCATACCGGTATTTTATATGAAGGGGAGATCTGGAGCTGGATGTGCAGTACAGGATGTTGGCTACCGGTACACAAAGTATATGATGCTTTGTTACCGTATGTACAGTAGCGCCAGGTACTCACAGTATATGATGCTTTGTAATATACCGTACAGTAGCGCCAGGAAGACACAGTATATGATGCTTTGTAATTCCGGTACAGTAGCGCCAGGTACACACTGTAAATGGTAATATGATGCTTTGTTAGTAGGTACAGTATATACCGGTATGCTTTGTTAGTAGGTACCGTACAGTATATATGATGCTTTGTTGCTTTGTTAGTAGGTACAGTATACCGGATATGATGCTTTGTTAGTAGGTACAGTATGGTATATATGATGCTTTGTTGCTTTGTTAGTAGGTACAGTACCGTATATGATGCTTTGTTAGTAGGTACAGTACGGTATATATGATGCTTTGTTGCTTTGTTAGTAGGTACAGTACCGTATACCGTATATGATGCTTTGTTATTAGGTACAGTGTTATGATGGTTACTGCAAGCTTGTCACTTCCTCACTGGTAAAACTTAGGTTAGGTTAACGATAGGGCTTTTAAATGAATCACAAAGAAGTGTACCATACAGTATACCGGTATACCGGTATTTTGTTTGTATAGTCCGAATACAGTGTGCATACAGTGTGCACCACTGAGCCAATCACGGCAGGCAATGCATTTTACCAATCTGTTGATGGATGCAAAGCCTGCTCGGATTGGCAGAGGCTGTGACATCATCAGCCCATGCCGCTCTGACTCATGTATATCCTGCTCGGATTAGCAGAAGTTGTTTCTCCAATACGAGCAGGCTTAACAGGCTCTGCATTCAGCAACAGAGTGCATCGCCCGCCAGGATTGGCTGAGCGGCGCACAGTGTATGCACACAGCATTACTGAGCACCCATCGGCCTCTTCACCCGGTACCGAAAACCCAACTGGGTTTTACTTCAATCTGGCGGCCTTTTCAGCAGGTACTGAGAACCCAGTGGGCTTTACGTCCATCTGGTGGCCTCTACACCAGGTACTGAGCACCCGGCGGGTTTTACATCTGTTTTGCGGCTGTGTAATTCGGGTGTAAAAGGTCGTCTTATATGCCGGCAAATACGGTACTCTGCTTCAGTTGAAGATAGAGCGACAGTTGTTTTGCTTTTGACTAGACCAACTTATGGTTCCTTCCCCATACTGGAAGATGAATCCACTTGTGGATTTGCAGAATGTGTAGTCCCCGGCCCAATCAGCATCCACATATACGACCAGTTTTGTATCTGATGTTGCTGGTAACCGTACCTTCATCTGAATTGTTTGTTTAAGGTATTGTATCACTCTTTTTACTGTGAAACTTTCCTGCATGTCATGCCCACTGCTGCGGCTATGTCTGGTCTTGTCACAGTGGCAACATATAGCAGCTTACTGATTGCTCTGCGCTACATATCTTTGTTGGGTAGCAAGTTTTCTGCATCATTTCTCTTTTGAAAGCCTGGTTCCATAGGAGTTTTCACTTTCTTTGCATCTTGCATATAGAACAGAGATTGGTTGAGAAGATAACTTCCATCTTTTTTTCTGAATTGTAATCCCCTTCTTGTTCAAAACAAGTTATAATGTCATCAACATAGATAAGGATGTATATCCATCTTCTTGATTCTTGGAGTAGACAGGGGTCTGCTTTACTTCTTGAGAATCCCTCTCTGATAAGCACTTCATTCACTTTCTCATTCCACATCCTTGCAGATTGCTTAAGACCATAGATGCTCTTCTGAAGTTTACACACGAGGTTGTCTCCTTGCTCAAACCCTAGTGGTTGCTCCATGTAGAGATCTTCCTTAATGTCTCCATATAGGAAAGCAGCTTTAACATCTAGGTTTTTGACTTGCATGCCCTTCCTGGCTGCAACACTAAGAAGCGCTCTGATGGCGGAGTGTTTTATGACGGGAGCGAATGTTTCATCGTAATCTTCACTGAATTTCTGGGAGTAACCCTTGGCAACTAGTCTGGCTTAGTACTTGTGGATATTCCTTTCTGCATCTGACTTTACTTTGAAAGTCCACTTACTTCCTATAGTTTTGCGGTTAGGAGGGAGTTCTGTGAGTGTCCAGTTTTTATTTTCTTGAAGTGACCTTAATTCTTCTTCTGTTGCCTTTCTCCATTTATGGGCTTCACATTTTGGCAGTTTTTCAACATCTTCCCAGGCCGCTAGTTTAAGTATGCTGTGTGTTTTGACAATGTAGGACAGCTTGCTGGGTGCTATCCCCTTTGTAGACCGAGTGGAACTTCTGACTTCAGGCAGTTCAACAGGATCTGGTGGGGAACTTGATTTAGGCATTGTGAGTTCCAACTCTTGTTCTGACTCCTGCACAGGTTTGCTTTGGTTGACCTTTTCTTCTGGTTTGCTGGGTATATTCACTTCACAGCTTTCAGGGATCAGTGTTTCTGATGATGGGCTCTCATCAAAATAAACACCACGACTTATTGTCACTTTGTCAGTCTTTGTGTGTAGGATTCTGTAACCCTTAGTTTGCTCGCTGTAGCCTACTAGAATGCCCTCTATAGCTCGGTTTTCCAGGTTGGATCATTTTTCACTTGGAATATAGGCATATGCTTTACATCCAAACATTCTGATGTGCCCTATGCTAGGCTTTGATCCATGCCAAATTTCGAATGGAGCACTTTTACTCTTGAGGGTAGTCTGTTCTGTAGGTAGGTTGCAGTCATGACTGCTTCTTCCCAGTACTTGTTTGGTAGGTTGATATCCGACAACATGCATCTGGCCATTTCTATAAGAGTGTGATTTTTCCTTTCTGCTACACCGTTTTGTTTAGGAGTGTATGGTGTGGTTGTGTGGTGTACTATTCCTTGTCTCTTAAGAAATGAGGCCACTTCTTTGCTAATTTATTCTCCCCTATTGTCGGTGCATATTATTCCTGGTTTGCATTGGAATTTTTGTTGCTAGACATGGCAATGAACTCTTGAATTTTCTCTGATGTTCCATTCTTGTGTTTCTTTAGAGAAGTAGTGTACCTGGAATAATCATCAATGAAGGTCAGTAGATATCTGTTCCCGCCTGATGTGAGAGTTTTCATTGGCCCGCATACGTCACTGTGTATGAGCTGCAGGGGGTGGGTCGTTTTTCTTTGAGATGCCTGTGGAAGGGGATGTGTGGCTTTTGCTTCAATACAGCACTTGCATTTCAGGAGCACTTTGCAAGGCGCTATCGTCAAATCTTCTGATAAGCTCTCTTTATAATGTCCTGTACAGCTTCTGGACTTCTGTGCCCCAGCTGCCTGTGCCATAAGTGACTAGATTGGCTGTGTAGATCATTAGAGACTATATTTGCTTACTGGTCTGTGGTGATGAGTCTTTATAGGTGATCATCCAGTTTTCTTTTTGCGAGGAATCTCTTATTATTGTGAATTGTGCATTCATCACCCTGGAACTTAAAGCAGAGTTCCACCCAAAAGTGGAACTTCCGCTCATTTGTCTCCTCTCCCCCTCTGGTGCCGCAATTGGCACCTTTCGGGGGGAGGGGGGACAGGATACCTGTGTTTGACAGGTATCCTGTTCCCACTTTCGGGAGTCCGGGCAGTGGCCCATGACATCACTGTGGGGCTCCCTTCTCCCCTCCCTGTCGCCAGACCAGTAGGAGAAAGGAGCGGGGCCTCGCGCATGCGCTGTAGGGTTCCCTGCATGAAGCCATTAGGCTACACTGCCGGGTACCCTTACCCACAATGGCGGCGGCATTGATGGAAACATCAGCTGCGGTGCCGACATCGCTGGACTTTTTTTTGGGCGGAACACCACTTTAACTGTGAGACGGTTGTTTGCAAGAGTTTTCACTGATAGAAGGCTGCCTTCTAGTTCTGGAACATACAGCACATTCTTTACAAGGATACTCTGCTTTCCTTGTGGTGTAATGCAGTTCAGGAAGCCCTGGCCTTTACCTTCTGATGTGATGCTTTTCTTGTTTGCTAAGAAAACGTTGTCTTTTGCACTGTAATCAATGTTTGTGAAGAAGGTCTCATCGCTAGTCATGTGGATTGTCACACCTGAGTCTATGCACCAGCCGCGTGGCTTGGCGCTCTGTGTCACTTTAAAGGTGCCACTCCATGATGTGTCTACAGTTTCCTTTGTGGCTGCTTTGACTCTTTCTTTTGTGGATAGCTTTAGCTTTTGCTGCTCGTCTTTCCAGATAGAACAGTCCTTTTTTAAGTGGCCGGTCTTCTTACAATGAAAACAGGCTCTGCTTTCTTTGTTGTGCTTTGTGCCTTTGTACATCTTAAAAGCTTTGTCATCATGGTGCATATTTTCTTTCCTTCTGTCATATTCATTAATTTCCCTTTGACATTGTCAAGCGTTAGTTCCTGCTCGGGTCTGGTTTCTAAAGCGTTAATGAGAGCAGTATATGTCTCTGGGAGGCTGCAGAGGAACAGGGCAACAGTATGGTTATCTTTCATGTCCTCTCTGATAGCACGTAGCTGCTCTATGATCTCTAGCAAATCATTCACGTGGTCACACGTTTGCAGGCCTTCTTCTAGTCTCATCTTATAAAGCTTTCTTAGCAAAAACTGTTTGCTTTTTAGACTTGAACGCTCATGCAGCTTTTGTAATGAAGTCCACATACCTTTGGCAGTTTTCTCTGTTCTTATGTGGATAAGCTGGTCATCTTCCACTAGTAAGCTTATAATTCCTATCCCAGTCCTCCCTCTCTCCGTCTGTCTGTATTCAGCACTTGCCACAAGTCATCCTTGGTGAGAAACACTTCCAGTTTAAACTTCCACAGCTAATAATTGCCATTGTTCAACTTTGCAATTGCAAACTTCACATCTGAACCACTTGCCATCTTTTAGTAGCATGCATATAGTACTCACTGATTCACTGTAGAATTCTTTCCAGTGCCTGGATACCTGCTGGGTGCTCTGCTGGGCACACTGGGTTGCACTGGGGTATCCTCTCCAATGCCTGGGTGCCTGGGCCCATAACCTATTAGCAGTTTCTTGATACTTGCACTTGGAAGCTTGTTGTATGCAGAGAATAGCTTTACTTTCATGGAGGATGTCTTTATCATGTCTTACAGGAAACAGGACAATACAAGTACATACACTTAGATACAGACAATACATCCTATTATTACATTACCACAGAGAATACACACTATCATACCGCAGTGCCACCTACTGGATAGAAAGGTATAATGCATACAGTACATATTGTCAGTTTATATAAACAACTTTACATTACATGCTGTTGTTCTTTTCCAACAAGTTTAACATCGATAGTATGTAAACCATTGCAGGGGATGATAATTTTGCTGATGAATACAGTATCATTAGTAGTAATCAGCATGGATTTATGAGAGGTCCTTCTTGCCAAACCACCCTGTTAACATTCTATGAGGAAGTGAGCTGGCATCTAGATAAGGGAAGGCCTGTGGATGTGGTGTACCTGGATTTTGCAAAAGCATTCGATACAGTCCCCCACAAATGCTTAATTTACAAACTGAGATCTGTATGCATAGACAATAAGGTTTGTACATGGATAGAAAATTGGTTACAGGAACACGTCCAAAGGGTGGTGATAAATACCATGTACTCTGAATGGTCTGGAGTGGTAAGTGGGGTACACCAAAGTTCTGTCCTGGGACCAATTCTGTTTAATGTATTCATAAATTATATAGAGGATGGGATATATAACTCAATTTCAGTGTTTGCTGATGATACAAAGCTAAGCAGGGAAATAACTTCACAGCAGGATATAGAAACATTTTACAGGGGAATCCATAATGGAAAAAGATCTGGGGGTCCTAGTCGATGACAAACTCTGCAACGTCATGCAATGCCAAGCTGCAGCAAGCAAAGCTAGCAGAACATTAGCACGCATAAAAAAGGTATTTAGTAAATAAATAAAACAATAATCCTGCCATTTTATAAAATTCTAGTTTGGCCACATCTGAAATATTTTATCCAATCCTCGGATGTGCTGGAGCTGGAGAGAGTCCAGAGAAGTGTAACAAAATTAATAAGGGGACTGGAGGACCTCAGTTATGAGGAACGACTACAAACATTAAACTCATTCTTGGAGAAGAGACGCTTGAGAGGAGATATGATAGTGAAATACAAACACCTCAATGGTGATTCTAGCATAATTAATAAACTTTTCAGTCTTAAGGAATATAAGAAGACATGCGGTCACTCAATAAAATTGGAGGAGAAGCTGTTTAAAAGAGAAGTATATATATATATTTTTTTTACCATCAGACTTGCCTAGATTCAACATCGGACCGATGCTGCATCTGTCACCCGACACCTCTGCACTGAGAACCGAGCCATCGAACATCGCTGATGGCTCGGTTCTCTCAGCTCTCTGAGCAGAGAGCTGCTGCCTGTCTGTCAGCAGCTCTCTGCTCTGCTTCCCCGCGCTGACTGGAGCGATGAGCTGTGGAGGGACAGGGAGTGTCCATCTCAGGCTCTGAGTGGCTCGCTGAGAGGCTGAGACAGGCAGCAGTCCAGGCACTTGGTGAATGCAGACTTTATTGTCGCAATGACGCGATGCCTGGACTGATTCCAATGATGTCAGCAGAGAGCGGACTTCAGACCGCTCTCTGCTGAAAACGGGTCACAGGAGGGCAAAACTAATTGCACTCCATAGGAGAAGCCCAGCCAAACAAGCTCAGGCTGGACTTCTCCTTTAACCTTAGGCTGGTTTCACACAGGCAGTCCGATCTGGTCTTACTGTCAGTTTTTCAGGTGGACCAGATCGGACCAGCCATTGTTCTCTATAGAGCAATGGATGTCAGCGGACATGTGTCCCGTGACACTCAACTACATCTGATCCAATCTTGTCTACCAAAAACAGACAGATTGGGGATCCATCTGTCCGGCAGATCAGATGACAATCGGATGGAAATGGACAGGCGGTCCGTTTCCATCTGACTTTCCCATAGAGAACAGTGGGCTGTGTCCATGTCCACTCTACATAGCGGAATGGACACAGACCTGTATTCCATCTGCTCAGCGGGGATCAGCAGAGAGATCCCCTCGTGTGAAAGGGGCCTTAAACTGCATAGGGTTTTTTTTCACTGTCAGGGCGGTAAGGATGGGGAACTTACTTTTACAATCAGTGGTGTCAGCAGAAAGTATTGATAGTTTCGAAATACTCTTAGATGGGCATCTTAGCAAGCACAACATACAGGGATATGGGATATGATTTTTGACATGAGCACACACACCCACACAAGTTGAACTGGATGGACTGGTGTCTTAATTCATCCTTACCCTCTATGTAGGGGCATATACAGCAAAAAAACAGACAGGTGTTCTAATCCCTCACACTCTATCCAAACCTAAAAAAAAAGTTTTGCCTTCAGTTATACTTTAAACTACCAGAATTGGGGGGTGGGGCTGTCAGTAATGCTTAGTTTCCATTATCATGGAAAGTCTTATCTAAAGTGTATTTTTACTTTTGCAGCCAAATTGAGATAACACCTATCTTATATTTGTTACATATTCCCATTCACATAGCATAACTTAAGGATAAACCCCAGAAATTCTGCCACTTTGTAAGGTGCATGCATACTATGAGCTATGAACTCTGCAAAAAAACATTTTTTTAAATGGTCCTCCTGTGGGTTGAGGCCATGTACCACATACTAGCACATTATGGCAGACTTAACTCTCAAGCAGAGCCCCACTGTCTTCCTTCTTTTGGTAACTATTAAATTGGTACAATTGCTGACTTCTGAAATTATATGGATGCACTTTGTGCTACATATTTTGTAGTTTTAGTTTTTTATGGAATATATTGTATATACACAGCTCATTATAATATATACATATATATGCCTCAACCGGGCAACTTTGTTTCTTGCCTCCAGTGGCCCATTGTTTGTTGGGGAATCTGCCTGCCACCAACTGACTGTAATGCGGCGTACACACGATCGGAATTTCCGATGGAAACAGTCCGATGGGAGCTTTTCATCGGATTTTCCGACCATGTGTATGGCCAACGGTCTTTTTCTGTCGGAATTTCCGACGGACTTTGAATTGAGAAGCTGTTCTCAATTTTTCCGACGGAAAACCTTTCTATCGGATTTTCCGATCGTGTGTATGCAATTCCGACACGCAAAATTCCGACGCATGCTCGGAAACAATTTGACGCATGCTCGGAAGCATTAAACTTCCCTTTTATAGTGCTGTCGAACGTGTTTTATGCCGCTGTGTTATTGACCGTCAGAATTTGGTGTGATCGTGTGTAGGCAACACAGCTTGAGCGGAATTCCAGAAATTCAATAGTATGGAGAGATCCACCGCTCCAGGATGATCCACCCAAACTCAATCCCACAGCTGTTCCTATGGTTAGAGAACCCAGGTGCAGGCACGGCACAAGCTGATGAGGATGCAAATTAAGGACTCTGGACGGCCGCACTCCAAGAAAAATTCAAAAACCTTTATTGGTAAAATATGGAATCACACAAAAATAGGTCACAGCAAAGCAAGAAAATCGCTAATGCATTTCACACTACCAAGAGTGCTTACTCATAGCTGTGAGTAGCTATGAGTAAGCACTCTTGGTAGTGTGAAATGCATTAGCGATTTTCTTGCTTTGCTGTGACCTATTTTTGTGTGATTCCATATTTTACCAATAAAGGTTTTTGAATTTTTCTTGGAGTGCGGCCGTCCAGAGTCCTTAATTTGCATCTTCATTGAGCGGAATTCCGTCTGAAAAACCGTCAGAGTTTTTTCCAACGAGAATTCCGATCGTGTGTACGCGGCATAACAGTAGCTTTTTCTATGCATAGGATATTTACTGTTGTACTAAGCGATACACATTTCTTATTTTATTTTTTCGTTTTCATGTTAATAAATTTGTTATTTATATGATGTTTTTTTCTATATACTTTATTAGAATTTAATGCTCCTGAGGAAGCGTATTTACGCACAAAATGTCGAGCTATCAAGCTAATGCATGAAATCTCTACGCCCAGATTCACACCCTGACCCACAGATCTTTGAACACCCACACCCCTAATTGGAGATTGATAGAAAAACGCTGACCTTTTGACTCCTGGATGTGGTTGTACTTTGTTACTATGTGATGTGGTGCCAGTAATCTGTGTATATAGGGTGTATGAGTACTAACCTTGATGAATTGTTCTTTTATGTATTTCTATATGCAATTATGTATTTTATCTTTGTATCCAATGAATAAATTCTAATATTTTTTTATATTATCTACTAGTGTGCCTTTAAAGTCCAACTATTTAGCTCATAATTTGTTCCCCAGAGCCCCATAGTGTTGATTTGTCACCACTTCTGTGCTTTCATCTTCCCCCAGTCTTCCCACTGGGTTTGAGCTATCTAGCTGTAAAGAAGTCGGAAGGGGGCAATGACATCACTTCCACACATGTACGACGGTCACTTCGCCACAGCACACAGCGGGGCTGATGAGTTAGTGATTACCATAATTAATCCTGCCTGTGCTGTGCTGGCAGATCTCATTATCAGTTGTAAACTAGATTTGAACACCGTTTGTTCAAACGAAAGGTTAAAGACCTAGAAGCTGGCCTTCTACATTGTTAATAAGAGGAAACTCAGTGTTTCCTTTTTATGACAGTTGGGACACATTTTCCTGATCCAGGACCACTTTAAACACACATCTAGAAATGTAATAAATATTTTTTTAATTATATTTAGGTATTCTGTGCAAATGGGAAAACATAACAACATTTTTGCAGGATTTTTACAAATTTGTATACAAATGTGAAACTACATTTTAAGGCTATGTTACCATCCTTAGTAGGGTTAATAAAAAACAGAAAAAACATGCTAAAATGCTTTCCTGGAGAAATTACTGCCCCATGCACCTTTCAGTGCATGGCATATGAAAAAAAACCTAGGCTTTTGGTCACATGATCTCTGCTACAAGGAGGGGTCAACCAATCTGATCTAAGTTCTTTACAAATAACATAAATTGTGAGGGTGTTTTATAAAAAAGGGTTTCCCCACAGTGACCGTTATTGTCTTAATTTATTTTATGAGAAAATAAAACTGTCCAATTGGTCACTGGGAATTGGACAGCAGCTTCACTTTTGTTTCTGTTTATTTCCAACATAAAGAAATTCATAGGTTTTTGTCCACGTGATCAGCACTGAATTGATCATGCACCAGCATTTGCTCCACAAAAGTTAGACACTTTATGGCTAGGATCACACCTGTGTATTTTCAGAAACGCAGGAACGCCCAACAATCGAGAATTATCGGCCAAACTGGTGTATTTTAGTCCAGTGGTTCTCCACTTTAGTCCTCAAGTAATGGGCCATGTTTTGGGTTCCTCCCTTAGATAAAATAGCTCTTATCAATACCATGTCATTGATATTGATTTAAAGCAGCTATGCAAAATAAAGGTAAACCTGAAAACGTGGCCCGTTGGGGGTACTTGAGGATTGAGGTTGAGAACCACTGCTCTAGTTAACAGGGGGGAGAAATGACACTGCATAGAAACGACAGAGAAGATTGTTCTATTTTGTTGTCCAAACCAATTTGAATGCAATGAAATGTAAATGCAATCCTGACAGAGGTTCTATCAACTGCCATTTTTAAAATAAAATACCATTTTCAGATTCTTTTTAAACCCTTGTTTCATCCCAGTGCTGGTACTCTCCTACAGCACTTTCTGTCTACATGCATGTGATTCAGCTGTGGCTGCATGGCATTTCTCAGGGTGAGTTTTCTGATGGTAACGACAGGGAACCATGCCTGTGTAATATGTGTTGGAGTACAGTTGGGAGACGGGGCAGGACTTTGCCCCCCTGTAACAGGAAGTGTCAAACAAGGAGCTTTGTGGCATATTAACCAGGTCTTATTTTGCTGAACGCTGCAGATTTAAAAATATTAAAAATCTTTTTTGAAATTACATTAACACGTTAATTAGAACTAAAGTTCAAATAAAAAAAAAATTGAAAGCAGACACACTCTTTATTTCAGAAGAACAGAAGAGACATGCTATGTTTCTTTTGCATGAAAACAAACTTACCTTCCTGTTTACAATCTTCTTTATAATGTACACTGGGCTGCACATGCACAGCACTGGAGTGAATGAAATCGTGTGCGTGGGTATAAGGATTATGCCATTCCCAGGCAGCCGCTCAAGATGGCCTAAGACCGGGTACCCAGAAAAAGCCAGGGAGAAGATGTCAGTACCGACGAGGGACCTTGCAGAATTCGCATCGTTGGTGTTGAGGTTAGTATTTGTGAATTTTAGTTAAGTTTGTTGTTTTTCTAAACTCAAAAACAGAACTGTATGATGTTGCAGGTTACTAGTCCTCTGAGGTGGCTGCATTCATTTTCACTTTTTCAGCTAAGAACATTTACATCAAGTATACCTGTTGATCTGGCCAGCAATACCGTGTCCTTGTCACTTCCACGAAAAGAGCACAACAAGCCTATCTTTATTGTGTAAATTACTAGTTCTATCAATTAGATGAACAAAGACAGTCATGTCTGGGTCCAGCCTTTGCAACAATCGTGGCTCTCTCCCATAGGAAAAGAGAAGAAAAACGCATTGCCACCAGAGACAGGAAGTGTGTTATTTTCAAGATTATCAGGAGAAAAAAAGTGAAAAAATAATAAAAAAGAAAACGAATGCAGCTATTATGTCTAAGGGCAGGCAAGCTGCAATATATTAAATTTTTAAAAAACTTTAATATGCTTTAAATTGCGGTTTATTTTAATGATATATTCAGTTTAGTTGCAAAGTAATTTAGGTAAGTTTTTTAGATTTATTTAAATTTTAAAATTGTTTGTTATGAAATTCCACTCAAGACTAAATTTGTCCTTCTAGTGCTAAATTTTTTATATCGTTTCTGTACCTGAGTATCAGTGTCCAGATGTGCCTTGGCTACCCTGGTCAGTAGTAACATGACACATAGTTTTATAAGCAATGTGTGATTCTCAATTTAATAAAAAAGCATTTTTATTGTTTATTTCCTCTGGTTTCTACAGCAACTACCTTGCACCACAGGAAAGAGATTTCGGTATGTGAGTGTTTATAGAGTGACGAGAATCGTGATACCTTCCCTCACAGGACATAACAGGTTTTGTTGCCTCATAATTAAATATGTACTAAATAGATCCTAATAAAACATAAAAAGGTGTTGAAAGTTTCATGCACAACTTTCCTGTAGTGTATACTCTTATTCCTTGACAACATACATTTCTCTAATGTCCCCAAGAGGCAGAAGAAAAATTGGCAATGAACTTACAGATGATGTAGGTTAATTTTTACTTAATTTGGCTGACATTACGTCTACGGTCTATAGCTTATTTTGGACATGCCTTTCGGCACAGGTAGCCATTGAGTGTGGAGAGCAGAAAAAAAGCTGGCCAATGGCCATCACTGTTGTCCTACACATGACTATACCTAACTAAAGTATCTCCGAGTCCAAACAAGGTGCAGCTTGACCATCATATCGATAAAGATCTTGGTGAAGACTAAAGCCTGGTACACACAACAAGTTATTTTTTCCCCGTTGTGCTATTGTGTTCTGACAGGGGGGACTCCCCCCCCCCTCCCCCACCAGGAACCGTTCAGCAGACCCTTTTCAGACCTGGCCCTTCGACAGAAGCCAGCCGAACGTCCGGTTTCTATTGAACTGTCCGATGCTGCCCTACATTTGGCCCATGTGTACTAGGCTTTACGCTTGCTGCACTCTTAAAAGCTAATCAAATTAGAACTATTATATTTTTTAATGTGGCCACCTCTAGTATGTGTAAAAATCCTAAGCCCTTATAGTCCAAAGCACTTGCTATATGTTTTCTTTGGCTGCGACCAGCTATTTGCTTCAGTAAATCTTGCAAACATACTTAATGCAACCCTTTCAAGTCTAGTACCTTTAATTTTTTAGCGCTGTACCGCCTGAAAACCACCCCAGTGTGAAAGGGGCCTAACTCATGTTGTCTTGTTTTGTTAATAGGGATGAGCCGAACACCCCCCGGTTCGGTTTGCACCAGAACATGGGAACAGGCAAAAAATTTGAAAAACATTTGTAAAACACGAACACCGTTAAAGTCTATGGAACACTAACATGAAAAATCAAAAGTTCTAATTTTAAAGGCTTATATGCATATGTTATTGTCATAAAAAGTGTTTGGGGACCTGGGTCCTGCCCGAGGGGACATGTATCAATGCAAATTTTTTTTTTAAAAACTGAAGTTTTTTCGGAAGCAGTGATTTTTTCAATGCTTAAAGTGAAACAAGAAAAATTGAATATTCCTTTAAATATCGTGCCTGGGTCTGGTATGGACATTAAGGGGAACCCCGAACCAAAATTAAAAAGAAAATTTGCGTGGGGGCCCCCCTAAAATCCATACCAGGCCCTTATCTGAGCACGCAACCTGGCTTGACGCAGGAAAAGAGGGGGGATGAGAGAGCCTGGAGGGTCATGCAATTTTTCTTTTTAATTTTGGTTCAGGGTTCCCCTTAATTTCCATACCAGGCACGATATTTAAAGCAATATTTCATTTTTATTGTTTCAATTTAAGCATTGAAAAAATCACTGCTAACGAAAAAACGTTAGTTTTTAGAAAAAAAATTTACATTGATACATGTCCCCTGGGGCAGGACCCAGGTCCCCAAACACTTTTTATGACAATAACTTGCATATAAGCCTTTAACCGATTCCCGACCGCCTCCTGCACATTTACATCGGCAGAATGGCGCGGCTAGGCAAAAGCACGTACAGGTACGTCCCCTTTAATTGCCTAGCCGTGGGGTCGCGCTAGCGACCCGGTCGGGAGCTCCGTGACCGCGGGACCAGCGAACCCGATCGCCGCTGGTGTCCTGCGATCGGGTCACAGAGTTGAAGAGCGGGGAGAGGTATGTGTAAACAAACCTCTCCCCGCGCTTCCTACACTGCCTGTCACTAATCGGCTGTTCACTGTCATCGGGAAAGCCGATCGGTGATGTCAGACATCAGTCACACCCCCTAATGTAAAAAAAAACACACACGTCACAGACCATAACCCCTCCCCGCCCCCTAGTGGTTAACTCTTTCACTGCCAGTGTCATTTATACAGGAATCAAAGCATTTAAATAGCATTGATTGCTGTATATGACAATGGTCCCAAAAAGGTGTCAAAAATGTCCGATGTGTCCGCCATAAGGTCACAATAAAAATCGCTGATCGCCGCCAATAGTAAAAAAAAAAATTTTAAAAATTATAAAATATATTTTGTAAACGCTATAACTTTTGCGCAAACCAATCAATAATCGCTAATTGTGATTTTTTTAACCAAAAATATGTAGAAAAATAAGTATCGGCCTAAACTGAGGAAAAAAAATGTTTTTTTATATATTTTTTGGGGGATATTTATTATAGCAAAAAATAAAAAATATTGCATTTTTTTCAAAATTGTCGCTCTATTTTTGTTTATAGCGCAAAAAAAAAAAACACAGGGGAGATCAAATACCACCAAAAGAAAGCTCTATTTGTGGGAAAAAAAGGACGCCAATTTTGTTTGGGAGCCACGTCGCACGATTGCAGTTAAAGCGATGCAGTGCCGAATCGCAAAAAGGGGCCTGGTCCTTTGGCTGCAAATTGGTCCGGGGCTGAAGTGGTTAATGGGACCAAATCAAAAAATAAGCCAAAATCTTTCAAAAGAAGCGCTGGCACGTACTACTTCTGGGATGGTGCCCTCACCCCTCCAGGTCAGTCACACAGCACACGCTTTACAGAAAGGCATGAGGCTCCCAGCAGCAGTACTGATAATGAATATGACATGACTCCTACAGCCCTGCATCACGACAGGACACAGCCTGATTTGCTGACCAGGATAGAGAAAATGCTAGCCAGGGCTTTCAAAAACACCTCAGACACCATTACAGAAAAACTGACCAGTGAAATCAGAGAAGTGGGCAGGCACACTACAGTCCTAGAACACAGAATGGATGACCTAGATACCCTCACACATAACCAAGCTGAAGTATGGAGACCCTCCGTGAGGAGAACGTCACCCTCCAGGGTCGCCTGGAGGACTTTGAAAACAGGGCCAGGAGATCCAATATCCACATTAGGGGGATCCCCGAGACTGTTGAAGATCTCCAATCCACCATCACTGCGCTCTTTCAAGAGCTGGCTCCGTTCATCCGCGGCCAGAGGAGGGCCCTCCTTGGGATATTGTGGTAAAGCTACGCTACTTCCGCACCAAAGGGAAGCTAATGGTAGCGGCACGCAATAAAGAAGCCCTAACCTTCCAAGAACACCACTACCAAATTTTCCAAGACCTCTCCCAACGTAAGGAGATGAAACCCCTCCTGCTCATCCTGCAACAACTTTGCATTACTTACAGATGGAACTTCCCCTTCGCGGTCCACTTTTCCTATAAGGGCTCATCTCACCTATGCAAGACGATGGAAGATCTCCAGGCCACGATGCTAGACCTCCAGCTTACACCGACTGAGTCCTCCTCTGAGGGTTCCAGACGCCATGCGGCCTTCACCTCCCCAAAGAAAGATCAAGATGCTCAAGCACGCCCGAATCAAGCTGGTGTCCATAAAAGAGGCCGTTTTACCTCCCTGAGACCGGCCCCAGAAGACTCCATGGACTGATTGACTCAGGGACACTAGACCCGCGCCAGGTCTCTGTTTTCTCCCTAATTGACTCTCCTAATCTTCACGAGGGCGTAACCCCTCCCCCAGTAAGTTTGTCCTGCCATTCTCCACCAAACCTAACGTACAAATCTTACTTCCACAACACCTACCAGTAGTGGGCTCCTGCACCCCTGGCACTCCAATTTCTAGCCCCCTATTGGGGACTCGCCCACTATTAGACCTCATGCAAACTGGAAGTTTTTGGAAGTTTTTAAAGCAGCTGTTTTTGGCTTCAGACTTTTTTTTTACAGTCAATAAACTCCCCATCATGTTATCCTATGTGTCCATGCACACATAGGTTGTTGTCAGCAGTTTTTGGCTGGGGTGTTTTTTGGCTTAAAAAAAAACAAAAAAAAATGAGTTTTCAGCTGTAAAAACGCTCTAATGTCAAAAACGCTGATAAACGCAGATAAACGCTCAAAAACGCATCTCACCAGTGTTTTTTAACATTTTTGATCCATTGAAAAAAACATTTTTTTTAAAAAAAACGCTAAAAAACACTAACGTAGAAAAATGATAAAAAACACTATTGCTTAAATGTTAAAAAACTCACTGCAAAGCTACTGGCGTTTTTATAACATTATTTTAACATCCAGTGTGCATGAGGCATTAGGCTGAGCCCCAACGTATAGATTCCCTTTGGAGCGCCAGTGACCCACGACCTTACGAAGTATAGGAGGCCTCTGCCCTCTTCTGCCTGTCAATAGGCAGGAGAGAACCGGACCCTAAAAGAATGTTACATGTTCACTCTATATGTTCCAAGTTGGTCTTACTCAAATAACATATATATCTTTATCTACACTGCCAACCTTTACCATCTAAATTGGTTCCTGTCACTGGCTTCACCATTTACTTCAATACCCCTAGTCCCACTGGGATCTTCTCTGTAGTTTACCTCCCACTATCCTACTTCAAGCCAGTGCAGACGGGTCTCGATCTAAACCCATACTGAGAGCCAGCGTAAATTCGATAATTAAGTAATACCTGTAAATATCCGGAACCATTAACTTTCTACTTCCGGTTGGGAATCGTTTGTTTGTTTATTGTTCTTAACATATATATATCGGCTGTTGCAGTCTTGGAGACTGTTCACTGTTGCCCCACTAGTCCCAAGTAGCCCCAACCACTTACTACATTTTTTGGGTTACACCTTGGACCTGCATTTCAGTCCCCTGGTAGAGCGGCATTTCATCCTCCTCCAGTTGGACTACACCTCCTCTGCAGTACCGCAGCCATCAAACCTAGCTCATGTTGTTTCTCCCTGCTCAGCCCCCCTCCTACCTGTCCTCACATCTTGGTCTACCCCCCACCCCCCAACACTCCCTAGAGCAGTATCTCACACCCGCAATAGTTACTCTCGTTGCCCTTTATCCCTTCTCTAAGTCATACCAGAAGGACGCTACCTTATTCTCTCGGGCATACTCCTAGATAGCGAAACCACAATAGTCTCGTTCTATGCCCCCAGTAAGAAACCCCTGTCATTTCTCTCCAGATTATTGTAGCCTCACATACTCAAGGTACCTTTCTAATCTGTGGAGACTCCAACCAAAGGGCAGCACAGTGGGGTATGGTTAGCACTTTCACCTAGCAGTAATAGGGTGGCTGGTTCAAATCCCAACCACGACACCTTCTGCCTGGAGTTTGCATGTTCTCCCTGCGTGGGTTTCCTCCGGGCACTCCGGTTTCCTCCCACACTCCAAAGACATGCTGGTAGGTTAATTAGATCCTGTAGATAAAAATTGGCCAAATATGTGTATGTTGTATGTGTATGGGTTTGTAAGTGTGTCGGGACCCCACAGGGCAAGGACCGCACTATACCACAGATGGACACCAGTGGCAAAAGTGCCCTGAGGCGATTCAGTTTGCATAGGTAGCACTATACAAGTCATTCATTCATTCATTCAACCAGGTCATCTATCCTCTCCTAGATCAGTCCCTGGTCTCGAGCACAGCACAACACATCACCTATCAACAGCTCCAAAACCAGTACTTCTTCCTTGACTCCTGGCGAGAACAGAACCCAGCCAAACGGCAATACACTCACTACTCCCATCCTCACAAGCAATTCTCTCATGTAGACCACATCCTGGTAAGCGTTGGCACTACCCCTTTGATCCTGACCTTGGATATTGTACCCTGCGCTTGGTCTGACCACAACACAGTTATCTCCTCCTTCTCTTCCCTAATCCCTAGACCAAACAGCCATACTTGGTACATCAATGACAGATTACTCACTAACTCTACTCACTGTCTGCAAATAGCTACTGCAACTTAAGCCCCATACACACGGTCGGACAATCCGCGGACCAGGTCCGTCGGACCATGTCCGTCATACTTTGTCCGATGTTGGTTTTGCGTACACACGGTCGGACAAAGTTGTCGGAAAATCCGATCATTCTGAACGTGGTGACGTTTGTTGCCTACGACGGGACTACGTAGAGGCTAGTAGCCAATAGCTTTGGTCTTGTAATGTGATCTGAGCATGCGTAGCACTTTGTCCGGTCGGACAACCGTACACACGATCGGATTTGGTGTGATCGGACCGGGTTGACGGCAAATCTTTCCAGCAGGAGATAAGACTTTGTCCGACGGACAAACCGACGAACACTGTCCGATGGTGCATACACACGGTCTGATTTTTCAACAACCTTGTCCGATCGGACCAAATTGATGAAAAAGTCCGACCGTGTGTATGGGGCTTAAAGATTACCTGACCAACAACATTTCATCGGAGGTCTCTCCTCTGATGTTATGGGAAGCACATAAACCAGTCATCAGAGGCGTATGCATTAGTCTAGCTTCCCATCAACGTAAAGAAAGACGTCTCCATCATAACTTCTCAAAGAAATCTTTTACACAACCTCAGAGGCCTTCCAAACCTCGCTATCCCCGTTAACCAAATGTGACTTTGAAAGGGCCAGACTAGAATTAGACCTTTTCCTCTCTGAATCAGCGGAAAAAATGCTTTGCCGGTCACGCCACAAACTCTACATGAAAGCTAACAAACCAGACACCTTCCTTGCACTAGCGCTCCGCAAGATTGGAGAAACCCATCACAACCGAGGAGATCCAGCTGGCCATAAAATCGCTGAAACCCCACAAACGCCCAGGTCCAGATGGCTTTTCGGCTACTTACTACAAAAAGTTTGCAGACCTTCTCACCCCTCCACTAGTAGAGGCTCTTAATTCTCTACTTCAAGGCCATTCCTTTTGCCCAGAATCCCTCACAGCATCAATCTCGATGACACCCAAACCAAATACAGATGATACCACCTGGTCCAACTATAGGCCAATTACGAGCCTTAATCTACATATCAAACTTTTGGCTAAAGTCCTATCATCATCACAACTCAATCCTATCATAGGTTCTCTAGTTCACAACGACCAAACAGGATTCATTCCCTCACGTCAAGCAGGGGACATCAGAAGGGCCACACTTCTGGCCCATATGGCCCGCACTCGTCATATACCATCTTGCTTCATTTCCCTAGACATATACGAAAGGCGTTCAACACCCTATTCTGGTCATATCTCACCGTCCTCCAACAATGGGGATTTGGCTCTCACTTTCTACAATGAGTAGCTGCCCTCTATCATAACCCGAAAGCCTTTGTGCACTATTCAGGCTTCTGCTCTGAGCTCTTCCCCATAGATTGAGGCACTAGACAGGGCTGTCCCCTCTCCCCGCTCCTCTTTGCTCTAGCCATTGAACCACTGGCAATTTTGATCCGATCCAACCCCAATATTCAAGGCCTAGAACTAGGAGGGCATTCGACTTATGCCTACTAGCAAGTGACGTCCTCATATTTTTAACCTTACCCTTGATCTCCTCCCCAAACCTGCTGGAAACCCTATCTCGATTTGGTAAAGCATCTGGACTAAACACTAATCTCCAAAAATCGCCTGCCTTAAACATCTCCTTACCTCCCAGCCAACTGGCTCAAATGAGGGAAATTCTCCCGTTCCCCTGAGCAACATTTTACCTCTCATATCTAGGGGTTAAATTCACGTCTAACCCAGCTGACCTTTATACCGCCAACTACCCACCCATGCTTTCCCACCTTACCAATCTCATGTCCAAGTGGGCTTCCTTGCCTCTGGCATGGATGGGCAGAATCGCGGTACTAAAATGTCCATACTTCCCAAGATTCTCTATCTTTTTAGGGTACTACCCATACAAGTCCCATCCTTTTACCTACGTATTCTCCAATGCAGAACCTTGAATTATATCTGGAATAAAACCAAGTCCTGCTTACCTAAACCCGCTCTCTATAAACGAAAGAATAAGAGGTGGACTTAGCGTGCCCGACTTCACTAAATACTACCACGCTGCACAACTCGTACAACTCCCCAAATACCATGCCACAAAGGAAATACCACTATGGGTAGCAATTGAATCAGTGGATAGCGACCCTCTCTCTACAGCCAACCTCTTATGGCTGGCCCCGCCGCAGAGTCGGTCCATCACTAACCCTATCACTAGACAGTCTCACCATTTGGGATAGATTTAAAACCCGCTTTGGCCTTCAATCTTCTCATAACCCCCTCTTTTCCTTCCTCTGCAATTCTTCTTTCTACCCATCCTGGACAGAGCTATCCTCCTTCTCCACTTGGACCAATGCTGGACTGATCAGATCCCACCACTTCTTCGCCTTACAAACCTTCATACCTTTTCCAACACTTTGCAAAACTTATAACCTGCCCCCAGCAGAAATCTTTAGATATCTCCAACTTAAGCACTTCTTCTCTCAAAATTTCCCCCCCCCCCCCCAAACTTCATATCGTTTGAGAGAGCATGCCACACTGACCCCCATAGTCAAGGACTCATCTCCGACATATATGCCCAACTACTAGCCTACCCTAACACGGCCCCACCGACCCATGCTGTGAAATGGGAAAGGGACCTTGACCTCACACTTGATACGGCACACTGGTCATGAATCTGGCAGGCCACTAAGTCTGCCTCCCCGAACATTGTGGCTCTTGAGAAGAATTACAAAGTTCTCATTAGATGGTACCTGGTCCCCGCCAGGATCTCCAAATTCCTCTCCAGTTACTCCCCTAACTGCTTCCGAGGTTGTGATACACCAGGGACCCACGTACATATCTGGTGGGAATGCCCCGAAGTTTGTACCTTCTGGTCAGAATTATTCAAAATCTTATTGACCTTGTTTAATTCACCCCTACAGTCAAATAAAGCAGTGGCACACCTGAATAGCAAACCAAAGGCCTTAACATTTTGCCAGTTTAAACTTTAAAGCCTCATACACACAGACGTTTTAACAGCTGCTTTTTTGAGTTTTTTTTTGCTGCTTAAGAAGGCAACTCCATGTTATTCAATGGGCTCATACACACCATGGCCTTTTTGAGCTGTAACAGGCATGGTCGTTTTTAAGCTCCAAAAAAAAAACAAGGAAAAAAAACAAAAAAAAAGGACGAGCGCCTTCAGAGGCTCCAGCGGTAGAACTGTTTTGACGCTGATGCCGAAAAAAGCTCAAAAACGCGCATTAACGCTATACCGAAGTTTTTTAGCATCAGCGTTTTTAAGCTGTAAAAATGTTTATGTGGCTAATTTGAGAGTGGAAAATAGGAGAGGGATGTTTTTAAAAAAAAAAAAACGCGCCTTAGCATTAACGCTTAAAAAAGACGTTAAACGCGCATTGACGCCAAATCAAAACGCTAATAAAATTGTGTTTTTAACGCTGCTTTTTTTCCAGGTGTTGTTACTAGCTTTACAGCCCGTTTTTTAAAACGTCCGTGTGTATGAGGTCTTACAATGTCATGACAGCAGCTAAACAAACCATAGCAAAAGCATGGAAGACCCCTTCCTTAAGCCTTCTGGCCATGAAACATAGAATCACACAAGCTGTGATCCACGCCAAAACAGAAGCAGTGATACAAGGTAACATAGCCAAATATAAAAAGCTTTGAAGACCATGGATCACTCACTTCTTACCCCCAGACATGGATGACTCCCTTATACTTCCCTAGACTTATTGATACACCCCCCACCTGAGATAAGAATGGGCATCGGGACGAGGGTAATGATATCCTCTTTAGGGAACCCCTCTTCTCCCCCATTCTTTCCCACCTGTGACCCCTTCACCGCCTGCTTTTTAGGCTGATTAGTACATTCTGCTCGACCACCACATCCCGTATCAACGGGACAGTGAGCCCTATACCTAAAGACCTACGCCTCACGCAGTGCAAGACTTACCTGCACTATCCACATTCTTTTTGAACCTTTCCTTACTAGTTTCACAAAACCAAGGGAATGGATGATAGGATATTTTCTCCCACAGAACTTATCCCCATGGTATATTTTCCCATTACCTTAGGGATACGGTTACACTATACCCCGGCTACACTATATAAGAGCATCTCTGAACCATTACTGAGTACACCCTCAGGACCAATTATCTCACTGTTGTTCACAAGTTGCTCCCCTCCCCCTATGGTCCTTTACTGACTTCCAAGCCGGCGACATGTTTGTTTTTTTGTTTTTTTTTATTACTTGCTTATAAGTTTCCAAACATCTGTTCTCCTTACAGGTCATGTACAGTATATCCTTGTTATTATATACAGATTACTGTTTGCATATGACTTACTTATCACAAATTGTATTCATTTCATGTAAAACACTGTTTCATCAATAAAATATTTGAACTAGAAAAGTGTAAAACATAACACTGTAAATCGCAAAGGTATTTTTATCTGAACAATATAGCACTGTTTATGAATACTATTTGCAATTTGGTAACCTTTTGGTAATAAAGATAAGTGCAAAGCATACAAAATGACCCAAATTAGTAACCTATGTGAACAGATCAGCAGAAGGGTAATGCTGCGTACACACAATCGGACTTTTCGACGGAATAGGTCCGACAGTCTTTCCGACGGACTTTGCAGCGGAGGTCCGACGGACTTTCAAACGAACGAACTTGCCCACACACAATCAATCCAAAAGTCCAACGGATTCGAACGTGATGACGTACGACCGGACTAGAATGAGGAAGTTTATAGCCAGTAGCCAATAGCTGCCCTAGCGTTGTTTTTTGTCTGTCAGACTAGCACACAGACGACAGGATTTTTTGACCGGACTTGAGTCCGTCGGAAAGATTTGAAACATGTTTTATTTCTAGGTCCGTCGGACTTTTGGGAAAGAAAAGTCCGCTGGAGCCCACACACGATCGAATTGTCCAACGGATTCTGGTCCGCCGGACCTAGTCCGTCGAAAAGTCTGATCGTGTGTAAGCGGCATAAGAGTACCTCTATAGGGTTATGATGGAAAGACACCACCGACACCCAAAGACCAATGTTTATGTACCTGTTTGACAGGTGCATATCATTGCAATTTTTTACAGCAAGGCCAATTCTTGCTTTCATCAAGAGTACCTCTTTAGGGTTACGATGGGAAGGCGCCACCGACATATGATGTCACAGTCCCAGCATCCTCCGGATTTTTCATTTTTAGGCTCTCACTTTAACCGCTTCCCAACCGGCGCACGATGATGTACATCGGCAGAATGGCACAGACAGGCATAAGGGCGTACAGGTACATCCCTTTGAAATTGCCACCGTGGCATTGCGTGCATGCTGGCGGGGGCACGCGCGCGCTGTTTGGGACCTCTGTGAGTCCGATCACGGGTCCCGCAGACTCGATCGCCGCGGGGATACCCACGAGTATCCCCGCTGCGGGGAACTCACGTCTCCCCGTTCTGCCTAGCAACAAGTGACACTGATCTCTGCTACCTGTGATTGGAGCAGAGATCAGTGATGTGCACAACACAGCCACGCCCCCCATAGTTAGCAACACGCCCATAGGACACACTTTACCCCTACACTGCCACCTCCTGGTTGACCCCTTCACTGCCAGTGTCATTTACACAGGAATCAGTGCATTTGTATAGCACTGATTGCTGTATAAATGACAATGGTCCCAAAAATGTGTCAAAAATGTCCGATGTGTCCGCCATAATGTCGCAGTCACAATAAAAATCGCTGATCGCCGCCATTACTAGTAAAAAAAAAATGATTAATAAAAATGCCATAAAACTATCCCCTATTTTGTAAACGCTAGAACTTTTGCGCAAACCAATCAATAATCGCTTAATTTTTTTTACCAAAAATCTGTAGAAGAATATAAATCGGCCTAAACTGAGGAAAGAAAAATTTTTTATATATTTTTTGGGGGATATTTATTATAGCAAAAAGTAAAAAAATAATGCGTTTTTTTTTTTGTTTATAGCGCAAAAAATAAAAACCACAGGGGTGATCAAATACCACCAAAAGAAAGCTCTATTTGTGGGAAAAAAAGGACGTCAATTTTGTTTGGGAGCCACGTCGCACGACCGCGCAATTGTCAGTAAAAGCGGCGCAGTGCCGAATCGCAAAAAGTGGTCTGGTCTTAAGCTAGCAAAATGGTCCGGTCTGAAAGTGGTTAAAAATCAAAAAATCACTGCTCATTTAAAAATGATGTTTTTCACAAACTTTTTTTTTTTTATTGATACATGTCCCCCAGGGCAGGATCCCGGACACCTATAACCATTGTATCCCCAATTACTTGCATATAAGTCTTCAAAATGGGCACTTTTGATGTTTGACGTTCGGGTCCCATTGACTTTAATGGGGTTTGTTATTCGGATCTGAACTTTTGCGGTGTTCGAAAGTTCTGGTGCGAACCGAACAGGGGTCCGTTCGGCCCATCCCTAGAGGGACCCATTCCCTGCTTTTTCAGTGGATACAGCACTCCAAATGAATAGGCTGCTGTGCACGAGCAACACAGCCGCAGGGAAACTGTACAAGTGTGAACCTAGCCTAACAGTCTGTGGTCAATGAAGACCTCACCAATAGGGATGAGCCGAACACCCCCGGGTTCGGTTCGCACCAGAACCTTTGAACCGACCGAAAGTTCGCGCAAATTTTCGAACCCTATACGTTATAATGGACGCGAACGTTCGAAATCAAAAGTGCTGATTACAACGGCCAATATGCATGTTAATGTCATAAAACAGGTTTGGGGACCCGGGTCCTGCCCCAGGGGACATATATCAATGCAAAAAGAACTTTTAAAAACTAACGTTTTTTCGGGAGCAGTCATTTTAATGATGCATAAAGTGAAAAAAAAAAGTGAAATTTTCCTTTAAATATGGTACCTGGGGGGTGTCTAAAGTATGCCTGTGAAGTGGCATGTGTTTCCCGTGTTTAGAACTGTCCTTGCACAAAATGACATTTGTAAAGGAAAAAAAGAAGCCATTTAAAACCACTTGCGGCTTTAGGTTTGTTCTTAAGTAGAATCTGAGCAGGTACATTATGAAGTGTAGCTCCATCCCAAAAAAATATATTTTTAAGCTTTTTGGAGAACATAGGGAGGGGTTATCACCCCTGTAACATTTGCTGTCTTTGCACATCTGTTCAGAACATGTCACCTCACTTTCCGTCCCAATGACAAATGTTTTTGGAAAAAGTGGGGTTTTAATTGAAACAAGGATTGGTGATAAAGTATCAGTAGAGAGGAGATACCTTTTTCCCAAATTAAATCTAACAGGATAGAATTTCCCTTCCTAGGGGTAGATTTCCTCTCACTTCCTGTTTTCTCTTTCCATTTGCAAGTAGGAGTCGTTTGTAAGTTGGATGTTTGAAAGTAGGGGCCTGGCGTATATACTCTGCAGAAATTTGCCCTATTAGATGTTGGTGTAGCCACAAGACTGGTGGGCACAGGAATGGGCCCTGCTGTGAGTTAATAGATCAAGATTTGTAATTGCATGCACCTGTTGAACAGGGCAGAAAAATTGGGGGTGGTGGTGGTGGTGGACGGTGTTGCCACAAGACTGTAAGCTCTCACAGTTACTCTTGGTGGGCGCAGGAATGGGCCCTACTGTGAGTTATTAGATCAAGATTTGTAATTGCAAGCACCTGATGAACAGGGCAGAAAAATTGGGCCTTTGGCGGTGGTGGTGGACGGTGTTGCCACAAGACTGTAAGCTCTCACAGTTACTCTTGGTGGGCGCAGGAATGGGCCCTACTGTGAGTTATTAGATCAAGATTTGTAATTGCAAGCACCTGATGAACAGGGCAGAAAAATTGGGCCTTTGGCGGTGGTGGTGGACGGTGTTGCCACAAGACTGTAAGCTCTCACAGTTACTCTTGGTGGGCGCAAGAATGGGCCCTGCTGTGAGTTATTAGATCAAGATTTGTAATTGCAAGCACCTGATGAACAGGGCAGAAAAATTGGGCCTTTGGCGGTGGTGGTGGACGGTGTTGCCACAAGACTGTAAGCTCTCACAGTTACTCTTGGTGGGCGCAAGAATGGGCCCTGCTGTGAGTTATTAGATCAAGATTTGTAATTGCAAGCACCTGATGAACAGGGCAGAAAAATTGGGCCTTTGGCGGTGGTGGTGGACGGTGTTGCCACAAGACTGTAAGCTCTCACAGTTACTCTTGGTGGGCGCAGGAATGGGCCCTGCTGTGTGTTATTAGATCAAGATTTGTAATTGCAAGCACCTGATGAACAGGGCAGAAAAATTGGGCCTTTGGCGGTGGTGGTGGACGGTGTTGCCACAAGACTGTAGGCCCTCATAGTTACTCTTGGTGGGCGCAGGAATGGGCCCTGCTGTGAACTATTAGATCAAGATTTGTAATTACCCGCCCCTGTTAAACAGGGGCTGAAAAATTGTGCCTTAGGCACTGGTGCTGGTGCCACAACACTGCAACCCCTCACAGATACTGTACTTGGAGCACAGCAGTCACACGTGTTGCAAAGCATTTTTTTAAAAAATTGTAATTACCCGCCCCTGTTAAACAGGGGCTGAAAAATTGTGCCTTAGGCACTGGTGCTGGTGCCACAACACTGCAACCCCTCACAGATACTGTACTTGGAGCACAGCAGTCACACGTGTTGCGAAGCATTTTTTTTAAAAAATTGTAATTACCCGCCCCTGTTAAACAGGGGCTGAAAAATTGTGCCTTAGGCACTGGTGCTGGTGCCACAACACTGCAACCCCTCACAGATACTGTACTTGGAGCACAGCAGTCACACGTGTTGCAAAGCATTTTTTTTAAAAATTATAAGTACACGCCCCTGTTAAACAGGGGCTGAAAAATTGTGCCTTAGGCACTGGTGCTGGTGCCACAACACTGCAACCCCTCACAGATACTGTACTTGGAGCACAGCAGTCACACGTGTTGCGAAGCATTTTTTTTTATAAAAATTGTATGTACACGCCCCTGTTAAACAGGGGCTGAAAAATTGTGCCTTAGGCACTGGTGTGGTGGCATGGATCATTGAGGAGGAGGAAGAGGATAGTCAGTGAACATAAGAGGACAGTCACTCAGCATCAGCATAGGCAGTCTTGAAGGGATGTGATATTAAAAATTATTCGGTTATATCCGCCTCAGGTGCCTGGTAGCTGGTGGTGATCCAAGACTGATTCATTTTGATGAAGGTCAGTCGATCAACCGAGGCGGTGGACAGGCGCACCCTATGATCGGTGACAAATCCTCCAGCAGCACTGAATGTGCGTTCGGAAAGAACGCTGGAGGCAGGACAGGCCAGTAGCTCAATTGCATACTGTGCAAGCTCTGGCCAGTGATCCATCCTCAGGACCCAGTAAGCCAGAGGATTTTCGGTGGGAAAGGTGTCCAAGTCTGACCTTGCCCCAAGGTATTCCTGCACCATGTATATCAGACGCTGGCGATGGTTGCTGGAACCGATCATACCTTGGGGCTGCGGACTAAAAAATTGTCTGAACGCATCGGTCAGACGTCCACCTTCCCCACCGCTCCTTCTGCTACTGACCGAAGCCTCAGCAACTCGTCGCCCAGGACCAGGAGTTTGTAGCCTCCCAGTTTCTGGGAACGCGTTGCACAGACCTTTCTGCAAGGCCTCCCTGAGATGTCTCATCCTCTGCTCCCTCTGCGACGGCAAGATAAGGTCCGCAACCTTACCCTTGTACCGCGGATCAAGGAGAGTGGCCAGCCAGTAATGGTCCCTCTCCTTGATCCGAAGAACACGAGGATCCTTCCGCAGGCTTTGCAGGATCAGGGAGGCCATGCAGCGTAGGTTAGCTGAGGCATTCGGTCCGGAGTCTTCTGGGTCACTGAGGATGACATGATCGCCAGCCACCTCCTCCCAGCCACGTACAAGTCCACTGGTTTGTTGGGACTGTACATCATCCCTAAAAGACTGCTGCTGCTGATGCTGAGTGCCAGGCTCCACCTCCATGCTCACACAATCCTCCTCCTCCTCCTCCTCCTCCTCCTCATCCTCTTCCTGTGTGATGGGTGGGACAGAAGGAACACTGTCCGGATAAAGGGGGCCTTGAGAGGCAAGGAAGTCCTCCTCTTCCTGCCTCTGTTCTGCCTCAAGTGCCCTGTCCATTATCCCACGCAGCGTATGCTCCAACAGGTGGACAAGAGGGACAGTGTCACTGATGCATGCACTGTCACTGCTCACCATCCTCGTGGCCTCCTCAAATGGTGAGAGGACAGTGCATGCATCCCTGATCATGCTCCACTGACGTGGGGAAAAAAACCAAGCTCCCCTGACCCTGTCCTGGTGCCATAGTCGCAAAGGTACTCATTGATGGCCCTCTGCTGCGTGTGCAGTCGCTGCAGCATGGCCAACGTTGAGTTCCACCTGGTGGGCATGTCACATATTAGGCGGTTCTTGGGCAGGTTCAGCTCCTTTTGCAGCTCAGTCAGCCGAGCACTGGCATTATAAGATCGGCGGAAATGCACACAGACTTTCCTGGCCTGCCTCAGGACATCCTGTAAGCCTGGGAACCTGCCCAAGAACCGCTGCACCACCAGGTTGAGGACGTGAGCCATGCAGGGCACATGGGTGAGCTGCCCCTGTCGCAGGGCGGAGAGGAGGTTGGTGCCATTGTCAGAAACGACCATTCCTGGCTTAAGCTGACGTGGCGTCAACCACCTCTCGGCCTGCCCCTGCAGAGCTGCCAGAACCTCTGGCCCAGTGTGGCTCCTGTCCCCCAAACACACCAGCGCAAGCACGGCATGGCATCTTTTTGCCTGCGTACTTGCGTAGCCCCTTGTACGCCTACGGAGCACCGCTGGTTCCAAGGACAGAGCACTGGAGGAAGAAGAAGAGGAGGGGGTGGAGGAGAGAGGTGTGTCACAACCAGTAGCAGTAGTAGCGTTTTGGAGGCGTGGTGGCGGAACAACCTCCAACACTACTGCACCTTGTCCTGCATCCCTCCCAGCTGCCAATAGAGTGACCCAATGGGCCGTGAAAGAAAGGTACCGTCCCTGTCCATGCCTGCTGGACCATGAGTCAGCGGTAATATGCACCTTACCGCTGACCGCCCTGTCCAGCGAGGCATGGACATTGCCCTCCACATGCCGGTAGAGAGACGGAATCGCCTTCCGTGAGAAAAAGTGGCGTTTGGGAACCTGCCACTGAGGAACCGCACATTGAACAAACTCACGGAAGGGGGCCGAGTCTACCAACTGAAAAGGCAGCAGTTGAAGTGCTAGCAATTTAGCCAGGCTAGCATTCAACCGCTGGGCATGTGGATGGCTGGGAGTGTACTTCTTTCTACGGTCCAGCAGCTGGGGAAGGGAAATTTGCCTGCTGCAATCGGACGTCGGTGTACTGCAAGTACTTGGTTGTGACACACCTAATTCTACACCTTCAGTCCTCTCAGAGCAGCTTTCAGAGAGGACTGAAGGTGTAGTGGGGATGGAGATCCCAGCTGAGGAGGAGCAAGGAGAGGTCCGCTTAGTTCTTTGGTGTGGGTCTTTTATGTGTGCCTGCCAACGAGCTGCATGGCAGGTCGCCATATGTCTGGTCATGCTTGTGGTGCCCAAGCGGCTGATGTTTTGGCCACGCGAGATACGCTTGAGACAAATATTGCAAATAGCAGTGGTGCGATCTGATGCACTCGTCTCAAAAAAGGCCCACACCAAAGAACTTTTCTGATAACGTGCAGAGGCAGCGCCCTGCACAGGCGGAGCTCTGCGGTGTTGTACAGTTGCTGTGCTGGCCTCTACCTGGCCTCCAGGGGGCATCCTGCCTCGTTGGACATGTGACGCCGCATCCTCCTCCTCCTCGTCCTCCTCCTCATCCTCTCTCCCTTCAGGCACCCACGTGGAGTCAGTGACCTCATCATCCCCTCCCTCTTCACCACTAGAGCAAACCTGGCAGTAAGCTGCAGCTGGTGGAACAGTACTGCCAGATTCCTCAAGCTGGGTATCATCATCCGAGCCTTCGAATCGTTGGGCATCCTCCTGGAGCATGTACCCAACACTGTGCTCAAAGAGTTCGGGGGACTCCTCAGGAGGACATGGTGGGTCTAGGGAAGGGGTGGCTGATGATGCTCTGCCAGTACCCTGAGCCTGGGTGAGAGAGGATGAGGAGGATGAGGAGGGCTTGGTCATCCATTCTACCAAGCCTTCAGCATGATGCGGCTCCACATGTCCAGCTGCCGAAAACAAAGACGCGCGTGTCCCATGGCCACGTGCTGATGACGATGCACGACCACGTCCACGGCCACGGCCACGTCCACTAGAAACAGAGCCTGCCTGCCCTGTGTTCTTGGCTCTGCACGCTCTGCCTCCCCTTGGCGGTCTTCCAGCCATTGTAGTCGGTAGTCCTGTGGGTGCTGCTGAGAAGAATATATAGGAGCTCTGTGTGATGCCACTAACACACTAGAAGTCCTATGGGTGCTTCTGCAAAGAAAATAGAGGAGCTCTGTGTGATGCCACTAACACACTAGAAGTCCTGTGGGTGCTGCTGAGAAGAAAATATAGGAGCTCTGTGTGATGCCACTAACACACTAGAAGTCCTATGGGTGCTTCTGCAAAGAAAATAGAGGAGCTCTGTGTGATGCCACTAACACACTAGAAGTCCTGTGGGTGCTTCTGCAAAGAAAATAGAGGAGCTCTGTGTGATGCCACTAACACACTAGAAGTCCTGTGGGTGCTGCTGAGAAGAAAATATAGGAGCTCTGTGTGATGCCACTAACACACTAGAAGTCCTATGGGTGCTTCTGCAAAGAAAATAGAGGAGCTCTGTGTGATGCCACTAACACACTAGAAGTCCTGTGGGTGCTGCTGAGAAGAAAATATAGGAGCTCTGTGTGATGCCACTAACACACTAGAAGTCCTATGGGTGCTTCTGCAAAGAAAATAGAGGAGCTCTGTGTGATGCCACTAACACACTAGAAGTCCTGTGGGTGCTGCTGAGAAGAAAATAGAGGAGCTCTGTGTGATGCCACTAACACACTAGAAGTCCTATGGGTGCTTCTGCAAAGAAAATAGAGGAGCTCTGTGTGATGCCACTAACACACTAGAAGTCCTGTGGGTGCTGCTGAGAAGAAAATATAGGAGCTCTGTGTGATGCCACTAACACACTAGAAGTCCTATGGGTGCTTCTGCAAAGAAAATAGAGGAGCTCTGTGTGATGCCACTAACACACTAGAAGTCCTGTGGGTGCTGCTGAGAAGAAAATAGAGGAGCTCTGTGTGATGCCACTAACACACTAGAAGTCCTATGGGTGCTTCTGCAAAGAAAATAGAGGAGCTCTGTGTGATGCCACTAACACACTAGAAGTCCTGTGGGTGCTTCTGCAAAGAAAATAGAGGAGCTCTGTGTGATGCCACTAACACACTAGAAGTCCTGTGGGTGCTGCTGAGAAGAAAATATAGGAGCTCTGTGTGATGCCACTAACACACTAGAAGTCCTATGGGTGCTTCTGCAAAGAAAATAGAGGAGCTCTGTGTGATGCCACTAACACACTAGAAGTCCTGTGGGTGCTTCTGCAAAGAAAATAGAGGAGCTCTGTGTGATGCCACTAACACACTAGAAGTCCTGTGGGTGCTGCTGAGAAGAAAATATAGGAGCTCTGTGTGATGCCACTAACACACTAGAAGTCCTATGGGTGCTTCTGCAAAGAAAATAGAGGAGCTCTGTGTGATGCCACTAACACACTAGAAGTCCTGTGGGTGCTGCTGAGAAGAAAATAGAGGAGCTCTGTGTGATGCCACTAACACACTAGAAGTCCTATGGGTGCTTCTGCAAAGAAAATAGAGGAGCTCTGTGTGATGCCACTAACACACTAGAAGTCCTGTGGGTGCTGCTGAGAAGAAAATATAGGAGCTCTGTGTGATGCCACTAACACACTAGAAGTCCTATGGGTGCTTCTGCAAAGAAAATAGAGGAGCTCTGTGTGATGCCACTAACACACTAGAAGTCCTGTGGGTGCTGCTGAGAAGAAAATAGAGGAGCTCTGTGTGATGCCACTAACACACTAGAAGTCCTATGGGTGCTTCTGCAAAGAAAATAGAGGAGCTCTGTGTGATGCCACTAACACACTAGAAGTCCTGTGGGTGCTTCTGCAAAGAAAATAGAGGAGCTCTGTGTGATGCCACTAACACACTAGAAGTCCTATAGGTGCTTCTGGGAAGAAAATATAGGTCTGTGTGATGGGACTAACACACTTCAAGTCCTATAGGTGCTTCTGGGAACAAAATATAGGATCTCTGTGTGATGGGACTAACACACTTCAAGTCCTATGGGTGCTTCTGGGAAGAAAATATAGGTATGTGTGATGGGACTAACACACTTCAAGTCCTATAGGTGCTTCTGGGAACAAAATATAGGATCTCTGTGTGATGGGACTAACACACTTCAAGTCCTATGGGTGCTTCTGGGAACAAAATATATGATCTCTGTGTGATGGGACTAACACACTTCAAGTCCTTTAGGTGCTTCTGGGAACAAAATATATGATCTCTGTGTGATGGGACTAACACACTTCAAGTCCTATAGGTGCTTCTGGGAACAAAATATATGATCTCTGTGTGATGGGACTAACACACTTCAAGTCCTATAGGTGCTTCTGGGAACAAAATATATGATCTCTGTGTGATGGGACTAACACACTTCAAGTCCTATAGGTGCTTCTGGGAACAAAATATATGATCTCTGTGTGATGGGACTAACACACTTCAAGTCCTATAGGTGTTTCTGGGAAGAAAATATAGGTCTGTGTGATGGGACTAACACACTTCAAGTCCTATAGGTGCTTCTGGGAACAAAATATATGATCTCTGTGTGATGGGACTAACACACTTCAAGTCCTATAGGTGCTTCTGGGAACAAAATATATGATCTCTGTGTGATGGGACTAACACACTTCAAGTCCTATGGGTGCTTCTGGGAAGAAAATATAGGTCTGTGTGATGGGACTAACACACTTCAAGTCCTATAGGTGCTTCTGGGAACAAAAATATATGATCTCTGTGTGATGGGACTAACACACTTCAAGTCCTATAGGTGCTTCTGGGAACAAAATATATGATCTCTGTGTGATGGGACTAACACACTTCAAGTCCTATAGGTGCTTCTGGGAACAAAATATATGATCTCTGTGTGATGGGACTAACACACTTCAAGTCCTATAGGTGCTTCTGGGAACAAAATATATGATCTCTGTGTGATGGGACTAACACACTTCAAGTCCTATAGGTGCTTCTGGGAACAAAATATATGATCTCTGTGTGATGGGACTAACACACTTCAAGTCCTATAGGTGCTTCTGGGAACAAAATATATGATCTCTGTGTGATGGGACTAACACACTTCAAGTCCTATAGGTGCTTCTGGGAACAAAATATATGATCTCTGTGTGATGGGACTAACACACTTCAAGTCCTATAGGTGCTTCTGGGAACAAAATATATGATCTCTGTGTGATGGGACTAACACACTTCAAGTCCTATAGGTGCTTCTGGGAACAAAATATATGATCTCTGTGTGATGGGACTAACACACTTAAAGTCCTATGGGTGCTTCTGGGAAGAAAATATAGGTCTGTGTGATGGGACTAACACACTTCAAGTCCTATAGGTGCTTCTGGGAACAAAATATATGATCTCTGTGTGATGGGACTAACACACTTCAAGTCCTATAGGTGCCTCTGGAAGAAAATATAGGTCTGTGTGATGGGACTAACACACTTCAAGTCCTATAGGTGCTTCTGGGAACAAAATATATGATCTCTGTGTGATGGGACTAACACACTTCAAGTCCTATAGGTGCTTCTGGGAACAAAATATATGATCTCTGTGTGATGGGACTAACACACTTCAAGTCCTATAGGTGCTTCTGGGAACAAAATATATGATCTCTGTGTGATGGGACTAACACACTTCAAGTCCTATAGGTGCTTCTGGGAACAAAATATATGATCTCTGTGTGATGGGACTAACACACTTCAAGTCCTATAGGTGCTTCTGGGAACAAAATATATGATCTCTGTGTGATGGGACTAACACACTTCAAGTCCTATGGGTGCTTCTGGGAAGAAAATATAGGTCTGTGTGATGGGACTAACACACTTCAAGTCCTATAGGTGCTTCTGGGAACAAAATATATGATCTCTGTGTGATGGGACTAACACACTTCAAGTCCTATAGGTGCTTCTGGGAACAAAATATATGATCTCTGTGTGATGGGACTAACACACTTCAAGTCCTATAGGTGCTTCTGGGAACAAAATATATGATCTCTGTGTGATGGGACTAACACACTTCAAGTCCTATAGGTGCTTCTGGAACAAAATATATGATCTCTGTGTGATGGGACTAACACACTTCAAGTCCTATAGGTGCTTCTGGGAACAAAATATAGGTCTGTGTGATGGGACTAACACACTTCAAGTCCTATAGGTGCTTCTGGGAACAAAATATAGGAGCTCTGCCTGCCTGCCACGAACACACTACAAGTCCTATAGGTGCTTCTGGGAACAAAATATAGGAGCTCTGCCTGCCTGCCACGAACACACTACAAGTCCTATAGGTGCTTCTGGGAACAAAATATAGGAGCTCTGCCTGCCTGCCACGAACACACTACAAGTCCTATAGGTGCTTCTGGGAACAAAATATAGGAGCTCTGCCTGCCTGCCACGAACACACTACAAGTCCTATAGGTGCTTCTGGGAACAAAATATAGGAGCTCTGCCTGCCTGCCACGAACACACTACAAGTCCTATAGGTGCTTCTGGGAACAAAATATAGGAGCTCTGCCTGCCTGCCACGAACACACTACAAGCCCCTCTTTCTAAATCAATCTTTCTAAATGAATCTATCTAACTCAATCTCTCTAAGTAAATCTCTCTAACTAACTAAATCCAGCAGAGTGTCACAGAACTATCCTGCTCTATCTGCGCCGGAACAGCATGTGACCGGCGCAGACGGCGTGGCGGCCTTTTATAGGGGGGGGCGTGTACTAAAGCCCCTGAGCTGTAATTGGCTACAGGCGTCCTGCCTGTAGCCAATTATGGCTCTTCGAGTTTCCGGCGCTGTGATTGGCCAAGCATGCGGGGTCACAGTGCATGCTTGGCCAATCATCAGCCAGCAATGCACTGCGCCGGCCGCAATGCATTGCGGGGCCGCTCGCAACACACGAACGTGATGCGAGCGGCCAAAAAAGTTCTGGGCTCGCCGAGCGAACACCCGGTGCTCGATGCGAACATGGGTTCGCATCGAGCACCGGGCCCATCCCTACTCACCAAGCATCAATGTGATGAGAGGCCTATTATCCACCACTGTGTGTTTAATAGGCTGCTGCTTGCAAACTTTGCAGCCATGAGGAGTTCTGCCACTGTTTGTATACTGCCAAGTCACAGGTAGGCATCTCCACCTCAGGGGCGGATCCAGGGGGGGCAACGGGGCAATTCCCCCCCCCCCCCGAGAATGCGGGTGAGTGAGTGAGTGGGCGGGCTGCTCCGTAGGTGATAGAGCGGGTGGCCCGGGCTGTCGGCCGGCTCGGTTGGTGAGCAGGCGTTTCAGCAGGTAGGTGAGAGAGCGGGCGAGCAGCTGGGTGGCTCGGTGGGTGAGTGGACAGCTAGCCAATCAGGGAGCCGGCGGACGGGGGAGCAGAGAGATGACATCACCGCCCGGCACCCGCCCTGCATCCCTGCAGTACAGTTCCGCCCTCACTGTGCAGGCAGCCGTGGGAAGCAGAGGTGACATCATCTCTCTGCTGCCTGACTGGTAATCTGCTGCCTGACTCTGGGACAGAGCAAGAGATCACCTTAGCAGGAAAGTGACACAGCAAGAGACAATCCGCAACATGTGGCAGGCGACATGGCATGTGACAATCCGTAACATGTGGCAAGTAACAATCGGTACCGTGTGGCAGGTGACGTGGCAAGTAACAATCCTCAACGTGTGGCAGGTGACGTGGCAAGTGACAATCCGCAATGTGTAGCAGGTGACATGTCAAGTGATAATCCACAACGTGTGGCAGGTGATGTGGCAAGTGACAATACGCAGCATGTGGCAGGTGACGTGGCAAGTGACAATCTGCATCTGGTGACAGGCGACGTGGCAAAGGACAATCTGCATCTGGTGACAGGCGACGTGGCAAATGACAATCCGTAATGTGTGACAGGTGACGTGGCAAAGTGACAATCTGCATCTGGTGACAGGCAACGTGGCTAGTGACAATCCGCATCTGGTGACAGGCGACAGTGGCAAGTGACACACTCAGGGCTCCCACTGATTCTGCATTATGGTGAGTTGAACTATTTCATTTTATATTACAATGTAATAATATAAATAATGCGCTTCATCCATCCTGACACCATATCAACCATGGTGCCGTGATGATTGAAGCGCCAACACCAGCAATTTCACCGATAAATTGCCCCCAAAGAAACATATTTTCTGTCAGTGCCCCTCCCGAGACTAGACTCTGGATCCGCCCCTTCTCCACCTGGAGTTATTAGCATACTGAGCTGTTACCATTTTACCATGTTCCTCTTTCAATAAAGTCTATTCATGGTGACACTTGTGTCAATGATTAGATTTAGATACAGGCAGTGACGTACTAAGTGGGGGGCGGGGGTTCCACACACTGGGGGGGGTGTCAGGCCAGCGCCCTCCCCCTCCGCGACTGAAGAGCGCGTTAGGCAATGGTACGCTTTTCAACGTCTTTCCCTTTTTAAAGATGGCGGACGCTATTCCCAAGTCCGGGATCCACATCGAGGCTTGGTTGATTTGTTTATGTATTTAATGCGGTGCGTCAGGACGCAGCCCGTGCCCCGTGACGACGTCCTTTGATGACGAAACGCGTAGGGAGGAGGAGCTACGTCTTGACGCCACCGCAGCACGACGTGATCCCGCTACCACGGGCTGTTTATGCGAGACCGGCCGGCTCGCTTCATGCCTTTTAAAGATCGTTACACTGTAAGTGTTTTCTTTGTTTTTATACAATAAACCACCCTTGGATTTTATGCTATGCGAGCTTTCTTTCATTCTCCTTGGTACCAACACGCATTTATTAACTGCGACTGGCCCTGAGCGGAGGTATTTGGAGGATCCTTGGTTGGAAGTTTACATATAGGAGCTATCCAGGTCTTTAGGATTTCGGGTGTTTCCTACAGTCTACCCCTGGCTAGGGTTGAGAGCCACCTGTGCGAACGGTCCCCCTAAAAAGGACCATTCAGTTCTGGTAAGAAGACAAGTGTGCCTTATGGTGGAGGTCTCTACACAATTTCTGTGGTGTCATACAAGTCACTTTTACACGAATCTATCAGGAGTTTTTACAGAGATTGTCATTTTCTGATTGCAGCAATATGGGACTTTTTTGATATATTGAGCATTTTATTATTTGTAATTTTTATTATGGATGACCAGTTTAACTAATCTGCATTTTTGCCTAGCTGGATGCCTAGTATAGCAGGGTGCTTATATATATAATTGTTATCAGCTTTATAGAGAAATAGCTATATTACAACTATTTATTCGGATTGTTTCAATCTACATTCCGAGGATTATTCATACATAGTGTCACTGGTGTAACGCTGGATGCCCTGGTGTGTGTCTACTGTTCGCATTTTTTATTTTTTTTCCCTACAGGGGTTCAATGATTACATATATATAACAACACAGTTTTCGTTCACTCTATATTCCACTGTTGAGTTGTTTCATCCTGTACAGGGGTTAATACACACACACCGAGATACAAGTGTGACACTAGATGCTCTGTCGGGTGTTTATCAGTGTATACAATTTTTTGCACAGTCATTGCTCATTTCTATAGTGTGATTTTATTAGTTTACACCAGATTTCTGGTGTCTAGACAGAGACTCAGACCGGTGTCTGTTTGTTGTACCCCTTGCAAACACAGGGGTTACCTATAAAACACACTTATAGAGATATCTGTATAAGTATTAGATTCACGTTTATACTTTTAAGGAACCATCAACACATTTCACGTGTCACCATATTTGAGTTTCACTGAAATTTGAACAAAAGGCTGTTTGCTCAGCCGGGCGTTTATTGTTTCACTCTTACACGGTATATTAACATTGCTTTGTATATACATTTATGAGACATGTACTAGCCATACAGGCAATTTTCACTGTTTATGCACATTCATTTGGTACAGTGCACTGTATACACCACACCTTTGGTGTTATTTTATTTTTTTAGCGCAGCTCCTTTTTAAACCCATTTCTGATATATGTAGTATAACATTTTGAGCAGCAGCTTCATTTACCCAGATAGCGCAAACTTTTTTCCCATAACAATGGTACCGCTCGCCTGAGGCAGTGGCATTGTGGGGGGGGGGGTGCGGGCTGCGAGTGGCACCTGTCGGCACAGTGACCCGGGACCCAGCGCAACTATCCTCTTCTCTCTGTGGTCGCGGACAGTTCTGATCAGTCTCGGCAGCGGCAGTCATAGCCGAGCAGAGTAAAGCCGCCTCCCCCTCCTCCTGCATGCACAGCACTGTGTAGACATAAAGGAGGAGGGGAGGCGGCTTCACTCTGCTCGGCTGTGACAGCCGCTGCCGAGACTGATCAGAGCCATGACCACTGAGAGAAGGTGATCGTTGCGCCGGGTCCCGGGTCACTGCCGACAGGTGTCACTCGGGTGCGGCTCGCACCTCCCCCCGCAATGCCACTGCCTCAGGCTCGCCATGTGTGTTTTTTTAGGTACATTATGGATGGGGTCTTTACTGTGGGGGGGGGTCTGCACTGTAGGGGGGTCTGTGCACTGTAGGGGGGTCTGTGCACTGTAGTGGGGGTTCTGTACTGTAGGGGGGGCCTGCACTGTAGGGGGGTCCTGCACTGTAGGGGGGTCTGATTGATCACTGTAGGGGGGTTCTGTACTGTAGGGGGGTCCTGCACTGTAGGGGGGTCTACACTGTAGGGGGGTCTGTGCACTGTAGGGGGGTTCTGTACTGTAGGGGGGTCTGTACTGTAGAGGGGTCTGTACTGTAGGGGGGTCTGTGCACTGTAGGGGGGTCCTGCACTGTAGGGGGGTCTGTGCACTGTAGGAGGGTTCTGTACTGTAGGGGGGTTCTGCACTGTAGGGGGGTTCTGTACTGTAGGGGGGTCTGTGCACCGTAGGGGGGTCTGTGCACTGTAGGGGGTCTGCACTGTAGGGGGGTCTGTGCACTGTAGGGGGGGTCTGCACTGTAGGGGGGTCTGCACTGTAGGGGGGTCTTCACAGTAGGGGGGACTGTGCACTGTAGGGGGGTCTGTGCACTGTAGGGGGGTCTGCACTGTAGGGGGGTCTGTGCACTGTAGAAGGGTTCTGTACTGTAGGGGGGGTCTGCACTGTAGGGGGTCCAGAGCTGTGGGGGGCTGTGTAATGTAAAGGGGTGCAGAGGTACAAGGGCTGTGTAATGTAAAGGGGTCCAGAGGTTCAGGGTGCTGTCTAATGTAAAGGGGTCCAGAGGTTCAGGATGCTGTCTAATGTTAAGGGGTCCAGAGGTGCAGGGTGCTATGTAAAGGGGTCCAGAGGTGCAGGGTGCTGTGTAATGTAAAGGGGTCCAGAGGGGCAGTTGTGGAGAGGGGTACACAGTAGTGAAAAAAAGATATTGAAGGATGCAGAGGTATGCAGGGGGCACAGTGGGGTGTTTTTACATTTTAAGGTGGGGTGGGGGGTGCCAGATATAGGATCCGCCCCGGGTGCCAAATGCTCTAGGTACACCCCTGGATACAGGGTGAGTCATCACCGGGATCTAATCCAGCTGCTCCTAAGAGTGTAAGCGCTACTTATAGGGCTTTTTTTCTGGAGAATAGGTGCAGGAACTCCTCCTATCTGAGTCACCCCTTGACTCTGCCCCCTATCCACCTCCGAGCACCATTGCTTTGGTTCCACCCCTTACTCACCTCCCAGTACCACCTCTTTTAGAGAATGCAGAACATACAGACAGTATCATTTTGGGGCGCTAAGTATTTTGTATGGAATTTGTTAATGATAACAAGAAAGGTATTAAAGTATATCTAGCAACAATGGACACCTCAGCAACAATAGATCTACCCAGCAACAATAGACTCTCAACAGCCAGCATTATTAGACCCCTCCCTCAACAGTAGATCCCTCCCAGCAATGATTGACCGCCTGCAACATAAAACCCACCCATCAACAATAGATCCCCAACCAGCAACACGAGACCCCCTGAAAAAATAGATCCCCTTCAGCAACAATCGATTCTCCAGAAGCCAGCATCAAAAGACCCTCCAGCAGCCAGCAACAAGGACCCCTCCCTCAACAGTAGATCCATCTCAGCAACAATTCCACCCCAGCAACAATAGATCCCCCACGAGCAACAGAAGACCTCCCCAGCAACAATAGACTCCCTTCCTCCACAAAAATAGATCCTCTTCAGTGACAATAGATTCCCCAGCAGCCAGCATCAATAGACCCTCTAGCACACCCCAGCACTGTTGGCCATAACATACATTCAGTTCTGGAGGTGCCATAACTGCGTTCCCCACATTTCTGATGAAAAGAAAACCTGGCCACATAAAGTGTACAATCCTTTTTCTAGCGCTGCAGATATCTTTTATTGTATATGTGTAGTTGTTACCCCTTTTTTCCCTGCAGGCTCATTGGTGAAGGTTCTTTGTGCATTGTCTGTAGTAGATTTTTATTTTTAGCTGTGACCATACTAGAGAGATTTTGACCGTGACTCCTTTACAAGGATCAGGATGGCACTGGCAAAGGAAGGCGCATAAACCTTCTTGGACCTACAGTAAACCTTCCCTGCTCTATCCAATATGAAAAATAATGTTCTGGTTGGAGTTGGGCTTTAACAAATAACATGGAACCCAGTGGCGGCTGGTGCTCAAAATTTTTTTTTTGGGGGGGGGGGGGGGGGGGCGCAAACAAACTGAAAAATTCAGAAAAAAAAAACATCAATTGCAGCCTCACTGTGCCATCAAACGCTGCCACTGTGCCCCAAATGCTGCCACTGTGCCCATTAAATGCTGTCACTGTGCCCCAAACGCTGCCACTGTGCCCCAAACGCTGCCACTGTGCCCCAAGTGCTGCCACTGTGCCCATCTAACGCTGTCCCTGTGCCCATCTAACGCTGTCCCTGTGCCCCAAATGCTTCCACTGTGCCCCAAGTGCTGCCACTGTGCCAGTTAAATGCTGCCACTGTGCCCCAAGTGCTGTCACCTTGCCTCAAATGCTGCCACTGTGCCCATTAACCACCTGAGTCCCAGTATACGTCATATGATGTATTTTTCTTCTCTGGGGTATCTCAGAATGATGCCTGTAGCTACAGACATCATTCAGATATTGCCGTTTTCAGCCGGCGATTCCCTGCACGATAAGAACGATCATAGCGGCTGTTCCGCCACTTGATCGTTCTTACGGGCGGCGGGAGGGGACGCCCCCCCTCCCGCCGCCCTCCGGTGCTTCTACCGACTCACCGCTTCCATCAGTGAGTCGGACACAGGATCAGCCGGCCACCGGATGATGAATATTGAGATTTCCGGCGGACCAGATGGTCGCCGGAGTCTCTATGATCGTTTGGAGGCCGGGCGCGATGTTATGACGTCACGCCCGGCCTCTGCATTAAAAAAACGGCGGCACCGCGGCTGGGAAGCGGTGATCTTTTTTTTTTTTTTTTTTTTTTTATGCTTCCCAGCCTAGAGGTGAGATGTGGGGTCTTATTGACCCCATATCTCACTGTAAATAGGTCCGATCGTGTCATATTCCTATTACAAGGGATGTTTACCTTCCTTGTAATAGGAATAAAAGTAATCAAATATGTTTTTTTTTTTTTTTTAAAGGTGTTGAACTAAAAAAATAAAGTAAAATTAACAATAAAAAAAAAATTTTTTTAAAGCACCCTGTCCCGCGAGCTCGTACGCAGAAGCGAACGCATACGTAAGTCCCGCCCACATATGAAAACGGTGTTCATACCACACATGTGAGGTATCGCCGCGAACATTAGAGCGAGAGCAATAATTCTAGCCCTATACCTCCTCTGTAACTCAAAATATGTAACCAGTAAAAAATGTTAAAGTGTCGACTATGGGGATTTTTAAATACCAAAGTTTGGCGCCATTCCACAAGCGCATGCAATTTTGAAGCGTGACATGTTGAGTATCTATTTACTCGGCGTATCTTCATCTTTCACATTATGCAAAAAAATTGGGCTAACTTTACTGTTTTTTTTTTTTTTAAAGCATGAAACAGTTTTTTTTCTGAAAAAAACGCGTTCGAAAAATTGCTGCGCAAATACCGTGCAAGATAAAAAGTTGCAACGACCGCCATTGTATTCTTTAGGGTCTTTGCTAAAAAAACATATATGATGTTTGGGGGTTCTATGTAATTTTCTAGCAAAAAAAAATGGAATTTTACATGTAGGAGAGAAATGTCAGAATTGGCCTGGAACTCAGGTGGTTAAATGCTGCCACTGTGCCCCAAACGCTGCCACTGTGCCCCAAGTGCTGCCACTGTGCCCATCTAACGCTGCCACTGTGCCCCAAGTGCTGCCACTGTGCCCCAAGTGCTGCCACTGTGCCAATTAAATGCTGCCACTGTGCCCCAAGTGCTGACATTGTGCCCCAAGTGCTGTCACTGTGCCTCAAATGCTGCCACTGTGCCCATTGAATGAATGAATGAATGAATGAATGATTTGTATAGCGCTGCAACTGCGAACTGAATCGCCTCGAGGCACTTGATCCGACCTGTGTTGATTCCTTTTTAGAAGAGGTAGGTCTTGAGTTTTTTCCTGAAGGCCCGATGATCTTTTTCCAAGCGGATGTTCGTAGGTAGAGCGTTCCATAGCCGTGGTCCTTGGACTGCAAATCTTCGTTCTCCCCTTGACTTGTACCGGGATTTGGGGACGAGGAGGAGGTTTTGGTTGTTAGATCGGAGGTTGCGATTGGGGGTGTAGTGTTGTATTTTTTTGCATAAGTATTGAGGAGCATCTCCTTGTGTGCATTTGTGGGTCAAGCAGAGGGTCTTGAATGTGATCCGATTCTTTACGGTTAGCCAATGGAGGGTCCTCAGGGATGGGGAGATGGATTCCCATGGTTTTTTTTTCCTGTGACTAGTCTTGCTGCCGTGTTTTGAACGACTTGTAGTCGTGCAATCTGGAATTTAGGTAGTCCTATGTAGAGGGAGTTTGCGTAGTCGAGTCGAGAGTTGATGATTGTTCCTACCACTATGGCTTTGTCCTTTTCTGGAATGAAGGGGATGAGTCTACGTAGCAGGCGTAGAAGGTGGTAGGATCCGCTGACTACTGATCCTATTTGTGCATTCATTGACATTTCTGAATCGAAGATGACTCCGAGACTTTTGTGCTTAGGGGGATGGTCTGTTCAAGGATGGTGGGCGGAGTCCATGGTGTCATAGATTTAGTTTTCCGGTTTGCATTTAGGAGAAGGAGTTCTGTTTTGGTTCCGTTAAGTTTGAGTGAGCTTGTGGACATCCAGTCGTCTATCGATGTGAGGCATTTTTCTAATTCCTGATATTGGTCTTTTTGTCCGGGGATCCGAAGGTAGAGTTGAGTATCATCTGCGTATGAGTGGAAGCATAGGTCTGATTTGCTGATGATTTTTAGGAGTGGACGGATGTAAATGTTGAAGAGCACGGGTGATAAAGGTGATCCTTGAGGGACTCCATAGGAGACTGCATGGGATTCAGAGGTGAAGGCTCCAAGTTTCACTGTCTGTGACCGATTTCCTAAGAAGGAAGTGAACCGTGGTAAGTCTGAATCTGTGACTCCTGCTACTTCTTTGAGGCGGGTGAGTAGAGTGTTGTGATCCAGTGTGTCAAATGCTGCACTAAGGTCCAGGAGTACCAGGAGACATGATTCTCCATCATCTGCTGCTTCCAAGGCGTCATCCCATATTTTGAGGAGAGCTGTTTCTGTGCCATGGCCCGGGCGGAAGCCTGATTGCAGAGGGTCCAGGAGATTGTGTGTGTCCAGATGGAGTTGTAGCTGTTGTACCACTGCTTTCTCCATAATCTTGGAGATGGTGTTCAAGCTAGTTATCGGTCTTCGGTGGTTGGGGTTTCTTGGATCCAAGTTGGGTTTCTTTAGGAGGGGTTTGACTATACCTTGCTTGAGGGAGTTAGGAACAATTCCTTCTTTGAATGACTGATTTATGAGTAGTGTTATAGTGGGTGCCAGGATGTCGGAGCCTTCTTTCAGAAGTTTTGTGGGGATGATATCGTTGGGTGAAGTGCTGTCTCGGAGGCTTCTGATGATGTTTCTTGTGGTCTCTATGGCGATCGGGGTCAGCGAAAAATTCGGTGGTTGTGCGATGTTTGAATCGGCTTCCTCTTTTTGGATGCAGTTGATTGTATTTTTCTGTTGGATATTTTCCCGAATGCTGTCGATTTTGTCGATAAAAAAATCCGATAACTTATTGCAAAATTCTTGAGTTTCGTTGGTAGGGGGCTCTAGGCAGGTAGGGTTCATAGTCTGGGCGACTAGTTTGAATAGTTCACGAGGGCGGTTTAGGGCTTTTGTGATGGTGTTTGACAAGTGTTCTTTTTTTGCTTTGAAGATAGCTTTGTGATATTTCATTGTGAGAGTATTGTAGTTTGTGTGGTTTTCTTTAGAAGAGTTTCTTCTCCAGGCTCTTTCAGCTCTTCTGCGTTCCTGCTTCAGTAGAGTAAGAGTTCCATTAAACCATCCAGAGTTTTTGTTGCTGATGAGTGTTCTGTGTTTCGGAGCGACTGCGTCTGCTGTTTGTAGTAACGCTTTGTTTAAGGAGTTGAGTGTTTTTTCCGTCGAGTGGTTTAAATTTAAAGTTGTTATTTTGTTGGATAGTGTAGTTTTGAAGAGTTCCGAGTGTAGTTTCTTCTGAGATCTGGTCCAGTATGTCGTTGTTGAGTGGTTCGGTTTCTGGAAGGTGTTGTTGGTGGTGATTTCGAATTTGATGGCGTGATGGTCAGTCCATGGTAGCGGCGAGTTGTTGAGTATGTTGATGCTGATATTTTGTTTGAAGATGAGGTCCAGAGTGTGTCCTGAACCATGCGTTGGAGCATTTATCAGTTGTTGAAGACCTAGTTCTTCCAGTTGGTTTATGCAGGCAGAGGCGATGGGGTTTTCGGTGTTGTTTGCCCAGAGATTGAAATCTCCAAGTACCAGGACGTTTTTGGTTTTCAGGGTGTGCATTGAAATAAATTCGGTGAAGGGTATCAGGAGATTTGTCTTTGGTCCTGGTGGTCTGTAGCATAGCAGTATATGAATGCTGTCTTGGGGTGTTGTTTGCAGCTGTAAAGAAAGTGTCTCCATAAAAGGCACTGGGTTCTGTAGCGTGGCCCCAACTGCTGCCACTGTTCCCCAACTGCTGCCACTGTGCCCCCCGCCCGTCATCTGCCCGGCACTTACCTTGTCTTAGTGTGCAGCTGGTGACGGCGGCAGGCGGCGAGCAGTGTCCTCATTGCGACCCGATATCTTCTCCCGCGCTCCTCCTGTCTTCTGCAATGATTGGACGCCTAGGCGTCCAATCACAGCGCCTGTGACTTCAGGCAATCAGGTGACAGGTAACACAGACCCTGCAACCTTATTGGCTGAGAGGCGGGTCAGTGTTAGGGAAGCGATGTATTCGCTTCTCTAACACAACACTGTGTAAACAGCGAACGCACAGCATTGCGCCCGCTGTTTACACTTATGAAAGCCTATTAGAGCCCACCGCTCTAATCAGTACGCCTATTAGAGCTGACAGCTCTAATCAGTACGCCTATTAGAGCTGAGAGCTCTAATTGGGCGCTTTCAAAAACACCCCCCCCCCCCACGCTGTAATTCAGATGCCCGGCGCCCAACAAGGGGCCGGACACCTGAATAGGGGGCGGCAGCGGAGACAATAGATAGATTCATGAATCAATGCATGAATCTATCTATTGGTGATAGAGCGGTGCAGGAGAGAGGGGGCGGCGCTCCTGCGCCCTCTATGGACGCACCGCCACTGATGGAATCTCAAACTAAAGTAAAATAATCAAAAATAATGTTTTTAGCAGCTTACCCACATATACCTTCATCCAAGATGGATAAAGTTGTCACATGTAAACAAAGCAGGTAGACAAAAAGAGAGAACATATTAAAAGGAGATTATGGCTGACGTCATGCACACTTGCACACTTTTGAACTGACTCCAAGACCTCCCTGTGGAAGAAGCCTTTACTGAGCAGGAGAATATCAACTGGATTGGATCTAGCAAGACATTGCCTAATTCAATGCATGGAGGCTTATTTCCTTGTTTGGGCTGAGGATGAGGAAATTATATTCTGCAGTCCTCATATTTAGAAAAAAAAAAGTAGAAGTGAATTCATAGCAGCGCATAACTTTTCCCTCCTGGTTTTAAATAAGAACATATGTCTCTTTCTTCACTCTGTGCTGAAGTCCCGAAACTCCTGGCATATTAACTCTGCTATTTTTACCCACCCTGAACCTTCTTGTTGCCGTGGAGATTTATCATAACATTGGATCGCTGTCTGCGCTGACATAACTGTTTCTTCCTCTGTTCTAGTCTGCTGTTCACATTTTTATATTATTACATCTGCTTAACCCTTGGGAAAGTAATAAATAGTCGAGTGAATCCAAAAAAAACGCTATTACGCACTTTTAAAGGGGTTCTCCACTTAATAAGAAAAGTGTGCGCCTAAGCCCATGGCAACAAACTCCTGCGTATTTCAATTGCTCAGAAAGCTCAGGTGCTGCATAAAGCCACCCATAAACCTGGATGGCTGTGTGCAGGTATTTCACACAAAGGATGTAATACAAAGAGAACAACATACTTTTTGACACAAGTGCATGGTATAACAGGCACATATAAGGAATATGACATTTTGGAGTAACATATTCTTTAAGATGGCCATCAGAGGCGTAACTAGAACCTTCAGGGCCCCGGTGCAAGAAACCATGAAGGGCCCCCCTGACCCCCGGGGCGACCCAGCCCCATATTTCAAGGGGCCCATGTGTCACCCCTGTACACCTGGATAGGAAGAGCGGCGGTGACGGCATATAGAGGACCCGATACCCTCCATTTTCTTCCTGCAGCAATGACTTCAGGAGGAAAATAGAGTGTATTGGTTCCTCTATATGCCGCCCGCTACCCCTCCTATGCAGGTGTACAGGGTTGACACATGGGCCCCCTGAAGCATGGGGCTGGGATGAGTGGCAGTGAGCGGTGGTGGCAGTGACGGGAGAATGGGATGGCATAAGTGGTGGCAGTGGTGGGGGGTTGGATGGGATGAGTGGCAGCAGTGGTGGGGGGATGGGATCAGTTTTGGCTGTGAGGGGGGCTAGATCACTGGCAGTGGTGAGGGGGGTGGGATCAGTGGTGGTGTGGGGGATGGAATCAGTGGCGGTGTGGGGGATGGAATCAGTGGCGGTGGTGGTGGAAGTGGTGGTGAGGGGGGTGGGATCAGTGGTGGGGGTTGGTGGGATCAGTGGCGGCGGCGGTGATGGGATCAGTGGTGGGGGTTGGTGGGATTAGTGGCGGCGGCGGTGATGGGATCAGTGGTGGGGGTTGGTGGGATTAGTGGCGGCGGCGGTGATGGGATCAGTGGTGGGGGTTGGTGGGATTAGTGGCGGCGGCGGTGATGGGATCAGTGGTGGGGGTTGGTGGGCTTAGTTGCGGCGGCGGTGATGGGATCAGTGGTGGGGGTTGGTGGGAATAGTGGCGGCGGCGGTGATGGGATCAGTGGTGGGGGTTGGTGGGAATAGTGGCGGTGATGGGATCAGTGGCGGCGGTGATGGTGGTGGGATCAGTGGCGGTGATGGTGGTGAGGGGGGGGGTGGGAGCAGTGGCAGTGGTGGTGCTATCCTCCCCCACCACCACCTCTGCCTCATACTGATCCCATCACCCCACCACCACCACAGATCTCATCCCTATCCCATGGGGGGATAGGGATAAGATCTGTGGTAGTGACGGGGTCAGTAAGAGGCAGAGGTTGGGATCAGTTGCACTATTTTGTCACTTACTTTGTCAGTCGCTCCATACCTCCAGGGATGCTCCTGTGTTATGGGATCTCCTGCAGAGGGGAGAGCTGCATTGGTGTCAGCTGACTTTCCCTTCCAGCGTCTGCCCCTGGACAGTGGAGGACTTGAGGACGGGCCCCTGGCGGGGGAGAACGTGCGGACGGGCTCCTGGACACCGGAGGACGTGAGGGCGGGCCCCTGTCGGGGAGAACGTGCGGGCGGGCCCCTGGACACCGGAGGACGTGCCCCTGGCGGGGGAGAACGTGCGGGCGGGCCCCCGGCGGGGGAGGACGTGAGGGCGGGCCCCTGGACAGCGGAGGACGTGCGGGCGGGTCCCCGGCGGGGGAGAACATGCGGGCAGGCCCCCGGCGGGGGGAGGACGTGAGGGCGGGCCCCTGGACAGCGGAGGACGTGCAGGCGGGTCCCCGGTGGGTGAGAACGTGCGGGCGGGCCCCCGGCGGGGGAGAACGTGCGGGCCAGTGGGCCCCCCCACAGTGACGGGACTTCAGGGCCCAGTCGCAAGTGCGACTGATGCGACCCTGGTAGTTCCGCCACTGATGGCCATACATGGATCGAAATTTGACCTATTCTAGGGACTTTCAATCTATGTGTGCTCCATGTGTGGCCACTGTGGTTTAGAAAGCCACCTTGTCAGTATACTTCCACTTGAATATGTGGATGGAAGAATTGGGTCAGTTTTTTCCAATTAACTTGCTGGCTGAATGAAAAAAAAAACAGACCCATATGTAGCACCCACTACGGTGTGCTACTAGAAGGGTAGGGTAGATAAAAGCATTTGCCTGGCTCTAGGATTAAAACCTGAGTCACTGAATCTGGGTCAGTGTTACTAGAAGCCAGGGCTGGATGACCCATCCTGACAGCTATCTGGTGCCTCCCCCTGGTATCTGAAATATGGGGGAATGTTCTAGAACTAATGGACAGAGGTGAGGAGGAACTGTCATGAATATTTATGGGAACTCAGCAAATTCCCAAAGATGGGCTGGCAGGGGGACTGAGAAAATCCCATAAATAGACACGAGCTATGCCAGCAGGGGAGTCAGGTGGAAGAAGGAGACGGAATGCTGAGGCGAGGCAGTCGGTGGCCCTTAAGAAACCCCTGCCACTGGGGGTGTGACCGGATGTGATCGAGGCAACAGGCTTTCTCCACAGCTCCGCACATCCTGACGGAATCGGTACATTGGAGGGATATAACCCGGCTAAAACCACTACCAGCAGCTGGGGGAAGGTGAGCGGAACCTAGCCATGCATCCATCCACCTCAAAGAAGCAACAAAAACCCCCAAAAGACCAGCGCCAGACCCGCTCCACAAAAGATCCGGACCGAGGCCCCGCCCCCGCCATCTTGTCTGCTCAGAAGGCCGAGCAGCGTGCCTCACAGAAGCTGGACAAAATGGCGCTGCAGGGAGCTGCAGAGGAGGACATTGTGAACATAGAGCAGCAAGAGGAGCAGCAAGTGGCGGTGGACACTGAGGCAATCACAAGACCCATACTGGAGGCCATAAACGCCAGTAAGTCTGAGTTAATGGGGTGCATAGATTTGTTGTCATCAGAATGCACATTGATCAGGCATGACCTGGATAAAATCAGAGGCAGGCTTACTACAGTGGAGGAGCGGGTTTTAGGAGTAGAGGATACCTCAAACACTCAGGAACACCACATAGCTGAGCTCCGTGACATGGCGCGGTCCCTGCAACGCAGAGCAGATGACGCAGAAGACCACCAAAGGAGGAACAATATAAGGGTAGTAGGCCTGCCAGAGGGATCGGAGGGTGACAAGCCAGTTATCTTTGCGGAAACATTATTTAAAACTCTGCTTTCTCTGGAAGATTTACCCCCCACCTATGTGGTGGAAAGGGCCCACAGGGTCCCTACGGGTCGCAGACCACCGGGGGGATTTCCAAGACCATTCCTTGTAAGGTTCCTTAATTACAGGGACAGAGACATGATCCTGGCCAAATCCAGAAGGGAACAGGACTTGAAATATGACAATGCTAAATTAATGCTATTTCCTGATTTCTCGGCTGCCACGCAACAACAACGCCGGTCTTTTAACGCTATATGCAAAAGGCTACGTGATAAAGAAATTCAGTACAGCATGCTATACCCGAGTCGCCTCAGGGTTCAATACAAGGGCAGCGTCCGATTCTTTGACAATCCCGCGGAGGCATGCGATTGGATGGACAAGGAGTTTGCATGATCACAGAGGAACTTACATATGGGGATGACAACCCACAGCAGTACAGATTACAGTTGTGCCTGTTGCACAGATCCAGTTTGAAGTTATTTCCGAAGCAGGAGATGTTTGCACTTTGAAATGTCAAGTGACACACTCATGCAGGGTGCTACCCGAGAGGACAAGAGAACACCAAGAGAAATGACATCCTTACCAGGCCCATGACGAAGATGGTGAACATATGGGATGGAGAAGGAGGCTGACAGACGACCACTATGTACACGGCTGAATTTCCTGATGATAGATGGTGCAGTACGTGGCTGGACTCTGTGTGCAATACCTTGAGCCAAGGAGTGGTAAGAATACATTTTTTCCTTTCTCTGTGTTCCCCCCATTTTTCGCCCCATTTTTTAGCCCATTTTTGTTCTCCCTTTTTTCCACGGTGCCTTATGCTGATACAGCGCGGCCTGGTCATCAGGTCGGATCTAAGTGTGGATAACCTGCACAAGGGTGAATGGACACACTGAAGATTTAAAGAGGTAGATGCCCTGCGGCAGAGTGTTGAGTGAAGGCCTTGATGCAGTCTCTTACTGCCTTTCCTGTTTTAACTTGGTATGACAACAGTTGGGAGAGCTAACTCTCTCATTTTTTATCACCTGGTCATGTCTCACGAGGGTACTGGTTTTGCCACAATAATTTTTGAATGTGAGTAATAGGGTACTCCAATGCACTAACTTTGTTAGAAGGAGCAACTAGTGGATGAGAGACACCAGCAAAGAATGCCAGACAGTAGATTACAGCGGTTGAATCTCACCGCAAGCTTTTGCAGTTTTGTTTTTGGGAAAGAAGCTACATATCGGGACTCTTTTTTGTTTTTGTTTTTCAGGAAGATACTGGTATGATAGCAGGGGGGGTAAATGGTTTTGTCACAGCTCAGGATCCCAGAGGACAGGGAGGAATCCCAGAAAGGTACTATGCATTGATAGCGGGGGAAAATAGGATGAAATGGGAATTGATTCCACATGTAAGATCACAAGTGCTTAGACTGCTGATAATTACAACTGCAAATGACAATGGTGGATAGGATAAATGTGGTATCTTGGAATGTCAGAGGCCTGAACCACAAGTTTAAGAGGGCCTCGGTATTCCAATATCTGAAACAGACGAAACCTCACATAATTTTTTTTTCAGGAAACACACCTGGATGGTGCTTGAGTGTTGACTATGCGGAGGCCGTGGATTCAGAGAGCGCCGCATGCCACATACTCAACATTCGCTAGAGGAGTGTCTATACTCATCAGCAAATCAGTGGCGTGTACGATACATCAGGTCATATTAGACCCGGGGGGAAGGTATGTGGCGGTAGTAATGGATATATGCTATAAGAAACTGCTATTGGTAATGTGTATGTGCCCCCCCCTGTGAAGATCCAACTACTGTATGATATGTCCACACGCCTGGCTCAGTTTCTACATTTGCCCCTGGTTGTGTTGGGGGACTTCAACGGCACGCTAGATGCGGTGTTGGACTCCTCCAATCCGGGCAGGGGAAACTCCACAGAGCTGGTGAACTGGGCCTTGGTTATGGGCCTGGTTGAGTTATGGAGATGGAAACATGGATCAGACAGATGTTACTCTCACATATCGTCAACGCACAGGTCGGCAGCCAGGATTGATCTTGCCTTCGGCAACGACAGTATATTGCAAAATGTTGAGGGTGTGGAATATTTGCCGGGTGGGTTGTCGGATCATAACCCCCTCTCCCTGACCTTGTCCTTTGCCTACGGGGGCAGGAAGGGGGGGTTGGAGGCTCTCAACAAGCTGGTTGCAAAATGAGCAGGTGACGGCACAACAGGAGACCTCCATTAGGTCGTACTGGCAATTGAATACAGAAACTGCTGAGCCACCAATAGTCTGGGATGCCTTTAAGGCAGTTGCAAGGGGTGAATGTATATCTGCCATAAAAACAACTAGAGTAAATGAACAGGAAGAATTACACAGCTTGCCGCAAAGTGAGAGAGAGTGTGCAGAGGCTCATGCGGGGTCCCCGACTGGGGCCTCATATGAGTCACTAATGGCAGCAAGGAGGAAACTCTTCCTGCACATTAAGGATCTGACCAGTTCTGAACTAACCAAGTCTGCACATATGGTGTTTGCAGAAGGGGACAAAAATGGCAAGCTCCTGGCCATGCTGGTGGCGGATCAGAGACCAATTGCGCATATCCCTGCGATAAAGAATGGTGCCGGGGATTTGGTCACGGATCCGACACTTATCATGCGGGAATTTATTGATTTGTTCTCCAAACTGTACTCACCCATTCCCAGGTATGACTCCAAGACTTTAGACTCCCTCTTGCAGGACTTACCTATCCCAAGACTGGCCGAGGAAGACTGTTAGTTTATTGATGCAAAAATATCGCTTAAAGAGATACAGACTGCAATATATGCATTCCCGCCTAACAAGGCGCCAGGCCCGGATGGGTTTCCCATAGAATTCTACAAAACAAACCTAGAATTACTTACCCCGCGGTTTAACTGGCTGCTGGAACATTGCTTAGAAAATACCACCCTGCCAGCCTCAATGTTGGAGGCATATATGATCTTACTATTAAAACCAGGAAAAGACCAGACTGAATGTGCATCATACAGGCCTATCGCCCTACTAAATACAGATCTTAAGATACTGACAAAAGTTTAGCAACTAGATTGGCAAAGATCATCCCTTCAATAGTAAATATAGACCAGACAGGGTTCATACCGGGCAAGTCCACTGACACAAACCTGAGAAGACTATTTACACACTTGCAATTACCGTCCAAAGACACTAATAGCAGAATAGTAGTGTCCATAGACATAGAAAAAGCATTTGATTCTGTAGATTGGGAATATATGCTTAAGGTACTGGAGATCATGGGATTTGGTCCTCAATTTTGTAAGTGGGTTTCTATGCTATACAAGGATCCCAAAGTAGCCATAAGGTTAGGTAATAAGATTTCTGATTTTTTTGCGGTGGGAAGGGGCACCAGGCAGGGATGCCCTTTGTCTCCCTTTCTATTTACGTTAGCAATGGAGCCCCTGGCCACCGCATTGAGGACGGCGGAGGAGGTGCGGGCTATACGGGTAGGTACTATAAAGGAAACACTGGCGCTATACGCAGACGACATGCTCCTGTTTCTTAATGATCCGGAGGAATCACTGAGAGCGGCGTTAGCCATCCTGAACAAATTTACAACTTTCTCCGGACTTAGGATAAACTGGAGCAAGTCATCTATTCTTCCACTAGATATTAAAGCTAAAGAGAGGGCGGACCCAACTCTACCATTACAGTGGGTGGAATCTATAAAATATCTAGGTGTTACAATCACTCCAAAAGTACAGGACTATATGACGATGAATCTTACTCCCCTGATAGCGTTCCTTAAGCAAAAAACTCAAGCATGGATTAAATTACCATTATCACTTATAGGCAGAATTAGCTTGCTAAAGATGAAAATGCTTCCGATGATTCTTTATTTCTTAAGATATGCGCCAATATGGGTACCGAAAGCCTTTTTTAAACAATTAGAGGGGGTAGTTAGCACCTTCCTATGGGCACCTAAACCACCCAGGATAGGAATTAAAGTACTGCAGGAACCGAGCGAACAAGGGGGGTTGGCCTTGCCAGATTGGCTCAAATACTACTTGGCTAGTCAGATGGTGTTTGCCAGACAGTGGCTGATATCGGATGATGGTGACGCGGCTACTGTGTTGGCAGCTCACCTGGGGTCATATGAAAGCTTGCGACTGGCGCTTTTCAGGGGTACCAATTCTGACTTACCCATTACCCTATCAATGACGGCCACCATCAGGGTGTGGGAAATGGCCGCGAAATTAGCATCCCCAAGCTATCAAGGTCTATCCCCATCCACTCCATTATGGATGAATAGAAGATTACCGCATTTCTATAGTTATACGGATCCTATGATTTGGGGAATAAAAGGTATAAAAACTTTGAAGGACATAACGTATTTGGGTGAATTACAAACCTTTCCGCAGTTACAGGCGAGACATGACTTACCAAATAACTATTTCTTCAGATATCTCCAGATCCGACATGCTTATCAGGCCCAATTCGAGGTGATGAGGGTGGAATCTCTTCCCTCAACGCTCGAATCTCTTTTATCCATAGAGGACCTACCTAAAACACTTTCTGCTACATATAAGGAACTTTTTAAGTGTACACCCAAGGCAATAACGAAGTGTAGGACTAGATGGGAAACAGAGGTGCTAGAGATACAAGGGGAGGACTGGGACGACATGTGGATGCAGCCCTTTAAAAACCTAGTGTCAGCGAGAGACCGACTAGTTCAATTTACATTTTTGAACAGAAGCTACTATACTCCAGCTAGAATTGCCGCCATATATGGGTCAGCGACAGCAGAATGTTGGAGGTGCACATTCTCCCCAGCAGGCGCTGATCATATATTCTGGCATTGTCCTAGGATCCAGGAATTCTGGAAAGAGATCACAGACTGTATATCGGACATGTTGACGGTACCGATTCCCCTGATTCCCCGATGAAAGTGTGTTTGCTGGGACTGGTGGAAGAAGTGGTTCCTTCAAGGGCACTAAGAACCTTACTTACTATACTGTTATTCTATTGGAAAAAAGCCATATTGCTTAAATGGAAAAACAAATAGGCCCCAGACATTAATTTTTGGAAACATTTAGTAAACTCCATGTTACCATATTATAAGGCGACCTACAGGGTGAGAGGATGTGGGAAAAAATTTGACAAGGTATGGAAGGCCTAGTATGAATCTGATAACACAGTGGGATGAGGAGCAGTGCTATGTGAGCTGAATAAAGGAACACAAACTGTAATACTCCATGACATTGGATGGAGAAGAGGTGTGAGGGTGCATTGAGTAGTGAAATAGACTATGAAGGGAGGTGGAACCCAATTTCAGTTGCAACACCGATGAACGAGTATGGAGGTTCAATAAAGAAGGGAACATATGTCCTGAAATGGTAATGGTACAAACGTGGGGGGCTGAGCTGTGACAAACAGGGGAGGGGTGGGAGGGTGGGAGGTTACAGTGGGAATGTTGGGCCCTGCGTGGCCAGCTGACTGGGTTGCTGTTATGTTAACACAACCCAGTGGTTGTTGTATGTTGTGTGTGAAAAATTTGAAAAAAAAGAAACTTTTAAAAAAAGAAACCCCTGCCAGGGAGGGGTTTTGCTTCGGGGTGAAGCTCGGGATAGCTGGCCTGGAAGGATCCCACCATAGGAGGCAATTGGAGGGATTCATGCCGGAAGAGGCAGTGGGAAAGAGCAAGCAGAGACAGTGCGTAATATCAGTACAGTACAGGGCAGTGGCGGCTGGTGCTCAAAATTTTTGGGGGGGCGCAAACAAACGCTGCCACTGTGCCCATTAAACGCTGCCACTGTGCCCATTAAACGCTGCCACTGTGCCCCAAGTGCTGCCACTGTGCCCCAAGTTCTGTCACTATGCCCCAAGTGCTGCCACTGTGCCCCAAGTGCTGCCACTGTGCCCCAAGTTCTGCCACTGTGCCCCAAGTTCTGCCACTGTGCCCCAAGTTCTGCCACTGTGCCCCTTAAGTTCTGCCATTGTGCCCCTTAAGTGCTGCCACTGTGCCCCTTAAGTGCTGCCACTGTGCCCCCTGCCTGCCCTCTGCACTTACCTTGTCCCGGTGTGCAGCTGGTGACGGCGTCAGGCGACGAGCGGTGTATCCGTCGGATGTCTTCTCCCGCGCTCCTCCTGTCTTCTTCTGCAGTGATTGGACGCCTAGCGTCCAATCACAGCGCCTGTGACTTCAGCCAATCAGGTGACAGGTAACAGACCTGGCAACCTGATTGGCTGAGAGGCGGGTCTGTGTTAGGGAAGCGATGTATTCGCTTCCCTAACACAATACTGTGTAAGCAGCGAACGCAAAGCATTGCGCCCGCTGTTTACACTAAGGGAAGCCTATTAGAGCACACCGCTCTAATAAGGTCCCCTATTAGAGCTTACTTGCAACAGTAGAACTGCGCTCAGGTTCTACAAAAAGGCAGAAGGTTGTGCTGTTCGCTCCATATTGTGCTACTTTATCCACAAAGGGACAAGATGTTCCCAGCCTGTAATGGGCAGTTGCTGAATTAACACAAACGACTGTTAGGTCCCTTGGAGTGATCAGCAGGAGCTGCATATGTGAACCAAGTTTGTGCAGGAGGAAGGAAAAAGAGGATTTTCTGTAAATAGGGAGGAAGTTGTCCCCCTTTGTTCATAGTTCTGGACATTTTTCAAGTTGGGCATCCCATAAATTCCCTACCCCATCCAAGTTATCAACACCTAATAAACAACAACAAAAAAACAAGCCAAGGACTGGTTTACTGAGTTGGAATGCATCAACGAAATGCTGTGTGCCTAGTTGTGTAGCAGTGGGGAATCCTAACTCTGCAGCTCCTATGTGGAGTGTGCTACACATGTATGGCCAGCTTTAGGCACTCATGAATGTTCCCAAACTGCACATTTGTAAACTTTGGGCCATTTCTTATCCTGCCTCCTAAACATGGCCTCAGACACAAACAGGACTATTAGTCAGTATACAGTATCTCACAAAAGTGAGTACACCCCTCACATTTTTGTAATAATGTTATTATATCTTTTCATGTGTTAACGCTGAAGAAATGACACTGTGCTACAATGTGAAGTAGTGAGTGTACAGCTTGTATAACAGTGAACATTTGCTGTCCCCTCAAAAAAACTCAACACACAGCCAGTAATGTCTAAAACCACTGGCAACAAAAGTGAGTACACCCCTAAGTGAAAATGTCCAAATTGGGCCCAAAGTGTTAATATTTTGTGTGGCCGCCATTATTTTCCAGCACTGTCCTAACCCTCTTGGGCATGGAGTTCACCAGAGCTCCACAGGTTGCCACTGGAGTCTTCTTCCACTCCTCCATGATGACATCATGGAGCTGGTGGATGTTAGAGACCTTGCGCTCCTCCACTTTCCATTTGGGGATGCCCCACAAATGCTCAATAGTGTTTAGGTCTGGAGACATGCTTGGCCAGTCCATCACCTTTACCTTCAGCTTCTTTAGCAAGGCAATGGTCATCTTGGAGGTATGTTTGGGGTCGTTATTATGTTGGAATACTGCCCTGTGGCCCAGTCTCCGAAGGGAGGGGGTCATGCTCTGCTTCAGTATGTCACATTACATCTTGGCATTCATGGTTCCCTCAATGAACTGTAGTTCCCCAGTGCCAGCAGCACCAGACCATGACACTCCCACCACCATGCTTGACTGTAGGCAAGACACACTTGTCTTGGTACTCCTTACCTAGTTGCTGCCACACACGCTTGACACCATCTGAACCAAATAAGTTTATCTTGGTCTCATCAGACCACAGGACATGGTTCAAGTAATCCATGTTCTTAGTCTGCTTGTCTTCAGCAAACTGTTTGCAGGCTTTCTTGTCCATCATCTTTAGAGAGGCTTCCTTCTGGGACGACAGCCATGCAGACCAATTTGATGCAGTGTGCGGCGTATGGTCTGAGCACTGACAAGGTGACCCCCCCTCTCACCCATTTAACCTTTGCAGAAATGCTGGCAGCACTCATACGTCTATTTCCCAAAGACAACCTCTGGATATGATGCTGAGCACATGCACTCAAATTCTTTGGTCGACCATGGTGAGGCCTGTTCTGAGTAGAACCTGTTAAACCGCTGTATGGTCTTGGCCACCACGCTGCAGCTCAGTTTCAGGGTCTTGGCAATCTTCTCATAGCATAGGCCATCTTTATGTAGAGCAACAATTCTTTTTTTTCAGATCCTCAGAGAGTTCTTTGCCATGAGGTTCCATGTTGAACCAGTGACCAGTATGAGAGAGTGAGAGCGATAACACCAAATTTATTACACCTGCTCCCCATTCACACCTGAGATCTTGTAACACTAACGAGTCACATGACACAAATTGGGCCCAGTTTGGACATTTTCCCTTAGGGGTGTACTCAATTTTGTTTACAGCTGTTTAGACATTAATGGCTGTGTGTTGAGTTATTTTGAGGGGACAGCAAATTTACCCTGTTGAGCTGTACACTCATTACTTTACATTGTAGCAAAGTGTAATTTCTTAAAGAGGAGTTCCACCCAAAAATGGAACTTGGTGACCCCCTGACATGCCACATTGGGCATGTCGTTTTTTGGAGGGGGAGCGGGTACCCTGTTTTTACAGGCACCCAGCTCCCACTTCCTCCCCTGGTGCCGCAGAAGGAAGATCACCTCTCCTCCCTCCCTCCCTGCAATCTTCTGGGACACGTTACAGGTCCCAGAAGATTGCCCGGCCATTCACAGCATGCAGCGCGGCTCGCACATTTGCAGTGCGCGCCCAGCTGTGAAGCCACAGCAGGGCGCCCACAGTTAGAATGCCGGCACCGCGAAGAGGAGGGGGAGAGGAGCATCGCTGGACCATTGGACAGGTAAGTGTCTGGTTATTAAAAGTCAGCAGCTACACTTTTTGTAGCTGCTGACTTTTAAATGGGGGGAACTCCACATTAAGTGTTGTCACATGAAAAGATATAACAAATTATTTACAAAAATCTGAGGGGTGTACTCACTTTTGTAAGATAATGTAGGCAGTGTTGTATTTTGGTTACGTGCTGCCCTAGGCACGCCTCCCGGCATCTAAATTTGTCCTTTCACATGAGCAGTCGGGTGTAAAAGGACAGCAGAGCCCATTTACATCGACCCGCTCATAGAGCAGAGCAGGCTCCGCAGAGGGCATACACGGCTCACTGTAAAGTGGCAGACAGGCAGGTAAGTAATTTTAATGTAGAAGAGTCTATTCTGCATTAAAATTCCTGCCTGTCTGCCCATTTTAAAACTCAGGACTAAAGTTCCATTCTAATATAGGTCTTACATTTTAAGCCCTTTTCTCACTACAAACTTAACCCCACCATTCTCCCCCCAGTACATAGAGCTCCCCGTCTCCCAGCCCCCTCAACAGAGCTCCAACCATCCCTAGTCCCCCAGTACACAGAGCTCTCCCTTCCTCCCAACCCCAGGGCAGTGAGGGCACAGATTCCTCCCAGGACAGAACTTACTTACCCCTTAGTCCTCTAGTACACAGAGCTTGAGCTCCCCCCCTCAGGATAAACTGCACCCTTCCTCTCTCACCACCCCGCCCCCCCCCATTCTCTACATACCATGGGGGAGGGCCCTGTCGATGGCCATGTGAGGACTCTCCTTATTTGAGCTCCGGCTCCAGCTCCTGCTTGTGTGCAGCATGTTCTAAGTGATCAAACAGCTGAATCTTCACTGCACCTTCACCCCCATTGTGCCTGTGCCCGCTACCAGCCATTAGCTAACAGCGGTAAATATCAGTTACAGTCCTCCTAACTGTCATCCGCAGCGGGAGTGATACTGCTGAGGAACCCCCCTGAGGGAGCCGCTATCCAGCTGTCATGTTGGCACCACACATACTTAGTCTTGCTGGTGTGCTCGGATTGCCTGACACTCTTCATCTGTTGGCAGCTTATTTCGACTGCTTGGGCTTACCTCAGTTTACTGATTGTCGATCTTGGTGTCTGGTGCCTGGTGGCGGCGCCTCTGTGTTTGCTTGGCTGTCATTGTGCTCTGCTGTGCTGAGCTGGGTAGAGGCTGGGGGCAGCCGCGACCAGGCTGGGGGCAACCCCCCCCCCCCTATGAAAAATGCCGCCCAAGGCAAATGCCTTGTTTTCCTTGCGGCAGATACGCCCCTGACTGTAGGTCCCGTACATGGCGTACAAAGTACCTGTACAGATGGAACAGCCAAATCAGGAGCTGTCTTTGCCCCTTCCATGGCAGATATTGAGTTAGATGATAAATGCCAGACTGACGACCACTGGAGAATTCCTCCTTTTTCTTCTTTATCATCTGCAGGGGGGAAAGACCTCACTCTTCCCACAGATTAGGGATCTTCCTGTATCATCCCTTCTCAACAGCAACTTCTCCCACTGGGTCATCCACTGGCTCACTTGCAGACTCCTTATGGAACTCTGCAGGAGCTGCTGCACTGCTTGGGGAATCCCACAAAGCTCCTGGCCAGTCCTCATGCACCGACACTTCTTGCGAGGGGGACAAGTCCTCCTTCCTTGGACCCAGAGGTTCCAATACTTGTGGAACTGGCACCTGTTCCGCAGATGCAACTGCAGGGTAAGACTCTTTTGCCGGTGCTGCATTTTTTCTGCAGATGGTTAGGTGTGCAAAAGCATGTATATGACTGGTTGCATTGGCAAGCTTCTCCAGTTTAGGCTCTCTATGAAGTGGGTCAAACCCGCTGTCCCTTGTGGAGCTTTGGTTCAGGACCTCCTCCACCTGTGGCACCAGTTACGTAGAGCCCAGGTGTACTTCCTCCAGCTGCTGTTCAGGATCCTTAGTGCCCTTGATGATCTATCATGTGGCGCACTCCTGCCACGGCACCCACCACTCACAAAGTGTCTCTCCAGCTAGGAGTACCTAAAATAGGAAGGTTCTGCATCCTCTGCAGTGGGTTGGAGGTACCAAAGCAGTAAGGGCACCATATTTAGCACACACAGTGACCAAGGTTTGAGTCATCCTGACGCGATATATAGCCAGTCCATGCTTCAGTGTAAGATTCCAGGGCTTACTACGCATGCACCAATGGCACGTTGCCGCAAGAGGAAATCCGTGCCAACTGAGCATGCGCCAAAGACGCCTCAGGGCGCCAACCCACACTTGCGCAGAAGACTTGATAGAAAAGGGCAGGAAAATGCCCAGGACATGCACAGGAAGTGACCTCAACCCGATGGAAAAAGACGGGAAAATACCCAGGAGGCGCACAGGAAATGAAATCAACCTGATGGAAAAAGGCGGGAAAGTCCCCAGGAGGCGCACTGGAAGTGACCTCAAACTTCCCTATATAAGCCCAGCCCAGACACTGCCAAATTGCTGGATTATCTTCAGTCCCCCCTTGTTCCTGTGCTAGTGTGTGATTTGTCTGAACCTGTTGTGACCTGGAAACCTATTTGACTACTCTTGATTGCTGCTTGCCATTGACCTCGGATTTGTACTTTAACCATTCTACTTTTTTGCCCCTTTTGTACTCAGCTACCAGATTGGAACCGACCCCGGCTTGGATCTCCACCATTTTTCTTCGGATTCATCCTTTTATGCTTCGTTGCCAAACTGGACTTGACCTCAGCTCAGATCTCGGATCCCTGGCACCCCTGCCACTTGGTGTCCACCAAGTCTCTGTCTCCATCAACAGAGACTTTAAGGACCCGAGGTGCAAGGGAGGCCTCCCCACTACTTCGGTCTCACATAAGGTACGTGGCCCTCGTGACACTCAGCATTACCCACAGCCCCATGTTAAAATTCACATCTTTGATGCACAGAGATTTAAAGTGTGGCCAATCGACCCTTACTGATGCATATCTTATGGCTTGCATTTTCCAGTTGTTCACACTTACCAGTGACTCGAAAGTGTCTACAACAGCCTGTCCTCGTGCCCTCTAGGCTCTCTCTGCCTCAAGGCTCAATGGCCAATTATGCAGTCGGACACATGTTGTAGATTATGATGTGTCCCATCCTGCTGACTATGCCAAGTGCAAGGTGGGGCCACATTGGTTGGCTGTTAGTGCCATGTTGTACCACCTTTACCTGGCTTGAAGCCCACCACAGACATAAACCCAGAGCCTGAAGCCTGTTACCTGAAATAAACAAATGTCTAGTAAAATTGCATTTCACTGCTTCACTGCACCAACCTCACTCCAGCACAGTTCACTTTGCAATAAAAATCACAGTACACGTCTTAATGATAGAAGTTCACAGTGCAGAACACTCTCCTTCCTCCAATAACTTTGCATTCAGTGAACATAAAAGTGAAGAACACTTCCACTTGAATTTGTCTGTCTGTCCCCAATAAGTACTCAGCCACCACCCTGGCAATTCATCCCTACAGAGGGATCTTTAGTTCAGCTCAAGAAGAGCACTAAAACTCTACAGATTAGGGGTGTCCTGCTCCCATACCCTAAGTGCACTGGACTAAGATGGCGTTTCAATTCAAGCTAATTTGCTACAGCATTTATAATCTCTTATGGATTATCTCTCAGAAGCTTGCACCACAGCCTGACAACTCTGCTGATAAGTTCGATGAATGGCTTAGCGTCAGCCTGCACCTGGAAGTGGTATTAATGGCAGGGTCTCCAGGTAAGAAAACCTTGCAGCAGATTCACAAAAAATGATTTGCTTCAGAAGGCTGTATACAGTAAGCTATGTTGCCTAACATTCTGAAAAATAGATTTATTATTTACATACAATTTACCTGTGATTTGTACATGTAAGGCAAAGCAATCGGTGCACTTTAGTACTCCCCTCCCCAGTTAAAATACTGATCTTTTCTTCATTCCTCCCACCATCCTAATCATATGAAGGGAGTGAAAAAAAATTACCTGGTACATCTTTATATATGGTAATATGTCTCTCAAACTCCATCCTATTAATAAAAATCACCCAAAAAAGAATTCCTTCTCACCACAGTAACAATGGACAGTAGGAAAAATCAAGTGAGTAAATCTCCCCCAGTTAATACATAGGCTAAACAAAAATTTTGGGTTCGACTTTATATATAATATTTTTTAAGCCAGAGTATTTCTGGCAAACAGTTCAAATTCAGATAAACACAGGTCGCAAAAGAACAATTTTTTTTTATGAAGTGATTTTGGAACAAAAGGGGAAAGGCACCGGCAATGCACGCCTCATTTAGGTTTAGGTCATGCTGTGAAATTCTGGGATGTTTATTCGTAAGCACAGGCTGCACACACATTCGGCATATACTTCCTGTACATGTGTATATAAAAAGATAAACAAACAATTGCCTTTGTAGGACTTCAAATAATAATTGGGATAAACAGTCTGTTTAGGATCCCTATTCTTAATCCTCGGTTCATGTTTAGAATTCCATAGTTGGTTTAGGCATCCATCATGCTTATAATGGTATAACACTCAATTCCACTTGACTTTTACCTTGGCCATTATATTGGTATCAGTACAGCATCACAAAAAAAGTCAGTACACTCCACAGGTGGTACTCCATCCCTTTGGCCCATCCATGGCAGCATTGAAGAATGAAGTCCAATCTTGACATTATACCTCCATCCTTCCTTGATTCATTCACTATAACTATATCCATTCCTATTATTAAGGACCCTAAGGAAATGTTTCCCTTGATCATGCTAGGAAGCAGCTCATGTTTTGAGGTGAAACATTTTGCCCTATCCTTCCATTACAGGACATGACCTGAGATGAGTTTCCTACCTTACCCTGGATGCAGGAACTGACTGTACTGGAGGGTAGGCTAGTACTAATGTAGCAAGATCATAGCCAGGTAAATGTAGTGCCTGGTCTCCTGTAATCAAGGGAGCAGAGACTGTTTGGTTTAGTCTGTCAGGGTTTCACAGGCTAGAAGTTTGGACTGCTTCCTCCTGCCTCTAGAAGACACTTCTAGAGCTTAGGGAGGGACAATTCAAATAACCAGCCTGAATATTTATCAGGGCCTAGCCATTTCATGGGGAGGTCCAGTCAGATGGTGGCTGGTCAGCTGATAAATAGTCTAAAGCCCTGGAGAGATACTCTTTCCCCAGGGAGGAGAGCTCCCAGCCTTAGGGCCCTGAGGCAGCCTGTGGACTGCGTTCCTGCTTTGTGATGTCTCAGCTGTGGCAGAGCTGGGACCTGGAAGTGATCTGGAACTGACTGCAGGACTTTACTAAAGGGATTTGAGCTGTTTCACTTACTGGATTGTGTCCAGAAAAAGCTGCAAGCTGTCCTGAGGACTTATGGGTAATTACCCTGAATTGATTCCTGGTGACTTAATGCTTTTTGGATAAACAGAAATTTCCAGAAGTAGCTTGGACTGAGACAGCTCTTATAGGGTCTCAGATACTGGCCATTTCCCATCCTCAGCAGTGTCCTGGACTGTGAGCTTAGAGAACAGTGCAATCCTGTACTGTGCAGTGTTCCTGAGATAATACTGGGTACCAATAGCTGTCCAGTGGTGTAGAGTAACCAGATGCCAAAGAGATTTTCTTTACTGTCCCCAGCTGTGAGGCCTTACACTGTCCAATACTCACTTAAGGAGCAAATTGTTCTCTAATTGCTATGTGCTAATCGTTTTGGAGTATCCAATGCTCAACCCCTCTCCTGTTTAGTTTCTTCAAGCAATACATCTTAAATAGACATTCCCTAAACAGTGTTATTAGAATTGTTGTGAATGGAGTCGTGCTTGTGGGGACAGGCAGTCTCTGTACTTTTAGGGAAGAACCAGTTATTACCAGTGGCCCCTACAGGGTTAGCACTACAATAATAAGATATTTAAGACTGAGGCCCTGAGTGGACATAGCTGAGCACTCAAGTATAATCAGCTAAATATTTATCTACCGGCACCACGTTCAACCTTCAATCACAGCATCTGCGAGAGGGAAGTCTTCCAGCAACAATGCCCTTTGAAGCTCTGAGATGTCCATGTGCAGAGAGCTGCACAGGAAGCTAATGCTTGAAGGTGTGAAGGTCTGTGAAAATGAACCATCACTTTTGAGAACACCAACTTTTCACCCACCGATCAATAAACACATTTTGTATGGTGCAGTTCCTTTAACCCAAAGAAGCCTGTCCCTCTTATGAAATTAATTATTAATTTTGTTTGCCCCCCAGGCCAAATGTTCTAAAGCTGGCCACACACTGATTACATTTTGGCTGGTTCAGCAGGGACTAACCAAAATTCAATCAGAGATCATTAGATTGATTTGTATCGAAGAGACATTTTGGAAAACATTTTTATTAATCAGTGGCTGCAGCTGCTTATCATTGTATTTTGACAGCATTCTGTCAATTTACAATGTCCCAATATCATGCTCTACAGCAGGTGTCACTAAATGACCGCGGTCCGAACACAGACTGAGTGACAGTCCTGTCCGGTCCTCGGCCGAACCACTTAGCAGAAGATAGCGGAGGTGCCCTGCGAGAAGACCCCCAAAGTAGGAAGAAGACCCCCGGAGCTGTCTAATAAACTACTTTAAAAACCTGTGTTGTGTTTTTTTATTAACACTTTTTCCCTCAGGTGAATGGGTAGGGGTACCATTTACCCCATACTCATTCACATAGGGTGGGGGGCCGGGATCTGGGGGCCCCCTTATTAAAGGGGGCTCCCGGATTCGGATAAGCCCCCCGCCCGCAGACCCCGACAACCAACGGCCAGGGTTGTCGGGAAGAGGCCCTTGTCCTCATCAACATGGGGACAAGGTGCCCAAAGAAGTTGCCCAAAGAACCCCCTATGTTGAGGGCACGTGGCCTGATACAGGTCAGGAGGGGGGGCGCTCACTCTTCCCCACCCCCTTTCCTGACTGGCCAGGCTGCGTGCTCAGATAAAGGGCCTGGTATGGACTTTGGGGGCATAGGGGTTCCCCTTTAAATCCATACCAGGCGACGGGGCTAGCAAGGATGGAGGCGGCGACATTGACTTCCTTCGCTAGTCCCGTCTACCTGGAGTCACATTCAAAATGAACGGACTTTACTCCGTGTGTGGGCAAGTTCATCATTTCAAAAGTCTGGCGGACCTCTGCCAAAAGTCCGTGTGTGGGCGTGTGTGGGCAAGTCCCCTCGTTCGGAAAGTCCGGCGGACCTCCGCCGGATAGTCTGATCGTGTGTACGCGGCATAACCCATAAGATGGCGATCAACTGAACTATAGTAATGTTCAAAGAAGTTATAACCGGTGCAAACAGAGTAAAAGTATCAGCCTTAACTTACCCAGAAAAAGGAAAGGGTCCTTGTGTGCACACTATGCATACAGGCAAAATAGCGGGTGACGAAGGGGTACCCCTAGAGGTGATTGCAAAGTACCTGAGACCTAAATGTTATTGTTGGCCGGCTTTCGTTAGGGCCCTTCTGTGAGGTTGTTCACATGTAGCTGTCCCTTTAAGAGTGTGTAATGAAATGGCCAATGGGCTGCTAAGTAAAGACCAGTTTCTGTTGCGTTAACTGTGTGTAGCAAGAGATTAAGTGTTCTATATCCGCTCACCACTCCTGACAGGAGGCCTGGTCCCGTATGCCTTCTGTTCAGCTGTTCCAGAAGTCCCAGTCCTCATGATTGGTTCCTCACTGGCTCTCCCTGACTGTAGGCTTGTGCGTCAACAGGTCCCTCCCTTGAGTTCTGGCGCAGCAGGGCACAGACACCCCAGCGATGGGTCTGCACTGCTGCAAGTCCCCACACACTAGAGGCTCATGGTGGCTCAGTCTTTTAGCACTCTGGTGTGTGTGTGTGCACAGACACCCCACATAGCAGGTCCTCACTATGTCAATCAGTGGTGTATTTTGGTTTTGTGCTGCCCTAGACAACACTAAAATCGGGCGCCCCCCCCCCCCCCCCCCCTGTCATCTAAATTTGTCCCACCCCTTCCTTTCACATGAGCAGTCTAATTGTATTGCTTGTCCGTTTTTCTGGCAGACCCAATCGGACCCTCCATTTTCCTTTATGGAGCAGCAGGTGTAATCTCCAATCCAATCTGGTCCGCTAAAAACAAATGAAAAAGGATCTGTTACCCTCCGTCTGGGCGGATCAGATCAGATCGCAGTCGGGTGTAAACAGACAGCAGATCAGGCTTCGTGGAGGGCGAGCGCGGCTAACTATACAGTGGCGGACAGGCAGGTAAGTAATTTTAATGCAGAAGAGTCAAAATATGTCTCTGCATTAGAATTCCTGCCTGTCTGCCCATTTTAAAACTCAGGACTAAAGTTCCATTTTAATATAAGTTTTACAGTTTCAGATCTTTCCTCACTACAAACCTAACCCCCCCATTCTCCCAACAGTACAGCTGTAGAGCTCCCCCTGTCTCTCAGCCCCCACTGCAGAGCTCCAACCACCCCTAGTCCCCCAGTACCCAGAGCTCTCCCTTCCCTCCCAACCCCAGGGCACAGCTCCCTCCCAGAACAGAACTTACTCACCCCTTAGTCCTCTAGTACACATAGCTTGAGCTCCCCCCCAGGACAAAGTGCCACCTTCTTCTCTCACCCCCCCCCCCACATTCTCTACATAAAATGGGAGAGGGCCCTGTCGATTGCCGTGTGAGGACTCTCCTTGTGTGAGCTCTGGCTCCGGCTCCTGTGTGCAGCTAAATCTTCACTGCACCTTCACCCCCATTGTGCCTGTGCCCGCTACCAGCCATTAGCTAACAGCGGTAAATATCAGTTACAGTCCTCCTAACTGTCATCCGCAGCGGGAGTGATACTGCTGAGGAACCCCCCTGAGGAAGCCACTATCCAGCTGTCATGTTGGCACCACACATACTTAGTCTTGCTGGTGTGCTCGGATTGCCTGACGCTTTTCATCTGTTGGCAGCTTAGTGTTGGCTGCTTGGGCTTACCTCAGTTTACTGATTGTTGATCTTGGAGTCCGGTGCCTGGTGGTGGCGCCTCTTTCTTTGCTTGGCCGCGGACGTGTGTGCCCTGCTTGTGTCCGGTCTGTCCTGCCTTTTCCCCGGTGCTGCCTGCACACTGCACTTTACCTGTGCCCCACTCCTCCAGTAAATCTCCAGGGTTTCTGCTTCTTTCACATCCCTAGACCCAGCCTTGCTGCCTGTCATCGTGCTCTGCTGTACTGAGCTGGGTAAATGTGCAATCAGGCTGGGGGCAGCGTCCCCCCACTGAAAAATGCCACCCAAGGCAAATGCCTTGTTTGCCTCGCGGCAGATACGCCCCTGATCTCAATGCCCGCTCTAGACTGCCTTAATATCTCACGATTTGCCTGGGAAAAGATCTGTTCTTCTCCTTTTCTGTATACAGGGAATGCTGGCTCCTCCAGCTGGCTAAATACTTGCCCCACCAAAGAACCTTTGGTCCCCCAAAGGGGGGGCATATGGGGGACAAAGCAGGTTTGCAAACATACGAAAATAAACAACTAGCATTTGCACAGGAATGTAGCAAGGGAAGTTCCCACCATTTGTCAGAGGGAGGGGGGTTGCCTTGACCATATACCACTGATACTGGTACGGTCCACCAAGGTGTGTCAGGGGAGGAGCTAATGCTGCCCTTCACAGAAACAAGTGGGTAGGGTATCTGGTGAGATCTATGGGTAGTAACGATGGCCTCCTCAGAACTCTCACCCAAGTTGTTGTATGTAAGTCTCTTAGGCTGACGATAGCCCTCTTTGGACTATTTTTTTGTTATTTTGGATCTGACGTCCCTTCTGGAGACACTTCCCTCAGTTCTGAGGAAAATTGGACAGTCTCTATGTCATTTGCATCCAGCGAGATGGGCACATCTTCCTGATTCTTTGTTGGGTGACCCTCAGATACAAACTCTGGGATCTAAGGCCTGAGAGTACTCAAACCAGTCTCTGCAGAATGAGGGGGTGAAGTGGCATCTGTACATGTACATGGCCACAGCCAGTCCATGTGAACATCTTCCTCCTTACTGCTCTCGCCCTCATCTTCGCCTGGGTTTGGAGGTTGCAATCTGGTGACTGGAACTTGTCTGGAAGAAGACAGGCAGGGCGAAAGGCATCTCGATTCTTGCAGGTACTCTGATGGCTTCACTCAGAAGCAGTAGATGACTCTGATGCCAATTCTTCAGAGGCCCTATCCTCCCACCAGGATGAATTTGGTACGCCGGAAGGCCAGGCAACTGTTTGCAGATGACATATTGCAGGGAACTCTACCGGTCAGTTATCTTCTCGTCAAAGATTTTTATTTCATTTTCAAACAAGAAACAGAAACTTCAAACAATAGAAAAAGAAAAAAATAAATAAATAAAAAATTAAGATACAATACATATATTCAATTACATATATGGTAGTTCTTGGAAATAAATAAGCATAAATATCAGCTTGAGTATTATATAATCTAAAAAGTATACTAATGTGTTAGAAGTCAGAAGCTGTGACAAAAGCCTAATTAGTAGTGTTTTGTGGATACAAAGAGTAACCCTGAATCACTTCTAAAGCCATTATGAATTTGCCTCCAGACCGCTTTGCCACCCCATATGGGTACAAACTGTGGCAAAGCGGGGGCAATTAAATATAACAGTTATTACCTTAGATAAGGGAATACTGAGAATACAAAGGCAATAATAGAATGCTAAGAAGAATGTATATAAAGTGACCAAGGTCGCAATCATAATGGTTGCAGCGTACTTCTAACTTCTATATAGGTAAATAAAAAAAAAAAAAGGGGGGGGGGAGAAAGGAAAGAAGGAAAGGGTTTCTCCAGGTGGTGATCTGCGTGTCGCATAGGATATTGTAGTTTATCCGCTAAAATAATCGGTAAACTATTGAGGTAACAATAATGACTGGTCAAAGTTAGGGGGAAGATAATGTTTTACCCAAGGTTGCCAAATATGTTTAAATTTGATGATATTATTATCTTCTATGGCTGACATTTTAGCATGAGTCAATGCTCTATTCATCCTGTGCTTAGCTTCCGCTACAATTAAAGTTTTGGATTTCCAAGCTTTGGCTATGGTTTGTTTAGCGGCAGTACTAAGCTGGAGAAATAGTTTAAATTGCGGGTGCGTAAGTGATGGAGGTTTTAGATTCAAAAGAGCCAAGGCTGGATCTATGGGTATAGGACATTCAAGGGCTTTTGAAGCCAAGGCAAAATAATTTTCCCAGAATTCTAGGACCACCGGGCATTGCCACCAGATGTGGAAATGGGTACCTGGGGTCGGGCAACCTCTGAAACAGGTATTAGGATAGGTCGGGGTAAATTTGGCTATTCTGTCCGGTACCAGGTACCATCTAGCTGCGGTCAGTTATCTTATGCTTCCCAGAGAGTCCCAGGTTTCTCAGCAACACTGAAAACCATGAACCCGAACCCTCAGATCGCAATTCTTCTTGTTTCAATGGCGTCTGGCATCAGAAACATCTTGAGCTTTCTCTTAGGTCATCTTTAACCGCTTCCCGACCGCCTAACGACGATATACGTCGGCAAAATGGCACGGGCAGGCAAAATCACGTACCTGTATGTGATCGTGCATGTGCCTGCCTGTGGGTCGCGCGCGCGCTGCTAGCGGCGCGCTCGCGACCCGGTCGGGAGCTCCGTGACCCCGGCCGCGGGACCAGCGGACCCGATCGCCGCTGGTGTCCCGCGATTGGGTTACGGAGCTGAAGAACGGGGAGAGGTTTGTGTAAACAAACCTCTCCCCGCGCTTCCTACACTGACTGTCAGTGATCGGCGGTTCCCTGTCATCGGGAACGCCGATCAATGACGTCACACGTACAGCCACGCCCCCCTACAGTAAAATAAACACAACACGTCACACTGACTCCTCCCCGCCCCCTAGTGGTTAACCCCTTCACTAAAACTGTCATTTACATAGGAATCAGTGCTATTTAAATAGCATTGATTGCTGTATAAATGACAAATGTCCCAAAAATGTGTCAAAAATGTCCGATGTGTCCGCCATAATGTCGCAGTCACAATAAAAAATCGCTGATCGCCGCCATTACTAGTAAAAAAAAAATATTAATAAAAATTCTATAAAACTATCCCCTATTTTGTAAACGCTATAACTTTCGCGCAAACCAATCAATAATCGCTAATTGCGATTTTTTTTACCAAAAATATGTAGAAGAATACGTATCGGCCGAAACTGAGGAAAAAAAATTTTTTTTTATATATTTTTTGGGGATATTTATTATAGCAAGAAGTAAAAAATATTGCATTTTTTTCAAAATTGTCGCTCTATTTTTGTTTATAGCGCAAAAAATAAAAACCGCAGGGGCGATCAAATACCACCAAAAGAAAGCTCTATTTGTGGGAAAAAAAGGACGCCAACTTTGTTTGGGAGCCACGTCGCACGACCGCACAATTGTCAGTTAAAACGACGCAGTGCCGAATCGCAAAAAGGGGCCTGGTCCTTTGGCTGCCAATTGGTCCGGGGCTGAAGTGGTTAAGTTCCTTCGAAGCCTCTCCACATAGCCTCTGTGAGTTGCAGCTGATGTGTCATCTATGGAGCTGCTGAAGGCAAGATCCACTGGCAGGCAAGCTTCCCTCATAAGTCTGTTTATGGAATAGCCAGTTGCATCATTTTCTGTGCTGCTGTAGGCATGCACCACAGCAGAGATGTGCCTGCTCCAATGATGCTTTCTTTCTGCAGAGAGAGTCTCAACAGGTCAAGGAGGGTTTGATTAAACCTCTTTGGCTGTAGATCCCTGTGATGGTGATAGGGCATCGTTCTTGAAATCTGTATGCCTAATATGTTAAGCAGTTTAACAAGTCTGCTTTCAAAGTCTCTTCCCTGAATGGATTCCATGAGGCAGTCTGTAATGAACTAAGAATTTCTCAACCAAGATCTTGGCTACTGTGGATGCTCGTTGGTCATTTGTTGGGAAAGCCTAGGCATAGCAGATGAAATGGTCTGTCACCACCAGGACATTTTCCTGTCCACTCAAGTCGGGTTGTAGGCATAAGAAATCAAGGCACACCCACTTCATAGGCCCTTTACTTTAGAGATTGCCCACTGGGGTAGCCCACAGTGTCTTTCTTTCTAAGCAGTGTAGGCAGGAGCGGCAGTAGATCTCGACTTTGGCCTGCATACAAGGCCAGTAAAAACGGTCTCTCACTTGTTTGAAAGTCCTTTTAGGTCCTAAGTGGCCACAACCATTCTGGAGTGCAGTCAACACTGTTTCTATATGCTTCTCTGGCAGGAACAGTTGCCATTTGTCTTCATGATTGCCTGAGTAGCCACTTCGGTAGACCACCTCATCACGTAGCTGTAACCAATACCTTTTTTTGTGGACCAGATATGCTTCTTTTGAAGCATTCAAACTGTAGTCAAACTGCAGAGTGGGGTTTCCAGTTGGTCCTTTCTTAAGTCCTTCTTAGAGAGTTTGGGTAGGTCTCCATCCTGACGTTTTATTAGGACTTGGAAACATCTGCAGCAGAAACTCTTAATGGCTTTGGCCCAAGTCGCTCTCTTGTCCCAGTGTTCAGCTCGTTGACACAGAGCTTTCACCTCTTCTGATGTCAGTTGAGTCCACTCTTCTGAGGGGTTTACAGGATCATTCATCAAGCTCTTCTGGACAGGGCATCAGCATTTCTGTTTCCGAGCCCTGGGCAGTGCTTGAAGCTAAACCAGAAGCCAGATAGCATGGCTAACCATCTGTGCCCTGTAGCATACAACTTGGCTGTGGTTAGGATGTATTCCCTCGTCTAAAACCTCTTATACTTCCCACTGTTCTAATGGCTATGGCCAAGGATTCCACCGCCAGGGTGAAGAGCAGGGACAACAAGGGGCCCCCCTGCCTTGTTCCCCTGAAATAACAAGAAATATTCTGAGGATCTTTTATTGATCTTCACTTTCGCCCTTGGGCCAGTATACAGCAGTTTAGCCCATTTTATAAAAACAGGGCCAATATTAAATGCAGACAAGGCTAACCACAAGTAGTGCCACTCGATGCCGTCAAATGCTTTGAGAACATCGAGGGGCAGTATGACTCTTGATCTCAACTCTTCTAATGGAATTTGTAAATTTAAGAATAATCTCCTAACATTTAGCAATGTTGATCTACCAGGAATAAAAGCACATTGATCAGGATAAATTATAGTATGAATTATTTTGCTTAGTATAATGCAGTGTTTCTAAAGTCCAGTCCTTAAGGCGCCCCAGCAGGTCATGTTTTCAGGATTTTCCTCAGATGAAACAGCTGTGGTAATTACTAAGGCAGTGAAGCTGATCAAATCACCTGTGCAAAATAATGGAAAGCCTGAAGACATGACCTGTTGGAGCGCCTTGAGGACTGGGGTTGAGAAACACTGATCTAATGGCTAATACTTTTGCCAATAATTTAATGTCTGCACAAAGCAGGGAGATTGGTCTATATGATGCAGGTTGAGTTAGATATTTCCCTAGCCTCTGTCATGGATACCGGTAATTCTCCCTTTTTCAATGCCTCATTTAACACATGTAGCAGCTCTGGCAACATTATCTCCCCATATTCCCTATAGATCTTGTTTGGTAATTCGTCTGGACCTGGTCTTTTATGATTAGCTGATTCCAATACCACCTCTTGTAGTTCTTCAATAGTGATTGGTTTTTTCAATGATACCCTATCTTCATCTGAGAGATGTGGAATAGTTAAACCCTGAATAATATCTCCCATTCCTCCATCTACCTATCCTGCCTTAGACCTATACAAGTCAGAGTAATAATCTTTAAAGACACATTCACTATTTCTAATGAACATAGGATCTCCCCTCCAGCATAAGTCTCAATGGACATTGTGGTGGGTGCAGCAGTATTCTGAGACCTTGCCAGGAGTGCCAGCATGTGTCCAGTGTTTTCTCCCTCTTCATAGTGGGCTTGTTTTAGAAAAAAACGTATATTCTTGGCCTTCTTCAAGGACAATGTTCGATATAAATGTTGTACCTAAGTCTATTTAGCTAAGTTATCTGATGATGGGTCTTCTACATATACTTTTTCCATTTTAGTCACTTTCCCCATTATGGTAATCTCCCAGTCCTTAGTAGATTTCTTCTTTTTAGAAATTTGCTAGACTATTATTTCCCTTAGGTAAGCTTTAGCTTAGGCTCACATGGGAGCGATTTGGCATGCAGGGCCCAAAATTTTCTGACAACAAAATCTGATCGGATCGTGTGTAGAGAATTCCGACGCACAAAGCGCCACGCATGCTCAGAATAAATTTGGGGACGAAAGCTATTGGCTACTGGCCTCTTCGTAGTCCCGTCGTACGTGTTGTACGTCACCTCGTTCGGAACGATCAGATTTTCCGACAACTTGGAGCGTAGATCATCACCTCTCCGCTCATCTTAACTCCAAATAAAATTTGCATGTATATAAATTGTGAACCCTCCTATATATATATATATAGAGCCCATATTTCTTTAACCCATAACCTCTATACCTTATACTCAGTGTCTGCAATTTTTTAAGCAAATTATTCAAAATGCACTCATATTTAGATTCCAGTGTAGCTTGCCTGTAAACATTTTTTTTTCTGTGCCAAATAAGTTAATCTGTTTTTTAACTCTTCTAAAAAAGGGAAAACACCCATTTACCACAATTATTACCTCTCTTAGGGATGGTTCCTCTGCCATTGAAACCTCTAAAGCAGAAAGATCATGTGATTCCCCCCGCGGTTGAAGTGGAGGTTGCTGAAGCCATTTTGGAGGGTTTACTACTTGAACTTGAGCTTGACTCCTTAAGAGCTGTAGAGGGTGATAAGGATATCTTAGGTTGTTGTAATTTTTCCAGTGTTCTGGGATGGATTATGTGCAAACCACTCCAATTCTACTACTGCTTCCTTACTTTTATCTTTTGTTGTCCATTGTGGTTGTGAGCTGGAAACATCCTGTAACACAGGTATCTCTCCTTTTTTTATTGTCATAGCTCTCAAAATTGTCTCCAGGTATAAGCTACATACAAACCTTATTACACAAAGCACTGACAATCTCTCTCCTTCTTCCTTCTCTAAGCTTCTTAAATGCACCAAGAAAAAAATTCTTGCATTCCAATTCCCTTTTTTATGTCACTTATGTGTCACATAATTATAGCCGAGGAAAGCCGAAGAAAGCTTATTCTGGCCAAAAAAATCTGACTGGGTTCGGCAGAGATCAACAGAGGTCGGAGGGAGCCGAAGGGGGGGGGGCGAGAGAAGCCTCCAGAGACCAAGGAGAGCCACCACACAGGGAGAAATGTCAGATCCTTCTGAACGCAGCCAAGTGGTCTCAGAAAGCCGCTCCCCCTATCTCATGGAGAGACCCAGAGAATGCTGATGCTGACCGACCGGGACCACTCCGTCATACTACCGCCTGTAGCACTCCAATATCCTGATTCTTTTTCCAGAACACATCGGTCAATTCTCAGGATGAAGGAGCCCAGGTGAGCTGCACACGCCTGCTCACTGTCAGAAACCATGAATCAGACTGAGACAGAAGTACAGTTAAAGCACACTTGTTTAATAATAATAAAAAAAGGTAAACAGAGTAAAAGTATTCAAAACATAGCCTGAGTTCAGGAACCGGAATGGATAGTTAGACAGTTAGCTGTCGGCTAATTGCCAGCTCCTATTTCTCCACAGTGACTCGCTTGTTGATGATATTCTGCTCGTCAGTCCTGCTTACTTAAGCCATCCAGTCCAGATGATATCTGCCTTTGCCTTGGTCACATCTCTAGCCAATTGCCTACTGGGCACTTAAAGCAGGATTCCACCCTAAAGTGGAACTTATGCTTTTCTGAACCCTCCCCCCCCCTATGGTGTCACATTTGGCACCTTTCAGGGGGGAGGGGGGTGCAGATACCTGTCTAAGACAGGTATTTACACCCACTTCCGGGCATAGACTCCCACGGGAGTCTATGCCTCTTCCTGTCCCGCCGCGCTGTCTGCTGGGACACACACGGGTGACTCGCGCATGTGCAGTAGGGAACCGGGAAGTGAAGCTGCAACGCTTCAGTTCCTTATTGAATGGCGCCGGCAGCAGCAGAGAGCCAAGCGATTGATTGGCCTCTGCTGCCCACATCGCTGGACCCTGGAAGAGGTAAGTGTCCATTTATTAAAAGTCAGCAGCTGCAGTATTTGTAGCTGCTGGCTTTTTAAAAAAAAAAAAAATTCAGGTGCAAATTGGTCCTCCTGCCCAGACCAATTTTCAGCTTTCAGTGCTCTCACACTTTGAATGACAATTACTCAGTCATGTAATACTGTACCCAAATGAATTTTTTGTCCTTTTTTTCATACAAATAGAGCTTTCTTTTGGTGGTATTTGATCAGCTCTGGGTTTTTTATTTTTTTGCGCTATAAATAAAAAAAGACTGAAAATTTTGAAAAAAATGCATTTTTCTTTGTTTCTGTGATAAAATTTTGCAAATTATGCAGTTTTCTTCATAAATTTTGGCCACAATTTTTACTGCTACATATCTTTGGTAAAAAATAACCCAAATTAGTGGATATTATTTGGTCTTTGTGAAAGTTAGAGAGTCTACAAGCTGTGGTGCAAATCATAAAAAATTGATCACACCTGATGTACTGGTGGCCTATCTCATTTCTTGCAACCCCAACAAGCGAGGAAAGTAGACATTCCAAGGTATTTAGTAAGATGCATGGTGAGGTTTTTGATGTTGTGATTTTTTCCCACAATTCTTTGCAAAATGAAGATTTTTTTTTCCACAAAAATGTGTATACCACAAATGACGCCCCAAAATACATTCTGCTACTCCTAGTATTACAATACCACATGTGTGGGACTTTTTCACAGCTTAGCCACATAGAGAGGCCCAACGTGCAGGGAGCACCATCCCATGTTCTAGGAGCATAAATTACACATCTAACTTGTTGACTACCTATTACACTTTTGAAGGCCCTGGAGTACCAGGACAATCACACGTGACACTGATGACAGATGGCACTAATATGTGGCACTGATGACACATGACACTAATGTGGCACTGATGACAGATGGCACTAATATGTGGCACTGATGACAGATGGCACTAATATGTGGCACTGATGACAGATGGCACTAATACGTGGCACTGATGACACGTGACACTGATTTGGCACCGATGAAAAATGGCACTGATGACACGTGACACTGATGACAGATGGCACTAATATGTGGCACTGATGACACGTGACACTGATGTGGCACTGATAACAGATGGCACTAATACGTGGAACTGATGACAAATGGCACTAATAAGTGGCACTGATGACAGATGGCACTAATACGTGGCACTGATGACACTGGTGTGGCACTGATGTGAGATGCCACTGATGACACGTGACACTGATAACAGATGGCATGTGACACTGACAGGTGGCACTGATGACAGATAGCCCTGATACGTGGCACTGATGACACGTGACATTGATAACAGATGGCACTTGACACTGACAGGTGGCACTGGAGACAGGTGCCACTGAAGACAGATGGCACCGGGGACAGATGGCACTTATAGGTGGCACTGGGGACATATGGCACTGACAGGTGGCACTGGGGACAGATGGCACTGATAGGTGGCCCTGGGGACAGTTGGCACTGATAGGTGGCACTGGGCACAGATGGCACTGACAGGTGGCACTGGGGACAGTTGGCACTGATAGGTGGCACTGGGGACAGGTGGGCATGTGTGTTTTGTGTTAGTGTGGCACTGTGTTAGTGTTCAAACACTCACACTGTAGGTCGCTCTCCCTCCTCACACGCGGTCTCTGTGTAAGGAGGGAGAGCCGGCAATGAGAGATGATCTCATATGTTTACATATGAGATCATCTCTCATTGGATACTCCAATTGAGTGCTAAATGGCCACTGTGATTGGAAGAATTTAGAAGCATTTCTTCGTACCATATAAGCTACAGTTGACATTTCAGTTCTTCTAACTCCCAAGGACCCGTGCAAGGCAGCTACATTTGTGGAATATCCTAATTTCTTTCTTACCTCCCCTACAGTCTCGATCCCAGCCCTCCTAGGGCTCCTAGGAATAGTTGATCAAAGTATCAACCGTTCTTTCCCATTCAAATGGTCCTCTTCACACATTAGGTATTAAGCAGCGAACATACCCTCATGCTTGAAGAGATTATGCTTATGCAGGCAATGAGTATAAGCTTAACCTCCTTGCAACGCCCTATTGACTTTGACCAATCCTCTCACCACACTCCCCAATCTGCAGCAGGCCCTTTCCCGATTCTAATTGATCTCGGGCTTATGTATCGATCTCAACAAAACGGACGCCCTTAACGTGACCTTGGCCCCTGACCTGGTGACTTGGCTACAGTGCCATTTCCCTTTCCAATGGACGTCCTCCTCATTGACTACCTCAGGATCCGGCTGACCCCCTTTATACTCCTCCTTATTTGCCTCTAATTATTACCGATTGCTACGCTCTATATCTTCCCTTATGCAGTCTTGGCAATTCCTGCACTTATCATGAATAGATCGTATTAGCAGGGAATAGAGCTCCGGGGGGCCATGGAAGCACCTAGCAGCGCTCAGCTGATCCCCCGCTGCTCTCCTCTTCTCCTCTTCTGCCAGCTGTCAGCAGGAGATCTCGGGCCCCCTCCCTCTGCAGTGCTCGGAACAGGGAAGGAAGCTCTGGCGGGCCATGGAAGCACCGAGCGGCGCTCAGCTGGACCCCCGCTGCTCTTCTTTTTGCCTCTTCTGCCAGCTGTCAGGGGAGATCTCGGGCTCCCCTCCCTCTGCAGTGCTCGGAGCAGGGAAGGGAGCTCTGGCGGGCCAAGGAAGCACCGAGCGGCGCTCAGCTGGACCCCCGCTGCTCTTCTTTTTGCCTCTTCTGCCAGCTGTCAGTGGGAGATCTTTGGGCATCCGTCGTAATGCTCAAGCAGCTAGATGCGGTTCAACTTAAGGTTTAAGCTCAATAATGAAGCTGCTTTGCTTGTGATACTGATGGAGTTATTGCAAACAAATTTTTTTTCATTGAAGTCCAAATATGAGATCTGAGGACTTTTTGACCCCAGATCTCATATTTAAGAGGACCTGTCATGCTTTTTTCTATTACAAGGGATGTTTACATTCCTTGTAATAGGAATAAAAGTGATCAATTTTTTTTTTTTTTAAAACAGTGTAAAAAATAATACAATTAAGTAAAATAAATAAGAGAAAACTAAAAATTTTTTTTTAAAACAACCCGTCCCGACGAGCTTGCGCGCAGAAGCGAACGCATACGTGAGCAGCGCCCGCATATGAAAACGGTAGTCAAACCACACATGTGATGTGTGGTTTGATGTGTGGAGCGCCGCGATCGGTAGAGCGAGAGTAATAATTCTAGCCATAGACCTCCTCTGTAACTCAAAAAATGCAACCTGTAGAATTTATTAAATGTCGCTTATGGAGATTTTTGAGGGTAAAAGTTTGACGCCATTCCATGAGCGGCCGCAATTTTGAAGTGTGACATGGTGGGTATCAATTTACTCGGCGTAACATTATCTTTCACAATCCGCCAAAAAATTGGGCTCATTTTACTGTTGTCTTATTTTTTTATTCAAAAAAGTGACTTTTTTCCAAAAAAGGTGCGCTTGTAAGACCGCTGCGCAAATACGGTGTGAAAAAAAGTATTGCAATGACCGCCATGTTATTCTCTAGGGTGTTAGAAAAAAAACTATATAATGTTTGGGAGTTCTAAGTCATTTTCTAGCAAACAGAAATGTTTTAAACATGTAAACACCTAAAATCCAAAACGAGGCTGGTCTGGAAGTGGTTAACTTGGATGGGGTAAGGGTATATAGGATGCCCACTTGATTGTAGAAAATTTACATGGTACCAACTATATACACTCTCTGTATATACACTCCAGTCTTCACTCAAGCACAACACTTGCTTCCTCCTCGATCCCTCCAGCACTTTACTTGCTTAAACTTCCAGGGCCAGCTAGCACTGATTGGCAGGCCAGAACTAACTCAACCAGGCCTAAGGTAGATGCCCTTTGCAGACAGGGACCGCAGGCCCCTTTAATGTAGCAACAAAAATATGATAGTCCTCTAGTGTTAGCTGTCTGCGTGGCTACTGAGCCCAGTACCACATCTTTAGGCCCTGCCAGCCCTCATGGCTGCAGCTGCCTCTCTCCACTGCCAATGTTTCCACAGTTCTCTCACCCGGTTCTGCACCCATCTCAAACTGTAATCTCCCAGTCCTCTCAGGCTTGCCTCCCCAGTCCTCTCTTCTGGTTCTACACCCATATCAGACTGCTCTCTATCAGTCCTCTCAGGCGTGTCTCCCCAGTCCTTTCAACTGTGCTTCACTCACCAGCCCCCCTGGCTGCGACCTGTTGTTCCTCCTTGGAGACTTGCCTGGCAGTGCTCTCTCCCGCTGTCCTTTCATTGATACTCTTGGCCAGGACACTTCTGTGTGTTGTAGGAGGGTCCTGTCCGCAACCTGAGCCCATGCCCAAGGTCACCCCCCCCCCCCCCCCAGACTGGGGAGCTCCCTCCAAGGCCACCGACAGCCTAGCACACCAGAATGTTCTAGAAAGAAGTAGGAGGTCCTGGTGATGCTGCCTGTGAGTCATCCAGCACTACCCTGAGCCACTCCCAGCCCAGATCAAAACAAACAGGCCTGACTGCCTAGCCAGTCCTGCCTAAGTTTACAGAATCTGTCAAAAACCTATATACACTTCTCTATCAACCTAGAGGGTGCTACACAGAAAATACCTTCTGCTCAGGCACTAGGTGGACAATGAAGTTCCCTATGTAGGCAATAAATGGTGTACACTGTGGAGATCTGAGCTGCAGTACTGATAAACAACCAGCAGATGGTAAAGGTACAAGGCTTGTCATCACAATGAAGTTACGTAATGATATCAAAGGGCTATGACTTAATTACAGTAGAGCATGACAGATGGCAAAAAAAAAATGTTTATGTCACATTAATCATCAGTATTCTAAAATTATCAGCATCCCTTCCCTTTATACTAATCCAATCAAAAAATTATATTTTCTGGCCATTTCAGGATAAGTTGTATAATTACTGTTTATGGTCTAGAGCCCTACGGACGACATGAGTAACGATGACACATAGGAACAATACAAAACTCACCAACATGAAATAGACCTGAAAGTGTGCCTTGGTCTACCGTATGGTACGCCAAAATAAGGGGGCATACCCTAGATAAAGAATGATAAGAAGTAGTTATGGAATAATGTGGAATGAGTATTCAGTCTGGGGTAAGAATACTTGGAAGAGGCTTTTAAAAGGGGAGGGTGGGTGGGTATCACGCACAGGAAACCGACAAAGACCGGCGGCCTTTGGGCTGCTTATATACCCTCCGGGCTCCTCCCATAACTTCAGGCTGGTACCCGGCCTTCCAATTTATGGTCTAGAGCCCTACGGACGACATGAGTAACGATGACACATAGGAACAATACAAAACTCACCAACATGAAATAGACCTGAAAGTGTGCCTTGGTCTACCGTATGGTACGCCAAAATAAGGGGGCAAAAACCTTCAGGTAGGGGATAATTATTTATTAGAGGTAATGTCATTGAGTGAGTCGAGCAAAGGCCTGAGCCATCTCTAACTGTGGGTTAGGAATGTAACGAGAGAAGCAGGCCGATTTCCACCGACCCAGTTTCTTGATCACGTGGTCCGGAACCCCCTGTCTTGAGGCTGTCGTGGCCGCCCCGATCCGGAACGAATGCCCGGAGTACTGGCTGGGGTCCAACTGAAGATGGCCGAGAAGGACCCGGACATGTTCCACGAACTGCGACGAGTTAAGGGGTTTTACCGGAAAGGGTAGCAGTGGACTGGCCCCTGGGCAGTCGGACAGCAGTGCCGTCAGGCGGTCCAACACGGCAACTGGGCACCAGTTGTTGTGAGTCCTGTACAGGTGAATATCTACTCCGGAACCTCGCTGCTGAGTTTTGGATGTCGTCAAGTGAAGGACGTAGTGATCCTGGTGGCGATAGAGATTATTTCTATGCAAGACTGGACCGGCTGGGTGGCTGCGAGTGAACTCGCTGGGCCGCAGAAACCCGTAAAACGCCATGTGAATCGCAGCCTGTAGGACGGTGCTGAGGAGGAGACCGAATGGGGACCTATCCAGGATGTCAGACATCCCCTTGAAGATCTCCCCCGTGATAGGCAGCCGCTTTGGGCTGACTGGCGGCTGGTGTTTCTGAACTCCACGTAGTAGAGCCCTCACCGCGTGGCAGGAGAACACCGAAGGCCTTGCGGGGTCTTGAAGTGACAAATAGTGCTGCACCCCGGCCACGTACTGGCGTATCGTGCTGTGTGACAGTGCTAGGTGTGAATGGCAGTAGGCGATGAACGCCAAGACCTGCTTGAGGCTGGAAGACTCGCGAGGCCGCTGGGGCAGGAACTTGTTAAACGCCCTCCAGGCCGTCTGGTAAGCCCGACGGGTGTTGCGGGCGAGTGAGGCGTTAATGATGTCGGTGGCTGAGCGTAGATGTGGGGCTAGTCCAAGGTCAGTTGTGACCAATCCGGGATAGTGGCTGAATGACGGCAGGCTCCCGGCACCTGTTCAAAGAAAGAAATAAAGTTAAAACGGGAGAGTGCGTCCGCTGCTGCGTTGAACTTCCCTGGAATGAATGAGCAGTACACATTGAACTGATGCTGTAGGGATAGCTGGACCAGTCTGCGGAGGAAGGACATGACGGGCCTGGACTTAGACCTGCCCTTGCTGATGATCTCGGCTGTGGCTTGATTGTCTGTCGAGAAAGCCACCGTCTGTCCAGACCAAAGGTGACCCCATAGGTGAGCGGCTGCTACAATAGGGAAGAGCTCAAAGAGGGCTGACGTAGTAGTGAAGCCCGGTGTGGCTAGTGCTTGAGGAGGCCACGGGGCGGCGAACCACAAATGGCCAAAAATGGCGGCGCATCCTGTGGATGCCGCCGCGTCGGTCACCACCTGTGGTGACTGCGTGGACACGACTGGGATAAACAGGGACACACCGTTCCAATCACTAAGAAAGTGCTCCCACATGGCCAGATCTGCTCTGGCTGCAGAATCCAGCCTGATGACCTGGTCTGGGTCCTGCGTGTAGGACAGGAAGACCAGCAACCGGGACACGAAGGAGCGGCCCTGGGGGATGATCCTCACAGCAAAGTTCAGCATCCCGAGGAGAGACTGAAGTTGCTTCTGAGTACATCCCCCCACCCGGGTGAATTCTCGCAGAACCGTCCTGATACGGTCCAACTTATCTGCTGGAAGGCTGGCCTGCATGGCCAACGTGTCAAGGTCGACGCCCAAGAACGTGATCTTGTGTGCCGGGCCGTCAACCTTGTGCTCCGCTACGGGGACGTTCAGATTGTCGAAAACCGTCCTCAACTTTCCAAGGTCCCCTGGGGGAACCCCGGGTGGCTCTATCAGAAGGAAGTCATCCAAATAATGGATGACCTCGTGGCACTGTGCCTCATGGAGAAGGATCCACGCCAGGGTCTCGGCGAACTTGTCAAACAACCAAGGACTACTTTTAGACCCGAAGGTCAATTTGGTCGCGAAATAATATCGCTCCCTCCACTTGATGCCGTGCCAGCACCACAGGGAAGGATGGATGGGCAGCAGCTTGAAGGCGTCAGATATGTCTGCCTTCGAGAGCCAAGCACCCACCCCTGCCCTGAGAATGGCCTGGATAGCCATGTCTACCGAAGCGTACTTCAGCGAGAACTCCTCGGAGGGGATGAGCGAGTTGAGACTGGGAACGACGGAAGAATGAGGCGCTGACAGATCATACACCAGACGTTTTTTATTTGAAAACTTTCCCTGCACGAGCCCGATAGGGCTAACCCTCCAGATGCTGAAGGGAGATTGACAGAACGGGCCTATCATGAAGACCCGATCCAACTCCGTCTGCAAAAGGACGTCAATCGCTGGCTCATCTGTTGCTGCTGAGCGTAGGTTCGGACATTCGTGGGTGGAGTGGGGCAGGGTGATGAGCCCGGTATGAAACCCATCCGTGAAGCCTCGGATGAGGTAGCTGGCGAGCGACGGAGTGGGGTGTGAGGTCAGGTAAACGCCGAGCCAATGGACATTGACCCGGCTTAGTCATGGTCTCTTCTGTTTGACCTCACACAGGATCCTGGGGTGCGCCCTCTGGCATAGGGTGCAAACGTGCAAGAGCCGGCACTGGCTGAAATTGCAGGAGCCATAATTAAAATTGTTGCAGATGGCGGCTCCCCCAACCATCCGCACCGGACGTCCCAACTTGTCCACCTTTTGCCCTTGCACCGGGGCCTGCTGAGCCTGGCTCGTGCTGGCAGAGACCGTGCTAGCTATTGGACGGACAGAGGCTATGTTGGCACACCAGACCGTGGTGTGGGACGCTGACTGACAGACAGCACATAGCGGGGAGCGAAGGCCTGCGAAGTGGCGGCAGAACAATTCCGTGTCCACTACGCTCCAGTCCGTTGGCAAATGGAACTGTGCGAATCTGGCTGCGGCTTTGGCCGAGAAGGACCGATGATAGTCGTAGAACGCTGAGCCACCGTATTTGTGGCCCAGGTCTACGATCAAATGGAGGTAGAGGTCCAGCTCTTCCCGTCTGCCGGGGGAGGCTGAGCACAGCACGTCTCTAAACATGCCGAAAGCGAGCGTGAATTCGGGCACCGTGAGCTTCCTGTTGAGCCTCGGATCCTTCGCTTTCAACACCACCGAGACATCCCCCCAGGTGTAGGCCTTGTTCTCGGCCAAGTCATGGACCGAGATCAAGAGTGAGGCCAGATTAACGTCTTTGCCCTCTAGAATGTCCTTCCTTACGCTGGGTGGCACCAGGTGGGAAGGGTGAACGGTAGGCGTGGCAAGCTCACTACCTGCGGCCGGTGCACTGATGGCTGGGACCACCGCGGGGTCCGGAACCGTGGCAGCCGGGCTGGCCTCTAGACGAGACACCCTGTCCTGGACCTCCACGATTGAGGAAGACAGGGAAGATACGAGGGTGTGTAGCTGGGCAACGGCGGCTGAAATCGATTCCAGAGACGCCTGCTGGCTGCTGGGGCTTGCTGCGGCCGGTGGTGGGAAGAGAAGCCTGAATAGCTCCGCCTTCCTGGCCGTGGACGAGAAGGGTATCCCTCTGCGTCTCAGCTCGGCGGACAGCCTGGGAATTGTCCACGCCCTAAGAGACTGGACACTGCCAGCCTCGGAGGCTGACGCCGGAGATAGCGGGGTGGTGAGGTCATCGCTGCCAACTGACGACATGGCGGCTGCCAAGACCTGTTACTTGGTAGACTGGTCACGTGTCTGCAGGCTGGGCCTAAAAGGTGACAAGAAATGAGTTTGGACGTGTCACCTATGATATACGTACCTGCCACAAGAAAGCAGGAGCCCCCCGTGCCCCTGTGTTTTTTTTTTTTTTTTTTACCTGCTGGAACCCTGATCAAGTTGGCGCAGGTGGACCTACTGAATCCGACTGACCTGAGAGAGTGTGAGAAAAAGTACCTATTTAAGAGCCTAAAACTGCTGCCGTCCAGAGCGACGGAACCCAACGTAGATGATAACAACAGGCGATAGTGACTTGAGTCGACTGCCGAGATCGCTATGGGATCAAATGGCAGATGACAACACGAACAACTGACTCGACACGTTGCCTTAACTGAATGAACTTCTCGTGACAGGGCCCGGCCCGTTCGTACCGTATGGGGGTGACTGTGGGCCGGACTCTGGAGCCCGTACCGAATGAGGCCATCATGAAACTAGGCCGACTGCCTAGGTACGCTGAGGCCGAACTGTGACATCCAGCTGCCACCGGGTCCGACTCCAAGCTCCCCCCCTTTTTCTTTTTTTTTTTTTTTTTTTTTTTTGTAGAAATGCGGCCGGCCTAGGGCACGCCGGCGCGAATTCGTACAAGCGGGTGACCAATTAACGCCGGGCGTGGTAAGGTGACACAGAAATGCTATAACATGACAAGGGCAAGAATCAAAGTTTTTTTTTTTTTTTTTTTTTTTTTTTTTGCGACTCCGCCCCTGGCGCATGTATTGAAATGAGGCCGAGCCTAGGGCACGCCGACACGAATTAAGTGCGAAGAAGTGACTTCATTCACGCCGGGCGTGGTAAGGTGACAGAAATGAGATACCATGACAGGGGCAAGAATCAGGAATATACGCAAACCAGTGATGCGATTCCGCCCTTGGCGCATGTATTGAAATGAGGCCGTGCCTAGGGCACGCCGACACGAATTTAGTGCGAAGAAGTGACTACATTCATGCCGGGCGTGGTAAGGTGACAGAAATGAGATACCATGACAGGGGCAAGAATCAGGAATGTACGCAAACCAGTGATGCGATTCCGCCCTTGGCGCATGTATTGAAATGAGGCCGTGCCTAGGGCACGCCGACACGAATTTAGTGCGAAGAAGTGACTTCATTCATGCCGGGCGTGGTAAGGTGACAGAAATGAGATACCATGACAGGGGCAAGAATCAGGAATGTACGCAAACCAGTGATGCGATTCCGCCCTTGGCGCATGTATTGAAATGAGGCCGGGCCTGGGGCACGCCGACACGAATTAGTGCGGGGAAGTGACTGCATTCATGCCAGACGTGGTAAGGTGACATAAATGATATACCATGACAGGGGCAAGAATCAGGCATGTACGCAACCAGTGATGCGATTCCGCCCTTGGCGCATGTATTGAAATGAGGCCGGCCTGGGGCACGCAGACCCGAATCAGTGCAGGGAAGTGACTGCATACAAGCCGGGCGTGGTAAGATGACAGAAATGATATACCATGACAGGGGCAAGAATCAAGAACGTACGCAACCAGTGATGTGATTCTGCCCTTGGCGCATGTATCGAAATGAGGCCGGGTAGTCGTGCATCTGGATCGCCCCGATCGGAGCATGCATGGATGCGACCGGACCAGGATGGAAGCGATGGCATGAACACCCTGTTTTAACTGATGCGAAATGATTTAGCATGACCGAATGGCCTGATACGTTGGCCACGTTTGAAATGATGAAATGATTGTCATGCTAACACGTGAAATGTTTCGACACGGTCGAAGTGATTTGTACAATTAGTATGCCAACAGTGCTTCGGAATGTAAATAGCGATTCGGCACGCTCGCTGGCGCCACCGATTCGAATAATGGCAGGACATGAACGATACGTGTGAGTGCGAACGGCACCCGTGCATGAGTCACGTTTGAACGATTCGAAGACTGCGTAGCACGACCGCGAAAGGGGAACCCTTGAGTGCCGGATGCGGCATCGGTCGGAATGTAGTGGCGGGCGGCCCTGAATGTGCGTGCCGCTAGATGGCTCCCGATCGTGTACAACCAAAAACGTGCGAGTAAGTGTTTAGTTTTTGAGACAAGCAGCGCGTGGTTCGTGAGCTACGCAGACCACAGTTTAGTGACATGATAAGCAGTGCATGAGAACGTAAAACATGGGAGCCGAAGCCCTACCTGCGACAGCCGAACCAGACTCTTTGTACGAAACTGCGACTCAGCGACACGAGTGCGACACGAAGGGACAACACGACTTACGAACACGGACGCGGGACTGCAACAAGAGGAGACGGACAGACGAAACGGAGCTCACGAACCGGCACCAACAGCGCTTGTCTCGAACGAGTCGGTCCTAGATGTCTGACGTATCAGATATCACGCACAGGAAACCGACAAAGACCGGCGGCCTTTGGGCTGCTTATATACCCTCCGGGCTCCTCCCATAACTTCAGGCCGGTACCCGGCCTTCCAATTAGTCTCCTCTAGTGTACATGAGATATCTTGTGAATGAGGGTTTTGCTATGCTGATATTCATGCTGTCCTCTTCCTGCCAGTTTCTAGCGTTATTCTGACATCCCCCTACTTTACATTTCTTTTAGCAAATGAGGGTGCACATATGTGAGAGAAGTGGGCATTTCAAGGAAAGTGACCTACATTTTTCAGCAGAAATCAATATTTTATTAAGCTACATATTGCATTTCTCCGACCTATTTTAATAGTAACAAAGACAGAGAAATAGGAAGAGGACAGGTAAGTTTACATTTGTTGACATCAGACCATCACAACCACCTATGTGGCCAGAAGTATGTTTACAGCATGCTAAATTAAAAGAGAAGAAGTTGAGGATTTTTTTTTTAGAATCATACTTACCCAGGTGGATGCAGCATTGGTCAGGCTCACTGAGAGGCTGAGTCTCACTGAGAGGCTGAGCCGGATGCCAGTCCGGGGATCTGAGTGGATCCCGTCCATATGGTCGCAATCTTTCCCTAGCCGACATCGGTTTTCAGCTTGCTGACTGCTGAAAACGGGTCACGGGAGTGCAGAACGAACTGTGCTCCTGTGATCCACAGGAGAAGTACAGCCAAACAAGCTTTGGCTGTTCTTCTCCTTTAAGTTCAGATGTTTGCAGCTAAGGACATTTTAGACATTTGTGCATTTCCAACTTTATATTGAAAGCTTGGGAAAGTACATTTTCTGTTCCATCATGGCTGTTCCCCTGTGCCCAAAGCCAACTCCATAAAGACATGATTTAATAATTTTAGTGTGGAGGGACTTCAGTGACCTGCACAAAGCCACAGTGGTCTTCTCCTCTAACATTGGTATCCGACCTCAAAAATGCCCTGTGCTGAATGTTCACAAATTCCCACAGAAACAAAATTTTGTGAAAAGCCTTCCCCAGAGAGTGGAAACTGTTACAGACATAAAATGGAAACAATTTCCATATAAATACCCACAGTTTTGCCATAGGATGCCCAATAAGCTGATGCACAGTAGGTGTGGTCAAATCCACAAACTACTGACTATATAGTTTATGTGCCATTGAACAGAAAATTGTAGGGTGGCCACAGGGTCACTTTGAAGTATCTATATGTGTATTCCATTCCAAATAAACAGATAATGTTGTTTTTTCTATGAACAGGCCAACAGAGGAGCTGCTAAAATATAATTCAGATCAAAGCATCATACACGGGCTGATGTTTACACAAGTCTGAAAAAAATGTGATCACAGCTCATAAAGCAGTGTAATAAAACAAACACATAAATAACACCGGACACAGTCGAAGCAAAAAGTAAACATTTCCACCAAGAGTAACCTTGTGACAGGCCGATATCTGATGGATCCTCTCATCTCCTCGCTTGCACAGTTTACCTCTTGGCTGTGCCAGAGCATGTTGTAATTTCCATGTGCAATTATTTAACTTGGAGGGAACATCTGCAAAGTGGATGTTAGCAATAAGCTATCTGTACCAGAAACATGAATATAAAAATGTCTCGGCAAACGAGGTGATGATGCAAGAGTTCCTGGTGAGAGGTGGGATAATAAAGTTTGGAAACAACATGTGAGGAGCAAAACTGTAAGGCGAGCTTAAGCAAAACCACATGGCTCCATCAGTGTGTCTTCCAGGTATCATAATTTCTTCTCCATTGTCTGGGAAGATAATCAGACACATATGAGCTGTTCTAGACTCTGTGGTTAAAAGTTACAGGCATTCGTTCTCTTCATGTTGATAATGATGTGTCTAATGTTGTTATTAAGTCTGGGTCAGCGGTTTGTTGAGGCTTGCATGATCTTTTTTATAGATCAAAATAACATGAATTTTCACATTCCTTGGTCACATTTAATTTTATTCATTGTCCTTGAAAGAGAATTGTTCATGCAAACTTTGTTGTATGTCAAAGATCTTGTTTCTATAAAACTATTGATTAGTTTTGGATGATAGGTAAAAAGGGAGAGTCTTTGTTTTAAAGTATACTTATGGCTTGATCTCAGGGTCATGTTTCTCACATCTCAATCTGATCTAATGCTTTGGGAAGGCAGAATCAGACAACAAACAGAACCAAAGTATCTTGCCTGTTGATGGATCATTTGTCAAAACAGGAGGAGATCTATTACCTGAAACCAATGGGAAGGTCAGGGAACAGTGCCTTATGCCGCATACACACGGTCTGGCTTTCAGACAGGAAATGTTGGATGTGAGCTTGTTGTCGGAAAGTCTGACCGTGTGTATGCTCCATAGAACATTCCTTGTCAGACTTTCTGCCAACAAATGTTTGATAGCAGGTTCTCAAATTTTCAGCTAACAAAACTTTTTTGTCGGAAAGTCTGATCGTGTGTACACAAGTCCGTCGCACAAAAGTTCACGCATGCTTGGAATCAAGCAGAAGGAGCCGCACTGGCTATTGAACTTCCTTTTTCTCGGCTCGTTGTACGTCTTGTACGTCACCATGTTCCCACGTTCGTAATTGTTGGCCAAAATTTGTGTGACCGTGTATGCAAGACAAGTTTGAGCCAACAACCTTTAAACAAAAATCCACGGTTTTGTTGGCGGAAAGTCCGATCGCATGTACGGGGCATTACGCTTCTTACTTTTGTGAGGTTGTACACATTTTCAGGAAAATTTAAATATAAAAAAAAAAAGAAATGTGTATTTTACAATGGACAGACATACTAGTTGTGAAGGCTGTGCAGCTGCACAAGGGCCCTCTGGGAGTTAGGGACCATTTATACTAAACATGAATGTAGCAAGGGTAAGGTGCTGTGGTGGTTGTCATGTCCTCCATGTTCCCCTCCTCACTGGGCGCCAAGCAAGGGTCAGAAGTTTAAGATTAGTTTATACTTTATGCCAGACTTCCATTTTAGGTACCAGCGATGTAATTTATATATTGTGTAGCACCCTCCTAGGTAAGTGCTAAGATAGATAGATTCACTGTATTTTGTGAAGCTGTGTTTGATAGGTAAATTTAGTTGCCTCACTGTACTCAGTCTGGCTGTAATGGTTAGGTAAATTTAGTAGCTGCATTCTACTAGTTAGGTCTCCAGAGAGTTTGAGAAGCTTCTAGATCATATGTGTGGAGTTATGCAGATGGTAGCATGAATATTGATATAGCCCTGGCCAATCCCAGAGAGGCAGGCTCAAGGAGACTGTATACATTCTGTGATCATACTGGGCTCTGGGTCTTTTACTGGAGAGCATTAGTCCAGCCTGGAGAGGCTTGCTGCCCTCCAGGGCATTGCTACTATATGTGTGCTGTTGCGAGGCCTCAGGTGGGCAACCTGAGGGCCTGGATGCTGAGACCCTGAAGCAAGGAAGGGACTGAGGGGAGCTGTCCACTGGAGATCTGGTCTGGCATCACCGGAGGAAGGTGTCACTTGGAATTTGAAAGGAGGTAACCAGCTGTCCTTGGGCCTTGTGTGAGTACAGACATTTTTTTTTATTTTTATTCTCTATTGAATTTTTTCAAATACTTTTAACAACGTTGTAAAAAAACTCTTATTACATCGGACAATATTTATACAAACATATTTAAAAGTAATACTTTCCACAACACTTATCCCCACCCGGGGAGAAAAAAAAAGAAGAAAAAAAAGAGAGAGCCTCTTAAGAAAGACAGGTCAACTCTTTTCCTTTATTTTCCCCATGGGCTTTTACTATATATCTTATTTCCCCCTACCACCCCCTTTCCCTCCCCCACCAGTACCCCATTTTTATTTATCTAGTAAATTTTTGTGATTTCTTTCCATCCAAGGTTTCCACATCCTGTTGAACTCCTTTAGTAGGGTTTCATTTACAGTGTCTATCCAGTTTTTTACCGTAGGTGGAGCTTTTGATTGCCATTTCACTGCTATAATTTTCCTGGCTTGGAATATACTCCTCAATATAGCTAATGTAGTACTCTTAGTTTCCCCCTGCTCTTGCCTATATCCCAGTATACAAATATTTACTTCCTTTTCCAGCCTGGTTTTAAACGCTTCCCTCAGAATTTCGGTAACTCCTTCCCAGTACCGGAAAAGTTTGGGGCATCTCCACAACATATGGATCAGGTCCCCAGACCTCCGGCACCTGGGGCAGCTATTATCTGATCTTTTTCCAAACTTGAATAGTCGCTTTGGAGTGTAATACGCTCTATTCAGTAACATTAAATGCAAGATCTTCTGTGCAGGGGAGACTGATACTAGGGGACTTAATATTTTCCTCCACTGATCCTGGGGTATTACCCCTATATCCTGTTCCCATTTTCCTTTTAATGAATCTAATTTCTCTTCTCCATTAGCCTCCTTACTTATCTGCCTATATATTTCTGAGATTAGGCCTTTGTTAGAACCCGTCCCAAGTAAACTTTGTACCAGCGGAAGCTCACTCCACTCTAAAGGTTGATTTCTGAATTGGGCTTTTAAGGCATGGCTTATCTTAAAATAATTATAGAGTGTATTTTGAGGGATATTAAATTCGTTTTTCAACTCAGCAAATTCTTTAAACGTATTGCCTACTTTTAAATCCCTGTTTTTCCCACTCTCCAATCTTTCCCATTAGGGCAATTTCCTGCAGCTTACTATTGTTCCAAATGGGGGTGGATATATTAAACCCTCTATATTTCATAAATTTTTTAGCTGTTTTCCATACTTTAATGGTCATTTTTATTGTTGGATATTTATACCTAAAGGAGTCAGCCTCCAGTGTCTCTATTATTGTATCATGCAGAGCTCCTGTTAACAAAAATTTTCCATTGGGTGTACCTCCATTTTGGCCCCGCATCCTGATAACTGCTGTAATTGTGATGCTAAATAATAGTACTCGGGTTAGGCACTGCATATCCCCCTTCCCCCAGCGGTAACTGCAAAGTGCGTAACCTTATCCTGGCTTGTCCCCCTTTCCATATCAGTTCCCTAAAAAGACTTTCTGTTTTATTAAACCATTTTCTTGGTATCCATACCGGAGAATTATGGAGCACATACATCAATTGAGGTAGCCAAATCATTTTTATTAGGGAGCATCGGCCGGCTACTGACAATGGCAGACACTTCCAAATAGCATATTTTTTTTTTAATTTAACCAAAAGTGGAATTCAATTTCTATTTATAAACTGATTGGGATCTTTTGTTATTCTTATCCCCAAATATTTTAAAGTATCCACCACTGACAGACGAGGTCTATCCCATACTATCTCTTCCCTCTCTGTGTCCACAGGAAAAAGCTCAGACTTCGCCCAGTTTATTTCTAAACCGGTAAAGCTACCAAACCTCTCCACGATATTTATTGCCTCCTCTAGTGAATGACCCATATCCCCCAGGAAAAGCAATACATCGTCTGCGTATAATGCTATATGCTCTTCTCCCGAACTCCTTCGGAAGCCTGTGATATCCAAGCTCTTTCTTATGGACACAGCCAGGGGTTCCATTGCAAGAGCAAAGAGCAGGGGTTATAATAGGGCACCCCTATCTAGTCCCCCTCTCCAATATTATTCGGTCTGAGAATTCATTGTTTATTTTTAATCTTGCTGTAGATCTATTATAGAGCATTTTAATCCACCCAATCAGTACTGGCCCAAATTCAAATCTCTCCAGCATTCGCCAAATATAGCTCCATTCTACAGTATTAAAGGCTTTAGTCACATCCAGTGACAATATAGCTCTCGATCCCTCATTTTCTGTAGGCGTTTGTAGATTTAAAAAAAGTTCTCCTAATATTTGTGCTGGTGGATCTATTCGATATGAACCCCGTCTGATCAGGGTGGACCAATTTCGGGATAACTCTATTTATCCTAGCTGCAAGAACTTTTGCTAGAATTTTTGCATCTGAGCATAGAATAGAAATTGGCCTATATGCAGCGACATCTAAAGGGTCCTTCCCTTCCTTGTGGAGTACTATGATAGTTGCTTCCATCATTGAGGCGGGTAAATGTCTGACCTCAATTGCATCCTTTAGCGTTTTTAATAATTCTGGTATCAAAATATCTCCATAATACTTATATGTTTCTATCGGTAATCCATCTGGACCAGGAGATTTTTGGTTTGCCATATCGGCCACTGCCTGTTGCAATTCTGTAAGTGTAATTGGGGTTTCCAGCCCATCCCTTTCCTCCTGAGTAATTACTGGTATTTCCAAACTCCCCAGGAACTCCTCCATTATATCCCCCCCCCCACACTTTTTATTTGGGCAGTATATAAACTTTTATAATATTCCTTAAAACTTTGCACTATTTTTATGGGGTTTGATATTATCTCCCCTCCTATAGACCGAATAGCTATAATAGTGGATGGGGAGGAGTTGGACTTTACTAGTTGCGCCAGCATCTTCCCTACAGCTTCACCCTCCATTAAGGAGGCCTGACGCTGTAGCAGTCGTTTAGTCTCCACCCTCTGCATAATTAACAGCTTATATTCTTGTTGTTTATTTAGCCATACTTTTTCCCCTTCTGATGTTGGATTTAGTACATAATTATCCTCAGCCACTGCCACTTCCCTCCTAGTTCTTTCCTCCTGAACGGTTGCATCTTTATTATATTTAGCTACCTGTTGTATTAACATACCTCTGAGGAAAGCTTTTAAGGTGTCCCATAAGATCCCTGTCACTGCCATTCCTGTATTAAATTCGATAAAAGCTCTCATTTTGGAAGGGGTATAATCTGTTTTTCTAATTAATTCAAACCAGTATGGGTTTATTTTCCACTCCTTCTTCACTTCCCCTCCCCCCGTTTTTTAACATAATAACTGATGGGGAATGATCTGATATCCCTCTTTCCATAATGTGCAGTGTTCTATCATTTCCTAATACCATGAGTGTGGAATGTGAGGCCGAATAGCAACAGTATTGCTGAACGCCTGGATTCCACACCCTCCAGAGATCCAACAATCCCACCTCCTCCAAAAACTGCCTCAACTGCTCTTTCTTAATGGGTTCTACTATATTCCGAACAGGGAATCTATCTAACTTACTATCCAGGACCTCATTAAAGGTGTCACTTGGAATTTGAAAGGAGGCAACCAGCTGTCCTTGGGCCTTGTGTGAGTACAGACATTTCTGAGAGATCTTGGGGACCTTCCTGCTGCTGCCACCCTGTAGTGCTAAGGAGTCAGCTGTGGGTCTGTTTAAAGGGATTAATCCACCTAGTTTTCTGTGAATGGGACTATGCTATTGTGGCTTTAAAGGAAGGATTTTTAAATTTACTACTACTACTACTTCAAAACTAAAGTCTACTGTTTGTTGCAAGCACAGACTTTATTACAGCTTTTCCAGAAGGAATACTTTTTTTAAATCAAAAAAATAAAGTTTATTGAGCATAAAATTCCGAATGGCACAATACAAATAAAACGTCAGGTGCAACATGCACCTATGAACAACAAAGCGTTTACAGATCTTGCTTAACATGTACATTCACTGTTGCTATCACTTGGCATTTATATGACATTAGTACTGGTTGTTAGAGTGTTCTGGTACAGTATTATCCTATTCTGACAACGGATACATAGTTCTGTGGGAATTCCTCACAGTGATACCCCTTGTAGGGGGTTTTAAAATAGTCAGTCCGTGCAGGTGTGCGAGCTTTCAATCCACCTGTCCCAAATTTTCTGGTATTTGCCTGGGCAGCCCCGGTGTAAGTATAGAACTTTTTTATAAGGTAGGGTGAGGTTTACAGCTCTCTTCCATTGCTGGATAGTGGGCGCTATAGGTCTAAGCCAGAGTTGGGCAATCTGCATTCTGGCAGTGAATAGAGTTTCTTGCAGAAATGTAGTGAGGTATTTCTCCTCCTCGGGGAGGGGGAGAAGGCCAAGAATGCACTGACGGGGGCAAAGCGTCAAGGGGGAACCCATGTGGTCATGTAGGAATTTAGTAATCTGCGCCCAGTATTGCTGGATGGGTGGGCAGGTCCACATGAGGTGGTGGAAGGTACAGTCCATGGCGCCACATCTGGGGCACGAAGGGTCTGTGTCGGGTTTGTATTTGGCTTGCCTAGCCGGCGTGATATACGATTTATGGAGCATATAGAGGTGGGTAAGTCTGTCCGAGAGTTTAGGTGAAACTTTCTTTGGCGTCTCTAATATTTCTCCCCATTGTTCGTCGTCAATGTCTCCTACGTCCCTCTCCCATTTGGCTTTCAGCTTGTAGGCGTGGGAAGTAGCCCCGGGGGTAAGGAGAAGTGAGTATAGGTAAGAGATCAGTTTTTTGGGGTCATCCCCCAGTATCACTCTTGTGATTGGCAGGGATTCTAGACAGGGTGGATAGCTTCCTAACTGGGTCTGTACTGCATGGCGAACCTGCAAGTAGCGAAAAAATGTGTGATTGGGGAGGTCGAATTCCTCCTTAAGGTTTTGAAATGTCTTAAGGGTACGGTCAGTAAAAAGCTGAGAAAGGTAAAGTATCCTCTTGGTTATCCATATTTTATGGTCCGGGATGCTCAATAGTTCTGGTAATCTAGGGTTCTCCCAAAGTGGTGTATGAGCATGTAGGGGTGGAGCCCCCAGGATGCTCAATGCTTTGTTCCATATTCTGCCATGGTGTGCCAATATGTTCCGTCTATCTCCAAATCGTGATAGTCCTTGGTGGGTACAAAAAATGATTTGGAAGGGGTGAGCTACAACGTCCGTGGCAGTTAGGCACACCAGGGCAGAGTATCTGAGCCTGTCATGTTTGTCCAGATAATAAAAGTGCGAGAGCTGAGAGGCGAGATAGTATAGCATCAAGTCTGGCAGAGCAGTACCACCCAAGTGGACCGGACATTTGAGGGTTCGCCAGGCCAACTTATGTCTGGAGGAGCCCCAAATAAAGGTATTCAAAATTGATTCCATATTTTTGAACAGGCGAGCCGGGACCAGGAGTGGGGCATGCCAGAAAAGGTAGAGCAGTTTAGGGAGTAAAATCATTTTCACTAGGCTGAGTCTGCCCATGACTCCGAGGGGGAGCCTGGACCAGACTTGAGTCCTGCTTTTCAGCAGTCCAAAGAGGGGCTCAATGTTCAGACTAATGTAGTCCGTCGGGGATCGGGAGCATTGCACCCCCAAATATTTAATCTGTGCAGTGCGTATGAGGGGTAGGGAGATTTCTTCCTCGGTCGGGGCCGTGATGTCTATTGGTAGGATTTGGGACTTGGACCAGTTAATCTGTAGTCCAGAAAAGGACCCGAACTCGCTGATAAGGTGAAGAGCTGCCGTCAGTGAGGGGCCTGCATCCTCTAAGTATAGTAGCATGTCATCGGCATATAAGCTGAGGACTTCTGTCACCGGACCCTTGCGTAGCCCGTGAATGTTTGGGTGAGCCATAATGGCTATGGCAAGCGGTTCCACCGCCAGTGCATAAAGCATGGGTGAGATTGGGCACCCCTGCCGAGTCCCTCGGGCCAGGGGGAAGGGGGAGGATATTTGGCCATTTACCTGGATTCTTGCAGTGGGGGCTTGGTATAGGAGTTGGAGCCATTTTATAAACTTTGGGCCGAATCCAAATCTCGTCAGACACTCCCATAGGTATCCCCACTCCACCGAATCGAACGCCTTGGCGGCGTCAAGGCTAACCACAACTCGCGTTCCGACGTTGTCGTGGGTGGCCTGGAGGTTCATGAACAGCCTTCTAAGGTTGAAGGCAGTTTTCTTGTTAGGCATGAAGCCCGTTTGGTCGGGGTGGATAAGGCTGGATATTACTTTGTTCAACCTGAGGGCAAGTATTTTGGCTAGAATTTTTATGTCCAATTGTATCAGGGATATGGGGCGATATGACTCTGGGTATAAGGGGTCCTTGCCAGGCTTCGGGATCAGGACAATCAGGGCTTCCTTCATTGTGTGTGGTAGGGTACTGGTCTCGAAGATGTGTTTATAGAGAGCGGCTAGTTTGGGAACGAGAGTCTCTTGGAATTGGGTATAAAACTCCAGTGGGAGGCCATCGGAACCCGGGGCTTTGGACGGTGACAGGTTTGCTATAGCTTCAACTATACACTCTTCCGTGATAGGGGCGTCTAGGATTTCTATTTGAAGGTCTGTGAGGGTGGGAAAATCAATATCCCGCAAGAGATTTTGAAGATCGCTCAGTGGTCGGCTAGAAGTCGAGGTATACAGGTTGGCATAGAAGCGTCGGAATTCTTGGGCCACCTCAGTGGGGTCTGTCAGGATAGAACCGTCACCCGTCGCCAACTGCACCACCACTGGGGGGCTGTGGTCCAAGTGGGCCATGTATGCTAAGAGCTTTCCTGCCCTCTCACCATGCCCGTACGTCCTTTGTTTGCTGAAAAAGATACCTTTTTTAGCCTTTTCAAAGTGTAGGCTATCCGTGAGCCTGGACTGTAGGCGCAATTTAGCTGAGTTTGAGGCCGTTGGACTAGCCAGAAAAACCTGTTCCAGCGAGTCCAGTGCCTCCTCTGCTTGCTGCAAGGCAAGTTTCGAGGAATTTTTGTGTCTATTTATGCGGTTAGTGAGGATCGCACGAGCATGTATCTTGAAGGTTTCCCAGATCGTTCCCAGTGGAGCCGTGCTGGCGTTTGTCCGAAAGAAGTGAGCCCATTCTAGCTCAACGGTCTCCAAATCAGTGAGCACCGTGAACCAAAAGGGGTTCAGTTTCCAGGGTCGGGCTGGGGTAGTGGATGGCAAGCGGAGCTTGACCCAGTATGGCGAATGGTCCGACAGGACCCTAGTGCTGAAACCTGTGTCAAGTAAATGAGGCGTGAGGGTGGGGGATAGTAGGATCATATCTATACGTGACATGGCCGCCTGGGAGGGAGTAAAACAGGAGTATGCCAGTTTGTGAGGGTTTTTCTGTCTCCATGTGTCAGTCATAGCGAATTCCGCAAGGAACTTGCCAAACCTGGTTAGTGTGGGCTGAGTCGGCGGGGTAGGGTCGCCCTGGAGTCTGTCTAGGTGGGAGTCAACGACAGCGTTAAAGTCCCCCAGCCAGACAGCCGGCACTGTGGGGTGTTGTGTCATGAAGTTTATGCCCTCCTGTAGGGCTGCGAATTGAAAAGGTGGAGGAACATAAAAGGCCATTATCAGAAGCTCAAGTCCCCCCACAGTAGCATGCAGAAACAGGAACCTGCCCTGTTGGTCCGCACGCAACGTGTGCAGCTGGAACAGTACAGTTTTAGCAATGAGGATGGCGACTCCCCTAGAGTTGTTTGTATGAGGGGCTTGGTAAAGCCACCCCACCCACGGTTTCTTTAGGGACATCTGTAGCTGGCCGGTCATGTGGGTCTCCACCAACACGGAGATGTCCGCCCGCATTTGCTTGAGGTGAGAGAGGACCGCCAGCCGTTTAGGCCTAGCCCTCACCCCCCTCACGTTCCATGTAATCAATTTGAGAGTCGCCATCCGAGTGCTTCCAGCATGTATATTGCAGGATAAATTATTAAACATTCTATTATCATCTTTGGTTGTCGCGAGAGACCAAGACAGTAAAATCTCCCCGTCCACCGGCCCGGAGAGGGGACGCCCGCAGAATATCTACAGCGTCCCCCTCCGGGGGGCGGACAAAAAGGCACGGAGGTCACCACACATGAAAGCATTAGTTGTTCAGCACCAATTGTCAGGTGATGCAGCCTATGTGGTAAACAGAAAAACAAAAAGGGGAAAAAAGGACAAAAAAATGACAGCTTGCAGCTGTAGGGGATATGAGAACTTCGCCTACTCTGGCCCAGCTTGGCGCAAACAACTCAGGACAGCCCTTCACGGCAGTGGGGGCTGAGGCTGGCCAGGGAAACAAATCTTGTGGATAAGATGAGAAGCACAATTGCCTATGTGGAGCTCAGGTGGCTTTGGGGACGACCAAATGTTAACTGAACTGCACAGTAACGCTAGTGGAGCTAGCATTCAAGGACCACATTGGGGGAGGGTGGTCCGGGAGCGTGGCTGCACAAAAGTTGAGTGGGGTTGTAGGGGCGAGAAATGCTGGCAATTGTACGGTCCGGTGAGTTAGTGTCAGTGGCCCGCTTCAGGGGAAGAAGTCACGGAAAGGCAATCACAGGGGTGCCGTGCCAGGCGGCTTTGGGGATTAAGTAGGGGGCAAAGAATTTCAGGGCCTACTCACGGTTCCGTTCAAGGGTGCTGGCATGCTGGCCGAGGTCCGACTCTGGAGTTGCAGGGCAGGGGTGTGCTTCTACGATGGCGCCTGGGGATCCCCAGCTCGTTGTTCCAGCCACGCCAGTACTGCCGTCGGATCTTCGAAAAAGTGAGCTTTACCATCTCGCGTGACTCGCAGCCTTGCGGGGGAACAGCATGGCATAGGGAAGATGTTGGTTCCGGAGCTGAAGCTTGGCCTCTGAAAACTGGGCTCTCTTCTTCTGGACCTCGGCGGAGAAATCCGGGAAGACCGCGATGTGTTTGTCTCCGAAGGGTATGTTGCCCTTCTCGCGGGTGAGGCGAAGGATCGTGTCCCGGTCCCGGTAATTTAACAGCTTCGCAATGAACGTGCGTGGCGGGGCTCCAGGTGGCGGTGGTCTTGAGGCTAGGCGGTGCGCACGTTCTACCACGAAGGTGGAGGAGAAGGCCTCCTTTCCAAAGTTGGAAACAAGCAGGCGTTCGAGAAAGGTGGGGGGGGTCAGCACCCTCCGACCGCTCAGGCAGTCCTACAAAACGGAGGTAACACCTGCGAAGCCTGTTTTCCATGTCGTCCTGCTTGCTCAGGACGACATTCAGTTGGTGTTGCAGCCGTTCCGTTGTAATCTGCAGTGGGTGGATATCATCCTCTGTCTGCCCGATCCTGCGTTCCGTCTCGGTGACTCTATCCCTCAATTTGTGCATATCCTGGCGGATGAGGGAGATGTCAACCTTGACCTCCTCAATTCTGGTGGTGAGGGTGGTTTGGCAGAGGGATACAGCCTCGAGGATACGGGCTGTGTCTCCAGTTGGCGGGGCCTCCTCACCGGTCTGTGAAGTGGCGCCATTTTCCTCCGTGAGATCCGGCTCGTCCACACGATATTTATTGAGCCTGGCTATGGCACCCTGGGCCTTCTTCGGCGGAGACATGGGTGCAGAGTGTTCCTGCAGCGGGGCCGGAGGTCTAGACCGGGAAAACTGGTGGTTTTAGACCCTAAGGATGAAAGAAAGGATAGCGTGCAGCCGGAGCTCTCACCCCGTGCGTCCTACTCCATGCGGCTTCAGGCCACGCCCCCCCTTCCAGAAGGAATACTTAGTCTTCAACTTGTACATAGTTTCTGTTTTTGGAGTATCTCACTTCCCTCAATCTTATCCAAGTTCTCCAAAAATAAAAAACAACAAAAACACCCCTAAACTGATCATTGGGCAGGTCTGAGGTCTGGGATGAGTCTTTGCACATGGTTGTGGGGCAAAGCTAGTGGGGAAGACCTGTACAGTATACCTGTGGCTCCTACGGGAGTAATGCTACAATTGTAACAGTAGGTATGTACAGTATGTATGTCCTTATTAAGTACAAGGCCTGCCTCAGCACAATTCATGTCATCAGGAGGTGGCCCCAGGTTACTGGAAGTTTTAAAAATCCTACATTAGGTCATGCTATTGCCAGCCCTGTTTGATTTATGAGAATTGTCTTCATTAATGTTTTAGACCCTCACAAATATTCCCAGACCTTGTAATATGAATTCTTTTCAAGCTTGAAACCAAATGTGAAAACCTTCCATTCAGAAATATTACTTAATGTTAACCTGTCAGTGCACCAAGCGTAGTGAATTGTTCTTATTTTTTGTACTGGCAGAAAAGGATTAACATTGTGCAGCTTTGCAAGACACTGTAAAGGATTTCTGGTATGCACAAATACGGTACACAAAATTTCCACACAAAATTTCCCCTGCAAAAAGAGGCTCAACACTGAACACAGGACTAAGATTGAAAAATAAAAAAACATTTTCTAACTGCACAGTTTACCTCTTGTCTAACTACCCTACTGGCCTGACTCATCCATATTTAAGGGCTGGCTCAGCCACCCTGCCAGACCTATCGCCTGGGGATTGGCCAAATTCCCCTAAGTATGCAGGTCAACCCTCCTGGCCATCGCCCACTAACTTTTAGAAATTTCTCCAAACTTCTAGAACCAGGTGGAGGCACCAGAGTCCTGCCGGTATGAGTCATCCAGCTTGACCTGTAATAAGCCTTTGACCCAGATTCCATACTAATTTACCATGAGTCAAATAAATTTGCCTGTACTTACCAATTTCATTTTTTTAATAAATTACCACCCCATGTATGCACTCTAGCGATGTCTGCAGGGAATATCTCAGGTCTTGTTTGCTGATGGTGACAATAGTGGACCATGCCTGTGTGATGTGCTTTGAAACACCCAGCTCATGTGACAGGGTGACAATGCAGAAGCACAATTGGAAACCAGGGACAGAGCACTGTCCCATATAACAGGAAGTGCCCAAACTTTCATTGCAGGATCACCAGGTATTTTAATAAATGCTGTAAATTTAAAAATATTAAAAATTACATTAAGAAATGTATTAAAGCCCAACTCCAGGCTTGGGATCCCCAACCCTTGACATGCATGCATACCCTTTTCTAAGTATGGTCAGGTCCAATGATGTCTGCTCATGCTTTTCTTCTTCTAGTAGTGGGCAGATCCTAAATGCTGGAGAGACTGTTTTTGCCTAGTGATGTGGGCCATTCTCCTGCGAGTTCAGATCAGGGATCGGGCTTTTGATGCCCTGGACACACAAAAATTAGGTTGAACAACACTTGGGTGTCCATCATTTGCAAGAAAAGTAACAAATATTACCAATCATGTTTGTAATATGTTTAATGTCCATTTACATAGTTACATAGTTAGCTAGGCTGAAAAAAAGACACAGGTCCATCCAGTTCAACCATAAATAATAAAAATAATAAATAAAAATAAAAAATATCAAACAATCCAATATAACCAATTCTATACCCACAGTTGATCCAGAGGAAGGCAAAAAAAAAACAGCAGAGCATGCTCCAATCTGCTACAGCAGGGAAAAAAAATCCCTTCCTGATCCCCCAAGAGGCAATCGGATTTTCCCTGGATCAACTTTACCTATAAATGTTAGTACCCAGTTATATTATGTACATTTAGGAAATAATCCAGGCCTTTCTTAAAGCAATCTACTGAGCTAGCGAGAACCACCTCTGGAGGGAATCTATTCCACATTTTAACAGCTCTTACTGTGAAGAAACCTTTCCGTATTTGGAGATGAAATCTTTTTTCCTCCAGACGTAAAGAGTGCCCCCTTATCCTCTGTGTTGACCGTAAAGTGAATAACTCAACACCAAGTTCACTATATGGACCCCTTATATATCCCCCCTTATTCTCCTCCTCTCGAGAGTGAATAAATTCAGTTCCTCTAATCTTTCCTCATAGCTTAGTTCCTCCATGCCTCTTATCAGTTTGGTTGCCCTTCTCTGCACTTTCTCCAGTTCCCGATATCCTTTTTGAGAACTGGTGCCCAAAACTTAACTGCATATTCCAGATGAGGTCTTACTAATGATTTGAACAGGGGCAAAATTATATCTCTCTCTCTGGAGTCCATACCTCTTTTAATACAAGAAAGGACTTTGCTCGCTTTGGAAACCGCAGCTTGGCATTGTATGCTATTATTGAGCTTATGATCTACCAAAACCCCCAGATCCTTCTCCACTACAGATTTCCCCAGTTGTACTCCCCCTAGCATGTATGATACATGCATATTCTTAGCCCCCAAGTGCATAACTTTACATTTATTAACATTAAACCTCATCTGCCACATAGTCGCCCAATTAGACAGAGCATTGAGGTCGGCTTGTAAATTGGAGACCTCCTGTAAGGATGTTATTCCACTGCATTTCAACTGATACCTTTAACTGGGCAAATGTGATATTCCCTAACATTCAATCCTAAAAGAAAATAGCCATAGGAAAATTTGGCCAATAGAGTTTAAGCGTTAGTTCAACTTTACCTTATCTGTGCATCACTTCTGCAATGAATTCGAGTGATTCATTGTGATGGTGCTGATCAATCAGGATTGCTCTGGTCCGTCCTGGAAGCACTGCACCTCTGGACCACTACTGGCTCTGTGGGTACTGACAGCTCAGCATCCGGGAGGAAGCATACGGTTTTCACCTTTACATTTTTTCTGTATGTAGCGCCTACCCCAATTTTCCAGGAGCCTAATGGTGACTACCAGGGGTAGGGATGGCTGACATATATTCTCAGGGTGCAGGTTTGTGGGCATGGTGGGTGATGAACAAGAAAGAACATTGGGCGCCAGTCACTTTTATGCTTTAAACAAAAGAGAAGTTTATTTCTCAAACAGGAAAAATGTGGGAGAGAGGGGATTAGGGCACAGGACACCCTTAAAACGATCAGCAACAGGCAGATTGGCAGACTCCTTTGACAAAAATAGGTGAATAAGGTAGACAGCAGTACAGGAATAAGAGCCTTTAAGCTGAACCAGCACATCTGTACTTTGTAGGACAGGCTGTCTCCTCTAGTAACTGTACTTTACTCACAGCTTCATACTCTGATTGCCTTGGATGAGTTCTCTCTGAAGTCGTCCCAGCCACTTCATAGCCTCCTGCTCATGAAGGGTCCTCTCTCTGGTGCTTCCTTAGAACTCCATCCCTCTAGAATCGTTACCAGATCTTTGGCAGGCTTTTCTCTGCATAAACTTGAACACCAGGATAGGCCTCGCTTAGGCCTAGCAGCCGGCAGCCACATGGATAGGCCTCAGGCCTGGCAGCCAAGAACTGTACACACACCTTCCACCCAGGCTGAAGCCCCTGGGGGGGAGACTGATTCGTCACCTGACTTCTTTCCATTAAATAGCTTTTCCCAGCATGCATCGCAGCAAAAATGATTGGCTGGGAAAAGCATGTTTATCCATGACTTGCATATACTGTAGCTCATCACTCTAATGTCAAAATGCAACAGCACCACCTACTGACAGAAGGGAGACGCCACAGCTTAGAACAGAAGTCAGTTGACCATTAAACACTACAAATTAGCCAGGCTGGCTACCACCCAGCATAACTAAATTTACCTGTAGCCCTATTCTAGGGACAGGGGTGCTACATGTAAAATGTGAACTAGCAATTTAAAGAGCTTTCAACCAATAGAGAAAATAAGAAGAGAAACAGAGGGGATGCACCCATCTAAATGCAAATAAAAAATACAATAAAAATTGTATAAAATGCACTCACTGCATAAGTAGGATAAGAGGCACATTAGTGGTGAAAATTCCTGGTGTTCTAGCTTTGCTATTCAGAGTCGGAATAGGCAGCAGCTGACCTTGGTGCAGGGATTGTCCGATGATCAGCTGATGTGTCTGCAGCGTTCAGCAGAGAATTTGGAGTGATGGGCAGGAAGAATGTGCGGGCTGTCAGGCTGGCACGGAACGCAAGCACTCGGCAGTGACGTCAGAGCGTGGGAGAAAATATAGTTACAGTATAGTCTGTGTTAGTGCATTTTTGTGTAACAGGCTGCCCAGGGAGTTAGGCAGGGGTTAAGTCTGCTCACTCCTGGGTGTTCATAGATCTGCCCCCTTGTGGAGGACTATAAATACAAGGGCAGGCAGTCTCTTAAGGCTCTTCACTTTTTTAATGAAAGCTGACAGGAAGCCGTGCTGTAGGATGTAGCTCCTCAGGGAACATGTGGCCCCCCTCTTGGGGTACCCAATCGGGGTACTTAAACCAGAACATGGACCTTACACTTTGCTTAGAGGCATGACATGGGCAGCCTGACTTAGTTAGAATGAACTGGAACTGTGCCAGCACTGAACTGCGAAAGACTTTGATGTGTTGACCCTGTACATTCAAGGAACTTTAGTGTAGTGCCGGTACTCCTGATGAATACGCGCTATGCTTTTAAATTTAGTTTTTGCCCAAAACTGTAGTTGAGTTTTGTGGTTAATTGTTCTAAATCATGCTTTGGCATCCGTTTGGCTGGGCTGTATTGAGGTTCTGCCTGGTGGGGTTTGCACCTGTGACAGGCCTTAGAATGCAGTCTGGTTGGACGCATTGGGTACCAATCTCTTCTCGGAGCCAATCAGTGGGCACGTTTGTCTCACTGTGTATTCCGGGAGAGGGTACTTAAGGTGCTGAAGTCACGTGGTTCGGGGTTCCGGTCCAGAAGTTGTTGCTGACTCCGTGGTCCTGGTCCTCCTGACAAGCCCCCAGAGGCCCTCATGGCCTGGGGTGCGGATCCATCCATCTCCAAGCCTCGGAACTGGCTAGTTCGAGGAGCAGTAACTGGAAGGAGGATTCTAAGGTGTTCCGGTGCCATCTCGGGTTTGGAGAGGCCCAGAAACTCTACATGCAACCAGGGGAGGACTCTTCAGAAGAGAGCCACGCACGAGGCTGGCTGCTCGGTAAGAGCTTGGAAGCTGAGCTGCCATGGACATTGATTGAATCCACAATTTTTACGGTATCGCCGGACCAGCTGAAAGATTCTGGTACAGTAAGAAATGTTCCTACCTTTACCTTCCAGTTACAACTAAGCTTTTCAACCAAGTCTGTGTGAGAGACTTTGCAAAGCTAGAATTCCTTGTTGGCTGCTAGATCTAAGCTCAAGGATTTATCCAACCATTAAAGGATCCAGTTGCGAGTGGCTATTCCCTGTATTATGTACAGAGAGAGAGAGAGACTTTTATTGAAGTCAGTTACGAGCTGGTGGAGGTTATCGGTAAGCCCAGAAAAAACTCCTTCGGGGCTCAGTGCTACATTAGTAAAAGTTATAAAGCTACAAAATGTCTGGTTTGCAGTTCCTGCAAAGGGGTGCATGTAAGGCAGGTTTATCAAAAGAACAGGGCTTTCATCAGGTAATGTGTACTACCAAAGTCCTATAAGTGGAGAATGCCCCAAGTGGAAAATCTTATTGGCATTCCCATTGTAGCACCCCCTAGCATTGCTAGAGTGCTAGAGTGTCAAGAAAGGCGTCCAGGATCCCTGACTGCCGGTAGGAGAATTGGCTATAGTGTCTCCATCAGAAGAGCCGCTCAGCGCGCGCGCGGGCGCGCGGAGGCGCGCACGCACGCTGTTTGAGTCCGTTTGGCGCCAGGAGCGCTATTTAAAGAAGATCTTGGCCAAGCCATCTTGCTGTCCGGTCTACAGCGTTCCAGTGACCCCCAGCTACCAGCTATCCTTGTGCTACCTGACTTCTGTTACCTGATTCCAGTACCCGGCTTGTTCCCGACCTTCCGTGCCTGCTGCCTGTCTCCGATCCCGGCTTGTCCTGACATCTCTTCTGCCTGTTCCTTTGGTTCTTTGTTGCCCGCCTGTTAACGACCCGGTCTGCTTCACGACTACGCCTTGCCTGCTGATTTTGTACTGCATCTGCCCGCCACTGTTTGACCCGGCCTGCCTGTGACCTGCTTCCGTTCCGGACTCCAGTCTTATCCGGCTATCCGCAGTTCCCATCTGCCAGCCTGCCACTATAGGGTTCCTGCCCTAGTTTCCTACTGGTCGTCCTACAGCATTCCAGATGTCCGGACCAGCCCTACATCTGTAACCTGCCAGGCACCTGCCAGGCACTTGTGCCCCTTTGTGCTTCCGAGCCCCTGTCTACTCTACCAGGGGTTCCCGAGCCGGAGGTATACGAGACGCCGCTCCCTGCATTCGTGGGCTCAACCACCAGGTACGTGACAGTACCAGACAGCCATGTCCGAGCCCACGCAGGGAGCTGCTCCAATGGACGAACTGTGTCGCCACCTGGCTGGCCTAACCCAGGCAGTGAAGAGTCTTCAGGAGGGCTATACCCGGCTCGAGGAACGTGTTCAGGTCCTATCTACAGTTACGTCACCCTCACCTGGGACTTCTGCTGCTCCTTCAGTAGTGATGATGCCACCTGAACCCAAGGTTCCCACTCCTGAGCGGTTTTCTGGGGACCGTAGTACATTTTGAGCTTTCCACAATGCTTGTGAACTCTTCTTTGCCCTGCAGCCTAGGACCTTCTCGCTTGACTCCACCAAAGTAGGCTTCGTCATTTCCCTGCTATCAGGAGATCCACAAGCTTGGGCCCATCGGCTTTTGGAACAAAAGGATGCCGCCCTTGACAACTTGAACTCCTTTTTTCGTGCTATGTCTCAGCTTTACGAAGACCCGCAATTAACAGCAACTGCAGAGACGGCCCTGCATTCCCTGCAGCAAGGCCGCAGACCAGCGGAAGACTATGCGTCTGAGTTCAGGCGCTGGAGTTCCGATACGAACTGGAACGACTCCGCCCTGCGGTACCAGTTCCGCACGGGCCTCTCTGAGCCACTGAAAGATGAACTGGCCCGAGTGGATACACCAGAGACTTTAGATGCGCTCATTAATCTGTCCATACAGATTGACAGGCGACTACGACAACGGAGGTCTGAATGTGCCGCCAGTCCTTCCAGACTAATCTGGATGCTTCCCCGTGTACCTAGTCCGCCTCAACCGACTCCCCGAGCTCCCGTGACCTATACTCCCGATGTTCCCGAACCCATGCAGTTAGGCTTACTTCGTCCATCTTTGACACCTGAAGAACGGCAACGCAGACGATCCAATAACCTGTGCCTCTACTGTGGCGAATCGGGACATTATGTGAGATCCTGTTCTGCTAAGCTCCGTAAGTGCTGCACTACCTCTTTTGCTCTTACTCCTACTCTGCCGAATAATACTTCTCACCTGGCTGTCTCCGTTCTTTTTCAGCTCCCAGGAGGGAATACCCGGGTAACCGCTATCATTGATTCTGGAGCCTGCAGCGGTTTCATGGACTTAGCTTTTGCCACCCGGCACCACGTCCCCCTGCGGCCAAGGGCAAAGGGCCTCTCTGTACATCTGGCTGACGGCTCGGCTCTTAAATCTGGGCCTGTCACACAAGAGACTGTACCAATATTCACCACTATTGCCGGAAACCATCAAGAACTATTATGCCTGAACATCATCCAATCCCCTCTGTTTCCATTTATTCTAGGCATGCCCTGGCTGAGGGCTCATAACCCATTGATTGATTGGACCACTGGGGAGATCAGCTTCCCCTCCTCCTACTGTCATCAATATTGTCTGCTGGAGACGGCTCAAGTATCTTCCCCCTTACTCTGTATGGAAGCTGATGAAGAGACCCGTCTAGCCGTACCTAAAGTCTATCATGGGTTCTTAGACGTTTTCAGCAAGAAGGGCGCAGACACCCTTCCTCCTCACAGGCCATATGACTGCCCGATTGAAATCCTTCCCGGTGCAGAAGTTCCATTCGGGAGAATCTTCCCCTTAACTGAACTTGAACTAGGGACTCTGAAGGCCTATATTGATGATAACTTGGAGAAGGGGTTCATCCAGCCCTCTACCTCCCCAGCAGGGGCAGGAATTTTCTTCGTAGAGAAAAAAGATCACTCCCTACGCCCCTGCGTAGACTACCGGGAGCTTAACAAGGTCACCATCAAAAATCGGTACACTCTTCCCTTGGTACCTGAGTTATTCCAAAGACTGGGGTCTGCAGCGACATTTACAAAACTAGATCTTCGCGGGCATACAACCTTATCCGCATCCGGAGTGGCGACGAGTGGAAGACTGCCTTTCGCACCCGGTTCGGGCATTTTGAATATTTGGTTATGCCCTTCGGACTCTGCAACGCCCCTGCTACGTTCCAGCATTTTGTGAACGATATTTTCAGAGACTACCTCGACCTATTTGTCATAGTATATTTGGATGACATCCTGATCTTTTCGCCCTCCCTGACAGAGCATCGCGAACATGTTAAAAAGGTACTAACCAGACTTCGACGCCACGGCTTGTATGCAAAGCCGGAGAAATGTGTGTTCGAACAGCAGAGCATCCAGTTCTTAGGACTGATTATTTCGGTGGAAGGTATCAAGATGGACCCACAGAAGGTTTCCGCCATATTGGACTGGCCAGCTCCTACTGACAAAAAAGGCTTTGTGGGCTTCGCAAATTTCTACCGGAAATTCATCAGAGGATTTTCAACCATCATTTCGCCCATCACAAGTCTAACTAAACAGGGCACTAAGTTCTCTTGGTCTCCCGGAGCGCAGGCAGCCTTTGCAACCTTGAAAGACCAGTTCACCTCGGCATCAGTCCTAAAGCATCCTGATCCGGCGTTACCATACATACTTGAGGTTGACGCCTCAGAAATTGCAGTCGGGGCAGTGCTATCCCAGAGACAGGGGCCTAAAGCTCTGTTGCACCCAGTTGCGTTCTTCTCCCGCAAACTATCTGAGGCAGAACGAAACTACAACGTGGGAGACCGAGAACTACTGGCAATCAAGGCCGCTCTCGAAGAGTGGCGATACCTTTTGGAAGGAGCGGCACATCCGATTCTTGTGTACACGGATCACAAGAACCTTGAATATTTAAAAACTGCTAAGAGACTGAGACCACGCCAGGCCAGGTGGGCACTTTTCTTTACGCGATTCTCCCTCCATATAACTTACAGGCCCGGGTCGAAGAACACCAAACCAGACGCCCTTTCTAGGATGTTCAGCGAACCTGAAACCTCTTCTCCTCCGGACACCATCTTGTCTTCTGGAAGTTTTCTTTTGCTCCAAGAAGATTTGCTGGCCCAGATAAAACAGGCCTCCGTGGGAATTTCTCCTCCGCCTGATACCACCCTACAAACCAGAGACGATCTGTTATGGTACAGGGAGAAGATCTTCGTACCTCAGGAGGTGCGAGTTGCTGTTCTGAACTTTTGTCATGACCATGAGTTAGCTGGTCATTTCGGGGTGCACAAGACATCTGAATTGCTTCAACGCATGTTCTGGTGGCCGCAGCTAACAAAGGACTGCAGGGACTATGTGGAATTGTGCACTGTCTGCATCCAGAACAAGGGCAGCAAATCAAAAGTTTGGGGTCTGTTGAAACCACTACCTGTCCCGGAAAGACCATGGAGGATGATCTCCATGGATTTTATTGTTGAACTGCCTCCCTCGGAAAACCACTCTACCATCTTCGTAGTGGTGGATAGACTCTCTAAGATGGCCCACTTCCTTCCCATGAAGGGTATCCCTTCTGCGGCCGAAACCGCAAGAATTTTCATCAAGGAGATCGTAAGACTCCATGGCATTCCTGCAAACATAACCTCAGACCGAGGGGTACAATTCACCTCAAAGTTTTGGAGGGCGTTATGTGGCTTTCTGAAGATCAATCTGTCCTTTTCCTCGGCCTACCACCCTCAAACAAACGGCCAGACAGAGAGGACGAATCAAACACTGGAGCAGTACTTACGTTGCTTTTCATCATTCTCACAAGATGATTGGGTTCCTCTCTTACCGCTGGCCGAATTTGCTTATAATAATTCGATTCATTCTGCTACTAAACAAACTCCCTTCTTCGCAAATTACGGATTTCACCCCTTATTTCTGTCAAACAGTATACCGGAATGTTCTGTACCTGCTGCTCAGGAAACTCTGAATTTTTTTAGTACCAATAATAAGTTACTCCAGGAGACAATGACAAAAACTCAGGAATACTACAAGGAGGTCTTTGACAGGAAAAGAAGGGAAGAACTTAATTTGAAACCCGGAGATCAGGTCTGGCTGTCTACACTAAACTTGAAGTTGGCATGTCCCTCTAAAAAGCTAGGCCCTAAGTTTGTGGGTCCTTTCCCTGTGGAAAAGAAAATCAATAGTGTGACTTATAAACTAAAACTACCCGAGTCATTCCGGATCCACCCAGTCTTCCATGTAGCTCTGCTCAAACCCACTGTCCCTGATCCTTTCGTTGGCCGAAACACGGGGCCTCCTGAACCGGTACTCATTGATGGAGAAATGGAGTTCGAGGTTGAGTCAATCCTGGATTGTAGGAGGAGATGTGGGCGTGTCCAGTACCTGGTGAAATGGAAGGGGTACATCCCGGAAGAAAACTCATGGGAACCAGAATCCAACATTCACGCAAAGAGGATGATCTGGGCATTTAATAATGCACACCCAAGTAAGATGGTTCAGTTGGGCATCCGGAGGCTGCCCCTTGGGGGGGGGGGGCAATGTCAAGAAAGGGGTCCAGGATCCCTGACTGCCGGTAGGAGAATTGGCTATAGTGTCTCCATCAGAAGAGCCGCTCAGCGCGCGCACGCACGCTGTTTGAGTCCGTTTGACGCCAGGAGCGCTATTTAAAGAAGATCTTGGCCATGCCATCTTGCTGTCCGGTCTACAGCGTTCCAGTGACCCCCAGCTACCAGCTATCCTTGTGCTACCTGACTTCTGTTACCTGATTCCAGTACCCGGCTTGTTCCCGACCTTCCGTGCCTGCTGCCTGTCTCCGATCCCGGCTTGTCCTGACATCTCTTCTGCCTGTTCCTTTGGTTCTTTGTTGCCCACCTGTTAACGACCCGGTCTGCTTCACGACTACGCCTTGCCTGCTGATTTTGTACCGCATCTGCCCGCCAGTGTTTGACCCGGCCTGCCTGTGACCTGCTTCCGTTCCGGACTCCAGTCTCTTCCGGCTATCCGGAGTTCCCATCTGCCAGCCTGCCACTATAGGGTTCCTGCCCTTGTTTCCTACTGGTCGTCCTACAGCATTCCAGACGTCCGGACCAGCCCTACATCTGTAACCTGCCAGGCACTTGTGCCCCTTTGTGCTTCCGAGCCCCTGTCTACTCTACCAGGGGTTCCCGAGCCGGAGGTATACGAGACGCCGCTCCCTGCATTCGTGGGCTCAACCACCAGGTACGTGACATAGAGTCTGTTTGTGTAGTTAAATTGTGTGTGTTTTTCTGGGTCGGTTGAGTGACTCAGTCACCCAGGCAGGCTGGATGACTCAGCAGCAGCTTCTCTGGCAACTCCTCCCTGCTTTCTGGAAACTTGGAGAGGGTTCCAAAAGCAGTTAGGAGTCCAGGAGGAGCTAGCTGGAGTATTCTGAGGACCCTGACCAATCCCCAACAGAAGAGTTGGCAGGGGGCATGCCCCCTCAAATACTCAGGAACAGCCCAGCAGGGGCAGTGTGGAGTTCAGGTGGAAGATGGAGATAGAGTGTTAGGCTGTCTGGGCCTTTGAGAGTAGCTCCCCAGTCGGGAGGGTGAACTCAGGCCTGGGCTCAGGTGCAGAAGGGACCACTTTTCATGACACACAGAGGGATCCTGACCAGGAGGCACGGGAGCAAGGAGAGGACAGCAGGAGAACACTGCCGGGGAAATCTCCAGGGAGGAAGACAGCCACATGGGCCAGTGAGTGTTGCAGTCAGAGGACTGAGAGGCATGCCCAAAGTGACTGAGTGCAAGCAGTCTGGGATAGATGCAGAATCAGTCTAGGAGGACTGTGGAGCAGTAGCCAGGAGGGCTAGTGAAAGGGGCAGCTACAGCCAGGTGGTACTGGGAGCAGTAGCCACAGGGATAGGACAGCTAGCACCAAAGACCTCTCTTTTTGCTACACCAAAGGGCATTTGCTTTGGATCTGACTGCGTCTGTGTCAGACCATCCAATCAGTGCTAGCTGGTCTTGGGAGTTGTAGTTCTACAAGCAAGTATGTGCTGGAGGTAGAAGAGGAGTGTGTATATACTGGATGTATATAGTTTGTGTCCATGAAGAGTTTCTACTCATCATAATGACCCCTTCCTATTCAAGTTAAATTCCCCTAAATAAAAAAACAAAAAAAAAGCTGCAAGGACTGCTTCTTGTCTCAGGATTAACTGGAAAACTCATGTGCCTGGCTGCCCAGGGTGGGAAATGAGCAACATTCATCATCAGCTCCTGGGGGGGGGGGTGGGGGGGTAGCACTACACCATAGTAACCGGCAGTGTGTTTGGTGCTTTAGCTGCCAGCCAGCATTTGTACAGTGTGATTAGGGATATCTGTGTGCTGCGGTAGTGAGGGGGTGACTGAATGCAACCTCCTCCCTAGTGGCTGCAGCCCCTGTGTGTCTGGGACCAGACCAAAGGTATGTCACGGGGTAGTCAGTGTGACAAGGATCCTTGAGAGCCAGCTTGATTCTAGTAGCATGTAACTGCAAGTGTGGCGACATCAAAGTTAAGCTGGAGAGCGGGATACAGGATCTGCAGTATCCCTGTAAAGTGCTGCACCCTGGAGGGAAGGCTGTGTACAGTTAGTCAAGTGTAACATTGCTTTAAAGCAAAGGAGACACAATGGGTTAATTGTACCACGAAGTGTGCTCGTTTCTAAGTTGGAGTATTGCCTTAATGCAAATTCCGCATGACCGCGGCCTTTGCCTGCACTGTTGGGCATTAGTGAGCAAAGTTCCCAGAGTTCCCCTTTAGGGCACCTTAAGCCCCGCATAGAACCGTATAGGCTAAGAACAGGCGAAAGGAACAGGAAATAAAACAAGGGAGACCTCTGCACTGTGTACAAAGTGTTTTGAAATTCCTGTGTGAGCAGGTGAATGAATGGGTGTTCGGCTGAGTGACCCTCCAGCTGTAGTGTAAAGTCAAATATTTAGCAGCGGTATTACTACCACTTCTAAATGTGACAGATTTCTGCTCAGGGCTCCTGGTTGTCAGGGAGGTGGCACTCACTGGCATCCTAACAACCAATGACTCATACAAAAGGAATAATGTAGAAAAAAACAAAACAAAAAAAACCCAGCAGGTCTATTAGGGATTTTAAGGGGGACCTATCAAACTAAATAAAGAATTGTGTGGGGTCCCCCCCTTATTCCTTACCAGACCCTTGGGGTTCAGTATGGATTTTAACGCAAGATAAAAAAACAATAAAGAATGCACGGAGCCCCCCCCCCCCCCCAAATTCATACCAGACTCTTATCCGGGCATGCAGGAAAGGGGGAAAACAAGTTGTGCACCCCCCCCGCTTCCTGAATCATACCAGGCAGAATAGAATAAGGAGGCTACTTTGCCGGGGAGGACAAGTTGTGCACCCGGCCTCCTGAATCATACCAGGCCGAATAAGATCAGGAGGGTACTTTGCCCGTAGAGGGGGGGGGGGGCTCCTTGACAAAGTTCCTTTGATGAGTGAGGTCAAGGGCCTTTCCTCCCCACAATCCTGGCCTTGTGGCTGTGGGGGTCTGTTGGCAGAGAACTTATCGTTATTTAGAAGCCCCCCCCCCCTAGGGTTGCCACCTGTCCGGTTTTGACCCGGACAGTACGGGTTTAGGAGGCTGTGCCCGGGTTTCCCTCTGCCTCACACCCGGACACCATTTCCAGCTCACAGGGGTTACCATGGGGCCTCCTTTTACAAGCCCCAGCACACAGGGGGACCCGGACAGCAGGGGGATTGTAGCGGCGGGCAGGGGGAGCAAAATACAGAGCAATGAAAACAGAGAGAGAGGCGACAGGCAGCTGCTGGTGCAGAAGTTTTTAATAAAGTAAATGCTTAAAAACAATCCACTCACTGTCAGTCTGTGAACTTAGTCGGCTGTCCCATCCTCCCCTCCAATCCACAATGCTGTTATTACTGAATCGCTTGAGAAAGCCAATAACACAGAGCTGCGGGGAGACTGCAGTGAGCTGTCAGCCTGGGATGCTGTGACCAATCAGGGCGTTCCGGAGGCTTAACCACGCCTCCATCATCAGAGGCTGACAGTTCACATGAGTTTCCCGCGGCTCTCTGTTTCCTCCAGTGATAACAGCAGCGTTGATTGGAGGGGAGGATGGGACAGCCGACTTCACAGACTGACATATACAGCTCTGACATGGAGAGTGAGTGGATTGTTTTTAAGCATTTATTTTATTAAAAACTTCTGCACCAGCAGCTGCCTGTCGCCTCTCTCTCTTATGTTTTGACTCCTCTGTGTTTTCCCCCCTCCTCCTGTATTTGCCACCCCCTCCTCCTCCTGTATTTGCCACCCCCTCCTCCTCCTGTATTTGCCACCCCCTCCTCCTCCTGTATTTGTCACCCCCTCCTTATGTATTTGCCACCCCCTCCTCCTCCTGTATTTGTCACCCCCTCCTCCTGTATTTGTCACCCCTTCTCTGTAATTGTTCCCCTTCTCTGTAATTTCCCCCCCTTGTCTGTAATTGCATCCTCCTCCTCCTGTATTTGCACCCCCTCCTCTGTAATTGTCTCCTCTTCCTCTGTATATGCCACCCCCTCCACTGTATTTGTCACCCCCTCCTCCTGTATTTGCATCCTCTTCCTCTGTATTTGTTCCCCTCCTCCTGTAATTGTCTCCCCTTCTCTGTAATTGCCACCCCCTCCTCCTCCTGTATTTGTCACCCCCTCCTCCTCCTGTATTTGCCACCCCCCCCCTCTGTAATTGTCTCCTCTTCCTCTGTATATGCCACCCCCTCCTCCTGTATTTGTCACCCCCCTCCTCCTGTATTTGCATCCTCTTCCTCTGTATTTGCACCCCCCCTCCTCTGTAATTGGTCCCCTCCTCTGTAATTGTCTCCCCTTCTCTGTAATTGCCACCCCCTCCTCCTCTTGTATTTGTCACCCCCTCCTCTATAATTTTCCCCCTCCTCTGTAATTGTCTCCTCTTCCTCTGTATATGCCACCCCCTCCTCCTGTATTTGTCACCCCCTCCTCCTGTATTTGCATCCTCTTCCTCTGTATTTGCACCCCCCCCTCCTCTGTAATTGTCTCCCCTTCTCTGTAATTGCCACCCCCTCCTCCTCCTCCTGTATTTGCCCCCCTCCTCCTCCTGTATTTGTCACCCCCTCCTCTATAATTGTTCCCCTTCTCTGTATTTGCACCCCCCCCTCCTCTTTAATTGTTCCCCTCCTCTTTAATTGTCTCCCCTTCTCTGTAATTGCCACCCCCTCCTCCTCTTGTATTTGTCACCCCTCCTCTATAATTTTTCCCCCTCCTCTGTAATTGTCTCCTCTTCCTCTGTATATGCCACCCCCTCCTCCTGTATTTGTCACCCCCTCCTCCTGTATTTGCATCCTCTTCCTCTGTATTTGCACCCCCCCTCCTCTGTAATTGTCTCCCCTTCTCTGTAATTGCCACCCCCTCCTCCTCCTCCTGTATTTGCCCCCTCCTCCTCCTGTATTTGTCACCCCCTCCTCTATAATTGTTCCCCTTCTCTGTAATTGCACCCCCTCCTCTGTAATTGTCTCCTCTTCCTCTGTATATGCCACCCCCTCCTCCTGTATTTGTCACCCCCCTCCTCCTCTGTACCCCCCCTCTCTGTAATTGTTCCCCTTCTCTGTAATTGCACCCCCTCCTCTGTAATTGTCTCCTCTGTATTTGCCACCCCCTCCTCCTGTATATGCCACCCCCTCCCCTCCTCCTGTATTTGTCACCCCCTCCTCCTGTATTTGCATCCTCTTCCTCTGTATTTGCACCCCCCCTCCTCTGTAATTGTTCCCCTCTTCTGTAATTGTCTCCCCTCCTCTGTAATTGCCACCCCCTCCTCCTCCTGTATTTGTCACCCCCTCCTCCTGTATTTGCATCCTCTTCCTCTGTAATTGTCTCCCCTTCTCTGTAATTGCCACCCCCTCCTCCTCCTGTATTTGCCACCCCCTCCTCCTCCTGTATTTGTCACCCCCTCCTCCTGTATTTGCATCCTCTTCCTCTGTATTTGCACCCCCCCTCCTCTGTAATTGTCTCCCCTCCTCTGTAATTGTCTCCCCTCCTCTGTAATTGTCTCCCCTCCTCTGTAATTGTCTCCCCTCCTCTGTATTTGCCCCCTCCTCCTCCTGTATTTGTCACCCCCTCCTCCTATAATTGTTCCCCTTCTCTGTAATTTCCCCCCCTTGTCTGTATTTGCACCCCCTCCTCCTGTATTTGCATCCTCTTCCTCTGTATTTGCACCCCCCCCTCCTCTGTAATTGTCTCCCCTTCTCTGTAATTGCCACCCCCTCCTCCTCCTGTATTTGCCCCCTCCTCCTCCTGTATTTGTCACCCCCTCCTCTATAATTGTTCCCCTTCTCTGTAATTTCCCCCCCTTGTCTGTATTTGCACCCCCTCCTCTGTAATTGTCTCCTCTTCCTCTGTATATGCCACCCCCTCCTCCTGTATTTGTCACCCCCTCCTCCTGTATTTGTCACCCCCTCCTCCTGTATTTGTCACCCCCTCCTCCTGTATTTGCATCCTCTTCCTCTGTATTTGCACCCCCCCCTCCTCTGTAATTGTCTCCCCTCCTCTGTAATTGTCTCCCCTTCTCTGTAATTGCCACCCCCTCCTCCTCCTGTATTTGTCACCCCCTCCTCCTCCTGTATTTGTCACCCCCTCCTCCTCCTGTATTTGCATCCTCTTCCTCTGTATTTGCACCCCCCTCCTCTGTAATTGTTCCCCTTCTCTGTAATTGTCACCCCCTCCTCCTCCTGTATTTGCCACCCCCTCCTCCTCCTGTATTTGTCACCCCCTCCTCCTCCTGTATTTGTCACCCCCTCCTCCTCCTGTATTTGCATCCTCTTCCTCTGTATTTGCACCCCCCTCCTCTGTAATTGTCTCCCCTCCTCTGTAATTGTCTCCCCTTCTCTGTAATTGCCACCCCCTCCTCCTCCTGTATTTGTCACCCCCTCCTCCTCCTGTATTTGTCACCCCCCCCTCCTCCTGTATTTGTCACCCCCTCCTCCTGTATTTGCATCCTCTTCCTCTGTATTTGCACCCCCCCTCCTCTGTAATTGTTCCCCTTCTCTGTAATTGTCACCCCCTCCTCCTCCTGTATTTGCCACCCCCTCCTCCTCCTGTATTTGTCACCCCCCTCCTCCTGTATTTGTCACCCCCTCCTCTATAATTGTTCCCCTTCTCTGTAATTCCCCCCCCTTGTCTGTAATTGTCTCCTCTTCCTCTGTAATTGTCTCCTCTTCCTCTGTATATGCCACCCCCTCCTCCTGTATTTGCATCCTCTTCCTCCTGTATTTGCATCCTCTTCCTCTGTATTTGCACCCCCCCCTCCTCTGTAATTGTCTCCCCTCCTCTGTAATTGTCTCCCCTTCTCTGTATTTGTCACCCCCTCCTCCTCCTGTATTTGTCACCCCCTCCTCCTCCTGTATTTGCACTCCTCTTCCTCTGTAATTGTTCCCTATCTCTGTATTTGCCCCCTAGCTCTGTATTTGCACCCCTCCTCTGTAATTTCCCCCATCAATCTCTGTAATTGTCCCCCCTCCTCTGTAGTTGTCCCCCACTCCGAACCCTCTGCTGTCTGGATCCCCCTGTGTACTGGGGACCCGTGATACCCCCTGTCGGCTGCCATGGGGGTATTGGAAGGAGGAGGATTTGTGCTGGTAGGGAAATGAGATTTGTAATAGGAGAGAATGGGGATAATGGCACCCCAATCACAAAGGCATCCCACAGGCATCCCACAATTCTGTTTACGTGATTTTCCCGCGATTTGTCGGGTGACAATCGCTGCAAAATAGCACCGCGGTTGGGGTGCCATGCCGTGCGCCTCTAAAGTGTTCGGGTTTGGCTTGAAGAAAAGGTGGCAACCCTACCCCCCCCCTCCATGTGAATACAGTGCCTTGAAAAAGGTATTCATACCCCTTGAAAATGTTCCACATTTTATCATGTTACAACCAAAAACGGAAATGTATTTTAATAGGATTTTATGTGATAGACCAAAACAAAGTGGCACATAATTGTGAAGTGGAAGAAAAATAAATGGTTTTCAAAAGTTTTTACAAATAAATATCTGAAAAGTGTGGCGTGCATTTGTATTCAGCTCCTAACTAAAATCTAGTGGAACAAATTGTCTTCAGAAGTCACCTAATTAGTAAATCAAGTCCACCCATGTGTAATTTTATCTCAGTATAAATACAGCTGTTCTGTGAAGCCCTCAGGAGATTTGTTAGAGAACCTTAATGAAAAACCAGGCCAAGGAACACACCAGACAGGTCAGGGATAAAGTTGTGGAGAAGTTTAAAGCAGGGTTAGGTTATAAAAAAAAATATCCTAAGTTTGAACATCTTACAGAGCACTGTTCAATCCATCATCTGAAAATGAAAAGTGTGGCACAACTGCAAACCTACAAAGACATGGCTGTCCACCCAAACTGACAGGCCGGGCAAGGAGAGCATAATTCAGAGAAGCAGCCAAGAGGCCCATGGTAACTCTAGAGGAGCTGCAGAGATCCACAGCGCAGGTGGGATAATCTGTCCACAGGACAACTATTATTCATGCACGCCACAAATCTGGCCTTTATGGGAGAGTGGCAAGAAGAAAGCCATTGCTGAAAGAAAGCCATAAGAAGTCCCATTTACAGTTTGCGAGAAGCCATGTGGAGGACACAGCAAACATGTGGTAGAAGGTGCTCTGGTCAGATGAGACCAAAATTTTACTTTTTGGCCTAAAAGGAAAATGCATTGTGGCGGAAAACTAACACTGCACATCACCCTGAACACACCATCCCCAACATGTGGTGGCAGCATGTTGTAGGGATGCTTTTCTTCAGCAGGGACAGGGAAGCTGGTCAGAGTTGATGGTAAGTTGGATGGAGCCAAATACAGGGCAATCTTATGCCGCGTACACACGGTCGGAATTCTCGTCGGAAAAAGCTCTGATGGTTTTCCTGTCGGAATTCCGACGGAATTTCGCTCAAACTGTCTTGCCTACAGACGGTCACACCAAATTCCAACGGTCAGTAACACAGCGGCATAAAACACGTTCGACAGCACTATAAAAGGGAAGTTTTATGCTTCCGAGCATGCGTCGAATTGTTTCCGAGCATGCGGCAGAATTTTGTGTGTTGGAATTGCATACACACGATCGGAAAATCCGATAGAAAGGTTTTCCGTCGGAACAGGTTCTCTAACCAAAGTCCGTCGGAAATTCCGACAGAAAAAGACCGATGGGCTCCCATCGGACTGTTTCCATCGGAAATTCCGACCGTGTGTACGCGGCATTAGAAGAAAACCTCTGAAGCAAAGGTTCACCTTCCAGCAGGTACACAACCCTAAATATACAGCCAGAGCTACAATGAAATGGTTTAGATCAAAGCATATTCATGTGTTAGAATGGCCCAGTCAAAGTCCAGACCTAAATCCAATTGAGAATCTGTGGCAAGACTTGAAAATTGCTGTTCACAGAAGATCTCCATCACGGTGGTTCTACAAAGTATTGACTCAGGAGGGCGTAATGCAAATGCACGCCACACTTTTCACATATTTATTTGTAAAAAAAAAATTATTTGTAAAAAAAGCATTTGAAAAGCATTTATCAGTTTTCTTTCACTTCACAATTATGTGCCACTTTGTGTTGGTCTATCACATAAAATCCCAATAAAATACATTTACGTTTTTAGTTGTAACATGACAAAATGTGGAAAATTTCAAGGGGTATAAATACTTTTTCAAGGCACTGTAAGTAAGAAGTACACAAAACAAAATGTCAATAATAAATGCACATGGATTCTTTCTTTTAATAAAATTAAAAAATGCCCCACAATGTAAATCCACCATCAGTCATCTTGTCCAGCAGTGGAGATTCTCATCAATCGCCATGCCAAATGCCTGCCTGTGAGGTGGTGCAGCGGCAGTAATCACTTAAACAGAACTGCATTGAAGTTAAAGTTCAGCAAATCACAACTAACTCGACCGGGCACACTCACAGATTGTTATAGCATTGAGTGTAGCAGTAAGTCTCAGGTGCTCTGTCTCGAGGGGTGGAATGTGGCCTGGCCAGTTCACACCCAAGCAGGGAGGCTTCCAGAAAGGATGATGTGTCCCTACACTTTCCCTACTCATCTGGAACCTCTCCCTGCTTCTAATTACTGTCCCTGACAGACAGGTGACCTGTCCCTACACTACCGTCATTCAAAATGCATGCCTAGCCTGGAAGCCAGGGTCTTAAATAGACTCTGCCTGACCCAAGATGGCAGCCAGAGTCAGTTTTAGTTAGCCTGGCTGCCCAGGTGGGGGAAGCAGTGTAACGTTTTACTTCCCTGTGTGTGTTTGTGGGCTTTTTGCTTGGGTCCAGCCTCCCTCCTGTGTTATTAAAGGGGATGAGGTCCAGATCCCAGGAGAGCGGGACCAAAGAGAAGACAGGGCATTTGCAAGAGTTCACTGAGACCTGTGGTCCAGCACCAGATGCCGATTCATCGGGACATCTTAAGGACAAGGCTCTCCTCTCGAGCATTTCCAAGAATGACTATTCCCATTATTACTTCAACTTCTTCAATTAGGGGCAGCTAGGTTGAGAATGTTTATGCGTGTTATGCATGTTATACATGTTCTGCTGAATGCTCAGTAAAGTTGTTTCAACTGCACTAAGCCTGGTCTGAAGTTAATCAAATGGGTGCATGTTGGATCTTGGCGTATTCCTAAGAATCTGGGTCTGTAAAAGCACTATTCAGGGTATGTGAAACATCACTACAAAGGGTTAACTCGCAAGGCAAAAGAATTAACGGGCGTTGCCATGGGTAACCATAAGGAAGAACAGTTACATCAAGCAGTTGTTTGGCGTGGTACCTGGTTAGGTTACAGGTCCTCCAGTAATAAGAGGGTCGGTGCCCTGACTTTTACTAGCTGTCTCTTCTGGTCACCGGAGCAGACTAGTGTTATGAAGATCTACGGCATGATCACTAGGTACGGAAGAGGAAAGTTAGAGCATGCATGGGGCCCACTATGTGCTCGGCTGGACTCTATTTTATTACTAGGGGTGAAGTAAAAGAAGTACGCTGGACTAGTGGAGTGGGCATGGCTTTGCATGTCCCTTTGAATGCAACACGTACAGTACAAGTGTGTAGTGACATGGGACAAAACATTTTAAGGAGGAACACATATTCACTATACACAAGTGGCCAGTGATGTAAGTAAAACAAACTGAGTTACCTAACGCAGTTACTTTAGAGGGTAACGAGTAATCTAACTGATTACTTTTCCCCTCATGGTAACTCAGTTCCCATTACTTTGGCTTAGTTACCCCAATTACATCTACCGCCACTAGATGGCAGTAGTGTAATTCCGGTGTCCTGCCGAAAAAGTTCCCCCGCCGGATAAGGACCCCCTGTACTGCGCAGGCGCAGGGCTTGCGCAGTACGAAGGTCTATGGAGCTTCCGAAAATTGCCGAACCTAAACAGCTCTGAGTGAAGTGTGCAGTTAACATGTAATTGTACGAGGCGATGCCGCACGCTCCTGATGCTCGTGCTACTCTGCAAGGGGCGTCTATCGTGTAAGTAAGGGGCGGGTCTAGTATTACTGTAACCAAGGGGCGCATTTATTATTATTGTTATATATCGAGCTCTGCCCATTAATTTAACATTCGCCCTCTTCTGTAGCCATCCGCTCCTTACACAATATAATAATAATAGACCCGCCACTTGCTTACACGCTATAACAGATCTGCCCCTTGGTTAGAGTAATAATAGAGCAGCCCCTTGGTTACACAATATATAACAATAATAATAAATGCGCCCCTTGGTTACAGTAATACTAGACCCGCCCCTTAGTTACACGTATAGAATATTTTAAAAAAAAGTCAGTTACTTTGCTGCGTAACGAATTACTTTTCCAATGTAGTAACTGAGTTACTAACGCAATTACTTTTTGGGAGAAGTAATTTGTAACTTAACTAATTACTTTTTTAAAGTAAGATGACCAACACTGCAAGTGGCCCATGTCTGAATCGGGGACTGCTTTATTGTTTGATTCATGATTCATAAGTACAGCCAGACCCTGCCCACATGCAGTGGAGAAAGAAGACTGCACCTGTCTACATGCCGACCCACCAAAAGGAAGAAACCCACAGGCACGTCCGAACTCGTCGCTTGACTCCCACTGAATGATATCTTCTGGTCCCCACTGCCACAATGTAAAAGAAGCAGGGTCACCTGGGTGATGCCATTGACCACATATGGACCATATTTGGCCAATGATGTCACGTGGATCTACTTTGTTCACGTCACACTATGCCTTACGTTAACATTCATCTGTCATCCAAGATTTCCTGACTGACAGCCATGGGCGTTCGCAGAACTTATTTCAGAGAGGGGCATCATTTTAGGGTCACCCATGCGCCGTCCCTTTTCGACAATGCCATTATCACATTATCATGGTCAGAGACTGCAGACATAGTACAGTCCCTAGGATAAGTAATGGATAATGGCCCTCTTACCAGACCCAGCGAAACTACAGCAGTGATCCCTCCGGATGGACGATCGTTCACTCTGGGTTCCCCAGAGGAGACTCTGGTCAGTAGTGTAGCATGTCTGTACCCTGGCAGTGGCTCAGTCTTTCTCTCTCTGGTGGTGCTGGGCAGTGTGGCTCTCTCTCTGGTGGCACTGGGCAACGTGGCTCTCTCTCTGGTGGCACTGGGCAGCGTTGCACTCTCTCTGGTGGCGCTGGGCAGAGTGTCTCTCTCTCTGGTGGCACTGGGCAGCCTGGCACTCTCTCTGTGGTGGCACTGGGCAGAGTGGCTCTCTCTCTGGTGGCGCTGGGCAGCGTAGCTCTCTCTCTGGTGGTGCTGGGCAGCGTGGCTCTCTCTCTGGTGGTGCTGGGCAGCGTGGCACTCTCTCTGGTGGCACTGGGTAGCATGGCTCTCTCTCTGGTGGCGCTGGGCAGCGTGGCTCTCTCTTTGGTGGTGCTGGGCAGTGTGGCTCTCTCTGGCACTGAGTAGTGTGGCTCTCTCTCTGGTTTCTGCCCAGCACACTCCTCGTTCTTTGTCCTGTAGCACTCTCTCCCTCAGCTTTTTTCCAGGCTGCAGTCTCTCAGTTTTTCTCTTGATTGAGCTGTAGCCTCCTCCCTGTGGAAAATGGGGCTGCCAATCTTCGGGACTACATGTCCTATGATGCTCTCCTTTACTAGTCTTCTTTGATTGGCCCTCAGTTATGGCCAATGGGGAAAGAACGGAGCGGGCAGGAAGCTGGGCGGGGAACCTAGTGAGAGCCACCGTCTCTTCTCCCTGACAGGAGAAAGGGGGGGGTGAGCAGGGGAAACCTCTGACAGCCTGCAGCTCGCCTTTCTCCTGTCACAGCGCCACAGAGTTCTCTGCTGGACTGAGTGGGGAAAAGAGCCTGCAGTCACACTACACTAATGGGGGGGCTTGACAGCACCTTGATGGTGTCACCCCACTGGCGGTTGGCACCCAGGTGCGGGCTGCCGCACCACCATAGTGACGCTACTGTGCAGAATTTAACAGTGCTGATCTGATTCCAGGGGGGGCACCTTACACCCTTTGCCCCTACTTGTGGACGCCCATGCTGACAGCTGAATGTGTGGGGCAAGGATGAGTCACTAGCTATTAGCAGGTGCTAGCTCCCTAACAACTAGGAGCCCTGAGCAAAACGTTTTTATATTTAGCAGTGGTAACAAAATCCCTGCTACATGTTTCACTTAACATTGCAGCTGAAGGTTTTCCCTCAGCCATCGCTTGGTCCTTTCTATAACTTTCTACATAGTGCAGAGGTATCCCTTATGTTATTTCCTTTGCTGGTGGAAAGTGTTTGGATTTTTCTCTATTGGCCAAATGTTCTTTAACTCTTGTGGTCAAATGTTCTGTAGCAAAAGCCTGAGTTCCTTGAGGCCTAATGTTGACCTCCAGAGGGACAGCTGACATCCTTCTGTGTAGAATGGGTTACAAGGCATGGTGGGTGTAATGTAAGATAAAATGGTGGGCGCCAGACACTTTTTGAATGCAAAGAGATTTATTGTCTCTTGAACAGAACTGGGGGAGAGAGGGTTAGGGCCAGGACAACCTTAAGTAGATGCAATGGTAATTGTCAGAGACTTCTATAGGTAGACAGCTATACAGTTGAAGGCCTCCAGCCAGACACCACTTCTGTATAGGTAGGACCACTGTGTCCTTTTGGAACAATCTTGTAGCAGTTACTAACGGTAGTTGTATTCAACTATTGGTGACACAAACAGTTCTCTGCTTACTCCACAGTCACTCACTATGGATCTGCTCCCAGTCTTTCACTAGACTCCAGATCCAATAGCCACTGGATCCCCTGAGCTCTTCCACTGTTAGCACTCAGTATCTTCCTCGAGCGCCACCCCCGCTTTCCTGCTGGGTCCCTGGCTTGGAACTCACAGATACTCTTCAAGTGTCACCCATGCGGACCCACTAGGTCCCTGGCTTGGCATCCGCTGAAGGTTTCCCCACTTCTTCACCGTCCCCGGTTGGTGAGAAGACTGCTCAGGTACTGGCTTCAGCTTACTCACAGTGGTTCTGGTAACAAGGTGTATGTTCTCTTAGTGGCGACAGCTTCCCCTCTACCTCCGACCACAGCTGGTTCCCCGTCTGGCTGAACCACTACTTCTGGCTGGACTGCAGCCAGTAGTCCCAACCCTATGCTGCTTCTCCTGCTCCTGGATAGGCCTCAGGCAGCCTAGCAGCCAGGTGCCCCCGGGATAGGCCTCAGGCTTCCGGCCTAGCAGCCCGAGGCAGCATAACACATGTCCACCCAGACAGCCATCCAGGTGGCACAGCCCCCGATCACCTGACTCCACCCAAATAAAAAGGCTCTCCCAGCAGGCCAAGGGACCAAAGAAAGTCCCTGCCCATTGGCTGAGACACCCCATCTATTCATGGCTGAGCTTGCAAAGCCCCTGTCCTATCTAATGCCACTAGCATAGTGCCACTTAGTGACAGAAGAGAAAGGGTGCAACAAGTCCAGATTTAGAGAGGAAACAATTGATCTCTTAACAATTGGCCAAGGCAACTATTGCCTGGCAACTAAATTTGATAGCAACCCTGCCTAAACATCAGGTATTAAGAAAGAAGAGGAATCTGTAAATAGGGAGGAAGTTGTCCCTGGTTTTGATTGTTGGACATTTTCAAGTTGGGCATCCCATACTTCCTTACCCCATCCAAGTTATTATCCCTTAACCACTTCAATACAGGGCTTTTAAACACCCTTCCTTACCAGAGCACTTTTTGCAATTCGGCACTGCGTCGCTTTAACTAACAATTGCGCGGTCGTGCGACGTTACACCCAAACAAAATTGACGTCCTTTTTTTCCCACAAATAGAGCTTTCTTTTGGTGGTATTTGATCGCCCCTGCGGTTTTTTTTTTTTTTGCGCTATAAACAAAAGAAGAGCGACAATTTTGAAAAAAAACACAATATTTTTTACTTTTTGCTATAATAAATATACCATTTTTTTAAAAAAAAACTATTTTTTTCCTCAGTTTAGGCCGATACGTATTCTTCTACATATTTTTGGTAAAAAAAATCGCAATAAGCGTATATTGATCGGTTTGCGCAAAAGTTATAGCGTCTACAAAATAGGGGATAGATTTATTGAATTTTTTTTTTTTTTTTTTTTACTAGTAATGGCGGCGATCTGCGATTTTTTTTTCGTGACTGCGACATTGCGGCGGACACTTCGGACACTTTTAACACATTTTTGGAACCATTCACATTTACACAGCGATCGTTTCTATAAAATTGCAATGATTACTGTGTAAATGTGACTGGCAGGGAAGGGGTTAACACTGGAGGGCGCTGGAGGGGTTAATATGTTCCCTGATAGGAATGATTCTAACTGTAGGGGGAGGGGACTCAAGGGGAGGAGACCGATCATGTGTTCCTCTGTACTGGGATCACATGATCGGTCTCCTCCCCGCTGACAGGACGTGGAGCTGTGTGTTTACACACACAGCTCCACGGTCCCGCCCGGTCCCGTTGTTTTAACGGGCAATCGCGGGTGCCCGGCGGACATAGCGGCCGCCGGGCACTCGCACCGGGTCCCGAGCGATGGCGAGCGCGCGCCCCCCAGGCGGTCGGGAATCCGAGGACGTCATATGACGCCCACCCAGGATGGTAGATCCACCTTGTGGGCGTCATATGACTATACGCGGGTATTGAAGTGGTTAATAAAACAACAAAAACAAGCCAAAGGACTGATTTCTGAGTCTGGTTGCAAGCAGGAAATGCTATGTGACTGGCTGTGCAGCAGTGGGGAACCCTGACATCAGCTACTCACTTTTATCTGAACCTGACTACCCCTTGTGATTTAGCTGTGACCATAGGAATTATTTCCAATGAAACCTTCCAGAAACAGTTTTATAGAATTCTTCATTATATTTTTCATTAGAGCTGCATTCTCCAGAAAATACACAATGAATTTGCTTATTTACAGAGCATTTAATTTTTTTGTTTGTAATCTACACTGTTATTTCTGGAGAAGACACTGCACCCATCTTTCTACACTCATGGTCCTCCATTCTAAACCACAACACTTTGACTCTACATACACAAAGGTTAGATGGATGGTTTTGGACCCCGTGACCACAAAATGAGCAATACTACAAATGTTTCCATGGCTTCCTCAAATATAACATTAAAAAATAAACTAAATAAGTTATGTAACACCACCAGAATGAGTCATCAGCTAGTCAACAGCCAAGAACTATGAAGACAGAAACACCACACACTACAAATTGCAAGGGGAATAAATGTAGCCAGACCCTAAAGAATGTTGCATAGTAAACAGCAGTTGTGACAGAGTTTGGGAACAGGTACATGGTGTTCCTTCTCATGGTTCTTTATTTCCTGTTTACCTGTAATCCCTATAGTTATGTTCCCCAGCGTGATGCCTGCACTGAGGATATGTTAATAATGTACTGGAGCAATGTCCTTGTTTTTTTTTCCACCCCAATCTGCACAATAATGTTTCACAGCACAATACCAAGGACACATTAATAAACATTCTTTACATGACAGCCAGCAGCTGATACTTTGTGCAGCTGCTAGCTATCAATGTTGGCTGTCACTGATGATCGGGAACCAATCAGAGTGGTATATGTGTAATCATGTGATCATTATGTCAACTCTAACATAGTGATCGCATGCAGGCTTGGTATTCTGCTGACAAAAAAAGCCTTTAGCCTGCAAATAAGCAATGCTTCTTTCATGCAACAGTTTCCATCTGCAGTGCTTTTTCTTTAAAGTGGACGTAAACCCTCACATACAGTATACCCAGTGAAGTGAACAGCTGATACACAGGAATCAAACATATTTCCCTACATAAGTTTTACATGTACTGTATATCTGCTGTCTTTAGCTTTATATACTGTTTAGAACGTGTACATCGTGTTAGAAATTTTACTTCCTCATTCAGCAGTAGCAGTGTAGTTTTGAATTACTCTGGGAGACAGCTGATTGGAGGAAAGGCACACACCCCCTCCACATAGGCAGAGACTTTCAGAGCTGTCCTGCGAGTAGAGCAGCTTTCTGCTAATCTATTTATAGCACCCACCCCAAAAAATTCAGGCTGGTTTTATCACGTGTCCGAGAACTTGTCAGAATTTATCATGCTGATAACAGAAGAACGGAGCAGGAAAAAGCCACCGGAATAAGTGCTTTGAAAAGAGATAAGAAAACACTGCAGATATATGTGCCTAGGTCAAATTTCATGAATTGGGTTTACATCCACTTTAACCACTTCAATACCAGGCACTTTTACCCTCTTCCTGGCCAGGCCAATTTTTAGCTTTTAGTGTCGTCACATTTTGAGTGACAATTGCACAATCATGCAACATTGTACCCATTTTTATCATTTTTTCACACAAATAGAGCTTTCTTTTGGTGGTATTTACTCACCACTGGGTTTTTTACTTTTTGCTAAATAAACAAAAATAAGACCACCGTCTTTTTCGCACCATAAGACGCACTCCCCCCCCCCCCCCAAAAAAAAATGGGGGAAAATGTCCCTGCCTCTTATGGAGCGAATACTGAGCAGGCTATAACCCCCCCCCGCCCCGCCCCGTTATAGCCGCTGTGTCAGGATATCAGCGCTCGGCTTCTCTGTGGAGGACTGAGGACAGGATATGAGGCGGATCGTACCAAGGGGAAGCGGGGGGAGGCGGTCTGCTCCAGGTGCCAAAACATGGGGAGTATCAGTGGCATTGCTGTAGTGGTGCGCTCCGCACCCAGGTCAGTTGACACCCGCCAGATGTGACACTATTCCGAAAGCAGCAAGAGCCCTTTTTTTTTTTTTTCTGCCAGAACACCCCCGGCGCCGTGGTCTGGTCCAGTCTCACTTTCTGCCTCTTTCCACTGGCCACTGCTGCTGCAAACTATGTGCCCAGTCCTCCTTCCCAGCTGCTGCCTGGGTACATCTGAGGCTGAGAGCCAGCCAGCCAGCCAGCCAGCCAGCCAGAGGGGGTTGTGCATTGTAATGGCAGTGTCCTCCACTGCCTGAGGTGAGCTGGTGATAAGGGGGTGGGAGGTGTGGTATCCACTGCCCAGTCACCTGAGCTATTGTGATAGAATAGGCTGAAGGTGTGTTTGTGTCTGCCCTGCCACCCTGAGCTGATATGGAAAGAAGGGGGATGTTGCTGTGTCCACTACCACCACCCAGGTATAGTGTAGCTGAGCTGATTTGATAGGAGGGGTGGTATTGCTGTATGTCCACCACCCACCTATAGTAGTAGTATAATATTAAATATTTTAGTACACCATTTGGTTCAGAATATTTTTTTTCTTGTTTTCCTCCTCTAAAACCTAGGTGCATCTTATGGTCAGGTGCGTCTTATGGAGCGAAAAATACGGTAAACATTTTGAAAAAACAAACAAAAAGAAAGCGTTTTTCTTAGTTTCGGTATAAACTTTTGCAAACAAATAAATTGTTCTTCATAAATTTAGCGCATAATGTATTCAGCTACATTTATTTGGCGAAAATAACCAAAATCAGTGTATGTTATTTAGTCTGTAGGAAAGTTATAGAGTCCACAAACTATGGTATATATCTGAAAATGTATCTATCCTGATGTACTGATGGACTATGTAATTTCTCGAGGGCCTAAAATGTCAGGACAGTAGAAATACCCCTCAAATTACCCCTTTTTTGGAAAGTAGATAGTCCAAGGTACTTAATAAGAGACATGGCAGGGTTTTTTAAATTGTAATTTGTCATTATTCTTTGGGGAAATAAAAAAATATATATATATGTTTTTCACAATTTTATATTATTTTACATACTGTCGCCAGTGCAGTACAGTGTCATCACATAACTGCTGTGGCAGACAATTTTTTTTTAACACACTGTGACCAGAGCAATATAATGTTACTATAGTAACATTGTACTGCTCTGGGGAAGTGATCAGGGTGATTTTTTTTTTTTTTTACACATTAGGTTTGCTTATAGCAATGTATTACAAGCATTTTTAATACACGTTCATCCGAATGGGAAAGGACCCGCCCGGCTGTCAATCTGCTATTGGCCGGGCACAAACTGGTTAAAGGGATTTAAATTTTTTTTAAAGGGTCTATTATTTTTAGAAGAACTAACATGCTATATTTACCTGCGCTGTCCGATGGTTTTGAAGCCATGTACTGTTGACTGTCTCACTACCTCTGCTGGTAGTTTATTTGAACCATTTTCAGTAAAATAATACTTTCTAATATTAGTTTTGAACTTTCCTCCAGTTAGTTATTGTTATGTCCCTGTGTTCTTTATTTTAGTTTCATATTGAAAAAAATTGCCTTCATGAACCTTATTCACCCCTTGATGTATTTAAAGGTTTCAATCATGTCTCCCCTTTCCCTTCTTTCCTCCAGAATGTACATATTAAGTTCCCGGAGTCACTCTTGATATGTTTTATCCCCCAGACATTTCACCATTTTTGTTACCCATCTCTGAACTTGTTCTATTTTATCAATATCTTTGTGTAAGTGAGTTCTCCAGAACTGGACACAGTATTCTAAATGAAGTCTCACTAAAGATCTATATAGGGGAATCAGAGCCTCCTTCCTCCTGCTGGTGATCCCTCTAGTGATGCATCCTAGAATTGTTTTAGCTTTTTCCACTGCCTGGTCACACTGTTTGCTCATTTTGCTGTCATCTGAAATAAGTACCCACAAATCTTTTTCCTCTGGCTGTGCTGGCTAACACTGTACCCCCGTTGTTGTACTTTCTCAGGGGATTATTTTTCTCTAGGTGCATATTTTACATTTAGAAACATTGAACTGCAGTCTCCACTGCTTTGACTAATCTTTCAGCAATGCCAAATCACATTCCATGTTACCGACACCTTCAGGAATGTCAACCCTATTACACACCTTTGTGTCATCAGCAAAAAGACATACCCTGCCCAAAAAACCTTTAGTTATATAACTTACATATAGATTACATATAGAACCAGATCTTTGTTCAGTCACTTGTGGTACACCCATGGGCGTCCACAGGTAGGGGCAAGGGGGGTCAAGTGCCCCCCCCCCTGGAATCAGATTAGCACTGTTAAATTCTGCACAGTGACGTCACTATGGTGGTGCGGGCAGCCCGCACCCGGTTGCCACCCGCCAGTGAGGTGACACCATTAAAGTGCTGTCAAGCCCCCCCATCAGTGTAGTGTGACTTTGGCTCTCTTCCCTGCTCAGTCCAGCAGAGAACTCAGCGGCACTGTGACAGGAGAAAGGTGAGCTGCGGGCTGTCAGAGGTTTCCCCTTTCTCCTGTCAGGGAGAAGAGACGGCGGCTCTCACCAGTTCCCCGCCCAGCTTCCTGCCTGCTCTGTTCCTTCCCCATTGGCCATAACTGAGGGCCAATCAAGGAAGACTAGTAAAGGAGAGCATCATGGGACATGTAGTCTCAAAGATTGGCGGCCCCATTTTCCACAGGGAGGAGGCTACAGCTCGATCAAGAGAGAGATTGAGAGACTGCAGCCTGGAAAAAAGCTGAGGGAGAGAGTGCTTCAGGACAAAAAACGAGGAGTGTGCTGGGCGGAAGCCAGAGAGAGAGAGTCACGCTGCTCAGTGGAGAGAGAGCCACGCTGCCCAGCGCCACCAGAGAGAGTGTCATGCTGCCCAGCACCACCAGAGAGATCCACGCTGCCCAGCGCCACCAGACAGAGAGCCACACTGCCCAGCACCACCAGAGGGAGAGAGCCACGCTGCCCAGCACCACCAGAGAGAGAGCCACGCTGCCCAGTGCCACCAGAGAGAGCCACACTGCCCAGCACCACCAGAGAGAGACTCACTCTGCCCAGCGCCACCAGAGAGAGAAAAACTGAGCCACTGCCAGGGTACAGACATTCTACACTACTGACCAGAGTCACCCCCATGGAACCCAGAGTGAGCGATCGTCCAGCCGGAGGGATCACTGCTGTAGTTTTGCTGGGTCTGGTAAGAGGGCCTGTCGGCCATTATCCATTACTTATCCTAGGGAATGTACTACGTCTGCAGTCTCTAAACATGATACTGTGATAATGGCATTGTCGAAAAGGGGCGGCGCATGGGTGACCCTAAAATGATACCCCCCCTGCGGACGCCCATAGGTACACCACTAGTGACTTCCCTGTTCCGAGTGAACACCATTTACAACCACGCTCTGGTATCTATCCGTTAGCCAACTGCATATCCACTGAACCACCCAAGGGTTAAGTCCTAGCTTGCACAACTTTTGTATTAGATCATTATGTGGAACTGTATCAAATGTCTTGCTGAAATCAAGATATGCCATATCCACAGCACCACCCTGTTCCAAAAGATTGGTAATGTAGTAAAAAAATACAATCAAATTAGTCTGACATTATCTGCCCTCAGTAAAGCCATGCTGTTTTGGGTCCAGCAAGTTGTGTATTTATAAGTGATCAATGATCCTTCTTTTCAGGAGTGATTGCATTAACTTGACTACAACTGATGTTAAACTCACTGGCCTGTAATTGTCAGTTTTTACCTTGCTGGTATTCTTGTGGATAGGTACAATATTAGCTGTCCGCCAGTCATGTTAAAAGTGATTGCTTAAAAAGATCCATTCATCACCTCATGTGGTCTTGTCCAAGTATTACCAAATACTGGTCCCTTATATTCAACCTTATAACTCATAACTGGGGATTAGCACTTCACTAACTCCTGGTATGACATTGTTATCATTAGAAATAGAAACCATCCCTCCTGCTCTGAGGACAGTGACATTCCATATTCTACTAGAAGCCCAACTTAGTTTGGTCCGGCACTGGAAGGATAAAGCAATTCCTTACTTGAAGGAAACTATGAAGATAATAAAACACACATAGTACCTATGAGATACTTTTCGCTTCTAGTACGGGCAGTTACCAAAATATTGTTAAGAATTGGCAACCTTGGCTAGGGTGGCCGGAGGCACAGGAGCAAGTGGTGGACAGCAGGAGAACACTGCCGGGCAAATCTCCAGGGAGGAAGACAGCCAGGTGGGCTGGTGAGTGTTACAGTCAAGAGGACTGAGAGGCATGCCTGAGAGGACCGGGTGCAAGCAGGCTGGGATAGATGCAGAGTCAGTCTGGGAGGACTGTGGAGTCTTAGTGAAAGGGGCAGCTGCAGCCAGGTGGGCTGGCAGTGCCTAAAAAGGTGGTGCTGGGATCAGTAGCCAGAGGAGGACAGCTGGGCACTAGGACTACACTGCCAAAGGGGCCCGCAGTCCTTGCCTGTAAAGGGCATTTGCTACTGGTTTGATTGCGCTCTTGTCAGACCATCCATACAGTGCCAGCTGGTCCTGAGAGTTGTAGTTCTACAAGCAAGATTTGTGCTGGAGGTAGAAGGAAAATGTTTATACATACTTTAATCAAGTGGGCATCCCATAATACGCTAATCCCTATCCAAGTTCAACACCCCTAATAAAATACAAAAAAACAAAGCTGCGAGGACTGCTTCTCGTTTCCAGAGTGCTTTGGAAAATTCTGTGTGCCTGGCTGTGCAGGGTGGAAGATACCTTTATTCACCAGCGGCTCTTGTGCATTTCAAAAATACAGTCAAAATTAAAAAGAAGACACAACACCAACTTATTGATATATATAATGGCCGCGGCACTCTATTGGTTTGCAATAAATCATAAATCTCTATATATCTTTATTCAACCAAACTATCCAAGTAAATATTAATATCTATCTTAAAGCTCAGTTATTTGAACTTGAGCCATATTGAATTAAAAGAACATTAAATGTCCCCACAAGCCGGTATTTGTTTGCAAAACAAAAACCGGCCTAACCCACAACCGTGGCCATTTCTATACAATTTTGTAACCCAAGGTTAAAAAGGTCAACGCCAATATCTGACAGATGGATTGCGTCTTGTCTATAAAACCCTGGAATACCACCTTCTAAATTTATGTGCCTATACGCAAAACCACAAAGGATAGGGAAAAAAGGTGGAAATCGCTCTATTGACTCTATCTCTGAGCTTCTCCATGACCTTACTATGATCAGAAGAATACCAGCACAATCTCGACACTATCTCAGAAAAAATAATGGCTGTATTAGGAGAAACCAAATGAAATCTCTGAAGATCACGTTTAATTGAACAATTAAAATATTAGGCAAAGGCCAAACTTTAAAAAAGCAAGCTAACACATTATAAAGTTGACACCATCGAAGACCTCAAATGCCTTTCCATAGCACAATATTCATCCTGAGGCATGGATACATTTTCAGTGTAAATACGCTGTGCAGCTCTTTTCCTTGCCCAATAAATGTAGGAGTGGCCCACGATCTAGACACATTTCTTTTTTTTTTTTTTTCACAATCAAAGATTTTTATTGAAAGAAAATTGTAACATACATAAGTTCAACAAATTAACACGTTGTTACATATAACATAAGGTGGTAATACATTTTGCATATTCTTAATAAAGAGATCTGTTCTTAGGTGGATTGAGGCTTATGTAGTGTGTGTTGTGAATGGACGGGGTGATAGATAGAGTAGAAAAAGGGAGGAAATAAAAAGAGGGGGGGGTGGGTTGTGGCAAGGGAGGGGACAGGAATGGATGGGGGGGGGGGTGGTCTATATTCATGTAGGTCTTTATTAGTTGAGGGACCTAAATTCTGTCGTTATATTAGGGGAGATTCATAGCGTATAATATGTAAATAAGACAGTCAGGCGGAGATAGAGGTAAATTCAGTGGATAGAGTGAATACTAGCCAAGGTTGCCATTGCAAGTTAAAGCTAGTACCATTTTCTTTCTTCATTGCCAGGAGTTCCTCAATTTTGTACATGTATTGGACTCTGTCCAACCAATCCTTGACCGTAGGAGTGTGAGTGGTTTTCCAATGTAAAGGTATTAGGCTTTTGGCTGCTGTTAGGAGGTGCCTAGTTAAGGACTTTTTATACCTGCTAATAGAAAATGTGTTGACGTGCAATAGGCAAGCAGCTGCATCTAGTACATTTCTGGTATCTGTGATATGTTTAATCCATCTGTTAATTTTATTCCAGTAGTCAAGGATTGGGGGACATTCCCACCAAATATGAAGGAAAGTTCCTACATCGTTTTTACATCTCCAGCATATGTCCGATGAGGAAGGAGACCATTTTTTGGTCCTGACTGGTGTAATATACCATTGTGTGAGGAGTTTGTAGGAGATTTCCTGGTATTTAGTGCTGAGTGAGCATTTATGAGCGAAGATACAGGCTTTTTCCCATTGTGTGCCGCTTATGATGGTGCCCAGTTCATTTCATTCCCAGGAATCTTTGTGTTTGTTTCTTTCATGGGATGGTGGTTGGGATAGCCATTTATATGCTAGGGAGGTTGTATTTGTAATTTGGGAGCCTTTGAGGCAGATATCTTCTAGGGGAGTGGGTCTATGTGAGAATGAGGCTTTATTTTTGCTGTTAAGGAGGAAATTTTTAACCTGTAAGTAGAACCATAGATTTGAGAAGGCCTCTCCTATTTCGGTTTTTAGTAAGTCTTGGGTTTTAATTTTATTTCTGTTCAGGCAGTGGGTGGCTAGGTATTTTAGGTTATAGCCTGGTGCTTGCACTGTTTTTAAATGTAGGCCTGGTGGAAAGTCAGGGTTATTAGCTATTGGTGTCAGCGGGCCTGGTATGGAGGCCAGATTATACTTATTGGCAGTTGTGTGCCAAATGTTGAGGGTGTTTGCCACTAGAGGGTGTGTAATGTCTTTGGAGGTTTTAGAGTGTAGGGTCCACGGGTAGTATAGTATATTTTGTTTGTTATGAACATGTTCTAGATGAACCCAGTCTTTAATTTGGTCGTGACAATGCCAGTCAATAATTCTGGAAATGTGAGAGGCGTAATAATACTTTTTGAAGTCGGGTAAACTAATACCACCTTGTTGCTTGGGCCACGTCAGGGATCTAAAATTTACTCTAGGTTTTTTGCTCGCCCATAGAAAATTTCTTTGGATGGAGAGTAATTTTTTAAAGAAAATGTTGGGGATATGTATGGGTAGAGCGTTAAAAAAATATAGGAGTCTGGGTAGTATGGTCATCTTTAATATCGAGGCTCTCCCAAACCAGGAAAACTGTTTAGAGGTCCATTGCTGGAGATCTTTGGCTATGGAGTTTAGTAGTGGGGTGAAGTTGGTCGTATATAGGGATTCTATGTAGGGTGTTATGCCGCGTACACACGAAGGGACAATCCCGCGGGATTATCCTCTGGACTGAAGTCCAGCGGATAATCCCCTCGTGTGTGGGCGCCGGCGGACTTTTTGGCGCCAAAGTCCGGCGGACCAAAGTTTTAAGTTTGGTTTTAAAATTATCCGCTGGACTTGGCAGTCCAGCGGACAATCCCGCCGTTAGTGGGCAAGTCCGCGGGACTTTTGAAATGAACGGACTTGCCGCTCATCGGCAAGTCCGTTCATTTAGCACGTGACTTCAGGTTACGTAGCTAGCGGAGGCAGTTACTGCCGCCGCGCTAGCTCCGTGACCTGGCATGGATTTAAAGGGACTCCCCACGTCGAAAAAACGGCGTGGGGGTTCCCCCCAAATCCATGTCAGACCCTCATCCGAGCACGCAGCCTGGCAGGCCAGGAAAGTGGTGGGGACGAACGAGCGCCCCCCCCCCTCCTGAGCCGTACCAGGCCGCGTGCCCTCAACATGGGGGGTGCCCTGGGGAAAGGGGGGCCGTGCGGCCCCCCCACCCCAAAGCACCTTGTCCCCATGTTGATGAGGACAAGGGCCTCTTCCCGACAACCCTGGCCGTTGGTTGTCGGGGTCTGCGGGCGGGGGCTTATCGGAATCTGGGAGCCCCCTTTAATAAGGGGGCCCCCAGATCCCGGCCCCCCACCCTATGTGAATGAGTATGGGGTACGATGTACCCCTACCCATTCACCTAAGGTGTAAAATGTAAAGTACAAAAACACACACACTTTTGAAAAAATATTTTATTGCACTGCTCCGGGGGTCTTCTTCCGTCTTGGGGGTCTTCTCGCCGGACTCCTCCGCTCTCTTCTGCTCTTTTACCTAGCTCTTTCACGAGCGGGGGGAGTCCGGCTACCTTCTTCGTCGTCGCCGCCGTCGTCTGGGGGTCTCGATCCGCCTTCGGGGGTCTTCCGGGGGTCTCTTCTGTTCTTGCGGCGGTCGTCGTCTTCCGCGCCGCCGGCGCCTTCTCCTTCTTCTTGTCCTTCTTCTTGTTCTTCTTCTTGTTCTTCTTCTTCCGATGTTGACCCGTCGCTGTCTCTGCCCGGAATGCCTGTGCCGCTCTGCGCTGAGACTTATATAGGGACATGGGGGACAGGGTCACATGTTCATGTCACATGGTGACCCCGCCCCCTTGCGATGTCACAGTCCCAGCATCCTCCGGGACTGTGACAACACAAGGGGGCGGGGTCACCATGTGACATGTGCATGTGACCCTGTCCCCCATGTCCCTATATAAGTCTCAGCGCAGAGCGGCACAGGCATTCCGGGCAGAGACAGCGTCGGGTCAACATCGGAAGAAGAAGAACAAGAAGAAGAACAAGAAGAAGGACAAGAAGAAGGAGAAGGCGCCGGCGGCGCGGAAGACGACGACCGCCGCAAGAACAGAAGAGACCCCCGGAAGACCCCCGAAGGCGGATCGAGACCCCCAGACGACGGCGGCGACGACGAAGAAGGTAGCCGGACTCCCCCCGCTCGTGAAAGAGCTAGGTAAAAGAGCAGAAGAGAGCGGAGGAGTCCGGCGAGAAGACCCCCAAGACGGAAGAAGACCCCCGGAGCAGTGCAATAAAATATTTTTTCAAAAGTGTGTGTGTTTTTTGTACTTTACATTTTACACCTTAGGTGAATGGGTAGGGGTACATCGTACCCCATACTCATTCACATAGGGTGGGGGGCCGGGATCTGGGGGCCCCCTTATTAAAGGGGGCTCCCAGATTCCGATAAGCCCCCGCCCGCAGACCCCGACAACCAACGGCCAGGGTTGTCGGGAAGAGGCCCTTGTCCTCATCAACATGGGGACAAGGTGCTTTGGGGTGGGGGGCCGCACGGCCCCCCTTTCCCCAGGGCACCCCCCATGTTGAGGGCACGCGGCCTTGATACGGCTCAGGAGGGGGGGGGCGCTCATTCGTCCCCACCCCTTTCCTGGCCTGCCAGGCTGCGTGCTCGGATGAGGGTCTGACTTGGATTTGGGGGGAACCCCCACGCCGTTTTTTCGGCGTGGGGATTCCCTTTAAATCCATGCCAGCTTGCGGAGCTAGCGCGGCGGCATTTACTGCCTACGCTAGCTACGTAACCTGAAGTTACGTTCGAAATGAACGGACTGCTCCGTGTGTGGGCAAGTCCGTTCATTTTCAAAAGTCCCGCGGACTTTTGGCCGGCGGATTATCCGCTGGAGAAGTCCGTGCGTGTGTGGGCAAGTCCACACCCTCGGAAAGTCCAGCGGACCTAGCTGGAAAGTCCCGCGGGATTGTCCGCTGGACTAGGTCCGCCGGCAAAAGTCCGCACGTGTGTACGCGGCATTAGTCTGATTCCCAAATATTTAAGCGAATTGGTTTCCCATCTAAATTTAAAATTTCTTTTGAGCCGGTCAAGGTTGGCAGAGGGGATACTTAGATTGAGGGCTTCTGATTTGGATTGATTTATTTTAAAGTTGGAAATGTATCCGAATGTTGAAAAAATGTTCATAAGGTTTGGGAGTGTTATATGTGGCTGCGTCGTAAAGAATAAGAGATCATCTGCATATGCGGCCATCTTATACTCTCTATTATGTACATTAAAACCTGTAATACCAGAGGATAGATTTATCATTCTGATAAGGGGTTCCAGCGTGAGGATGAAAAGTAGGGGTGAAAGCGGGCACCCCTGGCGTGTGCCATTGTGAATGTAGATTGGATCCGAGAGGGAGTTATTGATTTTGATTTTGGCCTGTGGGTTCCTATAAAGGGCTCTGATCCAATTTAACATATTACCTCCCAGGCCTATATGTGTACAGGTTGCAAACATATATTCCCATGAGACCCTATCGAAGGCCTTCTCGGCGTCTATGGAAACCAGAAGGCCCTCAATTTTTTGTTGACGTGCGTAATGAATCAGGTTCAGGGATTTCGTTATATTGTCTCTGGCTTCTCTGCCTGGCATGAAGCCTACCTGTTCTGGTCCTATGATTTTAGAGAGTAGGGGTTTCAATCTGTTGGCTAAAATTTTTGCTAGTATTTTAACGTCTAAATTTAGAAGGGAAATTGGTCTATAGTTCGCACAGTCGGTATGGTCTTTGTCAGGTTTAGGGATAATTGCTATGTGGGCCATAAGTAAGGAGTTAGAGTTTTTGTCATGTGTGGCTAGGTGATTGAAAGCTGTGAGCATTGGTTTGGTGAGTAGAGTTGAGTATGTTTTGTAGTACTGAGATGTCAGTCCGTCTGGGCCTGGGCTTTTCCCTGTTTTTAGGAGTCTAATGGTTTCAAGGATTTCAGTCTGTGTAATGGGGGATTTCAGGATGTCGGTATCTGAAGTGTCTAAGGGGGGTATTTTACTGTCGTCTAGGAAATTTTTGATCACTTCTTCTCTGGAGTGTTGTATGTTTATAGGTTTGTGTTGTAGGGGTAAGTTGTAGAGCTTAGAGTAGAACTCATGGAATAGGGCAGCTATTTTTCCTGTATTATGTTCTAAAGTGTTTGTTTTATTCCTTATGGCATGGATATGTTTGGCTGTTGTTGCGTCTCGCAAGGCCCTGGCTAGCTGTTTCCCGCTCTTATCGCCATGTTCATAGAATATGCTCTTCCGAAAGAACAGGGCTTTTTGTGTTTGAAAGTGTAGGATTTCTGAGAGTGATTTTCTACACTGTGCGAGTTCGTCAGCTGTTTCGGATGCGAGAGATTGTTTGTGTTGAGATTCTAGTTTTGCTATTCTCGTGGATAAGTCTAATATAGTCTTAATTCTTTCTTTCTTCTTTCTGGAACCCCATTTTATAAATTCCCCTCTAATGACGCTTTTGTGAGCTTCCCAATTGTTTAGAGGGTTTGTATCGGAATCTGCATTGTTGCTAAAATATGTGTTGATGGCACTATGGATGTCATCATATATGATTTGGTCTGTGAGGAGTGATGCGTTGAGCCTCCAGTTAAAAGTAGGGCGTTTGGTCGTGCCTAGTTTGAGGGATAAGGCAGTGGGGGCGTGATCTGATATTGAGATAATGCCTATATCCGCCCTTTGTATGCTTGTCAAGTCTCGTTGGGAGATAAAGATTAAGTCGATTCTTGAGTAACGTTTGTGTGGGGGTGAGAAATATGAAAAATCTCTATCGGTAGGGTGGGTTGTCCTCCATGAATCAACTAAGTTTAGGGATTGCAGTGCAAGTTTAATACGCTTCAAAATTCTGTAGGATACATGGGTGTATCCCGTTGAGGTATCTTGCAAGGGGGAGAGAGGGACATTAAAGTCGCCACCTAAAACAATACAGCCCTCAGCGAACCATTTAAGTTCGCCGATAATTGTGTTGCAAAAGGTGATATGTGCTTTATTCGGGAAGTAGACGTTTGCCAGGGTTATTGGGGATCCCTCCCAAAAGCCTTTCAAAAAGATGTACCTGCCATCTGGGTCTATGAGTTGGTTTGTCAGTTCAAATGGAGCGTTTTTGTTTATGAGGATTGATACCCCTTTAGTCTTAGCCAGAGGGTTGGTCGCATGGTAAGCTCTAGGGAATAAGTTGTTGGTAATTTTAGGTATATTTTGTCCTTTAAAGTGTGTTTCTTGAAGGTAGACTACTAGCGGTAGTAGTCATTTTCGATGGGAGGGTAAGTGGGGGAGGATAAGGTACCTGGGCTGGGTAAGTGAGGGGAAGGGGTACAGAAGAAGAAAAGAGAGTAGAAAGAAGAAGGGGAAGAGAGGGGGTAGGACAGATAGTGTTGTGATCGAGTCTGGTTCAAACAGGTGTTAACCTGTCGATTGAACCTGTAGGGAACGTTATTAACTAACGTCTTTAGTGACCCTGGGGGGTTGGTGGGAGGCACGCCCGTGGGAGTCTGAGACGAAGGGTGTTTTTGTGTGTGACTCCGGAGTTAAGGCGTGTCGAGGGGACCTATTTAATGTGTTTATTATTTTATCTGTCTCTTAGGCCTTGAATTTGTTAAAGTGGTCTACGTTGGTTCGGGGTTTTATCAATTTATGGGGAGTAAACTATAGTGATATCAGTCCCTTAACTTCGTAAATTCCAATATTGGAAAACAGATGGGATAGTGTTTATAACTTCTAGGTCTAACATCCTAGTGTAAAAAATCATGTGAAGAATCATGTAAAGCGTTACAACTTACAACTTAGCTTCGCGTCCTATGTCTCGGCGGTGGGTCCACCACTCAACAAACCCACCAAAGAGACACCCAACGACGAAGGGCAAATAAAAACTCAAAAATACAACAATTTATGAACTTCTAAGGAAGCTCTCCTGTTGGGTAAAGAGATGTCAGCAACCTTATTCAGAAACATTGCGTTGTGAGCCCTGGTGTGGCATAGAGGATTCAATATATGCCACGGGTACAGCAATACAGTCAATGTACTATACATCATACTGGTGGTAAAGATACCAGCAATAGTTCTTTCCTGTAAGTTTGTTGGGGGGTAGTTTATTACCCATTAGTCTTTCCCATTATCTTGTGTCTTCATCTTTGGGTATTCAGGTAGAAATAATGGGGGCAGGGGATAAAACACATCAAAAATCAAAAACCAGGGGGTAAAGCACATTGAATGCCCTAGGAGTTTACCCTCGGCTCTGGAGGGGAACCAGTTTTCGTTCAATATATTGAGTGTTCTGTGGGGTGGTCTCAATACCGGATCTCCTTTGTGTATTGGTGTTAGGTATAGGGTACGACAAGATAGAAGACTATGTGGGCATTTGTTGAAAATGTATGGAAGTGGGTGAGACCCGTGTTGGATGAGGTGTAAAAAGGAGACCTGAGAGGATCTGCAACATTGTGGAACGAAAGTTCGTTGACAGGTTGCTTCTGCATGTGTGTTCATCTCGGGGTGTCCTGTCTCATATAGCATAAGAACCCGGGCTGAGGAAATACATTCCTAGTAGGTATGTACTACTGTTGCATTCGTCTATATTGGTACTAACCTTTTTTTTGTGAACACAGTAATTCTTGTATTGCACCTCCATTGGGTATCAAAAAAAAAGGTGGGAGACAAAGAGCAGATTAAATTCCCATCCTGTGGAATAAGCATAAAGTTATAGGCATGACAAAAAGAGTACCATAAATTCCGTATTGCCTGGGTGGGTATTAATGTAAACTCCATGAGAGTAAGGTATCAGCCTCGTATGTCATCTTCTTAGCAGAAGTCCCGTGTTTGATCCCTCTTGTGGGGCGCTAGTGGTAAGGAATGTTTAAAGCACATACATGCAAGGTGCAATGATAGTTCTGCATATCATCATATCCAGACACATTTCTTGACCCCCCAAAGAGATTAAATAAATAAATTAGGACGAATGTGAGTTTTGAAACAATTGGAGCCCCACCTACCTATTTTTTAAATGTCATCATTGGACATTCCACTCTGCGCCGCCACAGATGCTGCTCCGATTCGAAAGGAATGCAATGTAAACTTGAATTTTTTTAAACCCAAAACACCAAGACATTTTTTAAAAACAGCATCGAACTGAAACTTGGTAAGCGGGCTACCATCCTTATGTGACAAAAAATTACCTGCAAACGGAGGGCACATAGCTGCATATTGACGCAGCGTAATTAACAGACAAATAATCTCTTCATTACAAGGAGAGAGCCCTAACCACTGACCTTTGCCTAATTGATCTGTTTTATATCTATTAATAAAAATCTTAACTGTATTACCATGAAAAACAATGTGATCTTTTTGTATACCAGACAAACTAAGTTTATTAGGAGGAATTAACTCTGAAATCCTTAATGGCCCAAAAAAGACAACAAAAGCTATTCTAAAAAGTAGTGCTTCAAATGTAGAAAAACAAATAGACAAAGTACTCCTACAAATCTTTTAAAAAATTTCCAAAGGTATAGGTCTCCTATCATCTGGTGTATACCTCTCCTTCTTATAGCCTTTCAAAGTCTGCTTAACCAAAAGATAACTGTTACAAGCAGGAAGCTCCTGAAGGGGTAAAAAGAAAGAAATGCCAGCTAATATTTTGCCTATGTGACTAGGGGCACAATTCTGGCACATTGAGGATTCCAAAAATATTAACTGGTTTCTGACCGGCTTTAATGCAGATTTACTGCGGCAGAATGGCTCTCCTGGGTGAAATCCCGTATGGGTATGTCCTTCCCTATAGCGGCCACCAGAGGACATGCGCCTGCTGCACAGTCGCCGCCGACCATGTTCGATCGTGTGCATGAAAGCCAACACAGGGATTTGTGTGTGTAAACTCACAAATCCCTGTGCTGTCAAGGGAGAGGAGACATATTGTTTGTTCCTAGTAAGTAGGAACAACGATATGTCTCCTCCCCTAGTCAGTCCTATCCCCATAGAGTTAGAACACACTGAGGGAACACACATTTAACCCCTTGATTGCTCCCTAGTGTTAACCCCCTCACTGCCGGTGACATTTACACAGTAATCAGTGCATTTTTATAGCACTGATCGCTGTATAAATGTCAATGGTCTCAAAAATGTGTCAAAAGTGTCCGATCTGTCCGTCTTAAAATTTCAGATCACCACCATTACTAGTAAAAAAAATTATAATAATAAAAATGCCATAAAAATGCCATAAATCTTTCCCAAAGTTTGTATAACTTTTGCGCAAACCAATCAATATATGCTTATTGCGATTTCTTTACCAAAAATATGTAGAAGAATATATATTGGCCTAAACGAATGAAGACATTTTTTATTTTTTATTTTATTTGGGGGACATTTATTATAGCAAAAAGTAAAAAAACTGAACATATATTATCAAATACTTACCGTAATTTTCCTTTCCTGATGGACTCCATGGCAGCCTACATGTGGGTTAACCCTGCCTCCTCTCCAATGCTATAGGACACCATACCCATAAGTTTGAACTCACTGCTAGGGAATGCGTTCTGTAACTAGCCAACTCTTTTGACCAAATGGGGGGGGGGGGGGACTCCGTCTGCCATGGAGTACATCAGGAAGGGAAAATTACGGTAAGTATTTAATAATACATTTTCCGTTTTCCTGACAGACTCCATGGCAGCCTATGTGTGGGAAATAACTAGCCAGACCACACGGGGTGGGTATGCTGAACAAAAAAGATTTAATTTGCCCCGTCAACCGACAGGATTCTTAAACCAGAATTCACAGAAGATAGAGAAGCAGGCTCTATACAGTAATGCGACATAAAGGTATTAATTGGGGCCCAAGAGGCCACTTTGCAGATGACGTCTGGAGCCACGTGCCGGGCTGCTGCCCATGACGCTGCTATACCCCTGGTGGAGTGTGCCGTCACCGCCTCTGGAGGAGCCAAGCCCTTAGCTCTATAAGCCTGCTGAATGGAATCAATCGTTCTGGTTGAAGCTCGGTTCCCTCTGTTACTGCCAGAGTACAGAATGAACATGTATTCAGAACGTCTAAAGGAGGAAGTAGCTTACAGGTATTCCTTCAGTATTTCACCAATATCCAGAGGATGAACCTCGGTAGATCCTGGAGACCTGAATTTAGGCAGGACGATTTCCTTGTTCTCATGGTACACTGAAGAGACTTTCGAATTTGAGCCGAGCATAGGGATGAGGACCACTTCTCTTTCGGATAACTGGAATTTTCTCCACAGGAAGAGAGATGGTGCTTTCCACCATGTGGAACTGGGCCCCCAAGTAGATCAGGCACTAGACTGGTACTAGATGGCTTTTCTCTAGGTTTAGGAGCCACCCGAAGTCGATCAGTGTGGAGATAACCTGCTCCTTGTGCATCAACAATTGCTCCTTGTCCTGGGACAGCATAAGGAGGTTGTTGAGGTAATGGTACAAGCTTATCCCTCTTGTTCTGATGAGAGCCACCACAGCCATGTATAACCTTTGAATAGACTTGAGGTAAAGTTGTCAGCCCGAATGGGAGGCAGGTAAACTGCAGATGTTCTTGCCCGACTTGGAACCAGAGGTATTTGCGGAATTCCTCTGCCACCGGCACATGGAAGTAAGCATCTTTTAGGTCAATTGAGATCAGCCAATCGCCTGGCTGCATAGCTTGTTGGATGGTAGACAGGGTCTCAATTTTGAACCTTTCGTACTTCATGAATTTATTGAGGTAATTAAGATCTATCAATGGACGCCATAAACCGTTTTTCTTCTGAACTAAGAAGAGGGGGGAGTACACCCCTTGGAACTCTTCATCCTTTGCGACTGGTACCACCGCTCCTTTTGCTTTCAGCAAATCTACGTAGGATAGTAACACCTGCTTCTTTTATTCTGACCGTGGGAGCAGGTGTTGGAAATAAATATGGGGGAGGAATACTGGTGAAGGACCATGTGGGTGTAAAGAGTTTTGAAGGATTACCAGAGGAGACTCTTCATCAGCCGGAGACTGTGAAATGGCTGGGAAAGCTTCAGGAAAGAACTCATTCAAGAAGTACAGCAGGTAGCTGTGTATAAAGCTTAAGGAATTCAGTGGGTAGCTGTGAGCTAAGCTTGAAGAAGTACAGCAGATAGCTGTGAGTAAAGCTTGAGGAATACAGCGGGTAGCTCTGAGTTGAGCTTGTTGCTATAGGAGACAACAGTTGCTATGAAATACAGATTGCTGCATTCAGCTTAAAGGCCCTTTTTTCTGTATTGCTGTCATTTGCTATTGCATTTGCCTAAGGGTGTCCTGTGCCCCACCCCTCTCTCCAACAGTTCCTGTTAACATAAATAAAATCTTTTTTCATTTTTAAAAGTGACTGGCGTCCATCTTTCCACCTTGCACTACACCCACAATGCCTAGCAACCTGCACCCTGAATAGGAATGTCAGCCCTCCCTGACTCTTGGAGTCACCATCAGGCCTCTGGAGGTTGGGGAGAGCGCTACACTTTATTACAACAAAGACCTAACAAGTACCCTCTTTATCTCAAGCATCCTCTAAAATGTGTATCCAGACCCTCTAAAGACATCTCTATCTGTGTTTTCCAAACAATTCCCTGATTCCTCCTTATAAAATTGATTTTTTTTTTAAATACTTTTTTTCTACATTTTCTAAATGTTAAAATCAGTTGCTGTATGTTGAATCGTATAGGCAGGAGGACATCCTGAACCTTTAAAAATTACTTACCTAGGTTTATACACCACCTATTGAGAATCTGGTACATTCAGCTCAGACTCAGCTTGCTGTCCATGGCATAATGTACCACATCACTCCCTCTACTAACCTGCCTAATGTGCATTAGAACTACACCACTATATTTTTCTTGCCATTAGGCAATATCAGACAACTGCTGCATTAACCCTTTCAGCACAGAGGAAGAAATATTTTTAACCCTGTCAACAAAGTGTTTTCAAAATCCCTGTTTTGATTGGGTGTTATTTGATCTGAATTCTGCTGTCAACTCTAAAAATGTTCAACCACAAATCTGCGTTCCTTCCACTACATAAAGCTTTTGAGCACCTTTCAATGCTTCCTCCATTTAATAGCCTTGTTGTTTCTTTGGATTCAGCATCTTTAGTCTTGCTCCTCTAGAAGTCCATGTTTGTATACTCCATTCCAGTCTCTTCTTACCTCCTTAACTGCTTCTCTGAGCTAACCAATTTTCTACCCCCTTTTCCATCTTGTATTTCAATCTTGCATATCTTTTCTCATTACACTCTAATTTTGCCCATTTTATATTTCTCTTCTCTATCTCCATGCCCTCCCTCAATTACAGACAAAGCTTCTTAAAGTAGAAAAAATTAATGTTTTCTTTTCCCATTTGGACAGAGTAAGGGATTTTAATAACCCATGTCAGTTTTGTGTCCTGTTTGGGGAGATTTTACTTCACTTCCTGCCCAATAGCCAAAACAGGGAGTGAGATCAAATTTCTCCAAAGTGAATAAATCCCTGGTTGTCACAGGACTAGTGTCTTCATTGGAAGATGTCCCTTCTATTCCATTCTGTCCTGGTGAGAACACAAAATTTGTGAGGGAGGAGGGGAGAGGGGGGCAGAGGAGAGATGTGGATGACAGAGGCCAGTAAACTGACCCTGGTGTCAGGGCTCAGCAGCCATGATGAATGTCTTTCACAGCAGGGACACCCACAGGGAGTTCCTTATAGTATTCACCAGAGGCACATGTGACAAGATGACAATCGGCAGTGCTGACACAAATTGTGCAGCCAAATTCCACCCATTGTCCCTATCAGGTAGCCGGTCCAGAGAAATGATTTGCAGCTGGAGAAGTTTATTAGCAGCAAAATGGAAAATAGGTCAATTCTAAATAAAGCACAGTGCATTAGTAAACCATTTGTCATCCAATTAGGGTTTAGGTCTACCTAAAGTATAACTAAAGGCAAAACTTTTTTTATTTATTTATTTATTTTTTTCAATTTAGTGGAGATAGATTAGAATACCTGTCATTTTTTTTTTAATTGCTGTCTATGCCCCTGTTAGGGAAATTCACTCAATATTTGTCCCATTTACCATTATCACTGAAAGTGAAAGAAACTCACAAATTTTGGGTTCTCACCAGGACAGAAGGGAAATCTTCCTATGGAGACACTAGTCCTGTGACAACCAGGGATTTATTAGAAATTTGATCTCACTCCCTGTTTTGGCTATTGGACAGGAAGTGAACTAATATCTCCCCAAACGGGACACAAAACTGACATGGGATTTAAAAACCCTTACTCTGTCCAAATGGAAAAAAAAAATGTCTTAATTTCTGCTTTAACCGTTTGCCGACCAACCGACATCATTGTACTGCGGCAGGTCGTCACATTTGCGCGAGCCGTCGTAGCTATACGTCGGCTTCTTTAAGCGGGATAGCAGGCGTGCCAATGCTAGTGGCCGATGGCTGCGATGACCGCCGGCCACGAGCGGTCACGGGCACGAGTGGCAGAACAGGGACGTGTGTGTGTGTAAAACACACAAATCTCTGTTCTGTTCTGTGAGGAGAGACAGATCGTGAGTTTCTAATAGCTAGGAACCACGATCTGTCATCCCCTCTAGTCAGTCCCCCCCCTACATTTAGAACGCACAGTCGGGGAACACAATTAACCCCTTGATCGCCCCCTAGTGTTAATCTCTTCCCTGCCAGTGACATTTATACAGTAATCAGTGCATTTTTATAGCACTGATCGCTGTATAATTGTCAATCGTCCCAAAAATGTGTCAAAAGTGTCCGATTTGTCCTGCATAATGTCACAGTCATGAAAAAAATCGCAGATCACCGCCATTACTAGTAAAAAAAATAATAATAATGAAAATGCCATAAATCTATCCCCTATTCTGTAGACGCTATAACTTTTGCATAAACCAATCAATATACGCTTATTGCGATTTTTATTACCAAAAATATGTAGAAGAATACATATCGACCTAAACTAAGAAAAAAAATAGCTTTTTAAAAAAAAAATGGGGATATTTATTATAGCAAAAGGAACAAAATATTGTGTTTTTTTTTTTTTCAAAATTGTCGCTCTTTTTTTTGTTTATAGTGCAAAAAATTTAAACCGCAGAGATGATCAAATACCACCAAAAGAAAGCTCTATTTGTGGATAAAAAAGGACGTCAATTTTGTTTGCGTACAGCGTCGCACGACCACGCAATTATCAGTTAAAGCGACACAGTGCCGTAATGCTCTGGTCATTGAGCAGTCAAATATTCTGAAGTGGCTTTGTGTATAATTGAGGGAGGGGCATGTATTGCCCACCCCCAATCTTATCTGCTGAGCCAGCGCTTGGGCTCAATTTTTGCTCTAGTGCATATCACTCCTAATTGCCTTGCAATTAATCCCTACACCTATGGGGACAATTAAGTTTAACACAGTAGCACATAATTGAAAATCATCAGCTCAATGCTCCAAAAGTGTCTAACTGTCACTACTACTTGCAACTGCATATGCAGCAATTGCTAGGAGTTACATGCAGAGTAATCATGACAATGATCGCTATAACCTTCTGATGTTTCCTTACTATTTTTCTTTTGTTGTTTGTTGCTTCTAGGGTTACCCCCTTTAGAATCGCCCTTTTGTTTTAGTCCCGGTTCGCACTGATGCGAAGCGAATTCTGTGCGGATTCCGCACATCATCCAAATTGCAGCCCGTTCATGCTACGGGTGTGTATTTTGAGTGACTTGACAAGGCTCGTTCGAGGGAAACACGTTGTCATGGTGATCTTCTGATTGGCAATTGTGAGGCATCTATCCCTCCTCCCCACTCAGCCCTCCGCTCTGACGCTGGTTGTGACGTCATCCCCAGGTTCCAGGATTCCAAACGCAGTGCAATTTGCAGAATCATATCGCATGGGTGTTCACACTCATGCGATCTGATTCTGGTGTGGCAAAAAAAATGGTCCTGCACGTTTTTGGTGCCGATTAGGTGCAATTTGAGCCATACAGAGTAATGGCTCTAATCGCACTGCTGAAGAATTAAAATGTGGTGCGATTCCTGTTTAAAATCACATGCAGCTTGCACACCGCATAGTGTGAACCGGCACTTAGGACAATTCTTTTAGGAGGCTGTTCATGGAAATTATATTAGACATTTTATAACATTATAGCATTGTATAGGTAATGCTAACCTTTGATAAACATGGTAATTTAAAGTATCATTATGACTAGGAGTGCTGGACTTTCACAGCAACACAAATAGGCTCAAGAATGACTGTTCCTATGAATGGAAATTCTTACATGATTTTTATTCACAAAAGCGATGACCTTTTAAGCCATAACCTTCCTTTAAACACTGAGGCTTTGTCTACCTAGATGTATGTTAAACTAATTGAAGGGGAATTAACGTGCCTTACCTTAAGTGACTAGAGTCTGAAATATTGTACAGTTTGGACTAAGACTGAAGCATGCTTCACCATGTGGTATAATTTTCATAGAGAAGCCGTAAAAGCAATTTTCCAGTTGTGTAGGTGTACAGCCCGTAAGCTGTGCACATCAGCCAGTCTTGGGCATCTCAAGAGGTCCTGTCATTAAGCCAGCCAGTGACTCATGTCTCAGGAGGGCAACAGATGATTGCAGTGGCTGGGGAATGAAAAACATTACATTCCTTTAGTTTCCACAACTATCATTAGAGAGTGGAAAGCCAATATATAGTGAATAATGCTGGAAATTCGTTTTTTTTTTTTTTCATTTGTGCAATGACATCTGCGGAGATCTATGGAGATCTCTTAAGCCCACTTTGTGGCATCTCAGGATAACTAACCAATTGTTCAGGGAAGAGAGTCTGCTGGTGGATGGAATTTTCCTTTTTTTATTTTTTCATTAGGGCCAGTTCACACCACATCCAATCCAGTGGGTTTTTGTTCTGCATCAAAAAGTAGGTTATATGGTTTCCAATGGCATAGTTCACACCAGTGCAGTCAGTTCCAGGGCTTTTTAGAAAAAAAAGTAGAACATGATGCATTTTTCCTGCACTGGCCTGTACTAGAATGCAGTAAAACGCATCAAAAATGCACTGAAAAGCACTGGAACGCATAAAAAATGCACCGGACCCTGTGTAAAAACAGAAAAAATAAGAAAAAAAGCACCTGGAATTCATCCGCAAACGCACCAAAAATGCACCAGAATGCATCAAAAATTCACTAAAACCGAGCATGCAGAAATGCAGCCGGAATGGATCTGGAGTGTGTTTTTGTGGTGTGATCCGGCCCTTTGTTTTTGATAGGTAAATTCAGTTGCCACACTGTAGTCACTGTGGCTGTAATGTTGGCTAGGGTAAAAGCATATAACCCAAAATTGGTGTAGCGTTACTTCGATGCTTTAGTGCATACCTGTGTAACACAAATCCCTACATAAAGTGCAACAGTGTAACATATACTGAACATATGCAGTTATATCATATTATAAAGTGCAACAATAGGTGAAAAACATCTGCCTTCCGTGATATAACATTATACTGTAAATATATCATATACAGTGGGGACGGAAAGTATTCAGACCCCCTAAAATTTTTCACTCTTTGTTCATTTTTTTCCTCATTAAATGTACACACAGCACCCACAGAAAAACACAGAATTGTTGACATTTTTGCAGATAAAAAAAAAAAAGAAAAACTGAAATATCACATGGTCTTAAGTATTCAGACCCTTTGCTGTGACACTCATATATTTAACTCATGTGCCGTCCATTTCTTCTAATCATCCTTGAGATGGTTCTACACCTTCATTTGAGCCCAGCTGTGTTTGATTATACAGATTAGACTTGATTAAGAAAGCCACACACCTGCCTATATAAGACCTTACAGCTCACAGTGCATGTCAGAGCAAATGAGAATAATGAGGTCAAAGGAACTGCCTGAAGAGCTCAGAGACAGAATTGTGGCAAGGCACAAATCTGGCCAAGGTTACAAAATAATTTCTGCTGCACTTAAGGTTCCTAAGAGCACAGTGGCCTCCATAATCCTTAAATGGAAGATGTTTGGGATGACCAGAACCCTTCCTAGAGCTGGCCGTCCGGCCAAACTGAGCTATCGGGGGAGAAGAGCCTTGGTGAGAGAGGTAAAGAAGAACCCAAAGATCACTGTGGCTGAGCTCCAGAGATGCAGTCGGGAGATGGGAGAAAGTTGTAGAAAGTCAACCATCACTGCAGCCCTCCACCAGTCGGGACTTTATGGCAGAGTGGCCCGACAGAAGCTTCTCCTCAGTGCAAGACACATGAAAGCCTGCATGAAGTTTGCTAAAAAAAACACCTGAAGGACTCCAAGATGGTGAGAAATAAGATTCTTTGATCTGCTGAGACCAAGATAGAAGTTTTTGGCCTTAATTCTAAGCGGTATGTGTGGAGAAAACCGGGCACTGCTCATCACCTGTCCAATATAGTCCCAACAGTGAAGCATGGTGGTGGCAGCATCATGCTGTGGGGGTGTTTTTCAGTTGCAGGAACAGGACGACTGGTTGCAATCGAGATAAAGATGAATGCAGCCAAGTACAGGGATATCCTGGGTGAAAACCTTCTCCAGAGTGCTCAAGACCTCAGACTGGGCTGAAGGTTTACCTTCCAACAAGACAATGACCCTAAGCACACAGCTAAAATAATGAAGGAGTGGCTTCACAACAACTCCGTGACTGTTCTTGAATGGCCCAGCCAGAGCCCTGACTTAAACCCAATTGAGCATCTCTGGAGAGACCTAAAAATGGCTGTCCACCAACGTTTACTATCCAACCCGACAGAACTGCAAATGGCTGCAATATAACAAAGAGTGAAAAATGTAAGAGGGTCTGAATACTTTCCATCCCCAATGTATATAGTTTAATGTATATCAGTGTGGCATGCATTTGTATTAAGCCCCCTTTACTCTCATATCCCTAAGGCTGCTTTCACACTGAGGTGGGTGGGCGCCGGCAGTAAAGCAACGCTATATTTAGCGACGCTTTACCGTTGTTTTAGCGGCGCAGTTTTAGCCCCCGCTAGTGCTGCAGCATCGCTTTGCCGGCGGGTTTGCAGCGCTGCCCCATTGTTTTCAATGGGAAGGGGCGCTTTAGGAGCGGTGAATACACAGCTCCTACAGTCGGTAACACAGAGAACAGTCATTCATTGAAAGTCATTGATATAAAAAAAAGTCATTGATAAAAAATAAAAAAAAAATAAAAGCGTGGGGGTCCCCCCAAATTCAATTACCAGGCCCTTCAGGTCTGCTATTGCTATTAAGGGGAACCCCGGCCAAAAAAAAAAAAATGGCGTGGGGTCCCCCTCAAAATCCATCCCAGACCCTTATCCGAGCACGCAACCTGGCAGGCCGCAGGAAAAGAGGGGGGGACGAGAGCGCACCCCCTCCCTCCTGAACCGTACCAGGCCACATGCCCTCAACATTGGGTGGGTGCTTTGGGTTCCCCCCCAAAGCACCTTGTCCCCATGTTTATGAGGACAAGGGCCTCATCCCCACAACCCTGGCCATTGGTTGTGGGGGTCTGCGGGCGGGGGGCTTATCAGAATCTGGAAGCCCCCTTTAACAAGGGGACCCCCAGATCCCGCCCCCCCCCCGTGTGAAATCATTTCACCAAAAAAGTGTCAAAAATTTAAAAAATGACAGGAGACGGTCTTTGACAATTCCTTTATTAAAATCTTCTTTCTTCTGGTCTTCCTTCTTCCTTTCTTCATCCTTCGGTTTCTTCATCTTGTACTTCCGGCATCTTCTTCCATCTTCTTCTTCCATCATCTTCTTCCTCCGATCCGCTTCTTCTTGCTCTGGTCTTCTCGTCCGGCATCTTCTTCCATGGCGTCGGTGTCTCTTCTGGGCCGCTCCGCGCAATGGGAGGCTCCCGCTGTGTGAGGCTTTGCTGCGTCTGACAGGTCTTTTATCAGCTATTATAGAATAGGGATTTGGAGGTCTGGTCCCCAGCCAGAACCACCAGAAGGGGGGAGCTAGCGGACTATCACGGTACGTTTTGAAAATAACATATAAATGAATATTTAGACAGATATATAAAAAATATACATCAATTTATTAATACATAAACAATGTCAACAATAGAAACAGGTACATGTGGTGGGGTTGGGTTTGGAAAGGAGCTGCGCTAAAAAATGAAATATCACCAAAGTTGTGGTGTATACCCTGTGTTACACAAAGTGAATGTAAATGAGAATTGCCTATATGGCTAGTGCCTTTCTCATAGGTGTATATACAACGAGAAGCTATATGAAAACAGCCTCTGTTGGTATATCATATGATTGTGAAAAAGTAAACACCCGGCTGGGCTGTTCAAATTTCAGTGAGAATAAAAGTAACAACACCAGACTGAGTCTCTGTCAGGACTGCTGTATTCTGGTGTAAATTAATAAAATTACTTATAAGTGCAAAAAATAGTGTACATTAATGAACAGCCTACAGAGCATCTAGTAACATGTTGAAACAATTCAACCAATTGAATGTAAAGTGAATATAAACTATATAACTATAAATATAGTTAGTAAACCCTTGTGAAGGAAAAAACAAAACAAAAAATGCAAACAATAAACACCCTCCTGGGTATCCAACATTACACCAGTGACATAATGTGTATATAATCCTCAGAGTGTAAATAGAAACAATCCCAATGAATGGTTGTAATATAGCTGTTTCTCTGAAAACCTCCTATTAATTATATGTATATGCACCCTGCTAAACGTCTAGCTGGGAAAAATTGCAGACAATAATAAAAAAAAATTTTTTCCAAAAGATTAAATAAAGTGCGCAATGCAGCAAATATAGTGCGCAATACAGCAAATAAGTCCCGTATTAGTAACAGTCTCTGTGACAACTCCAAATGAATTCGAGTAAACGTGACTTGTATGACACCAAGGAAAAGTGTAGAAACCTCCACCATAGGACACACTTGTCTCCTTACCGGAACTGAATGGTCCCTTTTTTAGGGGGACCGTTCACGCAGGTGGCTCTCAACCCTAGCCAGGGGTAGACTGTAGAGAACGTCCGAAATCCTACCGACCTGGATGGCTCCTCTGAGATAACTCCCAACCTAGGATTCTCCAAATGTCTCCGCTCAGGGTCAGTCACAGTAACCAAATGCGTGTTGGAACCCAGGGAAATCAAAGAGAGCTCGCATAGCATAAAATCCAAGGGTATTTTATTGTGTAAAAACAAAGAAAACACTTACAGTGTGGCGATATAAAAAAGGCATGAAGCGAGCCGGCCGGTCTTGCAAATACAGCCCGTGGTAACGGGATCACGTCGTGCTGCGGTGGCGTCAAGACGTAGCTCCTCCCTACGCGTTTCGTCATCAAAGGACGTCGTCACGGGGCCATGTGGTGGGGTATTTCGACTAGTTTCGCTATTGCATAGCTTCTTCAAGAAGTACAGAACTTATATATGGAAAAAAATTATAAGCATGTAATGTAATAACAATAATATTAGAAAAAACATATATTTATTAAAACTTTGGGAAGGGGAAACATTTTTTTTGGATAATAACAATTACATGGCATGCAGCTTCTTACCCCACTTTCGGCTATTATGTCATTATATTCCCAACCCTCAGCAAAAGTGCTCTCCTCAGGATTAATCTCCAAAAGCTTCAATTTATCCAATGGCACTAGACAAGGATGCCTACTTTCCCCAATAATATTTTCCCTAGCAATAGATCCATTAACTGAGAAAGACAAGAGAAAGGCGCCTCTAAGTGTAGGATTTAAAAATGTTTAATTTCCCAGAAGGGTTAAAAACACTTACAAGATGTCCAGAGTGGTAAAGCATATCAATCACAGTGTAGGTGGTCCGGCATGGAGGAGGTCTCTGGCATATACAGGCTCCTAAGGCTATATGTATCCAATGTCATGGGATCATGGGGATGCCAACAGAGGAACAGCAGGGAACTCCAGGAGGACTGACAGGCCAGTCCGCAACCACGATCTCCGTCAACGGGAAGCGCAGTACCCGGAAGTGACGTCAGCGGCAGGGGACAGCAACCAGCGTGGACTGCAAACAGGAAACAGTCATCAAAAGGGGACACGTTTCGGAACATCTGATTGGTTCCTTTTTCAACCTGATAACTGTGTGAGTACAAGGAAGATTTATACTATGTGGACTGGCTTTATGGGCGGGGAATTTAAACAAATAACATTATATTATATGAGCAGAACATTTTAGCTATAAAAAGAGCGTTTTAACAATGAAAATGTTAAGAATAGGAAGGGTGACAAGGACATAATCATCATCCAAGGAAAAACATATAATTACACACAGGACAAAAAACAAAGAGAACATTTATCGATAAAAATAAAAAGAATAAAAATAAAAAAAATAAATATAAAAATAAAAATTAATATTACGCAAAGCCTTCAGGGATTTTTTCAGCTGAAAGAGGGGGATTGGCAGGATGGAAAAAATATATTTAAACGTATATTAGAAAAATATATATATATAATATATATATATATATATATATATATATATATATATATATATATATATATATATATATATATATATATATATATATATATATAAAAAAAATATTAGAAATATATTTAAAAATATATATAAAAAATTCATTAAAAATTCAATGATATCAATATATTTACCTATTATATGAACCAAATAGGTAAAAAAAACTATTTATCTGATTAAGAATTTCTTACTAAGAAAACAGCAAAAAATATATTAGGAAAGAAGGAAGTCAGAGGATAGCACTGATTTCAAAATCCTCATTTAACCCTCCAGGGGCAAGAACATTTAAAGAGAAAATCCAAAACATTTCTCTATTACAGCAATTTCTAAAATGTTCGGCTGGGGGGAGGTTCCTTGGCATTGCCTCGATAACCCAGACTCTTAAACCATCTGTGGATTTTTGATGGTACTCAAGAAAATGCCTGGGAATGCTGTGGTTATCTAAACCACCAGAGATAAAGCGGCGATGTTCACCAAAACGCTTACGTAGTGGTCTAATGGTTCTCCCTACATAAAACAAACCGCAGGGGCATGTTAGGCAATATACCACATGGTCAGTGGAGCACGTGTGGAAACCCTTGATGGAGTATGTTTTTCCTTTTACACAGAAATCCTTCTGACCATGTCTCACAAACTGACAGGTTTTGCATAATATATAAACAAAGAAACGGCGCTGGAATAGACGTGTGCAATATTGAACGAGAAAAAGAAAACACAAAAAATGTGCAGCTGCTGATAAGAAAGTGCTATAACCTTCAAAAAATGCTCAAACCAATAAAACAGCGCTGGCAAACAAAAATTGTGACAAAATAATAAATGATCCCACAAAATTGACAAACATCAATAATGTGTGTGAAGTGGTTACATGTCTGACACAAACCAATCCCATAAAAAATAAAATAAACTAGCATCAAATAATATGTGTGATAAATTATTACATAAGTGACATGATTGAATAATAACCATAAAATTATTTCATAGATACCAAAATTGAATAAGTGATCAATGTGGTAAGAAAATATATAAAAAAAAAAAAAAAAAAAAAATAATGTGAGTAAGTCCAGTTATTGTCCCAAAAAAACAAGAACCAAAATAAATGTACATATGAGCTCCTTCTTGGAATAGACTCACCGGGCTAGCAGACAGACAGAGCAGCAAAGCAGAGGGCAGATATGCAGACAAACTGTGGTTCGGCAAGTAGGCACAAAAGCAGAGCTGAATAAACAAGCCAGTGGGATGAGAGGATCCAGGGAGCGATGCATGCACACAAGGCACAGTGATGTTCTTGGAGATATTGTACCGATAATAGAAGAGAGCAAATTTTAAAGTGTTGTAGAAGGATTTTTAAAATGCGCGCTCTGCGCTACTTACAGGATGCATAAAGGAAGGCAAACTTCTCAGATACTTCCGCGGTTGCAGCTGGTTTAGCGTGCGCTCCACGGGAACAGGAAGTGGCGTCAGTGGTTAGATCCTTGGCCGGAAATTACGTTGACGCGTTTCGCCCCTCCTCCAGGGCGTCATCAAAATTTGGCATGGAGTTCCCCTTAAAATCCATACCAGACCTGAAGGGCAAGTTAATTGAATTTAGGGGGAACCCCACGCATATTTTTTTTTTTTTTTCTTATTAATGACTTTCAATGACTGTAGTATGGGGAGCCGACAATTCATTATAGCCGCGAGTGCTTTTAAAAGACATTTTTTCCTGCAGAAATTACACTTTGTGCAGGGACAGTTCTAAGCATGGGAAACATGCGCCCCTTTACAGGCATACTATACACAACCCCCAGGTACAAAATTTTAAGGAATATTACACTTTTATTGTTTCACTTTAAGCATTATTAAAATCACTTCTCCCGAAAAAACGTCAGTTTTGAAAAGTTTTTTTTTTGCATTGATACATGTCCCCTGGAGGAGGACCCAGGTCCCCAAACAATTTTCATGACAATAACTTGCATATAAGCCTTTAAAGCGTTTGAGTCCCATAGACTTTAATAGGGTTCTAAAGTTCACACGAACTTTAGGTCTGTTCGCAGGTTCTGGTGCGAACCAAACAAGGGGGTGTTCGGCTCATCCCTACCTGTCAGGAACAGCAGAAAGGAGATGCTAATCCTGAAGCAACAAAGGCCAATGTCTCCGTACAATGCTTTCCATTTGTCTGTGACGAGAGTATAATTGGGTGATAAACCGCAAGTCTTTCAGATTTGTACTACCATGAATGGAGGTATGTGAAGGGGGAACTGCGTTTTTGTAATGAGAATATGCTGTTTCCACTAGATTTACTGGAAACCCTTTGTCAAGGAATTTTGCTTTTAATGTCTCACTCTGATTGTCATAATCAACATTTCGAGTACAGTTCTAGAGCCATTAGCTGAATATATAAGCACTAATCTGGACATCAGTGGCATAAAAATAGGACAATATGATCACAAACTGGGCCTTTTTGCAGATGACATCATGTTAACCTTGACAAACCCCAACATATCTCTTTATAATGTTCAGAAATGATTAGACCAATATAGTAACTTGTCCTATTATAAAATTAATCAAAATAAATGTAATATCCTACCCATGAACCTACACAAAGCCCAAACGAAAAAACTTTCTGAGAAATACAGATATAATTGGGACGAGACAACATATCTAGGTATAAAACTTACATATCCTTTTTCCAAAGTATATGATGTAAATTTTCCAAAACTCCTAGAACAAACTAATAATGATCTGCATCAAATCCAAAAAGCTCAACTTTCATGGGTCGGGAAAATAGCAGCATTTAAGATGCAAAAATTACCCAAAATACTATATTATTTCCACACTCTTCCAATTCCGTTACCCTCCAAATTCTTTAAACAAATGAACACTAAATGAAAAAATTACATATGGAATGGAAAAAAACAAGAGTAGCATTCTCAATACTAACTGCCAACAAAGACCTAGGAGGAATGGGACTGCCAGACATTAGAAACTATCATTATGCTTCTTTATTAGACCAAATGAAATATTGGTTTACCTCTCCTAATGATAAACTATGGTTAAATATCTAAAAATAAATTACTATAGGTCATGACCTATTCGCCCTTTCTATGGCGAAGCATGTAATAACCCCAAAAATAATTGTTCCAAACCTCTTTTCTATTTAAAAAACTTTAATAGCTTGGAAACATATTCTATCTAAAACTAAAAAGAGAAACATGTTCGCTAAAATGGCATTGCCCACAAGAATAATAGACTACTGTAAAATACATCAATCAACAAAAGAATGGACCAAACAAGGCTTCCAAACTTATAATTGCCTACCAGCATACTTCAAGAGCATAGTGGAAGGGAAATTCAGCAAATGCGCACATCTAAAAAATATAATTCTTTCTGACAAAATTGATATCCCAACAGAAATATGGCAATATTTCACACACCACAAATTTCAAAAAGTAAGAGGAATTAGGCTTTTCTACAACCTTCTCTCCCCTTCTTCCCCAGAAGAAAAAAATCCCAACATGTTAAAATGGGAAAAGGACCTTTCACAAACCTTTACATGGGAACAATGGCATAAAGCCCTATTGATCACTAGTACAGCACATTGGGATAATTCACAAAAAAATCAGATGGTACCTGAAACCTTATAGATAATCCAAAATATTCCCTTCCACCTCTCCCATCTGCTGGAGGTGTGAGGAATTAGTGGAAAACCTATACCATATTCTTTGGTCATGCAAGAATGTTTCAAGTTTTTGGAACTCAGTTGCCTCCTTTATTTCAGAATTTACAGGTAATTTGACAGAACTGACACCGGCAACATCATTATTAGGATTAAATCTAGATATATACCCACATTGCTATAGAACAATAGTATCACATATCCTGATAGCAGTGAGACTTGCCATTGCCAATATGTAGAAATGCACAGAAGCTCCTAACTTGTCAAATGGCATTATAAGAATACACTCAGGCCCAATACGTGATGTTAGCATTCAAAAATGTCTCTATCTTCAAATAAAAAATGGAAAGTTTGGATAAACAACCCAAGAGCCTCCAATTATTTTACATTCCTTAAAATTTGAATATTTGGTGACCAGCTCCCACCTACAGTATGATCCCACTTAGGGTGGGTAGTAGCGGGATATCTAACTTCAGATATTGTACCTTAAAGTTATTATTACTTCTTGTTATTCATTCCCCAATAATTTTGTTATTATCTGTTCTATGCAATATGATAAGCAATACCAATTAATTGTATTCATTTATATTGGAATGTATTTTGTCAAAAATAAAAAATAAAAGTTTAAAAAAAGAGTTAATGGGAAGTTGGATGGAGCCAAATACAGGGCAATCTTAGAAGAAAACCTGTTAGAGTTTGCAAAAGACTTGAGACTGAAGCTAAGGTTCACCTTATAGCAGGACAACGACCCTAAACATACAGCCAGAGCTACAATGGAATGGTTTAGATCAAAGCATATTCATGTGTTAGAATGGCCCAGTCAAAGTCCAGACCTAAATTCAATTGAGACTCTGTGGCAAGACTTGAAAATTGTTGTTCACAGAAGCTCTCCATCCAATCTGACAGAGCTTGAGCTATTTTGCAAGGAAGAATTGGCAAAAATTTCACTCTCTAGATGTGCAAAGCTGGTAGAGACATACCAAAAAAGTTTTGCAGCTGCAATTGCAGGGAAAGGTGGTTCAACTAAGTATTGACTGGGGGGGGGGGGGGGGGGGGGGGGGGAATACAAATGCACGCCACACTTTAAACATATTTATTTGTAAAAATAATTTAAAATCATTTATCATTTTCCTTGTCACTTCACAATTATGTGCCACTTTGTGTTGGTCTATCACATAAAATCCAGTTTTTGGTTGTAACATTACAAAATGTGGAACATTTTAAGGGGTATGAATACTTTTTCAAGGCACCGTAATTAAATACATAGGTGAAATGTAAATCCTTCCATTTCTAAATTTTACAAAGACCTATTACACACAGTGCAGAGACAACTGTCTGAGAAAGTATTACCTCTTGCATCTACAGGACAGAAAGTTAAAGAAACTCCTTCTTTCTTATTATATCCAAAACTAAAAAGAAAAATGTTGGCTTAAAATGGAACTTGTCTCAAAAAGTGAAGTTTCGCTGGTTTACTCCCTCCTTCCCAGCTGACTTTTTTTGTTGGGAGGGGAGACCGAATACAGATTTTTATCAGCTCCCGCTTCCACAATCCTTGTTTAGACAAAGATGGCATCTTTTATCCTGCTCCCTCTCTTTTCACAGCCTCCTGGGACACGTCACATGTCTCAGGAGGCTGCAGGACCATTCACAAAGCACTGTGCTAGCTTGTGCATGCACAGTGGGGAAGCCAGTTGTGTTTCCTCAGGAAGCCAAAACTGGCTCCTGTATCCTAGATGGTGGCGCTGGGGACCCGCAGTGGTAAAAAGAATTGACTGCGGGAAGACAGAGCTGAACCCAAGGCACTGGTAAGTATCTGATTTTTAACAGTCAGCAGCTACAGTATTTGTAGCTGTTGACTTTTAAAATAGAAAAAACATACTGGCATTCCTCTTTAACAAACTGGCATTCCTCTATAACCTCTTTAGACTTTTGTAATGGTTTATTTAAAAAATAATAATTCAGCACCGTGCATACTAATGTCAATTACTGAATGGGTTTCAGAAATATTTGTATTGATGTAGCACCCTCCTAGTTAAAGCGGTTCTGCACTGATGTTTTTTTTTTTAATTTTTTTTTATTAATGTATAAAAATCATGTCTTGCTAACATCATACTCACTTGCAGTGATGATGCTTGTTATCCAGGTCCGTTTTTCCATCTAATCGATAGTTTAAAAAATCACTCCCGGCTGATGTCATCTTGCTTGTGAGCATTTGAAGCCCACAAGCAGCCACTTCCTTGTTACAAGGAGCACGTCCACAAATACCACCCGAAATCTCGCGAGATTTGCGGCCATCGAGCCGAAATCTTGCGAGATTTGCGGACATCGAGTCGAAATCTCGCGAAATTTGCAGACATCGCCCCTAAACCTCGCAAGATTTCGGGTCGATGGCCGCAAATCTCCCGAGATTTTGGGTCGATGGCCGAAAATCTCGCAAGATTTCGGCTCGATGGCCGCACTGACTCCTGGATCTCAGGAGACAGTGCGGCATGACGAGGATCCCCGCACAGACCCCGCCCACCCCCCCCCGCAGAGACAGAGGAAAGACCAGCAGCAATTACAAGGTAAGAAAACATTTTTTTGTACTATTTGCCATTTTTGTGGGGTCACCAGTACGGTAGTTGTAAATTGAAATCATATCCCCTCTTAACCGTCTCTTCACCAGAGAGAATAAGTTCAGTGCTTGCAACCTTTCCTCATAACTAATATCCTCCAGACACTTTATTAGCTTTGTTGCCCTTTTTTGTTCTCACTCCATTTCCAGTACATCCTTCCTGAGGACTGGTGCCCAGAACTGGACAGCATACTCTAGGTGTGGCCGGACCAGAGTCTTGTAGAGCAGGAGAATTATAGTTTTATCTCTGGAGTTGATCCCCTTTTTAATGCATGCCAATATTCTGTTTGCTTTGTTAGCAGAAGCTTGGCATTGCATGCCATTGCGGAGCCTATCATCTACTAGGACCCCCAGGTCCTTTTCCATCCTAGATTCCCCCAGAGGTTCTCTCCCCCAGTGTATAGATTGCATTCATATGTTTGCCACCCAAATGCATTATTTTACATTTTTCTACATTAAACCTAATTTGCCATGTAGTTGCCCACACCATTAATTTGTTCAGATCTTTTTGCAAGGTTTCCACATCATGCAGAGAAGTTATTGCCCTGCTTAGCTTAGTATCATCCGCAAATACAGAGATTGAACTGCTTACCCCATCCTCCAGGTCGTTTATGAACAAATTAAATAGCATTGGTCCCAGCACAGAACCCTGGGGGACCTCACTACCCACCCCTGACCATTCCAAGTACTCCTCATTTATCCCCACCCTCTGAACTTGCCCTTGTAGCCAGTTTTCAATCCATGTACTCACCCTATGGTCCATGCCAATGGACCTTATTTTGTACAGTAAACGTTTATGGGGAACTGTGTCAAATGCTTTTTCAAAATCCAGATACACCACATCTACGGGCCTTCCTTAATCTAGATGGCAACTCACCTCCTCATAGAAGGTTAATAGATTGGTTTGGCAAGAATAATTCTTCATGAATCTATGCTGATTACTGCTAATTACTAAAATCTTGTATATAGTTCCTTGTCATCCCCTCCAAGAGCTTGCATACTATTGACGTTAGGCTAACTGGTCTGTAAATCACAGGGATGTATTTTGGGCCCTTTTTAAATATTGGTGCTACATTGGCTTTTCTCCAATCAGCTGGTACCATTCCAGTCAGTAGACTGTCAGTACTTGACTGAGTTCCCTAAGTACCCTCGAGTGCAAGCCATCTGGTCCCGGTGATTTATTAATGTTACGTTTCCCAAGTCTAATTTTAATTCTGTCTTCTGTTAACCATGGTGGTGCTTCCTGTGAATTATCATGAGGATAAACACTGCAGTTTTGGTTACTGTTTCCCCCGATTCCCTCATGAAGACTGAGGAGAAGAAAAAATTCAATACCTTCACCATCTCCCCATCCTTTGTAACCAGATGTCCTTCCTCATTCTTTATGGGGCCAATATGTTCTATCCTCCCTTTTTTGTCAGGGCTGGGCTCATCCCTTCTCAGAGCTGGCCGCTCAGCTTTTGGCTAATTACCAGCTCCTATATCTCCACAGTGACTCACCTGTTGATGATATCCTGCTCGTCAGTCCTGCCTACCTAAGCTGTCCAGCCCAGATTATCTCTGCCTTCGCCTTGGTCAACATCACAGAGACTATAGCCTGCATTCCTGTTAAAGACTTGCTTGGCTGACATCCCTTCTGACTCCAGATCCTGCTTGCTGTTCCACTACACTGTTCCCTGGCATCCTGACTTTCTGGCTTGTCTGACTATCCGTTCCAGTTACCGAACTTTGGCTTGTTTTGACTACGTTTGTTTTATTTACTTTTATTATTAAAACAAGTGTGATTTAACTGTACTTCTGGCTTGGACTAATTCATGGTTTCTGACACTTTACTGTTTACATACTTACATTTCTTGTTGCATTCTTTATAAAGTCTGAATTCTGATGATCCCTCAACCTTGTATTTTTTGAAGGCCTTCTCCTTTGCTTTTATATGCATTTTTACATTGGAGTTAAGCCATCCAGGACTTTGGTTCGCTCTTTTAAATGTATTACCCAATGGGATGCATTGGCCAATGCCCTTATTTATTCTCTTCTCCATGTTCTTTGTTCCTAAAATGTTATCCCAATTTATGCCTTCTAGCAAGGTTCATTTAGGGAAGTTGGCTCTTTTGAAATTCAGTATCTTTGTATTCCCCTTATGTTTCCTATTTTTGTGATTTATACTGAAGCCAGTTGACATGTGATTGCTGTTTTCTTAAATTGCCCCGTATTTCCACATCCGTGATCAGGTCTGTATTGTTGGTAATCAGTAGATCCAGTAAAGCTTTATTTGTAGTTGGTGCGTCTACCATCTGAACCATGAAATTGTCCTGTAAGACATTTAGGAACTGGAGAGCCCTAGACGAATGTGTGGTTCCCTCCGCCCAGTCTATGTCTGGATAATTAAAATCCCCCATTATGATAACACTTCCCATCCTTGCTGCTAATCCAAATTGTGATAGGAGATCCGTCTCCCCCTACTCCCTCAGGTTACGGGGCCTATAGCATACTCCCAGTATTATTTTCCTCTTAGCTTCATCCCTTTGGAGCTCTACCCATAAGGATTCCACTCCTCCCTAGCTCCCTTAGTGATGTCATCTCTCACATTCACTTTTACATTATTCTTCATATATAGGCATACCCCTCCCCCCCTCTATCCCTGCAATAAAGGGTATACCCTTGAATGGTTGCCAGCCAATCATGAGAGCTGTTGAACCAGGTCTCTGAAATTCCCACAAAATTCAAATCCTCTTCGTACAACAGTTTCTCTAGTTTATTCATCTTGTCCACCAGGCTCCTGGCATTGGTGAACATGCCATGTAGTTTAGACTGGTCGCATACTATCCTCTTATTGGTTGTTCCAAGATTGCAACTAGGACTTGTTACTATACTTACCTTGGGTTTATGTGCTTTAGTCAACCTACCACTAATGCCCCCAATACTACCCTCTGGACTATGTTCCGCGCTGACTATCTCTACCTCTGGGCCCTCCCCAATCGCCTAGTTTAAAAACCCCTCTAACTTTTTGGCCATCTTTACTACCGGCTGATCTGCTGAAGTTGCAGTGGTGAGTCTACAGCAGGAGCTCTGCAAGTCACAGTGACCCCTGTGGAGGGATGACTATTGTACAACAAAACTGAACCAGAGCTTTCAGCAGACTTACAGAATGTTTTCAAAGAAAGTTGATCTTGCAATGGGGACTTACTGCAATTGTGCAACAAACTTGTGAAGCCTGTCAAGTCTAGCAATAGCTTAGCAAGTAATTTTCTAACTTGCAGCTCTTTTGCTTGCTATCTGGGAAGGGCTGGGCCTCAGTTACCTCCCCCTGGCTTCTAGAACTTGCTGGACAGTTCTGGAACTTAGAGGGTGGAGGAACAGAGGCTAAAGCCTGAATATATATGGAGTCTCCACCAATCTGTGGGTAGATGTTCTGGAGCCTGATCATATTGAAGTTGAGTCCAGGGTCCTGTTGCCTGGAGGGGACCCCTGTGCTGGAGGGCTCTGCCCCTGGGCAGAAGGAAGAAGCTAGTGGAAGAGAGAGAGCTGAAGACTCATCCTCCTTTCCAGCCTCAGCTAGGCTTAGCTGGAGCTACCCTCACAGTCAGGAGCTGGGTGTGTTCAGCAGGAAGCATATGCAGTAGTCATCTGGACTTCAGGATTAACTCAAGAAGGACTAAGTGAGTAACTACAATTTTTCAAAACTGCAAGCTTGGACAGAGGAGGGGCAGCAAGTGTCAATACTCTGCTAGCCTGTAACCAGGAGGCAGCTTAGAAACAGTTCACAGCCATTAAAGCTGGCCTTCACCTCTAGCTTGGGCATAGTTCCCAACTGTCTCTGATTTCAAGGGACTGTCCCTGATTTGGAACAAATTCCCCCTTCTCTCTTTCCTTCTCTTTTATCCCTTATTTTGGTCTGATCTATATAGTTGTATATAAAATGCATTATTTATCTTTCAAAAAGGGTTTCACAGTGCTAAACCTTTCATCAATTTTCTAAATTGCTGCAGACAAAAGCCAATATAAAGGAATAGCATTGGTTAAAAAAGCACTTTTAACCAATACTAATCTTTTTTTGGTATAATTCTCCTTTTAAGGGGGTGTGGCGGGGTGTTCTTAGACCATATAGATAAAAAGAGATGTAGTTGCTGATGTTTTTTTTAATTTATTTTTATTTTAATAAGTGATCAGGTGGAGAAACAGCATTACACTGATCTTCCCGGTGAATGGCTGTGCAGGTGGGCTTGTTAGCACAAGTCTGATCAATGGAAAACAGGCAGGCTTTGCCTAGCCATGCCTAGTGTTGTCAGTTTAACCACTTCAATACTGGACACGTTCATCCCTTCCTGCCCAAGCCAATTTTCAGCTTTCAATGCTCACGCACTTTGAATGACAATTGGGCAATTATGCGACACTTTACCCAAATCTAATTGCTATAATTTTTTTTTTAGACAGATAGAACTTTATTTTGGTACATTTAATGACCACTGGGTTTTATTTTTAATTTTTTGCTAAACAAACAGAAATTTAAAAAAATATTTTTTTTCTTAGTTTCTGTTATAAAATTTTGCAAATAAATACACTTTTCTTCTTCACTGATGGATGCTGATGAGATTGCACTGAGCAGATGTGATTGGCTCTTTACGGCAATCTATGATCAGCTGTTTCCTAAGGACACAATGGTCACAGAGCACACCGATCCACACGGTCATTTTGGTCTGATCTATATAGTTGTATATAAAATGCATTATTTAGGTTTCAAAAAGGGTTTCACAGTGCTAAACCTTTCATCCAATTTCTAAATTGTTGCTGACAACATACATACATACATACTTTTACTAATAGGTGTCCCTTATTCCCATCTCAAAAAGTTGGGAGGTGTGAGCTTGGATCCAAAGTCAGCCAGGTGCATCAGCATTTCCTTACAGATCAGCACCTACACTCAACAGTTGTGACTTTTTTTTGTTATTGAGTTAGCTGATCCATCAATCCTATGGGAGGACAGCATATGGACTTTAATTCCTAGCAGCCAGGGACAGTATCAAGTCCTCAAGTTTATTTTCAAGTTTCACAATGGTGTGGTGGGCATCCCATGCTTCTATTTCCCATCCAAGATTTACCTCCTAAATAAACAAAAACACAACAAAATACCTTGGACTAGTTCTTGAAGTCTGTGCAAATGTTGCTAAAATTCCTGTTGCCTGGCTGTATGTGTAAGGGAGGGCCCAAAAATCAAGCAGCCCTTACATGGTTAGTGCTAACCAAGGAAATCATTAAGGTAAAAGAATATATAAATGAGCACAAATTCATTATAAAAAAGGAAGGGGGGACAATATTTAAGCGATGGCTCTTATTTCAGACCATACAGGAAAGAGCAAGGTCAAACTATCTTGTTGCTCCAAAACTCCATGTAAAAACGCCAAATGTCAGTTCCTTCGTTTAGGCCTGGGTGACGTCACTCAGCCTCACTGCAGAAATTCTCAGTTTCCCAGGAGCCCACAATGAAGTGATTTTATCTGACTTTTTTCTCCTAAACTATTTTTATTCGTTTTGACTTGATGTTTTACATGGTGGGGTGGAGGTTACTACATAGCAGTGCTTTGGATTTTCATGCAAGGTCTGTTTTAAGAGACACTGGGGGAGCTTTACTAAAACTGGAACATGCAAAATCTGGGGTGCAGCTCTGCATAGAAACCAATCAGCTTCCAGATTTTATTGTCAAAGCCTGGCCATACACCTATAGATTATCTGCAGATTTTCTATGGTTAGATGGAAAAAGTGGGGGATTCCTCCATCCACACAGTTTAGCGAACCTGGAGAAATCTGTTGCACTTTTTCCATATAACCATAGAAAATCTGCAGATAATCTATAGGTGTATGGCCAGCTTTAGGCTCGATTCACATCTATGTGTTGCTTTTGAGCGTTTCTGCTGTTTTTTTTGCTGTGCCTTCTGCTTTTTTGTAACTGCGTTTCTACCGTGATTTTACAGTGATTTTTCCGCGATTTTCCTTTTGCGATTAGTTTTTTTATTTTTATTTTTACATTCACTGTATATAGCAGCTTGCTAAGGAGCGGGTCAGGAAGCCAACCGCCGCATCCTTAGCAACGGATGAGTCATCAGCTGTCAGCGGGCTTCCCCGCTGACAGCTGAATGTAAAAAAAAAAATCGCTGGCTAAGAATAAGTTGCCACTTATTTTGTTTTGTCATGGTTTTATTTCTGCATAATATCTGGTTACTTCTGTATGAATTCATATCTTTAAGTCTGCTACCATTCAATGAGGGAAAAAAAAGTAAGATGTGCTTGAGCATAGGGATGAGGACCACCTGGTCCGGAAAAAACGTCAGAAAAGGTTCTTTATGACCTAGGGACCCGATCTGAGACACCAATCTCAGACACCCTTTTAGCCGAGGTGATGGCTACTAGGAAAGCGACTTTTGCAGAAAGGTCTTTGATAGAAAGCGGGGAAGACCCCATGGTACTGAGTCCAGACAGTGAGTCGAGAACCAGAAGAAGGTCCCATTTGGGGAATATTGGCCTTCTTTGTGGCCTGAGTCTTGACACCCCACGGAAGAACTGCCGGATTAAAGGGTGAACAGCCCACAATGTTCCAGAGAAGGCTGACAAGGCTTATACTTGGACTCTAAGAGTGCGGATAGATAGAGATAGATCTAGGACAGATTGATGGAAGGTTGGGGATATCCTGGACTTCTGGATTTCTGAATGATCTACCGGTAGAGGATGAGAATTCAACAAACTTGGCCCTTATTCTCCCATAAACTGTTCATGCTCATCTTCCTTGAGCTCATGGGGGTGGAAATCTCTCTTGAAGCGCACGCGAGAGATTCCAGCCTCTCCCTCTCAAGAACCAGACCATCAGTCTCAGTAATGCCGGACAAGGGTGTAGGGCTGCCCCTTGAGAAAGAAGGTCCGGCCTGAGAGGAAGGGGCATCAGATCCCAGAAGCTGAGCTGGATCAGCAGGGGAAGCCATGGCCTCTTCGGCCAGTAAGGTGCTATTACCACCACCTCGACCGCTTCCACTTGTAGTCTCCGTAAGAACCTGAGGATGATTGGGAGTGGTGGAAAGGATTATGCCCTGTTGAAGTTCCATTGATCTGTCAGGGCATCTATTCCGAAGGCCTGGCTGCAACGGCCCCGAGTGTAATACTTCTTGATCTTGAAGTTGCAAGGGGAAGCAAATAGATCCACTTCGGGATTGACTCCCAAGGACAGGATCCACTCGAACGTCTGCACATGAAGAAACCACTCGTTGTCTAGCCAAGTGCGCAACAGGAAGTCCGCTTGGACATTCTGGACTCCGGGGATGAAGACCGACAAATTATTGGCCAGGTTCTTCTGAGCTCAAGACATGATGGGCTTGACCTCCTTGAGCAGGGTGGAGCTCCGAGTGCCCCCTTGTCTTTTCACATAGGAGACCTCTGTGGTGTTGTCCATCCTTAATAATACTGATTCCTCTTTCAGGAGATGAGTGAAGGACTGGAGGGCACACCAGGCTGCCCGAAGTTCCAGGACGTTCGAGCCCGGATTGTGCAAGAAAGCATCCCACTTGCCTTGTGCAAGATCCAAACTGTAGAGGGCTCCCCAACCAGTACCACTGGCATTGGTCGTGACCCATGAGACTGGGGCAAAAGAGGCTGCTCCTCATCAATGATGTTATGTGAATCGATTGATTGATGTCCCCTGATTTCCATTGCTGAAGAAACCCTGACTGAAAGGGGCATAACCTCCATAAAGCCAACTTGACCATGGGGGTCGTAGACTGCTTTTTCTCTTCTAAACGTGGTAGCAGGGTAGAAATAATTCTGGGGGGGGGAGTACTGGTGAAGGACCATGTGTGGCTTAGTGAGACCGTCTTGATGGTCCAATAGTCTGGTGGACCCAAACGTGTCGGAAGAAAAGCAGATGCGACCCCACCTGACCCGCCTGGGCGGGCCCAATCTCAAAATGATTTGGCCAGTTTGCGTCCACTGGACGCCTGGCCTTTAACGGACATTCGAAAGGGTGCCTGCCCTCTGTTCCAATTTCTTTTGAAGGTACCGGCCAGGTCTCCAAGAGCGCGCTTCCCTTGAACGCTCACTACTGCGCCTTCTGGGCTGGGGTCTCTTCTGACCGAACGGGTGCCTATCCTGGGGTAGGAAACCCGAATTCCCACCCGTGGCCCAGGCTATAGCGCTATCTAACCTGTTGCCAAATAACAAAGACCCCTCAAAGGGAATCCTGAACCAGGCTTGTTTGGATGCTGGATCAGCGAGCCAGGGACACAACTATAAGGCCCGCTTAACCATGACCGAGGATAGCATAGTCCGGGCCAAGAGGCGGATAAGATCGATAGAAGCCTCCCCAGGAAGGCCACTGCCAGCTTCAGTTCCTGAACTGCTAAGTTTCTGGCCAGCTTTTCTGAAACGCCCCTAATTATGGAATCCACGTTCTTGGTCCAGGCTTCCATAGCCTTGCCACTTGCTAGGACCAGGGTGGGTTTCCAAGCCATGCCGGCTAGCCCGTAAATTCTCTTGAGGTCTTGGTCTATTTTCCTCTCGAGCCTGTCTTTAAAGAATACCGTATACTCTAAGGGAAGAGTAATGTGTTTAGCCAGGCGCATCAGCGCTGCGTCCACGAGGGGAGCGTTTTCCAGATGTTTCACTTCTTCTGTCTTAAAGGGGTATAATCTGGAGGTTTTGCGTGACATAGAAGTTTTCTTGTCAAACTTGCTCCATTCCTGACCAATGATATCTTTTAATTCAGAAAAGAGTGGAAAGTCAGAGCGTTCCTTCCCCAGGTGTTTAAAAAACGTCCTTTGTTTCACTGGCGGGGTGGAAGGCTCTTCCCACTTAAGAGCCTCTTTGACCGCTTTGACTAGTGGGGAAACCAAAGTAAAGTTGAAACCACCGACAATTCCATCTCCCTCCGATTCACTGTCTGAATTTCCGCGAGAAGCATCGTAGGGCTGGGATGGGCCTGGATCCTCCTGGGCCTCGTCAGCCAGGGAGCCAGATAGGGTGGTGGACTGGCTCCGCGTGTGGGTTGTATCCCACTCTTTCAAGTATTGTTGCACCACACGCTTCACAAGAGACTCCATTTGTTGGTTTACTGTCTCTTTTTCCCTAACCGCTCGGACATAACATGGGTCACACAGTGACTTGCCCTCCGGGATTCGTGTCCCACATCCCCAGCAGGCTCTGCGATCAGAGCGTCTGTCATGGCGGTGGGTGGGGTGACTGGAGGAGGAATGGGAACATCTCCTCTGTTGGGTCCTTGATGGAGAATCACGTCTGGACCTGGACCATGAATGATGCTGTTGTGGCCTGGCAAGGTCTCTGTTATCTCGGACCACAACTTGGTGGTGTGATCTGGAAGGGCTGAAAAGAAAAACAGAGGGAGGGGGAAGATAACGCATACATAATTACATATAAAGAATCTCAGCCCCTCCCCCTCAACTGCACATACCTTGTGCGTGAGGGCTGACCGCATGAGGGCGGTGATCTGTCCATGACCTCTGGATGGAATGTCAAGTAAATTGGAAGAAATTGCACCGATTCCTATCTAAACGATACATGGACACCTCAGGGTAAGACATGAGTCCAGGCAAAACAGGAGCGCACCATAGAGAGCAATTAAACGGCGCCTGTACGGCCATCGGGAGCTCCACCGGCCTGCGCATGCGCAAACCAAGCCTCGGTATCACAGAGGCTCCACGCATGCGCAGATGCCAGCGGCGGTTTCCTGGAAGAGAAGAGGCGACAGAAGCGTTCCAGGCACCCAGAGAGTCTATTTTAACGCAAAGCTTTACCAGGGAAGGGGGGAGAATGTCTATCAAAATACAATACAGATGAACATAAACCTGAACATAAACAGCTGTCATGGAGAACAGACCGGGACAGCAGACCTTGCCAGCCGTGTTGCTCTGCAGACTTCCATCTTGGGCATACATAGGCAGCACCCCTCCACCACTTAGGGTATCCTGTGCCTAAAAAGCCACTCACCCGTCCATGGCTGGGCTTTGTGCTTTGCCGTCCATGGCTGGGCTCTGTGCTTTGCACCGCATAGAACACCGGAACTATCCCGACAGGATGTCAAGGCGAGCGTACGCAAAGAAGGTCCATGGAGGAGGACAAAAAAGGAACGCAGCCCCTAGCAGTGAGTTCAAATTTATGGGAAGGGGGTCCTATAGCATTGGAGAGGAGGCGGGGTTAAACCCACACGTAGACTGCCATAGAGTCTGTCTGTCAGTATGTAAAACATATCCAATAAACAAATGTAAAACATCAAATTTCTTCATCAATTTAGGCCAATATGTATTCATCTACATATTTCTGGTAAAAAAAAATCCCAATAAGCGTATATTGACTGGCTTGGTCAAAAGTTATAGCGTCTACAAAGGATGGGATATTTTTTTACTAGTAATGGCAGCGATCACCGATTTTTAGCGAGATTGCAGCAGACAAATTGGACACCTAGCTGACACTTTTGACACTTTTTTGGGGACCAGTGACACTAATACAGTGATCAGTGCTAAAAATATGCACTGTTACTGTACTAATGACACTGGCAGAGGGGTTAACATCAGAAGTGATCAAAGGGTTAAATGTATGCCTAGCTGTTGCTTGCTAACTGTGTGGGAGATGGGCCGACTGGGTGAAGACAAAGATTGGTGTTCCTGCTTAGCAGGAACACAAGATCTCCATCTTCTCCCCTGTCAGAACAGCGATCTGCCTTGTTTACATAGGCAGATCGCCGTTCTGCCTCTCCTGGGAACGATCACGGGTGGCCAGTGGACTGGCTGACTGGCATCCCCTCTGTCCAATCAGCGCGTGATCACGCCCCTGCCCCCCAGTGGCTATTGCACGGAATGATGTACACATATGTGATTTTGTGTAATAGAGCCGACCTGCCACAGTAAATATGCAGTAGGTGGTCGGCAAGTGGTTAAAGGACATATAATGGCAACTTACGTAGGTATTTTAAAAACGCAAATCCAGGTTTAGACTTTGACATATACAATAGAACCAAAAAATAATTCTATGCGGATCAGAATGCAGACTCCATGCAGGTGTGAAGTTTAAGGCAATATGAGGAATAACATTCATCTTCCCTGTGATATTACAGGAAAAATTCTGCCAGACAAGAAAGATCAAACAGCTGATAAATTGCTGGCAGAGGTGAGCTCTGGCATCTAACGGATGGTGTTCCAGGATTTAATCCTGCAGGCATTTACCTTTGGTGACCCTGTAAACACATGTGTAGCAGTAATCTTTTCAAGGCCAGCGCTGATTGACAGGTGCTTTGCCTGGTTTAAGCAATGGAATTCCCTTTGGCCCTATGTCTTGTAAATTTGCAGCTGCGAAAGAAAAAATGTTAGGTAAAAATGTCATTTATTTGGTAGGTTATCTATTTCCCAACATAGGTTAATTGCATGAGGGAGAAAAATGAAATGTATATCCAGTGAAAGTTTAATTGCAAATGATGCTCTGGCATACACATGAACTTTCCCAATTAACTCTTTGCTCAAATGTAAAAAAAAAAAATATATATATATATATATATATACAGTATCTCACAAAAGTGAGTACACCCCTCACATTTTTGTAAATATTTTCTTCTATCTTTTCATGTGACAACACTGAAGAAATGACACTTTGCTATAATGTAAAGTAGTAAGTGTACAGTTTTGGCAACAAAAGTGAGTACACCCCTAAGTGATTTGGACATTTGCACTTAAGGGTGTATACACTTTTGTTGCCAGCGGTTTAGACAATAATGGCTGTGTGTTGAGTTATTTTGAGGGGACAGCAAATTTACACTGCTATACAAGCTGCACACTCACTATTTTACATTGTAGCAAAGTGTCATTCTTCAGTCTTATCACATGAAAACATAAAATAAAATATTTACAAACATGTGAGGGGTCTACTCACTTTTGTGAGATATATATATATATATATACAGGGCTCAAAATTTCAAGTCCTGAGTTACTAGCCAGTAGGGATGAGCCGAACACCCCCCGTTCGGCTCGCACCAGAACCCCGCGAACGGACCTAAAGTCCGTGCGAGCTTTCGAACCCTATTAGTTATAATGGATGCGAACGTTCAAAATCAAAAGTGCTAATTTTAAAGGCTAATATGCATGTTATTGTCATAAAAAGTGTTTGGGGACCTGGGTCCTGCCCCAGGGGACATGTATCAATGCAAATTTTTTTTTTAAATCGGCCGTTTTTTCAGGAGCAGTGATTTTAATAATGCTTAAATTGAAACAATAAAAGTGTAATATTCCTTTAAATTTTGTACCTGGGGGGTGTCTATAGTTTGCATGTAAAGGGGCGCATGTTTCCTGTGCTTAGAACTGTCTCTGCAAAAAGTGTCATTTTTGCAGAAAAGAAAGCTATTTAAAATCACTTGCGGCTAATGTGTATTGTCGGCTCCCGTAATACAGAGAACAGTCATTCATTGAAAGTCATTCATAAAAAAAAAAGTCATTGATAAAAAAAAAAAAAAGCGTGGGGGTCCCCCCAAATTCAATAACCAGGCCCTTCAGGTGTGGGATGGATAGTAAGGGGGACCCCAGCCAAAAAAAATAAATAAAAAATGGCGTAGACCCTTGAGGTCTGGGATGGATTTTAAGGGGAATCCCAGCCAAAAAAAATGGCGTGGGGTCCCCCTCAAAATCCATACCAGACCCTTATCCGAGCACGCAACCTGGCAGGCCGCAGGAAAAGAGGGGGGGACAAGAGCGCCCCCCCCCTCCCGCCTGAACCGTACCAGGCCACATGCCCTCAACATTGGGAGGATGCTTTGGGGGTCTAAGACCCCCAAAGCACCTTGTCTCCATGTTGATGAGGACAAGGGCCTCTTCCCCACAACCCTGGCCATTGGTTGTGGGGGTCTGCGGGTGGGGGGCTTATCGGAATCTGGAAGCCCCCTTTAACAAGGGGACCCCCAGATCCCGGCCCCCCCCCTGTGTGAAATGGTAAGGGGGTACAAAAGTACCCCTACCATTTCACCAAAAAAGTGTCAAAAATTGTAAAAATGACAGGAGACGGTCTTTGACAATTCCTTTATTAAAATCTTCTTTCTTCTTTCTTCATCCTTCGGTTTCTTCATCTTCTTCCATCATCTTCTTCCATCTTCTTCCATTTTCTTCTTCCTCCAATCCGCTTCTTCTTGCGCTGGCCTTCTCGTCCTTCTCGTGCGGCATCTTCTTCCACCTGTGTTGTCACCTGGGTACACACTGCTACACCTGTCTGAAGAATGAACAAACCTCACAATAGATTGAGTTAAACCAAAATATAAGTTTACTGGAACAGGTTTGAACATTAAACATAAGAACCGTACTGACATACAATTCTGGCACAATAATGAAACAAATAGTTGTGAATGACTATCACATGAGAGCTACCTGGATTGCTACTGCAGGCATGTCTCCAAATGGGACTAATGCTCAGGCAATAAGATCTCAGCACTGGGCACCTTCCCACTTCCAGCACACTGCGCAGACACTATAAGATCTGTAGTATCCTACACAGTATTTAACAAGATGATATAATGCAGTATAATTATTCAAAGCTCCCCCTGCAGTTTCTAGTATGTGGTAGCAACACTGTAAGGCCTTACAGTAAGGGATATAGTCTTTTGTCTCCTTTTCTTCAGCTAGCCATTATACTGCAGTATTTGTATTCCACAGGATTTCCAAACAGCAATGTAATGTAGAATAAATAGTATAAAGCAGTAACTTTGATCATGCAATATATTAGTGAACTCCTTCCCTGGGAATGTACTCCCAGTGTCAGTCACTTGTTACTGAAGTAAGGCTTTGAGGCCTATGCGAATGCAATTTAACTGAAAAGAACCATTCCGTGGGACTACAGGTCTCAGCAATGCCGTAAGAACAGTCTAATTGTGTGAAGTGCGGTATATAACTTCTGGGAAACAGCCCTCTCACCACACCAGGCCTGGATGGATGGATGTCTCCGCTCAGATGGTCTCCGTCCTGCTGCCAGTCAGCTCCGCAATGCTGCACCGCCCCACAAGACGACCGGGACCTCCGTCTGGCTCCGTCAGATGCTCTGGATCTTCCAGGCGGATCACACCGCTTCTTCAGCACACATTGATGAGGCTCTTTCTGTAGTTGCTGCTCCGCTCCGCACGAGGTAGGCCGTGGCTCTTCCAACGCACTTCCACAGATCCCTGTAGGCAGGCCACGCGTCCAAGCAGAAAGAGACAGAAAATGGCCGCGCTGGGCCTTTTATTACCTACCGAGCATGCAGTTCAGCCACTCAGTGTTCATGGGTAGGTGAGTGGGCATTGTGGGTAGGTGAGTCCTTTCTCAAAGTAAACAATTAAGTCACTTCCTGCTTAGCTGTTATGAGAAAGTTAAAACAAGTCTCTTTCCTTATCATACCAGTAGAGGGAGCCAAATACCAATCTATTAACATAGTCCTATTAAATACATTACAGCGCTACATATATATGTATATACATATATATACACACACACACACACACACATCAGTGGTGCTCAATATTTGGGGGGGGACGGGGACTAATGACATATCCATCCCCCCCCCCCCCCGTGGGAGACAGACGGGATTTTAATTTGCTATTACTTTGTTATTGTCACACAAGTGGGTGGGCTCGGGCCGCAGTGCTCTCCTTATATGCTTTCTGTATGAACCTATCGGTTAAGACCTGTGCTTGCTGCAAATAATCCATATTGCGTGTGCAATTCCTTCGTATTCTGATAAATTGCCTTTTCGGGGCATATCCAGGTTCTATGATGGCAACTGTCAGTTGGAAGATACACGTTACGATCAGTTGATTTAAAGAAAACTTTTTATAAGTATAATACCGCGTACACACGATCGGAAGTTCCGCCAGCAAAAGTCCAATGAGAGCTTTTGGTCGGAAAATGAAAACGTGTGTATGCTCCATCGGACTTTTACTGGCGGAATTCCAGCCAGCAAAAGATTGCAGCAGGGAAAAAGTTTTGATTGGAAATTCCAATCGTCTGTACCAATTCCGACGCGCAAAATTCCTACGCATGCTCGGAAGCATTGAACCTAATTTTCTCGGCTCCTCGTAGTGTTGTAATTCATCGCACCATCCAAGATTTTTCAGGCGGAAAATACGGTCGTGTGTACGCGGCATAATTGTTTTATAAGTAATCGATCATTTTTAATTACTAGGATTCTAATGTGGGAAGATTATCTGGTTTTATGTAATTTTAGTGATCTACTTGGATGGGAATTATATTCGATAATTAATCAGTTTTGTACTTTGATAGTTAATGGTTAACATTTTTACTGTGTACCTAACATAAGGGGAATTATCATATAGGCAGGCATTGGTGAGGATACAGTTTTTTCTTACAGACATTATAAATAATTCCTTTTTTTGAGCACGGACATTATAAATAATGACATACTGAGAAATGCATGCCTGCTCAGTATCCTTATAAATTTAAAGCAGCCTATGGGGTGGCGCAGACAGGGGCAAGGTGCAGACATCATGGCTCATTCCTGAGAAGCTCTGTCACGACTGATGCGCAGTTTCACAGACGCAGTTTAACGAAAGCAGGATAACCAAAGCTGGATGAAGATTCAACAAGCACTCTGCTCCACTCTGCAAGACGACAAGCAAACCAGCCTTTGACATTTATTTTATATGAAGTCAGTTTCCCACTCTCTATCCACTAAAATCCTCCTTATTCTCTTCCTTCTCACATTGGTGTCTTCTATCCTCAAATTATCTTTACTCTACCCCTCCTCTCTTCCCTGCAGCATGCACATATCACCCTCACTCCTACCCTGTCCCTACTATGGCATCCATCATCTCCTGCATTTGCTGCACCCACATGCTGAAATAAACACCAGGGCCACTAGACACGTGCGCTCATACACATCCCACTCCCATCTTGCCTTCATCGCCCTCCTCCTTTTCCTAGTCTCAGGTGACATTTCTCCTAATCCTGGTCCGCCATTTTCCAACTGCAAGCCACATATCCAATACCCACCCCTCTGGCAACCACCGCAATCAACTCAGTTTAATTTCTATCCCCCTGCTTCCTCAAAGCAGCCCACCAATCTCATGCGCCCTTTGGAAAGCCTGCTCCATCTGTAACAAGCTAACATCTGTTCATGACCTCTTCATCTCTTATGGCTTTAACATGCTCGCCATAACATAAACCTGGCTTCAAAATTTTGACTCAGCTTCTCCTGCTGCCCTCTCCCATGGTCTCCATTGGACTCACTCCCCCAGACCCAACGGACAGAAAGGAGGTGGAGTTGGATTCCTTCTATCCCCACAGAGCACCTTCCAAGTCCTTCCTGTACCTCCCTCTCTTTTTCTCTCTTCTTTTGAGATGCACTGTATTGGTCTGTTTTCTCCCATTTCTCTGAGGATTGCAGCAATTTACCGGCCTCCTGGACCGGTATTGCGCTTTCTTGATGACTCTGCTGCCTGGCTACCCTACTTTCTCTCCTCTGAAATACCCACAATCATTCTTGGTGACTTCAACATTCCCGTCAATGTTAACAGCCCAACTACAGCCAAACTTCTCAACTTAACCTCATCTTTCGACCTAACCCAATGGACATATACTTCCACTCACTCCAATGGTAATACCCTTGACCTTGTATTCTCCCATCTCTGCAACCCTGGCAACCTCACTATCACCACCTTTCCTCTCTCTGATCACAACCTCATTACTTTCACTGTATCCTTGCCTCCAACCACCCATCCCTCCAAGCAGCAAACAATTACTTGTAGAAACCTTTGCCACTTTAACCCTTCTCTTCTCTATTCTGTTACTGACCACCTATATGATATAATCTCTCCCCTGTCCTGCCCTGACCTGGCCACCTCTGTCTACAACAGTTCACTCTCATCATCACTAGATGCACTTGCTCGTCGAACCACACGCAGAATCAGGCTCCGACCGTTACAACCCTGGCAAACCTCAAGAGGCATTGCCGTGCTCTTGAACGTCTGTGGCGTAAAACCAAATGCCTGCAAGACTTCACCCTATATAAATCTGCCCTTCTAAAATACAATTCCTGCTTCCATGCTGCCAAACAAGCCTACTTTGTCTCTCTTATTAATTCCTTGTCATCCAGTTCCCGTCGGCTCTTCTCAACCTTTAACTCTCTGCTTCGTCCCTCACCCCCTCTACCCACTAACTCACTCACTGTCCAAGAGATTTCCAATCACTTCAAAGACAAGATTGATGCAATTCGTGAGGACACCTCAACTGTACGTACATCTTCCCCACCCAACATACCTTGCCTAACAGCACATTCAACACTCTCCTCTTTTGAATTGGCTACTGCTGAAGAGGTTAAAAAACTTTTTTCAGATGCCCACCTAACCAATTGTCCCTTGGATCCTGTTCCCTCACAACTGCTACGGTCACCCTCTTCTTCTATCCTATGCACCCTCACTCACATCTTCAATCTCTCCCTCTCTAGTGGCACCTTCCCCTCCCCTCTAAAACATGTGCAGATCACTCCCATACTTAAAAAGCCCTCACTGGACCCTACCAACCTGAACTACTTAAGACCCATCTCATAGCTACCATTCACCTCTAAACTTCTAGAACGCTTAGTCTACAACCGTCTTAGCTCCTACCTCAGTGAAAATAACCTTCTTGACCCCTTACAGTCTGGCAGCACTCCACGGAAACTGCCTTACTAAAACTAACTAACGATTTACTAACTGCTAAAACCAACAGCCAGTACTCCATACTCCTACTACTTGACCTCTCTGCTGCCTTTGATACTGTTGACCACCCGCTCCTTCTCAATAAACTTAATTCCCTTAGCCTCCAAGATTCTGCTCTATCCTGGTTCTTTGCCTATCTATCACAGCGCTCCTTCAGTGTCACCTACAACTCTGTCTCCTCCTCTCCATTGCCTCTTTCTGTGGGGGTCCCCCAAGGCTCTGTTCTTGGACCCCTTCTCTTCTCTATCTACACCTCTTCCCTTGGTCACTTGATAACCGCCCACGGCTTCCAATACCACTTATACGCTGATGACACCCAAATCTATCTGTCTACTTCTCACCTCACTCCTTCAGTCTCCTCTCGCTTTACTAACTTACTAACTGACATATCTGCATGGATGACATATCATGCACTTCCTCAAATTAAATCTCTCTAAAACTGAGCTATTAATATTCCCTCCCGCCAGTGCCCCCCTCCATGACTATTCCATCAAAAGCAACAATGCAACCATCAGTCCCTCCCCTCACGCCAGGGTACTAGGTGTAATCCTAGACTCTGACTTGTCATTTCAGCCTCAAATCCAATCGTTGTCAAAAGTTTGTAGAATGCACCTCCGTAATATCTCTAAAATTCGCCCCTTTTTAACAAATTAAACCACCAAGATCCTCATTCACTCCCTTGTTATATCTTGCCTTGACTATTGCAACTCTCTTCTCATTGGCCTGCCTCTCCATAGACTCTACCCTCTTCAGTCTATCATGAATGCTGCTGCCAGACTTATACACCTTACCAACCGCTCAGACTCTGCAAACCCTCTCCTCCAATCCCTACACTGGCTCCCAATCACCCAGCGAATTAAATTCAAAATACTAACCACAACATACAAAGCCATTCATAACTCTGCCCCGAGCTACATCACCAATCTTGTCTCCAAATATCACCCAAATCGTCCTCTCCGCTCTTCTCAAGACCTCCTACTCTCAAGCTTTCTCGTCTCCTCCTCCCATGCTCCTCTCCAGGATTTCTCCAGAGCCTCTCCCATCCTATGGAACTCACTACCTGAACCTGTCCGGCTATCCCCTACTCTTGCTACCTTCAGGCGATCCCTGAAAATGAATTTCTTCAGGAAAGCCTATCATGCCCCCAACTAAACTTTTACCACTTTCATCAGCTCATTCCCCACAGCTACAACCTTTTGTACCACCTGCCCCACTCTATTTAGATTTTAAGCTCTTCTGAGCAGGGCCCTCTTAATCCTCTTGTATTTTATTGTATTATAACTGTATTGTCTCCCTTTTTATATTGTAAAGCGCTGCTTAAACTGTTGGCGCTATATAAATCCTGTATAATAATAATATTAAATAAAATCATAATAGGATAGATGTTGTCATCTCAGTTTTATATAATTTGATATATTTTTCTCATTGGATTATAGTATATGTTTATATTTTATACATAGGTTTTAGACTGTATTATTAAATTGGTATTTGTAATATGTATTGTGACCTTTGGTGCTTCTAGCAGTAGGATGGTGAAGCCGTGGGGGATTAGTATACTATATGGTGGGTCTAGGCAGCAATTTTTGATAATACCCTGTTTCCCTGAAAATAAGATCTAGCATGATTGTTGGTGATGGCTGCAATATAAGCCCTACCCCCCCAAATAAGCCCTAGTTAAAGTCCTTGTAGGTCTTATTTTCAGGGTAGGGCTTATTTTCGGGGGAAAAGGGTAGGGCTTATTTGGGGGGTAGGGCTTATATTGCAGCCATCACCAACAATCACGCTAGGCCTTATTTTCGGGGGAAACAGGGTATTATCAAAAATTGCTGCCTAGACCCACCATATAGTATACTAATCCCCCACGGCTTCACCATCCTACTGCTAGAAGCACCAAAGGTAGTACATCAGTTGCTGTGGTGATGAATGGTGTCCCCGCATACATGTTTTTCCGGCTGACAGGGGTAAAGAGATCTGGTGAAGTGACCCCTCCCACCATCTACATCATTAACAGCGGCTTTTAATGGCTAGATAGGATGGGTGTAACCATTATAAGTGGTGAAAGGAATGTTAGGCTCCACACACTGATGATGATGAAGTCCATACCCAGGATGACACATGTCTGGGAATAGGAGCCAGACCCTTGGTTTTTCATCCCGTGGTCATCTCCACTTATGCTGAAGCACTTTAGAAGTTGATTACCTGTCTGACATGCCTAAGTGCCTCTTATGTGAGTGTGCTACCTCGATTTTATCTGACATTAAATATTCTGACAGAGAGCACTAGATTTTCTTTTGTTTGATTTTCATATACCACTGATTGAGAGCATGCATCCCTGACAGGAGGTGTTGGAGAGTAAAGAGCGGAGCAGGAGCATTCATACTATTTTACCACCATTAGGGGACTGTTTGCTTAGACCCACTGGTGAAACAGGGGTCTAGGTATAAGGTGAGCAGCCATCCACTGGTGGAGGATTATTGATGAGCACATTTTCTTTGTAACACTGAGTTGGAAGATCACAGTATATTGTTTCATCTAACCGCACAATGAACTTTTGAGTCACATTTAGTGTCTTTTTCTTTGGACTGATCTTCACTGTTTTATTTGATTGTAGAAATTTTTTCCTTTAGAGCACACTGATGCACAGTTATTCACATGTATCCACTGTAATGATTGATACATATAAAATGGGATATTTCCTATCACTTACCGTCATTTTCCTTTCCTAATAGACTCCATGGCAGCATACGTGTGGGTTAGCCCCACCTCCATAACTATCCTAGAGGACACCTCTCCCATAAATCTTTGCTCCGGGTTTCATGCCGTGTTCTGTAACTAGCCTACTCCAGGCATTGGGAGGGGACTCCTGCTGCCACAGAGTTTATCACGAAAGGAAAATTACATAATTTTTTTATAGGAAATTTTCAGTTTTCCTGACAGACTCCATGGCAGCATACGTGTGGGAAATAACTCGCCATACACACCCAGGTGAGCAAAGAAAACAAATTTATTTAACACCGTCAACCGACAGCAAACCAAAATTGACAGATGATAGGGCAGCTGGTTCAACACAGTAGTGAGACACCAAAGTGTTGATAGAAGACCAGGACGCCGCCCTACAGATTACTTCGGGAGCGACGTGGCGAGAAGCTGCCCAAGAAGTCTAAATACTCTGGTTTGAATGCACCCTCAATGCCTCTGAATGAGCCAAGCCCTTTGCTTTATAAGACCAATTGTGTGGTCTGAATGATCCATGCAGCAATGGATCTAACCGAGGCCCGCATCCCTCTGCTTTTTCCCTGGAGAAGGATGAAGAGAAAATTCGATTGATGAAAGGGAGCCGTGACTTCCAGATATTGTTTCAGAGTGTGCCCCACATCAAGGGGATGGACATCTTGATTTCCTGTTAATCTAAAGGTGGGGGGCACAATTTCTTGATTTTTGTGGAAAATTGTGGTTACTTTAGCAGCCCTCAAAATTTGTACTCGCCTGCTCGCATTTGGCGGGTACATTTAAAGCAATTGCGAGTAGCAGCAGCCAGGATCCTTCTGGGGGAGGAGAAGTGGCGCCCAATCAAGTGGAACTACTGGCTTTCCACTGTTCTCTCCCAAGTCCCGCCTGTCAGGGAAATACCAGGCCTCACCGCCGGGTTCCAGGGTTGCGCACGCGCGGTAGAGCAGCGCAACGAATGTTACAGGTACGCCGGGTAACGGGTGCGCATGTGCGGGTCCGCGGCACTCGGGTATCTGACACAGCCCAGCCAGTACGCCTCACCGCTGTGCGTGGCGCTGACAGAAGACGAGTGCGCATGCGCACTCGTCCGGGTATCCCACCTGACCATTTACCTGGCCTATAAAAGGGCTCCCCTGTTTGCTTTCAAATTCCTGGTTTGTTGTCTCTTCTGAGTCCTGTCTCCAGTCCAGTATCCTGTATCCTGTATCCTGTATCCAGTACCCTGTACCCTGCATCTGCTTGACTACCAGTGCCGACCCGGAATCCGTCTGACCAGCGCTGCCGCTACTTACCTGTGTTTGACCCCTGGCCTGTTTCCTGGATACTTCTACTGCCTGATTACCTGTGCTTGACCCTCGGCCTGTTTACTGGACATTCTGTGAGTTACTTACCTGTGTTTGACCCCTGGCCTGTTTCCTGGATACTTCTACTGCCTGATTACCTGTGCTTGACCCTCGGCCTGTTTACTGGACATTCTGTGAGTTACTTACCTGTGTTTGACCCCTGGCCTGTTTCCTGGATACTTCTACTGCCTGATTACCTGTGCTTGACCCTCGGCCTGTTTACTGGACATTCTGTGAGTTACTTACCTGTGTTTGACCCCTGGCCTGTTTCCTGGATACTTCTACTGCCTGATTACCTGTGCTTGACCCTCGGCCTGCCTACTGGACATTCTCTGAGTTACTTACCTGTGTTTGACCCCTGGCTTGCTTCGTGGATACTTCTACTGCCTGATTACCTGTGCTTGACCCTCGGCCTGCCTACTGGACATTCTCTGAGTTACTTATCTGTGTTTGACCCCTGGCTTGCTTCTTGGATACCTCTACTGCCTGGTTGCCTGTGTTTGACCCTCGGCCTGCTTGCTGGACTATCTCCTGCTTCTGGTGCTTGACCTCCTGCTCGGTGTTCTGGACTTGCAGTTCTCCCATGCTCCCGAGGGTCCTCCTTCAGCATATGCTTTGGTACCTCTGCAACCTCTACCTGATCACAGCCCTGCCAGGTGTCTACTCCCAGTGCAGCTTCAGCCTCTCCAGGTCAACGTCGCTACTGCACACCACCTGCAACACTCCTGCTGGCAACCCGTGCATCTTTGTGCCCGGTGTCCTCTGTACCCACTCCAGAGGCATCGTGCGCTTAGTCGCAAGGGGAGCAGCTCTCAGCATATCGGCCCGGGTGAGTACTTGTGACACCGCCTGTCAAAACGATTGGTTGATAGCGTCCTAACAACCAATAAGGTGCTTGGAGGACCCGGCATTCAGAGGAGGAAGATGCAACTTCCTCCTTCCCCCTCTAGTGCTGTACTTCCTGCTGATAATAGAAGGGGACAGGAGAGGACTTGCTCTCTGCACTGGGACACTTCTGAACTCACTTGCCGGACTATGAGGGGACCTGTGTGCTGTCGGGATCTGCTAATGATGTGAGTGAGGGTTCTGGGGAGAAAGTGAGCAGAGGAGTCTGACACTTAGAGCAGGGGGAGGGGACAGGGATAACATTCTACAAGTGTAGAGGGAGGATATGCTCCCCCAGGTCCTAGAGCTGTTTACACTGATCTGCAACATCTCTCCCTCTACAGAGATGTGGAGGGAGGGGGGAGCCATCCATCACATTATCCACAGTGCCTGTACCATGCCTGCAGTCTCTCTGACCCTCTCTTTACCATGCCTGCAGTCTCTCTGACCCTCTGTTTACCATGCCTGCAGTCTCTCTGACCCTCTCTTTACCATGCCAGCAGTCTCTCTGACCCTCTCCTTACCATGCCTGCAGTCTCTCTGACCCTCTCTTTACCATGCCTGCAGTCTCTCTGACCCTCTCTTTACCATGCCTGCAGTCTCTCTGACCCTCTCTTTACCATGCCTGCAGTCTCTCTGACCCTCTCTTTACCATGCCAGCAGTCTCTCTGACCCTCTCTTTACCATGCCTGCAGTATCTCTGACCCTCTCTTTACCATGCCAGCAGTCTCTCTGACCCTCTCTTTACCATGCCAGCAGTCTCTCTGACCCTCTCTTTACCATGCCAGCAGTCTCTCTGACCCTCTCCTTATCATGCCTGCAGTCTCTCTGACCCTCTCTTTACCATGCCAGCAGTCTCTCTGACCCTCTCTTTACCATGCCAGCAGTCTCTCTGACCCTCTCTTTACCATGCCAGCAGTCTCTCTGACCCTCTCTTTACCATGCCAGCAGTCTCTCTGACCCTCTCTTTACCATTCCAGCAGTCTCTCTGATCCTCTCTTTACCGTGCCAGCAGTCTCTCTGACCCTCTCTTTACCATGCCAGCAGTCTCTCTGACCCTCTCTTTACCATGCCAGCAGTCTCTCTGACCCTCTCTTTACCATGCCTGCAGTTTCTCTGGCCCTCTCTTTACCATGCCTGCAGTCTCTCTGGTCCTCTCTTTACCATGCCTGCAGTCTCTCTGACCCTCTCTTTACCATGCCTGCAGTCTCTCTGACCCTCTCTTTACCATGCCTGTAGTCTCTCTGACCCTCTCTTTACCATGCCTGCAGTCTCTCTGACCCTCTCCTTATCATGCCTGCAGTCTCTCTGACCCTCTCTTTACCATGCCAGCAGTCTCTCTGACCCTCTCCTTATCATGCCTGCAGTCTCTCTGACACTCTCCTTATCACGCCTGCAGTCTCTCTGACCCTCTCTTTACCATGCCAGCAGTCTCTCTGACCCTCTCTTTACCATGCCACCAGTCTCTCTGACCCTCTTTTTACCATGCCAGCAGTCTCTCTGGCCCTCTCCTTACCATTTCTGCAGTCTCTCTGGCCCTTTCCTTACCATTTCTGCAGTCTCTCTGGCCCTCTCCTTTCCATGTCTGCAGTCTCTCTGGTCTCCCCACTAGTAGGTCTGCAGTATCTGACCATCTCCTGTAGTGTTTGAGTCCAATTAACATTTAGGATGACCCTGCATACCATGTATGATCTGAATAAAATATGATCATTTACAAGGGGCGTATTTAGGGGCGGGGTTTGGTGGGGCAACTGGTGGCGAATAACTCTTAAGGCCTGGCTAGTAGCTCAGGACTTGAAATTTTGAGCCCTGACTATAGTATTCAACCCCAGCATGGGGATTAACACTCCTCTGTCTGGAAAGAAAGTGAGAAAAGGCTCCCTCGAACCCAAGTTTCTGATTTCAGACACTCCTTTTGCTGCAGTAACAGCCACCAGGGAGGTCCCACATGGGGAACCTTGGCTTCCTCTGAGGCCTAAGCCTGATAGCTCCTTTGAAGAACTGGTGAACAAGGGATTGTTTGGCCCATGACACTCCTGTGAATGCCGAGATGGCCGATACCTGCCCCCGAAGTGAGCCAACTGCTAGGGATAGGTCAGAGCGCTGCATGGATTGAACCGTGAGGACATGTGATCTGTGAACCTGGCCCATATTCATTCATAGACCCTGCTGGTGCTCTTTCTTCTAGCGTTCTGGAGGGTAGGGATGACCTCTTCTGGGCAGCCTAGAGCTTCGAGCCTTCCCCTTTCAAGAACCAGGCCGTGAGGTGCAAGTGAGAAGGACAGGGGTGCAGGGTTGTGCCCTGAGACAATAGATCTGGCCTGAGTGGCAGGGGAACTGAGTCCCGATAACTGAGGAGTATCAAGAGAGGAAACCATGGCCTGTTGGGCCAGAAAGCAATTATGGCTATTACTTTTAGCTTCACTGTTCTGAGTCTCTGGAGAAACTAGAGTATTACAGGCACCGGAGGAAAGGCATAAGCATAAGACTTATGGAACCTCCACTGGTCCGTGAGGGCATCTATCCCATAGGCCTGAGGGTCTTGGAACTTTGAGTAGTACTTGGCCAACATATTGTTGCATCCGGATGCAAAGAGGTCGACTTCTGGTGACACTCCCAGGATCAAGAGCCACTCGAACACTTCTTTGTGGAGAGACCACTCGTTCATCTGAACATGAGAAAGGAAGTCCACCTGAACATTCTGGATCCCGGGTATGTAGACCGCTGAAATGTTGGACAAGTTCTTCTGAGCCCAGCTCATGATTGGCTCCACTTCCGTAGCGGGGACCAGCTGCGGGTTCCACCCTTCCTCCTTATGTAGGCCACCGCGGTTGTATCATTAACCTGAGCATCACCGAGGATGATGAAACCATAGAAGCGCCTGAAATGCAGCCCATAGTTCCAGGATGTTGGACACAATCTCAAGAGAAGGGGAGTTCCATCTGCCCTGTGCTACATCGGATAGGCAATGAGCACCTCAGCCCTTGTTGCTGGCATCTGATGTTATCGTGACCCATGTGATGGGGACTAAATTGTAAGTGCCGCTTAGGAATTGTTAGAAATCTGCTGCCACCGGGACGTGGAAGTAGGCGTCTTTTAGATCGATCAACACTAAGCAGTTTCCTGGATGGACCGATTTCTGGATCGTGTATAAAGACTCCATTTTGAATTTTTCTTTTCTGATGAGATGGGTCAAATCTATGACCGGTCTCCACATGCCGTTCCTTTTCTGTACCATGAATAGAGAAAAATACATGCCCTGGCCTTGCTCTCCATTTGGAACAGGAATAGCTGCGCCTTGCTCCAATAAAGAGTTTATGTAGGTTAAAAGGATCTGATTTTTTTCTTCTGAATGTGGAAGAGACGTAGGGATAAATCTGAGCCTGGGGGTGGGAGCCTGACAGTCCAGAAGTCCAGGATTGAGGCCGCCCAGACATGCTGAAAACAGATGTCACATACCTGGTTCGTGAGCCTAACGAGTAGAGCCGTGACAGGCTGGATAAGCAGGTGCAGGGTCAGGCAAGCCGGGTCCGATATACACCATTTTTTCAGAGAAAACCAGGACATGGAACTCCGATGGGATTCCTAGCACCAAGTGGCCCAGAGATACGGGGCCCCAAAGTCGATTCGGAAAATGTCAAGCACTTTTCTGCAGCAGAGAATGACATTGGATTGGATATGTTGTAGTGCTAGGTCCACTGGGTTTGCACACCAAATGTGGGGTTCCTAGCACTAAGTGGCCCCGAGATACGGGGCCCCAAAGTCTGGTCGGAAAATGTAATTCTCTACTGCAGAAAAGTTCTTGACTCTAGTATAAGCCGAGGGGGGCATTTTCAGCACAAAAAAAATGTGCTGAAAAACTCGGCTTATACTCGAGTATATACGGTATGTTACTGGTCAGATCAACAGGTGAAAACAGAGGGAAAAAAGCCAAAGAAAAGAAAACTGATGTAGCCACCATATCTAATTGTTAGTAAGCTGTAATATATTAAATATTTTGGTTTTGGGCTTAATACTGCCTTAAAGGGGTTGTAAAGGCAGAAGGTTTTTTTATCTTAATGCATTTTATGCATTAAGATAAAAAGCCTTCTGTGTGCAGCAGCCCCCCCCCCCCCCCCCAGCACCACCTAATACTTACCTGAGGTCCCTCTCTGTCCAGCAATGTCCACGAGTGTGTTAGCCATCCAAAAATAAATCGACTACCTCAAAATCGTGCCAACTTGAATTTGAATCGGGAAGTTTTGACATTGCCAGATTATCAAGAAATCTTTTGCTCGTCAACAGGAAGGAAATGGTCTGTATAGTAGAAGTGTGAGTACATAGACTAAAGTTTAGTTATTTGGAAATTTTCTTGTACTCTCACCATAAATTGTCTGCTGGGCATGAAACAATTTTTATGCAGGGCACCAAAGGGAAAGTATAATTTAATAAGAAAAAACACATCCTCCTTTTACACCCAGGGTGGTTAAAAGGTCATGTACTGCTGCCCATCTGATAACTTTTTCCAGAAATGCTAAGAACATGTTTCTTTAGCATACAATAAGAGAAGGTGCAACAAAATGTGGTTATTCTCTGAAAGTTTCCACCTTTTTTAATGCAAGGGTGTCCAAACTTTTGACCTTCCACACTGGAAGAAAAGGAATTGTCTTGGGCCACACATAAAATACAGTAACAATAAGGATAGCTGATGAGCAGAAAAAGTCGGACAGATCAGTTAACAAATTTAACAAATCGCTGATATAGATAATGTACCTATCTGAGTAATAAAACTTAATTGTTTGTAATATTTTTTACCATAAAAGTAAGAGGGCAACATAAAACTACTGCGTTATTTGACACTGTTTTTTATTAAACTAACGCATTAATATCTGGTTTGATGGATGGAGTAGCAATTCTTAATGAATTCTCAAGGTGCTCATCAGATATTTTGGTTCTAATTTTGTCCTTCATGTGCAATAGTTGAAATAGGTGCATGGGGTCACCTCAGAAGTGCCCCTGGAAAAAGGGAGAATAGTTTGGACTATCTTGATACCTCAAGGACGTAGACAAGTATATGTATAGTTTTATATAAAATAAATTTAATAGTATATAGAATATAAAAGGAAGCACTCCGCTGGCTGGGGACCTGAGATGTAAGAAGGCACTCCGCTGGCTGGGGACACCTGAGATGTAAGGAAGCACTCCGCTGGCTGGGGACACCTGAGATGTAAGGAAGCACTCCGCTAGCTGGGGATACCTGAGATGTAAGGAAGCACTCCGCTATCAGGGGATACCTGAGATGTAAGGAAGCACTCTGCTAGCTGGGGATACCTGAGATGTAAGGAAGCACTCCGCTAGCTGAGGATACCTGAGATGTAAGGAAGCACTCCGCTGGCTGGGGACACCTGAGATGTAAGGAGGCACTCCGCTAGCTGGGGATACCTGAGATGTAAGGAAGCACTCCGCTGGCTGGGGATACATGAGAGGTAAGGAAGCACACCGCTAGCTGAGGATACCTGAGATGTAAGGCAGCACTCCGCTGGCTGGGGACACCTGAGATGTAAGGAGGCACTCCGCTGGCTGGGGACACCTGAGATGTAAGGAGGCACTCCACTGGCTGGGGACCTGAGATGTAAGGAGGCACTCCACTGGCTGGGGACCTGAGATGTAAGGAGGCACTCCACTGGCTGGGGACACCTGAGATGTAAGGAAGCACTCCACTGGCTGGGGACACCTGAGATGTAAGGAAGCACTCTGCTGGCTGGGGATACCTGAGATGTAAGGAAGCACTCCGCTAGCTGCGGATACCTGAGATGTAAGGAAGCACTCCGCTGGCTGGGGACACCTGAGATGTAAGGAAGCACTCCGCTGGCTGGGGACACCTGAGATGTAAGGAAGCACTCCGCTGGCTGGGGACACCTGAGATGTAAGGAGGCACTCCGCTGGCTGGGGACACCTGAGATGTAAGGAAGCACTCCGCTAGCTGGGGACACCTGAGATGTAAGGAGGCACTCCGCTGGCTGGGGACACCTGAGATGTAAGGAAGCACTCCGCTGGCTGGGGACACCTGAGATGTAAGGAAGCACTCCGCTGGCTGGGGACACCTGAGATGTAAGGAGGCACTCCGCTGGCTGGGGACAACTGAGATGTAAGGAAGCACTCCGCTAGCTGGGGACACCTGAGATGTAAGGAAGCACTCCGCTGGCTGGGGACACCTGAGATGTAAGAAAGCACTCCGCTAGCTGGGGAACCTGAGATGTAAGGAAGCACTCCGCTGGGGACACCTGAGATGTAAGGAGGCACTCCGCTGGCTGGGGACACCGGAGATGTAAGGAAGCACTCCGCTGGGGACACCTGATGGCATCTGGTGGCAGGCGACGTGGCAAGTGACACACTCGGGGGTCCCACTGATTCTGATTCTGCATTATGGTGAGTTGAAGTATTTAATTTTATATTACAGTGTAATAATAGAAATAATGCGCTTCAATCACCCTGACACCATAACAACCATGGTGCCGGGATGATTGAAGCGCCAACACCAGGTGTTTGGAGTATCTTTATCTGCTGATTGTTAAACTTTCTAGAATACACATATTTCTATTGTGGTGTAGGATCTGGGCCTGCTGTCCCTTCATTCCTCTTTTTTTCCTTCCTCTATCTCTCTTTCTTTCTTTGTTTCTCCCTCCATCCCTTGTTCATTTCAGACTCTAACCACACCCCTTTGAGTCACACCCCTTTAACCTCCCTGGCGGTATGATTCTGTCTGGAATTTTGTGCTGAAAGCGGTACACTTATTTTGCACGGAAATTTGGTGTTTTTATATTGTAGGCATGCAATTCTTATGAATAACTCACTTAAATCTGTCCAAACCAGAGTCTAGTAGACATCCCGGGTATGATAAAGTTTGAAACACAAAATCATAAATTATAATAAAATAAAAATATATATAAAAATTATTCAATAATGTAATCAAATCAAAAACACAAAAATGTGCTCAGTTGCAGAATAGTCACTGTCATTAAATTTAGTGTTTGATGATGAATTGTGATTCTAATATATTATCGCTGTTTTCTAGCTGGTCTAAAATCACTTTTGACATAAAGGGACACTTTTTGGTTGCTATGGACAATCTCCAGTTTCCAGGCAGAAAAAAATCTATTTATTATATAAAATGACATGCAGGGCACTGGGCAGACCTCTAGGGACAAAGGGAATGTGTATTTTTTTTATACAGTACTGTAATCTGTAAGATTATAGTACTGTATGTGTATTGTGTTTTTTAACTTTTTTGAAGTTCCCTGCGTCGTAACGTCGCAGGGAACGGAGATCAGCGGCACTCGGGCACTGTGTGAATCGAGCGAGCAGACGGCTCACTCACACAGCGGGGAGACATCGCAGGATCCAGGGGACAAGGTAAAAAACTTCCCCCTGTATCCTGCAATGCGAGCCCCGGTCTGGCTCGGGGTTACCGCTTTTGGTACAGAAATCTCAACCCGAGCCAGACTCGGGAATACTGCCAGGGGGGTTAACCCAAGCCCAATATTACGATGAAACCAAGCCCATACTTTGCCGTGGCGCGCTTTGCGCGGCGCATTTTTCTTTCCTCACTATGCCACACCTACAAACAAATGCCCACCCCCTAATTTTAATAAGACTCCGCCCACCGACAAAAAAAGTGTCCTGGTGAGGATGAGGAATGTAAGTTTACTGTTAAGCCTCCCGGGCCCCGCGAGTCCGGCCATGTCCCGACACACGCAGCTGCATACAGCAGGAGCACAGAGCAGAGTGGGCGGGAGCAGAACGCTCAAGCGCACCTGTGAAGGGACATAGTTTTCGGGAAACATGAGGAGGCTCTGGAGTCTGGACAGGAGGTAGGAAGAGAGTGGGAGACAGACTGTGTTTTGCACAGTTCAATTTTTTTACCCCATACTCATTCACATAGGGTGGGGGGGCCTGGCATCTGTGGGCCCCCTTATTAAAGGGGGCTCCCGGATTCCGATAAGCCCTCCGCCCGCAGACCCCGACAACCAACGGCCAGGGTTGTCGGGAAGAGGCCCTTGTCCTCATCAACATTGGGACAAGGTGCTTTGGGGTGGGGGGGCCGCAGGGCCCCCCTTTCCCCAGGGCACCCCCCATGTTGAGGGCACGCGGGCTGGTACGGCTCAGGAGGGGCGCTCGCTCGTCCCCACCCCCTTTCCTGACCGGCCGGGCTGCGTGTTCGGATAAGGGTCTGAGATGGATTTGGGGGGGACCCCCACGCCGTTTTTTTGGCGTAGGGATTCCCCTTTAAATCCACACCAGGTGACGGGGCTAGCGCGGGAGCATTCACTGCCTTCGCTAGTCCCGTCTACCTGGAGTCACGTTCTAAATGAACGGACTTTCCTCCGTGTGCGAGGCAAGTCCGTTCATTTCAAAAGTCCCGCGGACTAGCACCCAGACAGCGGGATTGTCCGCCGGACTGCCGAGTCCAGCGGACAATTTTAAGTCTGAACTTAAAACTTAGTCCACCGGACTTTTGGGAGGAAAAAGTCCGTCGCCGCCCACACACGGGCGGATTGTCCGGCGGACTCTAGTCTGGCAGACAATCCCGCGGGAAAGTCCATTTGTGTGTACGCGGCCTTAGTCTTTAAATGGTTAAACTGACCTCATTTACAGACCGAAGTTCATCCCATTGATCTAAAAGAACCAAATGATACAATGTTTATTGTTATCTCTCAGCGCTGAACTGTCATAAACAGGTGTGGCCAGAACTGCGTGGACAGCAACAGAGGGAACCAAACGCATGTAAAGTGAAGTAATGTAATTTATTAACCACTTCAGCCCCGGACCATTTGGCAGCCAAAGGACCAGAGGTCTTTTTTCAATTTCGCACTGCACTACTTTAACTGGTAATTGCGCGGTCATGCAATTTTGTAACCAAACGAAATTTGCGTCCTTTTCTTCCCACAAATAGAGCTTTCTTTTGATGGTATTTGATTGCCTCTGTGATTTTTATTTTTTGCGATATAAACGGAAAAAGAGCGAAAATTTTGAAAAAAAAAGAGATTTTCTACTTTTTGTTATAAAAAAAATCTAATAAACTCAATTTTAGTCAAACATTTGGGCCAAAATGTATTCAGCCACATGTCTTTAGTAAAAAAAAATGCCAATAAGCGTATATTTATTGGTTTGCGCAAAAGTTATAGCGTCTACAAACTAGAGTACATTTTCTGGAATTTACACCGCTTTTAATTTATGACTGCCTATTTCATTTCTTGAGGTGCTAAAATGGCAGAGAAGTACAAAACCCCCCCAAATGACCCCATTTTGGAAAGTAGACACCCCCAAGCTATTTGCTGAGAGGCATGTTGAGCCCATTGAATATTTTTTTTTTTAGTCCCAAGTGATTGAATAAAGACAAAAATAAAAAAGATTTTTTTTTTTTTTTCAAAAAGTTGTCACTAAATGATATATTGCTCACACATGCCATAGTTATATGTGGAATTGCACCCCAAAATACATTTTGCTGCTTCTCCTGAGTATGGGGATACCACATGTGTGGGACTTTTTGGGAGCCTAGCCGCGTACGGGGCCCCGAAACCCAAGCACCGCCTTCAGGATTTCTAAGGGTGCAAATTTTTGATTTCACTCCTCACTACCTATCACAGTTTCGAAGGCCATAAAATGCCAAAATAGCACAAAACCCCCCCAAATGACCCCATTTTGGAAAGTAGACACCCCAAGCTATTTGTTGAGAGGCATGGTGAGTATTTTACAGCTCTCATTTGTTTTTGAAAATGAAGAAAGTAAAGAAAAAAAAAAAATTTTTTTCTTTTTTCAATTTTCAAAACTTTGTGACAAAAAGCGAGATCTGCAAAATACTCACAATACCTCTCAGCAAATAGCTTGGGGTGTCTACTTTCCAAAATGGGGTCATTTTGGGGGTTTTTATGCCATCTGGGCATTCCATGGCCTCCGAAACTGTGATTGGCAGTGAGAAGTGAAATAAAAAAATTACACCCTTAGAAAGCCTGAAGGCGGTGATTGGTTTTTGGGGTTCCGTACGCAGCTAGGCTCCCAAAAAGTCCCACACATGTGGTATCCCCGTACTCAGGAGAAGCAACAGAATGTATTTTGGGGTGTATTTCCACATATGCCCATGACATGTTTGAGCAATATATCATTTAGTGACAACTTTTTGTAAAAAAAATATATATATTTTTTTTTTTTTTTTTCATTATTCAATCTCTTGGGACAAAAAAAAAAATATTTAATGGGCTCAACATTGCTCTCATCAAATAGCTTGGGGTGTCTACTTTCCAAAATGGGGTCATTTGGGGGGGTTTGAACTGTCCTGGCATTTTATGCACAACATTTAGAAGCCTATGTCACACGTCACCCACTCTTCTAACCACTTGTAGACAAAGCCCTTTCTGACACTTTTTGTTTACATGAAAACATATTTTTTTTTTGCAAGAAAATTACGTTGAACCCCCAAACACTATATATATTGTTAAAGCAAAGGCCCTACAGATTAAAATGGTGGGTGTTGCATTTTTTTTTTCCACACAGTATTTGCGCAGCGATTTTTCAAACGCATTTTTTGTGGAAAAAATACACTTTTTTTTATTTTAATGCACTAAAACACACTATATTGCTCAAATTTTTGATGAAATAAAAAATATGATCTTAGGCCGAGTACATGGATACCAAACACGACATGCTTTAAAATTGCGCACAAACACGCAGTGGCGACAAACTACATACATTTTTAAAAGCCTTTAAAAGCCTTTACATGATACCACATTAGATTCACGGAGGAGGTCTACTGCTAAAATTACTGCCCTCGATCTGACCTTCGCGGTGATACCTCACATGCATGGTGCAATTGCTGTTTACATATGACGCCAGACCAACGCTTGTGTACGCCTTTGCGCAAGAGAAGGGGGGGCAGGGGTGCTTTTTTTTTTTTTTTTTTTTTTTTTTTTTTTTTTTATTTAGCTTTTTTATTTTATTTTTAAACTGTTCCTTCCATTTTTTTTTCTTTGTTATGATTTTTATTGTTATCTCAGGGAATGTAAATATCCCCTATGATAGCAATAGGCAGTGACAGGTACTCTTTTTTTGAAAAAATTGGGGTCTATTAGACCCTAGATCTTTCCTCTGCCCTCAAAGCATCTGACCACACCAAGATTGGTGTGATAAAATGCTTTCCCAATTTCCCAATGGCGCGGTTTATATCCGGGAGGGGGGACATTCCCTCCCACTGCTTGTAAAAGCAGTCTAGAGGCTAATTACCCGCTAGAATTGCTTTTACATGAAAGCCGATCACTGGCTGAAAAGAATGATACCAAGATGATACCTAAACCTGCAGGCATCATTCTGGTATAACCATTCAAAGTCCAGCAACATACTGGACATATATTGTAATCTTTTTTTTTTCATGCAGCCTCTTGGCTGAACGAAAAAAAGAGATTGATTGGTGGGTATGCCCACCATTAGAATACCTCCCTTCATCCACCCACTTCTAATGATGGGCATACATGCACCATTTATATATGCTGATGCATGGGGGCATCCTCCCGCAAAAGTTATGCCGTGTACACACGGTCGGAATTTCGACCGTATGTACGTGGCATTAGGAGCCAATCGCTCCCCCCCCCTGCTGCCCCCATGCTTCGGCATATATGCTCTTTTTTTTAACTGTGGTGGTGAAATCACCTCCTACAGCGTTGGAGTCGCGGCTTTATGTATCGTGGGAGCAAACGCTGTTGCTGTCAAGATAAATAAATCCGCGTTGCAACTGAATGGCGCACCTGAAAACAAAAAAATGCTCAACACTAAAACACACAGTAAACAAAATTACATACCTGAAAAGCAAGCATGATAAAACATAATAAAACATAATAAAACATAATAAAACATTGCAGAATAGAATGGAGTAAAAAAAGAGCAACAATAGAGAGAGAATAGAGTGAGAGAGAGAACAATAAAACGACAACTATTTTATTTTTTTAAATTTTTTTGAGATTCACAGGTAAAAAAGCTCCTGACTGAAGCGACTGAATCAAAACGCTACCACAAAAAAAATGTTAGCGATCGCAGGGATCAGGCCTGACTCTGCGAACGCTGCAGTTATGTGTGCTTAGTGTTTTGTAAGTGACAGTGATTGACCGATACTGCACTTGGGTGGGCTGGGCTGGGCGGAGGGGGAAAACGCAGGTGCTAGCAGGTATCTGGCTGATCCCGCTAACAATGCGTTTTTTTTTGGAACCCTAAACTGCTGGGACGCTAGTATAGATCTGATCAGATCAGATATTGATCTGTTCAGATACTGTGCCACTAAGGGAGGTGTATGCTTTGCGCGTGGGTGTTTGCGGTACTGGCACTAACCTGGGGCGACGCAGACCTTATTTGACCCTAAAACCTAATTGATATCACCCGCCGGGCGATCAGGGGTTAAACCGTTATTGGGTAATAAATGGCGGGTGCCCTGACAGTATAAAAAACAAGCTAACTAACCAGCGTCACCCGTAACAGTAATACAAAAAAAAACTGGTTACCTAGCGACACTAATGCAGCGATCAGAAAAACGATCGCTTAGTGACACTGGCAAAAGGGGGTGAAAGGGTTAACTAGGGGCAATCAGGGGGTTAAAACCTTTATTAGGTAATATATGGGGGTACCTGACGCTATATAAAAACCTGACGGGGAACCTAAATAACGAAATAACTAACTGGCTAACCAGCGTCACCAGTGACAGTTATACAGTGATCACTGGTGAAAGGGTTAACTCTAGGGGCAATCAGGGGGTTAAAACCTTTATTTAGGTTGTAATATGGGGGTACCTGACCTATAAACCTATTTATGAACCTATATAAACATGGCGGTTACCTAAAAAAAAAAAAAATGGTTACCTAGCGACACTAATGCAGCGATCAGAAAAACGATCGCTTAGTGACACTGGCAAAAGGGGGTGAAAGGGTTAACTAGGGGCAATCAGGGGGTTAAAACCTTTATTAGGTAATATATGGGGGTACCTGACGCTATATAAAAACCTGACGGGGAACCTAAATAACGAAATAACTAACTGGCTAACCAGCGTCACCAGTGACAGTTATACAGTGATCACTGGTGAAAGGGTTAACTCTAGGGGCAATCAAGGGGTTAAAACCTTTATTTAGGTTGTAATATGGGGGTACCTGACCTATAAACCTATTTATGAACCTATATAAACATGGCGGTTACCTAAAAAAAAAAAAAATGGTTACCTAGCGACAGCAGTGACACTAATACAGCGATCAGAAAAACGATCGCTTAGTGACACTGGCAAAAGGGGTGAAAGGGTTACCTGGGGGGCAATCAAGGGGTTAAACCTTTATTAGGGGGGGGGGTGGGGGGCTACCTTGGACCTAAAACTAACTGCACTGACAGTTATTACAGTCACACTGACACTAAATGCAGTGATCAGTAAAAAAATGATCACTGCAATTAGTGACACTGTGACTGGGGGGGGAGGGGGTGATCTGGGGGTGATCTGGGGGTGACAGGGGGGTGTTTTGTGTGCCTATGTGTACTGGTGTCAGTGTACTGTTGGTGCACTAACCTTTAGATGTTCACAGCTCGGCGTTCCGGTCACATAGACCGGCGCACCGAGCGTGACATCACTTCCTCTGCCTGTGTTTTGATTGACACAGACAGAGGAAGCATCTGATTCGCCAGGAGCGATCGCGAGGGGGGTGGCCAGAAACCACTGGCCGTCCCCTCATCCCGGATCGCTCCTGAAGCGATCCCGACCGTCCCCGCCGGCCGGGGGGGGTCCGATCGGACCCCCCACCCGCCGGAAGAATGGCACGTACAGGTACGTGGTTCTGCCTGTACGTGCCATTCTGCCGACGTATATATACAGGGGGCGGTCGGCAAGTGGTTAAAGTAAGTGAATATAGATACAAACACCTCCAATACAATACAGTGCACAACAATCCAACTACCAGACAGAGACCCACAAATAACAACAATCAAACAGGAATACCAGAATCGTAAATGTAGCCAGGCCAGGGTCATCAACGGGAGATCAGCAGATGGGGGCAAGGAGCAAACAGGACAGGGAGAAGGTGGACAGGATCAGGCTGCAGGACAAGGGTACAAGGTAACAGGATCACAGGAGGGACAGGGACAGGTTCAGGGTTCAGGTTTCAGGATTCAGATTCAGGTACAGAGGATCACAGGTACAGGTCAGGGCTCAAGGAAAATACCAAGGCAAGTGTGTGAGTGCTTGCCGGGTATTAATACACATCTCCTGCAATCAGCCTCAGGTGATGCCTGATCGCAGGAGATAATGTCGGCTCCACACTTCCGGGAGACACCCGCTGGTGGACACCAGTACTGCGGCCCAAGGATCAGACAGTACCACCAGAGTATGGAATGGGCATATGGAAGAGGCGCTGAAGAGGTGTATTCCTGGTCACTGACAGGCAAAACCGCATTCTGGTAATTTATCCTAGCTACTAGAAGGTGACTATCTCCCTACAAGTCTGGCATGGATGTTTTGCTTACCTTTTCGGTCAGTTATCGATCATGGGAGTGGTGAGTTGTTCCTGTTGTCTGTCCATGGCAGCTGTTTTTGTGCATGATTGTGTCTATGTCTTCCCCCTGTGCTCCTGTGTCCCTACACACTGTTTGTGCGGTGTGTCTGGCTGGCATGGTGGCTGGTTCCTCTGCATTCCAGCCACCGATCGACTTCCTCGTTCGTCCGCACGGCCATTCTGCGCATGCACGAGGCCGGCGCGAGAACAAGGCTTGGCTTGCGCATGCGTGTAGCGGTATTCGCGCATGCGCACTAGCGTTGTGGCCGTCGCAATGATGATGTCATAAGGCGGCAGTTTTAAAAGATGAAAACAGCTTACAAGTCTTTGGGATGCTTGTAAGCTTGCAGCAGCACTCCTGAGACCCCGTTTTTTCAGCAAAAAGGTATGGGATCTCTAGGGGACAGGTATGCTACCTGTTTTTATATTGTTCCTAACTGGGCTGTTTTTATTTCAGCCCTGATGGACCCTTCCAGAAACCTGGATCCGTCACCGCCTTCTAGTGGCCAGCCCTCTCGCAGCAGGTATTTGTTAGGGGTTAGGGGGGATTCCCTTGGAATGCCTGCGGGGGGGGGGGGATAGTGGAACATCAGTATATGTTTGTTCCATTGACACAGATGGTTCTTTTTCTTTCTGTTGGCCCTTCTAGGTCTACCCAACACCAGAGCTCTTGCAGAGGAAGTGATTCGTCAAAATCCCATCGCCGGCATTCCTCTTCCAGATCCAAACACCACGGTTCTCCTGCTAGAACTAGTCACCGTAGCCGGGAACCATCCCGACCTTCCACGGCTCACTCCAGTCATGCAGCAGAAGGATTTTGTTGGGGGTGTAGGGCTCATGTCCCTGTAGACAAGTCCCTTTGTGATTCCTGCTATGTGAAAGCAACTGGCGAAAGAAGTGACTCTGACCACAACTGAAATCTCTGGTTGAGAAGATGGTTAAGGACATTCTAAAAAAGCTGGAGGCCCCCCATATGTCTCCCATAGAGTCTCCACGATCTCCAGGGAGGGATGCTCAGGCTCAGGACACTTGGGAATCCTCTTTACCTAGCCATCCATCCGCTGTCCTCTCAGATAGTGAATCTGAGGAAGATGAGTCTGGTTCCGGATTTGACTTCTCTCTGCTCCCTCCTTTGGTCAAAGCCATCAAGGAAACTTTGAATTGGGAAGAGCCAGTGGCGGCTCCGGCGAAGCAGAGAAAATTTTTCAAACAATTAAAAAAGGAGCATATCAGCTTTCCTTCTCTTTCAGAATCAGGTGAGGTTATCACGGATGAGTGGGGAAAAGTAGAGAAGAAGAACTCCCTCCTTTCCAAAATTCAGAGGCTTTACCCTTTCAAAGAGGACGAAGTGCAGCAATTGGAATCATCCCCTCTGGTGGATGCGGCAGTAATGAGGTTGGTCAGGTTTGAGGACACAGTCTCCTTCAAAGATGCTCTGGATAGAAGGATAGATTCTGACCTGAAGCGGGTCTATCTTACTGCAGGCATGGCCTGTAAGCCAGCCTTGGCCCTGGCCGCCTTGTCTAGAGCGATGGAGGTCTGGTCTGACAATGTCGATGAGACACTCAGAAATGTCTCAGAAGATTTAGCCAAAAGTTCACCCATCCAGGAATTGAGTCTGGCTTCAGCTTTCTTGGGGGAGGCCTCGATTGACATTATTCGGCTGGTGGCTCGAGTTATAGTATCATCGGTTACTGCCAAGCATGCCCTGTGGCTTCGTCCTTGGCTAGCTGATCCTGCATCAAAACAGGTTTGGTGCCGGATTCCTTTTGACGGATCGTCTCTTTTCGGCAATAAGTTAGTGCAATAACTCGGGCCACTGGGGGCAAGTCGGGGTTTCTTCCTCAAGACAGGCGCCTGCAAAGCCAAAGAAGACCATTTCCAAGGAAACAGAATCAAGATCGGGCCAGGGAGGTGCGCAGTTATAGGCCTGGACGTGAATTTTCCAGAACTTGGAGGTCCAGACAATCGTCTTTCAAAAAGACTGCAAAAAGCAGTTTGACGGGTGAGAAGGAACCGACCAAGTCCTTTTGAGATCGGGCCCGCCCAGACGGGCCAGGTGGGAGCTCGTCTGCTCCATTTTCAGCACGTCTGGGCGGCCTCGATCCAGGACTTCTGGACCGCCAGGACGGTCTCTTCAGGACACACTTGGACATTCAGCAGTGTCCCCAAACTCAGGTGTGTCCCCACATCCCTTCCAGCTTCAGAAGGAAAAAAGGCAAATACTATCAGCCTACGTAAGATCTTTCTTGGATCAAGGTATGGGAATGTATTCCCCTCTTTTTTTGGTTCAAAAGAAGAGTGGTGCATGGAGACCCGTAATAGATTTGACACATCTAAATCGCTTCATAAAAAAGGAGAGGTTCAAGATGGAGACTCTGTCCACGATCCAGCAGTCAGTGCAGCCAGGGGACTGGCTTGTCTCCATAGACCTCAAAGACGCTTACTTCCACGTTCCTGTGGCAACAGACTTCCAACAATTTCTTTGGTTCTCCACAGGCCAACTTCACTTACAATTTACATGCCTTCCCTTCGGTCTGTCAACTTCTCCACGTGCCTTCTCAAAGGTCCTGTTGGCAATTGTGGCTCTGTTAAGGATCAGAAGAATCCGTATCCATCATTACCTAGACAACCTACTCCTTCTGACTCAGGACAGAGATCGTCTCGTGGAACACAGAGATCAGATCATTTCAACTCTCAGGGAATTCAGATGGCTACTGAATCTGGAGAAAAGCCAGTTAGAGCCTTCGCAGTCTCTCGTGTTCCTCGGAGCGCTTTTCAACACAGTGAGAGGTACCATCTCTCTGCCCGAGGAGAAGGTTGCAATAGTTTGAGAAAGGATCCGCCTGGCCCTTTCGTCTTCTCATCTCAGCGCACTTCATTGTCTAAGGATCATAGGCACCATGGTGTCCACAATACCAATGATGAAGTGGGCACAATGGAGGATGCGCCCCTTTCAGAAGGGTTTTCTTCACCAGTGGTCAAGAGACAAAGTCCAGCCTATTCGCATTACTCAAAGAATATAACAAAAGGACGCAGGCGCTCAGTTATGCAAGTGTGGGTCATAAATAAAATGGCTGGGGGAGTTAGTAATAAGAGACAACAAATAATGTCCAAGTCCACTTTAAGGAAAAATAAAATTAAAAGTGCAGGAGTCAAATAATGAGTCCAATCTATTTTGCTGGACGAATGATCAGATTGAGGATACACTTTATGCTGAAGGCTGCTTTTCTCAGGAGCGAAGCCGACTCAGTTGTAGAGGAAAAAGAAACAAAATAGAACAGCACCAATCAGCAAAAAAGCTCTTTAATACCAGTTTAAAATGACATAGTATCACTTACATAGTGGATCAGGAAGATGTGCATACAAAGTAGCAGTGGTCACATATGCGCCGCCGAGTCACTGTGTACTCCTGTGATGTTCATTGCAAGAAGCCACGGGAGAGCTCAGCTGTATCCTGCGTCCTAGGAGTGTACGAGGCGGCTTGTGGAGGCAGCGTGTGACGCAAGACCAGCGGGAACACAGCGCGTTTCTGAGCATGCGCGAGGTCCGTACGGCACCTGCGCGCTCCTTTGTCAAGTGTCTCTAGACTTGACAAAGGAGCGTGCAGGCGCCGTACAGACCTCGCGCATGCTCAGAAAGCGTTGTGTCCCTGCTGGTCTTATGTCACACGCTGCCTCCACGAGCCGCCTCATACACTGCTAGGACGCAGGATACAGCTGAGCTCTCCCCCGGCTTCTTGCAATGAACATCACAGGAGTACACAGTGACTCGGTGGTGCATATGTGACCACTGATACTTTGTATGCACATTTTCCTGATCCACTATGTAAGTTATACTATGTCATTTTAAACTGGTATTAAAGAACTTTTTTGCTGATTGGCGCTGTTCTATTTTGTTTCCTATTCGCATCACTCAGGTCATAAGGGGTTCCCTCTTCTGGTGGCTTCAATGGGAGAACCTACAAAATTGCCATTCCATTCTTCCAATAACGTGGATCACGGTAACGTCGGGTGCCAGCAACAGAGGTTGGGGGGCTCATTGTCTAACGGAAGTGGCTCAGGGCACTTGGGATTTCCCCTCTCGGGGAATAGTGTCGAATATCCTAGAGTTACGTGCAGCCTTTCAAGCACTGCTGGCTTTTCCTCATCTGATAACAGGAACATCTGTAGTTCTCAGATTGGACAACACGACAGCTGTAGCCTACATAAGGAAGCAGGGGGGCACCAGAAGTCGATCTCTGCTTCTAGAGGTAGAACCGATCATGTGTTGGGCACAGAAGAATCTGACCAACTTAACGGCAACCTATGTGCCTGGAATTTTCAATGTCCAAACGGACTTCCTTTTGCGAGTTCACTTGGACAACAACGAGTGGGTTCTTCACGAGGATGTGTTCAAGTGGATCTTAACCTTGGGGATCTCTCCAGAAGGATCTCTTTGCCTCCCAGTACAACAGGAAGCTATTGAGGTACTATTCAAGGTTCAGGGATCCTCAAGTGTATGGGATAGACGCACTGACAGAGCGTTGGTGGTTCCACATGGCATATGCCTTCCCTCCAATTCCGATAGTCTTTCAATTCCTGAGGAGACTCAGATGGGAAGAGGTGGAGATAATAGCCATAATTCCTCACTGGCCCAACAGGCCTTGGTTTCCTCTCCTATCTCTTCTCAGCTTCTGAGAACCAGTTCCTCCTCCGACCAGACGGGATCTGCTCTCCCAAGGCACGATTCTTCACCCGTGCCCAGCTCACCTACAGTTGAGGGCTTGGTTTTTGAGAGGGGAGGTTGGAAGCACTAGGATGTCCCAAGGAAGCTATTCCCCCTCTCCTAAATGCAAGAAGACAAAGTACTAATAAGGTGTATGCACGGATTTGGGCTAAATTCTCGTCCCATATGTCTTCCAGAGCTAATTCATGTGGCACACCTACAGTTCAAGACATTTTGAGTTTCCTGCAATCAGGCCTGGATTTACCCTTATCGGTTAGTTCCCTTCGTGTACAGGTGTCAGCCATCTCTGCTTTCACTGGGGTGTCGTGGGCCAAACATGCTCTTATTCAGCAATTCTTTAAAGGAGCAGTGAGACTGAGACCTCAAAGGAAACCCAGGTTCCCTAAATGGGACCTGCCTCTAGTTTTGGACTTTTTCTCTCATCTTCATAAGTCACTATCCATCAGAGAGCTTACTATTAAAACTGCCTTTTTGGTGGCCATCACCTCGGTAAAGAGGGTATCCGAAATTCAGGTTCTAGGAGCCAAGGAACCTTTCCTAAGCTTTTTCCCAGACAGGGTGGTCCTGGTTCCAATGTTAGGGTCAAGCCCTAAGGTCACCTCAATCTTTCATGAGAACCAAGAGATCTCACTCCCCACCTTCAGGTCCTCCAGAATCTCAGATGTTCACCCTCTTGATGTTGGTGGCTCCTTAACCACTTAAGCCCCGGACCAATTTGCAGCCAAAGGACCAGGCCCCTTTTTGCGATACGGCACTGCGTCGCTTTAACTGACAATTGCGTGGTCGTGCGACGTGGATCCCAAACAAAATTGGCGTCCTTTTTTTCCCACAAATAGAGCTTTCTTTTGGTGGTATTTGATCGCCTATGTGGTTTTTATTTTTTGCGCGCTATAAACAAAAATAGAGCGACAATTTTGAAAAAAATGCTATATTTTTTACTTTTTGCTATAATAAATATCCCCAAAAAATATATAAAAAACATTTTTTTTCCTCAGTTTAGGCCGATACGTATTCTTCTACACATCGCAATTAGTGATTATTGATTGGTTTGCGCAAAAGTTACAAAATAGGGGATAGTTTTTATAGCATTTTTATTAATATTTTTTTTTTACTAGCAATGGCGGCGACCAGCAATTTTTATTGTGACTGCGACATTATGGAGGACAAATCGGAAATTTTTGACACATTTTTGGGACCATTGTCATTTATACAGAAATCAGTGCTATTTAAATGCACTAATTCCTATGTAAATGACAGCGGCAGTGAAGGAGTTAACCACTAGGGGGCGGGGAGGGGTTAGTGTGACGTGTGTGTGTTTTTTTTACAGTAGGGGGCATGGCTTTACGTCTGACGTCACTGATCGGCTTTCCCGATGACAGGGAACAGCGATCAGTGACAGGCAGTGTAGGAAGCACGGGGAGAGGTTTGTTTACACAGACCTATCCCCGTTCTTCAGCTCCGTGACCCGATCGTGGGACACCAGCGGCGATCGGGTCCACTGGTCCCGCGGCCGCGGTCACGGAGCTCAGGACTGGGTCGCGAGCGCGCGACCCACGGCTGGGCAATTAAAGGGGACGTACCGGAACGTGCTTTTGCCCAGCCATGCCATTTTGTTCACGTAAATCTACAGGAGGCGGTCCTGAAGTGGTTAAAGCAATAATTGGAAATTACAGCTTCATTACGTCAGTCGGATTATCTGTTCGTCCTGTTCTACGGGAAAAACAAGGGCCTCCGGGCATCAGTTAGATCAATTGCTGCATGGATAGTACAAGCAATTCAGTGGGCATATAAAGAGAAGGGCTTGGCTCCTCCTGAGGCGGTAACAGCGCACTCAACTAGAAGTCTTTCAACCTCGTGGGCAGCTTCACGCCATGTGGCTCCTGAAGTGATCTGCAGAGCGGCATCCTGGTCGTCGATCCATACCTTCATGACTCACTATTGTGTTGAGCCAGCGGCTCTATCCTCAGTTTATTTTGGTGTTAAAGTACTGTCGGTTGACAGTGTCAAATAAATCTTTATTTGTTCAGCATTTTTCCCACCCGGGTGTGTATGGCGAGTAATTTCCCACACGTTGGCTGCCATGGAGTCTGTCAGGAAAACAGAAAATTCCTAACAAAATACTTACCGTAATTTTCCTTTCCTGGTGAACTCCATGGCAGCAGGAGTTCCCTCCCAAATGGCTGGAGTAGGATAGTTACCGAACACGGCCTCTGGCAGGGAGCAAAGATTTATGGGAGTAACATCCTATAGGGTAGTGGAGGCGGGACTAAACCCACACGTTGGCTGCCATGGAGCCCATCAGGAAAGGAAAATTACGGTAAGCATTTTGATAGGAATTTTCCGTTTTGCCTGCTTTTATTTTCTTTGACAGCTCTGAGCGAGAACGGCTCTTCCCTTGTTACATAGAAATGGGGAAATGCTGGATTAAGATCGTAAGGGGAGTTGAATCGAGCAATTTTTTAACGATTAAAATTACGGTGCATTTTTGATGCTTTTTACCACATTCCAGTGCAGGAAACATGCAGCATGTTTAACTTTTTTTTTTTCTGGAACTTGAACACCCTGGAACTGACTGCACTGGTGTGAACTATGCCATTGGAAACTATATAACCTATTTTCCATGCAATTTTGATGCAGAAAAAAAAAGCCCTTTACTGCATGTGTGAACTGGCCCTTAGGCAAATTCATATGAAAATTCTCAGAACGTTTGAAAGATTTTATTTGCTTTTAACTTTTGATTTTGGAAAGAATGGATTTTTTTTAATCAAAACCACACACACTGTAATGCCGTGTGCACACGACCGAACTTTCCGTTGGAATGAACTCTGACGGACTTTTCAACTGACTTTTTGACGGAGTTCCGCTGAAACGGACTTGCCTACACACGAGCACACCAAAGTCCGATCGTTTAACGCGATGACGTACGACGGGACTAGAAAAAGGAAGTTCAATAGCCAGTAGCCAATAGCTGCCCTTGCGTCGTTGTTGGTCCGTCGGACCTGCATAAAGACGAGCGTTTTTCTTGATAGAAACTGGTTCAGGTGGAAAGATTTGAAACATGTTCTATTTCTAAAGTCCGTCATATTTTTCGACAGAAAAGGTCCGATGAAGCCCACACACGATCGAATTGTCCAACGGATTCGTTCCGTCGGACCCTTGCTGTCGAAAAGTCCGGTCGTGTGTACACGGCATTAGAAATTTGAGAATAATTTTCCATCCTGCTCCATTAAATTTTCTCTTCACTGTGGTTGAAAATGAACATCAATTTGAACCAATAATGATTAGAAAAAGGAACAAACTTTTGTTAGTTCCTAGGAATTTTGGTTCGAAATTCCACCCATCTATGGCTGTCTTTCCTAAAAGCTCAGAAAGGCTGCATTCACACTTTCGTGTAGCTGGAACCAGCGTTCCCCTTCGTGATTTTGTTTGAGCGAATTGCATACAATTTTGTTGTAAAGGGTCAGCCCAGTCACTTGAATTGTGAACCCATTCACTTCACCTAATCCTAATTGCACACCGCACTTTTGGTTCCCGTGCAGACTAAAATGCTGCAGGGGCCTTTTCCCTTTCAGGAGGCACTGCAGCTTATTCAAATGAATGGGCTGCCGTGCCCACCTAAAACATGGCTGTAAGAGATGCATCAATGTAAACCTAGGCTAAAGGTTTACTGCAATTGCGGTGCGATCCTGTCATGTTGCAGAATTGCATGCGCTTGGAGTGCCACTTGCCGACCGCCTAACTGTAAATGTACGTCATTACTTTACGGTTAAATATTTTTTCAGTCAGCTTTCATATAAAAGTGGGCTCAACATTTTTGGGGGTGCAAACAAACTGAAAAATTCTAAAAAAAAACATCAATTGCAGCCTCACTGTGCCCATCAAATACTGCGACTGCGCCCATTAAATACTGCCACTGTGCCCCATAAAATGCTGCCACTGTGACCCCCGCGCCCACTCGCCGTCTGCCCGGCACTTACCCTGTCTCAGTGGTGGGTCAGGCATGCGGGTGACATCGGTGAGCGGTGGGACCTTGTAGCGGGTCAGACAGCAGATCCTGTGTCCTCCGTGCGTCTCCTCCCCTTCTCCTGATAGACATCTAATCGTAACGCCTGTCCTTTCAACCAGTCAGGTGATGGGTAACAGATCCGTGCACCTGATTGGCGGAGAGACGGTTCAGTGTTAGGAAAGCAAATATTCATTCGCTTTTCTAACACACCTGGGTGGACTGCGAGCTCAATACTTTGCGCTCGCAGTTCACCTTTTTTGAAGCCTATTAGATCCTATGGCTCTAATCAGGTGCTTCAAAAATACACCCCGCCGCTGTAATTCAGGCGATCGACGTCCGAAAAGGGTCCGGACGCCTGAATAGGGGGCGGCCGTGGTGGCCATGGATAGATTCATGCAATCCATGAATCTATCCATTATACACAGAAGGGATGGCTAGAGAGAGGCGGTGGCGCCCGTGCACCCTTAACCGCTTCCCGACAGCCTCACGCATATATACTGCGGCAGAATGGCACGGGCAGGCAAATGCCTGCCCATGGGTCGCACGCGCGCCGCCAGTGGCGCGCTCACAACCTGGTCGGGAGCTCCGTGACCCCGGCCGCGGGACCAGTGGACCCGATCGCCGCTGGTGTCCCGCGATCGGGTCACGGAGCTGAAGAACGGGGAGAGGTATGTGTAAACAAACCTCTCCCCGCACTTCCTACTCTGCCTGTGATTGATTGGCTGTTCCCGGTCATCGGGAAAGCCGATCAATGACGTCAGACGTCAGCCACGCCCCCTAATGTAAAAAAACACACACATGTCACAGCCCATAACCCCTCCCCTCCCCCTAGTGGTTAACTCTTTCACTACAACTGTCATTTATACAGGAATCAATGCATTTAAATAGCATTGATTGCTGTATAAATGACAATGGTCCCAAAAATGTGTCAAAAATGTCTGATGTGTCCGCCATAATGTCTCAGTCACAATAAAAATCGCTGATCGCCGCCATTACTAGTAAAAAAAAAAAAAATGTTAATAAAAATGCTATAAAACTATCCCCTATTTTGTAAACGCTATAACTTTTGCGCAAACCAATCAATAATCGCTAATTGCGATTTTTTTTACCAAAAATATGTAGAAGAATACATATCGGCCTAAACTGAGGGAAAAAAAAAAAATGTTTTCATATATTTTTTGGGGATATTTATTATAGCAAAAAGTAAAAAATATTGCATTTTTTTCAAAATTGTCGCTCTATTTTTGTTTATAGCGCAAAAAATAAAAACCGCAGGGGCAATCAAATACCACCAAAAGAAAGCTCTATGTGTGGGAAAAAAAGGACGCCAATTTTGTTTGGGAGCCACGTCGCATGACCGCGCAATTGTCAGTTAAAGCGACGCAGTTATGAATCGCACAAAGGGGCCGGGTCCTTTGGCTGCCAATTGGTCCGGGGCTGAAGTGGTTAATGGATTAATGCACCCTTAATTCTCTGTGAGATTACTTTTCTGGGCGTCTCTGAGCTTACCGGAGCCATCGGGCAGGAAGCCGAGTGAGGGCAAGATGGCCCTCACTGGGCCCTATGCCCTTGGAGAACTGGGGCGATGTCTGATGTCACTTCTGCCACTCTGGCTTAAAGGGATTTTATTTTATTTTTTAAAGTCACATTTTTTATTTTGCTTTTTGACCCAGATCTCTCAATAAAGAGGGTCTGTCATGTTTATTTCTATTACAAGGGATCTTTACATTTATTTTCATAGGAAAATAAGTGATTAAAAAAAAATTAAAGGTGTAAAATAAAAAATAAAATTAATAAGAAAACATTTTTTTTGAAGCGCCCCGTCCCTCCGAGCTTGTGCGCAGACGCGAATGCATATTTAAACTGTGTTCAAACCACACATGTGAGGTATTGCTGCGATTGTTACTGTGAGAGTGATAATTCTAATACAAGACCTCCTCTGTTACTCTAAACAAGTAACCTGTTAAAAAAAAGAAAGAGTCGCCTATGGAGATTTTTAAGTATAGTAATTTGTCGCCATTCCACGAACATGCGCAGTTTTAAAGCATGACATGTTAGGTTTCTATTTACTCTGCATAACATCATCTGTCACATTATAGAAAAATATTGGGCTAACTTTACTGTTTTTTTTTTCTTATTCATTAAAGTTTTTTTTTTTTTTTTCAAAAACATTTGAAAGACCGCTGCGCAAATACAGTGTGACATAAAATATTGCAATGATTGCCATTTTATTTACTAGGGTCTCTGCTAAAAAAAAAGTATATAATGTTTGGGGGTTCTAAGTAATTTTCTAGCAAAAAATAAATAAAAAATACAGATTTTTACTTGTTAATAATAGATGTCAGAAAAAGGCCTGGTCCTTCGAGGGATAACGGCACCCAAACAGCGCTTTGCGCAGTAATCGCAGATTCTGCCTGCGATTCCATAATGCAAAGTGTGAGTTGTACTTGCGAGTGTACATAAAGCGTATGGAGTATTTTGTGTAAAGTGTATGCAGGCTCAACATTCACAGTCATCTCTACCCATCTACTTTTTTTTTGGATCTTTTCTACTTCAAGTTCATGAGGTACGAGGTATGAGCCCGCCCCCTCCCTTCTATCATCCTTCTCACCCCCGTCCGCCCCTCTCCGCTGTGTGTACCTTCTCATCCCCGCCCCCCTCAACACAGACAGGCCCGCCCCTCTCCGTTTCCTCCAGTGTACAGGCGGTGACGTCACGTGTTCTCCCGCGCTCCTTCTCTCAGGCGGGTCGCTGTGGTGGTCGGTGTGTGAATTCGGTGACTGCGTCTCCCTTCTAGCTGACTGTTATTCGCGGTAATCATTTTGCGGCGTGTTGTGAGTCTTATTACCGGCTGTGTGTTAGAAGAAGACTTGTAGGATATAGCGTAGTGTAGCATGGAGAGCCCAGTCCTCACACCGTACAACCCTTCACTGGCACCGGGGGAGGTGCAAGGGGAACTACAGGTCCCAGCAGGCAGGGAATGTTTAGGTGTTCTGCATTCATTCTAACTTTCTGAGGTGATAATGAGGGACACCTTTTATTACAAAGTATGCAAAACTTATACACCCCCAGGCATATCCACACTGACCACCAAAAATTAGGCCCCATTCACGAATAGCGATTTGGAACCGTGGGCAGAATCGCAGCAGTGCTGCCTGTGACTTCAGCAAAATGTGTGGCGCAGATTTGGGTGCACATTTGCCGTGTCACTCATTTTGCATGTAAAAACACACATGGCTCAGGGCCAAAATTTGGTCTTTGCTGCAACAAATGCTCATAGGACAGGCTGCCCATTCAAGTGATCGCTTTTACTGAACAGCCGATCGATGGGTGTGAAAAATGACACAAAGCCATTTGCTTCTTATAAGCACTAGCAGCCACGATGTTTAGTACATTGTTATCCACTTAAAGCGGAAGTCCGTAAATTTTTTTTTTTTTATTTTTTAAAGTCAGCAGCTACAAATACTGCAGCTGCTGACTTTTAAAATATGGACACTTACCTGTCCAGGGCGCCTGTGATGTCGGCACCCGAAGCCGATCTGTTGCTCGTTTCTCGCGTGCTGCCGCTGCTATCATTGGTAAGGGAAACAGGAAGTGAAGCCTTGCAGGTTCACAGCCTGGTTCCCTACTGCACATGTGCGAGTCAGGCTGCACAATCCAGATGGTCCCTGCTGTCTCTGGGATCTGTGTGTTTCCTAGAAGACAGCGGGGAGGGACGGGAAGAGGCATAGACTCCCACGGGAGTCTATGCCCGGAAGTGGGTGAAAAAACCTGTATTATACAGGTATCTGCACCCCCCCTCCCCCCTGAAAGGTGCCAAATGTGACACCGGAGGGAGGGTTCTGAAAAGCGGAGATTCCGTTTTTGTGTGAACCTCCGCTTTAAAAGCTCGTTTGGCTGTACTTATCCTGTGGCTCACAGTTTGTTATGCACTTCTGTGACCCGTTTTCAGCAGTAAGGATGAGCTCCGGCGTGTTCACACAGCCCACGTGCAGAGCCCGCCAGGAGGTCGGCACTGCGCTAATCACAGGCAGTGAGACATTTCCCGATCTCTGCAGCCGCGAATCGGGACAATGTCTCACTGCCTGTGATTAGCGCAGTGCCGACTTCCTGGCGGGCTCTGCACGTGGGCTGTGCAAACATGCTGGAGCTCATCCTTATTCAGCAGATAGCCTGCTGACGTCACAGAGCTGGTCCAGGCTGGGGAAATATCACGACCATATGGACGGGATCCACTTTCATGCCTGGACTGACACCCGGCTCAGCCTCTCAATGAGCTGCTGAGAGCTTGAGCCCCTCCACAGCCCAGCGCTCCAACGAGCGAGGAGGGGGCAGGGCAGAGAGCTATGACTGACAGCAGCAGCTCTCTGCTCAGTAAGCACTGAGAACAGAGTGATCGGCTGTGTTTGATCGCTTGGTTATCAGCCTTCGAGCCAGCAGGGGGACAAGTACAGCATTCGCCTAGGTAAATATGATTAAAATTTTTTTTACATAGATTTCTTGTAAGGACCACTCTAGCAGATATACTGCTACAGGGCGGCCCCCCTGTACAGAATCCCATGTACATATACCTGTTTCTGCACTTCTGCCTAGTGGGCGTGTGCTGCCGGTGGTCCGATTGGCGGGTGCCAGCAGACATCCAGTTGGGCACAGACACTGAACGGAGCTCGGCCTAACGGGGGAAATTATGGACTTTTTATGTCCCTGCGAAGCAGGGAATAAAATCCATCACTTCCCTTAGTAAAAGGTTAGGCACACAGTTAATCGTTTGATCACCCTAGATATTTAACCACTTCCCATCCAGTCATTAGTACAGTGACTGTACATATGGCACTGATCACTGTATAAGTGTCAAAAGTGTCCGATTTTCTGCTGCAGTATCGCAGTCCCATTATCAGTCGCTGATCACTGCCATTACTAGTATATAAAAAAAAAAAAAAATCCTGCATATATACCATAGTTTGTAGACACTATAACTTTTGTGCAAACCAATCCATATACGCTTATTGGGATTTTTTTTTTTTTTTTTTACCAAGAATATGTAGCGGAATACATATTGGCCTAAATTTTATGAAGAAATTTGAATCTTTTTATTGGATACATTCTATAGCAGCAAGTAAATTATATACAGTGTGTGTATATACAGTATCTCACAAATACACCCCTCACATTTTTGTAAATATTTTATTCTATCTTTTCATTTGACAACACTAAAGAAATGACATTTTGCTACAATGTAAAGTAGTGAGTGTGCAGCTTGTATAACAGTGTAAATTTGCTATCCCCTTTAAAATAACTCAACACACAGCCATTAATGTCTAAACTGTTGGCAACAAAAGTGAGTACACCCCTAAGTGAAAATGTCCAAATTGGGCCAAATTAGCCATTTTCCCACCCAGATGTCATGTGACTCATTAGTTTTACAAGGTCTCAAGTGTGAATGGGGAGCAGGTGTGTTAAATTTGGTGTTATTGCTCTCACTCTCATACTGGTCACTGGAAGTTCAATATGGCACCTCATGGCAAATAACTCTGAGGATCTGAAAAAAATAATTGTTGCTCTACATAAAGATGGCCTAGGCTATAAGAAGATTGCAAAGACCCTGAAACTGAGCTGCAGCACGGTGGCCAAGACCATGCAGTGGTTTAACAGGACAGGTCCCACCATGGTCAACCAAAGAAGTTGAGTGCACGTGCTCAGCGTCATATCCAGAGGTTGTCTTTGGGAAATAGACGTACGAGTGCTGCCAGCATTGCTGCAGAAGTTGAAGGGATGGGTCAGCCTGTCAGTCCTCAGACAATAAGCCACACACTGCATCAAATTGGTCTGCATGGCTGTAGTCCCAGAAGGAAGCCTAATCTAAAGATAATGCACAACAAAGCCCACAAACAGTTTGAAGACAAGCAGACTAAGGACATGGATTACTGGAACCATGTCCTGTGGTCTGATGAGACCAAGATAAACTTATTTGGTTTAGATGTTGTCAAGCGTGTGTGGCAGCAACCAGGTGAGGAGTACAAAGACAAGTGTGTCTTGCCTACAGTCAAGCATGATGGTGGGAGTGTCATGGTTTGGGGCTGCATGAGTGCTGCTGGCACTGGGGTTCATTGAGGGAACCATGACTGCCAACATGTACTGTGTCATACTGAAGCAGAGCATGATCCCCTCCCTTCAGAGACTGGGCTGCAGGGCAGTATTCCAACATAACGACCCCAAACACACCTCCAAGACAACCACTGCCTTGCTAAAGAAGCTGAGGGTAAAGGTGAGGGACTGGCCAAGCATGTCTCCAGACCTAAACTGTATTGAGCATCTGTGGGGCATCCTCAAACGGAAGGTGGAGAAGCACAAGGTCTCTAACATCGACCAGCACCGTGATGTTGTCATGGAGTGGAAGAGGACTCCAGTGGCAACCTGTGAAGCTCTGGTGAACTCCATGCCCAAGAGGTTTAAAGCAGTGCTGGAAAATAATGGTGGCCACACAAAATATTGACACTTTGGACTCAATTTGGACATTTTCACTTAGGGGTGTACTCACTTTTATTGCCAGCGGTTTAGACATCAATGGCTGTGTGAGTTATTTTGATGGGACAGCAAATTTACACTATTATACAAGCTGTACACCCACTACTTTACATTGTAGCAAAGTGTAATTTCTTCAGTGTTGTCACATGAAAAGATAGAATTAAATATTTACAAAAATGTGAGGGGTGTACTCACTTTTGTGAGATACTGTGTGTGTGTGTGTGTGTGTGTGTGTGTGTGCGCACACACACACACACACGACAAAGTATTCAGACCCCCTCCAATTTTTCACTCTTTGTTATCTTGCAGCCATTTGCTAAAATCATTTACCGTATAGGCCGACCCGAATATAAGCCGAGGCCCCTAATTTACCACAAAAAAACTGTGAAAACTTATTGACCCGAGTATAAGCCGAGGGTGAAAAATGCAGCAGCTACTTTAAGTGGAAAAGAGGGTCAGCAAATGCCCATCTGCAGCTTCATGTCCCCTGTGTCCTGTACAAACCCCCCTGTGTCCATTGCAGCCTACTTGTGCCCATCTGCATCCCCTGGGTCTGTGTATGCCTTCCTCCGATCTGCCACCTGTGTCCACCATTGCAGTCTTGTGCCGATCGTTGGATGTCCTGTGTCCCCCATTGCTGATCCTGCCGATCAGCGTGTAAGGCGCCATTCCACATTCAAAAGCCGCGCCTCCTCCTCCTCGTCCGTGATAGGAGGAACACTCTGTTTTCCCAGCAGTCAGTGTTCAGTGTTCCGCCTTTCACGGACATCCTCTCATCCTCGTCCATGAGATGAGAATGACAGGACGTCCGTGATAGGCGGAACACTGCACACTGACTTACTGCTGGGAAAATTTAGTGTTCCTCCTATCACGGACAGGGAGGAGGAGGAGGCGCGGCTTTTGAACACTGCCGTCTGTCTGCATGACACGCTGTTCATGTAGGCAGACGGCGATGACTCGAGTATAAGCCGAGGGGGGGGGGGGGGGGGGGGACTTTCAGCCCTAAAAAAAGGGCTGAAAATCTCCGCTTATACTCGAGTATATACGGTAAGTTCATTTTTTTCCCCTCATTAATATACACACACAGCATCCCATATTGACAGAAAAACACAGAATTGTTGACATTTTTGTAGATGTATTAATAAAGGAAAACTGAAATATCACATGGTCCTAAGTATTCAGACCCTTTGCTCAGTATTTAGTAGAAGCACACTTTTGATCTAATACAGCCATCAGTCTTTTTGGGAAAGAATCAACAAGTTTTTCACACCTGGATTTGGGGATCCTCTGCCATTCCTCCTTGCAGATCCTCTCCAGTTCTGTCAGGTTGGATGGTAAACGTTGGTGAACAGCCATTTTAGGTCTCTACAGCGTAGAGCTGCATGATTCTGGCTAAAATGAGAATCATGATTTTTTTTCCTTAGAAGATAGATCACGATTCTCGCGGTGTAACAAAATCTTTCACATTAAAACAAAAAAAATTGTTTCGTTTTTTTTTTTTATTTATTGAAGTGTATTTTTTTCCAAAAAATGGCATTTGAAAGACCACTGGGCAAATACAGTTTGACATAAAATATTGCAGCAATTGCCATTTTATTCCCTAAGGTCTCTGCTAAAATGTGTGTATGTATGTATGTATGTATGTATTTGGGGGTTCCAAGTAATTTTCTAGCAAAACATATTGATTTTAACTTTAGAAAGAAGTGTCCGAAAAAGATTTAGACTTTAAGTGGTTAAACTTCCTGCATTTACACATGTTTCAAGTTGGAAAGTTGCTTCAGTTAAGACAGGAGATTCGACTTGGAGGCAACTTCCATTGAAATCAATGGGTACAAGTCGCCTAGAAGTCGGATTGAAGTAGTACAGGAACCTTTTCTGAAGTCAGAGCGACTTCAGTAGTGTGCAGACGGGACGGCTCTCATTCCCTTACATTGATTTTGTTGCGCGACTTGAAGTCGGATTCAAAGTTGCCCCTGTGTGAATGGACTCTAAGCAGATAATCTCTCCACTTGTTTATATGAAAGAAGGAGAGATCGTCGGGGGGGTGAATCGAGATCGTGATTTTTTTAACGATTAATCGTGCAGCTCTACTACAGAGATGCTTAATTGGGTTTAAGTCAGGGCTCTGGCTGGGCCATTCAAGAACAGTCACGGAGTTGTGAAGCCACTCCTTTGTTATTTTAGCTGTGTGCTTAGAGTCATTGTCTTGTTGGAAGGTTAACCTTTGGCCCAGTCTGTGGTCCTGAGCACTCTGGAGAAGGTTTTCGTCCCAGGATATCCCTGTACTTGGCCGCATTCATCTTTCCCTCGATTGCAACCAGTCGTACTGTCCCTGCAGCTGAAAAACACCCCCACAGCATGATGCTACCACCACCATGCTTCACTTTTGACTGTATTGGACAGGTAATGAGCAGTGCCTGGTTTTCTCCACACATACCGCTTAGAATTAAGGCCAAAAAGTTCTATCTTGGTCTCATCAGACCAAAGAATCTTATTTCTCACCATCTTGGAGTCCTTCGGGTGTTTTTTTTTTTTAGCAAACTCCATGCAGGCTTTCATGTGTCTTGCACTGAGGAGAGGCTTCCGTCCGGTCACTCTGCCATAAAGCCCCGACTGGTGGAGGGCTGCAGTGATGGTTGACTTTCTACAACTTTCTCCCATCTCCCGACTGCATCTCTGGAGCTCAGCCACAGTGATCTTTGGGTTCTTCTTTACCTTTAACCAAAACTCTTCTCCCCCGATAGCACAGTTTGGCCGGACAGCCAGCTCTAGGAAGGGTTCTGGTCGTCCCAAACATCTTCCATTTAAGGATTATGGAGGCCACTGTGCTCTTAGGAACCTTAAGTGCAGCAGGACTTTTTTGTAACCTTGGCCAGATCTGTGCCTTGCCACAATTCTGTCTCTGAGCTCTTCAGGCAGTTCCTTTTTGACCTCCTGATTCTCATTAGCTCTGACACGCACTGTGAGCTGTAAGGTCTTATATAGACAGATGCGTGGCTTTCCTAATCAAGTCCAATCAGTATAATCAAACACAGCTGGACTCAAATAAAGGTGTAGAACCATCTCAAGGATGATCAGAAGAAATGGACGGCACCTGAGTTAAATATGAGTGTCACAGCAAAGGGTCTGAATACTTAGGACCATGTGATATTTCAGTTTTTCTTTTTTAATAAATCTGCAAAAATGTCAACAATTCTGTGTTTTTCTGTCAATATGGGGTGCTGTGTGTACATTATATGAGGGGTGAAAAAAAATGAACTTAAATTATTTTAGCAAATGGCTGCAATATAACAGAGTGCAAAATGTAACATATATATATATATATATATATATATATATATATATATATATATATATATATATATATATATATATATATATATATAAATTAATGATTATGGATGCACCGATGCTTGACATCATGTACTCGCCGATACCTATTGCCTAGGAAGAGTAGGTGGGGGTGGTTTGGGAGCAGGGAGTTTGGTGAGGGTAGAGGGGTTAGTGAGGGCAGGGTGGTTGAGTGTGGGGTGAAATGGGCATTGTGGAGTGGAAGAGTTGGGATGGAAAAGGCTGTGATTGCTGGGGGAAAGATGGGAGGGTTATTGGGAGACATGGGGGTAGCGGTGACCGCTGGTGGAGGAAATGAGGATGCAACACAGGGAGGGTACAGTACAGGGGGTTAGGAGTGCAGGGTTCAGGCACATTGCATGCATAGTGCAGGGTTCAGGCACATTGCATGCAGAGTGCAGGGTTCAGTTTTTATTCCACCACTGTATTCTCATCCACCCCTCCTCAACTCTGACTCGTGCTCACACCTCCTCTACTGTCTTCATCTTCTCCCCCCTCCCTTAAAAGCTACATTGTGCACATGCCTTACTGTTGTTGTACTAATGTGAAGTGGCCGGCTCTAGCACAGACAGCCCCCACTGCAAGCGCTTCCTCTCTGCAGCCTGATCATCCGGGGGCGTAAGCATCCAGGCATCAGGGTCAGGTCAGAGAGATTGCAGAATTCCTTCCGAGGACCTCCTCCCGCCCCTCACGCTAGCATCTTCCTTGTCACTGCACTGCACGCAGGGAGACACGCTATCACAAAGCCCCGATCGTTCACATCACTTCCGGTATCGAAGCATTTTCACGAGTACCGATACTCGCGAAAATGCCTAGTATCGGCACCGATATCGGTATCGGTGCAATCCTAATTATAGTTTAGTTTTAATTTTTTTGTTTATAGTGCAAAAAATAAAAACGGCAGTGGGGGAAAAAAAATGACATTCTATTAGTGTACAGTGTTGCATGTCAATTGAAGTGCCACATTGCAAAAAATGGCCTGGTCATGAAGGGGGGTTAAACTTCTAGAGGTCAAGTGGTTGTGATGAGTTAAGATGTTAGTACACTTGTCGGGTGGCCATTACCGATACTCGCCAGCCCCCTTGTCCTGCCAAGATTCTCTGGTTCTCTGCCACCTCTCGGTCCTGTGTGGCCATATTGATTGACATCATGAAGAGGCCTGCCGGCTCTTCCTGGTTCAGCCAGCCCTCCGCCTGATGAAGCAGTGCTAGCCCCTCCACCTTTGTGAATGAAGAGCTTTGCCTACTGGGATATGTGACGTGCATATCCAAATAGGCAAAGGAAGGACAGTGCCTAGGCCTGTGGTCTCCAACTAGCTGCCCTTTTTATTTATCTGTCCCTTGGGGCACTATTCCTACCACTGACACCAACACTGAGGCACCCAATGATGGAATATTATTTTTCCCATTATTCTAAATGATGGAACGCTATTCTTCCCACTAACACCAATGAAGGGAAACTATTCCTTCTACTGACACTAATAATGGAGCGCTAGTAATACATTTTTATTCCCTGTGACCGCCAAGCCGGAGGCATTGTTTACTGCCACTGACGCTGGGGTATTTTCTAGTTCCACTGGCTTGAGTTTAGCCCCCCTATAGTCTGAAAGACGGTAAACTGGCCTTTTGTTTAGAAAGTTTGGAGACTTGGTCTAGGCGAATGATGTGAGGGGCGTGGTGTACTTTTATATTAGAAAAAAAGTTTAAAAAAAAAAACACCGCCCTAAGCAGACAGTGGAGGGATGAATAGGGTGGAAGTCCTTCATGAGGGTGGAGATCTGCCCTAGAAGGCTTACTTCACTTTTGTAAAAAAAATTTTTTATATATATATATATATATATATATATATATATATATATATATATATATATATATATATATTGTAACCTGGGGGACAGGTAGCAGGTACAAAGCTCCCTGGGATGAGCTGTTTATTTAGGCACAGATACCAAATCCACTTGAGGTAGTGAAAACAGTGCTGGGTTTATTGGTTTTAAATACAAGTCCATACACAGGTGCTGCACAGTCTTCCAGAAAACATATCAAAACAGAAATAACAAAACAAAAGTCCTAGCCGTGTCTCGGCTCTAACTAAACCATACACCGTCTCTAACTATCAGGCTGAGCAAGCCTACCGCTTGTCAGTTTCTGTAAAGAGTTTTAAGGGGTTTTACCAACCTTTTGGCTCCTCACAAACCATCCATGTTTGTGTGTCCCAGGCAGAGAGCAAAGGCTGTTTGCTCAGGTGAGCTTAAATTAGCCTGGAGAGGAGGACTAAGATCCGAACTGGATCTTGTATCAGAGACCTCTGAATGTGTATGAGAGGAGCCTGGGAGATGTATAAACCCCGAACAAGACTTCTCCTGGCTCTCTCTGGGACGCTCTGCTACATATCCTCCCCCCTTGTTTCAACCCCAGGGTTGGAACACCTGTGGCCCAACAGGAGTGAACACGGGACAGGGCATCTACATTTCCCATCTCCACACCTGGCCTGTGTTTTACGGTGAAGGAGTAATCCTGTAGAGCCAAAAACCACCGGTTCACCCGTCTATTAGTCTCCTTCTTTTGGGCCATCCATTTCAGGGGAGCATGGTCAGTTATTAAGTCAAACTGACGCCCTAACAAATAGTACCTGAGCGCATCCACGGCCCACTTTATGGCTAAACATTCCTTTTCAATGACTGCATACTTTTTCTCATGGTCATTGAGCTTTCTGCTTAGGTACACGACAGGGTGTTCTTCCCCATTGTATACCTGTGATAGTACCGCCCCGATACCAACATCAGACGCATCCGTCTGAACCAAAAACTCTCTGGAGAAATCGGGAGAGTACAGTACTGGCTGTGCACACAGAGCCTTCTTCAGGACCTGGAAAGACTCCTCTGCTACTGGGGACCATTTCACCATTACAGAATCTTTCCCTTTCGTAAGGTCTGTCAGAGGGGCAGCTATAGTTGCAAAATTTGGGATAAATCTTCTATAATACCCCGCAATACCAAGAAAGGCCCTGACCTGCTTCTTGTTTGCAGGGCGTGGCCATTCCTGGATGGCTGCTATTTTACTCACTTGAGGTTTTATGACACCACGGCCAATAGTATAGCCCAAATACTTGGCTTCCTCTAGACCAATGGCACATTTTTTTGGATTTGCCGTAAAACCTTCTTTGAAGAGGGAATCAAGAACAGCCTGGACACGAGGCAAGTGAGACTCCCAGTCAGTACTATGTACCACTATGTCATCTAGATAGGCTGCTGCATATCGTCGGTGGAGTTTTAGGGTCCTGTCCATGGCCCTCTGAAATGTCGCGGGGGCATTTTGCAACCCAAAAGGCATTTTTTTATATTGGAAGGAACCGTCTGGGGTCACAAACGCAGTCTTCTCTTTGGCGCTACCAGTTAGGGGTATTTGCCAATACCCTTTTGTCAAGTCCAAAGTGGTAAGATAGCGAGCCTTGCCAAGTCGGTCTATAAGTTCGTCTACTCTGGGCATTGGGTATGTGTCAAACTTTGTCACCGCATTAAGCTTCCTGAAGTCGTTACAGAACCTCCACGTGCCATCCGGTTTTGGGACTAACACGATGGGGCTAGACCAGTCACTATTGGATTCCTCAATGACATCTAGCTCCAACATTTTTTTAACTTCCTTGCTGATGTCCTTTCTCCTCGCTTCAGGAATTCGGTAAGGTTTGAGCTTGACACGTACCCCAGGTTCAGTAACAATATCATGCTGAACTGCTGAAGTCGTGCCAGGTAACTCTGAAAACTTCTCTCTATTCCTTATCAGGAATTCTCTAGTGTCCTGTTTTTGGGAATATGAGAGGGTATCTGGAATCGTGACCTCGGGGATGAGAGGGGACTCAGTACCCGTAGGCGTTACTGGGAGAGGCCTCGCAGTTAACGCCATTCTATCCTTCCAGGGTTTTAACAGGTTTATATGGTAAACCTGTTCGGGCTTCCTTTTTCCTGGTTGATAAACCTTGTAGTTGACCTCCCCAACTCTCTCAATTACTTCAAAGGGACCCTGCCACTTAGCCAGGAACTTGCTCTCAACAGTGGGAACTAACACCAGGACCCTGTCACCAGGTGAGAAAACACGGAGTTGGGCCCCCCTGTTGTATATTCTCTGTTGGGCTGCCTGGGCCTGCAGTAAGTGTTCTTTTACCACTGGCATGATTGCTGCAATCCTCTCCTGCATTTGGGCAATATGCTCAATGACACTTTTATGGGGTGTCTGTTCTCCCTCCCAAGTTTCTTTGGCTATGTCTAAGAGTCCCCGAGGGTGTCTCCCATAAAGCAACTCAAATGGGGAGTACCCCGTAGAGGACTGGGGAACCTCCCTGATGGCAAACATCAAGTATGGTATCAGGAAGTCCCAGTTTTTCCCATCCTTGTCCACAACCTTTTTTAACATGCTTTTTAACGTCTTATTGAAGCGTTCCACTAAGCCATCCGTTTGAGGATGATACACTGAGGTTCGCAGCTGCGTCACCTTAAATAACTTGCAGAGCTCCCTAGTTATTCGCGACATAAACGGGGTGCCCTGGTCTGTAAGGATTTCTTTCGGGATGCCAACCCGACTGAACACCATAAACAGTTCTTTGGCAATGTTTTTAGCAGACGCGGCGCGTAAGGGAACTGCTTCAGGGTAGCGGGTAGCATAATCCATGATTACGAGGATATGCTGATGACCCCTGGCAGACTTGGGAAGTGGGCCCACAAGGTCCATGGCAATCCTCTCAAAGGGCACTTCAATGATAGGCAAAGGTACTAAAGGACTTCGGAAGTGGGATAGTGGGGCTGACATCTGACACACAGGACAGGATTGACAATAATTCTTAACATCTTTCTGTATCCCGGGCCAGTAAAACCTGCGCAACACCCTTTCAGTAGTTTTTTCAACCCCTAAATGGCCTCCTAGCAAGTGCCCATGGGCAAGTTCTAACACCAGCCGTCTGTATGGCTTAGGGACCACCAACTGTTCAACCACTTCATCATTCATTTTACATATACGATACAGTAAATCCTTATTGCTGTTGAAATAAGGAAAACAGGGCCTGTCCCCGGGTTCGACAGGTACATCATTAATCACTATTACATTTTCCCAGGCCCTGGAAAGGGTATGGTCTTTTCTCTGCTCAGTACCAAAATTTTCCTTATGCACATTAAGGTCATCAAACTCTAACATAGGCTCGGGGTCAGCAGACGGCTGTCCGGCTCTACTGGTAGTAGGGACTTCCTCAGGGTCCTCCAGCTCTCCTGCCATAACCGATAGAGGAAAACCCGGGGAGCCCTGAGAAGAGTCCCCTGAACCCACCTTGTCAGTAGTGGCCAGGAATTCTGGCTCTGCGACTGAGTCGGGTACTGCGACCGGGTTGGGATGATCCCACAGTTCCCAGAACTTAGGGAAGTCCCTACCAATGATGGCCTCATGCACCAAGTGGGGAACAAGTCCAACCGGATGGGTCACTGTACCTAAACCAGTTTTAAACTGAACAGTGGTTACAGGATACTCCCGGGTATTCCCATGTATACAGATCACAGCAACATTTTTAGCATGATAATTCACAGGTTCAATAATTTCAGCTGTAACCAAAGTCACTAGACTTCCAGAGTCCAGCAAGGCTGTAATAGGCTTATCATTCACAGTCATTTGGCACATTGGTTTTCTCATATTTGGCGTTGCAGTGCATGAAACCGCTGCAAACATAGACTGCCTTCTAATAGATAAATCACACTGCATTGGTTCATCTGTCAATGGACAATTTGCCGCCACATGTCCCATTTCTTGGCAACGAAAACACCTGACGTTTCCCCAGTTTGGTTTGCTGACAGGCACCGGCTTCCCTTGTTTGGGAGGCCAAGCTTCAGTCCTGGCACCAAAAATCCTCCCCCCTATTTCCTTGCCATGCTTACCACCCACTTCCCCTGGAACAGTCTTACCGGTTGCCTGGGGAGACCGTGGCTTTGGGCGGAAAGTCCGTGTGGCTGTAGGGGTGGTCACCAGGTTCTTTGCAGCAAAATACCTTTCAACAAGTTCCACCAGGTGGTTTGCCGAATTGGGGTCTCCTTGACTCACCCACTCCTGCAGGGGAATGGGTAGTGACCTCAGAAACTGGTCCATGACCACACGCTCCACTATTTGTGGCCCAGACAGGGACTCCGGCTGTAGCCACTTCCTCACCAGGTGAATTAGGTCGAACATCTGCGATCTTGGAGGCTTCTCGTCTTGGAAGGACCAGCTGTGGACCCGCTGTGCTCGAACTGCCAAAGTGACACCAAGTCGTGCCAGTATTTCCTGTTTGACCTTTTCATAGTCTGCTGCTTCTGCTGACTCCAAATCATAGTAGGCCTTCTGCGATTCCCCAGTAAGCAACGGGGCGACCAGTCCTGCCCACTGGGTTTTAGGCCAACCTTCCCTCTCAGCAGTCCGTTCAAACGTTAGCAGAAAGGCCTCTGGATCATCATCTGTAGTCATCTTGGACAAAAAGCGAGCCACATGGATGGCTGAGGGCTTGTCTCCAACATTATCAATGTTAGCAGGTGACCACTGTGCTATTGTCTCCACAACCTCAGACAAGGTTTTCCTATCTGCTTTTGCATCAGTGGCTAGCTGTTCAAACAGCCTCTGCGATTGCTCCTGTGCGATAGCATTAGCTTGCTGTTGTGCCGCATGGAGTGCAGCGTTTGTTTTCTGCTGTGCAGCGTTTGCTTGCTGTAGTGCAGCATTTGTTTTCTGCTGTTCAGCGGTTGCTTGCTGATGTGCAGCGTTTGCTTGCTGTTGTGCAGCGTTCGCTTGCTGTTGTGCAGCGTGGAGTGCAGCGTTTGTTTTCTGCAGTGCAGCGTTTGTTTGCTGTTGCGCAGCGTTGGATATCATCAACTGTTTTAGGATTTCCTCCATGTTTAGTCACTCTAGGTACTGGCCTTTTAAGTAGTAACTTACTACAGCTGCCCGCTGAAATCCACCATATGTAACCTGGGGGACAGGTAGCAGGTACAAAGCTCCCTGGGATGAGCTGTTTATTTAGGCACAGATACCAAATCCACTTGAGGTAGTGAAAACAGTGCTGGGTTTATTGGTTTTAAATACAAGTCCATACACAGGTGCTGCACAGTCTTCCAGAAAACATATCAAAACAGAAATAACAAAACAAAAGTCCTAGCCGTGTCTCGGCTCTAACTAAACCATACACCGTCTCTAACTATCAGGCTGAGCAAGCCTACCGCTTGTCAGTTTCTGTAAAGAGTTTTAAGGGGTTTTACCAACCTTTTGGCTCCTCACAAACCATCCATGTTTGTGTGTCCCAGGCAGAGAGCAAAGGCTGTTTGCTCAGGTGAGCTTAAATTAGCCTGGAGAGGAGGACTAAGATCCGAACTGGATCTTGTATCAGAGACCTCTGAATGTGTATGAGAGGAGCCTGGGAGATGTATAAACCCCGAACAAGACTTCTCCTGGCTCTCTCTGGGACGCTCTGCTACAATATATATAATTATTGTATTTGCCCCCCTTCCCTTTTTTGTTTGCATATTTTTCACACTTAAATGATTCAGATCATCAAACAATATTTAGTATTACAAAAAGATAATCGGAGTAAATCCAAAATGCGGTTTTTAAATTATTATTCCATTTGTTATGGGAAAAAAGCTGTTCAAACCTGCCTGGCCCTATGTGGAAAAAGTAATTGCCCTCTTCCATGCTGAATCATGAATGAACTGTGATTAACCACAATGTTTTGGAAAGCTGAGTTAAATTTCACTTGCCACACCCAGGCCTGATTACTGCCAGATCAGTTGAATCAAGAAATTACATAAATAAAAGCTGTCTGACAAAGTGAAGCACGCTAACAGATCACAAAAAGCCACACATCATGCCACAATCTAAAAAAATTAAAGAACGGATTAGAAACAAAGTAATGTACATGTATCGGTCTAGGAAGGGTTCCAAAGCTAAGGCTAAGGCTTTGGAACTCCAGTGAACCATGTGGAGAGCCATTATCCACAAATGGAGATAATTTGGTGATGAACTTTCCTAGGAGTGGCCGGCCTACAAAAATTACTTCAAGATCATGACGACGACTCATCCAGGAGGTCATAAAAGAACCAAAAACAACATCTAAAGAACTGCATGCAGGCCTCACTTGCCTCAGGTAAGATCAGTGTTCCTGATTCAACAATAAAAAAGAGACTGGGTAAAACTGGCATCCATGGGAGAGTTCCAAGGCCAAAGCCACTGCAGACCAAAAAGAACCCAAAGGCTCATCTCACATTTACAAAAAAAAAAACATCTTGATTATCCCCAAGACTTTTAGGCAAATATTCTGTGGACCGATGAGACAAAAATGTTAACTGTTTGGAAGGTGTGTGTCCTGTTACATCTGGCATAAAGCGAATACAGCATTTCATAATAATACCAGCAGTCAGCCATGGTGGTAGAGAGATGGTCTGGGACTGCTTTGCAGCTTCAGAACCTGGACAACTTACCATAATTGATGGAACCATGAATTCTGAGCTCTACCAGAAAATCCTAAAGGAGAATGTTCGGCCATAAGTTTGTGACCTCAAGGTCAAGTGCACTTGGGTTATGCAGCAGGACAATGATCTGAAACGCAACAGCAAGTCCACCTCCAAAAGGTTCAAACAAAGCAAAATTTAAGTTTTGGAGTGGCCTAGTCAAAGCCCGGACTTAAATCCAATTGTGATGCTGTCATGACCTTACAAAGGCCGTTCATGCTGGAAAATCCTCCAATGTGGCTGAATTAAAACAATTTTGCAAAGAAGACTAGGCCAAAATTGCTCCACACTTATTAAGACGCTTTGCCAGTTATCGTAAACGCTTGATTGCAGTTGTTGCCGCCAAGGGTGACACAACCAGTTATTATTTATTGCCTTAATAAATGAAACCATCATTTAAAAACTGCATTTTGTATTTACTCAGGTTATCTTTGTGTAATAATAAAATTAGTTTGATCTGAGTAATTTTAAGTATGCAAAAAAAATAAAAATAAAATACTTTTTCACAGCATTGCAAGTATTGAACACGTCACCATTTATTTTTTATTTTTTTAGGTAAATAAATTTCTAAGTGCTGGTTCACACTAAGGCAGCACGACTTGCAGCGTGACTGCCTCAGGCGACCTGCACACGACAGCAGCGACGACTTGCAAAACGACTTCTGTATAGTCAATGCAAGTTGCCTCAAGTCGCCCCCAAAGTAGTACAGGAACCTTTTTCTAAGTCAGAGCGACTTGAGTCGCTCCTATTAGAACGGTTCCATTGTACAGAATGGAACTCGACTTGTCAGGCGGCTAAGTCATCTGAGAAAACGTCGACACAGTGTGAACCGAGTTTAAAGGTGCTATTGACATGAAATTTTCACCACATGTCGGTAACAATCTATACATACAAAGAAACCAAAACAAATAAGTTCAGAAATTAAAGGATATCTAAAGGTAAATTTAAAAAACAAACATGTCCCTCAGCGCTCCTCCTCTTGTACCCCTCCTGTGCAGGCGCTACAGCGCTAAAAAAAGCACCCTGAAACAGCCGCTGCTGTCTCTCCAATGTGAGAGACCCAAGGGCTTTCACACTGGAGCGGTGTGCTGGCAGGACGCTAAAAAAAGTCCTGCTAGCAGCATCTTTGGAGCGGTGAAGGAGCAGTCAGTGGGGCAGCGCGGCTATACCGCCGGCTACTATAGCTGCCCTTATGCGGTGGTCTTAACCCTTTAGTGTCTGTTTTTTAACCCTTTCTCGGCCACTAGTGGGGGTTAAAACCGCCCCACTAGTGGCCGAATAGTGCCGCTAAAACGACAGTAAAGTAGCGCTAATAATAGCACCGCTGACGCCCGGGCGCCGGCAGTGTGAAAGTGGTTTAAGTAAAACGGGGGGAACTGGGGGGCAGCTACACACACTAAGGCCCCTTTCACACTGGGGCGGGGAGCCGCGGTGACGGTAAAGCAGCGCTATATTTAGCGCTGCTTTACCGTCGTTTTCACTGTGGTTTTCGGCCGCTCGCGGTGCGGTTTTAACCCCGCGAGCGGCCGAAAAGGGGTTAAACACCCCCCGCAGAGCGCCGCCGTAGCGGCGCTTTGCGGCGGTATTGCCGCGGTTTCACCGCGGTGTCCCATTCTATTCAATGGGAAGGAGCGGTATAGGAGCGGTGAACACACCGCTCCTATCCCGCTCCAAAGATGCTGCTAGCAGGACTTTTTTTTTCATCCTGCTAGCGCACCGATCCAGTGTGAAAGCCCGCCGGCTTTCACACTGGAGTTAAAGGGGCCGGATTTTTTCATGCATGAAAAACGCCCCGGTGTGAAAGGGGCCTTAAGGAGGTTTTTCACCTTAATGCATAGAATGCATTAAGGTGAAAAACCTCAAGGGTTTATAACCCCTTTAAGTTATGTGTAATAAAATGGAATGACACAGGGAAAAAGTATTGAACACGCTAACTGAAATGTATTTTAATACTTTGTACAAAATCCTTTGTTGGTAATGACAGCTTCAAGACACCTCCTGTACGGAGAATATGGTGGATAAAAATCGATGATATTTTATTTATTTATTTTGATTTAAATCAAATTTATTTCAATGCTTTTGGAGTAAAAATCTATCTAAAGATAGTTTTCTATTTAAGATACGTTAATAATTTATTGAAGATGAGCTGAGTTGCTGAAAGCTAAAGTATAGCGCCTCATCCCTTAAGTGAAGTCAAAATTTTGTTCCATGAACAGATTTGGGACTTTTAGGGCGCAATGATACAAAAATATTAAATATGAAAAATAGTTTATTGAAAATCACAACATAACTTAATATTGCATTTTTTGACATCATATGTCTATGAAAACATTTAAAAACAATACATCGAGGGGCGTGACCGGAAGCCGACCTGGAAGGCAGCACGGACTGAGAGCTCCTCTCCAGCCCGCAGCAATAAGGCTAATTTCGGGGGAAAAAAAGCCAGCCTATGGGAGGATCGCGCACCACCCGATCCTCCTCAGCCCGGAGACCTGCACACCCGCCACCGAGCACCGCAGCATCTTTCAAAAAGCTCTTCAAGCCGCCGGCGGCTCCGGGCGGGTGTACCAAGATGGCCGACAACACGAGGCAGCAGGCCTCAAACCCGCCGCCTCTCCGCAGCGGCAGGTCGCAGCAGACCGCAAAGGACTCCCCACAACAGCTCCCGAGCCCCTCCGGGCTCCAACACAGGGTGAGTGAAACCCACCAAACACCGGAGGGACACCATACCCCACAGGGGGACCAGGCCGGAACCCACCCACAAGAATACACCCAGTGCACAGAGGCCTTCCCTAAGCTACTGCGAACAGCCTCGGACCCATGCCTCCACACAGGCACCCTGTCCCCCACAGCATCTGACTCAGCAATGGACTTCCCCCCTCTCCCAGGCCCTGGACACCCCAGGGCGGACCAACAGCCCCCCACTGAGCAAGGGGCACAGTCCGCATGGCAGACACTACCCCCCCCAGGACCCCAAAGGCCCCGGGACCTTACCCTGACCAGGGACTCACGTGCAATCCCCCCCATACTCCCCCAAGCAACTCAGGGGAACACACGGCACCCAGAATACAGCCCACCGGCCCCCACCCCGAGCTCTCCCCACGCCACATCCTGGGCTGAACCCTGGGCACCCCAACCTCCATGGGACACCCCGCAATTGAGGGAGACCCCAGCAAGCAGTCATGCACCGACCCCACAGCATCTCCACCAGCCTCCAAGTTACAACGGAGACCCACACCCCCCATGGCAAGCATACCTGCAAGCCATCCCCACCAAAGAGGACTTTAAGCAGCTGATAGCTGACGTTAAGGCCACCTGCCGCTCCGAGATCCAAACACTCCATGCAGGCCTCAAGCACCTCTCAGACAGAGTAGAGATGGCAGAAGAGGAGATCCAAGAGACCAAACTGGCCGTACACCGCACACAACAACAGACATCAGATCACCACATTATGCTCCGCGACATGCAACGCCACGTCGAGGACCTCGACAACAGGGGCCGGAGAAACAATATTAGGGTACGAGGACTCCCCGAAACTGACGATACCGAAGACCTGCAATCCACTTTACAAATCCTCTTTAACGAGATGCTCGGAGAGGACCCCAACAAACACATAGAGATGGACAGAGCACACCGGGCTCTCCGCCCTAAAGGCCCCGCATCAAAGCCCCGGGATGTAATATGCAGAGTGCACTCCTATCCACTAAAAGAGGACATCATGCGTAAAGCCCGGCTTACACGCGACCTGAAATTTGACAACGCTCCAGTACAAATATATCCAGACCTTTCCTGGATCACACTTCAAAAAAGGAGACTCCTACAACCTTTACTCCGGGCACTTCAAGACGAGAAAATAACATACAGATGGGGATTCCCCTTCAGCCTAACAGCAAAACACCTAGGAAAATCGGCAATCCTCCGCTACCCAGAGGACCTGGAACTCTTTTGTGACACTCTGGAGATCCCCGTCCCCCAACTCCCCGAATGGGACCTGGTGGCCAACCCCCCACCGCAGCCACCAATGTGGCAGAAAGCCTCCTCGGCTAAACGTCCAAGGGGCACAGACCCCAACCGCCGATCCCCCAAACCCAAAATGGGATGATCCTCCCCCATAGGGGGCCTCTAACTGCGACACCAACATCCACCCCACAAAGATCTCCATGAAACCACCACTTCCCCCGAAAGCCTACTAATCTACAAAGCCTCACCCCACGGGCTACCCTGGGCCGAGAAGCCGGACAGGTTGCCCCTCCGAATTACGAACCCCCCCCGTGGTTTACCACCTACAAGTTCCTCTCTTGATTCCACCCCCCCGGTATCTCTCCGACCCGAACTTTCCGGATATCCTAGTCGGAGAGACCTACAGGAACTGTTTGGGCCCTTGGACCTTGACGGCCACCCAGACCCAGCAAATGTTGTTTAACTGTTTGACTTGTTTTATTCTTGTTCTAACCCCTCTCTTTCCTCCTAGATACCTCACCTCCAACCAACTAACGACTTACCTCCTCCCAGGGCCCCCCTGGGCGTCGAACCTCCTCCCGCGGATGCCACACTCCCGGACCAGACCTACCCACCGACCGGATCAGATAAGTAACACTACCACCTTCACACCCCCCTACCACAAATCATGGCCAAGGTAGTTACACTTAATGTCCACGGCCTGAACTCCAACAAAAAAAGACACCTGGCACTCCGAGAATTCAGGCAATCTGGGGCAGATATTATAATGATACAGGAAACACATTTCGGTAGGGGTGACTCCTTCACGTTTGCCTCCAAGTCCTACCCCACAACATTCCAGGCCTTTAACCCACGTAAGAAAGCAGGGGTTGCCATACTCATCAAAAAAGGGTCCCCATTCTCCCACACTGAGACATACATAGACCCGCTAGGCCACTACGTTATCGTACGGGGCACATGGCAAACTCAAGCCATAACCCTGTGCACACTATATGCCCCGAACGTACACCAGCACCGGTTCCTGAACAAGGTCCTTACTCGCCTCTTTAAAACACCCCATAACATACTAGTAGTGGGAGGGGACTTTAACCTAGCACACTCCACTCAACAAGACCGCCTTGTGATCAACCCCCAAGCCTCCCAGACAAGAGCCCTCAGGGACTCTAAACAATTCCGGCAGATCACCAGGAGATATGCTCTATTCGACACATGGCGGGCCCTACACCCAAAAGATAGGCAGTATACCTTCTACTCTGCCCCGCACCATACCCACTCAAGACTGGACTACATCTTCGTCAACAACGCCACGCTTAGAACCACAAAGTCCGCACAAATCCTGCCCATATCTTGGTCAGACCATGCCCCGGTCACAATTTCGTTAGACCTGGGCACCCCCACACGCAGGCCCTACAACTGGAGGCTTAATAACCTCCTCTTACAACACCTCCCAACCAAGACGGAACTAGACACCACGCTACAACACTACTTCGCAGAAAATAACACCCCAGACATAACCCAAACCACCCTCTGGACCGCACATAAAGCGGTAATCAGGGGTAGATGCATTGCACTCTCATCTAAAATGAAGAAAGACGCTCAAACTGCCAGAATCCTAGGGGAAAAACGCCTCCGACATCTTGAAAGCAAACTACTGACCTCCCCCTCCCTAACGTTGATTAAGCAGATAGTCCAAATTAGAATAACACTCCGAGACCTAGCGCTGGGGGCAGTAGAAAAATCAATAATAAGACTGAGGCAGCTATATTACGATAAAGGCAACAAGGCACAATCACTCCTAGCCAGAAAACTCGCGGACCAAGCACACACATCCACACCCGACCAGATCAAAGACAAGAAAGGTGACCTAGTGACCCACCCCCGGGACATCGCGAAAACGTTTGCGGAGTTCTACACAGACCTCTACAATAAACGCGAAATACCCCACAACCCCCCGACAGCAGATCTAACCGACCGCATCACCCAATATCTCGAACAAGCCAGGTTACCACAACTAAAAGAAACTGACCTCTTGGAATTAAACACCCCCATTACCACAGAGGAATTGACGGCGACCATCAAGGCCCTTCCAGCACACAAATCCCCGGGTCCAGACGGACTCCCATACGAGTACTATAAAACCTACATACACATCTTAGGCCCGTACATGACCAGACTATTTAATGCTTTCCTCCGACAGACCCCCATCCCGAACGAGATGCTAGGCTCATACTTAACCTTGATCCCCAAACCCGACAAAGACCCGACAATATGCGCCAGCTACAGACCCATAGCCCTTCTGAATTCGGACCTTAAGATATTCACAAAAATTCTCGCCACCCGCCTCAACGCAATCCTCCCAACCTTGATACACAAAGACCAAGTAGGATTCGTCCCCATGAGACAGGCAGGAGACAACACCAGAAAAGTCATAGACCTCATAGACGTAGCGAACAGAGAATCCACACAAGCCCTGGTCCTTAGTCTAGACGCAGAAAAAGCATTCGACCGCCTCAGCTGGCCCTTTATGACGGCCACACTGCAACACATGGGATTCAGAGGTCCCTTCCTGAACGCAGTCCAGAACCTTTATACACATCCTTCATCCCAAGTAAAGACACCCTTTGCCACATCCCCCACCTTTCCGATTACGAATGGCACCCGCCAGGGATGCCCGCTCTCCCCCCTGCTATTTGCACTATGTGTAGAACCCCTGGCGGCTACCATTAGGAACAGCCCTGACATCAGAGGCATTCCGGTTAGGGGCAAGGAATTTAAGATATCGCTGTTCGCGGACGACATTATCCTCACCCTGACCAACCCCCGAATCTCCCTACCCAACCTCCACACCATACTAGACCACTACGGCACGCTGTCAGGCTACAAAACCAACACCTCTAAGTCAGTTGCACTCCCACTCAACACCCCGACAGACGAAACGAATCACCTGAAAACTACCTTTCCCTACAAATGGGCGAACACCTCACTTAAATACCTAGGGGTATCCATTACCCCATCATTCCACACCCTGTATCAGGCAAACTTCCCACCGATGTTTAGATCAATCCGCGAACTGATCCAAAAATGGAAACCACATCACATCTCCCTGTTAGGTCGGATCACCTCCGTCAAAATGGTCATCCTCCCAAAACTGCTATATCTATTCCAAACCCTGCCTATACCCGTCCCCTACATACAACTCCGTAAACTACAAAAAGATCTCCTGAAATATGTCTGGAATTTTAAGAAACACAGAGTACCCAGCTCAGTCCTGACAGCCTCACGGTCGGACGGGGGCCTGGCATTCCCTGACCTGGTCAGGTACTATCAGGCGACCCAGCTCCGCGCACGGACCTCATGGTTCACCCAGAGGTCCTACAGCAAGTGGTCGGAGCTGGAAAAAATCTGGTTAGCCCCAGTACACCCAAATAGCATAATATGGAGTGCAAATGTGGAGGTGGACCCCAGACGCATGCTAGGCTCAATGTCACAACTCCACTTACTGTGGCGCAAGGTCTCCCGCGAACACAACCTTAAATCCAACAACTCCCTGATGAACTCGTTCCTATGCAACCCTAAACTACCAACCAGCCTAACACACCAGATGTCGTGGCCCTGGGCCACACGGAACTTGTTCCACTTTGGTCACATTGTGAATCCCAGATCTCGCAGGTTGCTCACATTCTCGGAGCTCCAGTCCAAATATGACATCCCAAAACAAGCGTTCTACAGTTATCTTCAGATCAGACACTTCGCCCAATCAATTGCTCCACAACTCCTCTTTTCCCCACCGTCTCCATTTGAACAGGTTATATTAGAAGGACGCAACCGCAGGGGCCTAATATCGGACATTTACAAAATTATAAACAAATACCAATTCCTATCCAAAGGTAAACACTCATACATGTGCAGGTGGGAGAAAGAACTAGGCGAAGAGCTCCCAATGGAAGCATGGCAGGCGGTCTGGAGACAGGCAACCAAAACCTCGATATGCACTCTATACAAGGAAAACTCCTACAAAATTCTCTTCTGCTGGTACCAGACCCCTGCCATACTCCACAAAATATACCCCTCCACCCCGGACAAATGCTGGCGCTGCCAACAACAGAGAGGGACACTTTTCCACATATATTGGACATGCCCACGTATAACCCCCTTTTGGGAATCCACCCGACAGCTCCTGACACGGCTATTTGGGGTGCCCATACCGTTTACTCCTAAACTCTTCCTGCTAGGCCTGTCCCAACCAAAAATGTCCAAGCCCAGCAAAAAACTCCTCAGGCACATACTGACAGCCGCAAGATGCCTAATAGCCCTAAACTGGAAATCCCCCACCCCACCCTCCCAAGAGGCCCTATACACCAGGGTCAAAGACGTTGAACTTATGGAAAAGATGACGGCCAGGATCCGACAAAAATTGGACGAACACAATGAAGTCTGGGAGACGTGGCATCGGCGGGAGGACTAAGACAACCCATAGTGGCAACTAAGGTGAGAACGTATCTACACCCCCTCCCTTCCTACCCCCCCCCCCACCCTTATCTACCCCTTTCTCTACCCTCTCTTACCACTTCCCCCCCCCCCCCCCCCACCTCATTCTTTTTCTCCTTTCTTTCCTACCATCTGTAAAGCAGACTAATCCTGCACGTTGTTACATAAATGTTACCATAGGTGTTATAAGCTAAAAACCTAACCCCCTGCATTTCGGCAGAGGGAATACTGTTTAAAATAACAATGTACCACTTATGGGCATACCCATGGACCAACCAGAACACGCACGAAGCATATTTTCTTGAACATGGGAGCTTGTTTCTGCTAAAATGTATGTAAAGTTACATAACCTGTTTGAATATGTTGATTAATAATAAAACGTTAATTGGAAAAAAAAACAATACATCACTGAACAGAGATGAAGTTTTCATTTAAGCTCTTTTTCTCAACATGTTTCACCCAAATTTGGGCTTCCTCAGGAGAGTTAGGTAATGTCATATAATATTTACTGAAATAGAAAAAATACAGTCAGACATTGAACACACAAGATTGACACTGCCTAGGTAGAAAAATATAGAAATGAACATCACGTAAAAGGGGAGTGGGTGGAGCTTGTAAGCTCATATGCTAACCTGGGTGTTCAGGGAGAGAATTCCGCAGTCCACATATATGCTGAATACATGGGGTTGTAATGAGTGCATCATAGAGAGGGAAATAACATCTGTAATGGAAATTTGTAAGTTCTGTATATAATTGTATTCTATTTTGTATGTATTGCACACTGCCCTCACTGTGCACACGGCACTAATAATGTTTTCAGTACATGTTTACATTCTTTCGAGTCCTGATTAGAATAAGCCTGTCTATGATACGCCCCTTGTTACCATAAATGAACAATTGTAATATTAATGTGATACCTACGTAATCATGTGTATAAAACCCCTGAATTGCGTCATAATAAAGGAGAACGGTTATTTGGAAAGATGCTGAGCGTATCTTTTGTGTCTGTTCCCTACTGCAGTAGTTATTAATTTGGAACCACTAATCAATATGAGAATAGGAGTTGCCTATCTATAAATTTCCAGGACACATCCAAAACTATATCAGTTTTGCAATCCATCTATGGTGTATATTAGTAAAGATGCTTAGATTATTATGGTATTGAAAAAAGTAGAAATAGATATATTATATTATCCCAAAAGGAGGAACCCACCTGGAAAGTATTTGCTTAATATGCTATTTTGGAGGTAATAAGAGCATATAGACAAAATGCTCATGACTGCCAGAGAGGAAGTCCAAGTTTGAATCTATGGAATATTTTAAAAGAAAATTCTTTAGTCCATCAGGGAAATATCATACAGATATAATTGCCATCAACAAACCAAGAACAGATCACCATAGGTAAATATATGTTTAGGGCATGGTTAAATGGTTTTACTAATGTATATGTTAAATAATTCAACTATCAATAGAATAGAAAATTAATACTTTATCGGTGGTCTAAGAAACTTTTGTTTTGGGAAGTATGAACTGGGTGTCCCACTCCTACATTCTTTCGTACTGTCTTTCTCCTGCTCTCTCTCTCTTTCCATCTCCAACTCTCAACATCTTTTCCCCTTTCCAAGATTCTTTCAGCTTCCTATCACTGTCACGTGTAACCCTCTATATCCCCCTAGAATGTTGATGTGGAAATGCCTTTCACGTCATGAATGACATCAACCACGTCATTTCCTGCCCAAAACTTATAGGGAAACTGTAGTTTCCTTTATTCACAGTGGCCGATGGGAGCGATATTGTATTACTTAACCACTTCAGCCCCGGACCAATTGGCAGCCAAAGGACCAGGCCCCTTTTTGCAATTCGGCACTGCGTCGCTTTAACTAACAATTGCGCGGTCATGCGACGTGGCTCCAAAACAAAATTGGCGTCCTTTTTTTCCCACAAATAGAGCTTTCTTTTGGTGGTATTTGATCGCCCCTGCGGTTTTTATTTTTTGCGCTATAAACAAAAATAGAGCGACAATTTTGAAAAAAAATGCAATATTTTTTACTTTTTGCTATAATAAACATCCCCAAAAAATATATAAAAAAACATTTTTTTTTCCTCAGTTTAGGCCGATACGTATTCTTCTACATATTTTTGGTAAAAAAAATCGCAATTAGCGATTATTGATTAGTTTGCGCAAAAGTTATAGCGTTTACAAAATAGGGGATAGTTTTATAGCATTTTTATTAATATTTTTTTTTTATTAGTAATGGCGGCGATCAGCGATTTTTATTGTGACTGCGACATTTTGGCGGACACATCGGACATTTTTGACACATTTTTGGGACATTTGTCATTTATACAGCAATCACTGCTATTTAAATAGCACTGATTCCTATGTAAATGACAGTTGTAGTTAGGGGGTTAACCACTAGGGGGCGGGGAGGAGTCAGTGTGACGTGTTGTGTTTTTTTTTACAGTAGGGGGGCGTGGCTGTACGTCTGACGTCATTGATCGGCGTTCCCGATGACAGGGAACCGCCGATCACTGACAGTCAGTGTAGGAAGCGCGGGGAGAGGTTTGTTTACATAGACCTCTCCCCGTTCTTCCGCTCCGTAACCCGATCGCGGGATACCAGCGGCGATCGGGTCCGCTGGTCCCGCGGCCGTGGTCACGGAGCTCCCGACCGGGTCGCGCGCGCGCCCCCCGGGCAGGCAAATTAAAGGGGACGTACAGGTACGTCCTTTTGCCTGCCCGTGCCATTCTGTTGACGTATATCTACAGGAGGCGGTCGGGAAGCGGTTAACATACCATATTTAATTCCCGAAAAACCTTTGACTTAGGCTTAAAGAGGAAGTAAACCCTGATGGGTTTACTTCCTCTTTGCTTCCCTGCAAAGGTAAAGCATAATGGGCTACTATGCATCGCCGGAGCCGAAATGACTTCACTCCCGCGCATGCGCATGGGAGCCACCACTAGTGGCATATCGCCTTTAGCGGCGTGCTCAGTGTGCCTGCGCACCGCTGTCTACGGCGCGTGCCTGTCTTTTTGCAAATATCTCCTAAACCATGTAGGTTTAGGAGTCATTTCTTGGACCTACAGGTAAGCCTTAATCTAGGCTTACCTGTAGGTCAAAGTGGTTTGTAAGGGTTTACAACCACTTTAAAGAAAACTATGAATTAGACTGAAATGTCACTTATGTGTCAAACAACTCCAGACCTGGCGGCGACTCATGAGATCTATTACTTTAAGAAAATATACCCACACTAATTACATTCCCTTTAAATTCCTTAAAGCGGTTCTGCACACAATTTATTTAGTAAATCTCTTTGCCTTCCAAATTAGGCAAAGAGTACTAAATGGCCGTTTTTTTTTTATTTACTTACCTTGTAATTGCTGCCGGTCTTTCCTCTGTCTCTTCGGGGTGGGCGGGGTCTGTGCAGGCATCCTCGTCATGCCGCACTGTCTCCTGGGATGTGGTGTCATTCATCCCAGAAGTCAGTGCGGACCTCCGGCCGAAATCTCGCAAAATTTACGGGCCTCCTGCCGAAATCTCGCGAGATTCCGGCGAACGTGAGGCATGATGGTTCCCAGAAAAACGGATAACGGACGGACACCAAAAATGTGAGTTAATTGTAAGACTAAATATTATTTTAACATGACAAGAAAAAATAAATAAAAATAGCGTGTGCAGAACCGCTTTAAGTTAGGTAATGTGGAACTTAACCTCCCTAGCGGTAATCCCGAGTCTGGCTCGGGTCCAGTTTTTTCTGCTGGGAGCGGTAACCCCGAGCCAGACTCGGGCTTGCGTGCAGGATGCAGGGGGGAAGTTACTTACCTTTTCCCCTGGATCCTGCGATGTCTCCCCGCTGTGTGAGCGAGCCGTCCGCTCGCTCGATTCACACAGTGCCCGAGTGCCGCCGATCTCCGTTCCCTGCGACGTTACGACGCACGGGAGCGGAGATCGGCGCCAAATTTAAAAAAGTTTAAAAACACAACACACATACAGTACTGTAATCTTACAGATTACAGTACTGTATACAAAAAATACACATCCCCTTTGTCCCTAGTGGTCTGCCCAGTGCCCTGTATGTCATTTTATATAATAAAAAGATTTTTTTTTTCTGCCTGGAAACTGGAGATTGTCCATAGCAACCAAAAAGTGTCCCTTTATGTCAAAAGTGGTTTTAGACCAGCTAGAAAACACAGATAAAAAAAAAAAAAAATCACAATTTATCATCAAACAATAAATTTAATGACAGCGACTATTCTGCAACTGAGCAAATTTCTGTGTTTTTGATTACATTATTGAATCATTTTTATATATATTTTTATTATATTATAATTTATTATTTTGTGTTTCAACCTTTATCATACCCGGATGTCTACTAGACTCTGGTTCGGACAGATTTAAGTGAGTTAATCATAAGAATTGCATGCCTACAATATAAAAATAAAAACGCCAAATTTCCATGCAAAATAATTGTACCGCTTTCAGCACAAAATTCCAGCCAGAATCATACCGCCAGGGAGGTTAACCCCATGTATTATTTCACAAGGATTTTACTCTTATGCCCCGTACACACGGTCCGATATTCCGATGGAAAAAGTCCGATCGGATTATGTTGTCGGAAAATCTGATCGTGTGTGGGCTCTAGCGGACTTTTTCCATCGGAATTTCCGCCGGAAAAAATTTGAGAGCAGGATCTAAAATTTTCCGACAACAAAATCCGATCAGACTTTTTCCGATGGTGTGTAGAGAATTCCAACGCACAAAGTGCCACGCATGCTCAGAAGAAATTTGGATATGAAAGCTATTGGCTACTGGCCTCTACGTATTCCCGTTGTACGTCACCTCGTTCGGAAGGATCAGATTTTCTACAACTTTGTCCAACCGTGGGTGTGCAACACAAGTTTCGGACAAAATCCGTCAGAAAAAATCTGACTGATTTTGTGGTCGGAATGTCCGACCGTGTGCATTAGAATCTCAATACATTTAGACTCTTCATAAGATTACAAATATGCTATGACATATTTATGTATAGACAATATCCATGATTAATATTCAACAATAAGTAATGAATATTATATAAAATGCACAAACCAAAATATGTGAGATATTCAAATAGTTATGTATATAATTACTCCAAAATTGTAAGATTGTTGCTAATTTATATATTTGCAGTAATTTATATAGATCATTTCAAAAACACAATTTGTTAATGTATTTTACTTTCATTCCTTAGTCAGAGAGACTATGGGGGTTATTTACAAAAGGCAAAACCACTTAGCATTACAAGTGCAGTAGCTGTATGGCTCAAAGCACACTGAAGCTCATAAACTGCAGTTTATTGAAGTTTGGGCGTTTTTTTTTAAAAGCCCATAAACTCCACTCTATGTTAGCCTATGTGTTTATGCACACATGGATGTTTTTTAGCTTTAATGAGCAGTGGAGTTTATGGGCTTTTTTCTGAACGCCAGAAATTTGCGTTGAAAGTGACGTTTTTCACCACCAAAAAAAAAGCCAAACGCTGATAAACGATCATGAACGCGCGTTAATTAGCGTTCGGCGTTCTATTTTGTCAGTGCATTGTGGGAGTTTGGAATGCATTGTGAGATTTTTGGAGTGTCCTCTGTGTATTTTTATTAAAAACGCTCATAAACGCTAGTACAAAACGCTGCTAAAAGCACGTTTTTCAACCAGCGTTTTCTGCCAGCAATCTGGCGTCCAGAAAAAGCTTTTTTGAGCTTCAGTGTGCATGGAGCCTAAATCCGAGGGGGACATGCAAGGAGAATAAACTGCATTTTAGCTTGTACATGATTGGATGATAAAATCAGCAGAGCTTCCCCTCATTTCAGATCTTCCCCTCAGCGGAACTACAGCGACTACACTTCCAAGTGGATTTACCTTTCGTAAATAACCCCCTATGTCTGTTCACTGTTATTTGAAACCTACAGTGCATTGAAAAACTATTCACCCCCTTGGCTTTTTACATTTTTAGTTCCATTACAGCCTTTAGTTCAATGTTAATTTTAATCTGAATTATATGTGATGAATCAGAACACAATAGTCTAAATTGGTGAAGTAAAATTTGAAAAATATATACATAAAACAATTTTTCAGAAATAAAAAAAATAATTGCCATGTGCGTATGTATTCACCCCCTTTGTTATGAAGCCCATAAAAAGCTCTGGTGCAATCAGTTACCTTCATAAGTCACATAATTCGTGAAATGATGTCTACATGTGTGCAATCTAAGTGTCACATGATCTGTCATTACATAGACACAGGGTTAGGTTATAAAAAAAAAATATCCAAATCTTTGATCCCTAGGAGCACCATCAAATCTATCATAACCAAATGGAAAGAACATGGCACAACAGCAAACCTGCCAAGAGACGGCCGCACCAAAACTCACGGACCGAGCAAGGAGGGCATTAATCAGAGGCAGCACAGAGACCTAGGGGAACCCTGGAGGAGCTGCAGAGTTCCACAGCAGAGACTGGAGTATCTGTACACAGGACAACAATAAGCCATACACTCCATAGAGTTGGGCTTTATGGCAGAGTGGCCAGAAGAAAGCCATTACTTTCAGCAAAAAATAAAATGGCACGTTTTGAGTTTGCGAAAAGGCATATGGGAGACTCCCAAAATGTATGGAGGAGGGTGCTCTGGTCTGATGAGACTAAAATTTTACTTTTTGGCCATCAAAGAAAACGCTATGTCTGGCGCAAACCAACACATCACATCATCCAAAGAACACCATCCCCACAGTGAAACATGGTGGTGGTAGCATCATGCTGTGGGGATGTTTTTCAGCACTCGGGACTGGGAAACTGGTCAGAGTTGAGGGAAAGATGGATGGTGCTAAATACAGGGATATTCTTGAGAAAAACCTGTACCACTCTGTGATTTGAGGCTAGGACGGAGGTTCGCCTTCCAGCAGGACAATGGCCCCAAACACACTGCTAAAGCAACACTTGAGTGGTTTAAGGGAAAACCTGTTGGAATGGCCTAGTCAAAGCCCAGACCTCAAATCCAATAGAAAATCTGTGGTTAGACTTAAAGATTGCTGTTCACAAGTGCAAACCATCCAACTTAAAGGCGCTGGAGCAGTTTTGCAAGGAGAAATGGACAAAAATCCCAGTGGTAAGATGTGGTAAGCGCATAAAGACTTATCCAAAGCGACTTGGAGCAGTGATTAACCGAAAAAGGTGGCTCTACAAAATATTGACTTTAGGGGGGAGAATAGTTATGCACATTGACTTTTTCTGTTATTTTGTCCTAATGTTTGCTTCACAATTAAAAAAAAAAAAACCTCTTCAAAGTTGTGGGCATGTTCTGTAAATTAAATGATGCAAATCCTCAAACAATCCATGTTAATTAGTGAGGCAACAAAACACGAAAAATGCCAAGGGGGTGAATACTTTTGCAAGGCACTGTAGGAGTCCCTTATCTTAACATAACATTGGGCCTCCTTGGCTAATGCCTTAACTGATTAACTGACAAGGATTCATAATTTACAACTTAGTAGAATATATGGTGAGGCTTTCAAATCTTCCTATGAAAATCTCTTCTCTAAAGACAGTGAACTTAGTTTCAACTTTAGAGAGCGAAGAAAAAAAATATATAACAAAATGGCTTCTCTCATGTCCACGAAATCATGGGTAAAAAAAAATATATGCAGGGGCCTTCTGTATTATTTTAACCTCAAAAGTCCTGACAAATGGGTTGTCTTGACAGCGCATTTATAGACCTATACGACTGGTGGCACCACTGTTGGGGTGATTTTTCCTGTGTGTAGATATAGGATGGGTTAGATAAAGTGGAAGGGGGAGGGAGAAGGAAAAAGGGAAAGGGATGAGATATTTATATGAATGATGGTGTCATTGTAATTAAGAGGATACCTAACAGGAGAATTATAGATGGTGTATATGTATTGGCCCCGGCCCCCCCCCCCTTTTTTTTTTTTTTTGTGTTTCTCTATTATATTATTTGTATACTGAATATATACTCATTTTGTTTTAAGTGATAATTAATAAATGAAAAAAATTTGTGCTAATAAAAATTATGAATTAAAAAAAAAGGTCCGCTTTAACCACTTGCCTACCAGGCACGAACACCCCCTTCCTGACCAAGCCATTTTTCAGTTTTCAGTGCTGTCGCATTTTGAATGACAATTGCGCGGTCATGCAACGATGTATCCAAATACGTTTTTTATCATTTTTTCCCCACAAATAGAGCTTTCTTTTGGTGGTATTTGATCACCTCTGCGGTTTTTATTTCTTGCGCTATAAACAAAAGAAGAGGGCCAAGTTTGAAAAAACACAATATCTTTTACTATAATAAATATCCAATTTTTTTTTTTTTTTTTTTTTAAAACAAATTTTTTCCTCAGTTTAGGCCGATACGTATTCTTCTACATATTTTTGGTAAAAAAAAAATCGCAATAAGCGTATATTGATTGGTTTGCGCGTAAGTTATAGCGTCTACAATACAGGGGATAGATTTATAGCATTTTATTATATATTTTTTTTTACTAGTAATGGCGGCGATCTGCCTAAATATTTACTATAGCCAAATATTTATTTTTCAATTTGTATGGTTTAATTATTGTACTTTTCTTTTCATAGATCGTTTGGGGGCAGGGCTTCTTACAAAGTTTAAAAGGCAGCAGAAAGGTCCAGTAGTAGGAGTACAGAGTAGTGTTTTTGGCTGTTAGTAGATAGTTTGTTAGTTTTAGGAGAGCAGTTTCTGTGGAGTGTTCAGAACGAAATCCAAACTGAAGGGGATCAAGAAGGGTATTCTCAGCTTGGTGGTTGCTCAGACAGTTGTAGACTAGAGGTTCAAGGAGTTTGGATAAAAATGGGAGCAAGAAGATGGGGCGTAGGTTAAGAGTGGTTGGGTCCACTGAGAGCTTTTTAAGTATGGGTCTGACTAGTGTATGTTTTAGAAAATGAGGGAAGATGCCAGAAGAGAGGGAGAGATTGAAGATGTGGGTTTTGAGTGTGTAGAATAGAGCCAGAAGGTGAATGTAGCATTTGCGAGGGAACAGGATCTAAAGGACAGGTGGTTAGGTGGACGTTGGCAAGTAGTTCAGCAGCCTCATCTATTGTGGTGGGGTTGAAAGAGGGAAGTAATTGTACCTGTGGGCATGAAATGTAAAGCGTGGAAGGTATCTGAACAGAGATCTCCTCACGAATTGTATCAATCTTCTGTTTGAAGTAATTGCCAATCTCCTGGGCAGTGAGTGAGTTAGTGGATGGAGGCAGTGGAGGACGAAGTAGAGGATTGAAGGTAGAGAAGAGTTGATGGGAACGGAATGACAATTTGTTAATGAGAGTGATAAAATAGGTCTGCTTGGCAGTGAGGGGGCTGGAATTTGTATTTTTGGAGGGCATATTTATTTTGGTTGAAATTTTTCTGAGATGTAGTTTTACGCCATAGGCGCTCAAGAGCACGCCTGTGTTTTTTCCAACTTCTGGTGTCATCTGTTTGCCAAGGTTGAAGGGGTTGGAGCCTGATTCTGTGTGTAGTAAGAGGGGCCAGTGTGTGCACTGAGGCTAAAAGTGAAGCATTTTAGACAGAGGTGGCTGGGTTGGTGTAGGATAAGGGGTGAGATTTTGTCATGAGGTGTGGTCGGTAGCAGATTAGAGTAGGGAAGAGTTGAGATGGCATAGGTTTCTTCGGGTAACTGTTAGGCGGTTTGAGGGAGAGGTGGTGAAAGAGAGGGAGAGAGTGAAACTAATAAGATAATGATCAGAGAGAGGGAATGGATAGTTGGAGAGGGTGCACGGAGTGCATATGTGGGAGAAAACAAGGTTAAGGGTATTGCCTTTAGAGTGAGTAGAAGCATGTATACATTGCTTAAGGTCAAAGGAGGAGGTTAGGCTGAGAAGTTTGGAAGTGGCAAGAAAGGTTAGTATTAATAGGGGTGAGTGAATCCAGAGAAGACCACCATGGGATAGGGCAACAAAAGATGCAGTTTTGGATTCATGAAGCCAGGTTTCGGTAATGGCAAGTAAATTAAATGAGTTAGCGTAAGAGGTTATGGAGAGAGGCGAGTTTGTTAGTCAGAGCGGGCATCCCAAAGGCTGCAAGAGAAAAGGAGTCTGGTCTTGGGAAGAAGAGAAATGGAAACTAGATTGTGTGGATTGCGGCTGCAGCCAGAGGGTGCCGGGTAATGAGTGCATTGAGTACAGTTAAATGATGGAGGCCCAGGGTTTGGGGATATATCTCCAGAGGTTAGGAGAAACAGAAGGGTGAGGGAAGTAATGTGGGAGTGTGATTTATATGAAGGGAGATGCTCTGGTGTCTTGTTTTTTGTGTGTGTGGATTTAGAATTGGCAGGAGTTAGTGAGTGCAGTAATAAGGAGACAATGAGGGTGACATATATAAGGTGAAGGAGAATTAGTTTAAGGATAGAGGTCACAGCTGTCGGAAGTAGTGGTAGGGAGTGCATATTACAAGGGGAGAAAGAGCTGAAGGGGTAAACAAGGTCTCCTGAAGCCTGTATGGTGTTTTCCAAAATATTTTCCTGTGTTTGTTCACTTTGTGCATTTGCTGAAGTGCAGAGTCAAGTGCTCCCAATTATAGAAATACCCCTACTTTGAGAAAGACGTCTACAGCGCGGTCGGGTTTTCCTGAGTGGACGTCCTCCCAGAAACTTGCTCCCGCGCGCTCCCTGGGGCGCGCACTCGGGATCACTGATAGCGGCCGTTTACCACGTGATCGCTCCGCCAAATGACGGAGCGATCACATGTACACAAACCGGCGTCACGTCATGACGCCGGTTCCTCCCTCCCCTCTCTGTACCGATCGGTACAGAGAAGGGAGAAGCGGAGAGGGGGAGAGACGGGACCAGCGCTGTGGGCTGGATGTGTAGTTCCCACAGCGCTGGTCAATACTCTGCCACCACTGTGCAATGCTCTGCCACCACTGTGCAATACTCTGCCACCACTGTGCAATGCTCTGCAACCACTGTGCAATGCTCTGCCACCACTGTGCAATGCTCCACTGTGCAATGCTCTGCCACCACTGTGTAATACTCTGCCACCACTGTGCAATGCTCTGCCACCACTGTGCAATGCTCTGCCACCACTGCAATGCTCTGCCACCACTGTGCAATGCTCTGCCACCACTGTGCAATGCTCTGCCACCACTGCAATACTCTGCAACCACTGTGCAATGCTCTGCCACAACTCTGCAATGCTCTGCCACCACTGCAATGCTCTGCAACCACTGTGCAATACTCTACCAATACTGTGCAACACTGTAATACTCTGCCAATACTCTGCCAATACTCTGCCAATACTCGCCAATACTCTGCAATAATTTTTAATAGAAACAAAGAATTTTTTTTTTTTTTTTTTTTACCGAATTTTTCAGTATTTTTTGATTTATAGCGCAAAAAATAAAAAACCCAGCAGTGATTAAATACTACCAAAAGAAAGCTCTTTTTGTGTGAAAAAAAGGACACAAAATTCATTCGGGTACAGTGTTGCATGACGGAGTAATTGTCATTCAAAGTGTGAGAGCACCGAAAGCTGAAAAATTGGTCTGGTTAGGAAGGGGGTTTAACTGCCCAGTGGTCAAGTGGTTAAAAGATAGAAGATTGGTAGAGAGGGACAGTTAAGTATTAAAGCTTTTCTTTACAGGCAAGCCTTATTTACAAATGGTCATGTGACAGTAGTTTTAAAGTGCATCCCAAAGCTTTGGTGCAGGGTTAAAACCCCCTGTCAATTTCCCCTCGTTTTTTTAAATAGGTAATCTCCCCAAAGTGTACTCAGACAGCAATAAGAGCCTGACAGAGGTTCTAACCCATCCTCTTGTTTGAGAGAGCATTCTTAAGGTCTCCTGTTTTTGCTTTGCAGGTTGTGCACAATGACTGAAGAGAGAACAGCTAAGCTGAAGCTGAAGAGGAAGAAGTGTTCAACTACAGTTCAGGGTGCACAGGAGACTGAGATTAAGCTGCAGTCACTGCCAGCATTGGACCTGTAAGTTTGTTTTTTAAAATGTATTCTTATTTATTTTTTATAGTTACAATTGTGGATCTTTAATCTGTATCAATCTGGAGTTCTTAGAAAACCTATTCCTGAGCCTGTGATATCTTCATACTAAAGATTTTCAACTCCTCCACACATTTGAATCTGTTCATCAAAAATCTATAACTGTTCTTGAATGAGATGTTTAGGGTGGTTAAAAAAACTAACATGCATCCTCACCTCCATGCTCCAGCATTGGTGTGCTGCCGTGACATGGAATTGGGTAAAGTGCCTGAATGTGACTTAATAACTACCTCCTGATTTTCCCTGTTCAGCAGCTATCAATTAGGGAGGAGGGCCAGAACTGCAGGTTAGTCCTTCTTTTTGAAACGGACTATATATGCATCTAGTTATTTAAAATAGGATGGGGAAATCCAGGTGGGGGCATTCCTAAGGACATAAAGAAAGGCCGTGAGTAGCTTCATCTTGATCAGGCTAATTTTGCCATTGATGGGCAGTGGAAGGTACACTATATTACCAAAGTATTGGGACGCCTGCTTTTACACGCACATGAACTTTAATGGCATTCCAGTCTTAGTCCGTAGGGTTCAATATTGAGTTGACCCACCCTTTGCAGCTATAACCGCTTCAACTGTTCTGGGAAGGCTGTCCACAAGGTTTAGGAGTGTGTCTATGGGAATGTTTGACCATTCTTCCAGAAGCGCATTTCAGAGAGCCACAGCTATGGATTCCATCATCAGGGCAAAAATCGGGGGAGAAAAGGGCAACCCTGTTGAGTGCCCTGCTGAACCATGAAGGGGGGTAGTCCATGTTCCCTAGCCCAATATACGCCTGTGGGCCTGTATCCATCCACTTAAAAAAATTGGGGCCAAATTCTGTTCACTCCAACACTGCCTGCTTTTAAGCTCAGTCCATAATATCAAAGGCCTTTTATATATTGAAGGCAACTATCACCCTGCTACCCATGTTGGATTGTGAAGCCTGTAAGTCTGTTAGTGAAGAGCCAGTGTATATTAAGATCTATAGATCTCTGAGGGATGAACCCGGTTTGATCAGAATCTACTTGAATGTTAATAACCTTGGATAGGCGGATGGCAAGGACTTTAGTCTGTGTTCTAAGATCCATGTTGAGTATTGAGATTGGCCAATAAGAGCTAAAGCATAATGGATTTTTTCCTGAATTCTGGATAAGGCCCACATGCGCCTGATACATGGAGTCAGGGAGGGCCTGCCGCTCATGGTATTGTACATAGATATCCCAAAGGGGCCAGGGGTTTTTGCAGAAGGAAAAGACATTATAGGGGCTTGGACCTCCTCCAAGGTAATAGGGGCATCTTATCAGTCCCTATGGTGGTGAATGATTATGGCTGCAGCGTGACTTGCATTACAGAAAGGTCCTATGATGGGATAGGTGGTGCATAAATTGTTAATATTACTTCAAAAACATTTGAAGAACCCCTAAATTCGCTAATTCGACTTCCCATTTTTATATCCCACCTTTAAATAGAAAGTCATGAGTTTCAAAAAAGAGAGCCATGTATCAGGTCTGTCCTGCATATTTAATGAATCCCAGAAAGCTACTCTGGAGAGGGGTCTATCGAGTGATGAGTGTTCAGCCATCTGCAGGAAGTTCTCCAGCTCCTGTGGAGCGTCATGGAGTCCACCTTAATATATTTAATCAAGAAAATATATTGCACCTTTTTAAAGTGGATGTAAACCCGATTCATGAAATTTGACCTGGGCACATATATCTGTAGTGTTTACTTATCTCCAAAGCACTTTCTGTTGTTTCGTTCCTCTGTTATCAGCATGAGAGCTTGTCTTGTCACAGCACAGCTCTGAAAGTATCTTTGTTTCTCTAGTCATCTTCCAGGACGGCACACCTGAGAGATGAGAGGCTCCTCCCTACAGGAAACACAATCAAGCGACAGCTGTTTTAAGTCCCCACCCTTCCCCTTGATCCTCAGTTTTTTGATTGTGTTTCTCCCTACACAGCGAAACTGTTTGTTTTTTTCCAAATGACCTGAAGCCTAGGGCTGGTGGTCTCCCCCTGGGAGCCGGACCACAAGCTTTTGAAGCCTCTGGGTCTGGTAGGATATTATTATCCTTCCTGGGGGGTTCCCCTATCTTTTCCTCAGGGGGGGCAGCAGAAATTGGAAGAGCCCCCCTGAGAGCTGAAGGACCCTGGATACAGTGGTGTACCCAGAACTTCAGGGGCCATTATCCTGTCTCCCCTCCTTACCTGTCCAGGCGTCTGTTCAGACGGAGGGCTGGCCATCGGTTCTTTCCAGGGGGAAGCATGTCCCCCGACTCCTGGGCCCCCGGTAGTTCGCGTGGGCTGCTGGGGAGGGCACGGCGACAAGCACCCGTGTCATTTTCAAACTTTGGGAAAATGGCGGCGGCGTTCTTACCCAGGAGGGAAGGCTGAGAGTCAGCAGGAGCAGGCGCCCACATCCTCCTTTTGCGAGAGCGAGGAGGCACCAGTTCACTACGGTGGATGTCTGCCTAAACCACCTCAGATGGGAATGAGGAACGTAAGGCATTGCCCCCCCCCCCCCCATGTGTATATACTGACTGGTACAGTGCAGGACACAGCCTAACCTTGCAGCTCCCTATGGGGACAGCAGTTGGGGGGGCACTTTGGCGGCTATCCTCCTTGCGTGTGGACCATAAGGATGGAAAAGCAAGCCCGGTGGCGGTGGCAAAAGGGGAAGACGACAACGGTGAGTACTTTCCTTTGCCTTGGGAATTTAGCTGCAAAGTCCCCAATTCCAGCCAGATGGTTTCTGGGCAGTTGAGATAATCTCCCCTGGGGTCTGGATTCATTTAGCCCAGAAGCTTCTGCTAAAAATACCAGCCGCAGCTCCCTCTTACATCAGAGACGCTGTATGGTGGATAAGTGGTGCAGCGGAACAAGTGTGCTTAAACCACCTCAGATGGGAAAGAGGTAGGTAAGGCATTGCTCCCCCTTCCCCGTGTATATACTGACTGGTGCAGTGCAGAACCTGGGGTCGGGATACAAATAGCCCAGAAGCTACTGCTAAAACCACCAGCCACAGCTCCCTCTGTGGCTGAGACACTGTGGTTATCGCAACAGTAGGTTGCCAGCCTCTCCCTACATGCCCAGTTGTGGTACATTAGTAGGGGTGAATATAGCGAACAGGGGGGACCTGACAGGTATACCACTGAACTAGTTATTAATTGTGCAGTGGTTGGTGGATTCAGAAGCTCCCCTGGTCAGCAGGTGCACTAGGTTACTGGCCCTATTAGCCCAGCTGCTAGGAATCTGAAGTTGTTCCAAGATGTGTAGCGTAATGTTGGGCAGGGACCAAGCGTCTGTGTGGCACAATACGGGGTTCCCTTGTGACAAATCCTCCTTTTGGGGGTTTCTTGCTATAGGTAATTTTTTCATAAGCTCCAACCTCCCACTCCACTTTTACACTGTGGTTATAATATAGTGCAGGAGGTAAGAAAAACCTTGTTGGTTTGGGCTACAGTCCACTCAGTGGCAGATCTAGAGGCGATTTTACCATAAATTGCTTCCTACATCCTTTTGAGGATTTTCTGTGCAAACCTATGCAAGAACTACATGATTGCTTGTTTTAAAACCTGCAGGTAGCTATTTACCTCCAGGCTAAATTGGTAACCACCTCTTCTAGGGGCTGTCTTAAATTGGTCTCTAGGGCTGGGCTCATTGAGACTTTAGTTGCTGATCAGCCCCACCTGGGTATGATCTGGATAGCATTTACTAGTCTATGGAGGTAAGGTAGGACAACTACTACTATAGTAAGGTGTCCAACCATTTTAGGATTTGTTCCTTCACTGGTCAAGGGTTAGTATCTACTGCCCAGGCTATGCCTATGAAATTGCCCCTGTTGGTTATTTCATAAAGGGATACCCCATGACTCCTTCTTGGCTGCACACCAGTAGACCTCCAGTAGTGAAGGTTTGTCCTTGCTGGGATATTTTGTGGCACAACAGAAATACACATTGAGATTTGTGACATCTCTGCTCATAAGGGGTATATTGCTGTACATCAGAAAGGCACTGCACTGAAGCTTGTTTGGTGTCCTTTATATCCTAAAGGTACTACTTTGTTTGGCTGCAGATCAGAAAAATGCAACAGTGAAGGTGGTCTGTACTTTCTGGTTTGGTGCCGCACAGCAGAAATGCACATCATTGAGTCTGGTGACATCTCTGCTCATAATTGTTATTGCTGCACATCAGACATACAAAAGATTGAGGTCTGTCTGTGGGGATATGTGTCATGTATTACTGCCTTATTGGTTGCTTATCAGAAATGCAGCAGTGAAGAATGATGGTCCTGATTTGTTGGGCTGCATAGCAGAAAAACAAATTGAACCTGGTCTAGGGGTAGTACATATACTGCCTTTGGTAATCAGGTCAATGTTAGGCATGCGATTTGACATGTTGAGTCGCATGTCAAATCACTTCAATATGGATGTGCTATCTCTATTCAGAATTGTTTTATTTTGTTGCACATCAGACATATACAAGATTGAAGGTTGTCTGTCCTTTATGTCTTGTATATACTGCCTTATGGGCTGCATATCAGAAAGGACATAGCAGTGAAGGTTGCTTGTCTTTTTCTGATTTTGTTTTTGCTGCTCAGCTTAGACACATTAAGGATGATGGCATCTCTGCTCAGTATTGGTATATTGCTACACATCAGACATACTCAAGGATTTTTTGTACTGTATGTCCTATATTTACTGCCTTATCGTCTGTCTATCAGGCTCAGCAGTGAGCAATGTTTCTCATCTACCTTACTGCTTCTCTAGGGATACACAGCAGGGGGTTGTTACTGCATTCCTCCAGGGAGTCGCAGCATTGGGCACCCCTCACTTGTTCGACCTGAAAATTGCTATTTTGTTGACCTGCGGATCCTGGAATCGGGGACTCCTGGAGTCGCACACACGAATGGTACCCTTTGGAAGCCATAGTGTATAACTTCTCTTGCGTCTTGCAGTCGCAGGTTGGGTCGCACAGGTGTGGGAGCCCTAAGCTTATCTGTCCCTTCTGGTTGAGGTTTTGCTATGCAGCAAGAATACTCATCATGGAGTTATTGTCTTAATTTGCAGCAGACCAGAAAGATTGCAGCTGTAAAGGCTGTCTGTTTTTTTCTTAGTGTCTCTGTTTTTATGTTGCACAGCAGAAATACTCAAGATTGAAGCTTGTTGGTGCTTTCTGTTTCATGTTGCCTTACCTTACTGCTCTTCAGAAAAACACAATGCTGCAGGTTGCTTGTGTCTTGTCTCAGGGGTGGTTCTATCTGACTACAGAACTGAATAACAGAAATGAATTGTCTTGTGTTCCATATTATTTTACCCTGTGGCACAGCAGAAATGCACAACACGGGAGTTGGTGTTCATATTGATCTGATAACTGTATTTGGTGGTTTGTCAGAAATACGCAACATAGAGGTTTGGGTCTTTCTGTCTTATATTTATAGCCTTGTTTTGCTGTACATCAGTAAAACACCACAGTAAAGGGGGTTCCCGTCCTTTCTGTATTTATATATCAGTTATGACTTTGCTAGCTGCACTTCAGAAATATGCAGCCTTTAGGGTTTGCTTGTGTCTTAATGGTTTTACATCTTGGCAGCACATTAGAAAACCAGACTGTGAGGACTGTCTACATTGAGGTTCAGATTTGTGTCTCTTCCCATATTGGATGTATCGGTTTAGCTAGTCACACTCAGATACACAACATTGTTGTCTATGCTTGTGTCATTCTCTGTCTAAATCTATTGTGCCATGCCCACAATCTATGATCTTTTTATTTGTGATATTAATAATACATGTATCACCTTTTTGTATTTCAGCCTTTTTTTCCGTGGAGGGGCCAGGAGTTCTGGCTGCAGACGTCATATGTGAGAAAGCCTTGACCCCTTACATTCTAGGATGCCAGTACCATTTCCTAGGGTTTAAGCCCAGTAGGGTTATGGGACACTGGCGGAAGGGGATAATGAATCGCCCTGTTTAGTAAGAACTTAGGAAGTTCTGTTCAGAGGAGTGTTCTGGTCTGACGATGAAATATAAAGATGTATACCCGACCGAATAGGTTACGGCTCGGTGCTTGGCCTTCATTTCGCCCTTGTAGCAAAACTAGATGTAGAAATATGGGTGTTCTACTCCTGCTATGGACTTTAATCTCCTGAAGTAGGCTCTCAGGCTTAAGTAAAGCCATAGATTGGGCATGCCTTAAACCCAGGGATCAAGCTTTTGTTAATCTATTACCCTTAAGTAGGCTTCCCTTTAGTCTTTGCTGACGTAAAGATAAAAAGGAACAAAAAAGGTCTGTCAGGGCCCCCCCCCCCCCTTTTTTGCAGTTTTATTTCCCTGAATAGAGTAGTGTTAAGACGGGCCCTCTTATTGATCAATGTAGTGTCCTTGTCTTACAACACAGGTATCTGATTAATCTTTTTAGTGGTTCTAAGTAGCACCTACAGGTACAATAGGCCATGTTGTTGGATGTGTGAGACAGGCAACATTGCTAACCCACCATTTTAACATGTTTTCTGATTCTATCTTTAAGAGCCCACTCCACCTAGATCCTGCATCCGAAGCAGGAAAGGCAGGGACATCTGTGGAGCAGACCTGCAGATCAGCAGCATGATCCAGCTAAGATACCTTCATCAAGCATATGGAGTGGAGGTAAAGCTCACTGCAGAACCAAGGTTCGCCAAGAGGGTCTTGCAGTGGTCCCACCCTAAGGTAGGCCTGAGGTACTTGTTTATCCTCTCAGGTGTGCCGTCCTGGAAGATGACTAGAGAAAATTGACAGTTACTTACCGGTAACTGCTTTTCTAGGAAATCTTCCAGGACGGCAGGCCTACTTCCCGCCCGTTGGAGGAGGGAAAATTGTACAACACTAGAAGGTGAGTATCTATGAGGAATGATTTCCCTTGTGAACCGGGTTCAGGAGTTACTTCTCTACAAACTGAGGATCAAGGGGAAGGGTGGGGACTTAAAACAGCTGTCGCTTGATTGTGTTTCCTGTAGGGAGGAGCCTCTCATCTCTCAGGTGTGCCGTCCTGGAAGATTTCCTAGAAAAGCAGTTACCGGTAAGTAACTGTCAATTTTTTCTGCCTATGTGGGGTGGAGGGTTGTGCCTTTCCTCCAATCAACGGTCTTGCAGTGTAAGCCCAGACACCATTCCTACTGCAGAAAGGAAGTAAAAATTCTAACACAATATAAATATTTTAAAGAATATAGCAAGCTGAAGACAGCAGATATACAAGTAAAACTTATGTAGGGAGATTTGTTTCATTCCTGTGTATCATCTGTGGCTGTTCACTTCACTGGGTATAAGAGAGGGTTTACATCCACTTTAACCGTGTCTTCAAGTTCCCAATAGACATGTGCAATTCGTTTCGTTTTTTTCCGTTTTCCGTTAAAATTCGTTATATTCATTCATTCGTTATCGTACGAATGATTCGCAAAAAATTTTAACGAATTATCGAATCAAACGAATACGCAAAAACATCGAAAATCCGAAATAACCAAATTAGAAACAACGAAACTACGAAAGAAGAAAATCCGAAAAACGAAAACGGGAACAACAAAAATCAAAATGAACGAAAAAATTCGTACATTCGTAACTTTTTTTTTTTGCTGAATTAGTAATTTTCCGTGTCCCTTACAATGGCGCTGCTTAACGTGCTTCGAATGGATTGAACGAAAAAATTCGTACATTCGTAACTTTTTTTTTCGATTCGTAATTTTCCGTGTCTCTTACAATGTAATAATAGCATACACATTACATAAAATGATGAATTATGCTCCGATTACAAATCTACGAAAACAATGTTACGAAAGTACGAATAAATCAATCTTACGAAAGTACAATTGTAAACTAAATCTACGAAAATACGAATGCGTCCGAATTTCAAATAAACGAAAATTAAACTAACGGAAAAATGAATCAACGAAAAAATAACTTACGAAAATACGAATCGTTACGAATACGAACACCGACGACTTACGAATTTACAAATTGTTACGAATACGAACACCGACGACTTACGAATTTACGAATCGTTACGAATACGAACACCGACGACTTACGAAATTACGAATCTTTACGAATCAACGGAAACGAACAGAAACGAAACGAAAATAAACAAATTTTTCTATTGTGCACATGTCTAGTTCCCAATACATGGTCACCTGATCCTAAATTTAGACTTCCGTATCCGTGTCTTGGAGCCAGCCACACATACTCCAATAACCCTACCCCACTTTGTTGAACCTCAGTTTTTTTTGCTAGTGTCCTGTAGGTGAGGGACCTCTATCTTTGGGAACTTTACCTTGACCCCGTGCTGTAGGGATGACCTTAATGTTGCTTCAGGTACTCAATCCTGCTTGGGCGCTCACCTTGGCACTTAGTTTAATGCCTGTAGTTGGCCACAGGGTGTTATGCAGGTCAAGAGCTGTGGTCCATGTCCACCCTGAAGACTCCTCTGAGGGTATGCTCACCGTTATGGGTGAAGCCTTGACTCGTGCAGGGACCACCGATGTGGAAAGGTAAGACAGGTTTGTCCTGTTATTGGACCGTTTTTGTAGCCCTATAGCAAGCATGAGACTTAATATCTCCACTACTTGTCTCTTGTATGGCATTCTTTCTTACGATTGCAGGTAATTTTTCATTTTTCAGCTCTGTGATAGTATAGTTTTACCGATCATTACTCTGTTGTGCAGGGCTGTACGTAAATGAATTTATATAATTTTTTTTTTTTTTTTTTTAGACCAAGCTTTCTTTTGGTGGTATTTAACCGCTTCAGCCCCGGAAGATTTTACCCTCTTCCTGACCAGAGCACTTTTTACAATTTGGCACATTTTTACAATTTTGCGTCGCTTTAACTGACAATTGCACAATCGTTCCCTGTACCCAGACAAAATTTCTTTCTTGCTTTCTTTTGGTGGTATTTGATCACCTCTGCGGTTTTTATTTTTTGCGCTATAAACAAAAAAGAATGACAATTTGGAAAAAATATATATTTATTTTTTATTTTTTGCTATAATAAATATCCCCAAAAGTAAAAAAAAAAAAAAAAACGAATTTCTTCATCAGTTTAGGCCAATATATATTGTTCTACAGTTCTTATTTTGGGTAAAAAAAATCACAATAAGCGTATATTGATTGGTTAGCGCAAAAGTTATAGCATCTGCAAACTATGGGAACGAGTTATGGCATTTTTTTGATTAATTTTTTTAATGGTGGTGATCTGCGATTTTCAGCAGTATTGCGACAGACAGATCGGAGACTTTTGACACTTTTTTGGGACCATTGGCATTTATACAGCGATCAGTGCTATAAAAATGCACTGATTACTGTGTAAATGTCACTGGCAGGGACGGGGTTAACACTAGGGGGCGATCAAGGAGTTAAATGTGTGTTCCCTCAGCATGTTCTAACTGTGGGAATGGGAGTGACTAAGAGAGGAGACATATAGTTTTTCCTACTTAGAAGAAACTATATGGCTCCTCTCCTCTGACCGCACAGGGCCATGCGCATTAGGTCCCCTGCCGTACAGCAGGCGCACGTGCCCTCTAGTGGCCGAAAATGGGTAGGACGTACCTGTACAAGATTTTGCCCAGGAGTGCCATTGTGCCGCAGTATATCTGCGTGACACGGTTGGCAAGTGGTTAATAACCACTGGGTTTTTTATTTTTTACTATAAAAAGGAAAAATGGCCAACATTTTGGGAAAAAAAATATTTTCCCTTACTTTCTGGTAAAATAAAAATGCCAGGATAGTAAGCAAACCCCCAAAATTACCTTCTTCCTTTTTTTTTTGTAAATGAAGGTACATGCATTTTGTGCTCATTCAGATGTACTGATCTCTCTTCTCCCCCTGTTGTAAGGGGAGGGATCAGCACTGTAAAACAGTACCATGCGATGACCAGTCTCTGTGCACCCAGCTGTCTAATGACTGCTCCATACACAGCCATCACCTGGCAGATCGGCTGCCCATCGGCTATTTATACAGTGCCATTCATAATCCGTACTAGGTAGTTAAAAGGCTGCCATTTTTAAAAACGTACTGCGGTACATAAGAGATTACATTTTCAACCTTGTCTGTAAAATTTCTGCCATTCGGAGCTTAGTCTTAGGTGAATGACTAGGTGTTGCTTCACACCACAGGTTGGAATATTATCACCAATTGTACCCCAAGCCCTTTTATGGCACTTCCTTACACCCTTTGCAAGAAAGACTTGGAATGGTCAACACTTGGGTTGTTGTGTATCCTTCCTTGAATACAATTACCCCATTTCAGTACCCTTCTCTGTGAGTACCCTACAAGGGAATACCCTCACTGATGGCAATGGTGTAAACCATTCACAAGGAAGTTACAGCTAAAGCTCAGGCAAACATTTGCTCTGCTGTCTACAGACCATTTGCAGAACCGTGGCATTACACCAACGTGGCACCCCGGTCTGCTAATTGTGGGTGCAGTGCTTTTCAGGTCCTTAACAACAACAACAATTTTTTTTTAACCTGCAAAAGAGTGCTTTTTTTTGTTTTTGTTTTTTTTGTAAAGGTGAACTTATCCTTTAATCCATCACTGTCCAGAGCCCCAAAGCACCAGGCCCATTTTTTATCCCCACCTTCCCTACCTGAGGTGAAGACAGAACTACCTCCCTTAGAAGAGATAGACATGAAAGATAAGCCAGTCCCATACATCTGATGCTATGGCTTCACGCAATATGATTTTCAGTGTAGATATGCTCACTTCTGTTTTCTGGATATAGTTGAACTTGATTCTTTAGTCTTGCCAAGCCCTTCAGGGTACTAAGAACTGCAAAGTCTAAAAAGACCCTTTCCCATTCATAAACAAAAAAATTGACAATTTATGATTATTGGGTTTCTCCAGCGTTTTTACCCCTCTGAGAATCATAGCCATGTCTACTGGAAAATGAATTCACTAAAAGTGGAATGTTTCAGTAGTAGACCCTGCTGTTTCAGTTTTTAAAATCGTACTGTGCTTATAGAAGATGGTTCTTAATTTAGGGATTCTGCAGGCATAAAATTTGAGACATTTGAGGCTCTCTTTAGACCTCATACACACTATTAGATTTTCTGCAGATTCTTGTATTCAGATTTACCAAAACCATGTAGTGCAAGGGCCTGCCTGATTGAATACAAATTGAAACACTTAAGGTTTGACCTCGTATTATATGGTTTTGGTAAATCTAAAGACAAAAATCTGCAGAAAATATAATAGTGTATGGGGTCTAACTCTTGTATGTCCAGGTCTGCAACCAGCTATTGCTGCAATTTCTGTTTGTAAATTTGCAGCTAATTGGACAAGGGGAATGAGTAGTCAACAGGATCCTGTCTTTCACTACTGAACTCTTGTGGAACACTTGTAAACATTTCCTTCTGCCTCACTTTTCTGAGTTAGCGCTAGAGATAGAAAGGCCTGAAAAAAAAAAAACGGAAAAATTGGGGGAAAAAATGTTTTTCCTTTTGAAAAACTGGGAAAAAAAAGAAAAGTGTGGAATATGTTTTTACAATGATAAACAATATATATAAATATGACATGGTAGTAAAACATGAAGTCCTCAATGAAAGATTTCTGAGACTTTATGTGAAGTCATAAATTATTGCAAGTTCTGTCAGGTGAAGACAAGCAAATCCTGGAATACAATTCAAGTAACACTGTACTTCCCACTGCATTTCTCAAACACGAAATATGCTCATTTGCCACTAGGGGGCACTGCAGGGGAAAGGCTCCAGTTTAGTTTAGTTATGGGTTCCATCTTGTACCTCCTACAGTTGGGTGATTGTTGAGATACAATAGCCACTTCCCACCCGGCCACTGCACATATACGGCTGGGTGAGCGCTTTCTCCTTCTGAGTGGACGTTCAGGAACGTCCCTCAGAAGGAGGGGGATCGCGCGCGTGCCCTCGCATGGGTGCGATCCTCGATGCACTCATGTCACCCTGGCGCATCTGCGATCGGCAGGAGGTCTCTTTAATTGGCCCTCCTGATCACATGACGGCTGTGTCCAATCAGAGCCGTCATGTGATGTAAACAGAGAGCTGGTTGCTAGGCGATCGGCTCTCCTCTCCTCACACGGATGTTGTCAGTGAGGAGCGTAGAGCAGATCGCTGCATCCAGCCGGTGATCAGTGAGTATGAGCTGTTTTTACAGCTTTTTACACACTGATCACCGGCCCAGTGTCGACACACAATGTAAACACACACAGTGTCCCCAAAACACTGTCCCCACACACATGTCCCCTCACTTTAAAAACACCTGTCCCCACATATGTAACACTAAAATCATATGTCACAATGATCATCTGCACACACATGTCCGTGATCATCTGCGCACATATGTCAGTGATCATTGCGTACATATGTCCGTGATCACACAAACCAATTATTATACACTTAGCTTTTTTTTTACCAAAGACATGTGGCAGAATACATTTTGGCTTAAATTTATGACAAAATTACATTTTGGATTTATTTTAAAACGTAGAAAATACTATTTTTTTTTTTTTTTTAAAATTTCCGCTCTTTTTTCCGCTTATATCGCAAAAAATTAAAAAATTATTTGTAAATAAATACCACCAAAAGAAAGCTCTATTTGTGTGAATAAAATGATAAACATTTAATTTGGGTACAGTGTTGCATGATTCTGCAATTTTTATTGAAAGTGCAAGAGCGCTAAAAGCTGAAAATTGGCCTGGGAAGGAAGGGGGTCAAAGTGCCCAGTATTGTAGTGGATAGATAATAGTTTTTCTCCCCTCTGGCCTTAATTGGCAGGCAAGAGGGGGAATTTGACAAACTTAGTTTTGTTTTTAACCTTTAAATTATTTTTAATTATGTTCTTCACCATCACAGCATAATGTTTACCCATAGTCCGTCAGTAAATAGTTTTTTCCTTTCCTCCTCTCGGTAAAATGGTAAAATGTTGAGACCAACATCTAGAGTTGAAAAACATTTCCACTGTGCAATTTCTGCTGAGAGCAAAGCTGCATTTTCCAAATATTGTAAAAGAAATATTCTTTTCCAAATGCTGCAAGAATGACAAAACACACCCTGGCATGCCAGAGGTGCCCTAAAGAAATTAAATACTTTATGAAATTAAATGATGAGGACCAGAATGAAAGTGCATATAGCTTTTTCCTCCAGAATTCTCATTCCAGAAACCTCTTTCTGTTGCTTCTGGATCATCACAAAGTGTTTTTTCACCAGCAAAATCTTCACTGAAGGAAGTGTTACAAACCACTGCCTCCCAAAAATACACAATCCTTTCATTAAATGAATCCCTTTCTTTTGGCACAAGACTTTGAACACAAAGCCCACCAAGTCTTCCCCAAAACCATCTCCACAAGGAGGGACCACCCTCGCTCCTAAGAGTGGGGGGATATCTGTTATAGTTTGCATTTCTTTGGGTCACAGATATCCAAAACCTATGAGTTTGATCAGGGTTTTTAAAGAGGTACAATTTAGAGTTTCAAACACTCCCTGCTCTTTTTCTTCTTTCACTTTTAATATATTTTTATTGTAAAATGTAAAGGTACAAAACATGGCATATGAGAACTTTTTTAACCACTTGCCGACCGGCGCACGACGATATACGTCGACAGAATGGCACGTACAGGCAGGAGGGCGTATATATACGTCCCTCCTTTAGCCTGTCCGTGCCATCGGGAGCGCGCCGGGAGCGGCGCGCTCCCGCGCCGGTCGGGACCCCCGTGAGTCCGGCCGCGGTCCCCGCGGACTCGATCGCCGCGGGGACTCCCGCGATCGTCTCACGGAGCGGCTAAACGGGGAGATGCCGAGATAAACAGCATCTCCCCGTTCTGCCTAGCAACTAGTGACGCCGATCTCTGCTCCCTGTGATTGGAGCAGAGATCAGCATTCACTAGCTGACAGCCACGCCCCCCCACAGTAAAAAAAACACCCCTAGGCCTACTTAACCCCTACACTGCCACCTTGTGGTTAACTCCTAAACTGCCAGTGTCATTTATACAGAAATCAATGCATTTAAATGCATTAATTGCTGTAAAAATGACAATGGTCCCAAAAATGTGTCAAAAATGTCCGATGTGTCCGCCATAATGTCGCAGTCACAAAAAAAAAATCGCAGATCTCCGCCATTAATAATAAAAAAAAAATTATTAATAAAAATGCTATAAAACTATCCCCTATCTTGTAAACGCTATAACTTCTGCGCAAACCGATCAATAATCGCTTATTGCGATTTTTTTTACCAAAAATATGTAGAAGAATACGTATCAGCCTAAACTGAGGGAAAAAATGTTTTTTTATATATTTTTGGGGGATATTTATTATAGCAAAAAATAAAAAATAATGCATTTTTTTCAAAATTGTCGCTCTATTTTTGTTTATAGCGCAAAAAATAAAAACCGCAGGGGCGATCAAATACCACCAAAAGAAAGCTCTATTTGTGGGAAAAAAAGGACGTCAATTTTGTTTGGGAGCCACGTTGCACGACCGCGCAATTGTCAGTTAAAGCGACGCAGTGCCGAATCGCAAAAAGGGGCCTGGTCCTTTGGCTGCAAATTGGTCCGGTCTGAAAGTGGTTAAATTGTCAAGAAGAGATAATAGACAGCTAGAATGTAGCTGCCGAGAATGTAAAAACATCCAACAATATAAATCCCATAATAATGAACAAAACTTATAGCCTGTACGTTGGAGTAGGTATCAATGAGCCAGGTAATATTTCTACAGGCTGCAAAACAATAAGCAGGTCCAGACGTCAATTCTAAATCAACAATACCTGCAAAAAGGAGATGAGAACAAAGGAAAGATATCCACAGTAGGAGGATGGGAAAGAGAGGTGGGATAAAGAGAAGGTGGGATTAGGAGAAGGGGAGTTGAGTGTCAGGGATGCCCAAAGCCTCGTTTTCTTCTTTCAACCAACCAAAATCTGCCCAACAGTCAGATTTACAGACTACCCTGGACCATATCCCATGTCTCAAGGGGTGGTTGTTTCGGTACCTCTCAAGGACAGGTTCAAAGGATTCTATTCAATCCTGCTGATTGTGCCAAAACCCCAAATTAGGTATTTGTCCTAGCCTAGGCCTAAAATCCCTAAACAAGTACATTTACGTTCACAAGTTCCGCATGTAGTCCACAATGGGGGTACTTGGCATCAGTAGATATGCCTACCTTCTTTACCCACCTCATAAGCACTTTCTGCATGTTAAGATAGGAGAAAAATGCTTCCAGTTTGTCGTGCTGCCATTTGGCCTATCCTCTGCACCCAAACTCTCCTGCTTAAAGTGATGTTAAATTATTTATTTTTTTAATTGCTGATAGGTGGAGCTTTTATGATAGAAGAGACCCTATTGGTCTCTTATGCCAATAAATGCTTCCTCCTGCCCACTCGATCTGTGTGGTGGCAATGTGACTCCTGTGCACATGAATGATACCATCGCATCCTGGCCATTCAATCGGCTGAACAGGCAGAAACTGGACGGAAGACTGGGACAAGAGGGACGCGCCTGGGACCCGTGGGATAGGTGGCAGTGCATCGCTGGAGGGGACAAAATGACAAGTCTGTCACAATTTGTTAATATACGATGCATACTAGCACATTATGACACAAATCGCTTGAGGGGCACATTTAGTTAAAAAAAGTGTTTATTACCACTTGAAGATCCAGGCTACCAGGTACCTACACAACCTTCTTCTGGAGGATTTGTCTTCCCCACAACTGTCTGCAAATGTCTAAAGGACTCTTTTAGATTCTTTGGGATTACTGCTGGTTTAATGAACTTCCAAAAGTCTGCCCTCCAGCCTTCCTTTCATCTGGAATGCTTAGGCTTCATCCTAGACATGGCTGAGGCCACCCCTCAAATTTTCCACTCTCCTACTCACATTTTGCGATTGGAAAATAAGGGCTGATGAGCGTGGGCTGCCTCGGAGGAGGGGGAGCGAGCACCGCTGGCAGGTGGGGTTGAACGGGAGCTGTTTTCCCAGCCAGGGGAAGAGAGGAGAGGAAGAGTTGAGCTGGCCGATCATCAGAGATCGGGGATTGCCCACTGTAACAGCTTTAATTTGAATTGCTAGGTTCCCGGCGCTGCTCACTGTCACACAGTCATGCCTCCTCGTCCTGTGCCACTCACGTCACACAGTCACGCCTCCTAGCCCGGTGCATTTGATAGACAGAACACCGGTCCAAATGCCCGGAGGTGACGGGCGAGGAGGCGGGACTGTGTGAAGCGAGCGCCCCCGGGAACCCAGCATTTCAAATGAAAGCTGTTAAAGCAGACAATCCCCACTCTCTGATGATCGGCCAGCTCGACTCTACCTCTGCACAGGTGAGGCTGTACTGACTGGGCACAGGTGAGGCTGTACTGACTGGGCACAAGTGAGGCTGTACTGACTGGGCACAGGCGAGGCTGTACTGACTGGCACACCATTTTATTGGAAAATATACTCGCAAACATAGGAAAAAACAGGCATGTCAACAATCCAAGATTACAATCCAGTACGATGTATAGGTGATACATATGGAGTGAGGCTGTTGCATTTCCAGGGCAGAGACCTCTTCATCAGGGCAAAACAAAGTTTCTCTTATGTTCACCGACTGACACAGCTCCTCTCATAGACCATTGGGTTGTTATGCCACCTTCAGGAGAAGACTAGGCATTATATGTTAACATGTGATAAAAAAAAATAGAACTTTCTAGTTCCGCCCAAGGGGCGGCCCCTTAGGTAACAACCCCACAGCATGCTACTGCAGCCTCAGTTTTATTTTGCCTAGTGAAGGAGAAAGACCTAGGAACCCTGATGGGCCCATCGGTCTGTCTGTTTCTGCAGAAGCTTGGTTTTTGCGCAAGATGATAGATCCTGTGATCTATCAACAGCCGGCTGGATGACAGGCTGGATACCCTTATCCTTGTAGTCTCCCCAGTCCGGCCATCGAGCGTGTGCAGGTCGCAGCTACGGCTCGGCAGGCCACGGCGAAACCTCATCTCCAGAGGTGGTTGTGAGCTTTTATGCTCCGGGGCATACATATGACCGGGCTACTGATGTCTGCGTCACAGTATGCCGGGCCAGCAGCTACCCTGTACTGATCAGTGAGTAGTTCTGCAGTGGAATGTCTCCCAGCTCTTCAGGACTGGTAAGTACAGCTCTCCCTGCCCTTGTGGGGCTGAGCAGCTGGGCATTCCCTGGGAGGTCGATTCGGGGGTCCCTCACCTCCCTCTCTTCTCTCCCTATCCTTCCTCTCCCCCCTTCCCTGTGGGGGATGCTGCATGGGCTGCTGAGCGGTGTGTGTGCCATAGACAGGGGCTCCCCAGGGGGCTCTCACCTGGGGTGGGGACTGCGCTGGGTAGCTGTGCCCTGGTTGTCTGTAGGTCTCTCCCCTGGGTGTCTGGAGGCTGTGTCTGCTGATCGCTGTAGCTCTGTTTGCCGCCATTTCTCTGCCTGTTGTTTCACTGTCCTTCATTGCATACAGTGTTCGGCGGCCATTTTTGGTGTGACCAGGGAGCAGCATGCTCTGTCTCCATTTTACTGTAGTCCGGTGGCCATTTTCCCTGTGATTGTGTCCTTTATACTGGACGCTCGGCTGCCATTTTCTTAAAGCCGGAACACGTTTTGGTCAGTTTCAGTGCCATTCAGAGCAGCTCTGCACAGCGCGGTGTGGTCTCCTATGCATCTGGGAGCTGACACAGGGGTGGTGAGTCCTGCGGGAAAGAGCCCCTCAGCCAGCAGCAGTTAGGAGGGTGGGACCATCACTGTCCTAAGTCCCCAACAGGTGGCAGACAGGGTAGGGTCAGCTTGGCTTCAGAAACTGGTGTTTCTTCCCCCAAAATCCAGGCAATTGCAACCGGTTCACCTGCAGACAGTGCAGTGCCTCTGGACGCCTTGTCGGCGGTCCTCAATTAGTTTGTTGCCAAGATGGAGGTGGTGCGTGGGCGCAAAGGTGGTAAACGGCCCCTGCCTCCCCGTCCTCCGGGGAGAGCTCTGACGCAGACTCTGGCCCTGCTGAGGCTGGTGACCCCTGTTCTGTCGTTTCAGATGACGCTGACCAGGACCGATCGGACAGTGAGGATGAGTCCCTGTCTGGGTCCGTGCGCGACAAAGCGCTTGTTGGAGCACTTATCACAGCTGTGCATGATACCCTGAAGATTCAGGAGCCAGCAGATCCCTCTGCTGATGTAGCGGTCCCTTTTGGGTTCCATAAGCCAGCTCATTCACCTAGGGTGTTCCCGTATCTGATTTATTTTGATGAGTTCATTTACAAGGAATGGGGGCGACCGCAGCGGACCTTTTCGGTCCCCAAATACATGGCGGTGTGTTACCCCTTTGAGGAGAGCCTTCTCAAAAAATGGTCGGCTCCTCCGGTCGTGGACCCCCCAGTTTCCGGGTTAAACAAAGTAACCACAATCCCGGTAGAGGGGACTCCTGCCTTTTTAAGGATCCCACGGACAGGAAGGCCGAGGCAGTGGCTCGTTCCTTGTTTACGGCTGTGGGGTCAGCAATGCGACCAGTACTGGCATCCGCACTTGTGTCTCAGACACTCACTGAGTGGGCAAAACTTTTGCACCGCGAATTGGGAGAGCAACAGGCTTCTCCTGTCTGCGTGAAACTAGCAGACCAATTAGTGAAAGGCCTTAAGTACATTTGTGACGCGGCCCTGGATACTCTCCCTCTGTTATCCAGGGCTTTAGTGTCAGCAGTGGTGCTGAGGTGTCTGATTTGGCTAAAATTCTGGTCTGCTGACCAGGCATCTATAAAAGCCCTGACGGATCTTCCCTTCCTTGGTGACCAGCTCTTTGGAGCCTCATTAGATGACATTATTGAAAATGCCACAGGTGGTAAGAGTACACTACTCCCACAGGCCAGGAAGGCTAAGGAGCCACGCCGTAGGCAAGGGCCCTCATTTTCCGCTCACAACCGGCTCTTTCGTCCGCCCAGGGCTTCGGCTAAGCATCCCCAGCCTGACAGGACGACCTCTGATGGACAAAAGCGTCCCTGGAACCGCAAGCCTAACAAGCCTGCGAGCAAAAGCGCTACCGCATGAAGATTTGCCCCTGCCTGCAACGCGGGTGGGAGGTCGCCTTCGGGAGTTGCAGCTCGGTCCGTCTCTCGGCTGTCTGACCAATGGGTCTGCGATCTGATTTCCTCAGGCTACAAGATAGAGTTCCTCTCTTGGCCGCAAAACAGATTCTTCCCTCCAGCATACCCGTACTCCCGGCTCGCCGGGAGGCCCTATTGGGGGCGGCAAGGGACCTGCTGAGTCGCGGGGTGATAGTATCTGTCCTAGAATCGGAACATTTCCAGGGGTTCTACTCAAACCTGTTTGTAGTCCCCAAAAAGGAAGGGGTGTCCAATCTTGGACCTAAAAGCCCTCAATTACTTTGTAAAAGTACAGAGGTTCAGAATGGAATCAGTTCGCTCAGTAGTCGCTGCACTCCATCCAGGGGACCCCCTGGCGTCTTTGGACATCGAGGATGCGTACCTGCACATACCCATATGCCTTCGGCATCAGAGGTTTCTGCGGTTTGCAGTTGGGGAAACACACTACCAGTTTGGCTTTCCCCTTTGGTTTGGCATCAGCCCCCCGAGTCTACCAAGGTATTGGCTCCTGTTTTGGCGTTGCTGCGACAATGTGGGATCGCGATCGTGGGTTACCTAGACGACCTCCTCCTGAGAGCATCTTCCGCCTCAGAGTTCGAGGAGGATGTGGCGATCACCATGCAGATCCTGTAGGAATTTGGGTGGCTGTTGAACCTAAAAAAGTCGGTGATTGTACCGACTCAGCGTGTGGAGTACCTAGGCTTACTGCTGGACTCCATGGAAGCGAGAGTGTTTCTCCCTTCAGACAAGCTGCAGACTCTCAGAGCCGCGGTAAAACTGCTGATGAACCACAAGTGGTCGTCGCTACGCTACTGCATGTGAGTCTTGGGACTCATGGTGGCCTCCTTTTGAGGCAGTACTGTATGCCCAGTTTCACACCAGAGTCTTGCAGAAGGAGATCTTGACAAAGTGGGACAAATCTCCGTTGTCTCTGGATCGGCAGATTCAGGTGAGCCAGTTAGTCAGGGATTCCCTGCTCTGGGGGTTGAGGTCCCCGACACTTCGGTCCGGGAAGTCGTTCCTACCTCTGAAATGGACGGTGATCACAACGGATGCCAGCCTAACCGGCTGGGGTGGAGTAATGGGAGTTCAGTCGACCCAGGGCCTCTGGTCGGTGGAGGAATCCAAGTTGCCGATCAATTTGCTCGAGCTGAGAGCGATCAGGCTATGCCTCTTCACGTGGTTGATAAGACTTCAAGAGCGTCCGATCAGGATCCAGTAAGACAACGCCATGGCGGTGACATACGTCAATCACCAAGGAGGAACAAGAAGCTCAGCCGCCACACGGGAGGTCGCTCACATCCTTCAGTGGGCAGAGCGACCATGTACCGGCCCTGTCGGCCATTTACATCCCGGGAGTGGCGAACTGACAGGCGGACTATCTAAGTGGCCAGATGCTGGACCCAGGAGAATGGGAGTTGCATCCGGAGGTGTTCAGGCTACTGTGCCTGTGATGGGGCACACCAGACGTGGATCTTTTGGCCTCCTGTCTCAATCGAAAGGTGCAGAGGTTCGTGTCCAGGACAAGAGATCCTTGGGCAGATGCGTCAGACGGTGGCTCAGTGGGATCAGTACCAGCTGATCTATGCCTTTCCTTCGCTGAAACTGTTACCACGTCTGCTCCGCAGAGTGGAGGCCGGGGGGATTCCAGTAATACTTATTGCCCCAGATTGGCACCAGCGTCCCTGGTACGCAGACCTAGTGTGCCTGGTGGCAGACGCCCCATGGCGACTGCCGTTACGAGAGGACCTTTTTGTCTCAAGGTCCGAACCTCCATCCTGCTTTACCATCGCTGGTTTTAACGGCATGGCTATTGAGAGCCAGCTGTTGAGGAACCGGGGTCTTTCGGACTCGGTGATTCCAGCTATGTTGAGAGCACGGAAATCTTCTTCTCGGAAGATATATCATCGTACCTGGAAGGCCTACATCTCCATGTGTGAGGAGAAAGGTTGGCGTCTGTGCGCCTTTTCTATATCCAGGATCATGTTGTTTCTACAGCAAGGAGTAGACCAGAAACTGGCTTTAAGCACCATTTAAGGGACACATATCAGCTTTGGCTTTTGAAGCTGGTGTTATCGGCACTTCAAAAAACGTCATTTGAAGAGATCAGGGAGATCTCTCTGTTGACTCTTTCCCAGAAAGTGGTCTTTTTAGTGGCCATTACTCCGGCTAGGAGGGTTTTGGAGCTGGCGGCCTTGTCTTGCAAGTCGCCCTATCTGGTTATCCACAAGGATAAGGTGGTGTTGCGTCCGCAACCTGCTTTTCTGCCGAAGGTGGTTTTGGCGTTCCACATCAATGAAGACATTGTGTTACCATCTTTGTGTCCTAAACCGACACATCCTAAAGAGGTGGCCCTCCATTCCCTGGATGTGGTTCAGGCTCTGATGGTGTATTTGTCTGCTATTAGTCCCTTTCGGAAGTCAGACTCCTTGTTTGTTTTGGTGGCTAGTCCGAAAAAAGGCATGACGGTCTCGTCGGCCACCATTTCCAGGTGGATCAGACAGATTGTAGTACAGGCCTACGCCTTGAAGGGGCAGGTGCCCCCCTTTCCGGTCACGGCCCACTCCACAAGGGCACATCGGAACGTTTTGGGCCTTCCCGAAATCAAGCGTCTGTCGCTCAAGTGTGTAAAGCGGCGACTTGGTCGTCTGTTCACACCTTTACAAAAAAGGTAGATGTCAGTGCATCAGCTGATGCCTGTTTTGGCAGCAAAGTTTTGCAGGCGGCCGTATAATTGCAATTACACTTACATTTTTTCCTGTTTTTTTGGTAAAAACACAGTACCTTAAGTAAATGCACTGTTGCATTTGTTACCGCAGTTCTGAGGCGGTTTGAAGGTAGTGACTCCCAGTTGAGGAGCACTCTGTTTGTTTTTTGTTTTTTTTGTGGGTAACAAAGTGTTTTGGTTCCCACACGCTGTTGTTTTTTGTGGGTAAAGTTATACTAGTTCCCACATGCCATGGTGGGTGAAGTTTTTATGCTGTTTTCCCACCCCTCGTTTTGGCACTGCTTGGGGACGTCCCAATGGTCTATGAGAGGAGCTGTGTCAGTCGGTGAACGTAAGAGAAAATAGGATTTTTTGTACTCACCGTAAAATCCTTTTCTCTGTAGTTCACCGACTGACACAGCACCCGCCCCTCCTATTTTTGTCTACATTATACTGCTTGTTGACGTACTGAGGCTGCAGTAGCATGCTGTGGGGTTGTTACCTAAGGGGCCGCCCCTTGGGCGGAACTAGAAAGTTCTATTTTTTTTTATCACATGTTAACATGTAATGCCTAGTCTTCTCCTGAAGGTGGCATAACAACCCAATGGTCTATGAGAGGAGCTGTGTCAGTCGGTGAACTACAGAGAAAAGGATTTTACGGTGAGTACAAAAAATCCTATTTTTTGTTCTGGCAAACAAGCTTCTCTAAGGTCTCGTGCTTTTCATACAATCCAATAGACATCCCTCTGTGATGTTCTTCATGAGAATCCTAGGTCTCATGGTTGCCCCATTTGAGTCTGTTCACTTTGCTCAGTTCCATTCAAGGCCCCTCTAACATAACATTCTTTTGGAGCTAGAATAAAGAGTGGGAAGGAGACTGCCCAATGCAGTCTCTGTTGTTTACACTGGTTTTACTGATACCATATCGAAAGATTGCCTCCATAGTTGTTTATGTTCCCCAATAAAACGTTTATGGGGTAACATTAGAAACTATGGAGGCAATTTTTTGGCTAATCTGAGCTTCCATTTGCTTGTCCATTTAGCCTAGGTTCCCACTACTGCGATGAGATGCACTGTGAATGTTATCAGATTTATCCTATGTGCGGTGCGAATTTGCCTTGCGTTTTGAGGTGGACAGGTTCGAATTTCAAGAGGCAGGGATGTGAACTGCGTGCTGCGAGTTTACAACAAGTTCAGTTGAAGCCTATGAAGATAACATTTTCACTGCACCATAGGCATTTGCATCGCACTCGGATTCAATGCGCACAGGACCCTTTTTTTCCACGCACCAAATTTGCTACGCATAGATGTAAACCAAAGCCATGGAATACTATGCTTTTTACATGACCTGCAAATCTGTGTGTTCCTAAACGCATCAAACCCGCTGTAAATTCGCATCAGTGTGAACCCAGGCTTAAGGGAGTTTATAATCTTCTTTTCACCTAAATTTATACATCCTAGAATCTGGCTGATCTCCCCTGATATGCATTGGTCTTGTTTCTGCCCTTATGGTCCAAGCTGGATGCATATTGAATATCTATGTCAGAGTTCTATGTTCGTTCTCCCTAAGGAAGTGGGCTTTGTCCCTGTGAGACGCAGTTGGATATTCCTGCATGGAACACCCCATAAAACCATCTGGGGATTTATTCTTTAGTAACTGGCAACATATATGTAATTGTAGTTTATTTTATTTTTTTCAACAAGCTGTTGGCCTGGAAAAAACACACCCAACCTCTCTCCAAGCAAGGGTCTCACTAGCTTGGTGGATTACCAAATACAGCCATGGAAATTGTTAAGTCCTTTCTTCCATCCACATAGAAGGTGGTGACAACAGATACTAGCCTCACAGGTTAAGAAGGAATGTTTTAATTTCATACAGTTCACTAAAGAGAACCTTGTTACCCAGGAAATCAAAGCTCCCCATCAACATCTTGGAGTTTAGAGCAAGAAAATTAACACAAATGGACCCCCCTTCTCCAGATACAGTACACCTAATCACTGTGCAGGTAGACAATGCCACTGCAGTGGCCTATATCAATCATTCGGGAGAAGCGGGAGTCGGGCAGCATTGTAAGAAGTATGTTTTTGATGATCTGGACAGTAAAGTACTGTATAGCAATCTCTGCTGTACACATCTCGGGAGTGAACAGGTGGATTTCCTCAATCATCGCTGCCTGGATCAAGGGGAATGGTTCCTTCATACCTACATCTTCAATCACCTATATCAGAAATGAGGGACCCCAGATGTGGACATGCTGGCCTCCAGGTTCAACAAAAAGTTAACCCTATCTGAGACCAGGACCAGTGATCTTCAAGCACTAGCACCCAATGCTTTAATGATCACATGGACTTCATTCTGGTTAATATGTCTTCCCTCCAGTGTCGATACTTCCTTAACTACCCCACAAAATGCAGAAGAAATCTGTGATTCTTATTGCACAGACATACTGAAACGTCTAAGAGACAACCCTTGGCCTCCCCCAAACAGATTTAAAAAATCTTTGACTTTACTCTCAGTTGTAAAAACCTTTCACTAATCAGACCTCCATTACAGCACCCTGGGCTTCTTTGACAATTTCAATCTGGTATTCCTTGCACTGCAGAAACCACCCTTTGAACCCATTGGGGAACTCTCCTTGGGTGATCTCTCCTGCAAAGTGGCCTTCTTGGTGGCTATCCTGTCTGTCAGACATGTCTCAAAATAAGCTGTCCTCTTATAAGGCACCCCTCCTAATTCTTCACAAGGATAAAGAGGTCTTCTGTCCAAAACCCTCCTTTCCCCTCCAAAGGTGGTATCAGCCCTCCAGCTTAAAGAAGACTTTGTCCTTTGTGCCCTGCTCCTAGGCATCCTAAAGAAATTGTCCTCCATTGTTTGGACAAAGTCAAAACTGTCAGAATCTGAAATCCATAGCCTTTTTATATATCCTGCCAACAGGGTCTGGAAAAGGATGCCCTGCTTCCATGTCCATTATTGCCAGGTGAATAAGACAACTGTTAGAGGTTATACTGTAAAGCAGGGCTCTCCAAACTGCGGCCCGAGGGCCAGATGTGGCCCTTTGCTAGCCTTCATCTGGCCCTTGGGACACTATTGCTCCCACTGACACCAACAATTTCTTACACTAATACCAATGATGGAGCACTATTTCTCCTACTGACCACTAAGGCTGTGTTTATTTTCACTAATTCTCAGCCACAGGGCATTTTCTACCCCCAATGGCCAGAATCCGGCCCGTCTGAAGGACAGTAAACTGGCTTTTTGCTTTAAAAGTTTGGAGACCCCTGCTCTAAAGGATCGTGTAGCTCCAATACCCTTACTTGCATACTCCACCAAATAGGTGGGGGTTTCCTGGGCATTCTGACATGAAGCATCTGTGTCTCAGCTTAGTAATGCTGCCACCTGTAATTCAGTTTACACATTCTACAGTTTTCTACCAGGTGGATGTCCTGGCCTCTGTGGATACAGCTTTTGGACACATAGTTCACTCTGAGGTGGGTCCTTCACTCTTTTATGTTTTGTTGGGCCTGCTGGCACAGTTCTGTTTGCTTTGTTTTTTCCCCACCCTTCTGTTTCATTGCTTGGAGACATCATGGGGTATACATAATACAGCCTATGTCCTGTATTGTACCATTTAAGTAGAACTATGTTTTTTTTTTTTTTTTTTCTTCACTTTGGCTAGGGAGGGTTATAACCTCCCTGTAAGGTTCATCTTCTTTTTTTTTTTTTTTATTCTTATCCAGTTAGGAGAGAGGGGGAGAAAGCAGTGCTGCTGCTCTCGGGCACAGCTCTGAATCAAAATCGGGCTGGGGGGGTATTAGGGGGTGCCAGGGGAGGGAGCTAACAATACGTTTTTAAAAAAAATCTTAACCCCTTCCCGACCAGCCGATGCAGTTATACTGCGGCAGGTTGGCACTGCTGCACGAGCTGTCGTAGCTGTAGGTCGGCTCTTTAAGACGATGTAGCAGGCTCGCACGCAGTGTGTCCCCAGAGCCTATGCGCATGCCCGGTGGGCACAAAAATCGTCGGGCACACGCGATCGCTTCTGACAGAGCGAGAAACGGGATCTGTGTGTGTATAAACGCATAAATCCAAGGTCTGTCAGGGGAGCGGAGATAGATCGTGTGTTTCTACTAAATGGGAACAATGATCTCTCTCCTCCTCTAGTCAGCCACATTCCCCCCACAGTAAGAAACACAAATAGGGAACATAGTTAATCCCTTGACCGTCCCCTAGTGTTAACCCCTTCCCTGCCAGTGACATTTATACAGGAATCAGTGGTTATTTTTAGCTCTGATCGCTGTATAAATGTCACTGGTCCCAAAAAGTGTCCGATGTGTCTGTTGCAATGTCGCAGTCCCGATAAAAATCGCAGATTGACGCCAATACTTGTAAAAAAAAAAAAAATTCCATAAATCTGTCCCCTATTTTTGTAGATGCTATAACTTTTGCGCAAACCAATTAATATACCCTTATTGCAATTTATTTATTTTTTATTACCAAAAATATGTAGAAGAATACATATCGGCCTAAACTGATGAAGAAATTATTATTATTTTTTTTGGATATTTATTATAGCAAAAAGTACAAAATATATTTTTTTAAAAATTGTCGCTCTTTTTTTTGTTTATAGCGCAAAAAAAAAAAAACGCAGAGGTAAATTTCGTTTGGGTACAACGTCGCAAGCCCGCGCAATTGTCAGTTAAAGCGACACAGTGCCGTATCGCAAAAAATGGCCTGGTCAGGAAGGGGGCAAATCAAAGTGGTTAATGCATTAAGGTAAAAAACCTTCAGCCTTTACAACTACTTTAAGGACTGTTGAACACTAAAAATGTTGTCTATTGTGTCTTTCTTTGTGGCATTCTTGCATGAAGGGAGTCTCAGTGGAGATGACTTTTGATGGCCCCTCAGAGGCCTAAGATTTGGTTATTCAATTATAAGGGCTTGAAATCTCATGCTGTACACTTTTATAAGGTCGTTTTCAGGTTGTTGCACCTGTTACTGTGTTGTGACAGACTGAAAAGATGGCAGATGTAGGGATTCCCTTGATGACTATCAGTGAAGAAGGGCAGTAAGTGAAGCATAAGGAGGTCAGAGGTGACGTCTTGGTTTAGATGCATCTCTCACATGACTGGCCACCCTTATGTGACAATAATGGTAGAACTTGAGAATGCAAGAATAAAAACTGCTGTAGGCCTCAAGTAGAAGCCTTCATCGAATCTCTAATGCAAACCAGGAAACAATGAAACAGTTTAAAATAGTTATTGTTAATTTTATTTTATATGAACTTCTCATAGAGTAAGGCCCCTTTCACACTGGGGCGTTTTTCATGCGGTGCAGCGCTAAAAATAGCGCCTGTTCACCGCATGAAAAAATCCTGCCCCTTTAACTCCAGTGTGAAAGCCGGCGGGCTTTCACACTGGAGCGGTGCGCTAGCAGGATGAAAAAAAAAGTCCTGCTAGCAGCATCTTTGGAGCGGGATAGGAGCGATGTGTTCACCGCTCCTATACCGCTCCTTCCCATTGAAAAGAATGGGAGACCGCGGTAAAACCGCGGCAATACCGCGGTTACCGCGGTAATACCGCGGCTACGGCGGCGCTCTGCGGGGGGTGTTTAACCCTTTTTCGGCCGCTCGCGGGGGGTAAAACCGCACCGCGAGCGGCCGAAAACCGCGGTGAAAACGACGGTAAAGCAGCGCTAAATATAGCGCTGCTTTACCGTCACCACGGCTCACCGCCCCAGTGTGAAAGGGGCCTAAGGCTTTCACTGTACCACAAAATAGGACTGCAGGTTTCTGCTAGTAATTGTTTTTCTCTAATGCTTCTTGTAGACAGAAGTGAGGTGAAGAAGGGGCATGAGTGAAGATGTGTTATCTCAATTTACACTTGATCACAAATGAGTCACCACCTGCGACTTTAAAAGCCCCATTCAAAGACGCAAAGCTCTCCCATCCTCCCTACATTTAAAAATATTTTTACTATAACTATCCAGTTGTCTTCTTTTTGAGCCATATAAATTGGGTCCTCTTCTCTCTCTTCTTTGATCTGGCAGTGGATCCATGACATCATGGGCTCACAGAAAGTAAAAATAAATTACTGTGGGTGTCATTCAGCCTGGAAAACCAAGGGCAGCAGCAGGTGGGAGCAGTAAGTCTTCTGTGACAGCACTAAAGAGGAGGTGAGTATTGCAGCGAAAGCTCTTGCTATCTTATTCTCTAGTGGGTTTGGGCTACTCAACAGTCTTTGTAGTGGATGCAATCCACCTCTCTCTCAGTACACTCCCTAGAGTAGTTGGCCTTTGTATACATACATGGAGGTAAAAAAAAGCCAGAATCTACTCTCCGCTGTGGAATCAGCGCTGTCTGTTTTGTTACATCTTGTCGATTTGTGTCCTAAAGAAAAAAAAGGTACAGAATAGTTGCTTAGAGCAGTGTCAACTTTTTTTTCAGTCAAGGCACCTTTTCCAATTGTTCACAATCCCGTGGCACACTAGTCTGAGGGCTCATTCACACCAGGAGGTGCGTTTGATCCCAAGCGCCTTTTTCGTGTTCATGTGCATTGCATTTTGTAATAGGCTGCACTATGCTCCAGAAACACAAAAAGGATGCTGCCATGATTTTTTAAATTGAGTCCCACCAAAATGCATGGTACTGCGATACATACACGGATTTGCTAGATGTGTGGGGGAGCCATTAAGAGTCAATGGCTCCCATGTGCATTAGCAAAAGGCAGCACATTTATGTGGGGTTGGGAAAATGTGCAATTTTACACGTGTTACTGCACCTGGTGTGGACAAGTCTTAAAATGTAGTAAGCAGAGTTAAAGTGGTAGTAAAGTCTGCAAAAAAAAATCTGGTCCCCTGCAAGTTAATGTCATAGCACATTATGAAAGACTTGCCTTAAGATAAAGCCCTCCAGCAGCTGGCTGTCATCACTGACAGGGCTTCCATCTTCACCCAGTCTTCTTTCCAGGTTTGCAGGCTCCGGCCATTTGAATGGATGAGCTACGATGATGTGATGCATTGGGCATGGAAGTCACGGCCGCGGCACATCACTTTTGAGGGACGGCATACCTAGTATGCGGTCACCGGCTGCAAAAATAGAAAATATTTCCTAAAACTGTGCATGTTTAGGAGATATTCCTTGTACCAGTAGGTAAGCCTTAAAGTGGTTGTTAACCCACAAAGTAAAAGTTACACCATCCTCTCTGTTTGTTCATGTACTCTGCCCTGTGTCCGTGCCTTATAAAAATAATGCAGCTATATAGCTAATTTCAGAGCGCCGATCAGCGCTCACATTACCTGCCGTCTCTCTCCTCTCTCGGCCTGACAGCTGCAGCAGGCGGGGCCGAGGATCCCCCGATGACGTCAGGAGGGGAGGAGGAGAGAGTTGGAGGGTCACGTAAGTGCTGATCGGCTCTCTGAAATTAGGAATATACAGTATCTCACAAAAGTGAGTACACCCCTCACATTGTTGTAAATATGATATATCGTTTTATGTGACAGCACTGAGGAAATTACACTTTGCTACAATGTAAAGTAGTGAGTGCACAGCTTGTGTAACAGTGTAAATTTGCTGTCCCCTCAAAATAACCCAACACACAGCCATTCATGTATAAACTGCTGGCAACAAAAGTGAGTACACCCCTAAGTGAAAATGTCCAAATTGGGCCCAAAGTGTCAATATTTTGTGTGGCCACCATTATTATTATTATTATTATTATACAGGATTTGTATAGCGCCAACAGTTTGCGCAGCGCTTAACAAAATAAAGGCAGACATTACAATTACATAACAATTTGGTACAAGAGGAATCAGAGGGCCCTGCTCGCTAGAGCTTACAATCTAAAAAGAAAGGGTCAATTGATACAAGAGGTAATAGCTGTGGGGGATGAGTTGATGGAAAAAGTAAGACAGTGTTAGTTAGAAGCAGGATAGGCTTCTTTAAAGAGAAAGGTTTTCAGGGATCGTCTAAAGATGGATAGATTAGGGGACAGTCGGACAGATTGGGGTAGAGCGTTCCAAAGGATGGGAGAAACTCTGGAGAAATCCTGGAGGCGAGCATGGGAGGAGGTGACAAGGGAGCTAGAGAGCAGGAGGTCTTGGGAGGACCGAAGAGAGCGGCTTGGTTGGTATTTTGGTACTAGGTTAGTGATTTCCATTATTTTCAAGCACTGCCTGGAGTCCTCTTCCACTCCTTCATAACGAAATAATGGAGCTGGTGGATGTTGGAGACCTTGCGGTCCTCCACCTTCCGTTTGAGGATGCTCAATAGGGTTTAGGTCTGGAGACCTGCTTGGCCAGTCCATCACCTTTACCCTCAGCTTCTTTAACAAGGCAGTCATCATGGAGGTATGTTTGGGGACATTATCATGTTGGAATATTGCCCTGCGGCCCAGTCTCCGAAGGGAGGGGGATCATGCTCTGCTTCAGTATGTCACAGTACATGGTGGAATTCATGGTTCCCTCAATGAACTATAGCTCCCCAGTGCTGGCAGCACTCATGCAGCCCCAGACCATGACACTCCCACCACCATGCTTGACTGTAGGCAAGACACGCTTGTCTTTGTACTCCTCACCTGGTTGCCGCCACACACTCTTGACACTATCTGAACCAAATAGGTTTACCTTGGTCTCATCAGACCACAGGACAGGGTTCCAGTAATCCATGTCTGCTTGTCTTCAGCAAACTGTTTGCAGGCTTTCTTGTGCATCATCTGTAGAAGAGGCTTCTTTCTGGGACAACAGCCATGCAAACCAATGTGATGCAGTGTGCTACGTATGGTCTGAGCACTAACAGGCTGACCCCCCACCCATTCAACCTCTTTAGCAATGCTGGCAGCACTCATTCGTCTATTTCCCAAAGACAACCTATGGATATGATGCTGAGCACGTGCACTCAACTTCTTTGGTCGACCATGGTGAGGCCTGTTCTGAGTGTAACCTGTCCTGCCAAACCGCTGTATGGTCTTGCCCACTGTGCTGCAGCTTAGTTTCAGGTTCGTGGTAATCTTCTTACAGCCTAGGCCACCTTTATGTAGAAGAAAAAAAAAATTGCCATTCTAGTGTCTAATGATTAAAACTGGATAATAAATCCAGAACGGTGTCCATATAAGTGTTCAAATACTCCTGATTCCTGTAATGAAGCATAACGGAGACACCTAAAGTGCACCTTTCACAGTGAAGTATAAAAGATGTGCCCTTACCGGATCGATAGACTCCACAAGTGGTATTTATTGAATGAGTCCAACAAAAGTTAAGATATCCTGGGTTCATTAAATACCATGGTTTTACACTGTGGCGATCTCTATCTTCCTTTATATCACTTGCATGAGAGCACAAGGAAAAGGAAAAATCAGCAAGGCTGATTTCCATGCCATCTTCATCTGCTTTCCATGGATGGATCCTTAATGGGGTGTGTGAATCCATGCTTTGTTATGCTCCTAAAACATGGAGTCTATCAACCAGCTAAGGGCACATCTTTTATACTTCACAGTGAAAGGTGCACTTTGGGTGTCGGTTATTCTTCATTCCAGGAATCAGGAGTGTTTGGACACTTAAACTACTTTCACACTGGGGCGACCTTTTAACCCTCGCTAACGGCCGAAAGAGGGTTAAAACCGGCCGGCAGCTCGGCGGCGCTACCCATTGGTTTCAATGGGCAGGGGCGCTTTAGGAGCCGTGTATACACTGCTTCTACAGCGTTGCAAAGATGCGGCTTGCAGGACTTTTTTTTGGTGTCTTGCCAGCGTGCACCGCTCCAGTGTGAAAGCCCCAATGAACATCTAAATAGTAGAAAAGAAGGATTGGGAGAAAAGTGCTGTGATCAGATGAGACCAAAATTGAGCTCTTTGGCATTACCTTGACTCGCCGTGTTTGGAGGAAGAAAAATGCTGATTATGACCCTAAGAACACCATTATGCTTTGGGGCTGTTTCTCTGCTAAAGGTTCAGGCTGACTTTGCCACATTGAGGAGCCAATGGATGGGGTCATGTATTGTAAAATCTTGGCTGAGAGCCTTCTTCCCTCTGCCATAACACTGAAGATGGGTCGTCGATGGGTCTTCCAGCATGACAGTGACCCTAAATATACTGCCAAGGCAACAAAGGCGTGGCTCAAGAAGAAGCACATTAAGATCAGGTAGTGGCCTAGCCAGTCTCCAGACCTTAAAGCGGAGTTCCACCCAAAAATGCAACTTCCGCTTTAAGTGCAGGTGACCCCCTGACATGCCACATTTGGCATATTTTTTTTGGGGGGGGGCAGATACCCTCTTTTTAGAGGCATCCAGCTCCCACTTCCTCCCGGGGCTCCGGCATTGGAAGGAAGATCACCTCTTCCCCTTCCTCCCTGCAATCTTCTGGGACATGTCACACGTCCAAGAAGATGGCCCGGCCATTCACAGCGTGGCTCGCGCATCCACAGTGCGTGCACGGCTGTGAAGCCACAGCCAGGAGCCCACAGTAAGAATGCCCACGCCTCAGAGAGGAGGGGGAAGGGCGGGGCTTCATATGCCCGCATCGCTGCACCATGGGACAGGTGAGTGTCCGATTTATTAAAAGTCAGCAGCTACACTTTTTGTAGCTGCTGACTTGTAATATTTTTTTTTTTTCGGCGGAACTCTGCTTTAACCCTATGGGAAATTTATGGAGGGAGCTGAAACTTCAAGTTGCCAATCGATAGCCAAGAAACCTTAAGGATTTAGATCAGATCTGTAAAATAGAGTGGACCAAATCCCTCCTGAGATGTGTGCAAACCTGGTAACCAACTACAAGAAATGTCTTACCTCTGTGCTTGCCAAAAAGGGTTTCTCCACCATTTCATGTTTTGATTAGGGATCAAATAGTTATTTTACTCACTGAAACTCAATTCTTATCATTTGTATTATGTGTTTTTTTCTGGCTTTTTGGTTAATATTCTTTTTCTATCATTTAAATTACACCTATCGTAAAAATTATAGACCCCTAATTTCTTTGTAAGTGGGCAAACTTAAAAAATCTGCAGGGGATCAAATAATTATTTTCCCCACTGTATATTATTCAACTGATTTTACTACAATATCCTTTAACTGTTTTCAAGGGAAATAGTGCTACAATTGATGTAATAACGCTAAATACTACAGAAGACTACTACTAAAGACTACAAAAAAATAAATTTTTAGAAAAAAGAATATGCATAGCAGACCGAACCAATTCAAAGTCAGACAATTTAAAGAATAACTAAAGGCAAAACTTTTTTTTTGTTTTGGATAGAGTGGAGAGGGAATGGAACGCTTGTCAGTTTTTATTGCTGTCTGTGTCCCTGTTATGGAGATTCAATCTGTTTGTCCTGTTTACTATTATTATTAAAAGTAAAAGTAAAAGAAAATCCCAACTTTTGTGTTGCCCCCAGAAAGGTTCTGGTGACCTGGGTGTCCCTAAGGAATTCCCTTAATTTGCAAGGATTTCCTCTGACTTCCTGTTTGGCTATGGAACAGAAAGTGAAAGGAAATCTCCACAATGGGACACAGATGGTGAAAAAAAAAAATCTGACAGGCGTTACTTCTTTTTTGCATGTTATTTAGTCAACACGTTGCAGTGTGGTGGTTTTGGCCCTTTTTATAACGTTTGAAATCAAATTGTTAGAAGCAAGAGCTACCTTTTTACGTAACGGATGCATTTCCTTACTCATTTACCTGTGAGGGTCATTTATTTGCACAGTAAGCTGGAAATGTTGATTTTAACTACTGTACTTAACTACTTAATATTTTCTTTATTTTTTTATAGATGATTTGAAATTGTAACTGATGGTTTATAGCCTTTGGCATGCAGTTATCATCTGGTAATAAAGCATAAAATGAATCGCATTTCTGTTATTCTTGTCTTGTTCTACACCTTTCTCCTTTTAAGCCATGGTAAAATGCCAGTGTGGCATAGCACTTGAGAAACAGAGTGGATGAATGCGTAGTGGCGCTATAACCTCCCTTGATGTAAGCCCATGTCATTTCCAGCACAGGGAACCATGCTGGATGTAGATGACTGGGTTCAGCAGTGTGTGAAAGGGGTCAGATGATACGGGAAGACAGCTGTCAAATGAGTAAGCCTTCGAAATATAAAACAAAAAACAAGCAGCATTTCCAAGGAAACCCCAAGATGCTTGATGTATGCCTTTTAGCTGGGTGATCACTACTGTATTTTCTTATTTTGGAGAGTCTTCTCTTTTACATAAAAGATGGCAACTTTACAGTGTTTTTTGAGGAGCTAAGGAGAGAGTGTGAGTGTATGTCTACCTGTAGTTTAATTCATTGTTGCTTATTAGGTAGTGCCTCACATTCTGCATACAGGTATTTTGTAGATTCTTCAGATTAGCATCTTTTAAAGCTAGAGCTTCATGATAGAACAGAGACCCTTAACCACTTACAGACCGGAAGATTTGGCTACTTAATGACCAGGTCATTTTTTGCGATACATCGCTGTGTCCTTTTAACTGACAATTGCACGGTCGTGCGACGCCGTACCCAAACAAGATTGATGTCCTTTTTTCCCCCACAAATAGAGCTTTTTTTGGTGGTATTTGATCAACTCTGCATCTTTTTTATTTATTTTTTATTTTTTTGCACTATAAACAAAAGCGACAATTTTGAAAAAAAAATTTTTTTTTTTTTGCTATAATAAATATCCCCAAAATGTTTTTAAAAAACAAATTTCTTCCTCAGTTTAGGCCAATATATATTCTTCTACATAATCTTGGTAAAAAAAATCGGTGTGAGGCAGTCGGCAAGTGATTAAAGTGCAACTGAAGACTTTTTACAACAGACTGCATGCAGGCAGGCTATTATCGCAGATATGCAATCTCTCTTCTGTGATTAAAATACACCTGCCTGCCTGCTTGCAGTCTTATGCAGCATGTAAACTGAGCTGTGCATGCGCAATTCAGCTTCCATCTCTGTCACGAGGCCTGTGTGCTGGGATAACTGACTCCGGTGCATGCGCATGTGTTATGTCATCCCAGACCAACCAATGGAGATGCCTGAAGATTGGCACCTGGGGAGAAGATGACGGTAAAGGACCCAGGCAGTTAGGTTAGTATAATAGTGCCTTTAGTTCGGCTTTAACCCATTTACATAATTTAATGTAAAAGATTATATTCAATGCCATGAATGATTAAAGCTTTGTTTCCCCCACATTTCATATTCCTGATATGTGCCTGCTATTCCATGTACTTGTATGAGAAAGTATCTTGCTCTCTTTGTATTGCTTCCTTTGTGTGATATCATTGGTGTTCCTGCCAGTCCCTCTGCTTTCCTATTAAAAACTGACCACTCTAAGCAGGAGAGCACATCGTGGTCAGTTCTCAATGCTGGGAACATGGCCTGCTCTCCTCCAACGATCAGACTTTCCTGAGACGTCCCTGGTGCACAGCCATTCACTGGGAAGCTCAGTGTGCTGCTGCTTCTCCTCCCCTAGCTCTTATGCAGCTAAAAACAGAGGGAATGTGACCACTTATAACAAACGGACAAAAGGTGTTTATAATGATTTTTTTATACAGTGGATATAAAAAGTCTACACACCCCTGTTAAAATGTCAGGTTTCTGTGATGTTAAAAAAACGAGACAAAGATAAATAATTTCAGAACATTTTCCGCCTTTTAATGTGACCTATAAACTGTACAACTCAGTTGAACAACAAACTGAAATCTTTTAGGCGGAAGGAAGTAAAATTAAAATATAATGGTTGCATAAGTGTGCACACCCTTAAAATAATACTTTGTTGAAGTACCTTTTGATTCTATTACAGCACTCGGTCTTTTGGGGTATGAGTCTATCAGCATGGCACATCTTGACTCTTCTTTGCAAAAACACTTCAAATCTCTCCGATTGCAAGGGCATCACCTGTGCACAGCCCTCTTCAGATCACCCCACATATTTCAATCTGATTCAGGTCTGGGCTCTGGCTGGGCCATTGCAAAACTTAAATCTCTTTCTGGTGAAGCCATTCCTTTGTTGATTTTCATGCTGAAAGATGAAGTTCCTCTTCATGTTCAGCTTTCTAGCAGAAGCCTGAAGGTTTTGTGCCAATATTGTCTGGTATTTAGAACTGTTCATAATTCCCTCTACCGTGACCAAAGCCCCTGCTCCAACTGAAGAAAAACAGCCTCAAAGCATGATGCTGCCACCACCATGCTTCACTGTGGGTATGTTCTTTTGGTGATGTGCAGTGTTGTTTTTGCACCAAATATATCTTTTGGAATTATGGGCAAAAAGTTCAACATTGGTTTTATCAGACCATAACACATTTCCCACATGCTTTTGGGAGACTGACTCAGATGTTTTTCTTCATAAGAAAAGGCTTCCGCCTTGCCACTCTACCCCATAGCCCAGACCTGAAGAATACAGGAGATTGGTCACATGTACCAAACAGACAGTACTTGCCAGATTTTCCTGCAGCTCCTTTAATGTTGCTGTAGGCCTCTTGGCAGCCTCTCTGACCAGTTTTCTTCTCGTCTTTTCATCAATTTTGGAAGGACATCCAGTTCTTCACTGCTGTGCCATATTTTCTCAACTTGATGACTGTCTTCACTGTGTTCCATGGCATATCTAATGCCTTGGAAATTCTTTTCTACCCTTCTCCTGACTGATACCTTTTAACAATGAGATCCCTCTGATACTTTGGAAGCTCTCTGCGGACCATGGCTTTTCTGTAGGATGCAACTTAGAAAATGTCAGGAAAGACCTATGGGAACAGCTGAACTTTATTTGAGGTTAATCAGAAGCACTGACACCTATTTAACATGCGTTTGAATGTGATTGCTTAATTCTGAATACATATATGGAATATGGAAAAAGTTCTGAAATGATTTATCTTTGTCTAATTTTTTTACATCACAGAAACCTGACATTTTAACAGGGCTATGTAGACTTTTTATAGCCACTGTATATCTATACACAAATGTTTTGCCTTTTAATTTCCATTTTAAACTGCATGGGTTGTTTTACAAGGTATTGTTTACAATAACTTTAAGCTGGCCATAGATGGATCGAAATTTGGCCTCTTCAGCAGGTACCGGACAAATTTGGATCCATGAGCAGCCACTAACCACAGTGTACTGATCGACTTCTGTACAAACACCCTGCAAACTTCCTCTCAAGCTGTGTATTCTGACAGCGGGGAAGTCTCCTCTGTCGGAATACAATGACACAGCGGGGAGAATTCCCCCATCTACCTCAAATCGGGTTATTTTTTTTTTTTTCGTTCAACCTGCTGGTCGAACAAAGAAAACTGACCCATCTATTGCATGCTTTGTGCACATTCTTAGCAAAATTGCAGCCTGAAAAGATTAATACATGCTTTATTTATGTACGTTATGTTGCAATGTCATTTATTTAGAATGGCACCCTAGAGCACAGTGCAGTAAGTACTGATGAGCTATCACTGCAGCACAATGCAATACCCATATTATACATGGTGGTGTGCTGCATAAAAAACAAAAAAGTGTAGGTAAAGTTTTTTTGCTTCTGCTACCATTCATTGGCTAGCCTTTGTAAATGAATAGGCTGCCCTATTGTAACGCACTCTAACACATGAAATACTGCACATAAACATACATCTGGTAACTAATCAATGAAACTTATAGGTGTGAAGGATCCCTAGATTGGTTTCCATTCAGATGTAAAAAAGATACTTATTCCAGTCATTGGTTTATTAAATGAATCTTTACACACAGCTGTTAAGTGTTTGAATCCCTACTGTTGTCTTCTTCCAATAATCTTGCTGTAAGAGGGAGTAGTATTAGGCCGGGTTCACACTGGTGTGACAAACGCTCCGACATTGCGAGCTCATGTCACATGGCGTGTGAAAATCAATGTTTCCCTATGGGTCCGACTTTGAAAATGCTCCCTGCACTACTTTGGTCCGACTTTGATCCTACTTCAGCCCATTGAATATTACTGAACTCGGATCAAAGTAGGATCTCCGTCTTAACTGATTGGACTTTGGCATGCTACTTGCGATACTCAAGCATGGGTACACCCTCCAAGAGCATACCAGGCCTTTCAGTCTGGTATGGGTTTTAAGGGGAATCCCCCACGCCGAAAAAACAGCGTCCATACCAGAACTTTTTTCAAACACACAGCCCAGGAGGTCAGGAAAGGGGGTGGGAATGAGCGAGCACCCCCCTCCTGAACTGTACCAGGCCGCAGGCCCTCAACATGGGGGGGTGGGTGCTTTGGGGCAGGGGGGCCCTGCGCTCCCCCACCCCAATGCACCTTGTCCGCATGTTGATGAGGATAAGGGCCTCTTCCCGACTGGCAGTTGGTTGTCGGGGTCTGTGGGCGGGGGTGCTTATCTGAATCTGGAAGCCCCCTTTAACAAGTGGGCCCCCAGATCCCTGCCCCCAACCCTATGTGAATGAGTATGGGGTACATGGAGTATGGGGAGGTGCTCGCTCATCCCCACCCTCTTTCCTGACCTGCCAGGCTGTGTGCTCCGATAAGGGTCTGGTATGGATTTTGGGGGGATGGACTACCATACAGTTTTTTCAGCGTGGGGGGGGGGGGGTTTCCCTTAAAGTGGTTCTGCGCCCATTTCATTTAGTAAATCTCTTTGCCTTCCAAATCAGGCAAAGAGTACTAAATGAAATGTGTTTTTTTTTTTTTTTTACTTACTTTGTAATTGATGACTTCCGGTCTTCTGTCTCTTCGGGGGGTATATTTAGCGCTGCTTTACCATCGTTTTACCCGCGGTATGCGGCCGCTAGCGGGGTGGTTTTAACCCCCGCTAGCGGCCGCAAAAGGGTTAAAAACCTCCGCAAAGCGCCGCTGCAGCGGCGGTTTGCGGGCGGTATCCCCGCGGTTTCCCATTGATTTCAATGGGAAGGAGCGGTATAGGAGCGGTAAATACACCGCTCCTTCACCGCTCCAAAGATGCAGATAGCAGGACTTTTGTTGCGGTCCTGCTAGCGCACCGCTCCAGTGTGAAAGCCCGCCAGCTTTCACACTGGAGTGAATGGGGCCGGTTTTTTCAGGCGGTGTACAGGCGCTATTTTTAGCGCTGTACCGCCTAAAAACCCCCCCAGTGTGAAAGCAGCCTTAGGGAATGCAAGACCAAATTGTGTTGACAGGTATGCCTGGATTGCAAGAGTGGATGTACAGAATTCCATACTATTTTTTTTTTTTTAGAGTAGTAGTAGTAGTAGAAGTAGAAAGGTATATTGAAAACTATACAAAATGTACAGGTCAAAGTACAGTAGAATACATGCAACAGGTACACAAAAGCAGTGCACTGCAGAACCAAGAAGTCAGTTAGTGTGAAGCATTTGCAAAGTGATGCTATGTGCATTCACATAAGCAGCATGATTAATCGTCAAGAATTGTTATCGCCATTTTTTCCCATTGCGATCTTGACAAGTGTTTCACGATTCTTGCTATGCAAAGAATTCTTTCTGCTCTTCTGAAGCCACAGCCTTCAAAAGAAAGGAAGAAAAAAAAACGGCAAGCTGCCAAGAATCACAACATTCTTTAGCAGTGGAACTAAGTCTAAACATTGTAACAATTTTTGCCAAAGGAATAGACTTTGTGTGTAAGGCCCGGTGCAAACTCTGCTGAACGCATGTTTTTAAAAGCTGAAACCAGTGTTTAGAAACTCCCGTTTTGCCGCGATTGAATGCCGCGTTAAGCTGGGTTTTACCGTGTTTTCGTCTAGAAGCATTTATAAGATAGCCTTATAAGCCCCCCCAAAGCTCAAAAAAACAGTATTATTTAACTATTTCAGCCATTTTGGGAGACCAGAGTCAGTAGCAGCAGCTGTGAGAGCAGCAGTGTACTTGTATTTTGCATGTCACTTGCTACATCACCTTTAACAAGTTGGGGATTGCCCACTTGCCACGTCACCTGCCACAAGTTGCGGATTGTCATTTGCCACTTCACCTGCCACAAGTTGTGGATTTTCCACTTGCCACGTCACTTGCCACATCACTTGCCACAAGTTGTGGATTGTCCACTTGCCATGTCACCTGCCACAAGCTGTGGATTGTCCACTTGTCCCGTCACTTGCCACGTCACCTGCCACAAGTTGTGGATTGTCCACTTGCCATGTCACCTGCCACAAGTTGTGGATTGTGCACTTGCCATGTCACTTGGCACGTCACCCGCCACAAGCTGTGGATTGTCCACTTGGCACGTCACCTGCAACAAGTTGTAGTTTGTCCACTTGCCACATCACTTGCCACGTCACCTGCCACAAGTTGTGGATTGTCCACTTGCCATGTCACCGGCCATGTCACTTGCCACATCACCTGCCACAAGTTGTGGATTGTCCACCTACCACATCACTTGCCACGTCACCTGCCACAAGTTGTGGATTGTCCACTTGCCACGTCACCTGCCACAAGTTGTGGATTGTCCACTTGCCACGTCACTTGCCACAAGTTGTGGATTGTCCACTTGCCACGTCATCTGCCACAAGTTGCTTGTTCAAATTTAACAACGTATGGGTCAAATTCCAATTATACTTTGGATAACAGCAATGCTAGTGGTGTATTGGATTGGATGAAGGGCTCATTAGGGTATATAAATGGTCTATGAATCATTGCAAGCAATTACAATTGTTTAAAATATTTTTTTAATGTTTTTTCATCATTTGCGATAATTTTTGAGATTTTTAATGTAAAAAAATAGGGCACCTTTAACCACTTAAGCCCCGGACCAATTTGCAGCCAAAGGACCAGGCCCCTTTTTGCAATTCGGCACTGTGTCGCTTTAACTGACAATTGCGCGGTTGTGCGACGTGGCTCCCAAACAAAATTGGCGTCCTTTTTTTTCTCCACAAATAGAGCTTTCTTTTGGTTGTATTTGATCGCCCCTGCGGTTTTTATTTTTTGCGCTATAAACAAAAATTCAATATTTTTAACTTTTTGCTATAATAAATATCCCCAAAAAATATATATAAAAAAAGTTTTTTCCTCAGTTTAGGCCGATATGTATTCTACATATTTTTGGTAAAAAAAATCACAATTAGCGATTATTGATTGGTTTGCGCAAAAGTTATAGCGTTTAAAAGATGTATTTTTTTAAATTAAAATCATACTTGCCTAGGTGGGTGCAGCACCGGTCCCCCGACACCTCTAACACTGAGAACCGAGCGATCAGCAGTGTTATCACAGCTCTGCAAGCAGAGAGCTACTGACTGTCAGTCAGCGTCTCTCTGCTCCGCCCCCCTCCATGCTAATTGGAGCACTGGGATGTGGAGGAATCAGCCAGGTCAGGCTCTCAGTGGCCTCACTGAGAGGCTGAGCTGGTCTAGGGATCTGGGCAGATTCTGACTCTGTAGTCATAAAAACGGGTCACAGGAGTGCAAAATGAACTGCACTCCTGTGATCCACAGGAGAAGTACAGCCAAACTAGCTTTGGTTGTACTTCTTTTAACATTTTAAAGTAACAGAAAGTAAACTTGTCTGGAGAACATTCTCGAAAAATTGTTCAGAGAGGCACCTCTATATTGAGTAGCCGGGGTGTAGTGCTGCCTTTTCCCCAATGCTGTATTCAAATTATACATCAGGGAGAAGGTTGGTGAAAGTGCATTTTTTCCAAAAAAATTGCATTTGAAAATTCACTGTGCAAATACCATATGACATAAAAAATTGCAACAACCACCATTTTATTCTCTAGGGTCTCTGCTAAAAAAAAAAAACATAAATAATGTTTGGGGGTTCTGAGTAATTTTCTAGGAAAAAAATAGATTTTTACATGTAGGAGAGAAATGTCAGAATTGGCCTGGGTGGGAACTGGTTAAAGCGGTTTGGTACTCAAAATTACATCTATAGCTTCATAAAAAGACATTTCAAATGTGATGCACAAACGAGCATTAAAAAAAAAAAAAAAAGCATTCGTTACCTTTTATTAGTCATTCTTAGAATGACTTCCGGTCTTTCCTCCCGTGGGAGTAGGCGGGGTTTTTGCTGCGCAATGACCCCTGGGAGCTGTGTGACAGTATTCCCATGCAGCAGTGGGGGACGCCGTCATCCAGAAATCTCGAGAGATTTCGGATGACGCCGGTCACGTGACGAGGGACGGCGCTGCTCGCTCAGATAACTGAGCATGCGCAGGATCGAATGAATGAATGCTGGGAGCACAGCATTCGCCGCATCCCGGAAGAAATTGCTTGTGGGTTTTCAAATGCCCACAAGCAAAATGGAACCGCCCGGGGAGAGATTTTTATAAATTGGATTAAAGCACTAAATCGGCGATCCGGGGATGAAGAAACAGCAACAGGTGAGTGCTACAGTTAGTGGCTAAGGAGAAAACAATGGGAACAAAAAAAAAAAAAAGATAGGTCAGCGGAATCCCGCTTTAAATTTGAAGACTTGACAAGAGGGGGTTGGAGGCTACAGTGAGTGACCTTAACCACTTAAGCCCCGGACCATTTGGCTGCCCAAGGACCAGAGCACTTTTTGCGATACGACACTGCATCCCTTTAACTGACAATTGCGCGGTCGTGCGACGCTGTACTCAAACAATATTGACGTCCTTTTTTTCCCACAAATAGAGCTTTCTTTTGGTGGTATTTGATCACCTCTGCGTTTTAGATTTTTTGCGCTATAAACAAAAATAGAGCGTCTATTTTTTTTTTAAAAAAAACACATTATATTTTACTTTTTGCTATAATAAATATCCCCAAAAAATATTTTTTTCCTCAGTTTAGGCCGATACGTATTCGTCTACATATTTTTGGTAAAAAAAATAGCAATAAGCGTTTATTGATTGGTTTGCGGAAAAGTTATAGCGTCTACAAAATGGGGGTTTATGGCATTTTTATTAATAATTATTGTTTTACTAGTAATAGCAGCGATCTGCGATTTTTATCGTGACTGCGACATTATGGTGAACACATCGGACAATTTTGACACATTTTTGGTACCATTGTCATTTTTACAGAGATCAGTGCTATAAAATTGCACTGATTACTGTAAAAAATGGCAGTGAAGGGGTTAAACACTAGCTGGCTAGGAAGGGGTTAAGTGTGTCCTAGGGAGTGTTTCTAACTGTTGGGGGGGCTTGGCTACTAGTGACACTTAACTGATCATAGCTCCCGATCACAGGGAGCTATGATCAGTTACAGTGTCACTAGGCAGAACGGGGAGATGCTTGTTTACAGTAGCATCTCCCCATTCTTCCTCTCTGTGAGACAATCGCAGGGACCCGCGAGCTCCGTGTGTAGGGTCGCACGCCACCACCGGCGGTTAGCACGTGATCACACGACGGCAAATTCAAAGGGACGTATAGGTACGCCCATTTGCCCAGCCGTGCCATTCTGCCAACGTATATGTACATGTGGCGGTCGGCAAGGGGTTAACGAATCGAGTGGGAATAACAAGGTCTTATCCAAACTGATTTTGATGTCCAAATAGGAGCCAAAGGAGTTGATGGTCTCCAACATATACAGCAATTTAGTGGTAGCATCTCCCAGATACAGCAGATACATTGGCCATGTAGAGGGAGATCCTCTCCTCCCAGCAACCTACTGACACGCCTGTAATTGTCTTGCTCTCTCTGATGAGAATGACCAGATGCCAAAGCAAAGAACCTGGGAGAAAGTGGACAGCCCTGGTGTGTGCCCCAAATGGTGGAGATATAGTAGTATCGGTGTTACCTCTGGCTGTAGGATTTGTGTGGAGCATCTGCAGCCAGGAGAATAAATTGAGGCCCACAACTAAGTCTGTGCAATACTTTTCAAAGGTAACTTCACTCAAGTGACTGAAAGGCTTTCTCTGCGTCAGGAGACACTACCAGGAGGGGGTATTAGAGTTGAGGAGCCAATAGGCTCATAGTGCAGTAGGATCAGAGATCCAATAGTGTGACAACCTTCATGTGGCACTCCCTGGGACTGCAACCAGAAACCGCTGTGGGGAGATACATCATGGACTTAGCAGAGAAGAGGACAGATAAATATGATATATTCGAGGCATAGGTAGTTGCAGAGTGGCACGTATAAGCCCTCTCTAGTGGATGCTTCCAATGCCAAACCTCAATCAATTGGTACAATTCAGGTTGGGCATCATATTGAAGTTACCTTCTATAAGTTAAGTTAGTTGTCAGGTACGAAGCAACCCTAGATAGCACTTTGAGAAATGTCTGTAGAGTGGTGGGAAGGGGCTGGTATCAGGCAGCCAGAATTAGGTCTATGCATTCCACCTTTGCATAAACATTTGGGCTCAAAAGTTTGCATACCCTGGCAGAAATTGTGAAATGTTGGCAATGATATTGCCAATAAGACTGATCAGGCCAAAAATGTTTTTCTTATTTAGGGATAGTGATCATAGGAAGCCAGTTATCACTTGGTTGTTTGGGTGTTTCTGTTATTACAATTTAAAAAGGAGCCAAATTGCCCTGATAAAAAGTTTACATACCCTGGAATGTTTGGTCTTCGTAGAGACGCAAAAAAAGACGCACACAGGTTAAAATGGCATTTAAAGGTTAATTTCCCATATATGGGGCTTCTTAACCACTCCCCATCCATGCTATTGCCGAAAGACTGCTCCAGCGCGGGCTCACATTGCCTACAACACCTTGACATGCCTCACAGCTTCTGGCACATTAATCTGGAGTGATGAGACCAAAATAGAGCTTTATTGTCACAACCATAAACACTATGTTTGGAATGGAGTCAACAGCAACAAGAATACCATCCCAGCTGTGAAGCATGGTGGTGGCTTACTGAGAGGGTGTGTGAGGTCAAAAGTCACAGGGAATCTTGTGAAAATTGATGGCAAGATGAATGCAGCATGTCATCAGAAAATACTGGCAAACAATTTGCATTCTTCTGCACATTGGATGCTGTTGAATTTTCCAGCACGACAATGACTCTAAGCACGAGGCCAAGTTACAGCAGAAAAAGGTGAAGGTTCTGGAGTGGCCATCACAGTCTCCTGACCTTAATATCATCAAGCCACTCTGAAGAGATTTCATGTGCGGTTCATGCAAGACGACCAGAGACTTTGCATGACCTGGAGTCATTTTGCAAAGACGAATGGGCAGAAGCATCGGAGGGCGGTGGGAGGACGTCCCCCCCCCCCCACCACCTGTAAGAACGATCAAGCGACTGAACAGCCGCTATGATTGTGCTTACGGTGCAGGGAATCGCCAGCTGAAAAAAAAAAATTCTGAATGATGCCCATCATTCAGATATCCTCACGAGGGCCCAGGACATCATATGACGTTATGCGTTAGGGAAGTGGCTAAGCTGGATACAGAGGGCAAAATTTGTTATTATACAGTTGTGCGCAAAAGCTTGCATACCCTTGGAGAATTGGTAATATACAGTATGTATCATTTAAAAAAAAAAAAAAAAACTTGAGTGAGCAGGCAAAACACTTTTTATTTATTCCTTATGGGATTCATATTCAAACTGTAGGTCATAACAGATTGGCACAAACCTAAAACAGAACATGGCAACAAGTAAACAAATTAAATGATCCCTGTTCAAAAGTCTGGTTTTAATACTGTGTATTACCCCCTTTAGCATCAATGACAGTGTGCAGGCTTTTGTAATAGTTTATGAGGCACCAAATTCTTGCCTCCGATGCTTCTACTGGCTCGCCCGTGCAATTGGTGAGACGGAGAAGGAATCCGCCAGCGCCGGAATTTAGCCATAGAGAAAATCAAGCACCACATGGTCGCCGGCAGCCTCTCTGACTCTTGGAAGCCCGGGCGCGACGTTATGACATCACGTGCGTGCCGCTGGAAGTAAACAATGCTGGGGACTCGGATGGAAATCCTAAGATCGTTTATTTTTTTTGATCTCAGGCTTTCCAGCCTAGAGGAGGGATGTGGGGTCCACATCTCTCCATAAAGAGGACCTGTCATTCCTATTACAAGGGATGTTTATATTCTACAGGGAAAGTGTAAAAAAAATAATAATAATTTAATTAACGCGCCCCCGTCCCAACATGCAGAAACAAACGCATACGTAGGTCACGTGCGCATATGTAAACGACGTTCAAATCATATATGTGAGGTATAATTCTAGCTCAGGCCCTTCTCTGTAACTCTAAATGGGTAACCTGTAAAATATTTTAAAGCGTCACCTATGGAGATTTTTAGGTATTGAAGTTTGCCACCATTCCACGAGTGTGTATGCAATTTTAAAGCATGACATGTGAGGTATCTCTTTACTCAGCTTAACATCATCTGTCGCATTTTCCAAAAAATTGCATTTGAAAAATTGCTGGGCAAATACCGTGTGACATAAAAAGTTGCAATGACCGCCATTTTATTCCTTGGGGCCTCTGCTACAAAGTATATATATATATATTTTATATTTATATATATGTCTGGGGATTCTGTGTAATTTTCTAGCTAAAATTTTATGATTTTTACATGTGGGAGAGTAGTGCTGGAATTCACGCGGTATGGAAGTGGTTAAGGTCCAACATTTGAAATAGTAGAGATTTGTGAACCAGCACACTGACTCCCCTTGCATAAGAGGAATAAGTGGCATTGTAGTAGTGGCCAACCCATGCCTTCTTTAGAGTGAACACCCTGCTACCCAATAGATGTGTTTTCTGAGAATACAGATTTGTGGGTGGTGAGTCTTAAAGGAATCGAAGACTAAGGAACGTTGAAGGGAGTTCATCCCCCTAACGTTTCAAGAAATACATTCTATAGGGAGTGAAGGGCCGTTACCCAGGGGTCTGTACTTAAGTTAGGATCCAGACAGGCTAACTCGGTAGCCAAATGTAACATGAGGTTACCACTCCAGCGGGCCACTGTGTTCAACTTGTACACATGAACACTGACATAATCCACAAGAAAGGAAAAAAACAGTAACTGACAAGTACAATCAAACCAACCTCAATTTAACATCCCATTCTCCCACCCTATCCAGCCCCCTATCCCAATCGGGGTGGATTTAAGACCCCAAACAAAAAATGGCAACAAGCTGGAAGAGGTCTTAAACAAGATGTTCTTCTCAAGATTAAGTACATGGATGACCAGTACGGTTCCCACTTAAATCTTTAAAAGGCGCACGTCTCTCAGAAAAAGCAAGGGGGACGTCCCCCCGCCAGAACACTGGTCTTCAAATTTTTTTCAGTCATGGCCCTTTGACAGAAGCCGGCCTTTCTGTTGGAACCAGCAGCTGTACACACGGGCTGAATGGCAGTGGGTTTCTATTGAACTGGCCGATGTCCCCCGACATTCAGCCCATGTGTACTAGGCATTACTATAAAACCATCCTGGTATAATGCCTCTTTGACCACTCTAAAGTGATTGTAAAGTCTTTTTTTTTGTTTCTCTAAAGATAACAAACATGTTATACTTACCTGCTCTGTTACAGTGGATTTGCACAGAGCAGCCCCAAGCCTCCTTTTCTCGGGTGACTCTTTTGTGCTTCTGGCCCCTCCACCCAAGCTGAGCTGCAGCTCCGTGTGTCCATTCAGCCATGGAGCTGTGGTTCAGCCCCACCCCTCTCTCCTGATTGGCTAACTGTTTTTGACAGCAGCGGGAGCCAATGGTGCTGCTGCTGTGTCTCAGCCAATCAGGAGGGAGAGTCCCGCACGGCTGAGACACTCGTGGACATCGCTTGACAGAGATGGGCTCTGGTAAGTATTAGGGGGGCTGAGGGGTGGCTGCTGCACACAGAAAGCTTTTTATCTTAATGCATAGAATGCATTAAGATTAAAAAAAACTTCTGTCTTTACAACCCCTTTATCTACAAACGAATTGTAGCTCCTAACACCTACCTACTTAATTCTGAAATGTACATGTTAAAATCAGGTGACATAAGATAATCTAAATTGAAGCCTTTGCGAGAAGCAAGTCTAAATACCATGACACCATGCAATGTATTTTTTATTTTAGTTTTAGTTTTACTAATCCTAGTAAGACCGTGCACAGAGACTTTCATCAGACACTTGTGGTTACTGGGTCATAGATTTATGCTAATAATTGGTGCTCTCTGAGCGTGCAGGGCTGATAAACGCCTTTTGCGTGTATTCAAGCTCAATTGAATTATGTTGTAAAAATGTGATCACTCTTAATTTAACTTGCCAAGCAAGTGCCGTGTCTTCTCTGTGCAGTGTGTACACCCTGTTTTTGTGTAATGATAATGCTGAAGCATGGCCTTTTTTTTTCCTCTTCACACTGCTAGTGCTTCAAGTAATGACAGTTCTATCTGAGGGGATTTGACAGATGTGGCGCTTGAAACAAACCATTTCTGCTCACGCTCATCACTTGCTGCATTTTCTCTCTTCCAGAAGACAGAACTCCGCTGGGTCCTGGTTTGACGAAATTGATTTAACTACTGCTGAGCAGCTATGGAAGCAGGTTCTGACCTGTGTGTCTACAGACCCTAGAAGCGTGGGATGGAGATCTGTGCCAGGACTGCCAGACTTCACTCATCAGGTGCCTTATCCTAAATGGACATTGATGTGTTTTTATAGATTCCCTTCAAGTCATGATATGCCTGGCAGTGTAACTCGGGCAACTTTGCTAACATGTGGAGTCTTTCTTTGAGCAACATAAACCTGGACGGTATTGACAGATATTTTGTGCAAGGTGTTCTTTTTTCCTCCTTCTTGATATACCTCTCATAAGAGAAATATGTAAGCCACAATTGTTGACTTTTTGAAAATGCTGCTTGCCTGGCTATGCCTGTATTTAGTACTTCTAATTCACAGATTGTTGAAAGCATGTAGTAAACGAATGACAGAAGTTGAAAATTATTTTATTTTTTCTAATATTACTATACTTGTTCCAGGTAAATGGCACAATGTATTTTTTAAGTATCAGCATGACAGCCAGGGAAATGGCATATTTTAAAGAAGGAAGCAATTGTAACCCACATTTTCTTGAGTTATAGAGCTGCCTACAGGAGAAATAGACCCTAGGTACAGAAAGAAATGTAGACCAGCCCTAGGGATTTATAACCCCCCTGACACCAGACAAGCTTCAATTTAAATTAGCATCTTTAGAGGGATGGTTTCCTTTTCTCAGTTTTTGTCTTCCACTCAGCTGCAAAAGGTAGATCTATCAGAGTTAGAATCTTTGCCATCCTTTAGGTGAAGAAGATACCCAGGACATTTTTTGTGCAGATTTGCACAAATAGATGGAGTTGATCTGTTTTTTATTGAGGCTTTCCCTAACACATATAAACTGGAAGATACACATGAGGTTACTCCTTGTGCAGTGTCTACTATTGGTTTAAACAGGCCCAGGGGGTTTTCCCCACCCTCATTTATTTGATTGCATCTACAAGGATTGAAGAAACTCAGAAAAAGCCATCCCTACGACCTAGTGGTTTTCTGTTTTCACTGTCTCATAACAAGTGCAAGTGTTACACATAACCGACCAAAATTTGGGAAATACAGCTGCAACTTGTATTCATCAGTTATCTATTAAAACATGCTGTTTTAATAGATTGGTCCCTGGAAACTTACAGCAGGAAAAAAAGTCTTCTGGGAGAAAAATATTCAATGGCTTGACATTGATATTGGTTTGAGACTCTCTTCTGAGATCAGTATTCATTGATTCATTGACAGATACATTTGACCTGCGATTGAACTATGAACCTGTGTTTTACTGCCTTATAAGCTGTATCAAGCTGCTTTCACATTACCCCTTCATTTTTTTTTATGGGTATATAAGCTGTTCTGCCACAAGAAAAAAATAAATAAAAAAAAACTGTCAAAACAGACCCTAAAACATCACACTATATATTTATTCAGAGTTTTGGCTTACCTTAAATCACCCTTTTACTGGGGCCAGCTTTGGGGGGCTGGGGGTTGTCTCCTTTTCAGGTCACGTGTACACATATCGCACACTTTTACCCATTTCTGTTATCTGGATATTAAGACTAGCTGTTTCACGAACATTCTCCTACTGCGTACCCATTCCTACCACAAAATTGTCACCCAGATCCGTTTCTACATGCGTGTTTTTAACGCATTGTGGATGCATTCCAGTGTGTTTTTGTTGCGTTTTTTCACTGTACTTAGGTCCAGTGCATTTTTGATGCTTTTTACTGTGTTACAGTACAGTTCTGTGCAGGAAAAAGCAGCATATTGTACTTTATTTTTCTGGAACTGAAACACACTGGGACGCATTGGTGTGAACTTTGCCATTGGAAACCATATAACCTAACTTCCATGTGTTTTTGATGTAGAAAAAAAAGCGCTGCACTGCATTTGGTGTGAATTGGCCCTTAAGAAGTTGTGAGAGCTAAGTGGGAGGGTTTACTTTGCGTTTATTCAAATGATCAGTCACAGTGTTATAGTAAGAAACGCGCAGGAAAAGCTGTGAGCCAGTCCCATGAGCAGGAAACTGCATTTTGTGGATTTTTTTTTTTTTTATACATCGTTTACGTGGTTGAAGGCAAAATTTTACTTTTTTGCTATTTGTAAAAAAAAATAAAAATCAGCTGGTTGCAGACGGTAAGGGACAGGTCAGAAAAATAATATTAGTATTATTATTATTCAGGATTTATATAGTGCCAACAGTTTAAAATCATCAATTTGTCTCTGCGCTTCTTTATGAAATGCAGGCAGATCACCAACAGGGGTGAGTCTGTTTGTCGAAAGCCTGAATTTTATTTGACTGATACACCTTGAGATGCTTCTGTCCATTTTCTTTTGTAGTTTCCATGATTTGACAGAACACAATTAGATTAATGAAAGGGTAGGGCCAGGGACAATCAGGATGGGAAGGAAAGTGCTAGATGCTGAATCTAGCCAGGAAATAAGTATCTGACCTACTGCAGCCTCTAATGTATACTGTGAGTACCCACAGTGTGCAGTGAAATGAGAATAAGCAATTATTGTTTCAGAGAGGAGCCTGTACAACTGGGAAAGACTAAGCGGAAGGCTGGAGTCCAGCATTAAAACAAAACATTTCTAATGAAGCTATGATATTGAATCAGTTAATTTGAGTCTGCTGCACACAGTAGTAGCTTGTAGAACCACAAATTACTACCGTTTCCCTTTAATATCAGGGCTGCTGTCTTGGTATATAAAATGACTTAAAATTTTGTTAAACACAACATAAATAAAATAATTGGATTTAACCTAAAATATTAGGGGTCTTTACATTTCCAGGAACTATCTTTGAACGCTTTGAGCTGTCTGCAAAAAAGATTAGTTGGCAATGATGTAATGTGTTTTTTACTCATTCACAATGCCTTTTCCCAGAGCTAGAGACTATGAATTTGACTGGTTCTCTTTAGAAGGATTAATATTTTTTAATAATGACAAATGGAACTGCAGTCAACAAAGGGTTATCCTATTTTAAACGAATTGTAGGACAATATCATGGAATAGATGGTGGAAGCCTCAACAAGCCAAAATGCTCTGTTGGATCTATTAATTTCAAACAGAGCTTATTACAGATGTGCAAGTTAGACAACATGGGTAATAGTAATCATGGTGTAATCATATTTGCCATAAGTTACAGGAAAGTGAAGCATGTTGGTATGACAAGAACTTTGTTTTAACCACTTCACGCAAAATCACGTACATCATTTTGGGGAAGTGGTTGTACCAGGCAAGGCCGTCTTTAATGCAGGGCAAAAGTGGCAGCTGCCCAAGGTCCAGTCATTGTTTGGGGGCCCAAAACAGTTGCCCCTAGAGCCCGCGTTGCCCATACTTGCCAACTGTCACACATTGACCTTTTATACACACACTAAGTAAAACCTTGGTTTGAGAGTAACTTGGTTTAAAAGCATTTTGCAAGGTAAGCAACGTTTGTTCATAAATTTTGACTTGATATACAAGTGATGTTTTGATATACAAGTAGCGTCAGGTCACAACTGAATATAAAAGAGAAGAGAGGTGCCTCTAAGTGTAGCAATATGGTTACATTTAACCACTTTAACTATTCTGGCACTTCTTTCCTTCATGTAAAAATCATAATTTTTTTGCTAGAAAATTACTCAGAACCCCCAAACATTATGTATGTTTTTTTTTTTTAGCAGATACCCTAGGGAATAAAATGGCGGTCATTGCAACTTTTATCTCACACGGTATTTGCGCAATAATTTTTGGAAAAAAAACGGTTTCATGAATTAAAAAATAACAAAACAGTAAAGTTAGCCCAATTTTTTTTATATATAATATGAAAGATGAGGTTACGCCAAGTAAATATATACCTAATATGTCACGCTTTAAAATTGCGCACAATCTTGGAATGGCGCCAAACTTCGGTACTTAATAATCTCCATAGGCGACGCTTTAAATTTTTTTTAACAGGTTACCAGTTTAGAGTTACAGAGGAGGTCTAGTGCTAGAATTGTTGCACATGCTCTAGCGCACGCGGTGATACCTCACATGTGTGGTTTGAGCGGCGTTTACATTGGTGGGCGGGACTTACGTGTGCGTTCGCTTCTGAGCGTGAGCTACCGGGGACGGGGGCTTTTAAATTTTTTTTATTTTACTTAATTTTTTTATTTTTTTTACACTTTTTAAAAAAAAAAAATCACGATCTCATGCTGACAGCTGCTATCGCGTGACATCATAACGTCGCGCCCGGGCCTCCGACGGTCATAGAGATGACTGGTGACCATCTGGTCACCGGAAATCTCTATGCTCGTCATCCGGCGGCGGGCGATTCTTTCTCATATTCTTTTTCATATATAATGATATATACCGAAACGTGCGGATTGTTCCCGAATGGTGTGCTATTACTTTGTGGAAAGTTTCGCCGAATGGTTCACAAAATATTGTCGTTTTTGCGGCAAAATTTGTCCCATAGGAATAATTGGAGAAATGTTCAAAACTAGAGTGGGGGGTAACAAAAGCTCTGAGGAGAATTATAGCTCCTCCCACACAGCTCTGAGGGGAATTATAGCTAGTCCCACACAGCTCTGAGGAGAATTATAGCTCCTCCCACACAGCTCTGAGGGGAATTATAGCTAGTCCCACACAGCTCTGAGGAGAATCAGAGCTCCTCCCACACAGCTCTGAGGAGAATCAGAGCTCCTCCCACACAGCTCTGAGGAGAATTAGAGCTCCTCCCACACAGCTCTGAGGAGAATTAGAGCTCCTCCCACACAGCTCTGAGGAGAATTATAGCTAGTTCCACACAGCTCTGAGGAGAATTATAGCTAGTTCCACACAGCTCTGAGGAGAATTATAGCTAGTCCCACACAGCTCTGAGGAGAATTATAGCTAGTCCCACATGATCAGCCAAAACATTATGACCACAACATGATCTGTCAAAACATTATGACCCCCCCCATGATTAGCCAAAACATTATGACCCCCCACCATGATCAGCCAAAACATTATGACCCCCATAAAAAAATTAAATTTAAGCTCTTTCAGCTAATGATGGGACTTTTTTACTACTATTCATACTTTTTAAAATATTAAGCTTTTTAACACTTTTCAGTTACTCAAACCACTCCACCCAGTTAGTTCGCCCACTCCAGTAGGTGGAAGCAAGAACACGTCACACAATTTCCCCAGAAATTGTAGCTTTTCTAGTTTTTAATATTTTGTTCAGAGTCCTTTACTGGCAATGACTGCCTGAAGTCTGAAACCCATGGACATTACCAAAGACTATGTTTCCTCCCTTCTGATGCGTTGCCAGGCTCTAACTGCAGCTTTCTTCAGTTGTTCTTTGTGGGTTTTTCTGCCTTTTTAGTTTTGCCTTCAGCAAGTGAAATGCATGCTCAATTGGGTTGAGATCAGGTGATTGACTCGGCCATTGCAGAAAATTCCACTTCCTTTCCTTCAAAGGCTCCTGGGTTGCTTTTGTAGTATGTTCTGGATCATTGTCCATCTGTACTGTGAAGCGCCGTCCAATCAACTTTGCTTTATTTGGCTGAATATGGGCTGACAGTATATCTCTTTTTTTTAAAAAAGATTTTTACAAAAGTGCATACCACCAATCAAGCGGCACCTCGAACCATATACGTAATAGTATATCTCTAAACACTGCAGAATTCATCCAGCTGCTTCTGTCATATCATCCATAAACACCAATGACCCAGTGCCACTGGAAGCCATGCATGCCCATGCCATCACACTGCCTCCACCATGTTTTACGGATGACGTGTGCTTTGGATCATGAGCTGTTCCAAGCCTTCTCCACACTTTTTTCTTCCCATCATTCTTGTACAGATTAATCTTAGTTTCATCCGTCCAAAGAATGCTTTTCCGGAACAGGTCTGGCTTTTAGATTTTTTTTTTTTGGGCAGTCTTATCTGGCTTTTCTATTCTTCAGGCTTATGAATGGTTTGCACCTTGTGGTGAAACCTCTGTATTTACTCTCTTGAAGTCTTCTCTTGATTGTAGACTTTGACAATGATACACCCACCTCCTGGAGAGTGTCCTTCACTTGTCTGGATGTTGTGAATTTTTTTTTTTAACCATAGGATCCTACGATCATCCACCACTGTTTTCCTTGGACGTCCGGGCCTTTTTATATTGCTGAGCTAACCAGTGCGTCGTTCTTGCCTTAGAATGTACCAAACTGTTTATTTGGCCACTCCTAATGTTGCTATCTCTCTGATGGATTTGTTTTGTTTTTGAAGCCTTGCAATGGCCTGTTTCACTTGCATGGACAGCTCCTTTGAACGCATGATGTAGGTTCACAGCAATAGATTCCAAATCTCGTTTCCACGAATCGCCGTCATTGTACGTTGGCTTGGGAACTCCTATATTCTGCACGCGCGCCTACTTGCCAGTGGGGGAACCAATCAGCATAGTGTCCGCCGGCCAACCAACAACCGTTCCCCCGCACTGACAGAACGGGGCAGATCTCCATTTTGACAGGAGAGATCACACAGATCCTGTCTTTCTGCTATGCAGGAAGATGGATCTCTGTTTGCCCAGGCAGCCCATCCCCCATACTAATAAAAAACACCTGCAGGGAACACATTTAACCCCTTGATCACCCCTGATGTTAACCCCTTCCCTGCCAGTGTCAGTACAATAACAGTGCATATTTTTTAACACTGATTACTGTAATAATGTCACTGGTTCCCAAAAAGTGTAAAAATTGGCAGTTGGGTGCCCGATCTGTTCGCCACAATGTTGCAATGAATGGGTCCAGAGAGTTAGTGCTAAATGATTTAAAGTTGTTAGTGGTTTGCCCCAGGGTTCTGTCTTGGGGCCAGTGCTGTTTATTTTATTTTATTAATGATATAGAGTTTGGAATCAAGAGCTCAATTTCAGTGTTTGCTGATGATACCAGATTATGCAGGGTAATTGCATCAACACAGGTTATAGCATAATTTCGAAAGACCTTGACAAACTAGGGGGTTGACTGCAGCTACAGGGCAGATAAAGTTCAATTCTGAGAAATGTAATGTTATGTCCTTAGATGCCACATGCAAACTACACATTGGAAGGGGCTTTCCTGGGAGAATCGGGATAGAAAAGGATCTGGGGGTGTTTGTAGATCAGATTTAGTAATAACATGTAGTGCCAGGCTACATCTAACAAAGCTAGAACTTTACAGTTCATTTTTCATCAACCATCTTCTAAAGACTTATTGAATTAGAAAAATTCAAAGGGCAACAAAATTAATAAGGGGGGTGGAGGACCTCAACTATGAGAATACATTACATAGGTCCGTTATTCACTCTGGGAAACAAGCATTTAAGAGGGGGAAAGGATTACAGTGTACAAATATATCAAAGGTGATTCCAGTAATTTAAAAAAAACTGTTTGTTTATTCTAAGGTCCCTGAAAAGAACACAAGGCCACAATTTGAGGTTAGAAGATTTGGGAAAGAGTTATTTTCTTTTAGAGCAGTTAAAATGTGGAACTCTCTTCCCTAGGAAGTTGTACTTGCTGAGAGTGTTGACAACTTCAGAAACCGTTTTAGATGTCCTCCTCATGAAACAGAATATACAAGGCCATGGGAATTGATGATTAATAATTATAATTACACACATAGGTTAAACTGGATAAACCCGTGTTTTTCAACTTTATAAACTATGCAACTATTATACAGAATTTATGTAGTACCAACAGTTTTTGCAGCACTTTACAAAAAAAAGGGATGCCAATAAGTGTATGTAATTTAATATCTGAAATATTTGAAACCGCAGATTAAAAATGCCAATTTAATTCCCCAGTTTATTATATTGAGGAAAAAAAACTGAAAAATGATTCCTAGTCAAATCACAAATGGCAAGTGAGAAATAAATGGTGTTCACCAATGCCAAAAACTGAACCTGAGGGGAAATTGATTATTAACAGGCTTTTGAAACGGCATCACTAAAAGTATATTATTTATATATCTTGTTGCTTGTTACTGCAAAGCTATGGGTGAATGCTAAACTCCTTGGATGAAATGTGTTTTTATTTTTTTCAGTTTTTACTTGCCAAAGGATTTGTAATTTTTTACAGCCAAACTTGTGATTTGCACACATTTTTCACTTTGCACAGCCAAAGAGGTGACACGATGATTAAACAATTTATCTTTGTGGTTTAAAAGTGGAATTTCACCTCTACACCTTCAGCCTTCATACTGGACAGTGAGTTGGCATCATCACTTCAGTCCAGTGAGCAGAGAGGCAGTAATGCTAAACAAGGAGGTATCAGAGTGATAGTCTTGAAAAGTGTATTACAAAAATTGCTGGCCAAAATTTTAATTCCATTTGCAGATAAAACACTGTATATACAGTATTTCACAGTTCTCCTGGAGTTCCACTTGTCATCGGGAAAGACGATCAGTGACGTCAGACGCCAAGCCACGCCCCCCTACAGTTAAAAACCACACACACACACTTAACCCCTCCCCCTAGTGGTTAACCCTATCACTGCCAGTGCCATTTACACAGGAATCAGTGCATTTAAATAGCACTGATTGCTGTATAAATTACAATGGTCCCAAAAATGTGTCAAAAATGTCCGATGTGTCCTCCATAATGTCGCAGTCACAATAAAAATCGCTGATCGCTGCCATTACTAGTAAAAAAAAATGCTATAAAACTATCCCCTATTTTGTAAACGCTATAACTTTTGCGCAAAGCAATCAATAATCGCTAATTGCGATTTTTTTTACCATATGTAGAAGAATACGTATCGGCCTAAACTGAGGAAAAAAAAAAAATTTTTTATATATTTTTGGGGGATATTTATTATAGCAAAAAGTAAAAAAATATTGAATTTTTTTTCAAAATTGTCGCTCTATTTTTATTTATAACGCAAAAAAAAAACGCAGAGGTGATCAAATACCACCAAAAGAAAGCTCTATTTGTGGGAAAAAAAAGGACGCCAGTTTTGTTTGGGAGCCACGTCGCATGACCGCGCAATTGTCAGTTAAAGCGACGCAGCGCCGAATCACAAAAAGGGGCCTGGTCCTTTTGGCTGCAAATTGGTCCGGGGCTTAAGTGGTTAAAGAGACACGTACAGGTACGTAATTGTGCCCAGCCGTGCCATTCTGCCGACGTATATCGGCGTAAGGCGGTCCTTAAGCGGTTAAAGTAATTCTGTACTACAAATATTTGCTACATGGCAGACACACCTGGATGCTCTTCTTAGTCCTAGTTCACATAGGTGCGCTCTGCGATATCGCATGTGATTCACACCGCACTGCAAATCACGTGATGTCCGTACAGTGCGATTTCAGCCATACAGATAGTATGGCTGAATTTGCATCACATTCGGACAAAATTTGCACAGGACCCTTTTTTTGGTCCGCATCATAATCAGATCGCATGGGTGTGAACACCCATGCAAAATGATTCATGTCCAAACTGTCAGTTCGCAGTGCGATATGCAAGCTGAAATGGGGTTGTCACTAACATTGTATTGACACTCCCAGCAGTTCGCATATGGCAGTGTGAACTGCCGTGTGAGTCGGGTGCGATGTGGGAACCCGCACTGGATTTGTTATATTATGTGGAAATATGTGAAGGGTTGGAATAGCAGCGAGTGTGTGTAGAAGCCCTGCAGAGTTTGCAGCCCCTCCAAGCTAACATACATCTCCTAAGCAGGAACACATCACTATCTCCCCAAGCATTCTGTCCAGATAATGTGCAGTTCATTTAGGACCTTTCCGTTTAACCCTGTTTTATCCAAACTCTGTTCAATGAAAAGTGTAAACTCACCACATAAACACTCTATATACAAAATAAAATTCCCCAATAAAGATCAGAACATGATGTTCACATTTTCATGGAAGCACAATTGAATGAATGCTGATTATTCAGAGAATTACCGTATTTATGTTTATTGAGGATTGTTTCTTTTTTATGTACTAACAGTTAAGCTTCATACAAACAATACAAAAATTGGATGAAAAATACCACCTTTAAAGCGTTCGTGCATATGAGCGTATAATTTTTTTTTTTTTTTGGGGGGGGGGGCGAGTGGATCTTGGGTGGGAGTTACCATACATTTTTCTCCAGGACTTGACCCCTGGTGGTAGTTAGGGGAAAGAAGTACATGCATCTTATGGTTCCAACTATATAGTGAACCTATTACTTTGCCTGGCAATGGAAAATATCACCTCACTTTTTAAACTGCAGGGACATTTATACATTATTTAAAAATTTACTCAAACCAACATTTTTTTGCATAGGCCTGGAAGGATTGAAGCATTTATATAGGGTTGAAGCAGCGGAAATTCTCCCAATGAATACAAAATTCAGTAAACTAGAATAATATTGGTTCGGTTTTTATTGCAGTATTTGTTTTCTGTGACCGGCCCCCACCCTTTTCTGTTCTGTTCACAAGAGGTGAGAAAAAATCTTAACAGGCATACAGACCACATTTAAACCCTGGCTGGTGTAAGACTTTACATTTATTTTACATACAGGTAGATAAAATACATTAATCTGTCTCCATATTGGCTACCTATGAATCCACTTTACAGCTTCACACAGACTGGGAAATGAAGGGGACAGCAGTAGCAGCCAATTTAGCTTATTGCTTAGTGCTGTCCATCAGTTACTGCAGCACAGTCTGCTTAAATGGCACAAGAATCTCAAGGACCTGGCTGAATTGTCTGACAAGAGGTGTCTATATCTTAACTTTGGCTGAGCAAAATTTACAAATCCTTCAGCAAGTAAGACAGTTCATATAAAAACTATATACACTTCTGACTAGTTTCCCTTTTAATGGGGAGCGACTATTTGTGGAGGATTTGGTCAAATGCATCCAAATGATTTCTAGTGGGAAAGGTACTCTTTTACCCAAAAGAAGGTATAAACGTCCTTTTATTTAAACTGACTCCTTCCCCTGCGCCAGGGGCATCTGCCTCTAGGCAGTGGCGATGACCTCCACCGTCAGACTCTAGAGGAAAGCCTCAGGGTCAGGCACAGAAAACATTCAGCCCCTGTATACATGATTGAAAATGCGTTTTTCCTCTGCCCTGCAGGGCCTAGAAGAAAAATTAGCGACTTTAATCGCATCCACGATCCAAAAGGATAGGAAGCGTGTTAGATCCCCCTTCCCCACCTTAGACCCCTTATCAAGGGAACATTGGGTAAAGGATGAGGGGTTACCCTCAGGTCATCAGGAAGAAAGGCAAACCGAGGAAACAACTGGAGTTGAACCTTTCAGCCTCGCAATCTGAGAGATTGGTGGTACAAATCTCTTACAGAGATGGTTTGTCCCTTTTGCAAGTTACCTCTAGTAGAGTCAGCTGATAGTTCTGTTTCTTCTTAGGTTCCTTAAAACCTTCACTGCCTTTTCCATGTGTTTCCTGTACATGTACAGATCCACGCAGAAATTCAACAGATCTGTTCTAGATCTAAAAGAATCTAAATCAGTTACTGAGGATCCGCTCCTTTCTATGGAGTCGATCAGGTCAGTAGTTTCTACCCTACAAGGAGAAGAACTTCTGGCATCTATCGGCATCAGGGATGCATATTTGCATGTCCATATATTTCCCGCTCACCAAAGGTTTCTTCGGTTCGAAGTAGAACAGCAGCATTTCAGTTTGTAGCCTTGCCCTTTGCGCCAGCTACAGCACCCGAGTATTTAAAGAAGTGCTAGCCCCACCTCTAGCCAGGTTGAGGGCACAGGGCATAAACAGTTTTGGCATACCTAGATGATCTATTACTAATAGACCAATCGGTGTTCGGAGTAAAGTGTATGCATTGCAACCAGTTACCTGGACAAATCTGGGTTGCGTTCTCAACCTAGAGAAGTCTCCCTTAAAACCTCTAAAAAAGCTGGAGTATTTGGCTCTGATCTTAGATACAACCCAGAAAAAGGTGTTCTTGCCCAGGCAAAAAAACAACTCCATAAGAGAGTTGGTGCGGAGGGTGAGGTCAAAAGGAGATCCCTCCATTCGCCTTTGCATGAGGTTGTTAGGAAAGATGGTGGCTTCATTTGAAGCAGTTCCCTATGCCCTGTTCCATTCGAAACTGTTGCAAAACAGTATTCTATCTGCTTGGAACAAAACGATCCAAGCTTTGGACTTACCAGTGCGGCTGTCCCCAAGGGTGCCCCAAAGCCTCAATTGGTGGTTACTAAGGAATCTGCTAAAAGGAAAATTCTTCAGACTAGTTATCTGGAAAGTGGTAACCAGTGTTGGTCATCTTACTTTAACCACTTCAGCCCCGGACCAATTGGCAGCCAAAGGACCAGGCCCCTTTTTGCGATTCGGCACTGCTTTGCTTTAACTGACAATTGCGCGGTCGTGCGACGTGGCTCCAAAACAAAATTGGCGTCCTTTTTTCCCCACAAATAGAGCTTTCTTTTGGTGGTATTTGATCGCCCCTGCGGTTTTTATTTTTTACGCTATAAACAAAAATAGAGTGACAATTTTGAAAAAAATGCAATATTTTTTGCTTTTTGCTATTATAAATATCCCCAAAAAATATATAAAAAAACGTTTTTTTCCTCAGTTTCGGCCGATACGTATTCTTCTACATATTTTTGGTAAAAAAAAATCACAATTAGCGATTATTGATCGGTTTGCGCAAAAGTTATAGCGTTTACAAAATAGGGGATAGTTTTATAGCATTTTTATTAATATTTAGTAATGCGATCAGCGATTTTTATTGTGACTGCGACATTATGGCGGCCGCATCGGACATTTTTGACACATTTTTGGGACCATTGTCATTTATACAGCAATCAATGCTATTTAAATGCATTGATTCCTGTATAAATGACAGTTGTAGTGAAGGGGTTAACCACTAGGGGGAGGGGAGGGGTTATGGGCTCTGACGTGTGTTTTTTGTTACATTAGGGGGCGGGGCTGACGTATGACGTCATTGATCGGGAACAGCCAATCAATGACAGGCAGAGTAGGAAGCGCGGGGAGAGGTTTGTTTACACATACCTCTCCCCATTCTTCAGCTCCGTAACCCGATCGCGGGACACCAGCGGCGATCGGGTCCGCTGGTCCCGCGGCCGGGGTCACGGAGCTCCTGACCGGGTCGCGAGCGCGCAGCTGGCGGCGCGTGCGCGACCCACGGGCAGGCATGTATAGGATCACGTACAGGCACGTGATTTTGCCTGCCCGTGCCATTTTGCCGCAGTATATCTGCGTTAGGCGGTCGGGAAGCGGTTAAAAAAGTAATTTGTTGCATTAAAAATTACTTCTCCCAAAAAGTAATTGCGTTAGTAACTCAGTTACTACATTGGAAAATAAGTTACTCAGCAAAGTAACTGACTTTTTATAGAATATTCTATAGACGGGACTAGCGAAGGAAGTGAATGTCGCCGCCTCCATCGGTGAAATTGACAACTCGCTAATGAGTCCCGTCGACTGGTATGGATTTAAAGGGGAACCCCAATGCCCAAAAAACGGCGTGGGGGTCCCCCAAAGTCCATAGCAGACCCTTATCCGAGCACGCAGCCCGGCCGGTCAGGAAATGGGGTGGGGACGAGCGAGCGCCCCCCTCCTGAACCGTACCAGGCCGCGTGCCCTCAACATGGGGTGATGCATGTTGATGAGGACAAGGGCCTCTTCCCGACAACCCTGGCCTTTGGTTGTTGGGGTCTGCGGGCCGGGGGCTTATCAGAATCCGGCAGCCCCCTTTAATAAGGGGGCCCCCAGATTCTGGCCCCCCACCCTATGTGAATGAGTATGGGGGAAAAAAGCGTTAATAAAAAAACACAACACAGGTTTTTAAAGTACTTTATTAGACAGCTCAGGGGGTCAGGGGGTCTTCTTCTGACTTTGGGGGTCTTGTCCCGCTCTTCTTCCGGGCCTCCGCTATCTTCTTACAGCTCTTTTACTAGCGTTGGCCCGTTCTTTAGGTATTTAGTAAGAGGCATGGTGAGGTTTTTGATGTTGTAATTTTTTCCCCACATTTCTTTGCAAAATTAAGATTTTTTTTTTCCCCACAAAATTGTCATTGTAATAGGTTATTTCTCTCACATGGCATGTGTAATGACACCCCAAAATACATTCTGCTACTCCTCCCGAGTATTACAATACCACATGTGTAGGACTTTTCCACAGCCTGGCCACTTGGAGAGGCCCAACATGCAGGGAGCGCCATCACGTGTTCTAGGAGCATAAATTACACATCTAACTTGTTGACTACCTATTACACGTTTGAATGCCCTGGAGCACCAGGACAATGACACGTGACACTGATGTGGCGCTGATGACAGATGGCACTGATACGTGGCACTGATGACAGATGCCACTAATACGGGGCACTGATGACACGTGACACTGATGACAGATGGCACTAATACGTGGCACTGATGACAGAGGGCACTAATACGTGGCACTGATGACAGAGGGCACTAATACGTGGCACTGATGACAGATAGCACTAATACGTGGCACTGATGACAAATGGCACTAATACGTGGCACTGATGACAGATGGCACTATTACGTGGCACTGATGACACGTGGCACTGATGACAGGTGGCACTAATGCGTGGCACTGATGACAGGTGGCACTAATACGTGGCACTAATATGTGGCACTGATGACAGGTGGAACTAATACGTGGCACTGATGACACGTGACACTAATGACAGATGGCACTGACACGTGGCACTGACACGTGACACTAATGACAGATGGCACTGATACGTGGCATTGATGACACATGACACTGATAACAGATGGCATGTGACACTGACAGGTGGCACTGATGACAGATGGCACTAATATGTGGCACTGATGACACGTAACACTGATATGGCACTGATGACAGATGGCACTATGTGGCACTGATGACACGTGGCACTGATGACACGTGGCACTTATATGTGGCACTGGGGACAATACCACATGTGTAGGACTTTTCCACAGCCTGGCCACTTGGAGAGGCCCAACATGCAGGGAGCGCCATCACGTGTTCTAGGAGCATAAATTACACATCTAACTTGTTGACTACCTATTACACGTTTGAATGCCCTGGAGCACCAGGACAATGACACGTGACACTGATGTGGCGCTGATGACAGATGGCACTGATACGTGGCACTGATGACAGATGGCACTAATACGGGGCACTGATGACACGTGACACGTGACACTGATGACAGATGGCACTAATACGTGGCACTGATGACAGATGGCACTAATACGTGGCACTGATGACAAATGGCACTAATACGTGGCACTGATGACAGATGGCACTATTACGTGGCACTGATGACAGGTGGCACTGATGACAGGTGGCACTAATGCGTGGCACTGATGACAGGTGGCACTAATACGTGGCACTAATATGTGGCACTGATGACAGGTGGAACTAATACGTGGCACTGATGACACGTGACACTAATGACAGATGGCACTGACACGTGGCACTGACATGTGACACTAATGACAGATGGCACTGATACGTGGCATTGATGACACATGACACTGATAACAGATGGCATGTGACACTGACAGGTGGCACTGATGACAGATGGCACTAATATGTGGCACTGATGACACGTAACACTGATATGGCACTGATGACAGATGGCACTATGTGGCACTGATGACACGTGGCACTGATGACACGTGGCACTTATATGTGGCACTGGGGACAATACCACATGTGTAGGACTTTTCCACAGCCTGGCCACTTGGAGAGGCCCAACATGCAGGGAGCGCCATCACGTGTTCTAGGAGCATAAATTACACATCTAACTTGTTGACTACCTATTACACGTTTGAATGCCCTGGAGCACCAGGACAATGACACGTGACACTGATGTGGCGCTGATGACAGATGGCACTGATACGTGGCACTGATGACAGATGGCACTAATACGGGGCACTGATGACACGTGACACTGATGACAGATGGCACTAATACGTGGCACTGATGACAGATGGCACTAATACGTGGCACTGATGACAGATGGCACTAATACGTGGCACTGATGACAGATGGCACTATTACGTGGCACTGATGACAGGTGGCACTGATGACAGGTGGCACTAATACGTGGCACTAATACGTGGCACTGATGACAGGTGGAACTAATACGTGGCACTGATGACACGTGACACTAATGACAGATGGCACTGATACGTGGCACTGACACGTGACACTAATGACAGATGGCACTGATACGTGGCATTGATGACACATGACACTGATAACAGATGGCACGTGACACTGACAGGTGGCACTGATGACAGATGGCACTAATATGTGGCACTGATGACACGTAACACTGATATGGCACTGATGACAGATGGCACTATGTGGCACTGATGTCACGTGGCACTGATGACACGTGGCACTTATATGTGGCACTGGGGACAGATGGGCACTTTATTTTCTTTTTCTTTTTTTTTTACTAACCACTGCAGCGGTTCATCTCTCCCTCCCTCCCTGTCTCTGTGTGAGGAGGGAGAGCGGCGATGAGAGATGATCTCATATGTTTACATATGAGATCATCTCTCATTGGACATGCCGATCGCGCTGTAAACGGCCGCTGTGATTGGCCGTTTACAGCGATCTGTGACTGGCTGTGTCCAAGGGACACGGCCAGCACAGAACTTTCCCGATGCGCGCTCTCAGGAGCGCGCATTGCGGAAGTAAACAGGAGGACGTCCAGGGACGCCCTCCCGGCAGTTAGCAGCTGCGCTGTAGCCGTCTTTCGGCTATAGCGTGGGCGCGAAGTGGTTAAGTAATAAGTGATACAGAAAATTTCTTACATTTATTAAACAAAACAAACCTCGAATCAGTTCACTTGTATGTATAATTTAGATAACAAAAAAAAAAAAACAGGTAATCAAAACTTTTGTACGAAAAAAAATGGGCTAACTTTACTGTTTTTTCGTTTTTTTTTAATTCATTAGTGTATTTTTTCCCCAAAAATTGCGTTTGAAAGACCGCTGCGCAAATACTGTGTGACATAAAATATTGCAACAACCGCTATTTTATTCCCTAGGGTCTCTGCTAAAAAAAAATAATAATATATATATATATATATATATATATATATATATATATATATATATATATATATATATATATATATATATATATATATATAATTTTTGGGGGTTCTAAGTGATTTTCTAGCAGAAAATACAGGATTTTTACTTGTAAGCAACAAGTGTCAGAAAATATTTAGGCTTTAAATGGTTAATCTGAGAACTTCTCCACACAGAGTTCAGTTCATTAATAAGTATAAACAATGTATCTCTTTGGTCTTTTCCTCACACTTGGCAGGCTGCCCAGACAAAAACTTCAGGCAACTTGCATTGACTTCTATCAGAAGTCATTTGCAAGTTGCGCTGAAGTTTTAAAATCAGCCTTTTTTATCAGCACAATCGGCTGATGCCGATTAATTAAAAAACGACAAATATCGGCCGACCTCTACCCAGAAGGTCATGTTATGCAGAAATCGTAAAGATGGCAGTGAAGGATCCATGGTCCCTTCCACTAAGGCCAGACCTGCTCTCACAGGGGCCGATATTTCATCCTACTTTACGAACACTAAATTTAACGGCCTGGCTATTGAAACCCACATTCTGAAGAAATGTGGGCTTTCTGGGTCAGTTATCTCTACTTTGATTAATGCAAGGAAACCAGCTTCCAGAACTATATATTATAGAGTCTTGGAAGGCTTATGTTTCCTGGTGTGAATCCAAGGGTTGGCACCCTCGGAGATTTATCATAGGCAGGCTTCTTGCTTTTCTACAATTAGGCGTAGAGCTGAAGTTGGCCTTGTGTACTATTAAGGGCCAAGCTTCAGCCTTATCGATTTTATTTCCTCAGGCCTTTCCTGTCCATTCATTGCTGGAAAAGCTTATGTATTCTGAGTGGGATCAACACTTTATCCTTTATACATTTACTAAGATGTGGAGTATACCAGCAATTGAGGCTGCTATATCCTCTGTGAATAAAAGTTTGACTTGTCTGGTTGACAATGCACAAATGCTTAGGGATCCAACTGATAAAAAAAATTGGAATTTCCTGTTAAAAAACATTTTCTTTTTAGCAGGTTCAGTGGCTCAACCTGCAGTGGCGGCAATTGGAGTATGTCAATCCTTGAGAGACCATTTGAAACAGGTGTTCAAGGTTTTCCCTGAACAGCAGGCCCATGATTTAGCAGAGCTGCCATCGGCTTTGTGTTTTGCAATTGACACAATCAGAGATTCTATTCTTCAAACCTCTCGTCTTACGCTTGGGTTGGTACATATGCGTAGAATCCTATGGTTTAAAAGTTGGTCAGCCGAAGCACCATGCAAAAAGCTCCTGACTGGTTTTCCTTTCTTTGTTGAAAAGCTGTTTGGGGATGATTTGGACAAATATATCCAAAAGATATCAAGTGGGAAAATTACCCTTTTGCCAGTTAAGAAAAAGAGTAAACGTCCCTCATTTAAACTGGCTCTTTCTCCAGTGCCTCAGCCTCCAGGCAGTCGCGACGGCCTCCATCGTCCGGTTCAAGAGGTAAACCTCAGGGTCAACCCCAGGGACAAAATAAGTCCCAGGGAAGGAAACCTGCTAGACAGAATGCTAAAGCCTCTTTACGAAGGGACGCCCCTGCAGTCTGCAGTTCTCAGGGGTCTAGCAGGAAGAATTTCGAGACAGATTAGTGGTCTCCACAATAGCTCTAGGTTACAAGCTAGAGTTTCGAGAATTCCCATCGCCTCGGTTCCTCAAGTCAAATGTTCCCAAAGATCCAGAGAGAAAGAAGTCTCTCTTTCAAGCGTTAGACCGACTTTTGTTGCAAAAAGTGATCATGGTGGTCCCCATGGAAGAGCAGGGGTTGGGGCTTTATTCAAACTTTTTCATGGTTCCAAAACCAAATGGAGATGTCAGACCCATTCTAGATCTCAAAGATCGAAATCGGTTCCTGAAAATTCGCTCTTTTCGTATGGATTCAATTTGATCAGTAGTTTCCATCCTACAAGGAGGAGAGCTTCTGGCATCAATCGACATCAAGGATGCATACCTGCATGTACCTATCTTCCCCACTCATCAGAAATATCTGCGTTTCGAAAACCGCAGGTGTTTACAAAGGTCCTGGCCCCCTCCTCTGGCCAGATTAAGGGCCGAAGGTATAACGATTATAGCTTACCTAGACGACCTTCTCTTGATAGATTGGTCGGTAGCCCGCTTAGATCAAAGCATGGTCACCACAGTCAACTACCTGGAATTCCTAGGTTGGGTCCTCAACCTAGAGAAGTCTTCTTTAAAGCCAGTAAGAAGATTAGAGTACTTGGGTCTGGTTATAGATACAGCCCAGAAGAGGGTGTATTTGCCCCAGGCAAAGATCGGCACTATAAAGAAGCTGGTTCAGGTGGTCTGGGCGAAAAAGGGTCCTTCTATTCGCCTTTTGTATGAGTTGTTGGGGAAGATGGTGGCTTCATTCAAAGCAGTTCCCTATGCTCAGTTTCATTTGAGACTGCTGTATCCTGTCTACCTGGAACAAGAAGGTCCAAGCACTAGATTTTCCAATGCGTTTGTCACCAAAAGTGCGCCAGAGCCACAGTTAGTGGAAGATATCCGAGAATCTTCAGAAGGGGAAATTCTTCTTACCAGTTACCTGGAAGGTGGTAACAGATGCCAGCCTTTCAGGTTGGAGAGCAGTCCTGGAAGAAGCATCTGTCCAAGGGAAATGGTCCAGAACCGAGAGGACCTTGCCCATCAACATTTTAGAGATTTGGGCAGCGTACCTAGCCCTAAAGACCTGCACATTCAGGTTGCGAAAATTTCCTGTGAGGATTCAATCCGACAATGCCACAGCAGTGGCTTAGTACAGAAATTGCTGAACCATTTTAGGGGACGTATAGTTCCCATAAAGTGTTGCCAACATCCCAAAATAGATATTTTGTGTGAATTCTCCAAAAAGAAAACACCAGTACCCTCCGGTACAGATAGGATTTTTCAGGCGAACAAGAAAAAGTATGTATATATATATATAAATATATATATATATATATATATATATATATATATATATATATATATAATTTGTTTTCAATCATTTATTTGGAAAAAAAGGGGGAATAAGGGAAAAGATTATAAAAAGGAAATTGTTTAAAAACAATGGTGATACAATTTTTTACACAACAAAGCACATGTACAATATAGCCTAACTACAGTGTTACATATGGATGTAAATATGCAGCATCCTTCGATTGCCTGACATGTTTCGGGATTTGATCCCTTCTTCAGAGGCGCTGGTCAAAGGTATATGCAAAAAAATCAGTATCCAATTGTTTAAATGCATGCGAATGTATTGATTGTTTCCACAGCAGATTTGTTTCAAAGGGGAGGAACAGAGGTAATGGACCTTCCCTATGGATGGCCTTTTTATTCACTGCTTGTTGAAAAGGACAGGAAGTGTCGAAATCTACTATTGCCAAATGGATTCGGCAAGTAATTATTCAAGCTAATGGTTTAAAGAGGAACGTTACACCTTTTCAAATCAAAGCGAACTCCACCAGGGCTGTTAGTGCTTCATGGGCAGTGCATCACCAAGCCTCCATGGCTCAAATCTGCAAGGCCGCAACTTGGTCTTCAGTCCATACATTCACCAGATTCTATCAGGTGGATGTAAGAAGGCATGAGGATATCGCCTTTGGGCGCAGTGTGCTACAGGCAGCAGTATAAGTCCTCAGGTCTGATTGCACCCTACTTTGTTTGCGTCTTCCTCCCCTCAGATAGCATTGCTCTGGGACATCCCATACAGTAATTACTGTGGCTCTGTGTCCCGTGATGTACAATAAAGAAAATAGGATTTTTATAACAGCTTACCTGTAATATCCTTTTCTTGGAGTATTTTACAGGACACAGAGGTCCCGCCCCTATCTGGTTACACGCGTATTGCTTTTCTACAAAACTGAGGTACTCCCGGTAAGGGAAGGGGTTATGTGGGGAATTGAACTTCCTGTCTAGGGTGTGCCAGTGTCCATCACCTGAGGGTCCCATATAACCCATACAGTAATTACTGTGGCCCTGTGTCCCGTGATGTACTCCCAAGAAAAGGATTTTACAGGTAAGCTGTTACCAAAATTGGTGCCCTGTAAATAAGCCATGGGAGCTAAAATGAGAGCTGTTTGCAGGTCTGAGCATGCTCAGTTGTATTGGCACCTAGTTGTACAGAGACGGGGAATTTATCTCTTTCAGACTTTTAAAGATATTTCAGTGTAGAAATCATTTTTTCACACAGTTCAAAAGCAGATGATCATTTAACAATATACTGCATATTTCAGTACCATTTAGGCAATTATATCATGCTCCAAACATTATTTCCATGTTTACTACTCCAGGTTTTAGCAGAGTAAGGGTTTGAGCGCTATTTGTTTTTAGGGAACTATAGTATATTCGATTTTGGGAGTATTTTTTTTACCAGCGCTATAGTGAATACTGCTTTAGCACTAATTAGTGCGATTATCGCTAATTTGCTGTAATTAGCCCTGCGGCGCTATAGTAAATGACCCCCAGTGTGAGGATTGATAGACTTCACATTAGGTTGTAACTGTGTATTAGGGGGTTTGCATGGGGACTTTTACATTGCAGCTGATGAACTCTGCGGGATAGTTCTTATTACTTGAACAGATTGTCAAGTTGTTCTGTTGAAAAGTCTTCATTGCTAAAGCTGGTCGGGTCCTGATGGAATTATTTTTCCATTCTGGCTACAGTTAACTGCAAATAAAGTCTTTTTACCAAAATGATGTAGTTAAAGGCCAATTTATATGGTACTAAATGCTCACCAGCTGTATTGGCATAAATATACTATGCGCAGATTTGCCCTGTGTAATGAAATGCACCCTTTTCTTCATTACACTTTATAAATATGTTAAGAGCAATGTCTCTTAAGCATTTCACTGTTACCATAGCAACTGTGATTTTATTTAAAAGGCACTGGCTCCATTCGTTTTGGGTGGATTTCAAGATGCTTGCGCTACATTATAAGGTACCATCTGTTGTACTAGAATGTGCCGTAAAACACTTGCCAGTGTATAGTAATTTAGAAACTTTGTTTGTTCTTGGATTGGACCAAGGTTTAGCCCTTGCTTTACGCAGATGAACTGAACTTGTGTCGTCATGTAGGTCAACACTTTGGGCATTGTCATTTTCATGAGTGAATGCTTTACAACCGACCAGTTCAAAATATTTATTTCTTTGACTAGTGAGTGTGGCACACCGTGCTACTTTTAAAGAGAATTGGTCACCAATGGGCATTAGTAGTAGTCTAAATCTCTACTCATGAATAGGGGTGCAACGGATCAAAAAACTCACGGATCGGATCGATCCTCGGATCAGGAGTCACGGATCGGATCATTTTTCGGATCAGCAAATAATAATTGAATTTGCAAAAACCTGTGAAAATTCCGCCACCATATAGTCCCCACTGTAATATCCACGTCTTCTCCCCCACTGTAATATCCACGTCATCTCCCCCACTGTAATATCCACGCCCTCTCCCCCACTGTAATATCCACGCCCTCTCCCCCACTGTAATATCCACGCCAGCTCCCCCACTGTAATATCCACGCCAGCTTCCCCACTGTAATATCCACGCCAGCTCCCCCACTGTAATATCCACGCCAGCTCCCCCACTGTAATATCCACGTCATCTCCCCCACTGTAATATCCACGTCATCTCCCCCACTGTAATATCCACGTCATCTCCCCCACTGTAATATCCACGTCATCTCCCCCACTGTAATATCCACGTCATCTCCCCCACTGTAATATCCACGTCATCTCCCCCACTGTAATATCCACGTCATCTCCCCCACTGTAATATTGGCTGGGTATCGCAGAGTATTGGCTGGGTATCGCAGAGTATTGGCTGGGTATCGCAGAGTATTGGCTGGGTATCGCAGAGTATTGGCTGGGTATCGCAGAGTATTGGCTGGGTATCGCAGAGTATTGGCTGGGTATCGCAGAGTATTGGCTGGGTATCGCAGAGTATTGGCTGGGTATCGGCTGGGTAATGCAGAGTATATGCAGGGTAATGCAGGATATTGGCTGGGTAATGCAGGGTATGTTTACAAGTGATCGCTCCGTCATTTGACGGAGCGATCACATTGTAAACAGTGGCCGGGTGTACCAAGATGGCCGCCGCTCCGGAGCTAGGCCGAAGCCGCGGCCTTTCCTAAGGCCGCCGGGTGTACCAAGATGGCCGCCGCCGCTCCGGAGCTAGGCCGAAGCCGCGGCCTTTCCTAAGGCCGAGGCCACGGAGCGCTCCGCGGATCGCGGGGTGTGCCGATCCGAACAGGGTGACCCGTTCGGATCACGGATCGGCGACGATCCGTTGCACCCCTACTCATGAACTATTTTAACAGTTCTTTTCAGCTTTACCTCTGAGATTACTTTTTTCAAGTTGGGCCCTTTGCAAGACAGTGTCACTTTGCCCTGCATGGGCAGGTGATAGGTCATCTTTAAAGTATAAGAAAAGATACTAGTAGATTTTTTTTAAAGCTTGTATTTTAATAACTTAGTGTATCTACAATAAATAAAAAAAATAAAGCATAGATTACCTTTCTTGCTATGCTTCATGCTACACCCATACTTAGGGTGTAACATGAAACAGTCACATTCACAAGTTCCTCCACCCCATCCCATACTGCATCCCCCCCTTACCTCCTGACCCACAGGGTTGTTTTCCCTGCACACATCTGGTTCTTTTTGAATTTAGCGTTACTGTGTGGTAGGGGTGCAACAGATCAAAAAACTCACGGCTCGTTCCTCGGATCAGAGTCACGAATTGGATCATTTTTAGGATCAGCAAATAATAATTAAATTTGCAAAAACCTGTGAAAATTCCACCACCATAAAATCCCCACTGTAATATCAGAATCATCTCCCCCACTGTAATGGACATCCCCCCCACTGTAATATTGGCTGAGCATGGCTGGGTATGGCTGAGCATGGCTAGGTATCGCGGAGTATGGCTGGGTATCGCCGAGTATTGCAGAGTATGGCTGGGTATTGGCAGGGTATTGGCAGAGTATGGAGGGATGTGACTGCAATTGTGACAGAGCAGCGCTGTGGGCTCTACAGATCCAGCCCACAGCGCTGATGCCATCCGATCTCTCCCCTCAACTGTACAGATCAGTACACAGAGGGGAGAGAGGTTTGTTTACAAGTGATCGCTTCGTCATTTGACGGAGCAATCACATTGTAAACGGCCGCCAGGTGTACCAAGATGGCCGCTGCTCCGGAGCTAGGCCGAAGTCGCGGCCTTTCCTAAGGCCGAGGCAGCGGAGCGCTCCGCGGATTGCGGTGTGCCGATCCGAACAGGTTGACCCGTTCGGGTCACGGATCGGTGACGATCTGTTGCACCCCTACTGTGTGGCCATCCATCTACCTCAAACTGTGAATGGAAAGCCTACAAGTTCCATCTGCCACAGCATCAGAGGGTCTTACAGATCACAAGCATGTTGACTTCACTGCATTTGTAGTTCACGGTTTACATTCTCCAGCCCCATAATTGATAGTCTGTACCTCTGTACAGACCTGGGGCTGAGGGGAACAGTCTATGGGAGTCTGTGCATTGCACTGTGATGCACTTCATGGTTACAATGCTTTGCAGTGTCCAGTAAAAAAAAAAATTTAAAAATTTCTTCGGCTAAAACGCGGAACTTGCATTTGAGATGCCATTCATTTAAATGACATCTCAAATCATGGTGTGGGTCTGCCCCGTGATAAAACAAGCTGCAATTGCGGCAACCCATATTGCGGGACGCCTGCCACCCAAAAATAGTTCAGGGCCTACTTTGGGGCGACGTGTCCCGCAATGCGGCAGACCCGCACCGCTATTTGAGGTGTCATTTAAATGAATGGCATCTCAAATGCGAGTTTTTGTCATTCACACCTCGGGGCTGTCAAATCGCGATTCAAAACGCTGTAGTGTGAATGCAGCCTTAGTCATAGAGGTCACAGGATCCTTAGTCTTTACAATAGGTTATATGTACAGGTGCATCTAAAAAAAATTGAATATCATCAAAAAGTTTATTTCAGTAATTCAATTTAAAAAACGCATAAATTATATAGATTCATTACACACAGTAATATATTTCAAGCATTTCTTTCTTTTTAATTTGGAGATTATGGATTTACAGCTAGTGAAAACCCAAAATTCTGTTTCACAGAAAATTTTAATATTGTGAAAAAGTTCAATATTGTAGACTCATGGTGTCACACTGTAATCAGCTAATTAACTCAAAACACCTGCCAAGCCTTTAAATGATCTCTCAATCTGGTTCAGTAGGTTACATAATCATAGGGAAGACTGCTGACTTGACAGTAAGGATGGGCTCAGGCGTGTTCGCAACTCCATGTGCCCGTGCCTGCCAGGAAGCGGACACTGCACAGCGCTAATCACAGGCAGTGAGACATTCCCGCTCTGCGGCTGCACAGATTGGGAAATGTCTCACTACCTGTGATTAGCGATGCGCGGTGTCAACCTCCTGGCAGACGCAGGCACGTGGAACGCGAACATGCCTGAGCACATCCTTACTTGGCAGTTGTCCAGAAGACAGTCATTGACACCGTCCACAAGGAGGGTAAGTCACAAAAGGTCATTGCTAAAGAAGCTGACTGTTCACAGAATGCTGTAGCCAAGCATATTAATGGAAAGTTGTGTGGAAGGAAAAAGTGTGGTAGAAAAAGCTGCACAAGCAAGCAACAGGCACAACCGTAGCCTTGAGAGGATTGTGAAGCAAAGCCCATTTAAGAATTTGGGGGAGATTCACAAGGAGTGGACTACGGCTGGTGACAGTGCTTCAAGAGCCACCACACACAGACGTATCCAATACATGGGCTACAACTGTTGCATTCCTTGTGTCAAGCCACTCCTTAACTAGAGAAGGTGAAAAGTCTTACCTGGGCAAAGAGAAAAAGGACTGGACTGTTGCTCACTGATCCAAAGTTCTCTTTTCAAATAAAAGTACAATTTTGTAGAATGCCTCAATTTAGGTAGTTGAGAAAGTAGTACCATTTATCCTTAAAATTAGGATAGTGGAAAGGTGTGTTTCAGGGGCCAAAAATATTGCCCCATGACAACAAAGTGTTGTGGACTATCTCGGTACCCAGGGATTTGGACAAGGTAGATACAAAAATAAAGAAAAGACATCAATAAAAAACAGTAAGTACAACAGTACATAGAATGATTATTACATACAGTTACAAGTAGTTCAGTTAAACCCCACTGGTATATAGAGGGTAAAGATGTAGGTCCAGACGTAATCCTCTACATGTTTCGCGACACAAGTCGCTTCTTCAGGAGGAATCGACCATAAACATCTATAGAAAAATAGTCTCATAGTTACATGATCACAAATATTGAAAACTATAAAAAAGAAAATATACAGTACATAAAATAATTTTGAAGTGTTAGTGTCAGGCATAGCTTACCAGTGGAAGCCCAGGTTAGGCACCAGACAGCACAATTGGAGTCACCCCATATGGGTAATCCCCCCGCGGCGAACACGGGAGGCACTAGAAGGTGCAATAACTGAAATTAAAGCATATAGAAGATATTCTTATGTGGGTTTATATAGTCTATGGAACGGGAACAAACACAAAACCAGTGGGGAAGGGGGGAAAAATGTGTGGCGAAGGTGGAAAAAGAGGAGAGGGTAAAAAAAAGGAGGGTTGGGGGGATGGGGGAGAAAAAAGGAAGGGTGGGGGGGGGGGGGGTTGGGAAGGAAGATATGGAAGAAAGGGGGGGTTGGAAAGGGAGGGAGGGAAGAAAGGGGGGTATTGGGAAGAAAGGGGGGAGGAAGAGGGAAAAGAATAGGGAGGAAAGAGAGTGGGGAAAAAACAGGAAAAACATTAATCCAATCAAAAGACAAACCCACCCAATAGATGGCATGTAAGTAGTGTAACACCCGGGGGTCAAGGCAGGACTCAAACCACAGCCATATTCCAAAGGCACAGGCAGGTAGACATGTATCGACATTTCAAGGGGGTCCAGGTCCCTCCGGATCCCCTCTTCGTGGCTATAGATGTCGAGGCTCTTTATTCGAGCATCCCCCACAGACAGGGCATCCGGATGGCTGGTACCTTCTTGATGGAGCAAAATCGCAACACATTGCCCCTCTATCAGTTTATCCCGAAACTACTGGAGTTTACCCTGACTAAAAACTATTTCACTTACATGGATCAGATCTACTTACAAACACAGGGAGTGGCCATGGGCACCTCCTGTGCACCCTCCTATGCCAACCTTTATTTGGTGGGATGGGAAAGATCAATTTTCAAGGATGCGTCCCTGCAATCGTTTTTGAACCATGTGCTATATTGGTACAGGTTCATTGACAACCTATTTGTCATCTGGACGGGCACAGAATCATCACTAATCGAGTTTATCAAACGTTTAAATCCGAATCAGTTTAACTTGCGCTTTACATTTACTTATAATTACAATCATATCTCCTTTCTCAATTAAAAGATCATTAAAAATCCCACCGGTCAAATAGCAATGGACTTATATTGGAAACCTATGGTGGGCAATACACTGCTCCAGCTTCCAGCTCTCATCCCCTTTCCCTGATACGCAGTATCCTGTATGCTCAGTATCTTAGACTGTACCGTAATTGCACAGAGGATGGGGATTTCTACATCCAAGCGGCTGCTCTACATGAGCGCCTTCTAACACGGGGCTATACCCGCACCAATCTTAGAAAGGCCTACAACAGGGCCTTTGCACGGACTAGATCATCATTACTTTATGCCCCCCCCCCCCCCTATAGCACCATCCCAAACAGTCAAAATAGTAAATTCTCATCATAACCAACTAGATATTACTATAAGAACATTGGCATCTCTTAACAGACCACCATGTTATGGGCAAATATGTAAGGCCTAACTCGGAATTGGTGTTTCGTAGAGCCCACCACACTGAGGGATAAATTTACTAGTTGCCACTATCAGGTGAGTCCCCGGGGTACCTTCTGTTGTGGCCATTGCCCACGCTGCCCATGGATTCAGGAATGTACTACCTTTATTCTTCTTAATGGAGAAATGTTCTCCCCCCTCAACATGCCAACTGTGGCACAAGGGGAGTTGTTTTTTTCCACTGGTCTGTGCCTGCAATGCATTCCATGTAGGGAAGACCATTAGAGAACTAAGGCAGAGAATGAGAGACCATTTATACTACTCGTCCAATGGCAAGCTCACTACGGTGGGCTGCCATATAGGCTTACATCATAGATTTCAACCTGAAGTTGTTAAATTCTTGGTGCTTAAAGTCATTCCAGAAGACCCCCTGGGGGGGGGGGATTGGGATTGCGCGATCCTTAGACGTGAAACCATCTAGATCGAGCAACTCAACGCCCTCATACCACCGGGCCTGAATGGAGCCCATTAATACAATTCCTTCCTGTGAATGGCTTATTTCCTGCCATTATTTTTGTTTTCGTTTTTGTTCTTGTCCCTTGGCTTTGTTCATTGTGTTTTTAGGTTTCTGCCTTTTGCTTCTTGCTCTTTAACTTATACTTTTTTCACCCTTCTCCCTGTTTTCCCTCCCCCCCTTTATCCTGCCCAAATTGTTTACCACTTATCTGTGCCATTGACAATTATGATGAGCTTTGATTGTGTTTGGGTTTAAGACTGTGGTCGCTGTACTGACACACACACACACACACTTCCTCAATATTTGTCTGTTTAAATTGTTCCTCTTGTTGCATATCACATTGTCGGGCATGATTTACCATAGGATTAACACTCCCAGCGGCAGACATGCGTCTCTCCATTAGGAGTAGGGCCCCCAATCTGTGGTTGCACTCCCCTTTTTCCCTTGACGACGGCCTTTGGCAGCTCTGCATGTGAGGGTCACACGTGTACGCATCTTGCGCATGCGCAGTGGGCGAGACGGACCTGGTGACGTCAGATGCCGGAGTCAGTCGGCAAGTCTTGGCGTGGGCTGGGTTGGAGGGTCTAAAAGGGTGCTTTGGGCAGCCCTCATTCAGATGGCTGCCACCTGGGAATAGACTATTTCACAGGCATCTAAAGGTAAGATGGATTTGTTCAGCTTTGTCATCCCAATGTACGATCGATCCAGCTGCCGCTTAGATCAGCCAGTGGCACCTATGTTTTTATGACCGGAAGCCTCTGGCTTGGGCACCTGCTGATATTTTATGTGGCCTATTATGCGCCCCCCCACCCCAAAGCACCTTGCCCCTATGTTGATGAGGACAAGGGCCTCTTCCCGACAACCCTAGCCGGTGGTTTTTGGGGTCTGCGGGTGGGCTTATCGGAATCTGGAAGCCCCCTTTAACAAGGGGACCCCCAGTTGTCGTCTCTCCCGGTGCCCTAGTCATCTTCTGCCACAATTTTCTCCCCTGTCATCTCCCGGTGTCGTCATCACCTTCCTCCTCCTCGCCGCCTTCTTCTTCTTCCTCCTCACGTCACCTTCTTCCTCGCAGCTGCTGGTTACCCGCTAAAAAACTGTCTTCCTCCGTTATGTTCCCCGCTGTCCGGTGCTTCTTATATAGGCATGTGATGTCACAAGAGGCGGGCTCTCTGAGTGACGTCATTGGATGGCCACGCCCCATGCCTATATAAGAGGCATCAGACAGCAGGTAACATAACGGAGGAAGAGCTTTGTGGCAAGACCAGCTTTTTTTTTTTTTTAGCTGGTAACTGGCAGCTGCGAGGAAGAAGATGATGAAGAGGACGACGCGAGGAGGAATAGGAAGAAGAAAATGGCGGTGAGGAGGAGAAAGAAGACGACGAAACCGGAAGATGACAGCTCGGGGAGAAAACGGTGGCGGAAAAAGACGACGACTCCGGGAGAGACGGCGGCTCAGAGCTATTTTACTAATAAAGGATGTACCCGATACTCATTCACATAGGGTGGGGTCGGGATCTGGGTATCCCCTTGTTAAACGGGGCTTCCAGATTCCGATAAGCCCCCCCCCCCTGCCCGCAGGCCCCAACAACCACCGGCTAGGGTTGTCGGGAAGAGGCCCTTGTCCTCATCAACATGGGGGCAAGGTGCTTGGGGGCGCAGAGTCGCCCGCCCCAAAGCACCCATGCCCCCATGTTGCGGGCATGCGGTCTGGTATGGTTCAGGAGGGGGGGCGCTCCCCTTCCTTTCCTGACCTGCCGGGTAGCATGCGCCACGCCATTTTTATTTTTTTATTTTGGCGTGGGTGGGTCCCCTCCGAATCCATACTAGACCCGAAGGGCCTGGTATAGACCTGGGGAGGAACCTCATGACGTTTTTTATGTTTTTTTTTTTAACATTCAGCTTTCAGCGGGGAACCCCCGCTGACTGCTGATGACTCATTGGTTGCTAAGGATGCCTGCTTAGCAACCAGTTATATACAGTGGTAAAATAAGAAATGTACAACACATCAAAAATGCACCACTTGCATTTCTGGTGCAGCTCCATTTAAGCCTATTAGCTGCAAATCTCAGGAAAAAAGTCCCTGACCCTTTCCAAAAAGGTACCAGCTGCAAAACGCATAGATGTGAACTAGTATTATAGAAACCATGTTAAATTGACTAGTGTTTCTGCAAACTTTAAAACGCACTAAAACACGCATAGGTTTGAACGTAGGGTCAGTGATGACTTGGGGATCCATGTCATCTGCTGCTGTTGGTCCACTGTGTTTTATCAAGTCCAAAGTCAGCGCAGCCCTCTACCAGGAAATTCTAGAGCACATCATTCTTCCCTCTGCTGGCCAGCTTTATGGAGATGCTGATTTCATCTTCCAGCAGGACTTGGCACCTGCCCACACTGCCAAAAGTACCAATACCTGGTTTAATAATCATGAAATCACTGTGCTTGATTAGCCAGCAAACGCGCCTGACCTAAACCCTATAGAGGATCCAATCTGTGGGGTGTTGTCAAGAGGAAGATGAGAGACACCAGACCCAACGATGCAGACGAGCTAAAAGGTTGCTATCAAAGCAACCTGAGCTTCCATAACTCCTCAGCAGTGCCACAGGCTGATTGCCTCAATGCCACGCTGCATCGATGCAGTAATTTATGCAAAAGAAGCCCCAAGTATTTACTTTTCAGTAAGCCAACATTTCTGTATTATTATATTATTTTTATTTTTTTTTGGTCTTATGTAATAATAAAATTTTCTGAGATACAGAATTTTGGGTTTTCACTAGCTGTAAGCCATAATCCTCACAATTAAAAGAAATAAATGCTTGAAATATATCACTCTGTGTGTAATGAATATACGAGTTTCAGTTTTGGAATTGGATTACTGAAATAAAACTTTTTGATATTCAAATTTTTTGAGATGCACCTGTATATGCAGGGAACCTTCAGGCGGTTGGGCAGTGGCAAAAACAAAGCAGCAGGGAAATCCCTGTATAGCCCCTCCCACTCCCAGCTAGCCTCAGTTTTTCTGCTAAAGTCCTTAGGTGATGGGGCAGCTTCTCTCTGAGAGAAACTTTTCTTCTGCCAAGATTCCTGGCTGTACCATAGCCACTGTGGTTCCTTTCTGCATCTTCTAGATTGGTTGGTCTGGTCCTAACCCAGGCCTTGCTTGGAGATGATGCAAGGCCAGCCAGAGATGTAGCCTTGGGCATTATATTCTGCTTGGGTGCTCACCTTGGCCTGTAGCACATTTGCTATTCAAGTCCAGGGCTGTAGTTTGCAGCGGCAGAGGTTGTTTCTCAAGACTCTTTTGTGGTTTGCACATCGCTAAGTGAAAAGAAAAGATAAGGTTTGGTGTCCAACATCCTGTCGTGAGTGTTGCAGCCATGAAGCAGGATTGGCAGTCATTTACATTTTAAAAGAGAGAAACCCCCTAGGGGTGGGACTTTAAAGGCAGTACCACATAAACAAAAAATAGTAGAAAAATAGTAAATATATATTGACATAACATTGGTAAAATATATGTCTGTGGATCGATTATATACACAACAAATGCAAAAGAAATGATATAACTTCTTTAACCCACTTAACTTTGGGTTAAGGAAGTTATATAATTTATTTTGCATTTGTTGTGTAAATAATTCTATCCACGGTCATGTGCAATATTTTACCAATGTTATGTCAATAATTATTTTCTAGTGTTCTACAATTTTTTTGTTCATGTGCCTTTAAAGTCCTACCCCTAGGGGGTCTCTTTCTTTCACTGTTATATCTGGGATGTGGCAAACCCTTTTGAGTATTCCTTATCAGAAACCCTTTTCAGTCATTTAAATTTTGGTGCAGTTTTTCTCGGTCTTCTGTGACCATCTGTTGTCTCATATTCAGTGGCTTCACAGCACGTGTGTGACATTTTCTTCCTCTTGATGCACTCTGTTGGCACCAGGAGCCCCTGACTACCACAGTGCAGCAAAGCGATCTTTGGACTCTTTTCTTGGTTCATCAGCCTTTAGTACCGGCACAGAAAACCTCATCCTTGCCTATCCACAGCAGTGAAAGTTGTAAATACCCCTTTGGGGACATTTAGCACAACACATGAAAAATCACAAGCAAAGGATCAGATGACCTTTCTAGGGAGGGGTGGTAGTCTAGCTCCACAGGGTCCTAGTACCCCCAGTTCAGTTACCATTAGTCTGATTATTTGCCACCCTCTGGACACTCAGCTGGCCTTTCAGCTGCACATCCTTCCTTCTACCTATATAAAGCGGTGTTTCTCTTAAGTTTGTTGATTTTTTTAGCACCACCTATGGTCAAGAATCGGAAGATCTGTGTCTATCAGTGAACTCTGAGAAAGGGATTTTATGCCGAGTAACAAAAAAAAAAAATCCCTTTCTCTCATGGTGTGAGCAAAGGAAATTCTATCCCAGGAAATTCTCGGTGAGATGAATCCTAACTTTTCTTCAGTCTTGGCCCTGAGTACAATCAAGAGTCAGACATCGACTCTAGCAATCTTTTTCAAAGATCGCTTGCCTGGTAGGGGTGCGCATCTTCACTGGCCTCATTTTTCGATTATCCTGTCCATGATTTGATTTGGCGATGCATCACGATTACTGCGCACGGTTTTCATCCAAAAAATTCAAGCAGTCAGATGAACTTTTTATTTTTTTCAAGAGCAGATAAAGTTAACAAAAAAAAAACTCTGCATGTAGCAAAGTGTAAACAAAGCAGACAACTTAAAGAGGAGTTCCAGACCCCAAAATACTACAAGAGAGGGTCAGAGACTGCAGACATGATACTAGAGAGGGTCAGAGACTGCAGAGATGATACTAGAGAGAATCAGAAACTGCAGATATGATACTAGAGAGGGTCAGAGACTGCGGACATGATACTAGAGAGGATCAGAGACTGCGGACATGATACTAGAGAGGATCAGAGACTGCGGACATGATACTAGAGAGGATCAGAGACTGCGGACATGATACAATAGATGGACAGAGACTGTGGACAATGTCCCCATAACATTCCCCCCAAACGACAATGTATTCCATTTCATAAATTATGGTTTATGTATGTCTTATTGTCTTAGGCTGGCTTCACACTGGGGCGGTGCGGGGCGGCGACGGTAAAGCAGCGCTATATTTAGCGCTGCTTTACCATCGTTTTTCCCGCGGTATGCGGCCGCTAGCGGGGTGGTTTTAACCCCCGCTAGCGGCCGCAAAAGGGTTAAAAACCTCCGCAAAGCGCCGCTGCAGCGGCGGTTTGCGGGCGGTATCCCCGCGGTTTCCCATTGATTTCAATGGGAAGGAGCGGTATAGGAGCGGTAAATACACCGCTCCTTCACCGCTCCAAAGATGCTGCTAGCAGGACTTTTGTTGCGGTCCTGCTAGCGCACCGCTCCAGTGTGAAAGCCCGCCGGCTTTCACACTGGAGTGAATGGGGCCGGTTTTTTCAGGCGGTACACAGGCGCTATTTTTAGCGCCGTACCGCCTGAAAACCGCCCCAGTGTGAAAGGGGCCTTAGTGATTTGATTCACATCACAACTTCATTGATACCTTTTTTTTTGTTGTATGATTTATGGTTTTGCTCATTACTGCCCCACACATGCATTGCTGCATGTGTGGGGCAGTTATGAGCAAAACCAAAAATCATACAAAAAAATGGGTATCAATTTCAAATTAATGAAGCTGTGATGTGAATCAATCGCTAAGACAATAAGACATACATAAACCATAATTAATGTTGAAATAGTATGGTTATGGTCACTTTAATGTTTTCATAATTTGGCAAATTTGCAGTCCACATAATGGTGCATCAGATATACCGTGGAACCTTGGTTTGCGAGTAATGAGCGCTTCGAAAACGATCACTGTATTTCTAAAAATCCTAACTCGGTTTGCGAGTGTTGTCTCGCAAAACGAGCAGGATTCAGGCCACATTTGGCCTGAGGTGGGGGGGGGGGGGGGCGGCGAAGCCGAACAGCGCCAATCGCCGGCATTCGGAAATGCACAGAAAGGCCCGAGGACAGTTCGGCTGACCTCGGAAAGGCTCGTGAACAGAGTCTTTCCGAGGTTTGCCAAGGTCAGCCGAAGTGTGCTCAGGCCTTTTTAGCCATTTCTGCGGCTCTCCGGTGCTCACGCCTCTGGCCGAATGCGGTATTGCATCCCATTGAAGTCAATGCGGAACTAATTGTTTTAATTTCCATTGACTTCAATGGGAAAACTCGCTTTGATATGCGAGTACTTTGGATTACGAGCATACTCCTGGAATGGATTATGCTCGTAATCCGAGGTTCCATTGTATGATATATAATATGTTATATTGTTACTAGTAGTCAGTGGCGACTGGTGCTCAAAATTTTTGAGGGGGGCGCAAACAAACTGAAAAAAAAAAAACATCAAATGAAGCCACTGTGCCCATCGAGCGCAGCCACTGTGCCCATCGAGCGCCGCCACTGTGCCCATCTAACGCAGCCACTGTACCCATCAAACGCAGCCACTGCACACGCATAAATTGCCACTACTGTGCCATCAAACGCAGATATTGTACCCATCTATTGCTGGCAGTGTGCCCATCTATTGCTGGCAGTGTGCCCATCTATTGCTGGCAGTGTGCCCATCTATTGCTGCTACTGTGCCCCATCAAATGCTACCAGTGTGCATCCCCCAAGTAAGTACCTGATGACGACGATGAGCAGCCTGTGAGGGGGACTGGAGGACAGAGGACAACCGCGGCCGTCTGACGTCTTGGGTCTCCCACAGCAGCCTGTTGTAAGGAAGACGGAGGCAGACTGTGTGTGCAAGGTGAGCCAAGGAGGAAGGCTCTGGGTAGTCGGGACCGGGTCATGACTTGTCGGGAGTTGGGGGACATGCTCCATGTGTCTCGCACGTTGATGCCGGGCGGCTGGGGATGCCGTCAGTGGTCGGGGCGGGAAAAGAGGCGCGGCTAACGCCCACGGCACCTTTGGCTGCTTTCGGGCCATCGGCAGGGCATATAGCAGCACGCGGGTGACGTCATCATATAATTGATTTATGCAAGTCATAGCATTGATGCCGCATTGTGGGTGGTCGAATCGCGATGCATCGATGCTACGATTAATTTCAACACCCCTATTGCCTGGTATTCTTTAGTAAAAGCCTTTGTGCAGGGAATTGTTCACCACATCCACCTGTGACACTGTGGGACCTCAACCTGGTTCTGTCAGCTCATCAGAAACCACCATTTGAACCTATCAGAACTATCCTTCTGCTTGTTCTCACTTTCTTTTCCCATCATCCCTTTTGAGACAAGTTTCCAAGTTGGCGGTTTTGTGCTGCAAGAAAACACTTAACTTTTGCTTTACCGGAAAATAGGTGTCTTGAGGCCTTTCTTATAAGGTGGTGGCACAGGACATTGTACTTCTATCCCTCTGTCCTGCTGTAGTAATTTGCAATGAATTCCATTCATTGTGTATAAGTGGTGCAGGGAGCCTTTTTTTCCACCTTAACCAATACATTGTACTTCTATCTATCCTCCAGTACATCCCAATGATATTTCCCTTCATTGTTTCAATGTGGTACAGGCTGTTCAAGTTTCCCTGTCAGCTCTTATTTATTACAGGTACTTATACAGTTGTGCTAATAAGTTTACATACCCTGGCAGAATTTATGATTTCTTGGCCATTTTTCAGAGAATATGAATGATAACACAAAACCGTTTATTTCACTCATAGGTTAGTGTTTGGCTGAAGCCATTTATTATCAATCAACTGTGTTTACTCTTTTTAAATCATATTCACAACAGAAACTACCTAAATGACCCTGAACAAAAGTAGATAACATGCACACAAGTTTGAATGGCTATTAAAGGTAACCATCCTCATCTGTGATCTATTTGCTTGTAATTAGTGTGTGTGTATAAAAGGTCAATGAGTTTCTGGACTCCTGACAGACCCTTCATCTTTCATCCAGTGCTACACTGACGTTTTGGATTCTGAGTCATGAGGAAAGCAAAAGAATTGTCAAAGGATCTGCAGGAAAAGGTATTTGAGCTGTATTAAACAGGAAAGGGATATAAAAAGATATCCAAGGAATTGAAAATGACAATCAGCAGTGTTCAAACAGTATGTAAACTTATGAGCACAACTGTATAGTGCCAACAATTTACGCAGCACTTTACATATATATTCTACATTCACATCAGTCCCTGCCCTCAAGGAGCTTACAATCTAAGGTCCAGAGCTCACATTCATACATATGCATACTAGATTTAGCTCTTCTATTAGAATGACTGATTTCCCAATTTGTCATTCCTGACGGTCTCCGTAAGGGCAAGCCTACTTCTCTCTCAAACTTTTTCTGTCAAGACTTACTCTACTAAATCAGTTAGTGCCTCTTAGGTCTTTCAGAATCACACATTTGTTTACCAGATTTGCAAGGCTGCCACCATCTTTTGTTTACATCGTCTCTAAACTTTACCAGGTGGATGCTCAGACCTCAGTTGCAGCCACAGTCTGCTAGGTTGCTTGTGCGTATGTAAGTATTCGGTTTTCTGTGTTTTCAGTCCCTTAGTTGGATTGCCTTTGGACATCCTAAAGTTTTTGGATTTCCTTCTGAACCTGTGTCCCTTAATGAATGATAAAGAAAACAGGATTTTTGGCTTTTCTAGGATTTAATTAGGGAATTCAGTTCCCACCCCTCTGTCTTACTATCAGATTGTTTTTGTATAAAACTGAAGCATACTGGGAGTGGGAGGGGTTATACTGTACGTTTCATAATTCCTTCTGACCATGTGTCCCTTAACCTCCCTGGCAGTATGATTATGTCCAATTTTTGCATCTCAAAGCGTTACATTGTTTCGCATAGTAATTAGGAGTTTTGTATTGTAGGCCTGTAATTCTTAGGAATAACTCACTTAAATCCGTCCAAACAAGAGTCTACTAGACATCCGAGGTATAATAAAGTTTGAAACATGAAATCATAAATTATAATATAAAAAATAACTATCAATAATTATCATTTATAATAATAATAACATTTTATTCACTATTATTATTATGTATTAAAATCAAAAACGCTGAAATTTGCTCAGTTGCAGAATTGTCGCTGTCGTTAAGACCCCTTTCACACTGCCAGCGTTTTTCAGGCACTACAGCGCTAAAAATAGCGCCTGAAATAAGCTGTTCCATGCACCCCAGTGTGAAAGCCCTAGGGCTTTTACACTGCAGCGATGCGCTGGCAGGGCGTCACAAAAAGTCCTGCCAGCAGCTTCTTTGGAGCGGTGAAAGAGCGGTGAACTCACCGCTCCTCAACCGCTGCTCCCCATTTAAATCAATGGAGCAGCGCTGCGATACCGCCAGCAGAACGGCGCTCTGGCTGCGTTTTGCGGGCAGATTTAACCCCTTTTCGGCCACGGGGGTTAAAACCGCCCCGCTAGCAGACGAATAACGCTGATAAAACGACGGTAAAGCGGCGCACAGCCTGTGAGACTGGTGGAGGAGAGCACAAGTTTTGCACTGTTGATATATTGATTTTCTTTTTTTAATTCACTTCAATCAGTCACAGATTTATTATATGAACTTTCAGCATTATATGTTTGATTACCATTTTTTCAGAAGGCATAACCACTAATGACACAACAGTGTTTACTGTGAAGATTAACTCGGAAGGCGATAAAGAGAAAAAGCCACAGCTTGGTTGTAACACTTTCTACATTTTCATTGCACTAGAACCTTTCACCCTGCAATTAGAATACCATGCTTCAAATATAGTTTTCTCTTTCATTTATTAAAAGTCACAGCTAAGATCTTTTATCTCTGACCACTGGGTTTATAGCGCTACCTTCAGGAGTGAGACACTAGGTAAAAAACAAAACAAAAGCACAGCCTAGGGTCGGCCCCCAACAGTAGCCAAATCTTCGATTTGCAGCTCAGTTTTTCACCTAGTGTCTTAGAAAGGACCCTAAGTAAGTCTGATTAACCTCCTGCTGGGAATCCTAGTTCCTTTTTTGTTTTTGCAGGGATTTCTTCATTTTATTTTTCCTTCAGTCTGCATGACCCTAAGGCCCCATGCACACGAGACGCAGATGCAAACTCTGCTGAACGCGTGTTTTAAAAAGCAGAAACCTGCGTTTAAAAACGCGTGTTTTGCTGTGTTTTCATGCCGCGTTTAGACGCGTTTAGACGCGTTTAGACGCGTTTGCGTCTATAAGCATTTGTAAAGATAACATCATATAGACCCTCCCCAAGCTCAGAAAGCATGTATTATTAACTATTTCTGCCAATTTGATCAGAGTGAGCAGCAGAGAGAGCAGTTGTACACTTGCATTTGCCTCTCTTTCTGTGTTTTTTTTTTTTTTTAAATGGATCCCATATTGAATATATGTCAGGAAATGCTCCTGATGTTGCTCTTGATGCGGCAGCAATGTCGTCGCAAATTTGCATGAGAGGTCCAGAATCAGAGCTCGTCGATATTGGACCCATCCGTTGATGGCACAGCGAATGTCCGTTGGATATTTCACAAACATGTATGCATTTCACAAACATGTGTGCATCAGTGAGTATATATGCTCTATGAACTATCTAAACTAATTACGACATTTTAAACAATTTTTTCTAGTATTTTTTATGGTTTACCATCATATTTCTGAGTTTTCTGCTCCAAAAAATTGGGTTCCTTTAAAAAGGCTTATAAACGCAAACGCGGCTAAACGCAGGTGCCTGCGTTTAGCCGCGTTTAGCTGCGTTTTGCGTCTGAAAAGCAGAAAAGCAAAGTGTCTGAACGCATTTTTTTGCTTCTGGAAAAACGAGGTTAAACGCAACTGCATAAAAACGGGAAAAAACTAGACTGTGTACATTGACACATAGGATAACATTGCATGCGTTCAGGTGCAGTTGAAAAAAGTGTCCAACTGCCTCTGAACGCGCGTTTAACTGCGTCTCGTGTGCATGAGGCCTTAATCAACAGCTGAATTGAGTGACCAGCAGGATGATAGTGTACCTCAACTCAGCCACCGAGTGCATGTAGAGACTTAGCTACATACAGGTTTGGCTGCAACAGGCCAATCCTGGACATGAAAGCAGCCTGTGGTTGTTCCACATGGTGGGGTACATACCGGCTGACAGCATGCTCTTTCTGATTGAGAGGAGTTGTGTCAGAGGAGGATACCCTTATTGCTCTAAAGGTGGTAAGTAGCCCCACACCAGAACCCCATAAGCAAGCACGCCCTCCTTTCCTTGGCTGGGGTGGTCTTTTTTTCACCCTCTCCTCTCCTAGGTGTATGTTGATGAGGTGCTTAGTACTTAGGCACTCCTTCAGGGGGAGATATAAATACTGGGCTGTCCCAAACACGTCTCTAGCTGTTGTTCTCTGTGTCCTGTTGTTCTCTGTGTCCTGTTGTTCTCTGTGTCCTGTTGTTCTCTGTGTCCTGTTGTTCTCTGTGTCCTGTTGTTCTCTGTGTCCTGTTGTTCTCTGTGTCCTGTTGTTCTCTGTGTCCTGTTGTTCTCTGTGGCCTGTTGTTCTCTGTGGCCTGTTGTTCTCTGTGGCCTGTTGTTCTCTATATACTGCTTTGTGAATACCTGAGCTCTCCCTAGCAAATAGGGGTTTTGGCCTTGGTCAGGGGCCACCCCTGGCCTGTGCTTTTGTTTTGTTGCCTAAAGTCCTACTCCTTAAGGCAGCACTCTAAACCCAATTGTCAAAGATCAAGATCTCAACTGTGCTATTTAATGAACACAAAGAACAATTTTATGGTGAGTACCAAAAAATCAAATATATGTGTAAACCTACACAGTATATAGCCACAATAAGGAAGTTCGGAACATGCATGTGATATTGTAGTAATGATATTTATTGTGATCAAAGAAAAGTGGAATGATTCCCTATAGCAGCCAGAATTGTGCTGTTCGTTTTGCAGGTCAGATAAGGATTCAGTAATTACCCTTTACTGAGCAAAATAAAGTACAGTTGTGCTCATAAGTTTACATACCCTGGCAGACTTTGATTTCTTGGCCAATTTTCAGAGAATATGAATGAAAACCAAAAAAAAATTTCACTCATGGTTAGTGTTTGGCTGAAGCCATTTATTATCAATCAACTGTGTTTAAATCAGGGATATAAAAATATATCCAAGGAATTGAGAATGCCAGTCAGCAGTGTTCAAACGCTAAACAATGTGTGAGCTACAAAGGCACAGGAAATTTGGTCAAAATTGTTGGCAAGATAAATGCAGTATGTTATCAAAAAATACTGGAGAAACATTTGCATTCATCAGCCAGGAAGCTGTGCATGGGACGTACTTGGACCTTCCAACATGACAATAAACCAAAACAAAAGGCCAAGTCGACCTGTCATTGGCTACAGCAGAATAAAGTGAAGGTTCTGGAGTGGCCATCTCAGTCTCCTGACCTCTATATCATTGAGCCACTCTGGGGAGATATCAAACGTGCAGTTCATGCAAGACAGCCCAAGAATTTACAGGAACTGGAGGCTTTTTGCCAAGAGGAATGGGCAGCTTTACCATCTGAAAAGATAAAGAGCCTCATCCACAAATACCACAAAAAGACTTCAAGCTGTCATTGATGTTAAAGGGGGCAATACACGGTATTAAGATCTGGGGTATGTGAACTTTTGATCAGGGTCATTTGGGTAGTTTCTGTTGCCATTATGATTTAAAAAAGAGTAAACAAAGTTGATAATAAATGGCTTCCGCCAAACACTAACCCATGAGTGAAAGAAACTTTTTTGTGTTATCATTCATATTCTCAGGAAAATGGCCAGGAAATCATAAATTCTGCCAGGGTATGTAAACTTATAAAAGCAACTGTACATCTAAAACCTAACAATTGACTTATTTGCTTCTTTTGGGTCTATTGAAAGTGTTTTGTTATCTGGTTTGATTTAGAGAATTGCACTTGTGTGCTTTTTTTCAGTGCTCCACTGTTATCATTTATTGTAGTTTCCAAATCTCTCCATGGACCACAGAACATCCCCCCCCCCTCATGTTATAGGGGTGAGTAGAAGAGGTGTTTTGTAGTCCTTACTCGGTTACAGTATAGTGATATATAGTGAAAACTCTGCTCCTCCATAAATACTGTACATTGCATGAGCATTTTAACTCTAGGACAGGAAGTACATTTATCAGCTCTAGAAAGGACTCCTGTAGGGTTTCAACTGCTATTTGGGGCTCCACTTGAGAGATTTTACCAAACTTTCTGTCCTCACATCAGTGGTTTTACCAGGCAAAAAGTGAGGGGATGTTTTGGTGCTGCGTTTAGGCAGAACTTCACTGCATCTGAGCACCACAAACACAAAAAACGCTATTTAATTTCTAATATTTAAAGTATCCATCCATGTCTCTATGCTTAACTTTCCTGAGAAATCACTTTGATAAACACCCCCTAGCATTTCTGACCGTGGCCATCTTGAGTAAGGGAAGATGATTCATGTAGCATTTGCTTCCAGGAGGGTATTCTTTGCTGAAAAAAAAAAAAAACTCCGTCCCTCCTGAAAACCCCTGGTATGTATGGCATCATTTGCCTAGGCCTGGGAACCAGGAAGTACCTGAGGAAATGATTAAAAAAAAAAAAAAAAAAACACAAAAAAATGGATAGTAAAAGGTCAGTCCTTTTGAAATCAGATATAATGTAACTCTACGCATGGCTAAAATCCCCTCCACAAACAGCTAGAGCAGAAATTGGCTTCAAAAAATAAACATTTGAAAAACAATTAAATTTGTATTTACTATATATGCTTTGAAGCTGTATTAACCACTTCAGCCCCGGACCAATTTGCAGCTAAAGGACCAGGCCCCTTTTTGCAATTCGGCACTGCGTCGCTTTAACTAACAATTGCGCGGTCATGCGACGTGGCTCCAAAACAAAATTGGCGTCCTTTTTTTCCCACAAATAGAGCTTTCTTTTGGTGGTATTTGATCGCCCCTGCGGTTTTTATTTTTTGCGCTATAAACAAAAATAGAGCGACAATTTTGAAAAAAATGCAATATTTTTTACTTTTTGCTATAATAAATATCCCCAAAAAATATATAAAAAAACATTTTTTTTTCTCAGTTTAGGCCGATACGTATTCTTCTACATATTTTTGGTAAAAAAAATCGCAATTAGCGATTATTGATTAGTTTGCGCAAAAGTTATAGCGTTTACAAAATAGGGGATAGTTTTATAGCATTTTTATTAATATTTTTTTTTTTATTAGTAATGGCGGCGATCAGCGATTTTTATTGTGACTGCGACATTTTGGCGGACACATCGGACATTTTTGACACATTTTTGGGACATTTGTCATTTATACAGCAATCAGTGCTATTTAAATAGCACTGATTCCTATGTAAATGACAGTTGTAGTTAGGGGGTTAACCACTAGGGGGCGGGGAGGAGTCAGTGTGACGTGTTGTGTTTTTTTTACAGTAGGGGGGCGTGGCTGTACGTGTGACGTCATTGATCGGCGTTCCCGATGACAGGGAACCGCCGATCACTGACAGTCAGTGTAGGAAGCGCGGGGAGAGGTTTGTTTACATAGACCTCTCCCCGTTCTTCCGCTCCGTAACCCGATCGCGGGATACCAGCGGCGATCGGGTCCGCTGGTCCCGCGGCCGGGGTCACGGAGCTCCCGACCGGGTCGCGAGCGCGCCGCTAGCGGCGCGCGCGCGACCCACGGGCAGGCACATGCACGATCACGTACAGGTACGTGATTCTGCCTGCCCGAGCCATTCTGCTGACGTATATATGCAGTGGCCGGTCGGGAAGCGGTTAAACTCCAATTATAAAAAATGCAGACAGGCAGGGCTTTTATGACAGAAGAGACCCTAATGATCTCTTCTGTCATAAATTCATCCCTCCGCCTTTCAGCACTAATGTACACAGAGGTGCACATGTGCAGCTCAGATTACAGTTAAGGCACCCACTTTGTGTCATGATGAAGTGACTCCAATGCTGATGTACAGGAGTGATGTCCTCTAGGCCGGCAATTTAAGTGGCAGAGAACAGAACCGGAAGAAAGACCAGGAGAAGATGGATGCGCTCAAGCACAGGCAGTGCAGCGCTGGAGGGCATCCTTCGACAGGTAAGTCTGTCATAATGTTCTAGTATGAGGTGCATACTAGCATATTATGGCATAAACCTGCAGGGGGCCAATTTACAATTTTTTTTTTTTTCATGACATTTAATTCTGCTTTAACCACTTAAGCCCCGGACCAATTTACAGCCAAAGGACCAGGCCCCTTTTTGCGATTCGGCACTGCGTCGCTTTAACTGACAATTGCGCGGTCGTGCGACGTGGCTCCCAAACAAAATTGGCGTCCTTTTTTTCCCACAAATAGAGCTTTCTTTTGGTGGTATTTGATCACCTCTGCGGTTTTTATTTTTTGCACTATAAACAAAAATAGAGCAACAATTTTGAAAAAAATGCAATATTTTTTACTTTTTGCTATAATAAATATCCCCAAAAAATATATAAAATTATTTTTTTCCCTCAGTTTAGGCCGATATGTATTCTTCTACATATTTTTGGTAAATATTTTGGTTTGCGCAAAAGTTATAGCATTTACAAAATAGGGGATAGTTTTTATAGCATTTTTATTAATATTTTTTTTTTTTTACTAGTAATGGTGGCGATCATCGATTTTTATTGTGACTGCGACATTATGGCGGACACATCGGACATTTTTGACACATTTTTGGGACCACTGTCATTTATACAGCAATCAGTACTATTTAAATGCACTGATTCCTGTGTATATGACACTGGCAGTGAAGGAGTTAACCACTAGGGGGCGGGGAGGGGTTAAGTGATCCCTGTGTGTGTTTTTTTACTGTAGGGGGGCATGGCTTGGCATGTGATGTCACTGATCATCTTTCCCTATGACAGGGAACAGACGATCAGTGACAGTGTCACTAGGAATCACGGGAAGAGGTTTGTTTACACATACCTCTCCCCGTTCTTCAGCTCTGTGATCCGATCGCGGGACACCAGCGGCGATTGGGTCGGGCGGCATGCGCGTGACCCACGGCTGGGCTCTTAAAGGACAATGTACCTGTACGTTGATGTGCCCAGCCGTGCCATTCTGCCGACGTATATGTGCAGGAGGCGGTCCTTAAGCGGTTAATATATGCGTATTTAGAAAACTGCTGTAACTTTTTTTTTTTCTGCAGGGATTTAAATCTCACACGTTTTTTAGATGTCTATTGCATCTTACTTTCAAATCTGGGCACCTGAATTCTCAGTTTTGCCTACTTATTACTACCATTGCAGATAACTTCCACTCTGTCAGTAGGATTTTATATTTAATTTGCAGGATGAATAAGCATCTAGACTGGTGATAAATTTAGAAAATCAAACCACGATCACAAATGGTCACTGGAGTCCCTAAGAAATATGCCAGTAGGTGGTTCAGCCAATCCCAGCATCTACCCATACCCATTTGAAAAAGCAGGCCCCTTTGTTATACATTTTTGCATCTAATTTGTCTGTGCTCTGCAATTTGGGAAATATCTGCATTGTTAAAATTGGCTACATTATTCAATACATGTCGTGTTGCATTGCAAATCCATATTTATACACCTTTCATTTTAGGTTGCTAGACAAGAACAGGAGAAGACAACTGTATTAGAAGTGTTTGAAGTTGGACATCAAAGTTTTGAATGGTTTCCATTGCCTACTGCTATTTCTTCTATTGTTTCAAAAGAGTCCAGCACAACTGATCTTAGGCATGAGCCCAGCCAGAGTAATGAACAGTTAGCAGAACATATGTTATCTAAATCCAGAACTCCAAGCCCAATGTCTTTTAATGCTGTTAACAATTTGGAACCCAGCTTTATGGTACCAGGTTCTAAAAAGAATGAGCGAGTCTGTAATAAAAATTCAACTGAGGCTCATGAAGAATTGCAAAGTGGAGCCACAAAGAACATCAAAGAGCTAATGGCTTTTCAGAGGAGTTCCACAGAGGGTGTTAAAGCACCACTTGCCTCACAGAAAAGTTGCATCAAAGTACCTCAAAATTTACAAAAAGGCTTAGTGGATAATATAAAAGAACCAAAGACCTCTCAAAAAAGATCTAAAAAAGCTATCCAAGGACCTCATGTGTCACAAAAGGGTTCTGAAAAGAATGCGAGAGAACCTCAGACATTGTCAAAACAGACTGTTTACTTGTGGCCTACTGTAAAAAGTAGCAAAGGTAAAGAGGAACCCAAATGGGCTCAAAAAGCATCAGAGTTTATTGATGTGATGGACATTGAAGAACCCGTTTCAGCAAGTGAGGGCAAATTGCAAGTGATGCAAGAAGGTGCAGACAAAACAACAGAAGCAGCAGGATCGCTGGATAACTGTCCTATTTGTCTGATGCAGTTTCCCAAACAGTAAGTACATTGCCTAACCTGGCTCAACTGAACTAGGGACTGAAAAGTTGAAAAAAAGTGATGGTAGTAGAGTGATTTATGGGTGTCCTGCCATAGTTCTATACAAATGCATAATAAGTCAAAGCCAAGCAGATATCTCATTGAGAATGACAGGCGGGCAGTCACCTGTTGCTCATAGTGATGCACAAAAGGAAGTGAGGAATGAAATCTCCCTTTAGGGGACAAAATATAAAAAGACACAGGTTCTAACCTTTTGCCTTGAAGTTGGGCTTTAAAGAGACTGTTACTTGCTTAACGTGCACCCTTGATGACTTAAAGGGATTGTAAAGGTACAATTTAATTTAAAATAAATAAGTAAATAACAAACATGTCTATACTTACCTACTCTGCGCAATGGAATTGCACAGAGCGGACCGGAACCTCCTTTTTTTTGGGTCCCCCGCTGGGGCTCCTGGCCCTTCGTCTCTGGCCAGTGCGCTCATGGGCAGCAGCTTCCCATGGGGGCACTCATGCGTGCTCGCACCCGAGTCTCTCTGCTGCGTCCATTGACACAGACAGCGGGACTCGGCCCTGACCCGGAAGTGAGGGGAGGGAAGACCTGCAGATGTACACCGCGCTGGATCGAATGAGGTCTCAGGTAAGTTAAAGGGTAAGGGGGGTTGCTGACACCTAAACATCTTTTACCTTAATGCAAGGGATGCATTAAGGTCAAAAATGTTTAGACTTTACAACCAATGTAAGCTGCATATTCCTTTTTTTACATGTTGAATAAAGAGTAGAAAGATAAGCTGGTATGTCCTGGTTCAATAATGCCCACCTGACCAGAATATCTACAAGCAATTTTTTTTATCAATTATCCACCAAAGAGTTGTAATTTTGTATAGGGCTGAAACAACTAATCGATTAATCGACAACTAATCGATTATGAAATTAATCGATTACTATTTTCATCGATTAATCGGCCAGCAATTTGTGTTTTTTAATCTGCCCAACAACTAATTGAACAAAAAAAGTAAATCTCTTCTGTCTGTTATTCTCAGAGTGGATTAAATATTTTGCTCCCTAACCATATAGTTGGTTATTTATATTTACCACTGCATAGAGATATTTAAGAATAAATTGCCTTTTTTTTAAACTTTACATATTAACTAAATTATACACCACACTTTTTTAAGGTAATTAATCGATTATTCGAAACAATAATCGGCCAACTAATCGATTATGAAAATAATCGTTAGTTGCAGCCCTAATTTTGTATAGCCAATCGTGATTTACCCACATCTGCAATAATACACATCTAGGCAAGTAAAACACTTTTATTTCCCAGGTTAGTAATAGGCTTTATAAGTCACCTGTACGCCGCCTCCTGCTTTGGCTATTGGATAGTTCAGCAGCATCATTACTACTGTCTACTTGGCAGGTGAGCTATACTGTGACCTTTCTCGTTCTGTGAAAGTAGTACTTTTTGATAGGTAAACATATTTATTTCAACTGTATTTCGCATACTCCAAAAAGAGCCACAGTGTTAGTAGTCTCACATGGCTGCTCATGGAACATGGTAGAGCATTCCTTATTTAAAAGCAAAGTATGGCCAAAACTTTTTTGGCCATACTTCTCTTCTGGGTCACAGGAGTGCACTTATTTCTGTAGTCCTGTGACCCAGATTCAGTGGACAGCAGCTGACATCACAGGGTCAGTCCAGGTTCTGGAAGGATCTCGACTTTAAGGTTGGGATGAGATGCCTGACTGGCAGCTGGCTCAAAATGCCACCAAGAGCCTGAGCCGGTCACTCCCCCTCCACAGCCCAGTGCTCCAGTGAGTGCTGGAGGGGCAGAGCAGATAGCGGTGATTAATGGTCACCACTCTGTGCTCAATAAAGACCAACAACTAAGTGATCAGCGGTCATTGTGATGCTGCAGCCTTATAGGCGAGTATCTGGGTTTTGTCTTTTTTATATCCCACAGTACTCCTATTAATATAACTCCAGTGTAAAAGGAAGCATTTGTGTGCTGGCATGACAAAAACACAGCATACAGTAAATATAAAAAGTCTACACACCCGTTAAAATATCAATATAAAGATAAATAAATTAAGCACTTTTTCTACCTTTTTAATGTGACCTATAAACTGTACAACTCGGTTGAACAAACTGAAATCTTTTAGGTTGATGTAAATATAAAACAATATGGTTGCATGTGTGCACACCCTTAAACTAATACTTTTGTTGAAGCACCTTTTTGTTACAGCACTCTTTTTGGGTATGAGTATATCAGCATGGCACATCTTGACTTGGCAATATTTGCCCACTCTTTGCAAAAACACTCCAAATCTGTCAGATTGCGAGGGCATCTCCTGTGCACAGCTCTCTTCAGATCACCCCACAGATTTCTAATCAGATTCAGGTCTGGGCTCTGGCTGGGCCATTCCTAAACCTTAATCCTCTTCTGGTGAAGTCATTCATTTGTTGATTTGGGTCATGGCCATGCTGAAAGATGAAGTTCCTCTTCATGTTCAGCTTTCTAGTAGAAGCCTGAAGGTCTTGTGCCAATATTGACTGGTATTTGGAACTGTTCATAATTCCCTCTACCTTGACTAAGGCCCCTGTTCCAGCTGAAGAAAAACAGCCCAAAGCATGATGCTGCCACCACCATGCTTCACTGTGGGTATGTGTTCTTTTGGTGATGTGCAGTGTTGGTTTTGCGCCAAACATATTTATTGGAATTATGGCCAAAAAGTTCAGCCTTGGTTTCATCAGACCATAACACATTTTCCCACATGTTTTTCGGAGACTTCAGATTTTTCAAAATTTAGCCAGGCCTGGATGCTTTTCTTTGTAAGAAAAGGCTTCCGTCTTGCCACTCTACAATAGCCCAGACATATGAAGAATACGGAAGATTGTTGTCACACGTGTACCAAACAACCAGTACTTGCCAGATATTCCTGCAGCTCCTTTAACCACTTCCGGACTGCCGCATGCATATATACGTCGGCTGTTTGAAGAGGGATATCTTTGTTATTGCAGCAGATAGCTGCCATAACCCCGGTATCCTCTTCTTCAGCGGGCGGTTCTATTTCCGATAATAGTGGTCTCTGTGGCAGATTCACCATGAGATCACTTTTATCGGCGTCAGGAGAGGGCCCCCCTCCCGCTGCTCTCCGGTGCCCTTCACCGCTTACCGGAGCCATCTGCAGCAGTGGAGGCCATCTGGTCCTCTTCCGTGTGTGGTATGGAGAAGAGTGAGGGGAAGATGGCCCCCACCCGTCTCCATACCATTGAAGGGCGGAAGCAACATCAAAACGTCACTTCTGCCTATAGCTCTTAAAGGGTCTTTTTTTTTTTTAATTGTATTTTAGTGTAAATATGAGATCTGAGGTCTTTTTGATCTCATATTTAAGAGGTCCTGTCATGCTTTTTTTCTATTACAAGGGATGTTTACATCCCTTGTAATCAGTCCCTACCCTCAAGGAGCTTACAATCAAAGTTTAAAATCGGCAATAATTCTAGCCCTAGACCTCCTCTGTAACTCAAAACATGCAACCTTTAGAATTTTCTAAACGTCGCCTATGGAGATTTTTAAGGGTAAAAGTTTGTCGCCATTCCAAGAGCGGGCGCTATTTTGAAGCGTGACATGTTAACAAAAAAAGAAAAATTGGGCTAACTTTACTGTTGTCTTATTTTTTAATTCAAAAAATTTAATTTTTTCCAAAAAAGTGCGCTTGTAAGACCGCTGCGTAAATACGGCGTGACAGAAAGTATTGCAACGACCACCATTTTATTCTCTAGGGTGTTAGAAAAAAATGTATAATGTTTGGGGGTTCTAAAGAATTTTCTAGCAAAAAAAATAAATATGTTTTTAACTTGTAAACAACAAATCTCAGAAAGAGGACCGGTCCTAAAGGCTACAAACACTGTAGCTGCTGACTTTTTTTAATAAGCAGACTTACCTGTCCTGGGTGCCCGCGATGTCGGCCCCCCTGAGACCGACCATCCCTCGGCTCTTGGTTCCCAGCGCCGCCATTCCAACTAATGGAAACAGGCAGCGGAGCCTTGCGGCTTCACTTCCCGTTTCCTACTGCGCATGCGCGAGTCGTGCAGCGCTTTGTGAATGGAGCGCACTGTGTTGTGGGACACACACAGCTCTCATAACACACCGTGCCCCATTCACTAGAAGACGACGCGAGGAGCAGAAGACTGAAGGACACCACGGAATAGGAAGAGGCAGATTAGGACGATCTGCCTAGCAACAGCCATTTCTGGTAAGTTAAAAAAAAAAAATAATTTTTTATTTTTTCCTTTCAAATTTTTATTAACATTTTTATGCAGTTTTTTTTTTTTTAGACCCTCCACTTTAAGTGGTTAATGTTGCTTTAGGCCTTTTGGCAGCCTCCCTGACCTGTTTTTGTTTTGTCTTTTCATCAATTTTGGAGGGACGTCCAGTTCTTGGTAATATTACTGTGTTGCCATATTTTCTCCACTTGATGATGACTGTCTTCACTGTGTTCCATGGTATATCTAATGCCTTGGAAATGTTTTGTACCCTTCTCTCGACTGATGCCTTTTAACAATGAGATCTCTCTGATGCTTTGGAAGCTCTCTGTGCACCATGGCTTTTGCTGTAGGATGCGACTAAAAAAATGTCAGGAAAGACCTACTGGAACAGCTGAACTTTATTTGGAGTTAATCAGAGGCACTTTATATGATGGCAGGTGTGTACTGACTCGTAATTAATATGAGTTTGAATGTAATTGCTTAATTCTGAAAACGGCTACATCCCCAGTTATAAGAGGGTGTGCACACTTATGCAACCACATTATTTTATTTTTTTATTTTTACTTGCCCCCTTTTATAGGTCACATTATAGGGGGAAAAAAGTTCAGAAATTATTTATCTTTGTCTCTCTTTTTTTTTTTTTTACATCACAGCAACCTGACATCTTAACAGGGGTGTGTAGACTTTTTATATCCACTGTGTAGGTTTATAATTTTCAAAAAAATGTGCCAAATGAATGTAAAGTAGTACATATTAAAGAGAGAATTTTGGATATGTAAAACTAAAACATGTTTTCCTCCTTAACAGGTTTGCACAACTTGATATGGACAGTCATTTGGCTCAGTGCTTGTCAGAGACAACAGTTGATGTTGTGTGGTAATGTAATTACCTATATAAAGATTAAAAAAGAAAAAGAAATGCCTTGGGACACTTGCTTTAGTAACTTAAAAAGACTGGTTGTTCATTGGTAGGCCAACAGCCAAACCAAAATATTCCAATGTGCATTGTACCAAAAGAAAGAAAAAAAAATGAAAGTACAGTAAAAAATGTTTATGCCACATACCATGCTGCAAACTCCAAAGGATAGGTTCACATCCATCTCACTGCAAGAAAAGGCAAATTGCCCTGTCTCCAGTGTGCCCTGTTCACACCACTGCGTTGCAGGGGTGTGTGGGTGGTGTAAACTGAAAAAATTACTGCGCGCAGTACAGTAAAACCTTGGTTTGACAGTGTTTTGCAAGACGAGCAACATTTTTTAAAATATTTTGACTTGATAAACAAGCGATGTCTTGATATACAAGTAGCGTCAAGTCACAACTGAGTACAAAAGAGAAGAGGTACCTCCTAAGTGTAGCAATACAGTTACATTTAATGAAGATACAACATTTAGAAACTCACATGTTTGATGATTAAAACAGGCACATCTAAGTATGCAGGCATCCTGGGTAAAGCTGTCCACATAGACCATCCATCTCTTCCATACTGTGCTCCACGAGCGGTTCAAGCCTCGCTTTCAGATCACTCTGCAGGGTAGTCTTCCCAGTCACGATTGCAGACTGATAGCGATGAGAGCTGGTGGTGGGGGGAAGATCTATGTGGACATTGCTATAATCTTTTTATATGGACTATAAACTGAAGGACTTATGAATAAATGGTTGTGGAACGAATCATTTGAGTTTCCATTATTTCTTATGGGTAAATTCTCTTTGATATACAAGTGCTTTGGATTACAAGCATGCTTCTGGAAGGAAGTATGCTCACAATCCAATGTTTTACTGTACTTTATTTCCAGTGCAGCGCAATAACTGCACACCAGCTAATAGACAAGTAGACCCTCCAAGGTATTTAGTAAGTTCTAATTTTTTTGGCACCATTTTTTTAGTTTTTTTCACAACATTGCCATATTAAGTTATTTCTTACATGCAGCATGGCCATACTTACACCCCAAAACACATTCTGTTATGCCTCCCGAGTCTGGGGATACCACATGTGTGAGACTTTTTCACAGCCTATATGCATAGATGGGCCCAAATCCAAGGAACACCTTTGAGCATTTACGCACGCATACGCAATTACGCATCTAATTTCTTGATTAGCTAACCAGGACAGTGAAAACACCCACAAAATTACCCCATTTTGGAAAGTGAACACTCCTAAGGTATTTTCTGAAAGACATAGTCTTTTGAAAATGTAATTTTGAATTTTTTTCACAAAGTTGGCAATTAATAGGATGTTTCTAACACGCATCATAGGCATACTTAGAATTACACCCCAAAACACATTCTGCTACTACTTGTATGGTCTACTTGTAATCACGTATGGTGATATTACATGTGTGAGACTTTTACACAGCCTATCCATAATGAGGGGCCCAAAATCCAAGGAAGCTCCTTCAGCCGTTTTAGGGGCATATATTTTTTGTAGGCCCTCGAGCACCCGGACAGTAGAAACACCAACAAAATTACCACATTTTAGAGAGTAAACACCCCAAGGTATTTTTAAAGGCGTTTTTGGAAAATGCGGAAAGAAAATGAAAATTATTTTTTTACACAGTGTTGGCAATTTAATAAAATCTTTCTCACATGCAGTATTGGTATAATTTACACCCTAAAACACTTTCTGCTAATCTGCATATGGGGATACCACATGTGCGACTTTTTCACTGCCTGGATTGATTATATGCTGGACATTGTATCGTGTATCACACAAATGAACCAATTGTGTCAAAACCCATGTACAATAAGGGTCACCTTTATTTAAGTGGTCATGGAATAAACAGTAGTGTAGTGTCGCCTATAGCAGTTCCAGTTCCTATAAGTCAAGCAAGCCTAGCCTACTGGCACATGACTGCCCCCAGAAATGCCATGTTCACTGGCCTGGTGTCTCGCAGGAACGTAGCAAGCAGGATGTGCGGATGGGTCAGTTCAGACCACAGGCAGAGACATAGTCAGGAAACAGGCAAATGATCGCTCCAAGCAGCAGGCATAAACTTTATCAGTATGCAGGCCAGAGTTGTCGCAGGCAGAGGCAACACTGCACTGGTGTGGCGGTGATCAGTGACACAAACTAGTGTGGCGATGGTTAGGGACACTATGACTTGTGTGGGGTTAATCAGGGACAATATGACTGATGCGACAGCAAATAGGGAAACAGAGTGGGTGGCGATGATTAGGGACACTGAGTGGGTGGCGGTGATTAGGGATGCTGTGAGTGGACTGCAAGTAATTAGGAACACTGTATGTAGACTGTGATGATTAGGGATGACTGGCAGCACTTGTCTGGTGACATTGTACTGCTGTGGCGGTGATCAGAGATAATTGTACTGACATTCAGTGATATCTGAGCAGCCAGACATTGTACATGATCACCGCCACAGCACTTGCTCTAGTGACACAATGCACAAGAAAAAAAATTACCTTGGGGGGGGGGGGGGGGGGGGGGGGATAGGGGTTTGATCAGGGATTTTTTTTTATTACACTGATTGCTTATACAGTAATCTAGGGCTATAACAACTAATAAATTCGACAACTAATTGATTATGAAAATAGTTGTCAACTATTTTCATAATCGATTAATCGGCCAGCCGATTAGTTGGCCTGCATACAGAATGCATTATCTGTTTACATATCAGGAAACACAGTGCAGTACACATACAGCTCAGTACACCATCCATACATGTCAGTAAGTGCCTGAGAACTTGTGAATGTGTGAGAAGCAATGCCTTATGGAACATGTAGTCCTGGGCAGGAAGTGAGTCTAAAGGCAGGAGATTATTTACCTTGCTATAGGGGCACTCTATTGTAAAATTTGCAGCTTGCTATTGGTGCACTCTGAAGGCCGGAGGTTCCAGAAGCATCGATGGGGGAACGCAGAAGAGAATAATTGGGGCTGCTCTGTGAAAAACCATTACACAGAGCAGGTAAGTATAGCACGTTTGTTGTTTAAAAAAAAAAAAAAATTACTTTAAAGACTGTGCAGGGAAGATCAGCATCTGAACCCAGAGAAGATGGAGGCTGTTAGACTGGAGGTAAATAGAAGGCGTTACAATTACATTTAAAGTAAACGTTTACATGGAGGCAAGCCACATTACGTGGGAGCAGGGCACATTTCAAGGAGACAGGGCATATTACATGAGGGCAGGGTACATGGGAACAGGGCACATTACAAGGAGGCAGGGCACATTACATGTGTCCCAGTGTGAAAGGGGTCTTAATAAAAAATGTGATCTGAGTCTGATATTTACCAGATTCAACCTCCAATAGTATATAGAGTACAGGGGGTCCCCGAGTTATGAACTCGTTAGGGACTGGCCGCCTGTACGGAAGTCGGAAATGTTCGTAAGTCGGCCGCGCATGCGCAGACCAACAAATACGGAGATTTCCGGACATTTCCGATGTTCCGTCTATTGCCGTTCTGCACATGCGCGGCAAATTACGGACATCTCCGGCATTTTCCAAAGCTCCATATGGCCGCGCATGCGCAGAACGGCCGAAAGACGCCGAAAAAGAGCGTTCGTAAGTAGGGGTTGTTTGTAGGTCGAGCGTTCGTAAGTCGGGGACCCCCTGTATATCTCTTCTGTCTGTTATTATTAGAGTGGATTAGAGATTTTGCTCCCTAACCATATAGTTGATTATTTATATTTACCACTGCATATAGATTTTTAACCACTTCGCGCCCGCACTATAGCCGAAAGACGGCTTCAGCGTGGACGCTCCCTGCCGGGAGGACGTCCTGGACATCCTCCTGTTTACTTCCTCCCCGCGTGCCCTCGAAAATCTGTGTTGGCCGTGTCCGTCGGACACGGCCAATCACAGATCACTGTAAACGGCCAATCACAGTGGCCGTTTACAGCGCGATCTTAGCAGCCAATGAGAGATGATCTCAAATGTAAACATCTCTCATTGCTGGCTTTCTCTCTCCTCACACAGAGACAGCGTGTGAGAAGAGAGCGATCTGTGGAGTCAGTGAGTGTTACCAATTGAATAAAAATTTTACAGTGCCATCAGTACACATACAGTACCATCTGCCAGTGCCACGTGTCATCACTGCCACGTATCAGTGCAATCTGTCAGTGCCACCTGTCATCGGTGCCACATGTCAGTGCCACGTATCAGTGCCATTTGTGATCAGCATGTCACAAAGATTATTTTTAGCCTAGGAGGCTTACGACTTTCTTGCGGCCGACGAGAGCAACGTGGAGCTCTCCGCTTCAGATTCCTCCTCCTATTCAGGTTCTGAGTCTGACATGGACTACGCGCCTGTCCTAAGTAGTGGTATAATGACAGCCTCAGAGGAGGAAGATGAGTCTGCCCGCCATCCACTGGTGAGGCAGTGCCATCCACCAGCACCGCAGTGCCATCCACCAACACTGCAGTACCTCGGCAAAGGCCAAGTTCCAGTGGGGTGTCACCTCAGCCCCAAAGGGTTAGGTCCCATGCTAGCCTTCCCTAATCGCCTCAAAACCCCTTGTGGCTTCCTCCTAATTCAGGAGAAGCTAACGTTCCCCCTTTCACTGCCCACCCAGGAGTCCAGGTGGACACAGAAAATTTTTCACTGATAGATTTCTTCAATTTCATTTTTACTGAGGACATGCTTGCATCGATTGTGGCCCAGTGCAACCTGTATGCACAACAATTTATAGCAAGTAACCCAACGTCCTCTTATGCCCATCCCTATGAGTGGAGAGCCCTAACAGTGTAGGAGTTTAGAATTTTTTTGGGCCTCACATTCTGCATGGGACTAAACAATAAAAATGAAATACGTGCATATTTGTCAACCCTCCCCATCTACCACATGCCCATCTTTTCCTCAGTAATGCCCAGGACCAGATATCTCATGATTTTGAGATTCCTACACTTTAATGATAATACCCAGTGCCCTCCCATAAAAATGACCCAAATTTTGATAAGCTTTATAAAATTTGGCCGCTAATAAATTATTTTTCTGAGATCTTCCCCCAGTTGTTTACCCCAGACCAACACATATGTGTTGATGAGTCCCTAATCAAATTTTCTGGCAGGCTGGGCTTAAAACAATTTATTCCCACCAAAAGGGCCCGCTATGGGGTGAAAATGTATAAATTGTGCGACCGAGCCACAGGGTATACATATTCCTTCATGGTATACGAAGGGAAGGACACCCAGCTACATCCCCCTAATTGCCCAGAATATATGAAAGTTGTTTGGGGACTCATAAACCCACTCCTGGAGAAAGGCTACCATCTCTATGTGGATAACTTTTACACAAGTTTGCCCCTGTTCCAAAACCTTCAGAGAAAGAACACTCCAGCATGCCGCACCATAAGGACGAACCGGAAGGGCTTTCCTCAAAGCCTCGTCAACAAGAAGCTGAGAAGAGGGGAGACGGCGAGCTTACGTAATGAGGAAATTCTGGCTGTGAAGTGGAGGGACAGAAGGGATGTGTATATGCTTTCTTCAATCCACAATAACACATTCATTGAGATCACCAGGAGGAATGGCCCAATACAAAAGCCACTATGTATCCACGAATACAACATGTTCATGGGGGGTGTCGACTTCAACGACCAGATGCTCGAACCCTACCTTGCCACAAGAAGAACATACCAGTGGTATAAAAAAAGTTTACATTTATTTCTTTAATTTGGCCACATACAACACCTATAAAATCTACCGCAACTCCACTGAAAGACCCAAACCCTTCCTTGCCTACTAGGAGGAAATCACCACTGCCCTTATATACCCGAACGGCCCACCAGAAAACATTCGATCCGATGTCATAAGCAGACTCTCTGAACGCCACTTTCCCGATAAAATCCCTCCCAGACCAACGGGCCAAAAATGTCAGAAAAAATGCCGGGTGTGCACCAAACGAGGATTGAGAAGAGACACCACTTATCATTGTGCCCATGTCCTTCCCAACCAGGCCTCTGCGTAGTTGACTGTTTTCGCCGTTACCATACTTGACTACATTATTAGTGAAGTATGGTAAACATAACCCTCACTTCCTGCCATTTACCTTCACACCCCTTATGCCTCTGCTTGCACTGTAACTGACCCTGGCTTGTTGTTCGACCACGCTGCTGCCTACTGATTCTGTTTATACCTCTGCCTGATCTGGAACTGACCCTGGACTGTTATTCGACCACGCTTCTGCCTACCGATTCTGTACATACCTCTGCCTGATCCCTGGACTGTTTGACCATGCCTCTTGTACTGATCTTGTACCCTGCCAGTGGACTAGTGGGATTCATAACACAGGGGTCTCACACATGTGAGGGGCTCCAGAATTTTTTTCTGGATGAAGAAAACTATTTCATTTGTTTTCTCATTCCTAGATTAGGGTCTGGAGACTCGGAGGCTTCAAAGAGATTTGGGTGGGAGAAGCCCATGGGTGTCCCCATTCTGTCCTGAACGAGGCCCTACTTCTGCCTGCTGCCTGTAGGACCTATGCCATTATGCCTCTGCCTGTCGCATGAACTGACCACACCACGTGGATGGACCATGTTCCTGCCTACTACCAGGACCAATATTTTGGCACTGCTTACAATCTCTGCCTGCACTGACCCTGGACTGTATATGGACAGTATCCCTGCCTTATGTCTGTATTGACTATGGACAGTAGTCCTGCCTGTTGCCTGGAAAATTGTGTTCGCTTTTGCTGACCAAGTCCCTGCCTGCTGCCTTGACCAGTGCTATCCTCCTGTGGACAACTGCGCTACTAAAACCACAGGTAATCTTTTGTTTACTCTTTGCTCAGCAGAATGTATTTTGGGGTGTAATTCTTGGTGTTCCTTGCATGTTGGGCCTCTGTATGTGGGCAGGCTATGTAAAAGTCTCACACATTTGGTATCGCCATACTCAGGAGTAGCAGAATGTATTTTGGGGTGTCATTTTTGCTATGTACATGCTATGTGTTGGAAATATCTTATAAATGAACAACTTAGCGTAAAAAAAATGCATTTTCATTTTTTTTCCACATTTTCCCAAAACTTCTGGAAAAAAATGAACCGTTCAAAAGACTCATTATGCCTCATAGATTATACGCTGGGGTGTTAGCTTTCCAAAATGGGGTCACTTTGTGGGCGTTTCCATTGTCCTGGTGCTCCAGGGCCTTCAAAAGTGTAATAGGTGGTTGAGAAATGAGATGTGTCATTTATGCTCCTAGAACGCCTGATGGTGCTATTTCAATATTGGGCCTCTGTATGTGGCCAGGCTGTGTAAGTCTCACACATGTGGTATCGTAATACTCAGTAGTAGCAGAATGTATTTTGGGGTGTCATTTGTGGTATACACATGCCATGTGAGAGAAATAACCTATTACAATGAAAATTTTGTGAAAAAAAATAAAAAAAAATCTTAATTTTGCAAAGACTTGTGGGAAAAAAATGACAACATCAAAAACCTCACCATGCCTCTTACTAAATACCTTGGAATGTCTACTTTCAAAAAAGGGGTCATTTGGGGGGTATTTGTACCTTCCTGGCTTGGCCACCAGTACATCAGGTGTGCTAAATTTTTTATGATTCGCATCACAGTTTGTAGACTCTATAACTTTCACAAAGACCAAATAATATCCACTAATGTGGGTTATTTTTTACCAAAGATATGTAGCTGTATAAATTGTGGCCAAAATTTATGAAGAAAAATTTATAATTTGCAAAATTGTATCACATAAACTAATAAAAATGCGTGTTTTTTTTCAAAATTTTCCGTCTTTTTTCATTTATAGCTCAAAAAATAAAAAACCCAGAGGTGATCAAATACCACCAAAAGTAAGGTCTATTTGTATGAAAAAAAGGACAAAAAATTAATTTGGGTACAGTGTTGCATGACTGAGTAATTGTCATTCAAATTTTGAGAGCACCGAAAGCGGCCGGCGACCAGCGCACGATGATATACGTCAGCAGAATGGCACGGACAGGCAGGAGGGCGTATATACAAGTCCCTCCTTAATGCCGTCCATGCCATCAGGAGCGGCGCGCTCCCGCCCGGGTCGGGACCCCCGTGAGTCCGGTCGCGGGTCCCGCAGACTCGATCGCCGCATGGACACCCGCGATCGTCTCACGGGAAGGCTGAACGGGGAGATGCCAAAATAAACAGCATCTCCCCTTTCTGCCTAGCAACTAGTGACGCCGATCTCTGCTCCCTGTGATTGGAGCAGAGATCAGCATTCACTAGCTGACAGCCACGCCCCCCCACAGTAAGAGAAACACCCCTAGGCATACTTAACCCCTACACTGCCACCCCCTGGTTAACACCTTCACTGCCAGTGTCATTTATACAGGAATCAATGCATTTAAATAGCATTGATTGCTGTATAAATGACAATGGTCCCAAAAATGTCCGATGTGTCCGCCATAATGTCGCAGTCACAATAAAAATCGATGATCGCCGCCATTACTAATAAAAAAAAATTATTAATAAAAATGCTATAAAACTATCCCCTATCTCGTAAACGCTATAACTTCTGCGCAAACCAATCAATAATTGATTATTGCGATTTTTTTTAACAAAAATATGTAGAATACGTATCGGCCTAAACTGAGGAAAAAAAATGTTTTATATATTTTTGGGGGGTATTTATTAGAGCAAAAAATAAAAAAAAGAATGCTTTTTTTTCAAAATAAAAACCGCAGGGGCGATCAAATACCACCAAAAGAAAGCTCTATTTGTGGGAAAAAAAGGACGTCAATTTTGTTTGGGAGCCACATCGCACGACCGCGCAATTGTTAGTTAAAGCGATGCAGTGCAGAATCGCAAAAAGGGGCCTGGTCATTTGGCTGCAAATTGGTCTGGTCTGAAAGTGGTTAAGTGCCCAGTAAGCAAGTGGTTAAGAATAAATTGCCTTTTTTTTGAAAATTTACATATTAAATTATACACCACACTTTTTTTAAGGTTATTATCCGATTAATCTAAACAATAATCGGCAACTAATCGATGATGAAAATAATCGTTAGTTGCAGCCCTACAGTAATCATCACTGTGATAAGCAATCGGTAACACTGATCAAATGTTTAATTCATAAAACCTTTGTTTGCTACTGTTATGCTTTGATCACAGCTATCCCATTGTACAGGGCCGCTGTGATTGGCCCTGGTACCATGTGATTAATCATGGAGATCGCACAGTAATAAGCAAAGCATTATGACTGTCAGCCTCGTTTACTACTGTAACTGTGATTGGTCACAGCGATTACATGGTACCAGGGCCACTCACAGTGGCCCAGTTTGGTGATCGATTAACTGGCTGGGCACAGCACTCACAGATGGTGCTACTGCTTGCCTTGGGGCATGTTCACACTTTTAGGAGGACTCACCATGTACTAGAGAGCATCTTCCTGGCTATTTATCTGCATGGCTGGGCAAAAAGTGGTTAAGATAACAGTTATATAATTTTTTGGGGGCAAACGAGGCTTTATTTTGGTGGTTGTGCAAACTATTTTATGTTCTGTTCAATCTAGACAAATATACATAGCAAAAAAAAAAACTGCTTTCTTCCACATTCATCAATGGACAAAGCTCTTCTGATTCTTAAACAGAGGGTTTATTGCACCACTTATAGGAGTAGGGAAATAGGTAGAAAAAGAACAGAGCACTGCCTATGGGCAGACCCATTTAGTATAAAAACCCCTCTCTGCAATAGGCAAGCCATCTTTTTTTCTGTATAGTGTTTCAGAAGTGAGGACCTAGCTTCCTGCTGAGACCTGTGGTTCCATAGCTTTTTCACTTTTTTTTCTGCAGAGATATTCTGTCAACAGCTCAGCTGTGCGATGGGCTGGATAATCTAGATTAGAGGTCGACCGATATATCGGCCGATATTTGCCGTTTTTTAATTAATCGGCATCGGCCGATTGTGCTGATAAAAAAGGCCGATTATAACTTCAGCCGTGACTTGCAAAAGACTTCTGTAAGGCCCCTTTCACACTGGGGCGGTTTTCAGGCGGTACGGCGCTAAAAATAGCGCCTGTATACCGCCTGAAAAAAACGGCCCCATTCACTCCAGTGTGAAAGCCGGCGGGCTTTCACACTGGAGCGGTGCGCTAGCAGGACCGCAACAAAAGTCCTGCTAGCAGCATCTTTGGAGCGGTGAAGGAGCGGTGTATTCACCGCTCCTATACCGCTCCTTCCCATTGGAATCAATGGGAAACCGCGGGGATACCGCCCGCAAACCGCCGCTGCAGCGGCGCTTTGCGGAGGTTTTTAACCCTTTTGCGGCCGCTAGCGGGGGTTAAAACCACCCCGCTAGCGGCCGCATACCGCGGGTAAAACGATGGTAAAGCAGCGCTAAATATAGCGCTGCTTTACCGTCGCCGCCCCGCACCGCCCCAGTGTGAAGCCAGTCTAATAGAAGTCAATGCAAGTTGCCTCAGTCTTCCCCTGGAGCAACTTATCTCTCTGGGCATTCTGCCAAAAAAAAGACCAAAGTGATACAATGTTTAATGTTTACACTTACAATGAATGAACTAAACTCCCTGTGGAGAAGTTCTCAGTTTAACCATTTAAAGACTAAATCTTTTCTGACACTTGTTGCTTACAAGTAAAAATCCTGTATTTTCTGCTGAAAAATCACTTAAAACCCCCAACAATTATATATATTTTTTTAGCAGAGACCCTAGGGAATAAAATAGCGGTTGTTGCAATATTTTATGTTACACGGTATTTGCACAGCGGTCTTTCAAACGCAATTTTTTTGGAGAAAAATACACTAATGATTTTAAAAAGAAAACTAAAACAGTAAAGTTAGCCGATTTTTTTTTTTTTTTTCGTCCAAAAGTTTTGATTACCTGTTTTTGTGTATTTAATATATATATATATTTTTTTTTTTATCTAAATCATACATACAAGTGAACTGATTGGAGGTTTGTTTTGTTTAATAAATGTTTAAATGTAGGAAATTTTCTGTATTACTTAAGGCTGCTTTCACACTGGAGCAGGCAGGCGTTGACGGTAAAACGCTGCTAGTTTTAGCGAAGCTTTACTGTCATTTTAGCGACGCTATTCGGCTGCTAGTGGGGCACTTATAACCCAGCTAGTGGCCGAGGAAGGGGTTAAATGCGCCCTTGAATCGCCGCTGCCAAATCGCATTGCAGGCGCTTCGGCAGTGGTGCCCATTCATTTCAATGGGCAGGAGTGGTGGGGGAGCAGTTAACACCGCTCCAAAGATGCTGCTTGCAGGACTTTTTTTTTTTTTTTAATGTCCTGCCAGCGCATCGCCTCAGTGTAAAAGCACTCAGGCTTCCACACAGACTGCAGGGGAGCCGTTTTGCAGGCAGTTTACAGGCACTATTTTTAGCCCAAAAGCGCCTGAAAAACGCTGCAGTGTGAAAGGTGGCAGATTTTATGAGATGAAGGGAAAAAATAAAAAAATATATAAAAATCGGCCTAACCTATCGGCCCAAAAAAAATCGGCATCCTATATCGGCCATCGGCCGCCGCGATTTCTAAATATCGGCATCGGCCAGAGAAAAACCCATATCGGTCGACCTCTAATCTAGATCCAGTGGTCATTCCAGTCTAGCCAATGAGCACATGCAGACCTTTAGCTACATACTGGGTCTTCTGCGACAGCCCCATTCTGGACCCGGGCAGCCAGCGAGTTAAACGTCTCACAGGGACACATAGGACTGGACTACGGCGTCTGCGTCAGTGCTAGTCCACACTACGGTGGAGAGGATATGTCTCGGGGGGCCTTACCTGCAAGCTCCGCTGGATTGGTAAGTAGATGCCCCCCCTTCACTTCCCAGACTTGGTGTGAGGCGCAGGTACTCCCTGCGCTAGTTGGTTCTTTGGGGTCCCCTCCTGGCCTTAGGTGTCCCGCCTATCCTCCTTGGCAGAGCTTTCCTTCTGCCTTCCAGTACCTGGAGTGGTGGCTGGGTGGCCTGGGGCTCTCGCCTTGGGCATATCTGGGCAGGAGGGGGGCTCGCTCTGCCACTTCTGTAGCTTGAAAAAAGCTCAGTACAGTGGTTTTTTGTTTTGTTTTGTTTTTTTACTGATCTAGAATACAGGCCATTGTTTACAATGTGCCTGTACACACAGGCATGCAAACAAGCGCTACGTATTTTTGAGTAAAAAAAAATAAATAGAAAAAGCGGTTATCCCGGACAGTATTTTGTGCTGGTGCATGCAAATACACGCATATGAGCATAAATATGAATGGATTTTCCCTAGAAATGTATTGTGCGCACAAAACCAACACCTGCAATTCTGTCCAAAAAAAGTTGATTTTTAAACATCAGTACCATGTGCAAAAGGCCTTGGGTGTATGGGAAACTGGCAGAATGCCTGAAGTACGTGTGTGATGCATCTTTAGTTGCTTCTCCGCTTCTTTCCAAGCTCTGTCTCGACCCGCTCCTTAAATGTTGGAAGATGAACACAATGCTGGGTCCAGCTTGCATCATGCAGTTAAATGAGGAGCGTTCACATGTACACAAGTCCCCGGAGACAGCTTCCCTTAATGCTTGATGACAATGCAAGTTCAAACTGAAGTGGAAATGCAGCTAGTATGATCCTGAGCACAGTGGCAACAGCAAAGCCCACAGTATGCAAGCAATATGTATGCAGCTTTATCAATGATTTCAGGATCTTACCACCCAGCGATCATGGCAAATTGTATCCATATATTCAGAACGGCAATACATAGTGCTATAGATATCTGTGGTCTAGCAAAGTACCTGTAGGATGTAAAAAAAAAAAAAAAAAAAAGCCAGCGGTTTCTTTCGGGCCAGTTCACCATCCTGGGTATCGCTTATGTAGCTTTTCCTGTACAATCACTGGTGACTCTGAGGTCTGAATGGTCCTATTATTTTGCCTTTTACTCTCACTTATACGGTTGCCATCACCGCTGGGACCTTTGTGTCTGAGCTGATGGCCTTGTCCTGTAAAGCAATGTTTCTCAAATCCAGTCCTCAAGTACCCACAACAGGTCATGTTTTCAGGCTCTCCATTATTTTACACAGGTAATTTGATCAGTTTTACTGCCTTAGTATTTACCACAGCCGTTTCATCTGAGGGAAATCCTGAAAACATGACCTGTTGAGGGTACTTGAGGACCAGGGCTTAGCCCTGGTCATACACAGGGCTAAAGGTAGTTTTGAGGCCTAGATTCTCCTTCATTCTTAAAGGGTCACTAAAGGAAAAAAAAATGTTTTTAAATAACAAACATGCTATACTTACCTCCACTGTGCAGCTCGTTTTGCACAGAGTGGCCCCGAACCTGGTCTTCTGGGGTCCCTCGGCAGCTGTCTCGGCTCCCTCCCGCAAGGACTCCACAACTTCATGCGAGCTCCCTCCCATGATGTGGAGTGCTTGCGGGTGCGCTCCCGTGATACAGTTGGCGGCTGTAGCCGCTCACTGTATCACTCGGCCCCGCCCCCGCGTCATTGGATGTGATTGACAGCAGCGCGAGCCAATGGCTGCGCTGCTTTCAATCCATCCACTCAACGGCCAGGGTGAACGGTGAAGAGGATGTCGGGGGCGAGCGCGGGACTTTCCAGGGGTCAGGTAAGTAAAACGAGGGGGCTGGGGGGGGGCGCTAATCGTTGGATGTTTTTTCACCTTAATGCATAGAAAAAAAACAGTACATTTTTCTTTCTCTGTCCAGCATGGATGTAGTTTATGCTGTTCGAGTTTACCTTTCAGCCATTGCTTCCATTTTATCAATACTTTTTTTTTGGTCATTCCCTTTGGTACCCGTAAAGGGGGACCAGCTTCTTGCTCCACTATTTCTCGGTGGCTGTGACAGATCATCATACAAGATTGTGGTGTCTATTTGCATCATCATCTTTCACAATATGCAAAAAAAATGGGCTAACTATACGGTTTAGTTTTTTTTTTTTTTAAATTGCATTTGAAAGACTGCTGCGCAAATACCATGTGACAGAAAATATTGCAACAACCATGTTATTCTCTAGGGTCTTTGCTAAAAAGCTATATATAATGTTCTAAGTAATTTTCTAGCAAAAAATACTTATATTAACTTGTAAACAACAAAAATAGGCTTGCTCTTTAAGTGGTTAAAGTCACTGACTTTAACCACTTGCCGACCAGCCTGCACAGTTGTACTGCGGCAACGTGGCTCGGCTGCGTGAATCGCCATTACGTTACGTCGCTCCCTCTGGTGGCCACCGGGCTCCCGCGATCACTCGAAACGCGGCAAGAACCGGGATCTCTGTGTGTAAACCTAGAGATCCCGGTTTTCTGAGGGGAAAAGTGACAGATAGTCTGTTCATACAAAGTATGAACAGCGATCTGTCATCTCCCCTATCAGTCCCATCCCCCATCAGTTAGAAACACACACTAGGGAACACAGTTAACCCCTTGAGCGCCCCCTAGTGTTAACCCCTTTCCTGCCAGTGACATTTTTACAGTAATCAATGCATTTTTATAGCACTGATCGCTGTATTAATGACAATGGTCCCAAAAATGTGTCAAAATTGTTCGATGTGTCTGCCATAATGTCGCAGTCACGATAAAAATCGCAGATCGCCGCCATTACTAGTAAAAAGAAAATCAAAATAATAAAAATGCTATAAATCTATCTCCTATTTTGTACATGCTATAACTTTTGCGTAAACCAATCAATATACGCTTATTGCGTTTTCTACATATTTTTGGTAAAAAAAAAAAAGACATATCTGCCTAAACTGAGTAAAAAAAATAGTTTTTTTTTTATATATTTTGGGGGGTATTATAGCAAAAGGTAAAAAAATATATTTTTTTTCAAAATTGATGCTCTTTTTTTGTTTATAGCGCAAAAAATAAAAAACGCAGAGGTGATCAAATACCACCAAAAGAAAGCTCTATTTGTGGGGAAAAAAAGGACGTCAATTTTGTTTGGGTACAACATCGCACGACCGCGCAATTGTCAGTTAAAGCGACGCAGTGCTGAATCGCAAAAAGTTCTCTGGTCAGGAAGGGGCTAAAAATCACATTAATTTGCAGCAGACATTTTTGTTTACCATATAGCTAGAACTTTTATTTTGTACTCTTCTAGTGCATTTCTGTCTCGGAGCAATAAAAGTGGCATTTATGCATCAATGATAAGTGATCATGTGTCTGCAAAGCCAATAATTACACATTTTATAGAGCAGGCAGACTAAAGGTCAGTTATTGCTCAGCACTGTCAGAAAAACAGGATATGTGAAAACTTTTTGCTACAGATCACAGTATTATCAGTGGGTAAATAGTCTCCAAGGCTTTTCCCAATTGGTTGCTTGCGCACTGTGCTTTGGTAGAGCAGGTCAGCTGGTTCATTCTGTGGACTTTGAGATCTCTACTTTCCAAGAAAAGTAGAACTTGATAAAAGTTAAGTCTCAAGGTTATCCCAGCAGTTTTCAAATTTAGTTATGACTAGTATGGACAAAATGTGTATGGGTTTGGCCTGACCCTCTGTTTGGTGATTGGCTTTATTTTAAAGTGACCCTGTCATTTATTGGAGCTAACACTGGTCTTTTGGTAAAACAGAGCTTGATTGCATACAATGTGTTCACCCTGCAGAGTCTGGCTGCATCTGAAAAAAGGGCTGTTTGGCTGTGATAACTGTTTATTTGCTAATGTTACTCCATTAATATAATAATGTCAACTCTACACCAAGTTTTAATGCCCCGTCCCGGGCTGGTGGTCTGCAGGTCTTGGGCTGGTAGCAGTATAGGAAATGATGTATGCACATGTAGCCTTTTAAGGTATGATTATACAAGCGCTCCTCTGTCTCAGGTGTACAGAGCACACCATTTTTTTGTTAAGGCAAAGCGTAATGCAGGACTTTCATTGGGGGTCTCCTCCTAAGAATACTGGGTAGCCTTGGCTGCAGTATTTCACTTGTTGGACAGCATACAAGGCACAAAGAGGGAGTGAAATTAGAATTGATCTACCTAGAAAAGGTTTTCCTAATAGGCAAAAAAGTTTTAAAAGTATTACCCAATACTTTTCCCAAACTTTAGTGCATGGCAGAGATATGCAGCAGGCTCTATTAAGTATTGCAAAGCAGGTTATATTTAGGATCTTCAACCCTGCCATACAGATAGGAAAAGATCAGGAAGAAAGTTTTACCTTCTCAACTTCTTCTTTGTATATATGCTAGGGGTGTGGCATAGCTAGGGGTTTGGATAGGTATGACCTGTAAGTCTGCAGTTTTTAAATGAGCCAGCTATAGCACTCCAGTGCTTGGGCCTGCTGATAGCTCACTCAGACACAGAAGCCTGCTTTAGTGGATGATCCTTTTTCCCTCTACCAGTGATTTTTCAGGGAGCCTTAGGGCTGCTGGCGAGTTATAGTATTAGTATGTTGTGCTATTTTATGGTTCTTAGTGGCTAACCTACCATGTAACCTGTGGTTACACTATTGGGTTGCTTAAAGTTACAGCTTAAGAATGCCCTGTGTATTATATACTTGGGTGAGGAATTCTATTTCTTTTCCTATGTATTTATTGTAGCTAATATTTACTTCTAAAATAGCTTAAAAAAAAGAAAGAAGAGCAGAAACATTTTTCAATAAAGTCTTTAATGTGCAAGAATATAAATGATCTTAGTTGTTTAATGGATTAGTATACCATCCTCTGCACAATTAACTTAGTTAGCAAGGTCTTAACTCATTTCAATTTACAAAACTACAAGAACATATTTACTGATTTACAATCATTAAATTAGCTATAATGTTCATTTACTATTCCAAATAAGACGACTAGATAATTACCAGAGCCATATTTTTCAATATATTAGTCATTCCCCCAAAAAAACAATATTAATTACAGCCTTCATTTTCTTTAATTTATAAAACAATTACTTTTTATATATATAAAAAAATTTCCCCTTCATTGTGAAACAAAACATATTTTTTCATACACTTGCATATGAGCAACAAAAACTGTTTGGCAACACAGGAATATTTTGTAATGCCTTAAATTAAATGTATAAAATCAAGTTTTATTTTTTTTTGTTTGTTTTTTTTTTCTTGTTAAACTTTTTAGCAAATATACATCTGCTTTCTCCATCCTGCACAAAACAAGCACATGAAGTTACACAGGACCAAACCCTTTACACTCAGTGTTGCAGCATAGTTCAATCCAACACACAAAACTGCAGCAATCACTCAGGAATCACACTCAAGATAGGGAAAAAATTACAAATTCAAGGTTCATTCTAGATTGGTTTGTGAAGGGGTGGACTGATTTTCAAATGCGTCTTTTATCAGTGGGTACTTCTGGATATTTTGAGTGATTTTTTTTGAATTGTGCATTTAAATGGGCTTGCTGCAAAATTAACGAAGGTTCCCCTGTAAAAAAGAGACCTTACTTGCCTGCTGTGAAACCCTAGCTGCTGATCTTCATTCTCAATTGCTACGGTGCAAACATCTGAAACACTGATGGGAAAGTGTCATATATGATAAAACAACCACTTTCTGGACTCCTGCGGTTCCTTCCACCAGCCATGTCATTCATTGTAGAACACAGTAATGATGTTGGGGGCTGCTGGAAGGAAGCACATGGGTTCAGTGTGAGGCACGAGGAAGCTTCTACTCCCAAAAGTGTGTCGGATGAGGAGGATTCTCCAGGAACTGTAGCTTTTGAATAGAGTGACGATGGAAAGCAGGACGGGTAATTAGAATATTACTTCTTTACCAGGGACCTTCTGTTCTGCTTTATAATTCTATAACAGGTTTGCTTTAAAGCGGAAGTAAACCCATCGATTTAACAGTCTAAAAAAAAAAGGCATGCCGTGAATGCTAACTGCACATTGGTTGTGCTCTCAACCAAACAGTCAAACCATCCAATGGCTGGTGTCATAACGGATCACATGTGCAGCACTGTGGCAGTTGAAGATTAAACAGAGGCAAAGATGGCAGCTTCCTTGGCTGAAAACGATAGGGGGGTTTACTTCCACTTTAATAGTATAAGTGATTTTAATGGACGGCCTTAGGATGCTAAAGTTAAAGTAAGGTTAGAGAAATGGGAACTGGTTCTGGGGCTGTTATCACCACTGAGAGATCCACTCATAAGCCAAAATGAATGTAAATTTATTTTTGCAAGGAGGTTGGGGATGTCCAGTAGAAATTTACATCTCAAGGTTCTCGGGTCCCTTTGTTTCTTGCAGCCATTACAAGTAGGGTCCAGTTCTCACTGACAGATTTTCCTCATGGACCGTATGTGACAAAATCATGCAGAAAGAATGAAACTCCATGGTCGCAAGACACAGAACTGAAATAGGGAGCATTGTGTAATATTTCAGTTAAGGTAGGCTGACTTATTAGGCAAAAAGCAATGTGCAGTTGATCATAAGTACTTTCATCGATGAGTTGATCCCACCTGAACAAATCTGTAAACAACTGTTATAGTCTAATGCTGGCCACACACTAAGGTCAGTGTCCCACCTCTGATTTTGTAGCAACTATAGATTTATTAGTTTGTCTGTGTCCTAGAAAGTCTAAGCAAGTGGTAGCCACAGACTCACCAGTTACTCATATTATCCAATGCAGCTCCTGATGACAATGGAACACCAGCAGGTTGTAGCTACATATAACCATGTTGTGGTCAGGTTTCCTGCTACAACCTTCCAGACATGATCCCTTTGTCAAAACTTTTACTAACTTCAATTCTTTGTCCATTTTGGCTACTTGTAGTTGTTATGGATTGCTAGAGTAGGCCTTCACACTACATAGCTCGTGTTGACTTGACAGATGGTGACCCTATCTCACATGTACATTGCTGCAAGCATTCTCTGCTCATGGAAAATACAACTCAAACATTAAATTAACTATAAAGGCCTATGGATACCGTTCAAGGCCTTTTCAATGGCTGAAAAGCAGATTAAGAATCAGCTGAGTGCAGCTAAATCAACATTGATTTGAGAATGAAACGGATTGTTTTGTAACAAATGGTACGCTGTGCTTTATAAACCTGAAGGAAGTGAAAGTTTGGAGATTGGTTGCTATCGAACCAATCACGTTTTGTTTTTGTTCCCTAACCCACACTAGAAAATGTCAGCTAAGGTTGGCAAGGTGACCTCTAAATCCCTTCATTTTTATATATATTTTTAGTGGTAATGTACCTTTAACCTCCCGACGGTAGCATTGCTGTGCCTCAAACTAAGATTTGCTTTGGTCATGAATGTTTTTTTTTTTTGCTTTCTACTTGACATTCATTATTATGAAGCAAGAAGTGAATATTACATAAATGTGACAGCTTTCAGACAAAACTTTACACTAACTTGTATAGAAGATCTTTGGGAAGTAATATAATTTATTCTGGTCTTTGCTGAGAGGGTGTTGTTGTTCCACTAAGCTCAGGTGGCATGGCTGCCAGAAAACCACCAAATGCTATATAGATGCTCATATCATCATATCTTTTCATAGCTGTTACTGTGCAAGTCTGGATCTCCTTCGGCTCTCACTGGTCAATACAAACAAATTAACTAAAAGCAGAATACCACAGAGAGGCCACTCTTTAAATGTAAGCAGGTTCCCAAAGCAGCTTGAGCATTTTTATTAATTTTTTCCTTAATAACTGAATTGGATTCACCACCATCAGATTAAGATGTGGGTTAGTGGATCATCTCCAGAAAAAGGTTGCTGCAAGCATTCTCTGCTCAAGTGCCGGTTCTGTCACAAAGCACGTGTATCCTGTGTAAACCTTAGAATTATATTACCTTAACCACTACTCAGACCTTCAACAGCACTTTTTAAAATGGTCTACCACAATTCCAGAAGGCCTATTAAATCAACCTCAAATCTGTCATGTTTGGAATGTCCTGTGTAACATGGGATATGTAACGGATTTGGCGGTCTCCTTGTGACCAGCAGCTACAAAACAAAATAAATCGGCCAACAGCTAGAAAAAAAAAAAAAATGTGCTTGACAAGGACACAGGCTATGCATTAGAAGTGAAAGAAGGATACAATTCCACCTGTTAAGGCTAAGGGATTTGTTATCAGAATCTATGGCTGGGCAGCTTGGTCTGCATGGAATACTGCATTAGAGCTTACCCAATTAGCAAAATGTCATACATTACAAGCTAAAAGTTAGGCACATTACATTATGGATCTTAAGAAAGCCATTCAAATGTGCAATTTTTTTTTTAACCTCCCAACAAATTGTTTTGGTTTTTATTGCCTTTACCATAACCAGACATTCTAGAATTTATCTTTAAGTGCAATATTGCTGTGTTAGCTTTTTTTTTTTTTTTAAATCCAAATATTTATCTACCCTTATAACTCCAGTGCAATTAATATCTTAGGTTTCCACTCAATGAAAAACATGTATGTAACCAGTAGAAACACAGCTTTCCTTAATACTCCAATTTTATAAGTGCCACATAAAGTGATTTGGGGAGGAGAAAGTAATCAGTTCACACCAGGTCCTTTCCTTGGTCTCCTCTCCTCTTGGTTTGCAGCACATGGCATCTAATGCACTAATGGAAGCGGCTTGCTTACATGATTGCCTGAAATAAAGAGTTCTTCCACGCAGGTGCCCTCAGATGGAGTTGTCATACATTGTAGACCCTTCAAAGAGGCAGGCACAAAAAGTGAATCCCTTGTGTAACTCAGCCGGAGAACTGTCTCTTGGTCTAAAAGAGCAGCTAATACCCAGAGGGAGAAATCTCCCCCTCAGCAGCTAATCCTGTAGTGCTGCTCAGTACTAAGAACCTGGTGTCAGTTTTCCAGCCTCGCATGCATATACTGTAGTTAAGGATACAAGTTCGGATCAATCATATGGTTTATTTTTCATAGATGGTAAGGTCCTTCATACTGTTTCCTCCGTTGACAGCAACAATGGGTTAATGTATTCAAATCCTTCAAATTCTGATTGGTCTATTCGTTTTATTACATCTCTGTAGAAAGAAAATGGACAGGTGGAAATTAGTTATGTGATATGCATCATACAGCTAAAAGTACATCCTAATCACTACATTGTATATACCAGCTTTTTTTCAACCAGGGTGCCTTCTGGGATCTTCAGGGGTGCCTTGGCAAAATGCAAAAAAAAAAAAAAAAATAGCCTCAAATTGCCAGCAAGCTGGTGGGTGGATCTCATCTCATTTGTGCAGCATTACAACTTTGGGCACCATGCGAGCCAGCTGCTGAAATTCTAATAAAGGATGATGCCTTAAATTGTTAAGGAAGACATTGAGCACCTGGGAATGTACTTTTTTTGTTTTGCCCTTCGCCCTCTGCACTGGGGTCACATTAGCAGACAAACTGAGGGAAAGGAGAAACACTGGAATACTAGTCGGTACCAGTGTGCAAAGGTGTATACCCTAAATCAGAGGTCTCAAACTGGTGGCCCTCCAGCTGTTGCAAAACTACAAGTCCCATGAGGCATTGAAAGGCTGACAGTTACAAGCATGACTTCCACAGGCAGAGGCATGATGGGAGTTGTAGTTTTGCAACAGCTGGAGGGCCACCAGTTTGAGACCCCTGCCCTAAATCATCTCAAATGTTGGGTGTTCTATGTGTGACGATGTCGGTGCAGTATGTAAAATCATTAATTTCTTTTACATTTTAGACTAGGGTGTCTCGAGATTGTGCATAATTTTAAAGGGTGCCTTGACTGAAAAAAAAAAAGGTTGCGAAACCCTGGTTTACACTTTATAAAGGGCAAATAACACAAAGATATAATATGGACAACCGAGGACAGTAGACAGATCGGGCTGGTTCTAGTTACAGCTAGCTAACATTTCTATTCAAAGTAGAGCTTTGCCCTGGAAAAAAAAAATGCTGTCAGCAGGCCTTTTCTTGCAAAAGAGACATTAAACTGTATGTTGCTTCTGAGATGCATGCTTTTTACCTAACTGCCATGTCTCTTCTGAATGTACACTGAACTGCGCATGTGCAACCTAGTGTAAATTCTCAGCGTGCCATGGTACTAGGGATGAATTAACTCACTGGGATGACTAATGAAGATGGCCGAAGACCATGAATCTGGAAGAAAACTAAGAGGCATCAGTGACTTTCGTTTTGTTTTTTTTAGCATTTATGTACATATTTTTCATGGTCAAGACTGTTAATTAAATTTTTATCTTTGGTTAAGTAAGTATGAATTACAGCAGGTGTAGGCAACCTGGGGCCCTCCAGCTGTTGTGGAACTACATTTCCCATGAGGCATTGAAAGGCTGGCAGTTACACTTACTCCCAGAGGCATGATGGGACTTGTAGGTCTGCAACAGCTGGAGGGCCCCAGGTTGCCTACCCCTGAATTACAGCATATTAATATTATGCAGGCTTCTATCCAACTACTAGGTGGATTCGTGTTTGCTTCATGTGAAGCTGTGCTGTAAAAAGTCCATTGTTTTCAAAACCTTAAAAGTGGTTCTTCGCTCTGTTTGAAAGAAAAAAAATCAGCAGCTACAGATACTGTAGCTGCTGACTTTTAGTAAAATTACACTTACCTGGCCAGAGGTCCAAACTGGTTCTTCACTGGTCTTTGGGTCAGCATGCTTAGCGTGGGCAGCCGGCTGCCCTTTGTGAATGGTCCCGCAGCCTTCTGGGACATGTGATGGGTCCCAGCGGTTGCACAACACACGTGACACATTGCCACGAATGTCAGAAAGAAAACAATAATTCTAGCACAAGAACTCTAAATTGATTAGCTGTAAAAGCTTTTAAAAGTGTCACCATTTTGGGTATCAAATATTTTTACAATCTCACAGGCTCACGCAATTTTAAGACTTGCCACGTTTGGTATCTATTTACTCAGCGTAATCCCATCTTATATTTTACCAAAAAATGGGTAGTATATTGTGGATTTTATTTTTTGACTTTCAGCTTGAGACTTGAAGAAATCTTTAACCACTTCAGCTCTGAAAGATTTAACCCCCCCCCCCCCGAAAGTGAAAAAAGTTTTTAACCGCTTAACAACCGGCCCATAGCCGAAAAACGGCTACAGGGCGGTTACTTAACTCTGAGAGGGCTTCCTATAACATCCTCTCAGAATTCCCCTCTTGCGCGCACTCGAGAACATCCGTGATCGGCGGATCGCGGTAAACTGACGCTCATTGCGGCAGTTTACCACGTGATCGCTCCGTCAAATGACGGAGTGATCACATGTAAGCAAACTGGCGTCAAAATTTTAAAGCGTCGCCTATGGGGATTTTTAAGTAGCGAAGTTTGGCGCCATTCCACGAGTGTGCACAATTTTGAAGTGTGACATGTTCGGTATCTATTTACTCAGCGTAACTTCATCTTTCACATTATGCAAAAACATTGGGCTAAATTTACAGTTTTGTTTTTTGTAAAGCACAAAACATTTTTTTTCCCAAAAAAAACGCGTTCTAAAATTGCTGCGCAAGTACCGTGCTAGATAAAAAGTTGCAACGACCGCCATTGTATTCTCTAGGGTCTTTGCTAAAAAACATATATCGTGTTTTGGGGTTCTATGTAATTTTCTAGCGAATAAATTATGGTTTTTACATGTAGGAGAGAAATGTCAGAATTGTCCTGGGTGCTCCAGAACACCTGATGGCACTCCCTGCATGTTGGGCCTCTGTATGTGGCCACGCTGTGTAAAAGTCTCACACATGTGGTATCGCCATACTCGGGAGTAATAGCAGAATGGCAAGCCCTGCTATATGCAGGGCAAACATGGGAGAGCATGAGGGGAACACTGTGCTGTAATCCACAGGTTGCTATTGGAGGATACAACAGGCTAGCAACAGCGCCTGGTTGGTGGACAGCGGCGGGCGCGCTAAAAGCCCGCGAATTTCGGGACATTTAAGGAAGGAACAGTCCGGCCGTACCTTATCCTGGAAGCGAGACCGGGACCCCTGCGGAACGACATGATGGAGCAAGAGACATCAAGGGAGCGCGAATCGCTGCTACGCCGCCTTATCGAGAAAGCAGAAGGCTTAGGAGGAGAGGATTGGCTGCTGAAATGCCTGGAGGCCGGCCCGACCATTACCACGCCTGATCCACCCCCTGAAGTGGCTAGCATCATCCCAGAGGCAAAGATGGAGGAGCCCACAGCCGCCATGCGCAGTCCGCGCCAACCCAGAGGAAAGAAGAAGGCTAAATCCTCTGCTTCCCCTGTCCCTCGGAAGAAGGAGAGAGCCAGCAGCATCCATCCCACTGAGGACATCTCAAATCAGGAGAAGTGCGGTCTGTCTGCAGCTTCCAGCAGCCTGAAGGAGGGGAGTTCGCCTAGTGGTGAGACTTGCTATAGCATCCCTGTTGATAATCTGCATTTATTAATGTCATCATTGTCAAAGCCTTGTGAATGAACTTAAAGGGGTACACACGGGTGGTACTGGTGTAAAAAAATGTACATACTAGTAATTTACAGGGTTTGCACACAACTGGTGCTGGTATGGATATTGATACAGGTGCACATATGTCTGGTACTTTCCCCTTTTCTGAGAGTGACAATGAGTTTAAAGGGGCACAGCGGTCTGGTGCTATTTTGCAGAATGCCACGTTTGGTGGTTTTAAAAATAGTAATGACGCACAGTATCATGGTGCTTTTCAGGACAAAAATGATAACGGTGTTTCCAAAAGGGCACACTTATGTGGTGCTTTACAGCCAGCCAGTGATGGCGTGCATGTGGATGTGGTCAGCCCAGTATGGCGGCAATTGTCAGCCGCACAACAAGAGGCTGCAAAGGTGGCAGCTAGTGGTGGGGTGCTGCCTCATACAGGCAGGCACATGCATCAGTCGGTGGTCTCTCCGCGGGCAGCAGAGTCATCTTTTAGGTTACCTATGCCTTGCGACATTTCACCGCTGGGTTTTCATTTGTCAGATGCGATAAAAGAGAGGATTTGGAAAGGGGATTTTATTGATTTAATGTCATTATTGCCTGCTTCCAAAGAATTTTTTGCTAAAATGGATAAGCGTTCTGAAGAAAGATCCGATGAGCGCAAAAAATCTGTTCCAAAAACTTTTCAAAATTGGTTGCAGGCCTTTTGCATTTACGCGGCCGTGCTGGGGGAACGTTCTCCTGAAAAGTGTTCAGGGCTTTTTCAGCATGTAGATATAATCGCTGAAGCTTTCCGCCATTTTGGGGGCATAGCGTGGTTCACATATGACGAGAACTTTAGGCAAAAATTAGCCGTCCACCCAGCATTAAAGTGGGGTTGCAAAGATGTGGGTCTGTGGCTAAACCTAATGCTACCACAGAAACCGCAGTTTGCACCAAGGGCCTTGCCCCCGCAGAATACTTTTCGCAAAGAATGCTGTTTTGCCTTCAATGAAGGGCAATGTAAATTTTTTGCAAATTGCAGGTTTAGGCACGAGTGCTCTTTCTGCAATGGTGCACATCCAGCAAATAGATGTTTTCGTAGGTCAGCAGCATCTACCTCAGCAGCAGTTTCTAGGGATTCAGGAGAAAAGGGCCAAGACGCCAGTGGAGCTAGCAAACATGCGCCCCTGGCTAGAACGATACCCAGACCGCATGATGGCCAGGCTGCTAACTGAAGGTTTTTCTGAAGGTTTTATGGTCCCTTCCTTTTCAGGTTCTGGGTGCATCCTGGTGAGGAATCTACGCTCTGCCAGGCTGCACCCTGACATTGTGCGAGAGAAAATTGATAAAGAAATCGCTGAAGGCAGGGTAGCAGGCCCTTTTGAACTACCGCCTTTTAAGAACCTTCGCCTCTCCCCCTTGGGTATTGTTCCCAAGAGGGAGCAGGGGAGTTTCCGCCTCATACACCATTTATCTTACCCAACGGATGGTTCACTGAATGATGAAGTAGCAGGGGTTCTGGCCCCTGTGTCTTATGCATCATTTGATGAGGCACTGTTGCTGTTGCGTAAGTTTGGGCAGGGGGCTTTATTGGCAAAAGCGGATATCAAGTCCGCTTTCCGGTTGCTCCCCGTTAATCCACAGGGTTTTAATTCCCTGGGTTTTCATTTTCAGGACCAGTTTTATTTTGATAAGTGCATGCCTATGGGTTTTTCTTTGTCATGTTTTTATTTTGAAGCTTTTTCTACTTTCTTACATTGGGTAGTAGCGCAGTCCATACCGGACGGGGGCCTGTTGCACTATCTGGATGATTTTTTGTTCGTAGGTCCAGGAGGCTCACAGTTATGTGCCAGGTCACTAAATACCTTTTTTCTGGCATGCGATTCTTTTGGTATTCCCATCGCTCATGAGAAAACGGTGCTCCCATCTTCTACAATTGATTTCTTGGGCATCACGATTGACTCAGAGCGAATGGAGTTTAGACTACCAGAAGGGAAGTTGAGCCGCATGAGGTTATTGATCTCTATCTTTTTATCTAAACGTAAAGTATTGTTGAAAGAAGCTCAATCCCTATTGGGGCTTTTTGCTTTTGCAGCCAGGGTGATTCCAATTGCCAGGATTTTTTCAAGACGTTTTGCCTTGGCCACTAGTAAATTAAAGTCTCCTTATTCGCATGTTCACTTGTCATCGAATATAAAGGAGGACCTAAGGGTTTGGGATTCCTTTCTATCCGATTTCAATGGTGCCACAGTGTGGCAAAAATCGCTTACGGACGATTTTCAATTGAACTTCTTTACAGATGCGGCTGGGTCGTCAGGTTTTGGGGCCTTTTTGAACGGCAGTTGGTGTGCTTCAAAGTGGCACTCCAGCTGGCGTCAGGAGGAAGTGCTGAGGAATATAGTCCTGCTGGAGCTATTTCCAGTAGTAGTCTCCATTGTAGTGTGGAAAGAATTTTTCCAGAACCGAAGGGTGCTAGTGCATACGGATAGCAAAGGCGTTCTGTTTGCTATAAATATGCTATCATCTAAGTCAGAAATGGTGGTCAAACTTCTGCGTTTTGTGGTTTTACATTGTTTTCGTTTTAATATCTGGCTGAAGGCAAGTTACTTACCTGGCCTAGATAATGATATAGCTGACGCCTTATCTCGTTCTCAGTTCCAGCGTTTTCGGGAATTGGCACCTGCGGTGGATCCGGCGGGCACCCCATGCCCAGATTTCCGCTGGGGCTTGATATGGGACTGATGTCTGGTCATCTTCGAAATTCACTGGCACCGAAAACTTGGCAGGAGTATGGTTTGGCGTGGTCCAGATGGTGCTCTTTCTGCTCCCGGCAAGGTGTCGAGGTACTGGAGGTGAATGGTATTGTCGCATTAGCCTTCATGTCTTCCATGATAGAGGCCGGCATGAGTCCTGGCTCGGTCAGCAAGATAGTAGCTGGAGTTTCCTTCTTTTTAAAATTTTCTGACAGGCCAGCACTTACTTCATTTTTTCAGGTTAAACAGATTCTTAAAGGATTCCGTAAATCAGCCCCTTCAAGGGACAGTCGCCGGCCTATTTCAGTAGATTTATTGCTTAGACTATTATCCGTTCTTGAGGTGGTTTGTACTTCCGATTTCGAAGTGTGGCTTTTTAGGGCAGCATTTTCTGTCACTTTCTTTGGTGCTTTAAGGATCGGTGAGTGTACGGCGCGTAATAGGTCGTCACCTTCTTTTCTATTATTAGAGCATATAGTCTTGGGTGCCGACAGCCTTCGGGTATTTATATGCAGATCAAAGACTTTTGGTCTGGGTAACGGCCTATGGGTACCACTAGAGAGATCACCGGATCAGAGAATTTGTCCAGTTACGCTCGTATCAAAATTCTTGAGGGTACGCCCCTCATATGAAGGTTCCTTTTTTTATCCACCAGGACCTGTCCCCATTAACCAGATTTCAGTTCTCAGCTGTCCTCGCTTCCTGCCTTAGGAAGCTCAACCTTACAGGGTTTAAATTTTCATCCCATTCATTTAGGGTTGGGGCCGCCACAGCGGCCAATCTGTTGGGTTTCCCCCCAGAAAGTCAGAAGAAGGTGGGTAGATGGTCTAGTGATAGGTATAAAATTTATGTTCGCCCGGAATTATTAATGGTATGATTTTATTTCAGATCCAGCTACAGAGGCAATTTGGATCGTAGGCCACTCCTACATTTTCTGGGCTGGTAAGCAGGCTTCCTCCAGTAATTTAGGATTGGATGATAAATTTACAGTTTTTTGGTCAGGCATTCGGGGTCTAAGATGGCGCAATCTTAGAGCACATCTGATCTATTTAGCTTCTATCTGGCCGCCTCCTAAAATTCTGGTGATTCATTTAGGGGCGAACGATGTGGGCAAGGTCAGAACCTGGGAACTACTGTGCGAAATCAAAAAGGATATACACGACTTTAAGCTTCTGTTCCCAGGTGCTACCTTGGCTTTTTCAGAGATGATCCCACGGCTCCTGTGGTCTCCGTGTGGTAACCTATTCTACATGGATAAAATTAGGAGACGGCTGAATAGAACCATAACTAATTTAATAATTTCTTTAGGCGGTGTGTCATTCCGCCATTTTGAGCTCGAAGGGTTTTTCCCGGGGCTTTTTAGGCAGGACCAGGTCCATTTATCTTCGATAGGTCTGGATATTTTTAACATGGGCCTGCAGGCCTTGATTGAGAGTGCCATGGTGGTGGGGGACCTCAACCAGGAGCGTCGCCCCCGTTTTCGGTCAGTGGGGAGTAGTCGTCCAGCTTTGGCTGGATGGACAGCGTGTAAGTAAAAAATTTTAATTTATTGAGTTATAGCCGAGTTGGCTAAAATGAGATTTAATTTAAAGGTTACCCCTTGACCGACACCAGGGCCATAAAAAATCCATCAATAAAGTTATGGTTATAAAGTATTTGAGTTGTACTTGTTTTTTTATATATGGTTAATGACTCCGGAATGTTAGCCCATGGCAAGCCCTGCTATATGCAGGGCAAACATGGGAGAGCATGAGGGGAACACTGTGCTGTAATCCACAGGTTGCTATTGGAGGATACAACAGGCTAGCAACAGCGCCTGGTTGGTGGACAGCGGCGGGCGCGCTAAAAGCCCGCGAATTTCGGGACATTTAAGGAAGGAACAGTCCGGCCGTACCTTATCCTGGAAGCGAGACCGGGACCCCCACCCACCCTCCCTTTATTTATTTTTATTTTCAAGTCATGGTGTTGGTTAGTGGGGGAGTAGTCGTCCAGCTTTGGCTGGATGGACAGTGTGTAAGTAAAAAATTTTAATTTATTGAGTTATAGCCGAGTTGGCTAAAATGAGATTTAATTTAAAGGTTACCCCTTGACCGACACCAGGGCCATAAAAAATCCATCAATAAAGTTATGGTTATAAAGTATTTGAGTTGTACTTGGTTTTTTATATATGCTTAATGACCCCGGAATGTTAGCCCATGTGTTTTGGGGTGTAATTTGTGGTATGCATATACTGTGTGTGAGAAATAACCTGCTAATATGACAATTTTGTGAAAAAAAAAAAACCTTGATTTTGAAAAGAATTGTGGGAAAAAATGACAACTTCAAAAAACTCACCATGCCTCTTTCTAAATACCTTGGAATGTCTCCTTTCCAAAAAGGGGTCATTTGGGGGGTATTTGTACTTTTCTGGCATGTTAGGGTCTCAAGAAATGAGATAGGCCGTCAGTACTTCAGGTGTGATCAATTTTCAGATATTGGCACCATAGCTTCTTGACTCTATAACTTTCACAAAGACCAAATAATATACCCCAATTTGTACTTATTTTTACCAAAGATATTAGGGGTATAAATTTTGGACAAAATTTATCAAGAAAAATTACAAGTTTTCTAAATTTTATAACAGAAACGAAGAAAAATTCATTTTTTTACAGAACTTTCAGTCTTTTCTTTTACAGCGCAAAAAATAAAAAACCCAACGGTGATTAAATACCATCAAAAGAAAGCTCCATTTGTGTGAAAAAAAGGACAAAAATTTCATATGGGTACAGTGTTGTATGACTGAGTAATTGTCATTCAAAATGTGAGAGCACCGAAAGCTGAAAATTGGTCTGGTTATTAACCACTTCAACACCGGGCGATTTTACCCCCTTCCTTACCAGAGCACTTTTTGCGATTCGGCACTGCGTCGCTTTAACTAACAATTGCGCGGTCATGCAACGTTGCACCCAAACAAAATTGACGTTCTTTTTTTCCCACAAATAGAGCTTTCTTTTGGTGGTATTTGATCACCTCTGCGGTTTTTATTTTTTGCACTATAAACAAAAGAAGAGCGACAATTTTGAAAAAAAAAAACAATATTTTTTACTATAATAAATATCCCATGTTTTTTTTAAAAAATTTTTTTACTCAGTTTAGGCCGATACGTATTCTTCTACATATTTTTGGTAAAAAAAAAAAATCGCAATAAGCGTATATAGATCGGTTTGCGCAGAAGTTATAGCGTCTACAAAATAGGGGATAGATTTATTGCATTTTTTTTTTTTTTTTTTTTTTTTTTTTTTACTAGTAGTGGCGGCGATCTGTGATTTTTTTTTTCGTGACTGCGACATTGCAGCGGACACTTTTGACACATTTTTGTATATTATATGTATTTTAGTAGACACCCTAAAAAATAAAATGGTTGTTGCAATACTTTGTCACACTGTATTTGCGCAGCGGTCTTTCAAATGCAATTAAAAAAAAAAAAAATAACCTAACCAGTAAAGTCAGCCCATTTTTTTTGTATAATGTGAAAGATTTTACGTCGCAAGAATCGTGATCTTTTTATTCTAAGTAAAAAAAAAAAAAAAATCATGATTCTCATTTTTGGCCAGAATCGTGCAGCTCTACTTTCTGCTATAAATATCCAATAAAAAGATGTAAAAAAATGTTTATTTTTTTTACTAGTTATGGCAGCGTTTAGCGACTTATAGCGAGATTTCGATATTGCAGCGGACAAATTGGACATTATCTGACACATTTTTGAGGACCAGTGACATTATTACAGTGATCAGTGCTAAAAATATGCACCGTCATTGTACTAATAATACTCCATATTCCCATCGCACACGTTCCTGGATAAGCTCTCAAAAGTTTGGGTGCTGCAGCAACAACCAGCTGGAAACTGGTTCAGAAAGTCACAAAGTAGATATTTGCCAGGACATCATGGATCGAAGTAGCATCCAAACGGATTGTTTATTGCATGATCACATCACATGCATGTGATAAATGTAGGATAACAGTATAAAGTATTTAAATAACCATCAACCAATCAAAATGTATTTTTATTATTTTTTCTTCTTCTTTATTCTGCCTGTGTACAGCGGGTCCTGTTGTGTACAATCACAGCAGGGCTGCCGATGGTATGCACTTGCGCCGATACCCGGAAAGTGCAGGATCGTGTGTGTGTGTGTGTGTGTGTGTGTGTGTGTGTGTGTGTGTGTGTGTGTGTGTGTGTACACACACACACACACACACACACACACACATATACACACACATATATATATTTTCACAGAAAAAAATTACACTTTGCTACAATGTAAAGTAGTGAGTGTACAGCTTGTAAAACAGTGTTAATATGCGGTCCCTTCAAAATAACTCAACACACACCTATACATGTCTAAACCACTTGCAACAAAAGTGAGTACACCCCTAAGTAAAAATTTCCAAATTCTGCCCAAAGTGTCAGTATTTTGTGTGGCCACCAATATTTTCCAGCACTGCCTTAACCCTCTTGGGCATGGAGTTCACCAGAGCTTCACGGGTTGCCACTGGAGTCCTCTTCCACTCCTCCATGACGTCATTACAGAGCTGGTGGATGTTAGAGACCTTGTGCTCCTCCACCTTCTTTTTGAGGATACACCACAGATGCTCAATGGCATTTAGGTCTGGAAACATGCTTGGCCAGTCCATTACCCTCAGCTTCTTTAGCAAGACAGTGGTCGACTTGGACGTGTGTTTGGGGTCCTTATGTTGGAATACTGCTCTGCGGCCAAGTCTCTGAAGGGAGGGGATCATGCTCTACTTCAGTATGCCACAGTACATGTTGGCATTCATGGTTCCCTCAATGAACTGTAGCTCCCCAGTGCCGGAAGCACTCATGCAGCCCCCGACCATGACACTCCCACCACCATGCTTAACTGTAGGTAAAATACACTAGTCTTTGTACTCCTCACCTGGTTACTGCCACACACGCTTGACACCATCTGAACCAAATAAGTTTATCTTGGTCTCATCAGACCACATGACATGGTTCCTTTAATCCAGGCCCTTAGTGTGCTTGTCTTCAGCAAACTGCAGGCTTTCTTGTGCATCATCTAGAAGAGGCTTCCTTCTGGAACAACAGCCATGCAGACCATTCTGATGCAGTGTGTGGCGTATGGTCTGAGCACTGACAAGCTGACAAGCTGACCCTCCACCCTCTGCAGCAATGCTGGCAGCACTCATATGTCTATTTCCCAAAGACAACCTCTGGATATGACGCTGAGCATGTGCATTTAACTTCTTTGGGCCACCATGAGGAGGCGTGTTCTGAGTAGAACCGCTGTATGGTCTTGGCCATGTGGTGTACTCACTTTTGTTGCCAGCGGTTTAGAGATTAATGGTTCAGTATTTTGAGGGAACAGCACATTTACACTGTTATACAAGCTGTACACTCACTACTTTACATTGTAGTAAAGTGCAATTTCTTCAGTGTTGTCCCATGAATAGATATAACAAAATATTTACAAAAAAGTGAGGGGTGTACCCACTTTTGTGAGATACTGTATATATACTATGGAGATGCGACCCCATGTCACAGGTGCATATGAGCAGTGTATGCCTGATTTTGGTAGGCTTGCAAATTGTACACCTGTGTGCTGGCTTCATAAACATCCCAGGAATAGAGGTCAGTGCTCGGGAGGGTCCCAGAAGGAGACGACTCTAGGAGAAAGAGACAGGAGGTCTCGGAGTCTAAGGCTGCAGATGGCAGCCTGTGTGCACGTCTGTAGCAGGCAGATGTGGCCCGCAACCAAAACAGCACAAAGCTGACAGTGAGTAAGCCAGGAAGCTATAGTTTGTGTTTATACAGTGATGGTGGAACCCCCCTGTGAAGGAAGATTACTGTTTGAACAGCAGCCCCAGATAATTTGTCACAGAAGTGGGTGCAGATACCTGTATACAGGTATCTGAACCCCCCCCCCCCCTGAAAGGTGCCAATTGTGGCACCGGAGGGGGGGGGGGAACCCGATAAGCGAAAGTTCCACTTTAGGGTGGAACTCCGCTTTAAGGAAATGTTAAAATCATGGCGTGTACAGCCAGTGTATGTCCTGCCGTCCTCTCCTGTGTTTGGAGACCTGGTACCACAGGGTACAGCTGATTGGAGCTGGATATTGCAGGCTGTACTGTGTAGAAATCGCAAATGTTGGAATTGTTTAATGCAATGTTTTGTATTAATGTGGAAAGTTGTCTCAGTCTGCTGGATTGCTTCATACAAAGATTGTATGAGAGGCACTCTGGAGCCCTGTTAGACAAGGCAGAGGATGTGAAACTGTGGAAAGGTCCCATTGAGGAGGGACCACACACAAGGAAGCAGTTCCTCTCTGACACTGTCCTAGCAAGCGATGGGACCAGAGTTCCTGGTGGTTTTGAACTGGGTAATTTTGAGAAAGCAGTTGCCAGGGGTAACCACACAGGTATCAGTGAACCTGAAACCCAAAAAGTGCTGGGTAAAGTTGAGACAGATGACAAAGTAGGATCCCTACAAGCTTGGGAGAGTAGATCTGGGGGCGGTGAGAAGAAATGCAAGCTTCCAAAAATTAGGAAGAAGTGCGCATGGAAGCACACCCAGAAAACGAGGTGGGTGGAGTGCCCCTTTAGGAAGAAGGGTGTTTTATTTCCCCCTCTGGTGCAAAACAGGGGGGAGGATATGTGGACATGTGACCCCATGTCACGGGTGCATATGAGCAATGTATGCCTGATTTTAGTAGGCTTGCTAATTTTACACCTGTGTGCTGGCTTCATAAACATTTTGTATGGCTCAAATCGCATCGGCACCAAAATGGTGCAGGACCCTTTTTTCCACACTTGAATTGTATTGATTCAGTTTTCACACCCATAAGTTCCGAGTCTGGCAACCGCACTGCGATTTGCTTAAGGTTTCAGAGTGTCGTTAATCTAACATTGACACCCGCAGTAGATTGCATGGATGATGTGCGATTGCAATGCGGCATGGGAAAAGCAGCAGTGTGAACCAGGGCTAAACAAGCAGCCAGTAAACTCTAAAAAATAATCTCCTTGTTCCAGGTCAGTGATTGGGTGTGTAGAGAAGTCAGGATAAGGGTGGCAGCCCTAGAACCCACTCCTTTATAATACATTTTTAGGGACAGCTTCGACAAATCGACAATCCCGATATCTAGGCCTAGGCAAATTAATAATAAAAATGCCAGAGAGACGCTATAACTTTTGCGCAAACCAACCAAATATATGTAGAAGAATACATATAGGCCTAAACTGAGGAAAAATCTTTTAATATATTTTTTGTTTATAGCGCAAAAAAAAAAAACCCACAGAGGAGATCAAATACCACCAAAAGAAAGCTCCATTTGTGGGAAAAAAAGGACGTCAATTTTGTTTGGGTACAACGTTGCATGACCGTGCAATTGTCAGTTAAATCAACGTAGTGCCGAATCGCAAAAAGTGCTCTGGTCAGGAAGGGGGTAAAATCTTCCGGGAAGTGGTTAAAGATGAATAGCATTTTCCATTCGTGGTCTCAGATACAGTGTTGTTCCACTTTAAGTGGCTGACTAGTAATTTGACTCAAGACAGGTCTTCCTGTGGTTTAAGACTCCTGTAATATGAATAAGGCCTCTTTCACACGGGGCCGTGGATATCCGCTTGCTCAGCGGGGATCGCCGGAGCGATCTCCGCTGAGCAGGAAGATGACAGGTCAGTCTCTGCACTCTGTGCAGGAATGGACCTGTCAGAGCGCCGCTCTCCCCGATGGGAGATCGGGTGACGACGGACCGAAGAGTCAGTCGTCATCCGATCCGCAGACGGATGGAAAAATAGCTTTTTCCTCCATCACACTTTTTCGGATGGGAGCAGGTCGGATGTCAGCGGACATCCGACTCTCCATAGAGGTCTATGGAGTGTCCGTTCAGGTCCGCCTAAAAAACTGACAGGCGGACCTGAACGGACCACCCGTGTGAAAGGGGCCTTAAGGGAAAATTACAAAATCTTTGCATCAATTTGGCTTATTCACAGTTCAAACTGTGTTTTCAAATTCACTAATGTTTTTACAGGCAATTAGAGATCATAGAATTTGCAAAATCTTATTAAATCCTTGGAAATGCTTTTAAAAGAGAAGTATGAGAATCAGGGTTTTTTCCAGGGTCATACCTACCTAGCTAGATGCAACATCTGTCCCCCGCCAGCTTGAACACTGAGAACTGAGGGATCAAATACTACCGGTCACTCGGTTCTCAGGGCTCCCAGAGCAGAGAGCTGGTGACTGTCAGGGAGGAAGCAGCCGACTCGTGTTCTCAGCGGCTCACTAAGAGGCTGAGCCAGGTGTCGGTCCAGGCATGTTGGCAGAACCTGACCACATGGACGCAATCTTTTTCAAGCTTGGACCGGCTCTGTGACGTCAGCCCTGTCTGCTGCAAATGTCTTGTATTTAATAAAAAAATTTTTCACTTAGAATCTTATCTATAAACGTGTGACCACAGAATTGCTGTACATAAACACTTTATGTTTCATGTTACTTACTCATCATCTGGTGTAAATTGCACTGGCTCACTGGTAAACTGTGTGTCAAAGTTGTCCAAACCGTAATCATCTGTGATCTGTGGCTTGAAGGGTGGAACCACCTGCTTCTTCTCCAGCTAGAAAAAAAAAAAGAGAAAAATTTCATTTATGTAACAGCCATCTTAATTTCTAAAGTATGTCATGTTATTTTGCAACAAGTCACCACCCCATCAACACATTACAGAAGAAGAGGAGGTCATACGGATGACCTACCCATGCAGAAGTGCTAAACAATATTTCGCTCAGGATCACAAAAAAAATAAATAAAATAAAGCACAAAATGCTTGTCACACACAATGGTCACATGCAGAAAGGCATTAACATGAACATACAGACAAATAAACAAATACAGTGTAGTCAAACCACAGGAACATAAATATATACACCACACCAGGGCTCAGCGCCCATCGATCGTGGACAGGTGACTGGTAGAACGCGAACCTTCCTTGTCGACCACCCTAACCTGGACAGGAAGGGCAGCTTTTGCTGGAACCAATCTGTATTTTCCTCCTGCAGCAGCTGAAAGTCAGCTTCTCCTTCCCCTCCCATTCAGCTGCCAGGAGTAAAATTACAAGGGATCATTACCAGTAAATGCTGCCCCCACCACCCCTCCTTTCATCTTTTTTCTGCTGTCCTGGTCCCCTCTTCCCACCGTGAGTGATCTTTTAAGGATGGAGAGCGAGGGAAGGGACCCCTTCCTTTTCTGAATTAACACAGTAAGTGATCGTACCGATTTTAAGACTTGACATGTTTGGTATCTATTTACTCGGTGCAACTTCATCTTTTATATTTCACCAAATATTAGGCAATATATTTCAAGAATGTGCCCTAAAATGAAATTCGCTGTATTTTTTACAGAAATATGATGCAACAAAAAATTGGAACAACCACTATTTTATACTCTAGAGTGTACTTTCAGAAAATATACACTGTTCTGGGGGTTTTATGTATTCTTCAGGCCTAAAAAACAAACAAACAATGGCTCTGGCAAGGAAAGGCTTAAACTACAACATGGCTTTTGTAGCAATTGCATACTCTATATTGTTTTTCCCATGAAAGTGGAGTTGCCCTTTACGCTACAGTATATATTAGCTGACTTCATCTCAATCTACTGGTTATTCTAATATCATATATTCATCTTCTGGTCACTTTGAGCTGTCTAGGTACCTGTCAGGTTTACTTTGCTTCTTTATGAACTCAGCGTATTTTCCTCATTGTATTCTGGCCTAGTTGGACAAATCACGCAGGGGAGCAGTACATGACTGCACAACAGACTTAAAGCGGGACTGTACTGAAAAAAATTTTTTTTAAAAGCCAGCAGCTACAAATACTGCAGCTGCTGACTTTTAAAAAATGGACACTTACCTGTCCCTGGTTCCAGCGGTGTCGGCAGCAGAGGCCGATCGCTCGCTCGGCTCTCTGCTGTAGCCGGCGCCATTCTCGGTGAGGGAATCAGGAAGTGGCTTCACTTCCCGATTCCCTACTGCGCATGCGCGAGTCGCGCGGTGCAATGAGAATCTTCAGCGCTGTCTGCCGGGACACGTGCGTGTCCCAGCAGACAGCGCGCCCGCACAGGAACTTGCGTAAACTCCCACGGGAGTTTATGCCGGAAGTGGGTGCAGATACCTGTCTTAGACAGGTATCTGCACCCCCCTCCCCCCTGAAAGGTGCCAAATGTGACACCGGAGGGGGGGAGGGTTCCGAAAAGCGGGAGTTCCACTTTAGGGTGGAATCCCCCTTTAACTCAAAGTGAGCAGAGTCCATGTGTTCCTAGGCCCTTGTTTTGTAGAAGACTCAAGAGAGTTTCCTGACAAGTACTTAACAAGCCACGTATTAACTATAGTGCAGTTAATGAGAAGGTAAAATAGGCTGATGTGATCAGAGAATTGCAAGCCCAGAGGAAGGGAAGAAACTAGTGTGTGTGTGTGTGTGTGTGTGTGTGTGTGTGTGTGTGTGTGTGTGTGTGTGTGTGTGTGTGTGTGTGTGTGTGTGTGTGTGTGTGTGTGTGTGTGTGTGTGTGTGTGTATATAGAAGATGCTCATCTCTAGACCAGTGTTTCTCAACCTTTTTCCAGTTAGGGCAACCTTGAAAAGTATTTTCAGTTTTGAGGCACCACCAGGCTAACTAACTGTATTGCTAAACAGAGGCACCTCTCTTCTCTTTTATACTCAGTGGTGACATGACGCTACTCTTATATCAAGACGTCGCTTGTATATCAAGTCAAAATTAATTTTAAAAGTTTTGCTCGTCTTGCTTGCAAAACGTTCTCAAACCAAGATTTTACTGCATTTCCACTTTACCAACTGCACAAGTTAAGGTAAATGGAGCTCCATCTTCCCCCTTTAACCGGTTCCCGACCAGCTCCTGTTGATTTACGTCGGCAGAATTTCCCGCCGTGCGCGTGCCTGTCGAGAGCTCCGTGACCGTGGTAGCGGGTCCCGCGGACTATCACCGCGGGACTACCCGCGATCGTGTCACAGAGCTGAAGAACGGGGAGATGCCGATGTAAACAGCATCTCCCCGTTCTGCCTAATGACAGCACACTGATCGTCTGCTCCCCTGTCACACACAGCTACGCCCCCATAGTGGTTAACCCCTTCAGTGACATTTTTTACAGTTATCAATGCAATTTTATTGCATCGATTGCTGCATTAATGCCAATGGTCCCATAAATGTGTCAAAATTGTCCGATGTGTCCGCTAAAATGTCGCAGTCATGATAAAATTCGCTAATCGCTGCCATTACTAGTAAAAAAAAAAAAAAAAATTATAAAAATGCCATAAAACTCACCTATTTTGGAAACGCTATAACTTTTGCGCAAACCAATCAAACGTTTATTGCGATTTTTTTAATCAAAAATATGTAGAAGAATACGTATCGGCCTAAACTGAGGAAAAAAAACTATTTTTTATATATTTTTGGGGGATATTCATTATAGCAAAAAGTAAAAAAATGTGTTTTTTTCAAAATTGTCGCTCTTTTTTTGTTTATAGCGCAAAAAATTAAAACCGCAGAGGTGATCAAATACCACCAAAAGAAAGCTCTATTTGTGGAAAAAAAGGACGCCAACTTTGTTTGGGAGCCATGTCACACGACCACGCAATTGTCAGTTAAAGCGACGCAGTGCCGAATCGCAAAAAGTAGTCTGGTCTTTGGCCAGCAAAATGGTCCGGTCTGAAAGTGGTTAAGGGCTGTAAAGAAAAATCTTGCCTTTTCCCCACCATAGAGATTCCTTGATCACTACAGGCAGTAATGGGGAAGGTAGGAAAAACCTACATCACAAAAACTATAATAGAGCTGCACGATTAATCGTTAAGAATCGAAATTGCAATCTTTTTCCCTTCCCAATTCTTTCTAACAAGTGCAGAGAGTTCTCACAGCTGGAAAAATAAAAAAAATCCAGGTAGCCTGCCAAGTTTTATCACAACACTTGTTCAAAGTATCTTTTCGTTCTTTTATCAAAGGAAAGAACTCCGGTGCGTAGATGAGGGAAGTTTTACCATTTAAAGACCAAACCTTTTCTGACATTTGTTGCTTGCAAGTAAAAATTTGTATTTTCTGCTAGAAAGTAAATAATGAACCTGACTATTTTACGAATGACAGGAGCCCTGCCCAATGTTTAAAGTCTGACTCCACTCCAGTACCATATGGCACATTGTGATACTGTTGCATGTAAAGTTATCCAGATCGTAGGACTGAGTCTGTAGCAGTAACAGAACGTTCGTATTGACTTGCTGTTCTGTTAAGATGTAAATGAAACGTACTGATGTTATTTTAACATATACTGTAGTACTGAACTTAAACATACCCAGTCAGGTATAAGGGTCAGAGTGATAGCAAATACCCCTATACAGGCCATATTCCTGCCCATTAAAATGTGCTGCAAGGTACATATCAAATGAATGAGTGGCCTGCATCTGCAGCAAAATGGCCCTTTAGACCACCAGACATACAAGCTTATACTACTGTATAAAAACATAGACCTTAGGAAAGTTTATAGTGACACACACCCCCATGTAAAGGGCCCAGTGTTGCAATCGATATAACGTCACATATTCAACTAAAATGTTAAGACCTCCACTGGAGGAAGAACACCATAAATACAACAAAATATGAAGAGGAAACCTCGTAAGATACTTTTAAAGTTATATGCTTGAAAAAAAATATTTTTTTCTTCTGTTCACCTCCATGATAGATGACTGGAATCATAGCCTTTACCAGATTCAGGCATGGGGAGAGTATCTGGTAGTGGGTGTTGAATGTAAGGGATTTGATCCTCTGCTGAATGAAAGCTCAGCAGCAAACTCAGTGGGCCTTTCAAGTACATATGCAAAGACAAAAGCCCTCCAAAGTCATGTACATAAAACATAAAATTAAAAGAACCCCGTAGAATACACAAGACCAGTATTGAGTATATCCTCTTCTTCAGTGAGCGGTCCGGTTTCAGATTGAAGTGGTCTCTGCAGCGGATTTGCCACAAGATCACTTTTATCTGTGGAGGGCCTTATTTAGAGGCCCTCCACCGCTTACCAGAGCCGTCGGTAACACCGGAGGCGATCAGGTCCTCTCCCTGACTTGGTATGGAGACGAGTGAGGGAAAGATGTCCCCCACCGTCTCCATACCATTGCAGGGTGAAAGCGACATCAAAACGTCACTTCCGCCCATAGCTCTTAAAGCAACATTTTTTTTAATTGACATTTAATTTCTTTTTTTTATTGCATTTTAGTGTAAATATGAGATTTGAGGTCTTTTTCATATTTAAAGGAGGTTTTGTGATGCTTTTTTTCTATTAAGGGATGTTTACATTTAAGACAGAAGTGAGTCTATGAGACTCAGCTGATCAAGTGATGTAAACAGATCTTTAATCTGCATTTTATTCCCCTCACGCTGACAGCCAAAAAGCCAATCACCAGCTTCTGTCAGAGACATCGGTCCCTCACACGAGGTAGCCTCATCAGTGCCACCTATCAGTAGCCACCAGTGCCCACCACTGCCACCCATCAATGCTGCCAATCAATGCCTCATCATCAGTGCTGCCTATCACTGAAACTTATCAGCGCATACCAAATGGAGAAAAATTACCTGTTTTAAAAAAGTTATAACAAAACTATGAATTTTCTGTCTTTTTTCTTTTTAGCAAAAAATAAAAAAACCCAGCAGTGATTAAATACCACCAAAAGAAAGCTCTATTTGTGTAAAAAAAAAAAAAATGTAATTTGGGTACAATATTGCATGACTGTGCAATTGTCATTCAAAGTGCCACAGCGCTGAAAGCTGAAAATTGGTCTGGGCAGGAAGGGGGTTTAAGTGCCCAGTAGTCAAGTGGTTAATATACTACATATTTAATAAATGTATATACACAGTGATTACAGTACACCTAAATTGCTTTAAATAGACCACAATAAGGTGGGAGACAGACAAAGCCTCCCAGCTCATAAGTCCAAATCTAGCGATAAACGAAAGCTGCTGAAGAGGTGGCAACCACAGCAGAGGCAACCACAGCAGAGCAATCAGAAGGCCAACACCTGCAGGCATTAATGAGCAATAATTAAACACAGGTTTGTCTATGCAACTCTTGCATAGAGTTTAAGCTCAGGACCATGTCAATTAAATGTTGCAGGATACACCTTTAGACCCCTTTCACACCAAGGGCGTATTGCAGGCGCTATAGCATTAGAATTAGCGCCTGCAATCCGCCCTAAAACAGCTGCACCATTGTCTGCAGTGTGAAAGACCGAGGGCTTTCACACTGCAGCGGTGTGCTGGCAGGACGTCAGGAAAAGTCCTGCCAGCAGCTCCACCGTTGCTCCCCATTGAAATCAATGGGGCAGCGCTGTAATACCACAGGCAAAACGCCGCTATTGTGACATTTTGCTGGGGGTTTTAACCCTTTCTCGGCCGCCAGCGGGAGTAAAAGCGCCCAGATAGCAGCCGAAATGCGCCGCAAATCCGACGGTAAAACGCTGCTAAAAATAGCGGCGTTTTACCACCGCTATGGGCGGTGTGGTGTGAAAGGGGTCTTAGGGCCAGTTCACACCAGATGCAGTTCTGTGTATTTTTTTTCTGCACAAAATGCATGCACAGTGTTTTCCATGTATTCTAATGGCTCTAGTTCACACCTTGCAGTCAGTTTCCGGTCAACTTCTGCACCGGAAACTGACTGCATGGTGTGAACTAGAGCCATTGGAATACATGGAAAACACTCTGCATGCATTTTGTGCAGAAAAAAAGTGCACGGAACTGCCCCTTAATGTTTCCAGTTCCGCCTAGGGGTGGATTATTACCCAAATGCAAGTACAGAAAATCCTGATTAAATCACAGAAGACTCCACTAAGCCATCACCTCCCCTTGCTGGAAAATAGGAGAGTGTAATTGATGGTAAACATGGAGTAAGCTGGCCCGGGTAGCCCTGCACAAGCACAAGTGTATGTAGGTTGGAGTTAACAGGTTGCATTATGCTGATCTGATTTTTGCCAGCACTCTGCTCTACAGATTGACAAGCGTTGGGGCATCTGCCTCTGAAATTACCACACTAATGATGGACAGAACACAAAGCTAATTCAGCAAGTGTTTGTAGGAGGCACATAAACACCCATAGCAACCAATACCCAAAGAGAGGACATCTTCCATAACCCACATTGTGCGTCCCCACATTACGGTATGGTAGGAAGGAGAGCAAGAGAAAAAACTCAAAACAACCTACCTTGGAGCCATCTGCCAGATTCATAGCAGGTGTCATGGAGGAATCTGACTGCATAGTGTAGCTTTGCTGACCAGATAAAGTCTGCTGTAATAGTCCTGGGAAGATCCTACTGCTCCATCCCCCACCTGTTTGAGCTCCCTCCCTGGTGTCTGTGGATAATGGCACCAGGGTATACAGTATACCCAAAAACCCACCATATTGCTATCCATTCAGGGGGACCTGCAGCATAGCAGGCTGCATTCTGTCCTGGCCTACACACAATAGCTTACCTGCCTCAGCAGACATGCACTCCTCCCATCTGAAAGTAATCAGGGACTTAGGAAGCCTAAATTTTAGCCTCACTGATCCCTGGGGGGGTGACCTTCTTCAGCCATGAAGTTCTCCCTCCAAAAAATTTGGGGAAGCCAGTAGCCATGATCCATCCATATCAATCGGCAGCAAACATCAGGAGCTCAGCCAGCAACTGAGGACATGAAGATTGATCAAATGTGAGTAAGGGAGGGCTCCACTAGAACCTTGGTGCCCACGGGAATAGCTGCTTCTCCTCCAGTGGAGAAGGAACCTTGGGGGAAAATCAAGAAGGTTATGGGGAGGGAAGGTCCCACAGCTAGGATACTTAGAAAAGTAGCCTAGAAAAAACCCTAGCTATGCGATCCCTCCAAGCCACTATCCTAGAATCATGGGGAAGCATATACTGGGAGGCCCCTGCAACTAGCATGAATGCCTGAGGTAAAAACTAAAACCATTTAGATGTTCCTGCTAGGCTGGAAAAAACACAAATACTAAGGACACTGGATGACTGTTCTTTTTATTTGATTGTGGATGATGCGTTTCCTGTTTTAGGTAAGTGGAGCCACTACCTGCTGTCCTGGAAGATGAAATAGGAAAACTCCATATAAAAACAGTTGTGGTGGAATATCTTACCATTTTCCACCTTAACTATAGATCTGGATATGTATAAGTCAGTCATTTGCTTATTCACAGAAAACACGCCAAAGGGTAGAAAAGAATGCTAAATTTAGACAACTTCAATGCTTACCTTTAAATATAAATCATTATACAGCTTCATTCAAACCATACAGAATACGACCAACCGTGTTCCTGGGTGAGTAATAAGTCATGCATGCCAGCAAAATGTAATTTTACTATTACTCCTAATGTCACAATGAAGCTGTACCCTCCCCTCACTGAGAAAGCTTTTCTATTATACTGATCCATGTTTGGCAGACATGCCACCAGAGATGTAGATCGAAGCAGTGTCTGAGTATGCAGATCTCTCAATCTCCAGTACAGACTTCCTGTATTCCCACCAGACGTGGCTGACTCCATTCACATTCAAAGGGAAGAGTCACAGGCAAAGATCACACAACGAAGGGCTTTAATAAGCAAGAATATTAAAAAGAATTTATCATGAGGAAGTAAGTCTGCTTAGAAGACCCGAGGCTTAATCCTTATTGCGTTGTGCACAACCCTCACCCCCACCAGGTCGATGTAATGATGCAATATGGTGCAAGTCAGCCGCAAGGAAGAGCTATGTTTGAGTGTGTGAAGATTTCAATATCAAATTTTATAGTCTAAATCTGCATATTAGCGCTAGCACTAGGATTCATAATTCATATGCAGATTCTTCTGCAAAATCTAGTTATTGCAGTGGTTCTGAAAAAGCAAAACACAATTGGCAAGGAAATACTGAGCGCCACATATATGGCTGCTTTAATCTTACAAACTCCCAGTACAGAAGAACACACGTATATAGTGTTGTACTATACTGCATTTATACCAGTGTCCACTTAGCTGTTAAGGGTTGTGGGGCTTTTCTACTCCGCACCTTTCAAATAGACGGTCACATTTCTGAAATGTCCCGGGCTGTGGTGATGCTTAGCCAAACCCAGTCCATCAAAGTTTCTACCTCTTATACCAATGTATCATGGTGAATGCAAAAGACTGGTGCCAGATAGCACAGCATACCTTCAGAGGTCCAGTGGCATCCGTACCTTGATGGGTCAGGGCAAAATGGGGACCTAATCAATATTAGGTGGGTGGTCATAAAGTTATGGCTGATTGGTATATACATCCTCACATATACTCAGAGTATACTATATACATACGATTTCCTGTGTATTTTAATTTCTGTTCCATAATGTAGGAGGATGCAAAACTGCAGAATACAGCAGCTTTTAAAGTAGAGCAAAAAATGTAAAATCAGACAGCTAGATATAAAATTTAGGAGCTTAAAACATTAAAATGAGAAAATGTATAATGTGTTGTAAATGAATTCATGTTTGTCAGATCTGAGCATGCCTCTGTGCAGATGACCTAATCCTCACTTACGATAGGCTGCTGCACAGTTCAGCTGTATGGACCTTGAGAATAAATATCTTTGGGGATGTCATTTATTAAGTATGGAAAATAACATTATCACTCCCTATATTTATCCTATATTTGTGTGACTAAGCTCACTTACAAAACATGGGTGCTGTGTACCATATCTATAGCACAGCTGTTTAAGAGGAAATTGTACAACTGCTCAACTAGATTTTAGCCAACAACCATTTCCTACCAATTTACCTAATAAACTAAATGAGACGGCTGTTCTGGAAAGCATTAAGATTAAAATGATACAAATATATATAATTATTCAAGCAGGTCACTGTTCAAGATCTCACACACCAGACCACACAGCATGGAAGTCACAAATTGTGTTAAAGGGACAGATGCAACTATGTATAAAAAGAAGGCATAATGCTGATTGTGTTTTATGATTTTATCCATTGGATCATTTGCCCAGCACTAAAGATCTACATAGTAGATGTAAGGATTGAGGTATACACAACATGCCCTTTTGTTTCAGACCTGCCATTTTGATACCTCCAGTGGCAAGAAGGAAACGAGAAAGACAATGTGCATGCATCTTCTCTGAGAAATGTGGTAGCTACTAGTCTCAAATTTGTCTCTCACAAAAGTACACCCCTCACGTTTTTGTTTTTGTAAATATTTTATTATATCTTTATGTGACAACACATTTTTGAAAAGAATGCAGTTCAAAAGGGTCAGTGTTTGGAAAATGGAACCGCAGTGCGATCTAGTGCCTCAACATTTGCATATACAGTATCTCACAAAAGTGAGTACACCCCTCACATTTTTGTAAATATTTGATTCAATCTTTTCACGTGTCCCTCAAAATAACTCAAATGTCTAAATCACTGGCAACAAAAGTGAGTACACCCCTAAGTGAAAATGTGCAAATTGGGCCCAAAGTGTCAATATTGTGTGGCCACCATCATTTTCCAGCACTGCCTTAACCCACCTCCTCCACCTTACGTTTGAGGATGCCCCACAGATGATTAATAGGGTTTAGGTCTGGAGACATGCTTGGCCAGTCCATCGCCTTTACCCTTAGCTTCTTTAGCAAAGCAGTGCTCATCTTGGAGGTGTTTTTGTGGTCGTTATGTTGGAATACTGTCCTGTGGCCCAGTCTCCGAAGGGAGGGGGTGCTCTGCTTCAGTATGTCACAGTACATGTTGGCATTCATTGTTTTCTCAATGAACTGTAGCTCTCCAGTGCCGGCAGCACTCATGTTGCCCCACACCATGACACTCCCATCACCATGCTTGATTGTAGGCAAGACACTCTTGTCTTTGTACTCCTCACCTGGTTTCCGTCACACACGATTGACACCATCTAAACCAAAGAAGTTTATCTTGGTCTCATCAGACCACAGGACATGGTTCCAGTAATCCATGTCCTTAGTCTGCTTGTCTTCAACAAACTGTGGGCTTTCCTGTGCATCACCTTAAGAAGAGGCTTCCTTCTGGGACAACAGCCATGCAAACCAATTTGATACAGTGTACGGCGTATGGTCTGAGCACTGACAGGCTGCCCCTTCAACCTCTGCAGCAATGCTGGCAGCACTCATACGTCTATTTCCCAAAGACCACCTCTGGATATGCCGCTGAGCATGTGCACTCAACTTGTTTGGTTGACCATGGCGAGACCTGTTCTGAGGGGAACCTGTTCTGTTAAACCCCAGTATGGTATTGGCCACCGTGCTAGTCTAGGTCATCTTTATGTAGAGCAACAATTCTTTTTTTTCAGATCCTGCTGAATCGGACACAATTCAAGCCACGAGTAGCCCTGTCAGCCCAACCTAGATTGACAAATTAACCGAAAAATCAAGGCAGCAGGTGGAAAATTGCCAGCTGAACAGTGACTGTAGCCAAGCAGATTAAGACAATCTGTTGGATGGATGGTGGAATTGTTTTCAGCTTGCAAAGACGAAGAGAAATCGCTAGCCATAAGTATATCAAATTTTTTTTTGATTCAGCCTGCAGGCTGAACAGAAAAAAATCTACCAGGTTCATGCTACACAACATGGGTGGATGAACCTCCTGCTGTGACTATTGTTTGTTAACAACCATTTCTGCCAGCTGTCAACATACCTGAATAGTGCCTGCATCTGATTGGATGCAGGCGCTGTTTGGCCAACCATTTTTCGCCTGGCTCAGGCAGGAGTTGGCTGAAAATTGCTCAGTCTATGGTCAGCTTTCGTTACATGTTGGCTAAGCTCCCAGCACAAATGACATAGCTTACTTCTACCGATTCAGAAAAGGAAAACAAACTGTCCACCTCAGCATCTTTTGTTGAAATGTGACTCTGGTCCCATGAAGTTCTCTGTTGCAATCAAAAGTACCTGACACACAAGGCTTATATGACTGCATCCGTTTTGTGTAAGTAGGGCCTCCTTACAGCAGATGTCAGCCCTGTGTATTTTACAATCAGGCAGGGTATAATGCAGCCATGAAGTTCGTGTATGTTTTGCAATGACTGTCACATAGTTGCATAGTTGGTAAGGTTGAATAAAAACACCAGTCCATCCAATTCAACCTGAGTGAGTGTGGGTGCGTATCTACAATTGTCCCTATCCCTGTACATTATATCTCATTAAGATGCTCATCTATTATTATTTAAGGTACCCATATAGCGCTGTCAATTTACGCAGCGCTCTACACATACATCGCACACTCACATCGGTCCCTATCCTCAAGGAGCCCACAATCCAAGGTCCCCAACTCACACCCATATACCAGGACCAATTTTGGACAGAAGCCAATTAACTTGTCACGTGACTTTATCAAGGGTACCCTTTATAGTAAAGCAATTTTAGTGTGTCCCTATTGTACACAGAACACTGTCCATGCTCATTTGCTAGGAAGATTAGAGTGTATTGTATGTACAGTAGATCTGTAATACTTTGTATGTCTTGTATTGTTTTCCTACAATTGTACAAATTTTTTGTGTTTTAAAAGTATATTAATACACTACAGATGTGTGTGTGTGTTCCTTCCTTTAACTGCAACCTAAATGATACAAAGCAAAAGAGTAAAACAGTGGATCACAACACTTTGGGCATAATTCATAAAGCTAAAAACACCAGGATAAGGATCCTTATCAAAATGAAATTAAGTACTGATAGATCACTTCAAACTGGCCAGTTTTGCAGGTATAGCTATGGAAAACAATAAAAAGAAGTCCCGTATTGTTTAAAATCCAGTAATGCCTTGTCTCACTCTGTTCTGCACATACTCAGTTGCTCTCTATTCTTAACATGATGCCTAAAATCAGGGCCATTAGTGCCCGATATTCTGAAAACTTTAAAATTTACTGTTGCTGAAGGGGGAGGGAAGAAAGCAAAAAGAAAAGACTGTGCAGTGGGCACACAGATCAGGGGGAGAGAGAAAATAAAAGCAGGAGAGATGACAGGACAAACTCTGCTGCAAGGGAGACACAAAAGAGTTAAACTTTAATGGATAGTGGAGAGACAAAAGCTTTACATCTGTTTTAACTATCTGAGCCAAGATACACAATCAAGGCTGGAAATGTACAGTTCTGTACATATTTTAATTGAAGAAAGTGATATATAGTTTTTGTGACCAAAGAGAGGGGAAAAGCATCCAACAAGGAAGTGACTGCTGTGGGCTTAAACAAAATGTGTCCTCCAGCAAGAAAAAGAATACTATAGACAATTTACAGGACTCTTTTGTTAAAGAACATTGATTGTTCTTAAACTGGTATAGGTTTATACAGTGAGATGGGAAGAATCTGGCGCACAGAGGGTGTATGCTTAAAAATAAAATAAAACAAGTCTCTTCAAGAACAAAGCCCATTTCTGACATTTGTTGTTTACAAGTTAAAATCAGTATTTTTTACTAGAAAATGACTTAGAACCCCCAAACCTTATATATAATTTTTTAGCAAAGACCCTAGAGAATAACACGGCGGTCGTTGCAATATTTTATGTCACACTGTATTTGCGCAGCGGTCTTTCAAACTCAATTTGTTTTGAAAAAAATACACTTCACTGAATTTAAAAAACTAAATGGTAAAGTTAGCCCAATTTTTGTTTTATATTGTGAAAGGTATCTATTTACTCGACGTAACATCATCTAACGTGTTATGCTTTAAAATTGCACGCATTTGTGGAATGGCTAGAAACTACGGAACTTAAAAATCTCCTTATGCCCTGTACACACGAGCGTATTTTCCGTCTGAAAAAACGTGGATGTTTTTTCCAACGGAATTCCGCTCAAGTTTGGCTTGCATACATACGGTCACACAAAAGTTCTCTGAACTTTAGACCGTCAAGAACGCGGTGACGTACAACACTACGTTGAGCAGAGAAAATTAAGTTCAATGCTTCCGAGCATGCGTCAAATTGTTTCCGAGCTTGCGTAGGAATTTTGCGCGTCGGAATTTGTACAGACGATCAGAATTTCCGATCGGCACTTTTTCTGACCGAAAAATTGAGAACATGCTCTCAATCTTTTGTTGGCCAAAATTCCGCCAGCAAAAGTCCGATGGAGCCTACACACAAATCGCATTTTCCGACCAAAAGCTCTCATCAGACTTTTGCTGGTGGAATTTCCAATCGTGTGTATGGGGCATTAGGCTATGCTTTAAAAAAATTTAATGATTACCAATTTTGAGTTACAGAGGAGGTCTTTTGCTAGAATTATTGTTCTCGCTCTAACAATCGCGGTGATACCGCACGTGTGATTTGAACACTGTTTACATTTGCGGGCACGACTTATGTATGAGTTTTCTTTGGTGTGTGAACTTGCGGAAACAGAGGCGTTTTAAAAACTTTTATTTTCTTGTTTATAAATTTTTTTTTTAGTACACTGTTACTTTTAAAAAAATTTAAAAATTCTGATCACTTTTTTAAAAATCATATAGGAGATCCACGCTAAAACAAATTACAGATGAGCAGACACTTAAAGGGGTGTTTCACCTTACTAAATTTTTTTTTAAAAGTCAGCAGCTAAAAAAAAAGTAGCTGCTGACTTGTAATAAGTACACTTACCCTCCCAGGGCGCCTGCGATGTCGGTCGTGGAGGACGAGCTGTCCCTCTGCAATCCGGTTCCAGCGCCGCCATCCTCAGTTAGGGAAACGGCTTCCCGTTTCCTACTGCGCATGCGCGAGTCGGCGCGCGGCCTACTGCGCATGCACGAGTCGGCTCGCGGCCTACTGCGCATGCGCGAGTCTAATTTGTGAATGGGGAACGCGATGTGTTGTGGGACACAGTTCCCATAACACACCGTGCCCCATTCACTAGAAGACGGAAGGAGAGAAGATCACCGCGGCGCTGGAAGAGACAGATTAGGACGATCTGCCTAGCAACAGCCATTTCTGGTAAGTAAAAAAAAAATTTTTTTTTTTTTTTTTTTTCATTTTAAATTCTTATTAACATTTTTTTAAAGTTTTTTTTTTCAGGGTGTCCCACCACTATAAGCAAATCAGTGACACTAGATGCAAGAATTGTGATAAATATATGAAACAGCGCTAAAAAATTGAACTCAATATTGTGAAAACACAAAAATGAATCAATATAATGACATCAAACTTTTTAGGTGAAAAAAACGTGTATAAAGAAATCACACCAAATATGTAAATAAGTGTCCATAAGAGCCCATTCACAAGCGCTAAAAAGGATAAATATATGTGAAACAAGAAAGTCCAAAGGAAACAAATCATCCACGATTCATTTTCTCCACCAGTGTCCCTGCAATCACAATTCGTGGTGCTTCCACCACCAGGTGACACCAACTATTAAAGCCTCTTGCCGCATCCTGTGGACCATCATATAGTATGGTCAAATGCGCGTGTTACATCTCCTTATGGGGAAAACTCCAAAGCACCAAACGTGATTCAGTCAGGGTTGGTTTATCAGCAGGATGAAAAATAAAAATCATATACGCCCATAATGTAACCCAAAAAAAACATTTATTCAAAAAGTAACAAGTGAAACTTGCAAAGGGAAGCACACTAAGCAAATCATTGGGGGCAATAGGTTTAACAAAAACAGATACAAATGCTCTCCCAAAAAGCAGCAAGATGTGTGGCTGCACCTGAAGAATCTCCCACCGGTCAGTAAGTGTGCATGATGATGAAGCTTTATTCGGGTTCCTGGCTGGTCAATCAGGGTCTCCCGTGGGACAGGAGACCCAGGCAGAGCGGCTGGAGGGGGTACATCCATTCTCCGCTGCTTGTGATAATGGCTGAGCGACTGCTTAACCACATCGGTTATCACTTGAAAGCCTAAAAGTCTAAAAAAAAAAAAAAAAAAAACGGTACTGGGGTGATGCCTCTGGCTGCAGGCATCAACCCTGTATAACCACTTCAACGAAGTCACGTACAGGTACGTGATTTTGCCTGAAGTGGTTAAACGGTAGTTGACATTAAAAAGAGGCAATCTTAGTCCATTAATCATAAGTAATCATAAGTGGCAGCCAACCTAATAGTGTGCCTTACTCTGAAAAGACATCTAAAGGAAGGGGGGGGGGGGCGGGTGAGATGCCACCTGAGTGTAGTATTAATGTAGGACTTTATTAAACAGGATTAAAAACACTCACAAGAAATAGAAAATAGATAATAAATGTGTTCATCATAAAGTACTTAGTCCTGAGAGGTCCTGCAGGCTCCGCAAGTTGTAGTCACCATTCGCTGGAAGGAGTGGAATAGAGGCACAAACGTAACTGGAAGTCACTGGAAGGGATACAATTCGGGGCTGGAACTGGAAATTGCAGGCTACACACTCTGAGCTCACAGATCCTTATAATGACCTACTGCTGCACAATCAGATACAGATTAAATGGAGGAGCACAAGGGGTACATGGCTGTGGGACTACAATGGGCAGCGGATCAACATAAAAATAAATGATAACATTTAAAACACACACACATACATACATACATACATACATACATACATACATACATACACACATGACTGCTGTGGGCTTCAACAAAATGGTGTCCTCCGGCAGGAGGAAAAAGAAGCAATACAAGAGGAAATTTACAGCACACATTAATTTTCGGACGCTTACTTATTATTGTGAAATGCATGTTCTTTTGTTAAAGAACATTGATTATTAAATTGGTATAGGTAAAGTTTCATTTTTAAGCAAGTGACTTATTTTGCGCTAAGTACAGCAAATACAGTCGTGTGTGTGTACACCTTTTAGCAGATAAACCAGGAATCAGTATTATTTAAGCCGAACATACACCTGTGTACACGGCCACCCAAAGGTGCTTCTAAAGATGGGTTTCAATAAGGAGACAATTTATCAGGCAAACGAATGACACAATTAGACTTAAACCAGGCTTCCTTTTATTTTTTGAAGTATATGTACCGGTTTTCATGTAACCTGTGTAATTGGAAACCTGGGCAGGGAATAGAAGACTCCTCTATCCATGCTGCACAAAACAGATGGGCGAATTGCTCGCTGCACCTATTGTATTGCCAGCGCCGATTAACAGGTCCTGCATCTGACTGGATGCAGCCGCTTTCCGCCCAAACATTTTCTGGCCAGTGCCATCAATTTTTCAAATGAGAAATGTAAGGAAGGAGGAAGCCGACAGGAGCCAATAATGTAGCAAATGTTGGCCAGTTCATCAGGAATTAGACGGAATTTGCATAGTGTATGGCCAGCTTAAGACAGATTTACAATAGGGTTAGAACTGTAAATAAGACAGATTTTCACTCCATTACACATATTCATTATGGGGTACCGAGTGGGGTACATATTCATCAAACCATACCACACAGAAATCTATAGGTAACCTTTGAGAAGGGTGGGTGCTTTATGGTGGTACTGTACAGATCCTAGCAATAAACAGAAAACGAAAACCAGCACCCACTGGTGTACTGGTTTTCTCTTCATCGCTAGATTTTCACACTCTAGGCACGCAATTAATTAGTGGTCAGGGACAGGTTTTATTCCAGCCCCATGCTACTTTACAGAAGATGATAGAGAAATGTATGGATTATTCTAAACTATTGTAAATCTGTCTCATTGCTTCTGTTCAGCATTTCCTCATTGTGCAACTGAAATGTTTTTAAACCGTTGTGTAAAAAAAAAAAAAGGAAATTTTTTTTCATTTGTCATTTTAGTGAAATTAGCAATCAGAATTCTGGTGATCCTCATTTCCTCCTGTTAAGTGTCTCTACGGAAAGCAGAGTCTTCCTGGAGCCACCCTGTTGCATGTACTCCTGGCCAGGATAATGCAGAAACCAGGTAAAAAAAAAAACGATCCCCTGCTCCTCCTACAAAGCCGTTGAATGACAAGGGCTTCATTCTATGAAATAGATAGCTCACAATTTAAATAGGACATGACCCCACCCCTCCCCAAAATGAAAGGAGGGCAAAAGCATCATCACTTGTTCACATGCACAAACCAATGCTGCTCTTGAACAGGAAGATGGCCCTATCAAATTGAGCGCAATAGAATGCATCACAAAACTTATGGATCATATACAATCCAAACACCCCCCGATAAGCATCTGCATTTTCAAAAGTGACAGTTTACCACAATTCATTCCAATGGGATTTAAAAATTAGTCACCTGTATTGTAACTATACTGTCTCCCTTGATATTGTAATAAATTACACAAACTGATGGTGCTGTAGAATTCCTGTACTATAATAATATTACTAAAGATCCCTTTTCCTTGTTTTAAAGTTTGTGAATTAAGCCTATTGGCATCTTTCACCCCAGCCAAAGAAATATTAAAAATCTCATGGCTCATAGATAAGTCTCTTACCAACAGAGGCAGTCTGATACTGCCACATTCAGCAGCAACAAAATGTATACAAGATCCTAACAAAACCCCAGAAGGGACTGAATTTTTTATACTTGTAAAGACTGTCTTCAGCTTGCAAAGCAAAGCGACCTTCATTAGCAGACCCCAGGAATAGATTGGTGTAACCCCAATGTACTTATTAAGCGGTAGGGAAGCCAGAACATTCAATAAAATTTATGAATAGTTAAAAGCAATCAATGGGTTTGAAGGTAAATCTGGGCTCGGGTTCCCATGCATTAAAAGCAGTTGAGAGCTGACCGTGCTTACCCTCACCCCAGCACACACACAGACCGGTGAGCCACATGTCAACGCACATGGAATTTAAATAGACTGTGGCTAAACAAAAATAGAAAAACTTGAAAAGGCTCTACTGAGTTTATCCTTTTCTACCCACTTTGCAGAGACTGAAATCAGCCTACTATGAAACTAAATAATAAGCTCCTGAACTCTGCGTTCTCATGTCTGCTGATCAGAAGAGCAAGCTCTGAGGGGGAGCAAGCCAGATCTGAATGTAGGGAGCAGCAGACAGCACATTCCCCCTCCACAGGTACCAGGGAACTGCAGCCAGACAATATATCTAAAGAGGGTTTCCCACTGGATACAAGTGAGCCAGCCAGGCGATGCAGTGGAAAGGACCTCAGTTCAGTCGAGCATCCTTGCTCACACAAATAAATACCAGCAAAACAAATAGATGTGTAATGAGATGTCTGTTTCCTAGCAGTAATCTTGGCACTTGTTGGTTTACAGGAAAGCAAGCCTCTATTACACTAGGGAGACTGTTCTCTAATTAACTCGTCAGCGGCCTGGCCAGTCTGAAGCAAGTTGAGCTGTAACAACCTCGTAGGGGGCACTGGGCATACAAATACAATAAAGTGTCCCTATTTGACGATGAGAGACAAATGTCCAGCCCTTGATCGCCATACAGAGGTGGTGTCCAGTGTCCATATACTTCACTGCAGCTCCCCTCCTCTCACACATACTTACATGCTCAGCACAGCTTCATTTATAGTAGATGGAATTTTGAACAAAATACTGAAGTGATATGAGGCAGTCTGATTAACAGAGAAGTGTTTGTTCACCCCTAACATTATTTTATTACTTGTCAATCCTGACAGTAGATCAGTTATTTTTCTTGCTTCCTGCAATAGGGTGACAACGCTGTTTGTTCTGCGGCAAAATAATGCAACAGAATTGTCACCCTGCTCAAAGCTAAGATCATCATGTGGTTTTAAATTGACTAAATAAAAAACTAATTACATTATTATTATACAGGATTTATATAGCGCCAACAGTTTACGCAGCGCTTTACAATATAAAAAGGAGACAATACAGTTATAATACAATAAAATACAAGAGGATTAAGAGGGCCCGGCTCAGAAGAGCTTACAATCTAATAGGGTGGGGCAGGCGGTACAAAAAGGTTGTAACTGTGGGGAATGAGCTGATGGAAGTGGTAAAAGATGAGTTGGAGACGTGATAAGCTTCCCTGAAGAGATGAGTTTTCAGGGATCGCTCGAAGGTAGCAAGAGTAGGGGATAGCCAGACAGGTTGAGGTAGCGAGTTCCAGATAATGGGAGAGGCTCTGGAGAAATCCTGGAGACGAGCAAGGGAGGAGGAGACGAGAGAGCTTGTGAGTAGGAGGTCTTGAGAAGAGCGGAGAGGACGATTTGGGTGATATTTGGAGACAAGATTGGTGATGTAGCTCGGGGCAGAGTGTGTGAATGGCTTTGTATGTTGTAGTTAGTATTTTGAATTTAATTTGCTGGGTGATTGGGAGCCAGTGTAGGGATTGAAGGAGAGGGTTGGCAGACACTGAGCGGTTGGTAAGATGGATAAGTCTGGCAGCAGCATTCATGGTAGACTGAAGAGGGGATAGCCTATAGAGAGGCAGGCCAATGAGAAGGGAGTTGCAATGGTCAAGGCGAGAGATAACAAGGGTGTGAATGAGGAGCTTGGTGGTTTCATTTGTTAAAAAGGGGCGAATTTTAGAGATGTTACGGAGGTGAATTCTACAAACTTTTGACAATGATTGGACTTGAGTTTGAAATGACAAGTCGGAGTCTAGGATTACACCTAGTACCCTGGCGCGAGGGGAGGGACTGATAGTTGCAGTGTTGATTTTGATGGAAACTTTAACCACTTCCGCCCTGGATGGATTTACCCCCTTCCTGACCAGAGCGTTTTTTGAGATTCGGCACGGCATTGCTTTAACTGACAATTGCGCAGTCGTGCGGCGTGGCTCCCAAACTAAATTGGGGTCCTTTTTTTCCCACAAATAAAGCTTTCTTTTGGTGGTATTTGATCACCTCTGCGGTTTTTATTTTTTGCGCTATAAACAAAAAAAGAGCGACAATTTTGAAAAAAACACATTATTTTTTACTTTTAGCTATAATAAATAATTTATAAATATATTAAAAAAAAACATTTTTTTCCTCAGTTTAGGCCGATACGTATTCTTCTACATATTTTTGGTAAAAAAAAAAAAAAAAAAAATCGCAATTAGCATTTATTGATTGGTTTGCTCAAAAGTTATAGCGTTTACAAAATAAGGGATAGTTTTATGGCATTTTTATTAATAATTTTTTTTCTAACTAGTAATGGCGGCGATCAGTGATTTTTATCGTGACTGCAACATTTTGGCGGACACATAGGACAATTTTGACACATTTTTGGGACCATTGGCATTAATACAGCGATCGATGCAATAAAATAAAATAAAAACCACTAGGTGGCAGTGTAGGGGTTAAGTTTTTCTAGGGGCGTGTTTCTAACTGTCTGGCGGCGTGGCTGTGTGTGACACCACACTGATCGCTGCTCCCGATGACAGGGAGCAGACGATCAGTGTGCTGTCACTAGGCAGAACGGGGAGATGCAGTTTACATCAGCATTTCCCCATTCTTGAGCTCCGTGACGCGATCGCAGGTATCCCTGCGGCGATCGAGTCCGGGGGACCCGCGACCACGGTCACAGAGCTCTCGGCAGGTGCGCGCACATACCCGTACGTTACCTTGCCCAGCCGTGCCATTCTGCCGACGTAAATGTACAGAAGTCGGTCGGGAACCGGTTAAAACATTAAAGTTGCATTGCAACTAACATTTTAAACCACTTGCAGTTTTTTTTTTTTCTTTGGGAAAAAAAGTTTAAAACCTAATAAAGCCGATCATTTTAAGTACCTTTCCAACACTGTCACTTTTTCTGGACAGTTTGGACTGTTACAGGAAACAAACAAATAACAAACAAATAACAGAGCTACAGGCAGGATAAAACCGGGGGACTCAGAAAAATAAATGCTTTTGATCGACTAGATCACATATGTAATTTTGGGTTTTGATAAAAGTTCCAGCTTCTTGAATATAAATGTGTAGAGCAACAGAGTGCAGCCTTATACAGCAACCATCAAAAGTCGGCAGATAAAGCAACACTTATTTACAATTCTTTGCTATTTCCAGCCCACCACTGCTCTGCAAATGAGCCCTAAAGGAGTTAAGTACGCAAACCTCCCTATGTCAGGAAGGCCGGGAATGTGTGGAACATGACCTGGAAACTCTTGAGCAGGTTGCAGCAGTAACATTGGCAGAAATTACAGTAACCTCTGTTACACTGCACTGGCTGGCCAGAGTTCAATATCCAAAAATAAAAACTGGATGTACAAAGGGAAGCACGGTCCAGAAAGATAACCTGCAGTTCAGGAACTAGGCAAACATTCACTTTTCTTGGTGTACATTGCTTCCACTTTAATTGGCAATCGCTGTAGACACATGGAATTTATCTCCCTCTAGAGCTGGGAACTGCAGCAGCAACAATGAATTCCTGGGAAAATGTTATCAGTGGCATTGGTGATGAAAGGTATTGGTGGTTTGTGATTGGACTTTCCTGCTGTTCTCACCCAGTTTGTTGGAAACTACTGTGCAAATTTACACTGTCTGCAACTGTGGCCTTTCTCTGCACTGGAAAATAAAACTGAACAGTCAATGCATTCATTTTTTTTTTATTAATTGATGTGATTGCACTCAATACATGTAATACTTTGAATTTGTATATAAAAAGAAACTATAACAAGTACAGTGTGATTCAAAAAGGATGGTGCAAAAGTAAAGCTGAACATTTGTATTTCAGAGGTAAAACTTGGACAGGTAATGTGTCTTTTCAGTTAGATTCAGTTGTTTTAGGCTTATTCCATTATGAATACATTTGTTTTACCTTTTCACCATTCTTTTTGAATCACACTGTACAAGGCTCCAGCCTCATTCAGGGTTCTGTTGATCACAGACAAATCGTGGGCCAGCTCCTAAAGCATAGAAGGGGCAGCACAAAAGCTGCACATTTAAGTTTTCCCTCACGCTTAGATATAATATTTGTTTTCTCACATCTGGATGATTGTGGCTAATCCAGTAGTACAGCTTTAGAAAAAGGAGATTATGTGGCTGCTGAGGGGGAGTCTGAGTCTGGTTGTTATGTCACGTACACACGATCAGACATTGACAGCAAAAATCCGACGGAACAAATCCGTTGGACAATTTGATCGTGTATGGGCTCCATCAGACCTTTGCTGTCCAAAAATCTGACGGACTTTAGAAATGTTAGACATGTTTCAAATTTTTCCGCCGGAACTCCGCCAGACCCAGTTCCTATCGAGAAATCCGTTTATGTGTATGCTAGTCCGATGGTCAAAAACCGACGCTAGGGCAGCTATTGGCTACGGACTATGAACTTCCTTATTCTAGTCTGGTCGTACGTCATCACGTTCGAATCCGTGGGACTTTGGTTTGATTGTGTGTAGCCAAGTCCGTTCATTCGGAAATCTGCTGAAAGTCCATCGGGAAGACCGGCAGACCTAGTCCGTGGAAAAGTCCGGTCGTGTGTACGCGGCATTAGAGTATATCTATCTCCTCCATATTGGCAGGCTCTTAAAGTGTATCTACACTCAAGAACAAAATTGAAAGAGATTGCAGTCTACCAACCACCAGTGGTGGCTGCAGTAGTTTTCTTTTTGTTTTTTTTCAACCAGTGATCCTGCCAGGAATACACCTTGCTCAATGCTCACTCACTGCATCTATGGAGAAGCCGTTTTGTCACCCTAGCACAGGAAGTTTGTTAAGACTACAGACCACCTCTATTCAACATGCTTCAACATAGATGTGGGGTGTTTTGTAGACCCACAGAGATAACTGAAAACCATGCAATTGAGCACAAAGAGGCAGGGCGCACAATACATTTTCAGCTGACAAAAATTCTGGCAGAATTAAAGTGGTCTTAAAGGCTCATTTTTTTTTCTTTAAAATAATAAACATGTTATACTTACCTGCTCGGCGCAATGGTCCTTTTCTCAGGTCCAACCCCCGGCACTTCTGGTATCTCTTACCCCCCCCCCCCCCCCCAAGTGCCTCCCCAGCAAACTGTTCTACCGAGCTGTCTGTGTGTGTCCATAAAACACACAGAGCGTGTCTCAGCCAGTGGTGGCTGGTGATCCAAATTTTTGGGAGGGTGCAGACAAACTGAAAAATTCTGGAAAAGAAAACATCAATTGCAGCCTCACTGTGCCCATCAAACGCAGCCACTGTGCCCCAAATAGTGCTCGGCACCCTGTCTCAGTGGCAGGTCAGGCAGGCCTGGGGGTGGCGGCGGCGAGCGGTGGGACCTTGCAGCGGGTCAGATAGCTACTGTGCAACGGCTCCTGTGTCCTCCGTGCGTCTCCTTCCCGCCTCCCGATAAGCATCCAATCGTAGCGCCTGTCCTTTCAGCCAATCAGGTGACAGGTAATAGACCTTCGCACCTGATTGGCGGAGAGGCGGTTCAGTGTTAGAAAAGTGAATATTCATTCGCTTTTCTAACACACCTGGGTGGGCTCGTAGCGCAATGCTTTGCACCACGAGTCAACCTTTTTTGAAGCCTATTAGAGCCTATGGCTCTAATCAGGTGCTTCAAAAACACTCCCCCGCGGCTGCAATTCAGTCGCCCGGCGTCCGAAAAGGGGCCAGATGCCTGAATAGGGGGGCAATTCATGAATCTATCCATTATACACAGGAGGGGGGTGGCTGGAGAGAGGGGGTGCACTGGACGCACCGCCACCGGTCTCTGCCCCATCCCTGTTCCCTCCTCACTGTCTTTGATTGAGAGCAGCGGGAGCCAATATCTCCTGCTGCTGTGTCTGAGTCAATGAGAGGGAGAGAGCCTCGACTCGTGCTCATCGCTGAACTGAGATCGGGCTCAAGTTCGTATAACGGGGGGGGGGGGGGGACTTTACCTTAGAAGCACGGTTAACATGTGTTATTTCACATTTATACTATTGAAAGTGTTCTATCAAAGCTATTTTATATTTAACAGATCTGGAACAAATAAGAGACAGCTGTTAGGATTTGCAGATGGAGTGCCCTAAAGAACGATTTTAGGGACTAAATTGAGGAAATGGACTGCCAAGGTAGTATTCTCAGGAATCCTACTGGTACCTTGAGCCACACCTGAAAGGCAGAGGGAGATTAGGGAAGTAAACAAGTGGCTGGTAAACAAGAAGCTGGTGTAGCTGGTGTAGTAAGGAGGGGTTTGGGTTCCTGGAGAACTGGGCCAACATCTTAGTCGGTCACTAGTTCTATAGAAGGGACGGACTGCACCTAAATGAGGAGGGTGCAGATCTGTTGGGAGTAAAGATGGCCGAAAAGTTAGAGGGGTTTTTAAGCTAGGCGATGGGGAGGAGGGTCCAGAGGTAGAACTAGTCAGCAATGAACATATTCCAGAGGGTAGTATTGGGGGCATTAGTGATAGGTTGACTAAAGCACATAAACCCAACGTAAGTATAGTAACAAGTTAAGCTATTTGCAATCTCTGAACACCCAATAAGAGGACAGTATGCGACTACGTGGCATGTTCACCAATGCCGGGAGCCTGGCGGACAAGATGGGTGAACTAGAGATACTGTTAAACAAGGAGGATTTAGATTTTGTGGAAATTTCAGAGACCTGTTTCTCGCCCGAGAGCCGAAAAAGATCCCAGGTGGACAGGACGCCGGCTCCACACTACACAACTCAACAGGACAAGACCAGCGCTGATGGTGGAGATGGAGGGATAACCCTCTCTATCGCAGGGATAGAGGGTAAAAAAGGGGGAGGGGTATGCCTATATAGCACGAATAATTCAGAAGTGAATGTGAGAGATGACATCAATAAGGGAGTGAGGGAGGATGTGGAATCCTTATGGAGTAGAGCTCCAAAGGGATGAAGCTAAGGGGAAAATAATACTGGGAGTATGCTATAGGCCCCCTAACCTGAGGGAGGAGGGGGAGACGGACCTCCTATCACAATTTGGATTAGCAGCACGGGTGAGAAGTGTTATCATAATTGGGGATTTTAATTATCCAGACATAGACTGGGCGGAGGGAACCACGCATTCGTCTAAGGCTCGCCAGTTGCTAATGTCTTGCAGGACAATTTCATGGGTCAGATGGTAGACGCACCAACTAGAAACAAGGCGTTACTAGATATACTGATTACCAACAATACAGACCTGTTCACAGATGTGGAAATACGGGGCAATTTAGGAAACAGCGATCACAGGTCAATTGGCTTCAGTATAAATCACACAAATAGGAAACACAAGGGGAACACAGACACTGAATTTCAAAAGAGCCAACTTCCCTAAACTACGAACCATGCTAAATATAAATTGGGATAAAATCTTAGAAACAAAGAACATGGAGGAGAGATGGGTTTGCTTTAAGAGAATATTAAATAAGGGCATTAGCCAGTGCATCCCATTGGGAAATAAATTTAAAAGAGCGAACAAAAGTCCTGGATGGCTTAACTCTAATGTAAAAATGCATATAAAAGCAAAGGAAAGGGCCTTCAAAAAATACAAGGCTGAGTGATCAACATCAGCATTCAGACTTGACAAAGACTACAACAAGATATGTAAGGGTGCAATTAGGGCGGCTAAGATAGAACACGAAAGACAAATTCTTAAAGTATATAAACAGGAAAAAAGGGAAGCCCGATCGTATTGGCGACATCAAGAATGAGGAAGAACATCTGGTTACAAAGGATGGGGAGATGGCGAAGGTATTGAATTTATTCTTCTCCTCAGTCTTCACGAGGGAAATCGGGGGGCTTCAGTAACCAAAACTGCAGTGTTTGTCCTCATGACACATCACATGAAGCCCCTTCATGGCTAACAGAGGACAGAATTAGAAATAGACTTGGGAAACTTAACATTAATAAATCAACGGGACCAGATGGCTTGCACCCAAGGGTTCTTGGGGAACAAGTAATTGCCAGACCATTGTTCATAATTTTTACTGACAGTCTACTGACTGGAATGGTACCAGCTGACCAATCTATTAACCTTCTATGAGGAGGTGAGCTGCCATCTAGATAAAGGAAGGCCCGAAGATGTGGTGTATCTGGATTTTGCAAAAGCATTTCACACAGTTCCCCATAAACATTTACTGTACACAGTAAGGTCCATTGGCATGGACCATAGGGTGAGTACATGGATTAAAAACTGGCTACAGGGGAGTTCAGAGGGTGGTGATAAATGGGGAATACTCGGAATGGTCAGGGTGGGAGGTGGGGTCCCCCAGGGTTCTTTGCTGAGGACCAATCCTGTTTAATTTGTTCATAAACGACCTGGAGGATGGGGTAAACAGCTCAATCTCTGTATTTGCAGATGACACTAAGCTAAGCAGGGCAATACCTTCTCAGCAGGATGTGGAAACCTTGCAAGAAATCTGAACAAATTAATGGGGTGGTCAACTACATGGCAAATGAGGTTTAATGTAGAAAAATGTAAAATAATGCAATTGGGTGGCAAAAATATGAATGCAATCTACTCACTAGGGGGTGAACCTCTGGGAAAATCTAGGATGGAAAAGACCCTGCAGGTCCTAGTAGTAGAAAGGCTCAGCAATGGCATGCAATGCCAAGCTGCTGCTAACAAAGCAACCAGAATATTAGCATGCATTAAAAAGAGGATTAACTCCAGGGATAAAGCGATAATTCTCCCACTCTACAAGACTTTGGTCCAGCCTCACCTAGAGTATGCTGTCCAGTTCTGCAACAAACAAGGGCCGCTGGTTTGAACCCCGACCACCACAACACCTGCCTTGAGTCTGCACGCTCTCCCTGTACCTGCATGGGTTATTTATTAATAATAATAGAACATTTTAAATAAACAGATAATGTCTATATCTCAGAAAATGCAAAAAAAAACAGATGAAAACAGCTAAGGTATATTATATAACTGTACCAACTTCAAGTTCCTCATTCAACCCACTGGGAGAAAGTATTGAGCTTATATATCCACATGGTTTCGCGTTGGCATAGACGCAGAAATCTTTTATTCTACATCATGCCACCCGAAGGTACGAATTCAACGGCTAGGACAGTCAGGTCCTTAAAGTTCATGCCATGATGAGTAGCAAAATGACGGGTCACACTATGCTCTCTGAAAACTTTTTAATGAACCTGCGGTGTTCAACCCTGATACGCAAGGTTTGGATGGTACGACCAACATATAAAAGGTCGCATGCCCACCGCAGGACATAAACAACAAATTGGGTCGAACACGTGATGAATTGTCTAATGGAATATGCATTACCAGAACTATCCAAAAAGGAGGACTGGCCGTGGGTTATAAACTGACAGGTAGACAACCTTGTTTCTTGCATTGAAATATTCCAACCCTATTGTCAAAATAGCACCTGATGTCCATGGTTCTGATGGAATAGTTTTTTTTGGTTTGCTAGGAGAAATGCAATTTCTGAGAGTGCAAGCTCTCCTAAAGACAACCTGGGGGGCGGGTGGTAAATGAGGTCCTAACCTGGGGTCTGAAGAATAGGCCAATGCTTACGGATAATATTGGCAACTACTTTATAATTGCCATTAAAACCTGTGATGAACCTAGCTCCTGAGTTATGAGGGGCTGCAATGGCTCTGTCGGCAGTATGTTCAGTAAGACAGGATTCAAATGCTTCTTGCAAAAGATCATCCGGTAGCCTCTCTCTCTAAACTTGTTGATAAGTAACCTACTCTGGGAAATGTAATTGGTATACTTCGTGCAATTCTTACATAACCTCAGGAAATGCCCTTTTGGAATGTTCTTCTTCCAAAGAGGGTGATTGGCAGCTCCCAAAGAATGAGATGCTTAGCATATGGATTATTGTTCCAAATCGAAGAGTCCTCCCAAAAAATTAATGGTTAAATTCTCATAGCAGGGTGCAAAACTTGCACCCATGGCTGTGCCTCTAGTCTGAAGATAGAACTTGTCGTGAAAGGAGAAATAGTTGTCTTTGAGGCAGAACTTAGTCCCCTCAAGTATGAACTGGGCCCGATGGGACTTGTGCCACAAGTCTCTGGACAAGAAATGATTGAGAGCCTCCAGACCCACCTCATGGGGAATGGAGGTGTAAAGAGAACACACATCCAAAAGGTAATGACCCTCCCATGAGTAGTTCTGGAGGATATCAATCACATGTCCAGAGTCCTGTATGTAGGAAGATTTTGAATGATCGGCTGTAAAAAACAAACAATCTATTGGGAGAGTCTGCTGGTGAAGCTGTTAGTACCAGAAACTATAGGTCTACCAGGTGGATTCTTAAGCAATTTATGCTCCTTTGGAAGATGGTAAAAGTATGGGGCGCTGCAAGAAGTAGGGGTTCTCTGGAGAAGAGACTCTTGAGAGGGGATATGATTTCAATTTACAAATGCCATACTGGTGACCCCACAATAGGGATAAAAAAAATTTGTGAAAGGGAGTTTAAGAAGACATGTGGCCACTCACTAAAATTAGTAGAAAAGAGGTTTAACCTTAAACTGCGTACAGGGTTCTTTACTGTAAGAGCGGCCAGGATGTGGAATTCCCTTCCACAGGCGGTGGTTGCAGCGGGGGCTTTGATAGTGTCAAAAAATATTAGATAAGCACCTGAACGACCGCAACATACAGGGATATACAATGTAATACTGACATATAATCACAAACATAGGTTGGACTTGATGGACTTTTCAACCTCACCTACTACGTAATTATATGTAACATACACTTTAGTGAATTTTATAGTTCTTGCTGCATATAAAGAAAACCATTTGTCATTCTGGTAGCAGCTTTCACACTTTCATTTTCAGTATAACATGGTTGGTGATCAACTTCCAGTTCCGGCACCCTATGGATAGGAGCTAGGAGGCTTTAGCTCCCGCCGCACTCCTCGATCACCCGCATCAAAAGCTGGCCAGCACCCAAGGGAACTCCCTCCCCGAACTTGCTCCCTCCCTGGGGAAGCCCAATGGACAGATTTGTGGAGAGATCGGTCCCCCCGAGCGGCGCCAACAACCCGCTCAGTGGCGGGAGATGAGGTACCCTGTGCAGCCAGCATGGCAGAGGCTGCACATGCTGCTCCAGCCAGCTCCTCTGAATCCCTGCTGTCTCCGGCACACAGCGCAACAGCCCCCATGGATCCTGCCTCCACGACTGGCATTGCACAGGCAGTAGTGGCTCTCCTCACCCCCACGATCACAGAGGCCTTTAATTAGGCCGTTATTAAAGAGTTAAAACAGCTCCATAGAGAGATACAGTCTCAGGCACTGCGCATAACTCACACTGAAGAGAGGATCTCATCAGTTTAAGATGAAACAACTGAAATCTCTGCTGCCATGGATAGGCTTTCCAATACCCAGAGAGAGCTTCAAAATAAGGTGGATGACCTAGAAAACCGCTCGAGGCGCAATAATTTGCGCATCATAGGGCTACCAGAATCATATACACCGACCACACTTGCCAATATATGCTCTAGGGTCACCCCTGAACAGCTGGGTCTACACGAACCATGCACCATGGAACGGGCTCATCGCGTTGGCCAACCCTTGGGATCCCGCTCCAAGCACAGACCAGTCATCATCCGCTACCTCAACTATGTAGACAAACAAGCTATCCTTCAAAAATCCTGACGCCTCCGAAGTCTCTCAGTGGACGACCACCCGCTTTTACTTTTTGCTGACTACTCCACTGAGGTGATGAACCAGCGCAAGGCCTTCTCATCGGTCTGCTCATCACTATAATTCAACTTGGCATACCCGGCTAAATCGGCTACTGGAGAGCGTATATCTTTTACATCTCCATCGGAAGCGGCGCATTACCTTAATACCAATCAGATCACTCCCATGCAGCAGAAGAACCTTGCCCCTTCACCCGATCCTTCCTCTTCCAGAATATCTGCACCAACATCTCGAAATCCGCAGAGCCCATAAAACCCTCCTTTAAACGTGTACGCTTCTGCCTCCTGGACATTCATCCTGTAACTCGCTGTCTCTGTACTCCTAAGCCTACATAAGGTTTGCCTCTTGGCTCTTTATAGTTTCAATTTTGATATGATGTTTTTTCTTGATCTTTGAATGCTAGCAATCTGGGATGAGACCCTCTCCTGGACCATACAGACATCACACGATAGAGAGAAAGGGGCTCTGGCTCACATCCTGCTACTCTTCAGGGCCCACATACAACTACCCCCCTCCCTATTTTTTATGCCTTTCCATGTGGCACTCAGCTCGCCATGTGAACACCTAAGATATTAGGATCTCCCCTCATTCTTCCCTTTCCCCTTCCCTCTCCATTCCCCTTCTTTCCTCCATTCTCCTCAGGGTGTTTGATTGTTACTGCCACAGAGGATGCACCCATTGGCGGTTGCACTCAGGGAGAATACGCCGTAGGAAAAAAAGTTCCTGATGCTCCGTTGGAGGCTTGTCCTCCCTCTTTTCCTGATTTTTATTGAAAGTTTGTGTTTATTTGGAAATGGAAATTTATTTTTCCATACCAGAACCCTACCAAGGTTGCAGTGATGTTGTATTCGTCGGGGCAATGCCCACTGTAGCGTTGCCCTCCTTTGGGCTGCCTTGCGTCTCTCCATCACAATGGTCGTGGCTCCTCCGAATGCTGGGGATCACCTAAAGGTAATTTCATGGAATGTTAAGGGGCTTTGTTCTCCTAATAAATGTATGCAAATCATGACGCGTCTTAAACGTTTGCGAGCAGATGCGGTTCTCCTTCAGGAGACTCATCTGGCAGCAGAAGATCTCTCACGCCTATGTAAACTGTGGGTAGGCAAAGCATACAGCTCTCCAGCTGTGGGACGCAAGGCAGGGGTTGCTATTTTGATTCACAAACATCTCTAACACACATTTCGCTCGGTTGAGACGGACTCAGCAAGTCGTAGGATTACTCTTCATCCCACAATTGCCACTTATGACATCGCCATCTCCAATGTATATGCTGTTAACTTTCCTGGGCAGGTCTTTTTTCAAGATCTTATATCCTGGGTGTTGCTGATCCCGGAAACCTCTCACATTATCAGTGGTGATTTCAACTCTGTTGCGCATCCCTTTGAGGACCGCAGATTGTGACCTAACCGGTGACACATTTCAACTCATGGATGCCTGGAGCACTGCACATCCTACTGACAGTGAGTACACTTTCTACTACGCTCCACATGACTCCTTTTCCCGTATCGACTATTTATTTTGCGCCCAGGCCTTAATCTCCTTCGTGACCATCTCTGCCATAGAGGACATGGTCATCTCCGGCCATGCCCCTATTAGCCTTCAACTGTCCTGGTTCGTTTCCCCCTGCTAATGTCTGGTGCTTTCCCTCTTACCTAGCTGATGAGTATTTCAAACATACCCTATACTCGGCCTGGGTGGAATTCGTTGAGACCAACGGGAGCCATCTCAGTACCCCAAATTTATTTTGGGAAACTGGCAAGGCCTTTCTAAGAGGGCACATTATTTCCTATTCTGCCTAATTTAAAAAACAAATCCGCTTCAATTACCATCAGGCCAGTGAATCCCTTCACTCTGCTCATGCTTTGAATCAAGATCATATACCCCTGCCAACCGGAAAGCTTGGCAATCTGCTAAGCGCACTTTTTATCACTGGACTGTGCAGCAGGAGGCAATTAAACAATCTTACTTTGATATCCAAATTCATTAGGCATGGTAAAAAGGCGGGTAGACTCTTAGTGAGTCTATGTTCTGGGCATCACACCCCTACCCACATAAAAGCCCTCAGATCCTCTTCTGGCTCTATCGTTAACCTGCCCTCTGAGGTCAACACTCTCCTTACCTCCTATTACACATCCCTCTACTCCGAAGATCCTATCAAGGTAGCTGCGGCAAATTCGTTACTTATAGGACGTCATCTCCCTACACTCTCCTCCGCCCAACTCGATTTGCTCAATGCCCCCATTACTGTAGAAGACATTCGGTGGTTGGTGACAAAAGCGGAGAAGCCTGTACGAAAGGTGTCTCTCACTCTCTGCTGTCTCTGCTTCTAGCACTGCCACATGGTCACCTTAAAGCTTCGGATATGAATGAGATAATGTCTATCAATTCATCCTTACCACAGGTCCAGATAGATGAAAGGACAACATAGTCTAGGGCCTAACCTTGGTGGACACAGTGTGCATTACTAGTAAAGGCTCCATTATACAGATGGTTATAAAACTAAGTCTATCAATAAAAGACACTTTTTAACCTGAAATACATATCTGATCATGTTTTCAAAAATATTTTCATGCATCTGGAAAAAATATGCACCACTACAATTCTTCTTCTATATGTGCATACAAATAACAGCATTATAACAAAAAAAGCTTTGCCGGATTATTGGAGAAAAGGCAACAGCAAAACAAAATACTAAACCAGATCTAGCCAACAATGTGGCTCTTAGATGTGTTCCGTTGCTATTGGCAAAAAGGTGTCACTTTATTACCACAGAAAAAAGTAGCTGCTGCGAACAGCAAATGAGATGGTGGACAATTTACATACAGTTTCTTTTAAGTACATTTTTAAAACAAATGTATATTTATTTCAAGTGGTTGGTGTTGCCAGCAATTGTTTATTTCCAATATAAAACAAAAAACAAGTGACATCTTAGGTGGATTCTGTTGGGATGAGTTAGCGTTAGCATTTTAAATGTCCTGGTTACTCCCAACAAGCAAGATCTTCTTATAATTCCAGTAGTCCACCTGGACACTTTGTATGTCCCCACCCACCTTTGTGTGTTCCAGCTCCTCCTGTTGTATTTTTTGCATATACAATTAAAGAAGCCCTGCAAGGAAAAGCTATCTGTTCCCAGAAAGATCTAACAAATTTCCAGGTGGACAGTCCAGCAACTGAAAAACTGAAATATCAGGTTGGGGTGGACAGAATCTTTAAAATTCGAATTTGTGAAAAGTTGCCATTTGATGTCCCCACTCTGCTATATAGTGGGTGACAGCTTTAGGTGACAAGAAGATTGCTGGTCAGCTGGGGTGACATAGGTATTTTATGGTTTATGGTTCAGTTATTTGTCACAATTTGTCAGTGTCATGATTTTTGTAATGTGGCTTTTTGTCCCTGGTCTCCAAGGCCCTTCACTTCAACTGTGCACGGTTGTCTATTCATTTCACAGAGTCAAACGTGAGCTAATTTTCCCTTTGGGCATTTGTGCTTTGCACCACACTTGACACAGGCAAAGCTATCTACACCTGGCCCTACATAGGTTACTAATACAGCTATGCCTTGGTATTGGGGAAAACATATTTTTATACTAGCCATATGCAAGGCAATCTGCTACCTTTGGTAAAAGTGACCAAAGCTGCGGTAAAAATTGATCACACACAGCAATGCCAGTTAAAAGGCATTTTCAATAATTTCTTGTTTTGATTCTTTTGGTCACTTAGGCCTGGGAAACCGTGGGTGGCAGATTGTTGTGCTTGAAAGCTGGTGAAAAGCTCCAAAAATGCCTGTTTTGCCTTCTCTCTATTAATAGGGCTGGAAGAAATGGTTTACAACTTGTGAACACTATTCTATAAACAGGCCGCTGCTGCCACCAGCTGACTGTTTGGTGGAATCACGCCCTGCAATTCCACACTCCAGGATATCTGCTGAGAACAGTGCTTGTGGCGGTTGCTTTAATCAAAGGGAATCATGTTGTGAGGTCTCAGGTAGTGTTAAGTGATTTCAATCAGCCATTCCTTCGCTTTTATGTGGATGGATGTAAACCAGTAAATTACAGCAGAAAGAGCTTTGATTAGGGTCCTACGTCTTGTGGAAAGCTAATGGGATTATTTATTGTCGATAAAACTCTAATACATTCAATAGTTTAAAGAGATACTCCAGTCAAAATGGAAAATTGAGCCTTCAAATGCTTACAAGGAGCTAAGCCTACTTGCTCATTACTTCCAAGTTTCATCCAAATATTTCTGTAGGCAATCACACATGCTATCAGCAACACCCTAACTAATCTGAGAGCCGCTGTTTGAGATACAGGAGAGGAATTCCCAAATACATCTCCTTAAGAATTAAGAAGTTTTTTGCAGCCAGCAGATTCAAACCTGCCTAGGACGAATGCGATTGGTTATATAGAAATCAGAGACAGAGGGTTACATAACACAAGCTTCAGACAGTGCCCTCCTAGTGAACCTGTAAGGTGCTCTCTGGATTTTGGCTGCAGCATATTAGAGAACTCTGACTAAAAGGTACACGGAGTGAACTTTCCACATTTTTTTACAGCTTCAATGTCTGCTAGATAACAGTAGCTTACCGATTGCTTTTACCTGTTGCCTCTGGGGGAGGAGTAGAAGATGAGTTTGTCTGTCCTTGTGGTACAGTAAACTGATCAGTAAACACACATGATCATGAGAGCAGATCATGTTGAGCATTATACTTATAGGATTTTTACAATAAAGAGAATGAAGAGAATAAGAGTTTTAATTAAAACAATATTAGAGCCCCATACCTTATCCCCTACTAGGGAAATTATTACAATAACTTAGGCTAACAGACTTCTATATCGCATTACGAAAAATATCTCCTCCCCACTCAATATCTACTGCCTTTGAAACATTGTGTTTACAAAGAAAGATGAAGCCATGCACACAAATTTTCTATTATATGTTATTCTACGATTTCAACAATTTACTTCTTGCCCCTACTATATAGAGGAATTAGAGAAAGAATTTACAGATGTCATGAAAAAGTCTCTTACACCAACACAAACTACATATAGCAAGATCATCCCAGGAGAAGATCTTTTTATCCAGGTGCTGGCACCTTTTCACAACACAAAAACATTCCCCCAACAAACTCCTATGCTGGAGATGTGAAAAAGAAATTGGGACAATGCTCTGAAGCCGTAAAAAAGGCTTTCTGGCAACAAAGGTTTAAAACAGACAACCCAAGTAACTGCCTTCAAGCTACCGAACTCCCTTTTTTAAACAGCCCTGTTTTCTATTATTCCTGGATCACTTTATGACACAAAGCAATCTCTCATACACTTCTTCCCATCAGCAACAAACAATCCCCAAACACTGGAATACTACCAATACTACCATAGGTGTGTGTAATCACCCTGTTGAGTGCAGATTCCCCATTTAAACCCCTAGTATTTCAGTAAAGCCCCCTAACGGGGCTCCTAAAAAATGTGTAAAAAAATAAAATAAATTAAAACTACTGATAGCAATCACTGCCCTACTTACCGTATATACTCGAGTATAGGCCGACCCGAATATAAGCCGAGGCACCTAATTTTACCACAAACAACTGGGAAAACTTATTGACTCGAGTATAAGCCTAGGGTGAGAAATGCGCAGCTACTGTAAGTGGAAAAGAGGGTCAACGATGCCCATTTGCAGCCTCACTGTGCCCATGCAGATGGACACAGTTGACCGATTTGGGGCCCTGTATCTCAGGGTCACTTAGTGCTAGGAACCCCATCTTTAGATATGTTGTAGTGCTAGTTCAACTGGGTTTAAATGCCACATTTGGGGTTCCTAGCTCCAAGTGTCCCGAGATATGGGGCCCCAAATTCGGGTCAGAAAATGTCAAGCACTTTTCTGCAGCAGAGAATGACATTTTCCGAACCGACTTTGGGGCCCCGTATCTCGGGGCCACTTAGTGCTAGGAACCATATTTGGATATGTTATAGTGCTAGGTCCACTGGGTTGGCACACCAAATTTGGGACTCCTAGACCCAAGTGGCCCCGAGATACGGGGCCCCAAAATTTGGTCGGAAATTTTTTTTTTTTTTGCTGCAGAAAAGTGCTTGACTCGAGTATAAGCCGAGGGGGGCACTTTCAGCACAAAAAAAATGTGCCGAAAAACTCGGCTTATACTCGAGTATATACGGTACTCCTATTACTAAGAATGGATTCAAACTTCTGTCTAATATTAAGACTTGAACCACCAACAATTCAAGTATATGATAAACATACACTCTACATTCATATTTGGAGACCCTGGAACCTCTACGAAGATAGCAACATTTTGCTTACTCCAGATGAATTTGCTACATTAATCCCTTCTCGCTGAGGCTTTCCCTATTTTAGAGAGGAGTACCCCATAGGGCCTGCAAGAAGGCCTTTTACATATATCAAAATATGGGCCCATCAAGCCATACACCCGCCTCTTACTTTCCCTACTTTTTCCCTTGTACCTTACATACCTTTTTTTCATTTTGAATAGAAAAAGGGAGTGCGACAACCCCTGTCAGTTTATTTGCCATAGGCTTGCCATATGGGAAATTTCCTTTCACTTCCTGTCCCATAGCCAAAACAGGAAGTGAGAGAAAATCCTTACAAAGTGAGGGAATTCCGAGGTGTCAACCAGGACACACCAGAACTAGTATCCCCATTGGAAGGTTTCCCTTCTGTTAATGTTCTGGTATCAACCCACAATTTGGGATTTTCTTTTACTTTGATAATAATAAACAGGACAAATAGAGAGGTTGAATGTCCCAAACTAGGGCACATACAGCAATAAAAACTAGCAGGCGTTCCAATCTATCCAAAACTAAAAAAGGTTTGGCTTTAGTTACACTTAGGCCTTAACTGGGCAAATCATGCCCAAGAATAACAGTTCTAGTTTGAGTACTCCACTTTTTCACTTCCACTGACTATTCCACATGTTTTCAACTGAATATGGCACAGCATTTTCTCCGTATTTGGTGGTTTGTAGGCAGAGTTTGGCTTGGGGTTTGGGCCCTTACAAGTGGTGCCTTTTGGAGCAGGTCAGGGGTGCAGCTCAGGGGTGCCAGAGTAGCTGCCTTCTCCTGCTTGTAAGATGATGCAATTGGAGTTTTGGCCACTAGATGCCGCTGAAAGGCCATGTTGGTTGTGTTGATGAGCTAAAAGTAGAGAGTCCCCCAGCCCATGTGATGCTGTACTTGCTCAAATAAGTCGAGTAGAAAAGAAGTTGGTTAACATGACATTGGCGAGGGCGAAGAGTATGCATGCTTGCAGGTACAAAATAAGCAGTATTTTGTGTGTCCAGCATGCCTGAAATAAGCACTGGGCAGTCTTGTCTTTAGGAAAACAAATCTCTTTCCTAATTCATGCTCTCCTCTAGTTACAGTGCCTTGAAAAAGGTATTCATACCCCTTGAAATATGCTACATTTTGTCATGTTACAATCAAAAAATGTGAATGTATTTTATTGGGATTTTATGTGATCAACACAAAGTGGCATATAAATGTGAAGTAGAAGGAAAATGATAAATGGTTTTCAGATTAAAAAAAAAAAAAAAATCTCTTTAAAGTGTGGCGTGCATTTGTATTCAGCCCCCTTTCCTCTGATACCCCCAACTACAATCTAGTAAAGTCAGAAGTCACCTAATTAGTAAATAGTCCGCCTGTGTGTAATTTAACCTCAGTATAAATACAGCTGTTCTGTGAAGCCCTCAGATTTCTTGGAGAACCTTAGTGAACATAATCCTGAAGGCCAAGGAACAAGCCAGACAGATCAGGGATATAGTCGTGGAGAAGTTTTAAGCAGGGTTAGGTTATAAAAAAATATACCAAGCTTTGAACATCTCACGAAGTGTTCAATTCCTCATCCGAAAATAGAATGCATATGGCACAACTGCAAACCTACCAAGACATGACCATCCACCTAACCTGACAGGCTGGGCAAGGAGAGCATTAAATCAGAGAAGCAGCCAAGAGGCCCATAGTAACTCTGGAGGAGCTGCAGAGATCCACAGCTCAGGTGGGAGAATCTGTCCACAGGATAACCATTAGTCGTGCACTCCACAAATTTGGCCTTTATGGAAGAGTGGCAAGAAGAAAGCCACTGATGAAAGAAAGCCATAAGAAGTCCCATTTGCAGTTTGCGAGAAGCCATGTGGGGGACACGGCAAACGTGGAAAAGGGTGCTCTGGTCAGATGAGACCAAAATTGAACTTTTTTGGCTTAAAAGCAAAACGCTATATGTGGCGGAAAATACTGAATACAAATGCACGCCACACCTTTCACATATTTGAAAAAAAAATTGAAAACCATTTATCATTTTCCTTCCACTTCACAAATATGTGCCACTTTCTGTTGGTTTATCACATAAAATGCATTTACATTTTTTGGTTGTAACATGACAAATTGTGGAAAATTTCAAGGGGTATGAATACTTTTTCAAGGCGCTGTATCTTTTTTTACTGTGTTGTAGTTTCTGGTTTATAAGGAGTATTTTATTGCTTAGGATGAAATATTCCCTTGGCCATGCCTGCATAGGTTTTGATATATTTATAGTTCATTAACATTAACCCCTTCCTTAAGCTCACCAAGAAAAAAAAAAACAAGAGTTGTCAGCTGTACTGTCTGTGTTGCTGCTGGAGATTTTCCCTCACTTCTTGTTTGGTGAAATCGTTGTCATTCGGACAGTAGGTGAGGGTAATTTTCTCTGTTCTAACACTTTTACGCTTTTTAAAAATAAAAATAAAGTCTTGGCTGGACATACACATTAAGAGGTTCTAGCATAATTTACCTGCATTTGAAATGCTGGTCAGCAAAATCACAGTGACTCTAATTCAGCTATAAACATGGCAGTTGAGAGGCTGCAAATCCATAAATAAGTGTCCAAACAATAGTCCATGCAAACTCCCAGAATCCAAAGAAAAAAAGTCTTCTGGCCCCCGCTGTGTCACTCAGCAGCTCCTGAGTAAAACTTATACACATAGGGAAGATCTGCTGATGTCATCATACTAAAAGACAGAGTTCTGTGATACTGGGGTCTGCATTGCAGCCTAGTGGATTTTATGCACTTATGATATGCTGATGTGATCTTCACATACAGTATGAGTTAAACTTTTATTATTTAATAAAGTTGTTTTACAGTACTTCACTATTGCAAATTTCCTTTATATTGCTGGGGACTTTATCCTGTCATCTGTGGTCCGAATGGATTAAGATTACCACTGTACAATGGAGCATAAAGCGATGTTAAATCTTCCATGCATAGGGGGTCAATTATAACGGTGAGCTGCTTTCTGATGGGGACTGACACTGGTGACACTACCATGACTGGAAGATTTTGTTTAACCTTTGGACGCTGAGTGTTTGTATGGACCATTGTTTGGACACTAATTTATGGATTTGCACTGTTTATATGGGTGCTACTTTATGTGAAGGGATCTGATGTGTTATTTATGTTCAAAAAAGAAAGTACCTATACCCCAATAGGGCACGCTGTGTACAAAGAAACAACACTAAACAGGTCAAACCGAGTCTCTGAATTACCATGTATACTGCCCAATTAAAGTCAATGGAATTATGCTAAATGGCATTATCGTATTCTTGTATTTTATTAAACACCACAAAGGCCATCACATGTAAATTAATATCTATCGTAAGTGAAGATTGACTTCACGCAGGAAGAGGTACAAAAACAAGCGCGGTTATCAATTTGGATCAAGCAGCAACCCAATACAAGGGGTCGATCAACATATGAACAGACATGCTCCATCAGATGATGGCATTGAACAACATAGTGTACAGTCTGAAGATAAAGGAGGTTAAAAACCCACAGTTGGAAGCAGGCCCGGGCTGGCCATAGGGCACACTGGGCACTTGTCCTGTGGGTCGGTGCCGCATGTCCTAGGATGGACATGGAGCCGTGTGCTAGTGCCGTAGACATGTCAAATGCACACATTAAGCATCACACAACTCCCACCATTGCCTTGGGCTGAAGCCTCTGTCTGCATCAGTGACCTCAATAAAGTTGTGTGGAAAGACAACCCATTGCCATAGGGACGCTGTGTGCACCATGTTGTTGGAGGTGGATGGAAGGGGTCCTAGCCGGAGAAAGAAAAAAGGCCGCCTGGCGCCATGTTGGTTGTGGCAAAAGAAAAAAAAAAAGGGGGAGAAGAGCTTCTGGGTGAGAGGTCACGGCTGGTCTGAGTGCACGATAACGGTGCCCATGCTCTGGTAGGAGCAGTGTTGGGCGGTTGGAGGTGTCAGAGGCAGGCTGGTGGGCATGGAGGGCTCCATTTAAAGGGGAACTTCAGGAAAATGTGACCAAACATGTATATCCAGTGCACAGTGCTATGTTTTATTAAAAGCTAGGTTCACACTATTGCGAATGGAATGCAGTGTTTCCCCGCATGCAATTTGCATGTCAGGAGACTGTGACCAGCTCTCAACGGAGTCGGTTCAAACAGCTCCGGGACGGACAGGAGTCCTGTGCGTCTTCTGGTCCATTTCAGGTCCGAATTCAGCCAAGAATTCGGACTGAAATGGGACCTGAAACAGTTAACAGGGACACACCGGACCCCTGCTGTCAGCCGCAGTGTGAACACAGCCCAAATGTGCATCTCTCTGACTCTTAAAGTGCAACTAAAGGGAAAACTTTTCTTTTCAATATTTCACAAGAGTGGAGAGGGATTAGAACCCCTGTCATGTTTTTTTAGCTGTCTATATACCATTAAGGAGATTCACCCTCTCTATTTGTCCCGTTTACCATTATCACCAAAAGTGAAAGAAAATCCCAAATTTTAGGTTGTCCCCAGACAGGAACAGAGGGGAAATCTACCAATGGGAACACCAGTTCTGGTGACAACCAGGGAGTCTTTGGATGGATTTTCTCTCACTTCCTATTTTGGCTATGGGAAGTGAATGAAAATCTCCCCAATGGGGGACACAGATGATTAAAAAAACAAAAACAAAAAGAAAAACAGAGGGCTTATAACCCTCCCTTACTCTATCCAAATAGAAAAAAAAAAGTTTTGAAATCCACTGTTTCTGATAGGACAATAGAGTAGGGATGAGCCGAACACCCCCGGGTTCGGTTCGAACCAGAACCTTCGAACGGACCGAAAGTTCGCGCGAATTTTCGAACCCTATACGTTATAATGGACGCGAACGTTCGAAATCAAAAGTGCTAATTACAACGGCCAATATGCATGTTAATGTCATAAAACAGGTTTGGGGACCCGGGTCCTGCCCCAGGGGACATATATCAATGCAAAAAGAACTTTTAAAAACTAACGTTTTTTCGGGAGCAGTCATTTTAATGATGCATAAAGTGAAAAAAAAAAAGTGACATTTTCCTTTAAATATGGTACCTGGGGGGTGTCCAAAGTATGCCTGTGAAGTGGCATGTGTTTCCCGTGTTTAGAACTGTCCTTGCACAAAATGACATTTGTAAAGGAAAAAAAGAAGCCATTTAAAACCACTTGCGGCTTTAGGTTTGATCTTAAGTAGCATCTGAACAGGTACATTATGAAGTGTAGCTCCATCCCAAAAAAATCTATTTTTAAGCTTTTTGGAGAACATAGGGAGGGGTTATCACCCCTGTAACATTTGCTGTCTTTGCACATCTGTTCAGAACATGTCACCTCACTTTCCGTCCCAATGACAAATGTTTTTGGAAAAGTGGGGTTTTAATTGAAACAAGGATTGGTGATAAAGTATCAGTAGAGAGGAGATACCTTTTTCCCAAATTAAATCTAACAGGATAGAATTTCCCTTCCTAGGGGTAGATTTCCTCTCACTTCCTGTTTTCTCTTTCCATTTGCAAGTAGGAGTCGTTTGTAAGTTGGATGTTTGAAAGTAGGGGCCTGGCGTATATACTCTGCAGAAATTTGCCCTATTAGATGTTGGTGTAGCCACAAGACTGGTGGGCACAGGAATGGGCCCTGCTGTGAGTTAATAGATCAAGATTTGTAATTGCATGCACCTGTTGAACAGGGCAGAAAAATTGGGGGTGGTGGTGGTGGTGGTGGTGGACGGTTTTGCCACAAGACTGTAAGCTCTCACAGTTACTCTTGGTGGGCGCAGGAATGGGCCCTGCTGTGAGTTATTAGATCAAGATTTGTAATTGCAAGCACCTGATGAACAGGGCAGAAAAATTGGGCCTTTGGCGGTGGTGGTGGACGGTGTTGCCACAAGACTGTAGGCCCTCATAGTTACTCTTGGTGGGCGCAGGAATGGGCCCTGCTGTGAGTTATTAGATCAAGATTTGTAATTGCAAGCACCTGATGAACAGGGCAGAAAAATTGGGCCTTTGGCGGTGGTGGTGGACGGTGTTGCCACAAGACTGCAGGCCCTCATAGTTACTCTTGGTGGGCGCAGGAATGGGCCCTGCTGTGAACTATTAGATCAAGATTTGTAATTACCCGCCCCTGTTAAACAGGGGCTGAAAAATTGTGCCTTAGGCACTGGTGCTGGTGCCACAACACTGCAACCCCTCACAGAGACTGTACTTGGAGCACAGCAGTCACACGTGTTGCGAAGCATTTTTTTAAAAAATTGTAAGTACACGCCCCTGTTAAACAGGGGCTGAAAAATTGTGCCTTAGGCACTGGTGCTGGTGCCACAACACTGCAACCCGGCCCTCACAGATACTGTACTTGGAGCACAGCAGTCACACGTGTTGCGAAGCATTTTTTTAAAAAATTGTAAGTACACGCCCCTGTTAAACAGGGGCTGAAAAATTGTGCCTTAGGCACTGGTGCTGGTGCCACAACACTGCAACACGGCCCTCACAGAGACTGTACTTGGAGCACAGCAGTCACACGTGTTGCGAAGCATTTTTTTAAAAAATTGTAAGTACACGCCCCTGTTAAACAGGGGCTGAAAAATTGTGCCTTAGGCACTGGTGCTGGTGCCACAACACTGCAACACGGCCCTCACAGAGACTGTACTTGGAGCACAGCAGTCACACGTGTTGCGAAGCTTTTTTTTAAAAAATTGTAAGTACACGCCCCTGTTAAACAGGGGCTGAAAAATTGTGCCTTAGGCACTGGTGCTGGTGCCACAACACTGCAACCCGGCCCTCACAGATACTGTACTTGGAGCACAGCAGTCACACGTGTTGCGAAGCATTTTTTTAAAAAATTGTAAGTACACGCCCCTGTTAAACAGGGGCTGAAAAATTGTGCCTTAGGCACTGGTGCTGGTGCCACAACACTGCAACACGGCCCTCACAGAGACTGTACTTGGAGCACAGCAGTCACACGTGTTGCGAAGCATTTTTTTTAAAAATTGTAAGTACACGCCCCTGTTAAACAGGGGCTGAAAAATTGTGCCTTAGGCACTGGTGCTGGTGCCACAACACTGCAACACGGCCCTCACAGAGACTGTACTTGGAGCACAGCAGTCACACGTGTTGCGAAGCATTTTTTTAAAAAATTGTAAGTACACGCCCCTGTTAAACAGGGGCTGAAAAATTGTGCCTTAGGCACTGGTGCTGGTGCCACAACACTGCAACACGGCCCTCACAGAGACTGTACTTGGAGCACAGCAGTCACACGTGTTGCGAAGCATTTTTTTTAAAAATTGTAAGTACACGCCCCTGTTAAACAGGGGCTGAAAAATTGTGCCTTAGGCACTGGTGCTGTGGCATGGATCATTGAGGAGGAGGAAGAGGATAGTCAGTGAACATAAGAGGACAGTCACTCAGCATCAGCATAGGCAGTCTTGAAGGGATGTGACATTAAAAATTATTCGGTTATATTCGCCTCAGGTGCCTGGTAGCTGGTGGTGATCCAAGACTGATTCATTTTGATGAATGTCAGTCGATCAACCGAGGCGGTGGACAGGCGCACCCTATGATCAGTCACAAATCCTCCAGCAGCACTGAATGTGCGTTCGGAAAGAACGCTGGAGGCAGGACAGGCCAGTAGCTCAATTGCATACTGTGCAAGCTCTGGCCAGTGATCCATCCTCAGGACCCAGTAAGCCAGAGGATTTTCGGTGGGAAAGGTGTCCAAGTCTGACCTTGCCCCAAGGTATTCCTGCACCATGTATATCAGACGCTGGCGATGGTTGCTGGAACCGATCATACCTTGGGGCTGCGGACTAAAAAATTGTCTGAACGCATCGGTCAGACGTCCACCTTCCCCACCGCTCCTTCTGCCACTGACCGAAGCCTCAGCAACTCGTCGCCCAGGACCAGGAGTTTGTAGCCTCCCAGTTTCTGGGAACGCGTTGCACAGACCTTTCTGCAAGGCCTCCCTGAGATGTCTCATCCTCTGCTCCCTCTGCGACGGCAAGATAAGGTCCGCAACCTTACCCTTGTACCGCGGATCAAGGAGAGTGGCCAGCCAGTAATGGTCCCTCTCCTTGATCCGAAGAACACGAGGATCCTTCCGCAGGCTTTGGAGGATCAGGGAGGCCATGCAGCGTAGGTTAGCTGAGGCATTCGGTCCGGAGTCTTCTGGGTCACTGAGGATGACATGATCGCCAGCCACCTCCTCCCAGCCACGTACAAGTCCACTGGCTTGTTGGGACTGTACATCATCCCTAAAAGACTGCTGCTGCTGATGCTGAGTGCCAGGCTCCACCTCCATGCTCACACAATCCTCCTCCTCCTCCTCCTCCTCCTCATCCTCTTCCTGTGTGATGGGTGGGACAGAAGGAACACTGTCCGGATAAAGGGGGCCTTGAGAGGCAAGGAAGTCCTCCTCTTCCTGCCTCTGTTCTGCCTCAAGTGCCCTGTCCATTATCCCACGCAGCGTATGCTCCAACAGGTGGACAAGAGGGACAGTGTCACTGATGCATGCACTGTCACTGCTCACCATCCTCGTGGCCTCCTCAAATGGTGAGAGGACAGTGCATGCATCCCTGATCATGCTCCACTGACGTGGGGAAAAAAAACCAAGCTCCCCTGACCCTGTCCTGGTGCCGTAGTCGCAAAGGTACTCATTGATGGCCCTCTGCTGCGTGTGCAGTCGCTGCAGCATGGCCAACGTTGAGTTCCACCTGGTGGGCATGTCAGATATTAGGCGGTTCTTGGGCAGGTTCAGCTCCTTTTGCAGCTCAGTCAGCCGAGCACTGGCATTATAAGATCGGCGGAAATGCACACAGACTTTCCTGGCCTGCCTCAGGACATCCTGTAAGCCTGGGAACCTGCCCAAGAACCGCTGCACCACCAGGTTGAGGACGTGAGCCATGCAGGGCACATGGGTGAGCTGCCCCTGTCGCAGGGCGGAGAGGAGGTTGGTGCCATTGTCAGAAACGACCATTCCTGGCTTAAGCTGACGTGGCGTCAACCACCTCTCGGCCTGCCCCTGCAGAGCTGCCAGAACCTCTGGCCCAGTGTGGCTCCTGTCCCCCAAACACACCAGCGCAAGCACGGCATGGCATCTTTTTGCCTGCGTACTTGCGTAGCCCCTTGTACGCCTACGGAGCACCGCTGGTTCCAAGGACAGAGCACTGGAGGAAGAAGAAGAGGAGGGGGTGGAGGAGAGAGGTGTGTCACAACCAGTAGCAGTAGTCGCGTTTTGGAGGCGTGGTGGCGGAACAACCTCCAACACTACTGCACCTTGTCCTGCATCCCTCCCAGCTGCCAATAGAGTGACCCAATGGGCCGTGAAAGAAAGGTACCGTCCCTGTCCATGCCTGCTGGACCATGAGTCAGCGGTAATATGCACCTTACCGCTGACCGCCCTGTCCAGCGAGGCATGGACATTGCCCTCCACATGCCGGTAGAGAGACGGAATCGCCTTCCGCGAGAAAAAGTGGCGTTTGGGAACCTGCCACTGAGGAACCGCACATTGAACAAACTCACGGAAGGGGGCCGAGTCTACCAACTGAAAAGGCAGCAGTTGAAGTGCTAGCAATTTAGCAAGGCTAGCATTCAACCGCTGGGCATGTGGATGGCTGGGAGTGTACTTCTTTCTACGGTCCAGCAGCTGGGGCAGGGAAATTTGCCTGCTGCATTCGGACGTCGGTGTACTGCAAGTACTTGGTTGTGACACACCGAATTCTACACCTTCAGTCCTCTCAGAGCAGCTTTCAGAGAGGACTGAAGGTGTAGTGGGGATGGAGATCCCAGCTGAGGAGGAGCAAGGAGAGGTCCGCTTAGTTCTTTGGTGTGGGTCTTTTATGTGTGCCTGCCAACGAGCTGCATGGCAGGTCGCCATATGTCTGGTCATGCTTGTCGTGCCCAAGCGGCTGATGTTTTGGCCACGCGAGATACGCTTGAGACAAATATTGCAAATAGCAGTGGTGCGATCTGCTGCACTCGTCTCAAAAAAGGCCCACACCAAAGAACTTTTCTGATAACGTGCAGAGGCAGCGCCCTGCACAGGCGGAGCTCTGCGGTGTTGTACAGTTGCTGTGCTGGCCTCTACCTGGCCTCCAGGGGGCATCCTGCCTCGTTGGACATGTGACGCCGCATCCTCCTCCTCCTCGTCCTCCTCCTCATCCTCTCTCCCTTGAGGCACCCACGTGGAGTCAGTGACCTCATCATCCCCTCCCTCTTCACCACTAGAGCAAACCTGGCAGTAAGCTGCAGCTGGTGGAACTGTACTGCCAGATTCCTCAAGCTGGGTATCGTCATCCGAGCCTTCGAATCGTTGGGCATCCTCCTGGAGCATGTACCCAACACTGTGCTCAAAGAGTTCGGGGGACTCCTCAGGAGGACATGGTGGGTCTAGGGAAGGGGTGGCTGATGATGCTCTGTCAGTACCCTGAGCCTGGGTGAGAGAGGATGAGGAGGATGAGGAGGGCTTGGTCATCCATTCTACCAAGCCTTCAGCATGATGCGGCTCCACATGTCCAGCTGCCGAAAACAAAGACGCGCGTGTCCCATGGCCACGTGCTGATGACGATGCACGACCACGTCCACGTCCATGGCCACGTCCACTAGAAACAGAGCCTGCCTGCCCTGTGTTCTTGGCTCTGCACGCTCTGCCTCCCCTTGGCGGTCTTCCAGCCATTGTAGTCGGTAGTCCTGTGGGTGCTGCTGAGAAGAAAATATAGGAGCTCTGTGTGATGCCACTAACACACTAGAAGTCCTATGGGTGCTTCTGCAAAGAAAATAGAGGAGCTCTGTGTGATGCCACTAACACACTAGAAGTCCTATGGGTGCTTCTGCAAAGAAAATAGAGGAGCTCTGTGTGATGCCACTAACACACTAGAAGTCCTGTGGGTGCTTATGCAAAGAAAATAGAGGAGCTCTGTGTGATGCCACTAACACACTAGAAGTCCTGTGGGTGCTTATGCAAAGAAAATAGAGGAGCTCTGTGTGATGCCACTAACACACTAGAAGTCCTGTGGGTGCTGCTGAGAAGAATATATAGGAGCTCTGTGTGATGCCACTAACACACTAGAAGTCCTATGGGTGCTTCTGCAAAGAAAATAGAGGAGCTCTGTGTGATGCCACTAACACACTAGAAGTCCTGTGGGTGCTTATGCAAAGAAAATAGAGGAGCTCTGTGTGATGCCACTAACACACTAGAAGTCCTGTGGGTGCTTATGCAAAGAAAATAGAGGAGCTCTGTGTGATGCCACTAACACACTAGAAGTCCTGTGGGTGCTTATGCAAAGAAAATAGAGGAGCTCTGTGTGATGCCACTAACACACTAGAAGTCCTGTGGGTGCTGCTGAGAAGAATATATAGGAGCTCTGTGTGATGCCACTAACACACTAGAAGTCCTATGGGTGCTTCTGCAAAGAAAATAGAGGAGCTCTGTGTGATGCCACTAACACACTAGAAGTCCTGTGGGTGCTTATGCAAAGAAAATAGAGGAGCTCTGTGTGATGCCACTAACACACTAGAAGTCCTGTGGGTGCTTATGCAAAGAAAATAGAGGAGCTCTGTGTGATGCCACTAACACACTAGAAGTCCTGTGGGTGCTTATGCAAAGAAAATAGAGGAGCTCTGTGTGATGCCACTAACACACTAGAAGTCCTGTGGGTGCTGCTGAGAAGAATATATAGGAGCTCTGTGTGATGCCACTAACACACTAGAAGTCCTGTGGGTGCTTCTGCAAAGAAAATAGAGGAGCTCTGTGTGATGCCACTAACACACTAGAAGTCCTGTGGGTGCTTATTAAAGAAAATAGAGGAGCTCTGTGTGATGCCACTAACACACTAGAAGTCCTGTGGGTGCTTATGCAAAGAAAATAGAGGAGCTCTGTGTGATGCCACTAACACACTAGAAGTCCTGTGGGTGCTGCTGAGAAGAATATATAGGAGCTCTGTGTGATGCCACTAACACACTAGAAGTCCTGTGGGTGCTTCTGCAAAGAAAATAGAGGAGCTCTGTGTGATGCCACTAACACACTAGAAGTCCTGTGGGTGCTGCTGAGAAGAATATATAGGAGCTCTGTGTGATGCCACTAACACACTAGAAGTCCTGTGGGTGCTTATGCAAAGAAAATAGAGGAGCTCTGTGTGATGGGACTAACACACTTCAAGTCCTATAGGTGCTTCTGGGAAGAAAATATAGCTCTGTGTGTGTGATGGGACTAACACACTTCAAGTCCTATAGGTGCTTCTGGGAAGAAAATATAGCTCTGTGTGTGTAATGGGACTAACACACTTCAAGTCCTATAGGTGCTTCTGGGAACAAAATATAGCTCTGTGTGTGTAATGGGACTAACACACTTCAAGTCCTATAGGTGCTTCTGGGAACAAAATATAGCTCTGTGTGTGTGATGGGACTAACACACTTCAAGTCCTATAGGTGCTTCTGGGAAGAAAATATAGCTCTGTGTGTGTAATGGGACTAACACACTTCAAGTCCTATAGGTGCTTCTGGGAAGAAAATATAGCTCTGTGTGTGTGATGGGACTAACACACTTCAAGTCCTATAGGTGCTTCTGGGAAGAAAATATAGCTCTGTGTGTGTAATGGGACTAACACACTTCAAGTCCTATAGGTGCTTCTGGGAACAAAATATAGCTCTGTGTGTGTGATGGGACTAACACACTTCAAGTCCTATAGGTGCTTCTGGGAACAAAATATAGCTCTGTGTGTGTAATGGGACTAACACACTTCAAGTCCTATAGGTGCTTCTGGGAACAAAATATAGCTCTGTGTGTGTGATGGGACTAACACACTTCAAGTCCTATAGGTGCTTCTGGGAAGAAAATATAGCTCTGTGTGTGTGATGGGACTAACACACTTCAAGTCCTATAGGTGCTTCTGGGAACAAAATATAGCTCTGTGTGTGTGATGGGACTAACACACTTCAAGTCCTATAGGTGCTTCTGGGAACAAAGTATAGCTCTTTGTGTGTGATGGGACTAACACACTTCAAGTCCTATAGGTGCTTCTGGGAAGAAAATATAGCTCTGTGTGTGTAATGGGACTAACACACTTCAAGTCCTATAGGTGCTTCTGGGAACAAAATATAGCTCTGTGTGTGTAATGGGACTAACACACTTCAAGTCCTATAGGTGCTTCTGGGAACAAAATATAGCTCTGTGTGTGTGATGGGACTAACACACTTCAAGTCCTATAGGTGCTTCTGGGAAGAAAATATAGCTCTGTGTGTGTAATGGGACTAACACACTTCAAGTCCTATAGGTGCTTCTGGGAAGAAAATATAGCTCTGTGTGTGTGATGGGACTAACACACTTCAAGTCCTATAGGTGCTTCTGGGAAGAAAATATAGCTCTGTGTGTGTAATGGGACTAACACACTTCAAGTCCTATAGGTGCTTCTGGGAACAAAATATAGCTCTGTGTGTGTAATGGGACTAACACACTTCAAGTCCTATAGGTGCTTCTGGGAAGAAAATATAGCTCTGTGTGTGTGATGGGACTAACACACTTCAAGTCCTATAGGTGCTTCTGGGAAGAAAATATAGCTCTGTGTGTGTAATGGGACTAACACACTTCAAGTCCTATAGGTGCTTCTGGGAACAAAATATAGCTCTGTGTGTGTAATGGGACTAACACACTTCAAGTCCTATAGGTGCTTCTGGGAAGAAAATATAGCTCTGTGTGTGTGATGGGACTAACACACTTCAAGTCCTATAGGTGCTTCTGGGAACAAAATATAGCTCTGTGTGTGTAATGGGACTAACACACTTCAAGTCCTATAGGTGCTTCTGGGAAGAAAATATAGCTCTGTGTGTGTAATGGGACTAACACACTTCAAGTCCTATAGGTGCTTCTGGGAACAAAATATAGCTCTGTGTGTGTGATGGGACTAACACACTTCAAGTCCTATAGGTGCTTCTGGGAAGAAAATATAGCTCTGTGTGTGTAATGGGACTAACACACTTCAAGTCCTATAGGTGCTTCTGGGAAGAAAATATAGCTCTGTGTGTGTAATGGGACTAACACACTTCAAGTCCTATAGGTGCTTCTGGGAAGAAAATATAGGAGCTCTGCCTGCCTGCCACGAACACACTACAAGTCCTATAGGTGCTTCTGGTAACAAAATATAGGAGCTCTGCCTGCCTGCCACTAACACACTACAAGTCCTATAGGTGCTTCTGGGAAGAAAATATAGCTCTGTGTGTGTAATGGGACTAACACACTTCAAGTCCTATAGGTGCTTCTGGGAACAAAGTATAGCTCTTTGTGTGTAATGGGACTAACACACTTCAAGTCCTATAGGTGCTTCTGGGAAGAAAATATAGCTCTGTGTGTGTAATGGGACTAACACACTTCAAGTCCTATAGGTGCTTCTGGGAACAAAATATAGCTCTGTGTGTGTAATGGGACTAACACACTTCAAGTCCTATAGGTGCTTCTGGGAACAAAATATAGCTCTGTGTGTGTGATGGTACTAACACACTTCAAGTCCTATAGGTGCTTCTGGGAAGAAAATATAGCTCTGTGTGTGTAATGGGACTAACACACTTCAAGTCCTATAGGTGCTTCTGGGAACAAAATATAGCTCTGTGTGTGTAATGGGACTAACACACTTCAAGTCCTATAGGTGCTTCTGGGAAGAAAATATAGCTCTGTGTGTGTAATGGGACTAACACACTTCAAGTCCTATAGGTGCCTCTGGGAACAAAATATAGGAGCTCTGCCTGCCTGCCACGAACACACTACAAGTCCTATAGGTGCTTCTGGTAACAAAATATAGGAGCTCTGCCTGCCTGCCACTAACACACTACAAGTCCTATAGGTGCTTCTGGTAACAAAATATAGGAGCTCTGCCTGCCTGCCACGAACACACTACAAGTCCTATAGGTGCTTCTGGGAAGAAAATATAGCTCTGTGTGTGTAATGGGACTAACACACTTCAAGTCCTATAGGTGCTTCTGGGAACAAAATATAGCTCTGTGTGTGTGATGGGACTAACACACTTCAAGTCCTATAGGTGCTTCTGGGAAGAAAATATAGCTCTGTGTGTGTAATGGGACTAACACACTTCAAGTCCTATAGGTGCTTCTGGGAAGAAAATATAGCTCTGTGTGTGTAATGGGACTAACACACTTCAAGTCCTATAGGTGCTTCTGGGAAGAAAATATAGCTCTGTGTGTGTAATGGGACTAACACACTTCAAGTCCTATAGGTGCCTCTGGGAACAAAATATAGGAGCTCTGCCTGCCTGCCACGAACACACTACAAGTCCTATAGGTGCTTCTGGTAACAAAATATAGGAGCTCTGCCTGCCTGCCACTAACACACTACAAGTCCTATAGGTGCTTCTGGTAACAAAATATAGGAGCTCTGCCTGCCTGCCACGAACACACTACAAGTCCTATAGGTGCTTCTGGTAACAAAATATAGGAGCTCTGCCTGCCTGCCACTAACACACTACAAGTCCTATAGGTGCTTCTGGTAACAAAATATAGGAGCTCTGCCTGCCTGCCACGAACACACTACAAGTCCTATAGGTGCTTCTGGTAACAAAATATAGGAGCTCTGCCTGCCTGCCACGAACACACTACAAGTTCTATAGGTGCTTCTGGTAACAAAATATAGGAGCTCTGCCTGCCTGCCACGAACACACTACAAGTCCTATAGGTGCTTCTGGTAACAAAATATAGGAGCTCTGCCTGCCTGCCACGAGCACACTACAAGCCCCTCTTTGTCAATCAATCTTTGTAACTGAATCTATCTAACTCAATCTCTGCAAGTGAATCTCTCTATCTATCTAAATGCAGCAGAGTGTCACAGAAACAGCCTGCTCAATCTGCGCCGGAACAGCATGTGACCGGCGCAGACGGCGTGGCGGCGTTTTATAGGGGGGGGCGTGTACTACAGCCCCTGAGCTGTAATTGGCTACAGGCGTCCTGCCTGTAGCCAATTATGGCTCTTCGAGTTTCCGGGGCTGTGATTGGCCAAGCATGCGGGGTCACAGTGCATGCTTGGCCAATCATCAGCCAGCACTGCACTGCGTCGGCCGCGCCGGCCGCAATGCATTGCGGGGCCGCTCGCATCACACGAACGTGATGCGAGCGGCCAAAATAGTTCTGGGCTCGCCGAGCGAGCGAACGCCCGGTGCTCGATGCGAACGTGGGTTCGCATCGAGCACCGGGCCCATCCTTACAATAGAGGTGCACCGGGTGAAAGTGGAACATGCTGCTTGTCAACCCATTACTACATTAATTACTACATAAAACAAAAACACAGGATTTTGCTTTTGCTGTAAAAAAAAAAAACATGCATAAAAAGCTGTGTGTACAAAAAACAAAAACAAAGAGACTACTTTGTAAAAACTGCAGGGATACCATGAATTAACTAACAAGGTGCCTGGTGCCTTTTTAAACTTATCTCTATTATTTATTGTGCTACAGCAAGATACCTTCTGGAGCTCCAACCCTGCTTACTGTGGTCTCAGTTCCTTCAAGAACAGTTTCGCTGGAACTGCTAAGCCCGCCTCTCCACTCCTTCTGCCCATTTGTTAAAAAAAAATGTTGCTGGAGAAACTGGAAGTAATGTATGCTCATCACTTCCTGTTTCCTATATCAGAGGCAGACCAAGCGATTCCAGTCTTTTTCCGCCTCTATGATCAGCCGGCGGAAGCGTTGGCTGGTCGATCGGGTGTCCTGGGGGGACAGGACCAGGCCCAGAATGGCCATAGGGCACATGTCCTAACAAGAGCTGGCTAATGTGAGAGCGCACCAGAGGGTGAGAACCGTGACATAAAATAAGTGATCACATATATAATGCACCTGTCTCTTACCTTTGGGTCTCTGTCTGCTGCAACTTGAGAGAGTGAGAGAGAGAGAGAGAGAGAGAGAGAGCGCGCGCGCTCTGAAAGCATCTCCCGCCACAGCCCTCATCTCTCTTCTCCCCTCCCCAAAAGCTTCCTTGCATCTCTGAATGACCAAATTTATTCCCTCCAAATCTGGGCTTCAACAGCTGAGAGTAAAGCTGCTAGAGCCAGCAACTGGGATGGTGAAAGGATAGAAAAGTGGGATGATCTGAGAGAGCCAACAAAGAGTTTGCCCAGAACCTTATCCTTCCTGGCAAGTTCAATGCAATGAGGATCACCTGAATCTTGATCCTGTGAATTAGGCAAGGCAGTAGCTTAAGTGGGGGAAAGGCATACAGTGAGGGGAAAAAAAGTATTTGATCCCCTGCTGATTTTGTACATTTTCCCACTGACAAAGAATTATCAGTTTAATAATTGTAATGGTAGGTTTAGTTTAACAGTGAGAGACCGAATAATAAAAAAAAAAAATCCAGAAAAACGCATTTCAAACAAGTTATATTTTGATTTGCATTTTAATTAATGAAATAAGTATTTGACCCCTTCGCAAAACATGACATGGTACTTGGTGGCAAAACCCTTGTTGGCAATCACAAAGGTCAAACGTTTCTTGTAGTTGGCCCCCCAGGGCTTGCACACATCTCAGGACGGATTTTGTCCCACTCCTCTTTGCAGATCCTCTCCAAGTCATTAAGGTTTTGAGGCTGACGTTTGGTAACTCGAACCTTCAGCTCCCTCCACAATTTTCAATGGGATTAAGGTCTGGAGACTGGTTAGGCCACTCCAGGACCTTAATGTGCTTCTTCTTGAGACACTCCTTTGTTGCCTTGGTAGTGTGATTTCGGTCAGTGTCATGGTGGAATACCTATCCACAACCCATTGTTAATGCTCTGGCTGAGGGAAGGAGGTTCTCACCCAAGATTTGACAGTACATGGCCCCGTCCATCGTCACTTTGATGCAGTGAAGTTGTCCTGTCCCCTTAGAGAAAAAACACCCGAAAGCATAACCAAAGCATAATGTTTCCACTTCCATGTTTGATGGTGGGGATGGTGTTCTTGAGGTCATAGGCAGCATTCCTTCTCCTCCAAACATGTTGAGTTAATGCGAAAGAGCTCGATTTTGGTCTCATCTGACCACAACACTTTCACCCACTTCTCCTCTGAATCATTCAGATGTTCATTAGCAAACTTCACACAGGTCTGTACATGTGCTTTCTTGAGCAGGGGGACCTTGCGGTTGCTGCAGGATTTCAGTCCTTAACAGCGTAGTGCGTTATCAATTGTTTTCTTGGTGCCTATGGTCCCAGCTGCCTTGAGATCATTTACAAGATTCTGCCTTGTAGTTCTGGGCTGATTCCTCACCGCTCTCATGATCATTGAAACTCTGCAATGTGAGAACTTGCATGGAGCCCAGACCGAGGGAGATCAACAGTTATTTTGTGTTTCTTCCATTTCCAAATAATCACACCAACTGTTGTCACCCTCTCACCAAGCTGTTTGGCGATGGTCCTGTAGCCCATTCCAGCCTTGTGTAGGTCTACAATCTTGTCTACGACATCCTTAGACAGCTCTTTGGTCTTGGCCATGGTGGAGAGATTGGAATATGATCAATTGCTTGCATGAATAGAGGTCTTTTATACAGGTAACAAGCTGAGATTAGGAGCATTCCCTTTAAGAGAGTTCTCCTAATCTCAGCTAGTTACCTGTGTAGAAGACACGAGAGCCACAAATCTTGCTTTTTGATAGGGGATCAAATACTTATTTCACTCATTAAAATGCAAATCCATTTATAACTTTTTTGAAATGTGTTTTTCTGTATATTTTTCTTGTTTTTCTGTCTCTCACTGTTAAAATAAACATACCATTAAAATTATAGACCGATCATTTCTTTGTCAGTGGGCAAACGTACAAAATCAGCAGGGGATCAATTACTTTTTTCCCTCACTGTAAATTAGGTAGAAATGATCTCAGTTAAAAATCAGTTTGTCTCTTTTAAAGCTGCTTCTGGTGCCTTCTAATGATTATGAAGCTCGGTTGACCAAGCTACTAAAACCAATGACTGGGATGGTGAAAAGATGTAAAATCTGGATGATCTGAGAGAGCCCACAAAGCGTTTGCCAGGAGTCTAAGTAGGTTGAAATTATCTCAGTTAAAAATCAGGTCTGTCTCTTTTTGAGCTGCAAGTCCTCTGGTGCCTCCTAATGGCTGATGAAGGCACTACCATGGAATTCTCCCACTGAATCCTGGTTGGGGGACCTGGAGGCCGAGAGATTTAGTGTTGAAGGATCAAATTGCGTAGCTTCAGGTTATAGATTAAGAGCCAAACATCCTCCGATTACCAAATCCTCTGCACTGTGAGGGTTCCCAGGATTTCTCACCAGCCCAATAGGCTAACATTCATTGTGAGCACCTTCCAGGCCATTGGGGAAAGGATTTCCCTGATTCCAGTGCCTGACTGGAAATCCACCACACCAGGGCAAATGCAATTGAGACACTAAGTCTGCTTGTCAAGCGCTGACAGAATGTTGAGCTGCAACTGTCTGGAATATAACTGAGCAAAGGGGAAGACTCTGGTCAGGAGAGTATCCAAGTCCAGGCTCAGATACTCCAAGCTGTGAGTCGAATCCAGCACTGATTTCTGAAGATTTAGGATGCATCGGAATCTGTAGGGTTTGCACTGGCTGACAGAATCTGGATAAATAATATGATGGCTACTAGTGTGCTGACACCAAAATGCTAAAAACACCTGTAATCAACTGCTGCTTCCAATTACAGTGTTTTCCCACACCTATATAGTAACTAAAATAACAAACTAGTGTAGAGCTTATGATTTGATTTTTTGCAATATTGTTCTAGAAGCACGCTTTTCAAATAATATCCCGAAATAAAACAATGTGCACTTAATAAAAATTGTTATCTAAATAATATCACATCCCATGATAAATAAACATCAGCGAAGAGAAGTTCATGGACTCATGTTTAGTTAAAAATCTTCATTATTCATAACTTTCTGCATGGAATGTGAAACCTAAATCTCAGTGCTGCAAGTCAAAATCACATACTGGTGAAATACCTCTGTGCTCAACATGTGCCAGTTTTATTAAAATAATATTGCATACACATTGTATTTAATAAGATTGCATGTAGTAGTAGACATCCAAATAATGACAGGTACGGTCCTGCCTCACTGCTGGTTTTGCGCCAACTTCACCCGGCTCCCGGCTAATACGCTGCGCCACATATCACATGGCTACATCAGAGAATCTGGACCTACTGTTCCTTTACCAGGAAATTGTACAGATATCCGACAATAGATACCTAGAGATACCTTGAGAGCGAAGTAGAGCTAAAACAGGTGCTATCACCTTTGTGTTGACCAGAAATGTTGCATGCCCACAAAACAGTTATCCTTGATGCAGGGGGGAAATGGGGATGTGCCAGTAGGTGTCCTTGATGTCCACAGAATTCAGAAGATCCCCCTTTGAAAGGAAGCAATATGGCACACACCATACAGACTTTTTGAACTCGAAGGAAGCTGTTAAGAATCTTTAGATCCTGAAGGGAGAGAATGTCTCAATTTGCTTTGAAAACAGTGAACAAGTTTGAGCATAAATTCTGGAACTATTTCTCTTCTGGGACACGGACCCCTTGAGAGAGGAGATGCTTGAGAACAGAGTGTACTGTATATCTGTTCGTCTTTGGGAAAGTTGGCAAATTTGACAGTATAAGGTAAGTTGGAGGCAAAGACCCATATGATGTGGATATGATGTTCTAGACCCAAGCGTTTGAGAGCTCCCTAGACAATATGGTCATGAAGGCCTACAGATGTTTGCCCCCCTCTGACGAGTGGAGGCAACCATTCCATGCCTCAGGCCCAATGAATAGGACAATTTAAACATACCTAAATATACATTATATTTTTACTTTCAATTGATTTTTTTTCAAAAGTTTAACAAAGTACAGACATACCAATGTGGTTAGACAAATATCAAGGAAGTGTGCTCCCTCTGATACAATCAATCAAGAGTCTGCGTGTTATGGACAGGACCCAAATAAATGAGACGAAAAAGCTGGGCCCTCTTAATGAGGCATTGGTTTACTAAGGCTCCATTGACACTAGCGCATTTTTTGATGCATTTTGCAGAAATGCAGGGAATTTTTTTAACATGGGTTCCTATGGAACATGTTCACATCAATGCATTTTTGTGCCTCTGCGTTTTTGGAAAGGGTCGGGGACCTTTACATGCAAAATGCAGCGTTTTGCATGCAATATTAGTCAATGGACCCGCATCCAAAACACAAGTGCCGCGTTTTTACTGCGATTTTGCGTTTTTTTATTTTATTTTTTTACACTGTATATAGCTGGTTGCTAAGCAACCACAATGTAAAAAAAAAAAAAAAAACACGCAAATTGCGGCAAAAACGTGTGTCCAAAAACGCGGCAAGCACCGCAAAAAGCACTGCAAAAACGCTCAAAAGCAAAATGCATAGATGTGAATCGAGCCTAAGAGCATAATCTCGGTGAGTGCAGTCACCCTATTACAGACATGGAATGGAGGCATATGTATAAAAAAGCATCACATTAGTAATTAGTCACATGTTAACACAACTACAATCGAGGACACATGGGAGCTATAATGACAGAGATTACGTTCAGTACCTCGAGGCACAATGCCTTGCTCTCTTAAGTGATTAGGAGTGAGGGAAGCTTTACAGACCCTCCATATGCATCCATATAAAAAAAGCATTGGTAATTAGTAGGGAAAAAGAGATAGAGGAAAAGATAGAGGAGAGAGAGAGAGAGACTATAAGTATACTTGTTAGTTTTTCATTAATCATAATCCAGGATATTTTGTGTTTAAAGCGGAGCTACACTGCCCCTGACGGTTTTTTTTTTCACTGGTGATTGATTAATAAATTATTTTGTAAATTATTAACTCACGTGTCCTGCTTGTCTCACTGTTGCCGTTCGTTTTTTATGTCCAAAAAGCACTTTATATTCATTTCCGGTTTCTTCACCATCTTGCCTGTGGGCGTTTGAATACTCCAGGGCATTCTCTTCCTGGATTTCAGCTCCTGTTGCCATCACAACGGCGGCGGCGTCGAAAGTCCCGCCCCGTTGTGATAGCAGAGACCGAACGTGACTGTCGTGATGACGTCACGATCGGTTTCAAGTCTCGCGCGATCTCGGGCCAGGCCGCCGCACTGACTCCTGGGAGCTATGACAAGCTCCCAGGAGACAGTGCGGGCTAGGGGATATTACGTAATAGCCGTAATATCCCCGCCCATATCCGAGGACCCGAGAACCAGGAAGCAAAGAAAACAAGGTAAGTAAAAAAAAAAAACCTACCGTTTCGGATCGAGGAAGGTGAGTATTTTTTTTTATAGGTTGTAAAAACGGGTGGCGCTCCACTTTAACCAGGGTGACATTGATCACGGGTGATTGCCATGCTCGTGCCATCGTGATTTTAGCTGCTGTAAATATGAAAAAGATAAGGGTTTGTAGGTGCCTGGGGATCATATCTCCCATCTGGCCACAGCCACTGAAACAGTGGGGTGAGGCTCCAGGATAGATTTTCGCCAACCCTGCTGGGACAAGATACCTTCTGGAAAGCTGCTTATTGTTTGCTTCTACTGAAGAGGTATTTATTCCTTTATGTACCAAGGTTGACCAATGCACCCACACCTCCTCCTCTGCTCACCCAGGTCTGATTCCCATGCCGTTTGGCATGAAGGTTTACTACTTTGGCTACTGAAGAGGCGAAATAGCTCTGAAATTCCATCTAATTCTGGTTCAGGTTTGCTGAACCAGAATTAGACGATCTGTACGTCACTGGTCATGTGACTGGAGACCCGGAGACAGCGTGAAGTACAGATAGTAAAGATTGTTATGCTTTTCAGGAATAGGATCTCTTCTCTGTGTTGTGGAAGGTCCGACAGAAATAATAGGAGAGCGGACACCCTGAGGACTAATATCTGAGAAGGAGCTTTGAATGGAGGAGACTAAGGAAGATAAAGTTTTAAGTGGAATATCCTTTTCAATTATTGGAATATAAAACTTACCTGGCCGGATGCTCCAAGGAAGAGTCAGCTATTTTTACCACTGAGGATATTTAACAACAAAGGCGCTACTAGAACTGTAGGGGTCTTTATTTCAGGTGAGAGGCTGGGGCACACTATTGGTGTACTGCAGATGGTGGAAGCAATTATCACTACACTTTTATGAACTGAACTTTGTACACTTGATTGTACATGGATTATCAGGGATTTTTGAACAAGCACCTTAATAATTAAATTTTTTATTGTAAACATTATTTTGATGGATTTATTCGTTCACAAGTATTTTTATTGTCATTCACATTGGCATCATAAGTCGAGGAATTGTTTGGTGCTTTTGCAACGTTTGCACATCCATTTACATTATTTTCACTTTAGTTATTTGTTCACTTTGTTATTTGAGTAAGCGCCACATTTATTTACGTGACTCATTGCATACTGTGTGGGAACACTTTTTAATGTTGGCAGTCACTCTTTGGCTTATTGTAGCTTGGTTGCGCATTAGCTTTGTTTATATAATTTTTAGTTGTTATATCTACCTGGTTTCTGAAAAACAGAAAAAAATGGGTAATTTGGCACACGTGAAAAGTTTCACTAGGTTTCTCTGAAATATCAAGGCTTTATGGTCCTTTTATTATTTATAAAATGTGCTATCCTGTAGAGGTCATTATTAATCCACCATGCAAATTGTTGAGGATCCTGTTCTGGGGGGAATTGAGGGTTATGAAAAAGGAGGGACCACTTGAAAATGAGGAGATTTCATGGGATATAATTTGCATACCGTGTCCAAAGGATGTGGGATAAGGAAGGACTCAAGATAGACTGACGCTCATTTGGGGAAGGCCACATCAGGAGGTCCATAGGAAGTGAAGTACTAGCTTGTGCCTCCAAGCAAACCCAGTCAGGTTGATACGTATTGTATACATAATATTGTATACCACCTCCCAACCACCATACCAGTCCCAGTGTCCCTAATCACTCACACCAATCACATTGTCCCTGATCATCGCTGCACCAGTCACAGTGTCCCTGATCACCGCCACATTAGTCGGTGTCCCTAATCACCGCCACACTAGTCACAGTGTCCCTAATCACCACCGCACCAGTCAGAGTGACCCGATCACACCAGCCCCAGTGTCATCAGACCAGTGTAGTTTTAAACACCATTTCCGAATGCTGCCACACCAGACAATTTTCATTTAGGCACACTACTATTTATTCTGGCCATGGAAATGCATTAATGCTCAAATGCGCCAAGCGTGAATATGCCTGTAAACACCTATGTGTGCATAGAAACCTAGGCTAGCAGAGGTGTTTTTTCATGCTGAAAAAAAAACATAAAAAAAAAAGTATTTTTTAAGCCCTGTGTGCATGAGGCCTAAAGTAAATACACATTACAAAAGAATGCCCTGTCTAATTTTTGAAATCAGGAACTGCAGGGTAGCTGTGCCACCTTTTCCCAATTGCCAGCCCTCCAGTAAAGATCAGACATGACACGTATCCTTGAAAGGAAACCGACGATGGCCCATTAGCAATGCAAACCATTTATACACATGGTCCAGTACTTAAAAGTCTGCACTCCCCTTCTATATATTAGCTCTTTTTTTACCAGTTTAAAGCAAGAGTTTTAATAGTTGGATAGGCCCTAATGCGCGCAAGGTACAGTATTTTATGTATATTACAGTTTAAAAGGCAACACACAAAATCAATCTATGTATTGCTAATGCCATCTAGGAATCATTACAACTCTGAAGTAAAAGTCTGAGCTCCATGGCATTCACTGCAGAAGAGTTAAGCAGGATTCACATGTAGGTCTCAATGGAACTGCGTTCCCGTTTCACATAATGCTATGCTCTACATTCTCCTTTTCTCCTCTAAGATTCAGCAAAGAACCTTCAATAGGCAGAGTTAAGAAAAACTGGTCTGTACGTTCAAGAGCTCAGTAGCTGTGTTCCTAGGACACCATATTACCCAGAACAAGAAGTTTTCATGCAGCCATGGGTCTGCTGCTCTACTGCTATGCCTGCATGGAAAGAAGCAGTCCCTGTGTGCAAGGTTACATTTTTAATACAGTGTACCTTTAACATGCATTAAACTTACAGATCAATAAGAATTACAATAAAAACACGCAAATATTAATAACAGAGTTGCTCATCTTACCATATCCCAGTCTATGCTTCTGAAAAAGGTGTGCGACTTGATATCAGCAAACCCAGTCTGTAGCTGGCACCCCAATCTGTCTTTTGGATCCTTCAAAGAAAAACTTAGATTAATGAGTTTAGTTTACCAAGGCATAATTTACTACACAGAAAAAGTGACCTAGAAAAAAAAGTCTTTTGGTTTTCCCTCAACTGCCACTCACTGGGACAAGAAATAAAGGTAGGCCCCATTAAAACCTAGTGATTTGGGATTGCAGGAAGAATCGCCTCCATTCTGCCCCGTGATCCTAATTGCACTGCAATAGTGGCAAAATATGCCACGTGTATGTTTGGGTGCATTCCTTTTTAATGGCACCTCAAACAGTGCGGTTCTGCAGCGATTGTTGTGTGATATATCAGGCAATGAACTTTGCGCAGTTTTGCCACAATTTATTGCACAACAATCACAGTTAAATCGCACTGTGTTTGAGGTGCCATTAAACGTTTATGGCACCCAAACAAATGTGGTGCATTTTGCCACTATTGCAGTGCAATTTGAAATCACAGGGCAGAATCAAGGCAATTCTGCCTACGATCCCAAATCGCCAGAAGTGAATGGGGGCTATGTCTCACCAACAGGGATGTTGACAACAGTGAATGCTGTGCTTGCTGATAGGTGTGCACAACGGACAATTATGGCAGAAAGTAGCAAACTTTTTACCCTTATGTTTAAAATATTTAATATATCTTTATGAGTTACAACAAAAGGAGGAATCCTGTAGTACAGTACTAGACACGGTCAGAATATTCATACACCATGGGACATCCACAAGCAATTAATAGGAAGGGTAGGCAACAATGAGGCAAACAGAACTGTGCCAACAGACCCAACCTCGGAGAACAGCTGCGAGAACCTTGCGACCAAATGCTGCATCAGCAGAAGATTGGATGTCCATCTGGTAAAACTTTAAAAAAGTTTAAACAGAAGACCATGTGAGTTCTTACACAACTGGGCTACAGTGGCTTGGTGCTGAAATGCTCATAAAAATACCATTAATATGGTGGATGGGGTGCATAAAAGCACAGGAAAAGATTTTTCTTTGAGAATGTATGATAATAATATTTTGTATCCATCGGAGAACGCTGGGCTCTGAAGCAGGCTGTCCCTTGCAAGAACAGAACACAGAGGAAATCCATCTGTCTGGTTGGAGCAAGAACCAAGCTTCGATCCCAAGGAAGCATAGGGTGATGCAAGGGGGGCTTAACACAAGATATAGCCTTGGTCAAAAGCTATGAGAATGAAACAAATATTAATTTTCAAAGTCTACTGCTTCAGATCTTTTTTGTCAGATGTTACTATGGTATACTGAAGTATAATTACAAGCATTGTATAAGTATCAAAGGCTTTTATTGACAAATACATTAAGTTTATGCAAAGAGTCAGTATTTGCAGTCTTTCAAGACCTCTGCAATTCGCCCTGGCATGTGGTCAATCAACTTCTGGGCCACATCCTGATTGATGGTAGCCCATTCTTGCATAATCAATGCTTGGAGTTTGTCAGAATTTGTGGGGGTTTTTTGTTCACCCGCCTCTTTAGGATTGACCACAAGTTCTCAATGGGATTAAGGTCTAGGGAGTTTCCTGGCCTTTGACCCCAAATTTCGATGTTTTGTTCCCCAAGCCACTTAGTTATTACTTTTGCCTTATGGCAAGGTGCTTGTCACCAAACTGTTCTTGGATGGTTGGGAGAAGTTGCTCTCGGAGGATGTTTTTGTACCATTCTTTATTCATGGTTGTGTTTTTTTTTTGTGAGAGTGAGCCCACTCCCCTGACTGAGAAGCAACCCAACCCATGAACGGTCTTAGGATGCTTTACTGGTGGCATGACACAGGACTGATGGTAGCGCTCAGCTTTTCTTTTCCGGACAAGGTTTTTTCCTGGATGCCCCAAACAATCAGAAAGGGGATTTATCAGAGTAAATGACTTTACCCAAGCCCTCAACAGTCTAATCCCTGTACATTTTGCAGAATATCAGTCTGTCCCTGATGTTTTTCTTGGAGAGAATTGGCTTCTTTGCTGCCCTTCTTGACACCAGGCCATCCTCCAAAAGTCTTTGCCTCACTGTGCGTGCATATTCACTCACACCTTCCTGCTGCGATTCCTGAGCAAGCTCTGCACTGGTGGTGCCCCGATCCCACAGCTGAATCAACTGTACGAGGCGGTCCTGGTGCTTGTTGGACTTTCTTGGGCGCCCTGAAGCCTTCTTCACAAATGCAGTGGAATTTTTTTTTTATGGGATTAAGTTAATTTTAATGGCAAAGAGAAACTTGCCTGATCGCTCTTCATAACATTCTGGAGTATATGCAAATTGCCATCGTAAAAACTGAGGCAGCAGACTTTGACATAAATATTAATTTTCACATTCTCAAAATTTTTGGCTACGACTGTACACCTTGAATAAAGGTTTATACAAGGTGGAGTGAACAAGAGGCATTTGAAAATGAAAGGATAAGGCTGAGACCTAACCTTTTAAGTGGTAGTAAAGGCTCAAGGTTTTTTACCTTCATGCATTCTATGCATGAAGGTAAAAAAAACTGTGTGCAGCAGCCCCCTCAGCCCCCCTAATACTTACCTGAGCCCTATTTTGATCCAGCAATGTGCACAAGAGCAGCAGCTTCAAGTCTCTTCCTCCTCATTGGCTGGGATGGCAGTGGGAACCATTGGCTCCCACTATCATCAATCACAGCCAGTGAGCCAATGAAGAGAGCAAGGGAGTGAAGCCAAGCTGTGCTCCATGGACACACAGAGCAATGGCTCAAGAGTGAGCCTGCTCAGGTGCACCTATAGCTACCTGCTTGCTATGGGGGCACTCAGCAGGGAGTGAGGGACCAGAAGCGCCAGCAGCGAACCCGAAAAGAGGAAGAATCGGAGTATGATCTAGAGTATGATATTTTTCTCTAATCTTCCTTTAACCACTTCAGCCAGGACCAGGCCCCTTTTTGCGATTCGGCACTGCGTCGCTTTAACTGACAATTGCGCGGTTGTGCGACGTGGCTCCCAAACAAAATTGGCGTCCTTTTTTTCCCACAAATAGAGCTTTCTTTTGGTGGTATTTTATCGCCCCTGCGGTTTTTAATTTTTTGCGCTATAAACAAAAATAGAGCGACAATTTTGAAAAAAAATCAATATTTTAAACTTTTTGCTATAATAAATATCCCCCAAAAATATATAAAAAAATTATTTTTTTCCTCAGTTTAGGCCGATACGTATTCTTCTACATATTTTTGGTAAAAAAAAAAAAAAAAAAATCGCAATTAGCGATTATTGTTATAAAGTATAAAGTTATAGCGTTTACAAAATAGGGGATATTTTCTTAGCATTTTTATTAATATTTTTTTTTTACTAGTAATGGCGGCGATCAGCGATTTTTATTGTGACTGCGACATTATGGCGGACACAGCGGACATTTTTGGGACCATTGTCATTTATATAGAAATCAGGGCTATTTAAATGCACTGATTCCTATGTAAATGACACTGGCAGTGAAGGAGTTAACCACTAGGGGGCGGGGAGGGGCTAAGTGTGACATGTTGTGTTTTTTTTTTTTACAGTAGGGGGGGCGTGGCTGTACGTCTGATGTCATTGATCGGCTTTCCCGATGACAGGGAACAGCCGATCAATGACAGGCAGTGTAGAAAGCGCGGGGAGAGGTTTGTTTACACAGACCTCTCCCCGTTCTTCAGCTCTGTGACCCGATCGTGGGACACCAGTGGCAATCGGGTCCGCTGGTCCCACGGCCGTGGTCACGGAGCTCCCGACTCTGCGCGACCCACGGCTGGGCTCTTAAAGGACCACGTACCGGTACGTGGTTTTGCCCAGCCGTGCCATTCTGCCGACGTATATCGGCGTGAGGCGGTCGGGAAGCGGTAATATCACTTTAAGAGTACCCAAGGCTAATTTCTAGTCAAGACCTGATTGTAGGAAGACCAGTAGACGTGGTACAGAGTGGTCTCTGGGATTAAAGTGCCTGTGTTCACACCAGGCAAAAAGGTTTCCAGGTGTGATATCTATATATCTTCCTGGAAGAGGCTTTTCCTGCTTTTAGCAAGGTAGCAATAACTGACCCAAAAACCCCTCTATAGTTTAACACCTGGGTTTCAATAGCCATGCCATTAAAGCCAAAGACTGAGAAGCAGGATGGGAAATGGCCTTCAGATGGCAGATCAGGTGTACTAAGTCCTTCTGGGCCAGTTTGATGTATTTAGATTCAGATAAATTTGATGCAATTGCTCGATTTTCCTCAACAATTAAGGCAAGATTCACACTGGAGGGGAGGCATAAATTGGATTGAACTGAGGCTAGAGGATTCCTGGTTCTCGCAATATACAGGAGGTAGTTTGTTGTTGAATCTAGAGTCTAGGATGTCCTTATCTGTATTTTTCCCCATTTTTGGCATGTCAGATTAAAAATAACTGGATGAAGGGGCCATTCCCCTTGGGCAGTTAGTGGTTGATCTAAAAGAAGAGAGCATTGAGGTGGTAGTGTTTTAAGCCAATTTGTACTCTCTTGAAACCACTGATTGAACCCACAGGTCTGGAATATCTGGGACCCAAAAAAAGGCACTGTAACAGGCTTCCCCCACACTTAGGAGAGAGGGTGTCTCCAACATTGTGAAGATGGCTTTGGGGAAGCCGTTGTGGGCCTTGGTGGGCCAAGCCTTGTGGCAAAATTAAAAGGGCTGAACGTTTTAAAATTTTCGCCTGGTTAGAGCAAACAGGTGCTCTTCATTTTGAGGAGCTAGGGACTCTAATAGAAGGTGGATTTTGGGGCCCTGCACTGTGAGAATCAAACCTTCCCACCTGCGATCTCTAATATGGTCAAGTGCCTCTCCGAACAGATGTCTTCCATGGAAATATATAGGTGTGAGCCATCTTTGAAGTTTAACCTGTCTAAGCTTTTAGTTATAAGCAAGAGTTTGTTGCACAGCTTGGCCTGCAAGATTAAAGAGAGCTTTTAGGAGCGTCTTAAACTTTCTATCTGCAGAATCTTTGTTTAGGACAGAGACTGCAGAACCAACTACAGAATAGCTTATTTGTGAATTTTTTCACCACTGGATAGATTTTAGTAAAGATTTGGGGAAAGTGAAAAGTCTTTTAGGAATGTATGCAGTAACCCAGGTGTAGGCAGTCGTGTAACAAATCCTCATGGCAAAAGGGCAGGAAGAAGCAGTCGAGTACAAGTAAGAATTTTTCCACCAAGTTTGAAAAGTTTGCACTGTGAAGTGAAAACATTCCAAACATAGCCTAGTATTTACAGTAAGATATAAGGTGATCCTGTTTTACCTTACCAAGATGCTGGACTGTATATAAAGTCCAGGCTTTATCCATCATGGTGGGCATACCTCTGCAGTGTTCATCAGGGACCATAACGATGAAGCACAGCCCTGGACCTATACAGCACCCTGCAGCGAACTCAATGCATTTCACAAAATGCCAAGGTGAATGCCCACACAGAAACCATTGCCTGAAGCAACATTACAAGCCATCCCCACTGTGTTGGGTCTGGGTACATCTCACAATGTTTTACAGATATTGCACCAATTCAGATACACTGCTTCTATGCTGGCATTAGAATACAGTGAGTTTAATTGAAGAACCAAAAGCTAAAATAATGAAGACAAATAATAAACTAGTTAAGTTGGGTATGATCTTCTTTATTAAGGAGAAGAGGCCCATCACCTTCAGGCACTAGCATAACACTGAGAACCTGTGGAGTAGGGTTACAGGAGAGGGTCCAATCACTTGAAGGTACACAACTATAACCCATGGTGTATGAAAATTCTGCCTATGTCCTGTACTGTACAATATATGAATATATACACACACACACGCACACACACAGGTGCATCTCAAAAAATTTGAACAACATCCAAAAGTTTATTTCAGTAATTTAATTCAAAAAGTAAAACTCATATTTTATATAGATTCATTACACACACACAGCGATATATTTCTTTTAATTTTGATGATTTTTTCATACAGCTAATCCAAACCCAAAATTCAGTATCTCAGAAAATTTGATTATTACATAAGACCAATAAAAAAAAGGATTTTTAATACAGAAATGTTGGCTTACTGAAAAGTATGTCCATGTACAGTATAGTATCCAATCAATACTTGGTTGGTGCTCCTTTTGCATGAATTACTGCATCAATGCAAAGTAGCATGGAGGCGATCAGCCTGTGTCACTGCTGATTCACACTGGAATTATGGAAGTTCAGGTTGCGGCTTTCAGCATATCTGCATTGTTAGGTCTGGTGTCTCTCAACTTCCTCTTGACAATACTCCACAGATTCTCTATGGGGTTTAGGTCAGGTGAGTTTGCTGGTCAATGAAGTAGTGATACTGTGATCATTAAACCAGATATTGGGCGGCACAGTGGTGTAGTGGTTAGCACTTTCGCTTAGCAGTAAAAAGGTTTGCTGGTTCGAATCCCAACCACGACACCACCTGCCTGGAGTTTGCATGTTCTCCCTTTGCCTGCATGGGTTTCCTCCAGGTACTCAGGTTTCCTCCCACACTCCAAAGACATGTTGGTAGGTTAACCTTAAATTGGCCCTAGTATGTGTATGTATGAATGCGAGTTAGGAACCTTAGATTGTAAGCTCCTTGATGGTAGGGACTGATGTAAATGTAGAATATAAATGTAAAGTGCTGCGTAAATTGACGGCGCCATACAAATATCTGAAATAATAATAATATTGGTACTTTTGGCAGTGTGTTCAGGTCCCCTGCTGGAAAATGAAATCAGCATCTCCATAAATCTTTTCAGCAGAGGGAAGCATGATGTGCACTATAATTTCCTGGTAGAGGGCTGCGCTGACTTTGGACTTGATAAAACAGTGGACCAACACTAGCAGACCTGCCCAAATCATTACTGACTGGAAATTTCACACTGGACCGCATGCAACTTGAATTCTGTGCCTCTCCACTCTTCCTCCAGACTCTTGGACCTTGATTTCCAAGTGAAATGCAAAATTTACTTTAATCCAAATAGAAGACTTTGGACCACTGAGCACCAGTCCAGTTAATTTTCTCCTTAGCCCAGGTAAGACACTTCTGGTGTGGTCTCTGGTTCAGGAGTGGCTTGACACAAGGAATGCGACAGTTGTAGCCCATGTCCTGGATATGTCGGTGTGGTGGCTCTTGGAGCACTGACACCAGCCCCCGTCCGCTCTTTGTGAATCTCCCCCAAATTCTTGAGTGGCCTTTGCTTCACAATCCTCTCAAGGCTGCAGTTATCCCTGTTGCTTGTGCACCTTCTTCTACCTCACTCTGAACAGCCAGCTTCTGCTGTGTAACCTACTGAACCAGACTGAGACCATTTAAAGGCTCTGGAAACCTTTAAAGGTTTTGAGTTAATTAGCTGATTAGGGTATGACTCCATGAGTCTACAATTCTGAACTTTTTCACAATATTCTAATTATCTGAGATATTGAATTTAGGGTTTCCACTAGCTGTAAGCCATAATCAAACTTAAAAAAAAAAAAAAAATGCTTAAAATATATCACTCTATGTGTAATGAATCTATATAATATACGAGTTTTACTTTTTTAAAGCGACGTTCCACCTAAAAGTGGAACATCTGCTCATTTGTCTCCTTTCACCCTTCAGTACATTTGGCACCTTTCAGGTGGAGCGGATACCTACGAATGTCCCTACTTCCAGGAGTCTTGGCCGCAGCCGTTGACGTCGCCACTCGGCTCTCTTCTCCTTCCCGTCGCCGGGCCAGTAGAAGAACGCAGTGGGTGCCTCGCACATGCGCAGTAGGGACCTGGAATGAAGCCGTAATGCTTCACTACCAGGTTCCCTTACTGGCTATGCCGGCGGCAGCACCCGACAGCTAATGGAAACATCAGCTGCGGTGCCGACATCGCTGGACTCTAGGACAGGTAAGTGTCCTATTATTAAAAGTCAGCAGCTGCAGTATGTGTAGCTGCTGGCTTTTTATTTTTGCAGCAATGGGCGGACCTCCACTTTAATTGAATTACTGAAATAAATTAACTTTTGGATGATATTCTAAATTTTTGAGATGCACCTGTATACAGTGAGGGAAAAAAGTATTTGATCCCCTGCTGATTTTGTATGTTTGCCCACTGACAAATAAATGATCAGTCTATAATTTTAATGGTAGGTTTATTTTAACAGTGAGCCAGAACAACTAAAATATCCCCCTATCAATCAGCAAAATTTCTGGCACCCAGGTGTCTTCTATACAAGTAACAAGGAGAGCTTAGGAGCACTGCCCTAAAGGGAGTGCTCCTAAGCTCAGCTTGTTACCTGAATAAATGGAACCTGTACACAGAAGCAATCAGATTCCAAAGTCTCCACCATGGCCAAGACCAAAGAGCTGTCCAGGGATGTCAGGGACAAGATTGTAGACCTGCACAAGGCTGGAATGTGCTACAAGACCATCGCCAAGCAGCTTGGTGAGAGGGTGATAACAGTTGGCGTGATTATTCGCAAATGGAAGAAATTAACGGTCAATCTCCCTTGTTCTAGGGCTCAATGCAAGATGTCACCTCATGGAGTTTCAATGATCATGAGAACGGTGAGAAATCAGCCCAGAACTACACGGGAGAATCTTGTCAATGATCTCAGGGCAGCTGGGACTATAGTCGTCAAGAAAACAATTGGTGATTCACACTACGCCGTGAAGGACCGAAATGCTGTAAAGCCTGCAAGGTCTCCCTGCTCAAGAACACACATGTACAGGCCTGTGTGAAGTTTTCTAATGAACATCTGAATGATGCAGAGAACTGGGTGAAAGTGTTGTGGTCAGATGAGACCAAAATCGAGCCCTTTGGCATCAACTCATGTCAACGCTGCGTTTGGAGGATGAGGAATGCTGCCTATGACCCCAAGAACATCATCCCCTCCATCAAACATGGAGGCAGAAACATTATGCTTTGGGGTGTTTTTCTGCTAAGGGGACAGGAAAACTTCACTGCATCAAAGGGACGCTGGACGGGGCCATTTACCGTCAAATCTTGGGTGAGAACCTCCATCCCCTCAGGCAGGGCATTGAAAATGGGTCGTGGATGGGTATTGCAGCATGACAATGACCAAAAACGCATGGCCAGGACAACAAAGCAGTGGCTCAAGAAGAAGCACATTAAGGTCCTGTAGTGGCCTAGCCAGTCTCCAGACCTCAATCCCATAGAAAATATGTGGAGGGAGCTGAAGGTTCGAGTTACAAAACATCAGCCTCGAAACCTTAATGAATTGGAGGATCTACAAAGAGGAGTGGGACAAAATTCCTCCTGAGATGTGTGCAAACCTGGTACCCAACTACAAGAAACATCTGACCTCTGTGATTGCCAACAAGGGTTTTGCCACCAAGTACTAAGTCATGTTTTGCGAAGAGGTCAAATACTTACTTCACTCATTACAATGCAAATCAATTTATAACTTATTTGAAATGCGTTTTTCTGGATATTTTTGTTGTCATTCTGTCTCTTGCTGTTAAAATAAACCCACCATTAAAATGATAGACTGATCATTTCTTTGTCAGTGGGCAAATGTACAAAAGCAGCAGGGGATCAAATACTCATTTCCCCTCACTGTATATTTTTTTTTTCATATTTTTTGCGATAGGTAACTGTCAACATTTTGCTGAATTCTGTTCCAATAAAGGCCTACACAATCTGTCAGCAATTGTTAAATTTGCCCAAACACTTAACTATTAGCCTGACAACATATTCTAGAGTACAATAATTATGTACAGATGGGGATAATTAAGTATTGGAGAATTTTTTACAGCTTTGACTCACAATAGCCAGCAGAGAATTGCCCGCTCATTAGTAAGCATGGTCCGCTGTCACGGTTAAATACTGTACCATGCTGTGCGCAAAATAAGGACACATTATGGCAAGCACCCACAGATCAAATCATGACTCTTAATTATCCTGCAAATGATTCGTAAATACCTAGGAAAAGCAGGACCTTGTAAATTATATATTTTTTTTCCATGGACCAGTGTTCTTATTTAAACAAATACAAAGCCCTATCATCTCAATCATTAAGCATGACTTAGGCAGGATGCTGCGTGCAACTTGTTCTCATCATGTGGCTACTGTATGTTAGACTATGCCAGTCCCACCTTTGCTGGGTGACTGCTGACTTAAAAGGAAGAAACACCTAGAGACTTTACTGGTTTCAAGCAGTCTGGGCTACTAGATTTGCCCTATTTATGTAAAAGGACTAGTTTTAGTGTAAGAGCCAGATACTCTTAAAAAACAAAGATCAACTCACCTTGTTTAAAAACCCTTTTAATACATGGGAGGCTTTAACAGACAGGAACCTTGGGATCCGAATTGGCTTCTCTAAGATAACTGGTTACATGCAAATAAAAACAAGATAAAAAAGCTCTATAAGTTCTAATCCTGAGAACAGTATACCTCAGGGCCTACATTCACACCTTTTTGCGACGTGTTTAAATAACATCCTCCTAGCTGCATCACTTGAGAAACCAAATATAACAAAATAAGGATGCCAAGATATCAAAGGACAAAGGACTAGTTAAAAAAAGTAGTGTCCTACTTGGTGTGGATTGTCTAATTTGCTGCTATCATGACAGATGAATAAGCAGATAAGGAAGTCCAGTGATATAAATCAATACAACATTTCACAGTTACACCCATCAACACTGACAGGTCCAGCTAGTAAAAAATCTTAAGTAAGCAGGATTTTCTTATATATGCTTCTAATGTTTGAGCTCTACCCTAAAGCAAGTGTGTCAAGTGTGTCATCTCAGGCAGAGATCTTTACAATGTTGAATTTGTTGTAAAAGACAGAGTAGTCTTAGAAATTTTTTTTTATACACTTAGCCAGAAATGGAGTTATCAAATTTATTCTTGTGTAATAAAAACGCTGACCAATGCCATTGTATTTACCGGTCTATTGTCACTTGCATAACAGTAACTTGCAGAGGTGACTGCATGTATATTCAGCATTCTGCAAAATGAATACTGGTCCCCTGCAATATTCAGCTCTCCATTATCCTCATAGTATAGAAGGCTGGCCCATCCACCCCTGCCTTGCAGCTGATCCTTATTGGCCAATCACCAAGTTGGGCAGCCTCATTGTCTGGATAAAAGGTGTGGCCAGCCTTCTACAATATAAGGAACCCATGGCACACTTGCAGATAGCTGGAGGCTGACGTGCAACTAGAGAGCATGGATCTCCATAGCAAAATTTTGACTGGGGCACCCTGAAAACGGTCATTGATGTTAATATTAGTCTAAGTCAAAAAATTGTAGCAACAGAGCTTACAGCATAGTCAGTACACTGCGAAGGACTGGGGCTGTAGAACTGTTAGGTTAAGGAGGAGGCAGCAGTACAGGAAACAACTCTCATGCCTAATTTTCGACCAACCAACTTTGTTATCAGTAGCTTACCAGTCTTTCAGCATCATCTGAACTTTAAAGGTGAATAAGATCTCAGCAGTGGTGGCCCCTAATTTACAATCTGCTTTTTTTCTAAAAGCATCCGATTAAAGCCTTAGGTTCGAATTTGCTTCAAAAAAGGGTGGGCTTGTGTGACCATAGCAAATTAATATTCGCTATTGTCTTCCTGATTCTCCTCCGGGATAATCAGGAAGCAGGTCCTGAGACCCAATTGGCCGAGAGGAGAAGTGATCCTATTGGCCTCCGAGACGCAGGGGAAGCCGTCATGAAGCCGAGAAAGAGGAGACGCAGGGTGAACCCGCACAGCCCGTAGGAAGTGCTGCCTGTGACCTAGATGGGGTAAGTGCGGGGCTGGTAGGACGCGGGTGATCAGATTGACTGACCAGGGGGGGGGGGGGGGGGGGAGCTAATGCCGCCCCCCAAAAATATAGCACCAGCCGCCACTGAATCTCAGGTACAAATTCTAGGCCCTCCAACCCTTTCATTCACCTCAAGAGAAGGTTCTGAAAGAATTGTCGTAATAATATTTTAAATTAACACATAATTGTTACTGCTCCTTTAAAAAATTACTCTAAGCCTATTACAATCTTTAAACTAACTTTTTTTTTTTTGCAAAACTACAAACTGTCCTGCCCCTTCTGTATTACCTTGTGATCTGGCCCATAACACAACACTTAAATGAGAGTGCCCCCCACTCTGGATAAAAGAGCACAAGGGCACAGCAGACAGCAGCATTGTCAGTCTGGTGGGGAGGGGCATGTTATGCCTCGTACACACGTACGGACTTTTGCCGGCGGACCTAGTCCAGCGGACAATCCCGCGGGACTTTCCGGCTAGGTCCGCTGGACTTTCCGAGGGTGTGGACTTGCCCACACACGCACGGACTTCTCCAGCGGATAATCCGCCGGCCAAAAGTCCGCGGGACTTTTGAAAATGAACGGACTTGCCCACACACGGAGCAGTCCGTTCATTTCGAACGTAACTTCAGGTTACGTAGCTAGCGTAGGCAGTAAATGCCGCCGCGCTAGCTCCGCAAGCTGGCATGGATTTAAAGGGAATCCCCACGCCGAAAAAACGGCGTGGGGGTTCCCCCCAAATCCATGTCAGACCCTCATCCGAGCACGCAGCCTGGCAGGCCAGGAAAGGGGTGGGGACGAACGAGCGCCCCCCCCCCCTCCTGAGCCGTACCAGGCCGCGTGCCCTCAACATGGGGGGTGCCCTGGGGAAAGGGGGGCCGTGCGGCCCCCCCACCCCAAAGCACCTTGTCCCCATGTTGATGAGGACAAGGGCCTCTTCCCGACAACCCTGGCCGTTGGTTGTCGGGGTCTGCGGGAGGGGGCTTATCGGAATCTGGGAACCCCCTTTAATAAGGGGGCCCCCAGATCCCGGCCCCCCACCCTATGTGAATGAGTATGGGGTACGATGTACCCCTACCCATTCACCTAAGGTGTAAAATGTAAAGTAAAAAAAAACACCCACACTTTTGAAAAAATAGTTTATTGCACTGCTCCGGGGGTCTTCTTCCGTCTTGGGGGTCTTCTCGCCGGACTCCCCCGCCATTTACCAAGCTCTTTTACCGAGCGGGGGAAGTCCGGCTACCTTCTTCGTCGTCGCCGCCGTCTGGGGGTCTCGATCCGCCTTCGGGGTCTTCTTCCGTCTTGGGGGTCTTCTCGCCGGACTCCTCCCCTCTCTTCTGCTCTTTTACCTAGCTCTTTCACGAGGGGAGGAGTCCGGCTACCTTCTTCGTCGTCGCCGCCGTCGTCTGGGGGTCTCGATCCGCCTTCGGGGGTCTTCCGGGGGTCTCTTCTGTTCTTGCGGCGGTCGTCGTCTTCCGCGCCGCCGGCGCCTTCTTCTTCTTGTCCTCCTTCTTGTCCTTCTTGTTCTTCTTCTTCTTCCGATGTTGACCCGACGCTCTCTCTGCCCGGAATGCCTGTGCCGCTCTGAGCTCGGACTTATATAGGGACATGGGCGACAGGGTCACATGTTCATGTCACATGGTGACCCCGCCCCCTTGCGATGTCACAGTCCCAGCATCCTCCGGGACTGTGACAACACAAGGGGGCGGGGTCACCATGTGACATGTGCATGTGACCCTGTCGCCCATGTCCCTATATAAGTCCGAGCGCAGAGCGGCACAGGCATTCCGGGCAGAGAGAGCGTCGGGTCAACATCGGAAGAAGAAGAAGAACAAGAAGGACAAGAAGGAGGACAAGAAGAAGAAGGCGCCGGCGGCGCGGAAGACGACGACCGCCGCAAGAACAGAAGAGACCCCCGGAAGACCCCCGAAGGCGGATCGAGACCCCAGACGACGGCGGCGACGACGAAGAAGGTAGCCGGACTCCTCCCCTCGTGAAAGAGCTAGGTAAAAGAGCAGAAGAGAGGGGAGGAGTCCGGCGAGAAGACCCCCAAGACGGAAGAAGACCCCCGAAGGCGGATCGAGACCCCAGACGGCGGCGACGACGAAGAAGGTAGCCGGACTTCCCCCGCTCGGTAAAAGAGCTTGGTAAATGGCGGGGGAGTCCGGCGAGAAGACCCCCAAGACGGAAGAAGACCCCCGGAGCAGTGCAATAAACTATTTTTTCAAAAGTGTGGGTGTTTTTTTTTACTTTACATTTTACACCTTAGGTAAATGGGTAGGGGTACATCGTACCCCATACTCATTCACATAGGGTGGGGGGCCGGGATCTGGGGGCCCCCTTATTAAAGGGGGTTCCCAGATTCCGATAAGCCCCCGCCCGCAGACCCCGACAACCAACGGCCAGGGTTGTCGGGAAGAGGCCCTTGTCCTCATCAACATGGGGACAAGGTGCTTTGGGGTGGGGGGGCCGCACGGCCCCCTTTCCCCAGGGCACCCCCCATGTTGAGGGCACGCGGCCTGGTACGGCTCAGGAGGGGGGGGGCGCTCGTTCGTCCCCACCCCTTTCCTGGCCTGCCAGGCTGCGTGCTCGGATGAGGGTCTGACATGGATTTGGGGGGAACCCCCACGCCGTTTTTTCGGCGTGGGGAGTCCCTTTAAATCCATGCCAGGTCACGGAGCTAGCGCGGCGGCAGTAACTGCCTACGCTAGCTACGTAACCTGAAGTCACGTGCTAAATGAACGGACTTGCCGATGAGCGGCAAGTCCGTTCATTTCAAAAGTCCCGCGGACTTGCCCACTAACGGCGGGATTATCCGCTGGACTGCCAAGTCCAGCGGATAATTTGAAAACAAAACTTCAAACTTTAGTCCGCCGTACTTTGGCGCCAAAAAGTCCGCCGGCGCCCACACACGAGGGGATTATCCGCTGGACTTCAGTCCAGAGGATAATCCCGCGGGATTGTCCCTTCGTGTGTACGCGGCATTAGATGTACTAGGAGATTTAGATACAATAACAAATTGAAGCAAAATTCCAGCCAACACTTTATCAGCGGTTACAGAAACAGTTTTTTTTATTTTGGGATAAGGTTTTAAATGGATAAATAAAAGATGATCATTGTAAGCACTCCTGCCAGTGTTAAATGGTTTGTCGCAACACTAACTGCTACATTTGCAGGAGAGTTTGTTCTGTTAAAAAAAAAAAAAAACTGACTTATTGGCTGGATCACCAGATAATAAAGGAAAGAAAGCCACAAAAATAAAATAAAAAAATTAATGCAGCCACCACATCTAATTGGTAAGCTGCAATACGATGATTGTTTGCTTTTGGGTTTCAGATCACTTTAAGTAATACAGGTTTAATTTTAGGGTGGTGTCCAAGAATCAGCAGCCCTTGCAGTAGCCAAGCAGTTGCTTGCTGTGCAAAGAAGTAAGGCCCCTTGCACACGGGCGCCTCCACGTATTGGAATCTGCTTGCTTAGCATGGGATCGCTTCGCTGATCCCGGTTGAGCAGGCAGGTGGCAGATCCGTGTTCGCTCTGCTACGGAGAGCAGACATGGACAGTCGGGTTCTCCTCTATGAGGAAATTGGATGGAAACGGATAGCCTGTCCGTTTATATCCGATGGACGAATGGAAGATAGGACCACCATCCTTCTGTTTTTGGCGGACAGAACCAGATCGGATAGCGGTGGGTGTCAACTGATATCCGCTGCTACATAGAAGACAATGCAGTATCTGATCAGGTCCGTCTGAAAAACGGACAGGTGGAACTGATCGGACAGCCTGTGTGAAAGGGCACTTAAAGAGAGCTGTGACTAAGGCTCGATTCACATCTATGCATGTTGCTTTTGAGCATTTTTGCAGTGCTTTTTCTGGCGTTTGCCGCTTTTTGGATACACGTTTTTTTTTTGTTTTTTTTTACACTGTGGTTGCTTAACAACTAGCTATATACAGTGTAAAAAAAAAAAAAAAAAATGAAAAAAACCCCGCAAAAAACGCAAATCACAGCAAAAATGCGGTACTTGCGTTTTGGATACGGGTCCATTGACTTCTATTACAGGCAAAACGCTACATTTTGCATGAAAAAAAGTCCCTGACCCTGTTCAAAAATGCAGAGGCACAAAAATGCATTGATGTGAACATGTTCCATAGGAACCCATGTTAAAAAGTTTACCTGCATTTCTGCAAAATGCATCAAAAAACGCATTAGTGTGAATCAAGCCTTAGGCTGGATTCACACCTATGCATTTTTTTGTGCTTTTTGCAGATTTGCACTACAGTTCATTTAACATGGTTTCCTATGGAACACGTTCTGTAGTGCAAATCTGCAAAATGCAAAAAGCAGTAAAAATGCATAGGTGTGAACCAGGCCTTACAATGATTCTGAAGTCTCCTATGAGTCTGATGCCAGCCTTTCTTGCCTGGAGATTTTAATGTGGCTACACCTACAGCACTGCGTCTTTATATATGTAGCCAATAAAGGATTCATTTTAAAAAGAGCACTCCGAGCTGCTGGCTTTATTTGACATGGATTTGCTATTGTGGGAGTTGAATGCTCCAGCCAGAGCACCAGTCTCCAGCTCCTGTACTTTGAATATAGCGGTAGAACGAGGGTAAATTTACTTTCCACATGTATTTTTCCGCTTATTTGTCTCAACAGCCTGCTTACTGAGCGCTCATCCACCCCCAAAAGCTAGTTGTGCATCACAATAATGTCAGCCAAATAAACAGTCTATACAAACCTTGGAAAAGATAATCTTCAGTGTTCAGGTCTGGATTGTCTGTAATTATATCAAATGGGGATCTACCAGCCATCATCTCAAACATGAGGACCCCAAGAGCCCACCAGTCCACACTAAAGCCTGCATTGCAAAAAGAGGAGCGTATTAGATGACCGAATGTGAGAAATGCTACAATTAAGACCAAATCTAATAATTCAGTACTAAATATAATACTCTGAAGAGGACAAAGGAGGAAAACAATGTACTTGGTTCGTCCACTAATAAATATTTCAGTGCTTTTGTGTGTAAAACTCATTACAAGAGGAGGTAGCACATTTTTACAGTGCATCCGGAAAGTATTCACTTCGCTTCACTTTTTCCACATTTTATGTTACAGCCTAAATACATTAAATGCATTATTTTCCTCAAAATTCTACAAACTACCCATAATGACAACGTGAAAGAAGTTTGATATCTTTGCAAATTTATTAAAAATAAAAAAGGAAAAGAAAAAAATCACATGTACATAAAGTATTCACAGCCTTTGCCATAACACTTAAAATTGAGCACAGGTGCATTCGGTTTCCACTGATCATCCTTGAGATGTTTCTTCAACTTAATTGGAGTCCACCCATGGTAAATTCAATTGATTGGGCACGATTTGGAAAAACACACACCTGTCTATATAAGGTCCCACAGTTAACAGCGCATGTCAGAGAACAAACCAAGCCATGAAGTCCAAGGAATTTTCTGTAGACCTCAGACAGGATTGTTTGGAGGCACAGATCTGGTGAAGGGTACAGAAAAATTTCTGCAGAATTGAAGGTCCCAATTAGCACAGTGGCCTCCATCATCCATAAATGGAAGATTTTTTTTTTTTATTGGTTGAACTAAATGGACTTGTGTCTTTTTCAACCTAACTATGTTCGGGATCACCAGAACTCTTCCTAGAGCGGCTGCCAGACCAAACTGAGCAATAGGGGGAAAAGTGTGCCCAGGGAGACCCATTTTTATGTGTATTCATATATCCAGGCAAGGTGAATGTAAATATATTCTGTTACCGTGGATATTATGCTTTTTGTAGAGTGAATGCTGTATATATCAGAAATACAATTGCTTTTGTTCATACACAGACCTGTATTTACTTCAGTAACCTCGGTGTGTAAGGAAGTGGATCAGCAAAACGCGTTGACACACAGGGGCTCACTTACCTTAAATCAGAGGTCTCAAACTGGTGTCCCTCCAGCTGCTGCGAAACTACAAGTCCCATCATGCCTCTGCCTGTGGGAGTCATGCTTGCAACTGTCAGCCTTGCAATGCCTCATAGGACTTGTAGTTTTGCAAAAGCTGGATGGCCGCCAGTTTGAGACCCCTGCCTTAAATCATCAATATTCACCACATATTCAAAGTATTAAGCCCTTATTGGCCGTATTTTTTACATAAATTAACACATTTTTAGATGACATGGTTCTATGTATATTTGTCGCTTTTAACCACTTGCCGACCAGCCACCGTCATTATACTGCGGCAGGTCAGCACGATCCCGCGAACCGTCGTAGCTGTACCTCGGCTCCTTATAGTGGGATAGCAGGTGCGCACCTGCTGCACTGCGGGGGGGGGGGGGGTGCCGATGCTCATGACCGCCGGCTACACGAGATAGTGGGCACGAGAGGCAGAACAGGGACGTGTGTGTGTGTGTACACACACAAATCCCTGTTCTGTGAGGAGATGCAGATTGCGAGTTCCCAATAGCAAGGAACAGTGCCGATCCTGACCTCCCTGGGGCCCTAAGCAAAATTCTGCTAAGGGGCCCTCTACTTGACCCGTGATGCCGTGAGCGGCGGCGATCGGCAGCTATATAGTGTCCACAGGCAGGGGGATCTCCCTGGGACTAGTAGTTCCATCTCCGAATGTATACAGCGGAGAGGGTAGGGGCCTCTGACCCGGGCATCAGCAACAGTGTTCAAGCAGAGTGAAAGTGAAACTGATACCTGCCTGGGTCAGAGGCCCCTCCCTTCTCCTCTCCACTGTATACACTGAGAGCACTACAAACCCCAGGGAGATCCCGCCTCCCACTCAGGCACCATAGTGCCTATCGCCGCCTCCCACCTCTCCTCACTGCACTCTAAACGGCCAGCCAGAGGTGCAGGGGGGGATGCTGGGTCTTGGGGGCCCCCCCACAGCGGCGGGGCCCTAAGCAGCTTGCATAGTGTGCCTATAGGGCCGATCGGCTCTGGCAAGGAACCATGATCTGTCATCTTCTATAGTCAGTCCCCTCCCCCTACAGTTAGAACACACACTAGGGAACACAGTTAACCCCTTGATAGTCCCCTAGTGCTAACCACTTGCTGGGAATTTTAAAAACGCCTGTCTTCCGTCCCCTAATTCTGCGTCCTTTCTCTTGTGCCAGCCAGTGATGGGACGAAGGGAATGCATAACCCTGCCCTATCATTACGCACAAGTGTAACAGCTCAGCGCAGCTTAAATGTTCAATGCTGTATGACAGCCAATCACATTGCAGGCACAATATGAAGGAGGTACCAGCATGGCAGTGCAGGGTGGCAGGAGGGTGTGTGTGAGATTGGGGCAAAATGCACCTTTGCCTAAGTAGACAGAAACCCCTGCTTCCTGTGTATAGAGATTCTACACAGGAAGGAAAAAGGTTTGTGTATATAGCTGTACTGTATAGAGGTGATAATATAAAATCAAACGTTAAAAATAGTGAGATAAAATACTAAAAACAGCGCTAAACAGTGAGATAGTGAAATCTTTCTGTGCAAGGTCCATGGACCTGTGTCATAAACAATAATGTATTAGTAGGTAGTCCTTGAGTATTTCTGAGAAACCAGTGCACAGTTCAATCGATAGTGACTTTTCTTGTATTTTGTGGTGTATATAGTTGTATATCCAAGCACCGTTATAGTCCCATTAGACAGCTTCACCACGTTTTTTTTATTTTTTATTTTTTTATTTATTTGTAGCTGATCATCCTTATGAAGGAGCCCTATTATCACCATAAGATATTATTGTTCGCATCTATATCTATAAATAACGTTTAATCAATTAGTGCAGAACCATATTTTTAATATGAAGACCTTTTACCTTTTTAATATTTTAAAATATATATTTTTTATGTATATTTTTAATATTTTTAATACATGTATTTATTCATCTTTTATGTGTATTATATTTGAGTTAAAGGTTTTTTAATACACACCCATCCATTTACTTTGTTGATTTTAATATATTTTAGTATATATACATTTTTGCAATATACGGCCCTTTATAGCTATTAAAATCCTCCAGAAACCCCTCGGGTGCTGTTTCCCTGACATACTTTGTCCCTTTATTCTTGTATCTACTTCACTTTATTTATTTAAATACTGTCCTAGGCTATGCATTTTAGTGTGGATGCATTTATAATATGTCATATGCACTTTATTATCACTATTGTCTCCGTTGAATAATGATTTTAGGTTAACACCAAATTGGGTTATTGCTGCACCTATTATGTCAGCCCTCGTTCCCAATGTGCAGATGTCCACCTCATTTTTAGCCGCTTTTCGTTGTTAAAATGTTACTTCAGTTATCCTCAATGGTTACAGATTTGCTATGCGAACATATGCTGGCATTAGCGTGCTATTGTGTAGGATGATGTATGTTTCTATTTCCCGTCATTGCTAAGTATAGAACCATGGCGTTTGATTGCCATGGTAACTGTGTCCGGTTTCTAAGCGCCCTGATTGGCTACAATGCAGATCAATGGGGTTACTTAAACCGGCCTGAGCGTCGTGTAGCCACGCCCTCTGTTGAAGTCAGGAAGTGACGAAACGCGTAAGGGCGTGGCCTACACGACGTTTGACCGGAAGTGTCGTTTGCGCTCCACCGCCGCTAACCACCTACCCGGAAGTGACGCGAAGTGTCAGCAGAGACACACACGCTGATCCTGGAGGAACGTTACTGCTGCTGTGGCCAAGTGGAGGATTGCTATCAACTCATTCCCCACACGCAAGTGATTACTTTTACATGCTGTTTACAAAGAATGCTAAATGTACGCTACTTTCTTAAAGGGGAATTTGTAGGGTTCATTGATTTTAATGTTGTTCAATAAAACGGGATTACGCTATGTATGCCACTCTCTCCGTTTTTTTATGACCATTATTTCGAGCTGATGTACCCCTGAACCCCTGATTCCTTGCCGTTGGTATTAAATCTGAGGAAGTGACCAGACCTTTTATAACGCTGGATGTGTGACGTATCCTGTACAGTGGTTGCCATAGTGATATCTTATATCTTATATCTTAAGGCCTGTTTGAATTGTCATTCCGGTGAGTTTAACCCCCTGAGGGGAGAGTGTCTCACGTGGTGAAGCTGTCTAATGGGACTATAACGGTGCTTGGATATACAACTATATACACCACAAAATACAAGAAAAGTCACTATCGATTGAACTGTGCACTGGTTTCTCAGAAATACTCAAGGACTACCTACTAATACATTATTGTTTATGACACAGGTCCATGGACCTTGCACAGAAAGATTTCACTATCTCACTGTTTAGCGCTGTTTTTAGTATTTTATCTCACTATTTTTAACGTTTGATTTTATATTATCACCTCTATATAATTGTTTCATTTTAAACAGCTGCTTAGTTTAATTTAATATATTTATGAATATTTAATTATTTATTTATATATTTAGGCATCATATTAATTGACCTGTTTCGAAACCTGTTGATACGCATCCAGCGCTGAGTAGTGTATATTTATAGGCCACCCAATATACACTCTTCTGTTCATATATAGCTGTACTACACAAATTGTGAATCTGTGAGGCTGAGCTGTTATACCCCGATTTGTAATGCTGAGCTATATACTCTGATCTGTGAGTCTGAGCTATATACCCTGATCTGCGGGGCTGAGCTATATACTCTGATCTGCGGGGCTGAGCTATATACCCTGATCTGCGGGGCTGAGCTATATACCCTGATCTGCGGGGCTGAGCTATATACCCTGATCTGCGGGGCTGAGCTATATACCCTGATCTGCGGGGCTGAGCTATATACCCTGATCTGCGGGGCTGAGCTATATACCCTGATCTGCGGGGCTGAGCTATATACCCTGATCTGCGGGGCTGAGCTATATACCCTGATCTGCGGGGCTGAGCTATATACCCTGATCTGCGGGGCTGAGCTATATACCCTGATCTGCGGGGCTGAGCTATATACCCTGATCTGCGGGGCTGAGCTATATACCCTGATCTGTAATGCTGAGCTATATACCCTGATCTGTAATGCTGAGCTATATACCCTGATCTATAATGCTGAGCTATATATTCTGTCCTGTGAGACTGCGCTACATACTCTGTCCTGTGAGGCTGAGCTATATATGGCTATTGTTTTTATGGTTGAACTGGATGGACATGTGTCTTTTTTCAGCCTAGCTAACTATGTAACTATGTATATACTCTGTCCTGCGAGGCTGAGCTATATACTGCCCTGTGAGTCTGAGCTATATACTCCTGACACTATGGGTGGAAGCAAGCGGAATACAGGGGACGGAGTGGGTGGATTCTATAAGGGGTGTGGCTTAAGAGAAGTGGGATGGGTCAAAAAGGTAGGGCGGGGTCTGGCCCCTCCCCATCCTAAAACTTCACCAGCCGCCACTGGATCTGTATACATATTTCTGATCTGTCACTCAAAGTACTGAAGCTAACTGGATCAAACTGAAAGTCAAGCAAATATTTCTAGATGTACAGCAATGACACCCTATATATTCAGCCTACATACAGTATTATACAGATCTCTCCAAAGGACACCAGGAAAAAAAAACAACTGAAAGAGGTGCACACCCATTTCAAAAAAAAAAACAACTGGCAGTATGCATGTGTGCATGCAGCGGAGTTGCATCATCCCAGCCTGGCCATTTTAAGACAGAGGCTCTGATGACAGACTGGAGAGTGGCCATGGCAGCACTGGAGGGGGAGTTGCTTTGCTAGGCAAGACTGCCATAATGTGAACATATGCTGTGCATACCTGCACCGTATGGAATAAAAGCTCTTGGGAGCCCAAAAATAGTTTATTGGTATGGTAGCTTAAGGTTGGCCATGGATCTAAATTTGTCTGGTATAGCAGGGGCCGGATGAATTTTGATCCATGTATAGAAAGACTGGTTGTACACAAGTCAGATTATCGACTGAATTGTGTACAACCAGCCTGTCAGGTTTTTGCCAAACAATTAGTGTCACTGGCTATAGCCAGCAACACTGGTCGTATTCTGATTGTGGGGAAGTTTCCCCTCCATCAGAATGCAAAACCACAGTGGGAAGGATTTCCCCATCGACATCAAATGTGTGGATGGGGGAGTCAGCTAATTTTTTTTGTTCAACCTACTGGTTGAATGAAAAAAAAAAAAAGAAGAATCATGTATGGCTGGCTTTAGTTCTGCTTTAAAGTCTACTGCCTTCAAAATGTAAACTTTCGGAAAATGTTCGTTCCATCATGATATACTACAAGTATTTCTATGCACTGCAAGCTTTTATATTATGAGGCATAAGTACCGTATATACTCGAGTATAGGCCGACCCGAATATAAGCCGAGGCACCTAATTTTACCACAAACAACTGGGAAATCTTATTGACTCGAGTATAAGCCTAGGGTGAGAAATGCGCAGCTACTGTAAGTGGAAAAGAGGGTCAACAATGCCCATTTGCAGCCTCACTGTGCCCATGCAGATGGACACAGTTGACCGATTTGGGGCCCTGTATCTCAGGGTCACTTAGTGCTAGGAACCCCATCTTTAGATATGTTGTAGTGCTAATTCCACTGGGTTGGAATACAACATTTGGGGTTCCTAGCTCCAAGTGTCCCCGAGATATGGGGCCCCAAATTCAGGTCAGAAAATCTCAAGCACTTTTCTGCAGCAGAGAATGACATTTTCTGAACCGACTTTGGGGCCCTGTATCTCGGGGCCACTTAGTGCTAGGAACCCCATCTTTGGATATGTTGTAGTGCTAGTTCAACTGGGTTTGAGTGCCAAATTTGGGGTTCCTAGCTCCAAGTGTCCCCGAGATATGGGGCCCCAAATTCAGGTCAGAAAATCTCAAGCACTTTTCTGCAGCAGAGAATGACATTTTCTGAACCGACTTTGGGGCCCTGTATCTCGGGGCCACTTAGTGCTAGGAACCCCATCTTTGGATATGTTGTAGTGCTAGTTCAACTGGGTTTGAATGCCAAATTTGGGGTTCCTAGCTCCAAGTGTCCCCGAGATATGGGGCCCCAAATTCGGGTCGGAAATTTTTTCTTTTGCTGCAGAAAAGTGCTTGACTCGAGTATAAGCCGAGGGGGGCACTTTCAGCACAAAAAAATGTGCTGAAAAACTCGGCTTATACTCGAGTATATACGGTAAATGCAACTTCAACTTGGGTGACGCGGAAAATACTTTAATCATGAACCAGGTCTTTCCCATTTATAACCCCCTGCAGGCAGATCCCCCTACTACAGACTTGACAAGCTATGCTACTTGCACTGTATGTTCTCTATGTACCCTTACTGAGAATTCAGAAGAGGGCATTTGATACTTTTTTTTTAGGATACCCTTTAACTGAATTATGTTTAGACCCACTGCCATCAAAATGATGCAGTTAAATAAATAGTAATATAAAGTTAATTGCCGCCAATATACCCGATAGTAGAGAAGGAGGAATTGGTTAGGTGCCTGGAAATATATACATTAAAATTAAGGGGCGTCTATTAAACACGTAAATTGTAAATGCCCATATGAAAGATATTACTACTACGCTAACCGCATAGAATGTGTAGTGACGTCACAAAAGGTGCACAATGTGATGTCACATAAAGTAATGACATGAGTTACATAATGAGATCATTGCTAGGTCCTGAAAAGATGACGGCCCTAGACATAAAAGACATCTAGTTTTTGTGTGTGGGTGAACCACTTTGCATATTTTGAAATTATCAAGCACTTTCTGTACCTCTGAAGTAGCCATATCATGCAGTGAAACATCGCTCACACCAAAATATATGGATTAAAAGTTCATAAAAGTCCAAATGCAACATCCAAATTATAAATAGTGATCCATATTTCCCCCTGTGCATGACAAACTGATGTAAAGTGCTCCACTTCACCACGTGCCTATGTAGACCGGCACTAACCAGAAAAAATTGACTCCTTGTTTTCACAAGCGAGTCGGACTGCGCTGTTTTGTAATATGCTCCCCCAGGAGTACCGCCAGTATGCTGGAGGAACCATGTGCTCACTCAGGTAAGTTGCCTCTGCTTATTGCTTATCACCACAATCCTAAAAGCCCCATCCAGTATTTGGCAAGGGAAAACATTAAAGACAAGAAAGGAAGCCTTGCATAGTAAAATAATGTTTATTCAGGGCTTAAAAGTAGGTTAAAAAACACACATTTAGAATGTATTAAGATGTATAAGCATTGATAGAATGTATACCAGGAAGTGCCACTCTTGAGGATGGCGCACTTGTATGATGAAACGCATTGGGACAGACTTCCGGTTACATCATTTCCCGTTCAGTACCTACAGGTAAGCCTTATTATAGGCTTACCTGTAGGTAAGACTGGTATGTAAGGGTTTACAGCCACTTTAACCCAAATATGTTAATGTGAGCGCTGTTTTGATTTTTTTTTTTTTTTTATCTTTTGTTGGTTTGTCACAGCTGTTGCACCTTATAGCATAATTAAAGGGTTTTATACATATATTTATTTTTGGCATGGGTGTTTGTTTTAAATATGCAGTGAAACACATCCATGTTGAGCTGAAATTTATCTTTTGTGAAACCACCTCCTAGAAACCCACTTGCATGTATGCGTTTGCATCTCTGGGAGTAGGGGGAGATCTATTGGTTTAAAATGCAGTATATGCAATAACCTCTCCATAGGAAACCCACTGCATGCTTAAATGTGCAGTTAAGTGTTTGTGCTCCTGGGGATGAGGAATTTTCTTAGAGAGGAGTGTATGGCATAGTGGTAAATATAGATTTTGGGAGAAAGGTAAAGATGAGGAACACCACCCCCCCCCCCCCAACCCCCACCATTCCTCCCTCTCCTTTTTGGGCCATTATTTAATTTTTATGATTATGTATGCACTCATGCCTCATAAATAATAAAAAAAAAGCCTGTTCCTTTAAATAGCTAGAGCATGAATTAATGTAAGGCCTCCTCCAAGGGATACTATTTACATCTGTAAATCTGGAAAGGAGGAATTTTGACAGAGAAGGGGATATTATTTACTGCAGAGTAATCTGACAAGGAAGATCTGATCCTTTTATTCTCGCTCCCCTCTGTAGTCATCAGTTCTTGTATTATGGTGTGCATGTATACATATTTCTATGTATGATACTATATGGGATCCCATGCCTGAAAGGATTGTCTCTGATGTACTATAAAAGTGGACCTGTGTAGGAATTAATTTCCTGTATAAATTAGAGTATTGTGATGAGGAAACCCATATACTGTAGGTGAAGAATAATACATATAGAAACCAAATGGGGAATGTGCACATTACCATGAACACACATCACACAATCTAGAAATGAGAAGATAGATGTTTAATAGTAATAAAGTAAATAAATCATTTCAGAGCAACTAGTAACTCTGGGGGATTGGACATGTAGCATGTAATTCATGTCCTATACATTTTAAAACTCAATATATCTCCCAGGTACAGAGTAAAATTTTTGAATGTAAAAGATAAAATCCCCTATTGTTTATATGAGCGTGTAAGCTGTGCATTTGAAGAATTTGGGTTTATTTCCAGGGCCCTGGATTGCAATAAAGACTTGATGGCGGATCAAACTCTGCCCCACTTAGCCTAAGGGGGGCCAGATAACTATTGTAAGTGAAGTTGCTCATTATTAAGCATTACAAAAAGAGCAATATAGTGAACTAAAATATATTTATTCAATATATTTTTGTGAATAAGAATACTTATATGCTCAATAACTAACATAATCAAACGTTAGATTGGTTTACAGGATGATATCTACAGGTCATGCTTTTTTACTCACCATACTCTTCTCCGCGGAGAATTTCCGGAGCAATGTAATTTGGCGTTCCACAGAAAGTGCTAGTTGTGTCCCCTGGCCCCAGACCCTCCTGTAATACACAGAAAAAGTTGCAGTTCACAGCATAGGTCATCATAAGTGGTAACCAACACACCTCAAAATTTGTGTAAAACTTATAATGCTTCTCTATTCTCTGCCCATCACATTAAAGAAAACTTGTCGCAGTCTAGGGTGATTCAGAAAATGCATTTGATGAAACATTGCATAAGCAGAGGTTACCAACAGTGAAAACAGCACATCAAAGTAATTAGTAGATCAGCAGTTGTAAGAACCTGAATTTTTAGGAACCTGGGTGTATATGCAAACTTTGGCTTTTCCTGTAAAAGCTTGAGCCCACCAATCCTAACTCTTGACCTTTTATTGTAAAGGGCAATGCCACTGACCAACAGGGAATCTTAGGAGGTGAGGTGAAGCACCACATAGGTTGGACTTGTGTCTTTTTTTTCAACCTCACCTACTATGCAACTATGAAGCCTAAAACCCAGTACACTATAAAAAATACGGACAAATGATTGTCCAGTTTTTTTCTCGATGTTTAACGCAGGTCAAAACCAAGGATGAAACAAATTTTCTCAAAATTCCCAGACTACAAAAGGTTTTTTTTTTTTTTGTTGCTTATCGTTTCTGATCATGCGTAGTCTTTCATATCTGATTGTTCTCATACGAAAATCATTAGTTCTGTTCATGTATGAGAAAATTTTTTGAGTTTGTCCCTTTTCATTTGCAAAGTCTGAATCGGTTATTGAAAGTTTACACACTATACGAAAATCGAACAATCGTGCCTCGTATAAAAATTTTCTTTTGATTTTCTCATAGTGTGTATCACTTAACTTTTACAGCAGAAAGCTGTGATTAGCATAACTCTTTAGCTGCCTATATGTGTGGATTCACTGGTTGTTTTGATGTTATTTTCTCTTAAGGAAACATGCTTTGTGTTTTTTTTTCCCCAGTCAAATGCAGACCTAAAATGTTTTACAACTACGTTAATAAAGTAAAGATTTGGAGACATTAAAGAACAGATGGTCTTGTAAAAACAAGCATCTAAAGTACCACCTTTGTGGGCTGCAAATAGGATTTTTTTTTTGGGGCGTACATCATGGGACACAGAGCCTTAAGTAATTACTTAATGGTTATGGGCCACCTTCAGGTGATGAACGCTGGCACAACCTAAACAGGAAGTTGCCTCCCTATATAAGCCCTCCCCCTACCAGAAGTAACTAGTTTTTTTTCGCCAGTGTCTAAGGTGTTGGTTACGAGTGAAGATGTGCTCTGAGGAGCTCCAGGAGGGATCCATGCTGGATTTAAATAACCTCCACACACCAAATCCATCCAAGCCACTGAGGACTAAGGATGGTACTCGGGCCTCGCATAGAAGAATGAGGTTTTGCCTGTAAGCCTCTCTTTTGAGGGCTGGACTCCAGGAACCAGGACATTTTTTGGTCATGCTACATTACCTAAAGTTGTTCCTGAGGGGTGCTATACAGGTCCAAATGAGTGGAACCCCTATTAAGGGACCCGGACTTTGAAGGTTTACTAAAGCTGCCCGCCGTGATAGTGAAGTTTGGATCTGTCTGTTTTCAGCAGTATCCTGCAGCGAGGAAAGGGTAAGGGAAAATGCTTAGGAACTGTAAAAAGTCCACCTATGCCCTTTTACGCCATATGAAATACATTGTAATGCCTTAAAATCTCAGCAGCTCGGTGTCCAGCTTTAAACAGCATGTGTGTGTCCCAGCAGCAGGAGGGGGTTCTTAATTGAACAGAGGTGTTCCTCTGCCCCCTGGGGGAACTAAGGGGCTGGGGTTACCAGATTGTTATCTATAATGGCTCCTGTGTAAAACACTAATTGCCTCATGCTGCTGAGAAAAATCCCCTTGTAGCGCCCCAGCCTGTATATTTCAAAGACCGCTTGCATACAGAAAGCATAGAGATTCTGAAGCGCCAGCGGCGATCACAGACCTCCTCTTCATCGGGTCTGCGTTGCAGACCCAAATGCTGTGCCGCCCGTGGACTAAGGTTCATTAAAAAAAAAAAAAACGAGGAGGGTGGGTACTGGAATGGGCATGGCTTAAGGCAGGCGGCGTCGTGTGCAGGAATCAGCTTCCATGTGGCACACGGTGCACAGCCGAGGACGCGAATCAGGAGAACTTTCTGGGTCAGTTCTCTCTACTTCGATTAATGCAAGGAAGCCAGCTTCCAGAGCTATATGTTATAGAGTCTGGAGGGCTTATGTTTCCTGGTGTGAATCCATGGGTTGGCACCCTCGGAGATATCATAGGCAGAATTCTGGCCTTTCTACAATTAGGCGTAGAGATGAAATTGGCCTTGAGTACTATTAAGGGCCAAGTCTCAGCCTTATCGATCTTATTTCAAAGACCGCTTGATACACATTCTTTAGTCTGGGTTTTTATGCAAGGGGTGATGCGGATTAATCCGCCAGTTAAATCACCTTTGAGCCCTTGGGACTTGAACTTTTTTTGTCAGTGTTATAAAAACAGCCATTTGAACCGATACATTTCTATTACCTTAGTCCTTCTGACAAGGAAGCTGGTGTTCTTGGTTGCTATATACTCAGCAAGGAGAGTTTCGGAATTGGCTGCTCTTTTGTGTAAAGAGCCATATTTGATTATTCATGACAGAGTGGTGTTACGCCCTCGTCCAAACTTTTTACCAAAAGTGGTTTCAGGTTTTCACCTGAACCAAGATATTGTCCTGCCATTGTTTTTTCCAAAACCATGTTGCAGGGAAGAGAAGTCACTACATTGTCTTGATGTGGTGAGAGCAGTGAAAATCTATTTAAAGACAACTGCTCAAATTGGTAGGACTGTCTTATTTATTCTGCTAGAGGGTCTCCAAGTGGATTCAGCAAGTTATAATTTAAGGGTAAGATTTCCCCTTTTCAAGTTAAGGAGCACTCTATCAGGGTGGTTAGTGCTTCTTGGGCAGTGCATCACCAGGCCTCCATGGCTCAGATCTATAAGGCCGCAACTTGGTCTTCAGTGCATACATTCACAAAATGTTATCAGGTGGATGTAAGGAGGTATGAGGATATCGCCTTCGGGCGCAGGAGCGGTGTGCTGCAGGCAGCAGTATAAGTCCTCAAGTCTGGGGGTACCCTGCGGGTTGTGTCTCCCTCCCTTCAAGTAGCATTGCTATGGGACGTCACATTGATTACTTAACGCTCTGTGTCCCATGATGTACGATAAAGAAAATATGATTTTTATTACAGCTTACCTGTAAAATCCTTTTCTTGGAGTACATCATGGGACACAGAGGTCCCACCCCTCTTTTATGGGGTATACAGTATGTATACATATATTGCTTTGCTACAAAAACTAAGCACTATAGTAAAAATGTACTACTTGCTGAGCAATAGTCTAGCAAAACAATTTCACCATAAAGATCAGCTTGATGCTGAGTAATAATGTATTTCCTGTACTGGAAATGCCTGTATACATCCCTTACATGCCCCAGCGCTCCTGTGTCCTGTGTGACAGACTTCTTCTCTTCAGTTGCTCTTAAGAGATTTTCTGACAATGAGAGCGTCTGTTTTAGAACACACTGCAGGTGCAAACCTGATTGGTGACCTCAGCTGTGCACCACGTGGAAGTGAATTCCTGCACACGGCACCACCTGCCTTAAGCCATGCCCCTTACAGTACCCGCCCTCCTCGTTTAATTTTTTTAAATTAACCTTATTTCACATGCGCACGGGTGGGTGTTTTCTCAGCAGTATGAGGTAATTAGTGTATAACACAGGAGCCATTATAGATAACAATCTGCTGTACCCCCAGCCCTTTTGTTCCCCCAGGGGGGAGAGGAACACCTCTGTTCAATTAAGAACCCCCTCCTGCTGCTGGGACACACACATGCTGTTTAAAGCTGGACACAGAGCGGCTGAGACTTTAAGGCATTACAATGTTTTTCATATGGAGGGAAAAGGCATAGGTGGACTTTTTACAGTTTCTAAGCTTTTTCCTTTACCTTTTCCTCACTGCAGGATACAGATGAAAACAGACAGATCCAAACTTCACCATCACGGCGGGCAGCGTTAGTAAACCTTCAAAGACCGGGTCCCTTAATAGGGGTTCCACTCCTTTGGACCTGTATAGCACCCCTCAGGAGCGACTTTAGGTAATGTAGCATGACCAAAAAGCGTCCTGGTTCCTGGGGTCCAGCCCTCAAAAGAGAGGCCTACAGGCAAAACCTCATTCTTCTATGCGAGGCCCGGGTACCATCCTTAGGCCTCAGTGGCTTGGATGGATCCGGTGTGTGGAGGTTATTTAAATCCAGCATGGATCCCTCCTGGAGCTCCTCAAAGCACATCTGGTAGGAGGAGGGGTTATATAGGGAGGCAACTTCCTGTTTAGGGTATGCCAGTGTCCATCACCTGAAGGTGGCCCATAACCATTAAGTAATTACTTAGGGTTCAGTGTCCCATGATGTACAATAAAGAAACTTAAATTCCCTCTACCAAGCACATGAAATATAAATGGAAAAAAACAAACTTGGTTGATATAGGTGACAAAAAATGCTCCTTTTACAGATGCTATAATCCATGAATCCCAGAAAGAACCAAAGTAAAAAAGTTGGAGATCTTCATAAAGCATGATATAAAGACAAGTCTAGGGCACTTACCTTACACATGCCATAATCTGTCAGTTTGATGTGACCCTCTGCATCGAGCAGAACATTGTCCAACTTCAGGTCCCTGTAGATGATTCCCCGTTCATGCAAGAAATTTAGAGCAATACAGATTTCAGCAGCATAAAACCTAAAGAAACAGACAAAGACAAGCTTTAAAAAGCAGTTTTTTAGAATAAAAGACAAAAGACACTCATTGTACTCAGGAGAGTACAGAATGTGAACACAGAAATGGTGAGGCAAACACAAGGCATCAGTTTTTACAAAGCAATAACACTCATACAGATTGGTCAGTAATTGATGTGTTTGCCAAGCATGATCAGCTCTTAAAACCTCCTAAGAAATGTGTCTGTAAGTACAAATATATTCTCTCAGAATTTAGCTGCATCTGGAGATTTGAACTGGTAGAGATGCCTATAACAGCTACAGTTAAAGTGTACCAAAACCACAAGTACAAAAATATAATATATTGCAGCTTAGCAGTCCTAGATGTAGTGGTTGCACTGGTTTTGTTTTTTCAGACGTTGTTCATCTTTATTATATTCAACTAAGGATGCTGCCAGTAAACACACATCAGAGTTGATTTACTAAAACTGGAGAGTGCAAAATTTGCTTCCAGGTTTTTTTTTTTTGGTCAAAGCTGAAGTTAAGGGATTTGCTACAATGCACAGCTGCACCAAATTTTGCACTCTCCAGTTTTAGTAAATCAACCCCATCTTGTGCTAGTGTGACAATATTGTGTATCTATGGAAGAACAGCAATATCACCCTATGACAGAACTACAGTCAGGGCAGCACAGTGGTGTAGCGGTTAGCAGCAATAGGGTTGTTGGTTCAAATCCCGACCTCGACACCATCTGCCTGGATTTGCATGTTCTCCCTGTGCCTGCGTGGGTTTCCTCCGGTATCCTCTCACACTCCAAAGACATGCTGGTAGGTTAATTCGATCCTGTCGAAAAAATTGGCCAAATATGTGTATGTTGTATGTGTATGTGTTTGTAAGCTCGTTGGGAGCCCATGGGGTAAAGGACCGCTATACCGCAGATGGACACTGGTGGCAAAAAGCGCCCTGAGGCGATTCAGTTCGCATAGGTAGCGCTATACAAGTCACTCATTCATTCATACAGTACACGCCCCCTTTTTCATACACTCCTTGATAGCACGGTTTGAGCACTGGATTACTGGCAGGATTGACCAGGATCTTTTGCTAATAATAAACAGATATAAAAAATATTATCCAATGTACATTTGACCGACCAAAAGGAAGTGAATAAGAAGTTCATGTTTAGGGTTTACATATACTTTAAATGGAAGTAAGCACAGTGAAATTTAAGGCAGGTGAGAAGTTTCTCAACAGTCTATGCTGACTGCCATCTAATGAAATCAAATAGAAACTGCAGCCAAACTGTGTTTGTAGATTTAGATATAGCATGGAAGAAAAAGAACCTCTTTCTGGTTTCTGTTGCTGTTTGGTATCCATTAGAAATATTTTCTGTCCCTTCTTGTCTTGGTGAAACCTCATCATGCTTAGATACAGGTATTTACCAGGACAGAAAGTGAGGGTTGAAATCGCCTAAACATATAGCAATCTGACAGAAGTTCTAATCCTTCAAAATTCTGCTTACAGAAGTATTTTTTTTGTTCTGCGATTTCCCATTGGAGTGATCTGCGTCCCTTTCCTGCATCAGTGACTCAACAGGATGCTTTACCACACAAACTGTGTTACCTAGTTCTAGTCCTAGTTCCCTAGTTCTGCCTTAAACAACTGCTAAACCTAACAAGTGAAAACTGAACAGTGATAAAGCTACTAACAAACAGCATCCTGTGGAAGTCTCCATTATTTTACAGACATTGAAACAAACAACCTTTATTACTGGGCAACAAGAATATTGCTTTCTTCAATGGAATTACTAGGCATTAAGTAATTTGTGTTTTGGACAACACTTGCATTGCCCTTTCTACCACATTTGTTTTCTCTCTCTCTATATATATATTTTTGAGTGTAGACGGCACCAGCAGGGATAGCGATTTATATACGTGCATAGAATAGTACATTTACCTGCTGGTGCTGGCCGCTCTCTAAAAAAAAAAAAACTTTGTTTCCTTCCACTGTGGAGGTGTGTTGCTGGATTTTGGTCTGTAGCTCACCCCTGGCTGTGCCCATTTTCTGTATATTGGCACTATATGCCCCTATGCTACAGTTTTTTCACAATCTCCCTTAAAGAAAAAAAATTATCAATCCGCAAGGAAGACTGGGGACTGCCCAGAGAGGGACCACTTTCATGCAGCTTGTGAGTTTTAACATGCACTGCAATATCATTTGGAAATATTTAAAAGGTAGGTGCTAACTCAAATAAGCATATTACTTGAACATGTTAATGCATAGTAATTGACTACACAAAAAAATTCATTATACAAAAAAAGTCCTCAAAAAAAAAAAAAAAAAAAAGGAGAAACCAAAAACACCAAAGAGAAAAGTCTGTGTGATGACAGGTACTCTTAATTAGTGGTGTAACACCTTCACTCGTGTGGGAGAAATACAGACTCACCAGATGATTAAACAATGGGAGACTTGATATACTCAGATCCTTTGGAAGGTATATCCATAAACTTACAGAGCAATAAGACAGATGGCTAAACAATGAGAGACTTCTTATGCTCAGATCCTTTGGAAGGTATATCCTTAAACTTACAGGGCAATAGGACTTTGTTTTTACCAAGAAAATTCACATAGCGCAATATGCTTTGGTGTAAACCAGGTGCCAATAGTGGTAAAGTGCTCACTTACATTATAAGGTGCTAATGTGCTAGCACCAACATGTACATGACGTCATTTCCGGTACGGTTGGCTCCGGGTTTTCCTGTGTTGGAACGCACGCTGAGAAGTGGAGAGACACTGTTTCTGTCCCTGTGAGATCACTGTACATGTTGGTGCTAGCACATTAGCTTCTTATAATGTAATGGATACATGTATCTCCATTACAACTGCATAGTGCAGGTCACGGATTAACCACTTCGCATCCAGGCCAATTCTGACATTTCTCTCCTACATGTAAAATTCATAATTTTTTTGCTCGAAAATTACATAGAACCCCCAAACATTATATATGTTTTTTTTAGCAAAGACCCTAGAGAATACAATGACGGTCGTTGCAACTTTTTATCTCGCACGGTATTTGCGCAGCAATTTTTCAGAAAAAAAACTATTTCATGCTTAAAAAAAAAAAAACAAAACAGTAAAGTTAGCCCAATTTTTTTTGCATAATGTGAAAGATGAAGATACGCCGAGTAAATAGATACCCAACATGTCACGCTTCAAAATTGCACGCGCTCGTGGAATGGCGCCAAACTTTGGTATTTAAAAATCCCCATTAGGCGACGCTTTGAGTTACAGAGGAGGTCTAGGGCTAGAATTATTGCTCTCGCTCTAACGTTCGCGGCGATACCTCAAAATGTGTGGTTTGAACACCGTTTTTTTATATGTGGGCGGGGCTTACGTATGCATTTACTTCTGCGTACGAGTTCATGGGGACAGGGGCGCTTTAAAAAAAAAAAATTTTATTATTATTGTTAATTTGACTTTTATTTTTTAAATTTGACAGTTTAAAAAAAAAAAATAATTTGATTACTTTTATTCCTATTACAAGGAATGTAAACATCCCTTGTAATAGGAATATTACATGATCGGACCTATTTACAGTGAGATATGGGGTCAATAAGACCCCACATCTCACCTCTAGGCTGGGAAGCCTAAAATAAAAAAAATAAAAAACGATCACCGCTTCCCAGCGGAGGCGGCACCGTTATTTGAATGCAGAGGTCGGGCGTGACGTCATAACATCGCGCCCGGCCTCCGAACGATCATAGAGACTCCGGCGACCATCTGGTCCGCCGGAAATCTCTATGGTCATCATCCGGGGTCGTCGGATCCTGTGTCCGACTCACCGATGGAAGCGGTGAGTCGGTAGAAGCACCGGAGGGCGGCGGGAGGGGGGGCGTCCCCTCCCGCCGCCCATAAGAACGATCAAGCGCTATGATCGTTCTTATGGTGCCGGGAATCGCCGGCTGAAACCGGCAATATCTGAATGATATCTGTAGCTACAGGCATCATTCAGATATACCCTCGCAAAGTAGAGGCCGTCATATGACGGCCTCCGGATGCAAAGTGGTTAAAAGGACAAAAGATGCATGAAATGATTAAAAAGGCAGGGATGGCAGAAGTTGCTTTATTATTCTTTTATAGGAGAAAATTATTTTGCTATCGCGCTAACCCCTTTGCATTGTGTGTGTATATATATTACACACATGTATACATATACATATATACACACACACACACACACACATACATACATACATACATATATACACACACACATACACAAACACCAGATACTTTTCAAGGGACATATTGCTATTACCGGGTTGGACCCCCTTTTGCCTTCAGAACTGCCTTAATTCTTTGTGGCATAGATTCAACAAGGTGTTGGAAATGTTCCTCAGAGATTTTGGTCCATATTGACATGATAGCATGACATTTGCAGTTGCTGCAAATTTGTCAGCTGCACATCCATAATGTGAATTTTCCATTCCACCACATCCCTATGGTGCTCTATTGGATTGTGATCTGATGGCTGAGGAGGCCATTGGGATACAGTGAACTCATTTTAATTTTTAAGAAACCATTCATTTTTTTAATGATTTTTTGAGCTTTGTGACATGGTGCATTATTCTGCTGGAAGTAGCCATCAGAAGATGGGTACACTGTAGTCATAAGGGGATGGACATGGTCAGCCATGTTATAAAGCACTGTGCAAACTGTTGGCGCTATATAAACCGTGTATAATAATAATTAGCAATTTGTGTTGCCAAGCAATTGAACAGGTGTACCTAATAAAGTGGCCGGTGAGTGTATCTTGGAATGTTGTTAAGAAATCTGTTGTAACAGTCTGTAAATAGTAAATAAACATATATTTAGTAGCCCTTTTTTTATTTTACAAACAATACAAAAATATGCAAGTCCCCCCCCCCCCCCCTTCTCATCTCATGAAGCCAATCATGTTTTGATTTCCTATAAATGGGTGGTGCTCATTCTAACTGAAATTACTATTGTGTCGAAAATACACACACTCTGAGCTGTCACTACAGCCCACTCACATGCCACAAGAGGCAGCCTTACCTGGCGTGTTCTTCAGGAAGTTTTCTTTGTCTTTGCATATGAAACATGAGGTCGCCTCCATTGACATACTCTATAACCAAAAATAACCTAAACACAAAAAAAGGAAAAAATTGTAAGGTGTGTTGCTAACCAAGAGTACAAAAACAAATCCAAGCACTTGGTCCTAGTTAAGGCAGCGTGCACATGTCACATCACAGGGTGGCACAAAAAAAGGACAAACTGCGCTGGTCCCGGACTGGCTGAGCACTGTAAGCTTCACTTTTGCTTAACCTCAGTTGTGCACTTGTATTTACAAATTTGATGAGGTGAGTGACTAGGAAGAAAACAAGTTTTAATTAGAAGTCAGGTTTTTACTGCTGTATGAAGCTTGTTAGAGAGCCTCTTCTTCACTTACAGTGATAATGTTTTGACCAAACAGAGTAAGGCAAAATCTGCAACAAGGACACAAACAGAAATAAAAATCAGATGGGAGTTCCAGGATTCCTCTACAACAAATTTTTTATCTCTGTCTGTATTGCGGTCAGTAAAACTCTGATGAGTTATCTGTTCCTTTCCTTCTCTCTAAAAAGATCTGGCTGTGCCTACAGTTTGATACTGTACATGTTTTACCTACTTTTATTAATCTTTTAACTGATTGCTGCCCGCCCACCGTCAAATGACGATGGAGCTGCACAGCTCTCGTTATGGGACGACATCATATGACGGCGTCCTACAAGAGCCTCTCTCGCGCCCATGTGTATTGCTAGGACACGGCGCGACCCCAATCTCTGTAAAGAGCCATGTCCATGGCTCTTTAACCATGTGATCGGCTGTGTCCACAAGGACAGAGTGTGAGGAGAGGAGAGCCGATCAGCGGCATCTCCTCACAGGGGGACTTCTAGGGATGTAATCAGGGCACTAATCATCATACATCATACAGTTTAACATGGTTTCCAATGGAACACGTTCTGTAGTGCAAATCTGCAAAATGCAAAAAAGCACAAAAACTACATACGTGTGAATCAGGCCTAACTGGGTAGTTTATCAGTGTTTTCCTGGGACCACAATGTATTGGTACGTTTGCTTTTTCCTCTTTCCCACACCTTTAAGTGAATTTTGGGACTTATTTCTTTTATGGTTTATTCCTTGCTGCATTAGTCTCTATGTTTTTTTTTTTTTTTCAGATATTAGAGGCTACTTTGCAATTAAAGGCTTGCTCCTCTTCCCTTAGTCGCAATACTATTGAGTGGGAATCATCGGTTATCACATGGCCAATACACTATAAATTACTCGGTTTTGGAGTAAAGCTATGTATCTTTTGAAAGCAACATTACATCAGCTTGAATTTGTCCTGATTTTTTTGGAGTAGATTGGTATTCTCTTTCTCAACATTACTGCTTTTGTGGTATTGATGTTTATCATTATTAATATGGATGGGCTCAGGCATGTTCGCAACTCCACGTGCCCACGCCCGCCAGAAAGCCAACACTATGCAGCGCTAATCACAGGCAGTGAGACATTTCCCAATCTGAGCAGCCGCGGATCTGGAAATGTCTCACTGCCTGTGATTAGCGCTGCGGAGTGTCAGCTTCCTGGCGGGCGCATGGAGTTGCAAACACACCTAAGCTCATCTTAAATTATTAACAGGGAGTTTCTTACTTACCTTGATGTACACGGTCTGCTAGATTGATTTGATTCTGGGACATATTCTCTGATATAGATTGATCCCTAGTATGTCAGCTTCCACGCCTGCCCCAGGAGAGAGCAACTCCCAGGCCCGGTGTGTTCCTTTCAGGATAAGGGTAAGTCCTTGGGTCCTCCCTGTGCTCAGGCCACCACATTACCTTTGATTACATGTGTATTATATGTATTTTATTAAATTGTCTGTTTTAATTTAGAAAGACTGGATGCTTCTCCTCACCTCCTGCAAAAGCAGTCACAAACCTAAAACATGTAGAGGATTTTGATGCTGCTGAAGTTATATTTCCCAGCATATTATTTACATCTGATTTCTGATAGTTTGACCACCATTGGATTGTGTAATAGATTATGCAAGTTGTTGTCAGTTGTCTGACATATTCTGCTCATAACATCTGAGAAAATGCCATTCTGTGTCTGATTTTCTGCAGCATACAGGCCACCACAAGCCTGCAGGTATTCAGAATGAACAGCATTGCTTTCTGGGCCCATGGCAATCTGTTAACAAATACATTTTATGTCGCTGCCTCTAATCTCTGGTGCACTGATGGTCCCTACAGGTGCTGTGTAGCGCTTTAGAACTTCCCATTTTGCTACACGCGGCTCATAAACCTTGATTCCCATCTTATTTTATCATGCCAAGCTCCTGAGATCCTGAGTATCACTCATGCTGCATAAAGAGACACAGGGATTATGTGTGCAAATTGTGCCAACAAATCTCTTGCCGCCCACTGTCAGCTTCTGCGATGCAGAATTGAAGAAAAAACAAAGTTGCTATAAGCAACAAAGAATTTTCTTTGACACACTTTTCATACATAAACATCGTTGTAGCACAGTTATGGCAAAAAGCTCACAAGCAGCAATCAGAACCTGTGAGACCTCTAAGTCAATAGTATATATTACAAGAGAAGTTCAACTTTTGTAATGTGCTACATGTTACACATGTATTTAGGGAGTAACATATTCCAGCCCATGTTCCCCTCACCTCTTGATCCCCTCTGTGGCAGCAGGCAGGAGTTCCCCTCTCCTGCAGCAGCAGTCACATTTGGAATTGGTGTGACTGTGCAGGCAGAGAATCTGTGAATGTATAAACTACATGTCCCGCCTGCCACCGCGGCAGGAGGACTTGTAGTTTCAATGGAATGTAACGGTACTGATCAGCGTCCTCATAATCCATTCACAAGTCCTCCAGGTACGGGCAGAAAGCTGAAGGACATGTCTGCAATAGCCCAACATTGCACCCACAATCCACTAAGAATCCACTGAACGCGGATGCAAGGCTGTGCAGACTCCTGGGGGGAAATAATAAATGCATTTTTTTTTGTTCCTGCAAAGATATGTGCATTTATTATTTTTATCTCATAGGTGGAATTAGCCTTTAAATATAGGCACCCAGAGCTGTGCCAGAGCTGTGCACCTGTTTCAGTCTTTGCACTGACATTTTATTCTGAATGGTCCCTCTCAGTGGTGCACTACCAAAAGGTGCCTTTCATTGAAATTACTGGTTCAAACAGATGGCCCAATCTTTCTTAAACTTTTAAATACAGAGTAACCCTTGAAATAACTTTCAGGTCTCAGCAAATAATGACCATATCTACAGTGCTGTGAAAAAGCATATTTGTGCATATTGTGCTCATTTTGTCACACTTAAATGATTTAGATCAAACAAATTGCAATATTACACAAAGATAACCCAGAGTAAAACACAAAATGCAGTTTGATGATGAATTATGATTTTATTAAGGGAAAAAAGCCCCCTCCCCCCTGGTAAATCATGCATGAACTGTGATTAACCACATTTTTTTGGAAAGCGGAGTTAAATTTCAATTATGTATAAATGGCGCCACCTTAAGCCCACGTTCACACTGAGGGCCAGTTTGAAATCAGCTGAACTCTTCCAAACTGCCATTTCAGTCCGACTTTAGGAGCTATTTGACAGACATCAGTGCGGGTTCATACATAGATGTCTATTCAAATTGCCCTCAAAAAGTAGTGCAGGAACTACTTTTGGGAATCGATGTGGTGACGCAAAGTTGGCATTGCACCGATTCGGACAGTGCCGTTTCCGGCAATAGCTTGCGATTTGACATGTCAAATCACATGTCAAAACGGCACGATGTGAACGTGGGCTTAAAGTGGTTGTAAACCCACTTTGAAAAAAATAAAAACTAACACCTGCAAGACAAAGGCATAATGAGCTAGTATGCGTAGCATACTAGCTCATTTTGTAATACTCACCTGAGATTGAAGCCCTCGCTGCGGTGCCCATACACAGTACTGGCCGGCGACATTACTCCCGGGGGTTGCTTCCGGGTATTGCGGCTCCGGCGCTGTGATTGGCCGGAGCCGCCATGATGTCACTCACGTGCGCGGGACGGCACTCACTGAAGCAACAGCACATACGTGCCATTGCTTCAGTGCACATGTGCTGATGGGCATATGCAGGGGTCAGGGGATATCTCCTAAACCGTGCAGGTTTAGGAGATATCCTGGGTAGCTACAGGTAACCCTTATTAACAGGTAACCCTCATTATAAGCTTACCTGTAGCAAAAAGTGGTCTGTAAGGGTTTACAGCCACTTTAACCACTTCACATCCGGCCGTAGCCGAATGACGGCCTTGGCGCGGATGTCAATTCCCGGGAGGCTGTCATATGACGGCCTCCCCTTTCCTCGTTCCCTGTGCGCGCTCACGAGCGCGCAGCAGGGAAATTCTGTGTTGGCCGTGTCCCTCGGACACAGCCAATCACAGATCGCTGTAAACGGCCAATCACAGCAGCCGTTTACAGCGCGATCGGCGTGTCCAATGGGAGATGATCTCATATGTAAACATAGGAGATCATCTCTCAGCCCCCGCTGAGACAGCGTGTGAGGAGGGGGAGATGAACGGCTGCAGCGCCGTAAGTGTAAAAAAAAAAAAAAATGCCATCTGTGCCCACTGCCACCACTGCAATCTGTCCCCAATGCCAATTGCCAGAGCCATATGTCCCCAATGCCATCTGCAAGAGCCATATGTCCCCAACACCATCTGCAAGTGCCATATGTCCCCAACGCCATCTGCAAGTGCCATATGTCATCAGTGCCACCTGTCATCAGTGCCACCTGTCATCAGTGCCACCTGTCATCAGTGCCACCTGTCATCAGTGCCACCTGTCATCAGTGCCACCTGTCATCAGTGCCACCTGTCATCAGTGCCACCTGTCATCAGTGCCACCTGTCATCAGTGCCACATAGTGCCACATGTCATCAGTGCCACATAGTGCCACATGTCATCAGTGCCATATCAGTGTCACGTGTCATCAGTGCCACATATTAGTGCCATCTGTCATCAGTGCCACCTGTCAGTGTCACGTGCCATCTGTTATCAGTGTCACCTGTCATCAATGCCACCTATCAGTGCCATCTGTCATCAGTGCCACGTATTAGTGCCGTCTGTCATCAGTGCCACGTATTAGTGCCATCTCTTCAGTGCCACATATTAGTGCCACGTGATATCAGTGCCATCTCTCATCAGTGCCACATATTAGTGCCATCTCTCATCAGTGTCACGTGTCATCAGTGCCCCGTATTAGTACCATCTGTCATCAGTGCCCCGTATTAGTACCATCTGTCATCAGTGCCCCGTATTAGTACCATCTGTCATCAGTGTCACGTGTCATCAGTGCCACGTGTGTCACGTGTCATCAGTGCCACGTCAGTGTCACGTGTCATCAGTGCCACGTCAGTGTCACGTGTCATCAGTGCCACGTCAGTGTCACGTGTCATCAGTGCCACGTCAGTGTCACGTGTCATCAGTGCCACGTCAGTGTCACGTGTCATTGTCCTGGTGCTCCAGGGCCTTCAAAAGTGTAATAGGTAGTCAACAATTTAGATGTGTAATTTATGCTCCTAGAACACGTGATTGCCCCCCCCCCCTTCATGTTGGGCCTCTCTAAGTGGCCAGGCTGTGAAAAAGTCCCACACATGTGGTATCGTAATACTCAGGAGTAGCAGAATTTATTTTGGGGTGTCATTTGTGGTATACACATGCCATGTGAGAGAAATAACCTATTACAATGACAATTTTGTAGAAAAAAATAAAAAAATAATTCATTTTGCAAAGAATTGTGGGAAAAAAAATGACAACATCAAAAAGCTCACCACGCCTCTTTCTAAATACCTTGGAATGTCTACTTTCAAAAAAGGGGTAATTTGGGGGGTATTTGTACTTTCCTGGCTTGTTCGGGTCACAAGAAATGAGATAGGCCACCAGTACATCAGATGTGATCAATTTTGTATAATTTGCACCGCAGCTTGTAGAGTCTGTAAGGGTCCTTTCACACGGGAGCTGTTCCCCGCTGAGCCGACTGATGACAGGGCAGTCCCTGCACACTGTGCAGGGACCGCCCTGTCAGTTCTCCGCTCTCCTCTATGGAGGATCGGATGAACACGGACCGTCTGTCCGTGTTCATCCGATCCGCTCTGTAGACGGATGAAAAAATAGGATTTTCCTCCGTCTGCAGAACCGGACAATTGCGGAGGCGGACAATAGCGGGTGTCAGCGGATGCTCATACGCTGACACCCGCTGCCCCATAGACATGCGTGTATGTCCGTTTTTCATCCAAAAACGGATGGATGAAAAACGGACATACGGTCCGCATGTGTGAAAGGGGCCTAACTTTCACAAAGACCAAATAATATCCACTAATTTGGGTTATTTTTACCAAAGATATGTAGCAGTATAAATTGTGGCCAAAATTTATGAAGAAAAATTAATAATTTCCTAAATTGTATCACAGAAACAAAGAAAAACTTGTTTTTTTTTTTTTCAAAATTTTCGGTCCTTTTTTCATTTATAGCGCAAAAAATAAAAAACCCAGAGGTGATCAAATACCACCAAAAGAAAGCTCTATTTGTGGGAAAAAAAAAGGACAAAAAATTCATTTGGGTACAATGTTGCATGACTGAGTAATTGTCAGTCAAAGCACCGAAAGCTGAAAATTGGTCTGGATAGGAGGGGGTTTAAGTGCCTGGTAAGCAAGTGGTTAATGTCCACTTTTATTTATGCAGATGACCACCCAAAAAAATTAGGGCTGTTACTGATTAAAATTTTCGTGTTCGATTAATCGATTTTTTTAAATCGACTAATTTTGATTAATTATAACGCACATACAGATCCAACTACTTTAAGCTGATCTCCTTGAATTGCAACTCTGCATTAGTCAGTGGTAAATGTGGTATACACTATATACAATCACCCGACACCACATCTAAAATGGGAATGCCATTTCACTTCCCGTTGTGTCTCTGGGACAGGAAGTGAAATGAAAGCTCCACACTGGGATGCACAAGGCAAAGCCTAAACCGAGAGGTGTTTTCTCTCTGCATGACCTAATCTAAAACTAAAATACAGATTCAAGCTGTATATATAATTTAAATCACCACGATTCCTCCTCCACAATTGACCTGTCCAGTACAGACAACACACTCACCTTCATAATGCCTTCCAATGCTTTTTTATTCCCAGCAAGGGTCACGTATCATCAGCATGGGGTGTGTCCGGCCAATCACAAAACCGGCTTGCAGCCACACCTCTGCAATTCACGGACACGCCCACTAGGTCTAAGCCTTTCTGGACATGATTGGATCGGTCAGGCGCCTGCTGTATTCCATTACTTTATCATTGTCCAGCGTGGGCACCGTCAATGACTGGGGGAGGAGTCCGGTGACTTCGATGTCCATGACGTCACCGGATCTCCAACAGAACACCCGGAAGCCGGCGGAGAGGCGAGTACCGATCAAAAGAATTTTGATTGATCAAAAAAATGAATGATTAATCTAGGAATTAATCGTTAATTTTCGCTGCCCTAAAAAAAATGTTGTAAAATATAGGGTAAGGCGCTCGCATAACCCATGATCAAATAGTCTATGTGCAATCTTATATCTTTAGAGTGCCATCATTTCCTTTTTAACATATATGGACATGCTGTATCAAAAAATATATATGCAAATGTGATAAACAATATGAGAACCTTGTGCTACTGTGCTCATTATCTAACATACATACCAGATATACAAAATCTTTTTTTTTTTGTGCAAAAACAAAAAAAATATCTATGCATATAGTATCCACTTATAAATTTTCAATGTCCACTGTTAATATAGTGCAAACCTGAAGAAATCTTGTATACTGTGCAGCTGTATGCTGACCACTGTGCTTTTTATTATAGCTGTGCACTATCATCCAGTTTGGAATAATTTACCCCCAGTGAAAAAAAAACAAAGTGCAATGATCGTGCAAACCTGCACAGAGAGGAGAAAAGGCTGGATGCAGAGTGCACTCTACCCATGTTGCTGATTTAAAGTGATAAGGCTGAGAGGGTCCTTGTGGCCAATAGAATCTGGTGAGTGCCCCCTGTGTAATAAAAAGCACAGTGGTCAGCATACATCTACACAGTATACAAGATATCTTCAGATTTGTACTATATTAATAGTGGACATTGAAAATGTTTAAGTGGATACTATATGTATATATATATTTTTTTTTTTTTATTCTTTTGCACAAAAAAAGTTTTATATATCTATGTTTTTTAGATATTGAGCACAGTAGCACAAGGTTCTCATATTGTTTACTGCATTTGCATTTTTTTTTTTTTTTTTGATACAGCATGTCCATATATGTTAAAAGGGAAATAATGGCACTTTAGGAAATAACATTGAACATAGATTGTTTGATCATAGGTTATGCAAGTTAAATTCCACTCGCCACACTCAGACCTGAATCCTGCCAGACCTATTGAATCAAGAAATCACTTAAATATAAGCTGTCTGACAAAGTGAAGCACGCTAAAAGATCTAAAAAAGCAACACATGTCACGAATGTCAAAGAAATTCAAGAACAGATGAGAAACAAAGTAATTGACATGTATCAGTCTGGAAAGGGTTACAAAGGCATATCTAAGGCTTTGAGACTCCAGCGAACCACAGTGAAAGCCATTATTCACAAATGGAGAAAACTTGTAACAGTGGTGAACCTTCCCAGGAGTGGCCGGCCTACCAAATTTACTCCAAGACAACTCATCCAGGAGGTCATATAAGAACCCAGAATGACATCTAAAAAACTGCAGGCCTTACTTGCCTCAGTTATAGTCAGTGTTTATGATTCAGCAATAAGAAAGAGACTGGGCAAAAATGGCTTCCATGGGGGAGTTCCAAGCAAAAGCCACTGCTGACCAAAAAGAACACAAAGGCTGGTCTCACATTTGCCTAAAAATATCTTTTTAGTTAATAGGTTTAGAAGGCAAATACTTTTTCACAAATACAATACATAAATAAAATAATAAGCATTAATATTTTTTGCACTTAGTGCTGCTGAACGAGACAAAATGATTTTCAGTAATAATAAAACAAATAACTGTAATAATAATAATGGCAAGGAAGGAAACATGGATGGTTTAAATGATCGAGTTCCCTCACATTGGCGGTCAGTGGAATGTGCCCACTTACACTGGTGGTCATTGAACTAAAGGCCACCTTAAACTGATGGGCAGTGTGAGAAGGGCCTCATTACACATGTGGCCAACTGAGAAAAAGGCTTCTTACATTGGTGGTCAGTGGAAAGAATGAGCCCCATACAGCTAGCTACCTACCTTTATGGGGCAGAAAGAGGCAGAAATTGCTCATTGCGAAAGGAACCCCTAGAAAATAATTGTAGTTGTGATGGGTAGGCTGAGCACTGTAAACTTCACCTTGGCTGAGCCTAAGGTGTATACTTGTATTTCCACAACTTGATAAGCACCAGTGGGTGGGAATACAGCTTGCTGTCAAGTTGCCCTCACCCTTTAAAGAGTAATTCCACTTTTGCTAAAAAAAAAATAAAAAATAAAACACATTACCCCTCTGTGTGATCTGTGTACATTGCAGGGATTTTAACAAGCTTTGTTTCCGATTCCTACCTTTTGTTATTCCGAAGAAATAGCTGTTTGTCTGTGTACATGTGCAGAGTAAATCTGTATGGAAGTGATTTTATGATTATGAATCAGCTGCTGCAGGACTCTAATGAAGAAAGTTGCAGGGTCTGCATCCCTTTAGACATGATTTTACTTTGGAAGTGTCTTACCAAATTGACATTTTTGCTGCAAGGGATGCCCAAAATCGGACTATTATATTAGTGCAGACTTCTGATAAAACCAGTAAGCCAATTACACAGGCATGAAATTACATTTCTGGGGGGCGTTCTGTACACCATCTCTGTACAGAACGTCTCCAAGTTGCCATATTGCATTGTACTGAAAATGACAGCCCTGAAGATAGAAAAGGAAATTTTTAATAACATTCAATTACAATATGATTTGTATCGCAATTGCATACACTATATATATATATATATATATATATATATATATATATATATGCTATTTTTTTTCCCCACAAAAGTGGAGTTACCCTTTAAGTCAAGTTAAGGTCAACTTACTATAAAACTGAATTGATACATGTAGACAATGTAGTAAAAAAACTGATTGAGGTTCTGAACATTTATTTACAACTCAGTTCAGAAACTCAGGCAGACAGCCACTACTGCTGGAAAGTGCATGATCCAGGGTTGAATCGTCATTCTTGGTTTATGACTTTGTGATTTGCTGACCCAGAACTAGTATGCAGCCTATAATGCTGGGACTACAGACCTGGACTCTCTAGAAGTAAAGGATGTTAAGCAAGGATAAGGATGACAGCCTTGCCTCTGCAAAAAAGCAGTTTCTGCAGCATATTTTCTCCTGACAGGTTCCCTTTAGCTTTCCAACAGTCATACAAAACTTTCAGTTTTTGCTAAGCTCGGTATTACATTACTAAAAGATCAGTGTAAGCTTTCAAAGTGCATTAATACAGTTTTTTTCTTTTTTGGGTGGATTCAATCACACAAAGATGGCTTCCGGAGTGTTAAGGAGGAGAAGTTTCATGCGATGAGCAGATAATACAGTACTTTCCCAGTGGATGAATAATAGATGCTCTTACCGGCTTGGTGTCTGGAAGCAGGAGTGTAAACCGACTAGAAATGGATTATTAGAAGCCTGCTCAAATACGTGCTTCTCTGTCTGTACCCAGTCAATATCCTAAAAAGAGAGAGGTAATTAGAATAATGTGACCAGCTATCCATGGAGTGGGCAGCAATTAATAATTCACAGAGCACAGCAAACCCATTTGTCACACACCAGCAATATTTAGATGTATTTTTCCCATCAGCCCATGGATAGGAGATGTGCACACAGAGACTGACAGTCGGCCCTTTGTCTGCCTTTCTGTCTGGTTATTTCATATCTGTTTTTTACATGAGTGGATATACACAAAACACTATGTATACAGATCTCCAACTGATATTAAAGTAAATCTTTCTTCAGAGAAATTGGAAATGGCCAATGCTGACCTACATCTGAAAATGCTAGTTGCATGGCTGTAATGCAGATTGCTCTAGCTTCAGCACTTTATGAGTCACTCACCAGAATAAGAATTCAGCTTAGGGAAGTGAGGTGCTCTTATCTGAACACTAGGTCTAGTGACTTAAAGTTTTAATGCCAGTAGGTTAGCATGACAGCCAGGCAACTAGCATTTTCTGAACACAAAGTCAGCCGTGGCAGCGTCCATGTTTCCCTTAAAGTGTTACTAAACCCAGGATCCTGCATTCACTATATCTGGTCTCCCACAGTACACAGAACATTGAAATGTAATTAGTTTAGTAAACATAAACTTCTAAATATCTTTTCTCATCACCAGTATATAGCAGTCTTGTGACTTCTACCAGTGTCCAGCCGAGGACTGGTTAAAGTTTGTAGGCGGAGCATTCATTCTCCACTGACTGTCCTATGAGGCTGCATGACCCCTAAACCCTCTGTCTGGACAGTGCTGATTGGCCCTCACAATAGGCAAGTATAGGACTTTTCTCGTTTACAAGGCAATTAGAGTACACTATGAATGGAAATGGGCGTAGGTTTAGACTTTGTTAGTATTTGATTCCACTTAAACTATCACTTCTGGGAGTGGCCTATTCCTAATATTACCATTGCAGATTTATACAAATGAGAAAAAATTTGTGTTCATTACTTAAAACATATTATATGGTTACCTTTATTGAAAATGTACCAAGGAAAATTGTAGTCTGTAAAAGATGTACTATGTATTGCTTAAGTATGACCATGAAAGAAAACATTGAAATAAAAGTATGTGTATATGTTCATTATATGTTTGAGGTTACTGGCCCCCACCTGATCTGCTCTTTGGGAATATTTGACCTATGGTATGTGCAGTTCTGTTATACTTGGCCTTGACCATAAATAGCCCAGTCTGAGTTTTTTAACCATACAAATTGCAATGACCAGTCTGGACAAAGAAATGTCATCTAGAGCTGCAGTATGTTTCAAGAAACATCACAATTATGCTTAGAATTGGACTGTAAAGGACAAGAAGATAAATGATCGACAGAGTATAAAAGCACTGGCTACTGGAAGTGAGGCTACCGTAAAGGGAAATGAGATTTATTGCTCTAATTAATAACAGCACTTTAAAGACACTGCATTATCTGCCCAGAAGAGGCCACAACAGGATTTCTAGTCCAGTGCTGTTCAGAGTGATGTATACTCTACAGATCAGTCACCGATTATTACATCAACTAATTTACCACCAATTTACTCTATTAGCTCTACTTCCAGCCTAGCAGAGTAAACCTAACTTGTAGTAAGACAAACATGCCAATCCTAACTGGACTCTTCAGAGATTCAGTATCCTGCCGACAACACAGAAAAGCCAGAGTCAAGGATGGTGTCAGAGATCAGCGTATTTTCACTTTGTTGGATGAGGGAGGGAACAAGCCATCAGCCTCTACAAACCTCTTCATCATGCACCAATTCCTTCTTCACCACCTTCATGGCAAACACCTGGTCGTTCTTTTTTAACCTCACTAAAAGGACTTTAGCATAGCTTCCTCTTCCAATCACTCGGATAAGATCAAAGTCCTGCAAGCTCAAACCCTGGGAGATTTTAATGCCATCCATTCCATCAATGACAGGTTTGATGTCCTGTAAATTGATATGATAATAGTAATTAGTGAGGGCACAAGTAGTGTAAGACATCTGCAACTACTAAAAGATGATGAATGTCATTCTTTATACACAAGGTCGTTTTGGTATATTTGGCTCTAAGCTTTGCTCGAGGCTTGGAAAATGCAGCTAATTTCAGTATGCATTGAGAAATACACCTGCTAGTATCCACAGGGACACAGTGAAAGAAATTTGTACTAAGTTAGTTCAGCATGTTCTTGCAGAGGGTTCATTAGAATGCTGTACACTGTGATTGGATACAGCCACTTTGTACAGTACAGTGCATACATACCATGGACTCATTCACAACATCTGCATACAAGGCCTTGATGTAGATATCTGATACAGTGAAATCCAATGTAGCAAAGGCACAGTAGCAGTGGTAATTATTATTAAGACCACAGCTACATAGCAGTGATGGAAGCCCCTGTAATGTAAAATCAACTGCCCATGATTCATAAAAATGAACATACAAATACACATTTACAATGACTTAATCCAATGAATGGATGCTTGATCTCTTGTCAGAGGAGGATGGGGTCACCCATACCTCCTCTCTTATATCCATGGGGCCTTTCCTCACTCGTTCCTAATCCCCCCTTACTATCCCTTCCTGGATATTATTTCTCATCCTCCTCCTTCACCCCCTTTTCGCCTTTCCCTCCTCATCTACATGCGAGTCCCGTCCCCCTACCCCTACATTACTTTATGTTCAACCTTTATTATATAACCTCCCCATGAATGCCTACATCTCGTTAGTCCTGAATTCTCCAGCCCTCGATCATAACTCTCCCACTATCATAATACACTTTTTGTCTGCCCATATATTAGCACTTTTCAAAGCCCCCTCCCCCATACCGGGTGCTAGTGGTCCATTAACCGCAACCACAAGGGTAGTTGTCAGTACTACCAACCAAATATGATATAGATACCCAGTAGAAGGTTTGTCCTAGACCTTTCTTAATTGTTACCACCTCACAGCATGGGCCCTAATTGGTTCTATGCATTTGTCTATCACATATGCAATTTTACAAATATGATAAAGTAATTTGAGCGATATAGATCAGGTTAAGTTTGTATGTTTATTTTGTTTACTGATTTGCTCCCACTTGGGAGCTTTATTATGCCAAGTTCTTTATATTACCTGTAATGACATCACCCGGGCAATTTTTCAAATAAAGCTTTTTGAAACAAAATACACATTTAATATATGATAAAAAGATTCTCAGAGCATATGGGTTAGCTAAAGAGACAACAATGCAAACACTGCTTACTTTACAGCTCCTTTAGGTACGGTGTTGAAAGGCTTCATTGGACAATGCAGCATGCTTTTGGCATCAGTTTGAGGTAATTCAGAATGCACTGCATTTGCAGAGGACCTGTATTTGATCTGCTTCTGCTGCTTTTACATTCCCATAGAGTTATACAGAGAAAGAAGCAGCTCGGTGTGTACAAAAGCTGTAGATACAGGCCCTTAGTCTGACTGAGACCGCTGGATAAAAGGGGACTTATTCAAGCACATAAAGGCTGAATAAAGTGTCAGCACACATTCTGTGTTGATTTATGTGTAAGAAATGCAAAAATAACCCCTGATTAACAAGGCTTACCACCACCCACAGCTTTCTAGCAACAGCAGCAGTTCCATTAGAAATACACTGACTCCTTTACAGAACAATTTCTCTTTACTATCATGCTTCAGGATCACATTTTACCATGGGGTGATCAAATAAATCCATTACTGCAGCCATTTGCCAGAGTAAATCCAGAACCTGCCACTAAAGGGACAAAATCTGAAAGCATATGTGTAACTGAGCACTTGCATGTCAGCTGGCATGGACCTCCAAAATATATGTAGTAAATAGACATTTATAAATGACGTACAGCATATCATCTGCCACAAAATGACAGATGCACTATATCTTGTACCTTCAGCCTATTCACAGGCAGCAATTACATATTAAAGTGCTTCTGAAAGACCATATTATGCACTGAATACCCACATATGCCTAATGTATCACAGTAGTACGTTGTTTACTGAAATGGTCAGGCTTACCCAAATACCTCTGTCATCACTTACCTCAGAGCCATCTTTCCGTGTTTCAATTTTTCGGGGTGGGGGGATAATATTAACTAGAAAGAAAGAAATACAAAAAAAAGAGAATCAAGTCATAAGCCAGTCCTCAGACATTTAGAACAGATTCATGTGCAAACAAAGCAATACTGCTGAAGGGAAAATTAGGTTTCTGGTGGAGCTCTTGCTACAGGAGACCATGAAAGATAAAAAATCTGTATGCGACTTAAAGGGCACTGTTCAAAATAAATATAAGTAAGGGAGCTACCAATGCCGTTACTGTATGCACATGAAGTTGGAAGTTCAGGTGCCATCATCCTCAACATTGCTTTCCTATTTGAGGAGTGACTGAATAGCAATGGTCCTGGACGTAGCATCTTCAAAATCAACTCTAAAATGGCAGCTACCATATGTCTATTCTGCCAGGTACCCTAAAACTACAGGTCCATAATTTCATCACAACTCTATGCCAGTGTATTTCAACATAGTGAAACGTAAATTACTAATGCGCCACTAAACGTGTAAACAATATTAGTAAAGTGCCCAAGTGCAACAGATAAATATAAAGCAGCTGACTTCCAAGTGCCAGCATCAAAGATATATGTAATTTGTGGTGAAGCAGCGCTAAATACCTCTACAAAAATAATAAATAAAAATTGATAATATTAATAGAGGTATTTAGCGCTGCTTCACCACAAATTACGTATTTCAACATAGATCACCTATTTGGACTCAAAAGCTGCCTTCACAAAAAAAAAAAATATACTGAAAGAGAGCATGCAGGCAGTCCGACTGATGTCAATCTGGACACAGCAGGTACACAGACGCTGCTCCTAATCTGACATCTGTGTGGGTGCACGGCCCCAAGTGCAAACAGTGTGCATTCAGGGTTGTGCACCTGTATAGAAGTAAGTTTTGGAGCAGCATCTGTATCCGTGTAGCTGCTGTGTCCCAGTTAACATCAGTGGGACTGCCTGCACAGGGATGCGTGGAACACCTATGCATCCCTATGCAGGTAAACACAGCCAGCTTCCCACAGTTAACACGGTGGCACCCGAAAAACAGTGAAGAACCGGCCCAGGTGGGGACACCGCTGGATCCCTGGACAGGTAAGGGTTTCTATCAAAAAATACTGTAGCTGCTGACTTTTTTTTTTTAAACTTTAAAGGTAATTTAAAGAAAATTAAACAATAGTGTTATAGACCTCAGCACTTACGTTTGTCTGTTTTTATTTAAAGTGGGAGTAAACTCCCATGCATATAGGTAAGCCTATAATAGAGCTTACCTATAGGTGCTGTAAAACGTGCACCATTCTTTCAGAGTCCTGTGGTGTAAATGGCGGCTCCTGCGTGCATGTGCAGGAGTGATGTCATCGTACTCAGCCGGAGTCTGCGAACCCGGAAGGAAGACCGGGTGAAGATCAGCGCCTTCAGCAATGACAGTACGATGCATACTAGCACACACATTATGGCATTGCCTTGCAGGTTTAAAAAAAGCAGTTTACTACTGCTTTAAAGGTAGTACATTGATGCCACTTGAACATTGGGTAGATGTAACTTAGTACATATGATTCCTTTTGTGAAAACTATACTGAGAACGTCTCAGTGGGACATATAGCTGATATGTGGGAGAGGAACACCCATAGAAACCTCTGAATATGAATGTAATAACTGAATTACAAGCTGTTCTTTTAAGCCCTGGTGAAAGTAGCAAAGTGTGGCCCCCAAAACACTTGCTTATCATGTTCACTACATGTTTGGTATGGCGCTCTAATCTTTTGATACAGCAATTACTTTATTTTAATCATTTGGTTGCTTTCAGTACCTCCAGTTTTTTTTTTTTTTTTAAGGAAATATCCATCCCCTTACAAGGACTCAAGTAGCCACTTTTCTGTGCATGCTCAGGCCGTCATCAAGCTGTCAACAAGGAGAAAATGTGACAGGGAATGCTGCACTGTGACCCAAAGAAACCCCATGTGAGAGCCACCCAGGCTTAGGAAGTCAGTCCTTAATCCACTGCTGTGAGGGCTGGCTGGGGAGGGAGCTCATCCAGGCGCCAAACGTCAACATGCGTGAAAATGGATGTCCCTGTAGCCGCACATCAAAGCAAATCCACTCGTGATAGTATATGGCAGCCTCAGCCTGGGCCCCAGCCAGGCCATGCCTCCAACATGTATAATTGGGATGAAGAAGCCTCATCCCCATGATTAAGCTCCAAGGGGCAAAACGTGTTGGGGGCGTGGCCTGGCTGGAGCCCAGGCTGAGGCTGCCATATACTATTAGGAGTGGACTTGCTTCGATGTGTGGCTACATGGACATCTATTTTCACACACAGGGAATGCTGCACTGCTTTTTTCGGTTTATTAAATATTTTCAAGTTTTCAACTGCAAAATAACAGGTGTACAATCCAAATAGGAGAGAGACACAGCATTCAACCAGTCAACCTAAGGATTTCAATGAGGTCATATACAAATATGCAACCATAACACACCTACATTTCGGGGCCAGGGTGGACCCCTTTCTCAAGGTGACAAACAATGGTGCACAATCCACACCAGGTGTATACCTTAACAAGGAGTAAAAAACAAACAAAAAAAAAAAATACAGGATTTAAAAGTGCAGAACAACCAGGTATTGCTTCAAAGTTTAAAGCCAATCTAGTTAGGTATTACTATGAACAAGGGAGTACCAAGTACCGGCATAACTCGGTGTAAGCGAGTCAGGGGCCCTATCTGTCACATAACTTTCAAGCTATTTTGGATCATGTGAGGAAAAGAAGAAGCCAATGAAAGATGCAATTGGCTCTTCCATCCCTCTACCCAGAAAGGAAAATATGCCACATCATACAGTCTCACACTCTCCACATTAAACAATATCACCTCATCAATGTTCGAAAATTGACTTACTGTATGTCACTCAGCTAGATGTGTCCCATAGGCATTAAGACAACAGACCATGAATGGATGCAACTAAAGCCCTAGCACAAGTACTAAGTTGTCAGTTGAGAATCCAGCCAGACTTCCCAAACAAACAATGTAAAACTTTGCTGGGCATCCCCTAGACTCACACGACACCTTGTACAGAGGCAAATCATCACTGATTAATGAAATCCAAAAGTGAGCGGATCTATTTTATTTCTATCAGAGAGCTTTGCAGGCGTAATAGAGCAGCAATCTTAGCAGAGGTCTGTTTGCCTGGTAGAAGCAAGAAGCTCAACCAATCTTAACCACTTCCTGCCCAAGGTACTTCATATGACGTCCTGGACTGAGTGGGGACATCTGAATGATGCCTGCAGTTACAGACATCATTCATATATCTTTTTTAGCTGGCGATTCTGTGCACCGTAAGAACAGCAGTGTAGTTCAGCCACTTGATCGTTCTTACAGGTGGCTCCTCTCCCGCAGCCCTCTGGTGCTTCTACCGGCTCGCCCATGGGATCGGTGAACTGGAGAAGGAAACGGTCGCCACCGGAAGTTGAGCATAGAGGTTTCTGGTGACCAGATGGTCCCCAGTCATTTCTATGCCTCTCGGAGGCCCGGGCGCGACGTTATGACATCATGTCCATGCCGGCGAAAGCAAACAATGCCGGGGACGTGGCTGGAAAGGTTGAGACAGTTTATTTTTTTATCTCGGTCTTTCCAGCCTGAATGAGAGATGTGGGGTCTTATATCTCTCCATAAAGAGGACCTGTCACGCACTATTTCTATTACAAGGAATGTTTACATTTCCTTGTAATAGGAATAAAAGTGATCAAAAACCTTTTTTAAGAGAAATTCTAAAAAAAAAAAAAAAGAAATAAGCAAAATAAAGAATAAAGGTTCGCCATCACTGGTCTAGGGGATGTCCCAATAAATTCTCCAAGGTCTGGGACATTTGGACCAATTCTGTGGAGATGATAGCTTCTGTCACCACACTCTCCTAACAAAAATCTCTGTATTACTTTCTTGTACTGGATATGCACCTTTTCAGAGTGCTGGAATTGCTTCATTCTATTTCTAATCTGTACCTTCAGTGAAACACATTTGTTTACCATGCTATTGTGTTTTGTGCTATATTGTGTTTTTTCTTTCTCTAAGCCTGGGTATGCCCAATAGGCTTTGTTTTGTATAACTACACCTTTTGAATTCAATAAAAAAAGAATTTACAAAAAATAAAGAGGAAACATCAACCACCGTTTTACAGAAATCTTGTACTTGGTGGCAAAACCAAAAGATATGTAAATAATCAGCCTGGTCTAGCAATATGATGTTGAAGCATCACAATCTAGTGGGAGTCAAATATGGCTGATGTACAATTGTGTTAACTGTATTAATTTGTTTCAGGCCAAAAAAAAAAAGGGAGCTGACCACACATCCTCCAGGTCCTCGTCATACAAACACAATGCATGCATCCTCTAGATTGCCACAGGACCCTGCAGTCTGGCATAAATAGTGAAGACCGCATTAGCCAAGTCTGGGTCATGCAATGTGACCTCCAAGTAGAGGTCTGAAGAACTCTGCCCAATACTCGCATCACAAATGCAGATGGCTAACAGTTTGGTGAAGAAAACAAATATTGCATCTTATGCCAAAGAAGTGTATAAGGGGATATTACAGTGGCCTAGGTATGTAACATTTTATGGGTGGTCCAAACTATAAATTGTGATATTCATTTTGATTATAAGTCAGGTCATACGGAACCCTAGGGCCTCTGAGTGTGAGGCATCAAAGGGAGAATATCAGAGAGATATTGTTGGACACGTTTCATGTAAATTTCACCCTCGGCATGTTATTAATGTTACCCACTTCAGAGATAAAGAAGGAAGAGACTGTGCTAGTGCCGCGTTGTATAGAGGCAGTGTTTGCGATTTGCTCCAGTTAACCCAAAGTCTTGAATAAAATGCATGCTTCTATAATATACCAAGAGCAGTTGCCAGGAACAGACCAGGTCTTGCAAAAATAAAATAAAATCATCTACATATAGCTTCTTCAATGTCCCCAACCCACATGCCCCTGCTACCAGGCAGAGTCCCAAGGGCTGTCACTATGAGTTCCACCATAAGGGCAAAAAGCCTAGGAGAGAAAGAGGGCAGCCTTATCTAGTTCCTTTGAGTACATCAAAAGGCTTGTCCCTCTACTTTAATCCTTGTTCTGAGCGCTTTGTACAGCAAGGAGACCCAGAGCATAAAAGCTCAGTCCGAACCCCGCCTGTCGCAGAGTTAAAAGCTTTCACCATATCTAGTGCTACTACTACCCAGAACCCCACATGGTCGTGTGTCAATTGCATATGAGTGAGTAGTCTGCAGATACTGATATCCATGGCATGATGCAGCATAAAGTCAGTTTGGTCTGTATTTACCACCATGTGTATGACTTTCAAAAGCCTAGTGGCCATGGCCATGTTAAAGTCTATGTTCATCTTTTAAAAAAGAATAATAATTTGCAGAAAAAATTTATTTATAATTATTTTTTTCTCAGGAGCCTGCAGAGATTCAGGGATATAGGAAGAGTGAATGGACTATGAGGGTGCTCATCAGCATTTTAGCTAAAACGACCAGGAAACGAGCCGCTGTTCTATACAGCGGATGCTCTGCTCTTTTTCCAGGGGATGTTCCTATCGAATCAGGCACAGAGAACTTTATTCTATGCTTTATCTGATTGTATATTTGGTATGGTATGTACTTGGGGGGGTTGTGAGCTTTTATTTCAATAAATTTGTCAAAACGGTACTATGGTATGTGGATATTATTTCTTCACATATATGCTTGGAGCCATGGCCTAATAACTCTGACACCTAGTGGTTGATGGGAGATGAGCAGTGGAAAGGTTGATTTACTTTGGAGATTTCAAGGCTTTTGAATATCTGTGTTCTGGTGAGTGCATCCCCAAAGGGGAGATTTTTCCACACTTGGTGAAAATCTTGGTGGAATTTGTTGGTGGAAGCTTTATTCTACAGATCACAACAGAGACTTTCTATTATTATGCTCATCTGACTTTTTATATTTTAATTGATTATTTATTGGTGATGTACGCATCAAAATAAGGACATTAAGCACTGCTGCAATGTCACAATACTGCTGCCATCTGGCCCTGGTGATTTTTAATTCAGAAAAAAACTGTATGGCCATCAGCACCTCCTCTTTGGTGATGTCTGCATCCAGGGAAGGTGATCAATATTTGGCAAAGAGGGCAGCGGTAGGAATCATGCACTACTTGACAATTATCCATTCATTTAACCACTAGCTGACCGCCCACTGTCAAATGACGGCGGAGCGGTGCAGCTATTGTGGCGGGCCGCCGTCATATGACGGCGCTCGCTTTTTGGCCACTAGGGGGCGCGCGCGTGCCCGCCGCGTAGCTGGGGCCCCGATGCGCGTGCCCGGCGGTCGCGATGACCGCCAGGCACCCGCGATTGCCCGGTAATTGAGCAGGACGTGGATTGGTGTGTGTAAACACACCGATCCACGTCCTGTCAGAGGAGAGGAGACCGATGGTGTGTCCCTTGTACATAGGGACACCGATCGGTCCCCTCCCCCAGTCAGACCCCTCACCCAGTCAGTCCCCTCCCCCCACAGTTAGAATCACTCATATAGGGTACATTTTAACCCCTGCAGCGCCCCCTAGTGTTAACCCCTTCCCTGCCAGTCACATTTATACAGTAATCAATGCATTTTTATAGCACGGATCGCTGTATAAATGTGAATGGTCCCAAAAATGTGTCAAAAGTGTCCGATATGTCGCAGTCATGATAAAAATCGCAGATCGCCGCCATTACTAGTAAAAAAAAAAAATAATAATAAAAATGCTATAAATCTATCCCCTATTTTGAAGACGCTATAACTTTTGCGCAAACCAATCAATATACGCTTATTGCGATTTTTTTTTACCAAAAATATGTAGAAGAATACGTATCGGCCTAAACTGAGTAAAAAAATGTGTTTAAAAAAAAAAATGGATATTAAATTATAATAAAAAGTAAAAAATATTATGTTTTTTCAAACTTGTCGCTCTTCTTTTGTTTATAGCGCAAGAAATAAAAACCGCAGAGGTGATTAAATACCACCTTAAATAAAGCTCTATTTGTGGGGAAAAAATGATAAAAATTTTATTTGGGTACAGCGTTGCATGACCGCGCAATTGTCATTCAAAATGCGACAGCGCTGAAAGCTGAAAAATGGCTTGGTCAGGAAGGGGGTGTTCGTGCCTGGTAGGCAAGTAGTTAAAAAGTGCAGAAGATTTTATACTGCTTCTAAACACTTTATTAACATACATTTGCAACACCACATAGTGACACACCTAGTCTGCCTAGAGATTAAAAAAAAAATAAAAAAACAGAAGGGATTCCCCTATTCACATGCAAGGTGGTTTGAGAAATCCACTTCACTGTCAAAATACAATAGCACAGCAGGAACGATTCCTCCATCCACCTTGCTTGTGTGGATGGGGGGAACCCGTTAATTTTCTTTCCCTGATCCCTTCGCTGTCAGAATACGCCGATCTGCTGCAACTGCTGATCATTCTTCAGAAGTCAATAGTAAGATCAACATTTGTGTTGAGCGATAATGGCCATAGATGGATGAAATTTGACCAGTCCCTGCTGAACCAGACAAATTTCCATCCACTTATTGCCAAATTTACTTCCTGGTTTAGCAAACCTTCTTCTTATGTCACCTGCCTCCTCCAGCTTGCTCATTAAACACTGAAGCAGCATCACTGCCTCTGTCAATTTAGTAGAAAGCAGTGTGGTAGGACCTGCAGTGTGGTAGGTGACTGAACAGAATGACACATCCATTGGCTGGTAAACTAAAAAAAATATAATGCATTTCCACTGTCTTTACCCCTTTGCTTTAATTTCAATTAAAAAAACATCCCTGTTCTTTCTAAAAAAATGTGTTAAGGTGGGGCACTAAAAAAAACTAATAATTTTAATGATCTATTTTGTCTGTTATTATTCTTTTACAGCATCAATTGCACCCACTGGGAAAAGTTTGTTCTTGTCTTATTTCTATGGGTAGCTATAGATAATGCTGGTATGTGGAAGCACATTTCACAGCTAATGCAATTCCCAAACTGCAACAAACAAAAATGTATTATTTTTCAATGGGTACATAAAATAATGCAAGAGACTGCACTACTATGAGCAGAGTTATTCTTTAATGTATACATGGGTAAAGCACCTTCTGAGATTAAGGCTTTTCTATAAATGGTCTCAAAGTGAGAAAAGAGGTAAACTGTTCCAAAAATCATACATACAAATACATCCATTCAGAAAAGAGCCTGCATCTAGTGGCTTAAAGACATTTTTCTATATGCCCATCGGCGAAGCCCCTTTGTCACATCCCATGGCATGACTATAGCAAGTTCTGCTACGAAGCATCATTACAATAAAAAAGTCTGGGAGCAGACTACTGTAAAGCAAGGGATGTGCCAGTCCTAAGTGCCAATGTGCGATAGATCATTTGTAAAAATGTTCCTTCCAGACCGTTTAAGATCCCTGAAGGGTATTCTGTAGGCACGATGTAAAAAACTGATCGTAATGAAAAATTACATCTGCCAAACTATAAGCACAGCTTGCACAAATGTTCAGCTTCATGTTAAGGCATACTGGATAGGGTGTTATTAAAAACCTGGTTAAGACAAATGTTAGGGAGACAGTTGAAGAGGCACCTTCAGGCAGGAATCTATACAACGAATAGTGACTGTTCCTATATCTAGTTTTTAACCATATAAGTACACGAGGGCAGCCATTTTTACTCATCGCATACAAAGGCTCAGCTGTGCTACCCGATGGTCGTGTTTTACTGCTTCTTTACATAACGCAAGCCTGTGTGTCGATCCAAAGAAAACAATACAATGCTTGCATGGCTAATATTTTGGTAGTTAAAGAGGATGTAACCCCTCACATATACCCAGTGAAGTGAACAGCCTCAGATGATACACAGGGATTAAACAAATCTCCCTACATAAGCTTTACATGTATATCTGCTGTCTTCAACTTTCTAGACTGCATAGAATTCCACATGGTGTTAGCATTGTCTCTTTCTGCTCCACCACTGGGTGTGGGTTCTTGGCATACACTGTGTGACAGCTGATTGGAGGAAAGCCACCCCCCCCCCCCAACAAAGGCATCATAAGGCCTGGTTCACACCTATGCAGGTTGCAGTTTGCATATTCCAGATGCATTTTGCGTTTTTTCCATACACATTTTTGATCCATTGAAGTCTATGGAACCAAAAAACAGAAGAAAGTCCCTGGCCCTTTCCATACAAAACATACAAAATACAAGGTCGAAGGAAGTAATGTGCAGAGCTGTGCTGTGAATAGACCAGCTGTCTGCTAATCTATTTCTACGCACCATCCCAACACAAATTTCAGGCTGATTTTATCTCAGGTTGTTGGAGAGCTTGTCAGAAGTTATCATGCTGATAACAGAAGAAACGAGCAGCAGAAAGACACCAAACTTAGGGCTTTGGAGAGAGATAAGTAAACACTACAGATAGATGCACCCAGGTCAAATTTCATGAATTATGTTTACATCCATTTTAAGTAAGAAGACAGTGTCTGACATACAGAGCTCCACAGCATTGGCAAGGAACACATGCAAAAATGTGAAAGCCACTTAACATTATAAAAGCCTTAAAGTCCAACTTCAGTTTTATATAGACGCAATGCTCTGAAGTCCAGTGCTAGTCTTCTCCCAGGAGGGAAGCACCAGGGTGCTTACACTAACAGCACAATGATGCAAAGAACTGCAATGACTTTACGAGGATACCAGTGATCTCTGCATCATTGAGGCACAGCGCCGGAGAAAAGGTGAAATTGCTTGCTGAAATGACACTTCCCATTCCTTTTAATTAAAGCAGACCTCAAGTCTTTCATAACCGTCACATATTTTCATGTGGATTCTGTCAAAGGATAACAGATCCCACCAACTGCCAGAGCCTATCTGACCACCTTCTGTGGACTTGCAGAATGAAAGAACGCCATTTGTTATTTTTTTCTCCTAATCATTTCCTCGTAAATATGTTTAATACCTAAACAAAAGCAACTTTCAGATGCAGAGGCAAAATCTTATTGCACAAGACATGCATTTAATGGTGAAAATTTTTTTTGTCAAATGGCTATTCTGTTTCGCAAAGTGTTCTTTATTACAGTCTCTTAACACTTTTTCCTGTCTTTCCCCATAGACTTCTAACCAAAATGAACAAGTATAAAGACCTGTGTCAACTGGATTTTGTTTGGCTTGAATTGGTTTTGCATTCTTGCACAAGTATACGTGAGCGCAAAACCTGCTTGACATGTTTAAAGTGGTAGTAAACCTTAATTTTTTAAACCTGCAAGGCAAAGTTATAATGTGCTAGTATGCATCGCATACTAGCACATCATCTAAAACTTACCTTAAAACGAAGCCCTCCGGCAGCGCACTGTCACTGGTGACAGGGCTTCCATCTTCACCTTGTCTTTCCTCTGGGGGGCTTCAGGCCTTTGACTGGACAAGCCACGATGATGTCACTCCTACGCATGTACGCCGCTGTTCATGGCACAGGGCTCTGAAGGAACGCATGAGCCACCAACGTCACCGGCGCCTTTACAAGTAAATATCTCCTAAACTGTGCATGTTTAGGAGATATTTACTGTACCTATGGGTAACAATAATTTATGGGCATTTACTCCTACTTTAAGTGCAGTTTAAAAGAGATCAACTGCAGGTCAAATGCATCTGTCAATGAATTCTGGATGATCTCCAAAGTGTCTTAAATTGATGCCATCCACACAAGCCCAACTACAAAGGTATTTTCTTCCTCTTATTAGTCTTATTTATTAAGGTAAACAGGAAGGTGTTCCAATATTACAACAAAGTGTATTCCAGGATAGCCAAATTGCTGACAAACCGGAGTGGGATGGACTGATGAGCACAGCAATCTCTAGATATAAAACTAGTTCTGAAAAGATAGTCTGTTATCCCTGTAGAAATCTAAAGGCCCGCTTTTCAGTTTTGGGTGGAGTGTCATTTTAAGACAAGTTCGGGTGCTTTATTTCTAAATAAATGTTTAAACATATTACAAACTCCTAAAATAAAACCAGAGGTTTTTATTTTTTTACTAGTGTCCTTTAATGAAGTGCCATTTTCCATACTTTAGTATATTAAAATATAGTCTAGCCTGTAGTGAGAGCAGCATTTGAACAAGCAGGTGCAGAACTTGCACACGAGGACATGCAGTAATGAACAACTAGAAGGACAAAATCACTCAGCTGTGTAACGAATCCTTGATGCACTCTCTCTCTCTCTGCCTGATACCCAAAGACCTCTCTAATAGCTTTCAAATTGCTTTAGGCAAAAAGAGAAAAAAAAAAAAACACTTTACCACTACAGACACCGTAATTAAATTATGGTTTCTGAGATGGTTGCTCTTTGGGATTACAGGTCTCTCTCATAGGTCAATGTGCAACTTACTTTGATCTGTTTCATCAGGGGGGATTTCGCCCTCATCACTTTTGTCATCTACGCGCGGCTCCTGGAAAGGCATGACCGGATCCTGTTACACAGATAAAAGGGACAGGTTACACTTCCTGGTGGCTAGGAAAAAAAAATACACAATCACAGGAATGGAGATGTTATATATATATATATAAAAAAAAATATATATATCGACTCTCTTAGTGCAGCTAGATGCTAAATTAATGTGCCACCCTGATCATGACAATGAATAGCTCAAAACACGGTTTGAAATCTTTCAGGTTCATGCTCTGGCAAATATAAGAAGAGAAGCAAGACGTGAACGGCATCCTAACTGACATGTCTCCACTTTAACAGGACTCCAAGCAGCAAGCATTCAGAAGGCTTACCTAGGCACATGTCCATTATTAATGCACTCTGAAGCCCATATAGCTCTTTCAGTGGTAAAGCAATTTAGCCAAAAAAAAAATCAGCTAAAATGCAGCACCTACTTTGACTTTCTTTTACAGGACCATACAAATGAAGGACTATTAAACCAAAAAATAAGATTTTTGTACTTACAGTGCCTTCAAAAAGTATTCATACCCCTTGACATTTTCCACATTTTGTCATATTACAAACAAAAATGTAAATATATTTTATAGGGATTTTATGTGATAGACCAACAAAAAGTGGCACAAAATTGTGAAGTGGAAGGAAAATGATAAATGGTTTTCAAATTTTTTTTACAAACAATTTGGGTATGTCTCTACCAGCTTTGCACATCTAGAGCGTGATATTTTTGCCTATTCTTCTTTGCAAAATAGCTCAAGATCTGTCAGATTGGGTGGAGAACATCTGAACAGCAATTTTCAAGTGTTGGCATAGATTCTCAATTGCATTTAGGTCTGGACTTTGACTGGGCTATTCTAACACATGAATATGCTTCGATCTAAACCATTCCATTGTAGCTCTGGCTGTATGTTTAGGATTGTTGTCCTGCTGGAAGGTGAACCTCCACCCCAGTCTCAAGTCTTTTGCAGACTCAGGTTTTCTTCTAAAATGGCACTGCAATTGGCTCCATCGATCTTCCCATCAACTCTGACCAGCTTCCCTGTCCCTGCTAAAGAAAAAAATCCCCACAACATGATGCTGCCACCACCATCTTTCACAGTGGGGATGGTGTGTTCAGGGTGATGTGTAGTGTTAGTTTTCCGCCACACAGTATTTTTCTTTTAGGCCAAAAAGTTCAATTTTGGTCTGACCAGAGCACCTTTTTCCACATGTTTGTTGTGTCCCCCACAAGGCTTCTGGTAAACTACAAACTGGACTTCTTATGGTTTTCTTTCAACAATGTCTTTCTTCCTGCCACTCTTCCATAAAGGCCAGATTTGTGGAGTGCACAACTAATAGTTGTCCTGTAGACAGATCTTCCCACCTGAGCTGTGAATCTCTGCAGCTCCTCCAGAGTTACCATGGGCCTCTTGGCTGCTTCTCCAATTAATGCTCTCCTTGACCGGCCTGTCAGTTCAGGTGGATGGCCATGTCTTGGTAGGTTTCCAGTTGTTCCATACTCTTTCCATTTTTGGATGATGGATTAAACAGTGCTCCGTGAGATGTTCAAAGCTTGGGATATTTTTTTTATAACCTAAGCCCGCTTTAAACTTCCCAACTTTATCCCTGACCTGTCTGATGTGTTCCTTGGCCTTCATGATGTTGTTTGTTCACCAAGCTTCTCTAACAAACCTCTGAGGGCTTCACAGAACAGCTGTATTTATACTGAGATTAAAGTACACACAGGCTCCACTACATTTTAGTTAGGGATATCAGAGTAAAGGGGGCTGAATACAAATGCATGCAGATATTTATTTGCACAAAAATTTGGAAAACCATTTAGGGTGGATCACTGGTGCATCTGTAAAGGGGGGGGGGGGGGGGGCACGCTTAGACCTAGAGGGGGAACCCAATGCTGTTTTTTTTTACGGCAATTTTTTTTCCCTTTTCAGCTGACAGGCGATGACCCATCAGTTGTTAAGGACACGTTGGCCGGCTTCCCAGCCCACTAATTAGCAACCGGCTATATACAGTGAATGCAAAAAAAAAAACACGCACAGAAGCAAAACGCAAAATCGCGCTTAAAAAAAAAAAAACATGGAAAGCACAGCAAAAAACACTCAAATGCAGCATTTATAGATGTGAATAGAGCCTTTAGGCTTTGTATACTATGCATTGGAGCCAGTTTGTGCAATCAACAGTGTGCCCAAAGCTTAATCCACACAGAATATACAAGGGGTGGTCCAGACTCCATGAACACGGTTCGGCTTACCCTGTAGTCCTAGTCCCTAATCGTAAAATATGATCAAAGCCATTTATAAAGGCAGAGAGTCCCCATGAAAAGGTGATTAAAAAAAAGTAACCGCAGTACAGAAGTTAGTTGCAGTAAGTTGCGATTTAAATGATAGAAGTCTACCTGGAGTTCAGCTTTACTATAATCAAAAGAAGTAATCTCAAAGGCTGCTCTGGTTGGCAAAAACCCACACTCTTGAAAGCCAATGGAGCAGATGATAAACACTAAGAAAAGGTTTAACCTTTCTCCACTTCACTAAAACAATGTTTCTATTGCTGGTTGCCTGGCTGCTGTGGAGATTTCCATGTAATGCAAAAGGTGTCACCAGGCCAGAAAGTGAGGGGAATAGTCACCTACAATATAATACAAATGCAATAAAAAACAGAAAAGGGTTCCAGTCCTTCTCTGCTTTAAAGCTAAGGGAAAATTTGTGTCTGAATTTGGGTCTTGAGGCAATTTGAGAAGAGTTTCTGACATAACAAATATGTAACCGATTTGGTGGAAACGACATTATGAATTGAATAGATCCAGAGACAGGCAACTGAAATGATATGCAAATCTTGACTTTCCCTCTAAATTTGTGGTTGCCTCCACCCCTCTCACACTAAGCCTCCTTCCTTATTGGCCCATTGCGATTACAAATGGCCCAAACTGACCAAAAGTGAATCTCAGGACAAGGTCATTATTTTACAGGGAAAGTCTATATTTGCATGCAAGTTCCTCTGCCTACATTGCTAGATCCACTGATCTGAAGCATTTTGCTTTCAATATATTATTAAGGTTTTCAATTAAATAGTACAAACATTCCAAGATACAGGACAACATACAAAGTCTGTACCTGTCACAGCCCATCAGAGTACCTGTCACCAGCTCAGAGCACCCGAGTACCCGACACCAGCCCATGCCTCATAGAATATACATTGGGGTGTTTGCGTTCCAATATGGGATCATTTTGTGGGTAATTCCACTGTCCTGGTGCTCCAGGACCTTCAAAAGTGTGATAGGTCATCAGGAAATTATAGGTGTAATTTATGCTCCTAGAATGCCTGATTTTGGAACCCTCTATGTGGCCAGGCTGTGAAAAAGTTTAACACATGTGGTATTGCAATACTCCGGACGAGTAGCAGAATTTATTTTGGGATGTAATTTTTGCGATGTACATGCCATGTGTTAGAAAAATCGTATAAATTGACAACTTTGTGTAAAAGAAAAAAAATTATTAATTTTCGTTCCACATTTTCTAAAAACGTGAAAAAAATGACATGTTCACAAGACTCATAATGCCTGATAGAATATACATTGGGGTGTTTGCTTTCCAAAATGCATGTTGGACCTCTCTATGTGGCCAGGCTGTGAAAAAGTCTCACATGTGATATCGCCATACTCAGGAGGAGTAGCAGAATGTTTTGGGCTGCAATTTGAAGTATGCTTATGCTGTGCGAGAAATAACTTTCCAAGAATTGTGGGAAAAGATTACAACTTCAAAAAACTCATAATGCCTCTTTCTAAATATCTTTAACTGTCTACGTTCCAAAAAGGGGTCATTTTGGGGGTATTTGTACTGTCCTGACATTTCAGGGCCTCAAGAAATGAGATGGGCCGTCAGTAGACCAGGTGTGATCAATTTTTAATGATTTGCACCATAGCTCGTAGACTCTCTAACTTTCACACAGGCCAAATAATATCCACCAATTTGGGTTATTTTTAATCAAAGATATGTAGCAGTATAAATTTTGGCCCAAATTTATGAAAAAAAATTACTTATTTGCAAAATTTTATAATAGAACCAAAAAAAACTAATTTTTTTCCCCAAATTTTTGCTCTAACTTATATCGCAAAAAATAAAAAACCCAGTGGTGAGTAAATACCACTAAACAAAAGCTCTATTTGCGTGAAAAAAATGATAACATTTTTTTTTTTGGTACTGTGTTGCATGACTGAGTAATTGTCATTCAAAGTGTGAGAGCGCTAAAAGCTGAAAATTGGTCTGGGCAGGAAGGGGGTATAAGTTTCCTGTATTGAAGCGGTTACAAAGTGTAATAAAGGGGTTGTAAACCCTTTTTTTCTTTAACAAAAAACAAACATGCCTATACTTAACTGCTCTGTGCAATCGTTGTGCAATCATGTTGCACAGAGCAGCCCCAATCATCTCCTTCTGGGGTTCCACGCTGGTGCTTCAAGCCCTTACTCTTCATCGGTGCCCCCTCGGAAAGCCGCTTTCTGTGGGGGCACCCACGCAGGCTCACTCCCAAGTCCCGCTGCTGTGTCCATTGACACAGAAAGTGGGACCCGTCCCCGTGTCACTGGATTTTGATTGACAGCAGTGGGCGCCAATGGGTCAAAAAACGAACACCTGCAAGACAAAGGCATAATTAGCTAGTACGCATAGCATACTAGCTCATTATGTATAACACACCTGAGATCGAAGCCCTCGCTGCGGTGCCGGTACACAGCACCGGCCGGTGACATCACTCCTGGGTGTTACTTATGGGTATCGTGGCTCCAGCACTGTGATTTGCCATAGCCACGATGACATCACTCCCACGTTTGTGCGCGGGAGCCGCAATGATCTCACTCCCGTGCATGCGCGCAAGAGCTGCCGGTAACGGCACACTCAGGAGAAGGGGGGCAAGGTCTCCAACATCCACCAGCTCTGTGATGTCATCATGAAGGAGTGGAAGAGGACTCCAGTGGCAACCTGTGAAGCTCTGGTGAAATCCATGCCCAAGAGGGTTAAGACCATGCTGGAAAATAATTGTGGCCACACAAAATATTGACACTTTGGGTCCAATTTGGACATTTTCACTTAGATGTGTACTCACTTTTGTTGCCAGCGGTTTAGGCATTAATGGCTGTGTGTTGAGTTATTTTGAGGGGACGGCAAATTTACACTGTTATACAAGCTGTACACTCACTACTTTACATTGTAGCAAAGTGTAATTTCTTCAGTGTTGTCACATGAAAAGATATAATAAAATATTTACAAAAATGTGAGAGGTGTACTCACTTGTGAGATACTGTATACAGTAAATTACAATCAACTTTATAGAAAATTACTAGTATCTTTTAAATGTCCGAATTTCACAGTTAACAGATAGGGCTGACTTGCTCTTGAAATATTAGGCTTGGTCTACATTGGGGCCTTTTATATTATTGCTGTTTATTTTGCTTGTGAGGAACAACCTAGGCAATTCAAGTACTTGATATAAACACTGCATCACATATGTGTTGTTTGTGCCAACCTCAACAGTTCCCACTGCTATTAAAAGCTAAATTCCAGGTACGTATTTTATAGCACAGTTACATTAGTCCAGCTTGTCGGACCAATTCCGACCGTGTGTAGGCTCCATCGGACATTTCCATCGGATTTTCCGACGGACAAAGTTTTATCTCCTGCTCTCAAATTTTCCGACAACAAAGTCCTATCGGACTTTTTCCGATCGTGTGTAGCGAATTCCGACGGACAAAGTGCCACGCATGCTCAGATCATATTACAAGACCAAAGCTATTGGCTACTAGCCTCTACATAGTCCCGTCGTAGGCAACAAACGTCACCACATTCAGAATGATCGGATTTTCCGACAACTTTGTCCGACCGTGTGTATGCAACACCAGTGTCGGACTAAATCCGTCGGAAAAAATCCGATGGATTTTGTGGTCGGATTTTCCGACCGCGTGTACGGGGCATAAGTATGCATATGCCATAACTGTGGGATCTCCGTAGAAGCTGGAAATAATTGTAGTTATTTTCTAAACAGATCACTGCTGGCCTCCGGGTCCAGTGCTGTGCGGCTTCCCTTCTTCCAAGTGAACACAGAGATTTAGGCCCCTTTCACACTTGTGCGACTTCAAAGTCGCATGATTTTACCGCGATTTTTGCCGCGATTTCAAGGAATGCCTGTGTAAGTGGCATCAAAATCGGACCAAAGTAGTGCAGGGACTACTTTGAATTCGGAACGACTTGAAGTTGTACTAATATGAATGGCTGTCATTGGAAATCATGGGGGAACGACTTGCCATGCTACTTTGCAGTCCCAAATTGTGGGACAAGTCGTATAAGTGTGAAAGGGCCCTACTTGTTCAGCAGAACCTGCATTTTTCTCAATAAATGCAAGGTGTTCTCTGTATGCAGCCAGTGGACATTGTGGCCTCTCTTCCAGGTTAACTTCTTTGAGAAAAATGCAAGGTGTCCTGTGATTGGCGCCTGTGCCAAGCAAGTGACCCCCTGTGGCTACTATACACAGGACTCAGAAGGTAGCAGTGATTATTGTAGAAATAGAGACAATTCCAAGCTCAATCAATGTAACCATGTTCTAAAATCCATACCCGGAGGTCAGTTTTAACTCTTTCTCCCCAGATATGTATTATTATTATAGAGGATTTACATAGTGTCAGCAGTTTGAGCAGTGCATTACAAAATAAAGGGTGACAGTACAGTTACAAATTCAAGACATGAGGGTTTGGAGGGGCTTATGATTTAAAAGGTATTAGCTGTAAGGGAATGAGTAGAAGGTGAAAGTAAAAGCTCAGTTTTTAGGTATATGCAGGATAGGCATTCAATAAAGAGGGCTTATCCGGGATCTCCTAAATCCACATGAAAGGTGCATGGCTTAAAAACAATGTTGGGTTCAATAAACAACAGAGCACAAGTAGTATGAAATCTGTATGTTGTTCAGGCTGCACAACACACTTGGAGTCAGAATATGGAGATTTGCCTCACGCTAGTGGTTACAAATGTATCCAAGAACAGAAAACAAGGAATTCTAATTGTACTCCAAGTCTCCTCTGCCACTTGGGTTGTCATAGTAACAACTGATACTGGACAGGGAAAGTCATGATTATAGCTGGAAGTAGAGTAAAGAGATATATATAAAAGAAAAAAAAAATCTTCCTTCCTTTTGGAAAGAACACATGAATATATAAGATGAATGTTCTACAGACAGAAGGTGATTATTTATTGATAGAACCCAAGTGCAGATACTTATATTCTGGTTTATTACACAGGTTGTCAGCCAGTGCTATGTGTAACCAAGGGGATAATTCAGACAAGTTCAAAGGGTTCCTCTACCTGCTAAAGTACATTAAGCATATCATTATATGTACAGTGTTTCAGTAAGCATTAAATTATTTATAACAGAGATCTGAGGAATATTTTTTTTAAATTAAAGCTGAACTCCAGGCAGATTAAATGCATACAAGGGAGCGGTTTTACTTTACAAAGGATTTGTATTTCTTTCTGTCAGTTCAGACTGCCCTACTAGTACAGCTCTGTCTAGTAGGAGAAGAGAAATGGAAAAAAGAGGGCGCACCAATGTTGTGCATTATCCTCAGATATATTTTATTAAAAGAATAAATTAAAAACTACTCACAAAACATGTGTGAAAGATGGCAATCGGTCTGACGACAACAGTCTCCAGATGGTAATAGAGAAGACTTTAAGGGCCACTGCCGGTTGACGCGTTTCAAAGGGATACCTTCTTCCGCAGAGCATTTGTTTTCTGTCTAGTAGGAGACAGGATTTTAAAGTGGTTGTAAACCCTTACAAACCACTTTGACCTACAGGTAAGCCTAGAGTAAGGCTTACCTGTAGGTCCAAGAAATATCTCCTAAACCTACACGGTTTAGGAGATATTTGCAAAAAGACATGCTCCGCTGTCTATGGCTCATGCGCCGTAGACAGCAGCGTGCCGCTGCTAACGGCTATATGCGCGGGAGTGACGTCATCGCTGCTCAGGCAAATCACAGCGTCGGAGCCGCGATACCCACCAAGAAGATGGAGGCTCCGTACACAAGGGGACAGCAGTGACATCACTAGCTCTTGTGTCAGGTAAGTGACACATAATGGGCTACTATGCAATGCATAGTAGCCCATTATACTTTACCTTTGCAGGGAAACAAAGAGGAAGTAAACCCATCAGGGTTACTTTCCTCTTTAATGCTGCTAGATATGTTAATATTTACAGGTCTTGTCCCTTCCCCAGGCTGTGACTGGACAGCAGTGAAGCAGCACACTAATGCTGGTATGGAGTTTGGGGAGGACCCCATTCATTTTTTTTCCCACAGGGTTCCCCTTAAAATCCATAACAGACCCCAAAGGGGTTATTTTGCTGTCAACAGGGAATCCCCTGCTGACAGCAGGGATGACTCATCATTGTTAGGAAGATGGCAGGTGCCAGCTCCTTAACAACTGATGACTCATCCCTGCTGCTGATAGGCAGGTGGTGGCTACTAACAACGCGCTCCATTGAGTCTATATTTATACTTTTTTTTATATATATATATATATATATATATATATATATATATATATATATATATATATATATATATATATATATATATATATATATATATATATATATATACACATATATGTTTGTCCCAAACATGTTTGAATCCACTTACTGTTGACTGACTCACTACCACTGCTGAAACTCTATCTCAAGCATCAACTAGCCTTTCAGTAAAATAATACTTTCTAAGATCAGTTTTAAACTTTTCTCCTCCTTTGATCTCGACTTCATACTGAAAGTTTTGCCCTCATAAACCTTATTCACACCCTTGATGTATTTAAAGTTTTCACTCATGTCTCCCCTTTCCCATCTTTACTTCCAGACTGCACATACCAAGTTCCTAAAGTCTCTCCTGATTAGTTTTACCCAGTGTCGGGACAAGGTCATCTAGTACCCATAACGATAGTGCCAAGCCGAGTCCCCCATTCTGTGTAAGGGTGTAGGATGCAGCACCAAAACATATAACCCACGTGGCATCCTGGCGAAGCCACGTGGGTTTGTGGCGTTATGCGTAGATGTGGATCCAAGTGACATCAGTCCCAGACCCAGTGTTATTGGAACCTTATATGTGAGCGTCGTGTTTGCACTTTTTAAATACTTTTTATACATTAATAAAATGTGAGAATTTTACCTCAGGTGTGGCTGAGTAATATGTGATTGCTAGAACCAGTGTTGGTCATCTTACTTTAAAAAAGTAATTAGTTAAGTTACAAATTACTTCTCCCAAAAAGTAATTGCGTTAGTAACTCAGTTACTACATTGGAAAAGTAATTCGTTACGCAGCAAAGTAACTGACTTTTTTTTTTTTTATATATTCTATACGTGTAACTAAGGGGCGGGTCTAGTATTACTGTAATCAAGGGGCGCATTTATTATTTTTGTTATATATCGTGGAACCAAGGGGCAGCTCTACTATTACTCTAACCAAGGGGCAGAACTGTTAAAACGTGTAAGCAAGGGGCAGGTCTATTATTATATCATGTAAGGGGCGGATGGCTACAGAAGAGGGCGAATGTTAAATTAATTGGCAGAGCTCGATATATAACAATAATATTAAATGCGCCCCTTGGTTACAGTAATACTATACCCACCCCTTAGTTACACCATAGATGCCCCTTGACGAGTAGCACGAGCATCGGGAGCGTGCGGCATCGCCTTGTACAATTCCATGTTAACTGCGCCTGCGCGGTGTAGAGTCCACTCAGAGTTGTTTAGGTTCGGCAATTTTCGTAAGCTCCGTAGTCTTTCGTACTGCGCAAGCCCTGCGCCTGCGCAGTACAGGGGGTCCTTATCTGGCGGGAGAACTTTTTCGGCAGGACACCGGAATTACAATACTGCCATCAAGTGACGGTAGATGTAATTGCGGTAAGTCCACCCAAGTAATGGGAACTGCGTTACCATGAGGGGAAAAGTAATCAGTTAGATTACTCGTTACCCTCTAAAGTAACTGCGTTAAGTAACTCCGTTTATTTTAACTCAGTTACTTACATCACTGGCTAGAACATACACTATATGCAGGTGTTTTCTGTCTATATGTACAGCGGAGTATATGGGGATACAGCCAGCTGAGGTCAGCACATACGACTAGGAGCCATAATTTTTGGATGAGACCAGATGATTGTCATACCTATAGAAGGAATGTTGTCCTAAAAGCTGAGCAAGCATTTTAGCTGGTGTTGGAGCACCTGTGTGGCGGTGGAGTACATATTTTATAAGGGTGAAGAGCCATCAACACTTTTTTTCTTTATGCTTTTGGAAATAAACTGCAGACTATTTGGAAGCTTTTTAAGTGAAGCACATCGTTTTTAAGGGTGAAGGGCCCTAAACACTGACACGTGTTTGAATTGTAGCACATCGTTTATGAGGGAGTGCTACTTTCACTTTATTGCTGTTTTTTCATGTTTTGTATTTTTTTTTTTCGTGTCAAGTGTATAAGGGGTTGGTTGATGTCATATAAATATGATTTTGATACAAGATATTTTCTATAATATGTTTAAGTACTTATGATTATGTTGACTTCATACCAGAAATTTGTCATATAATTAGGCAATCAGTTTTAAGCAGTGAAAATGCACACCTTTTTTCAATCACCAAAACATATATAACATTCTATCCCGCAGTAAAAAAATCTGTCTGAAAGTGATTTGGAAAGAAATGCCCTGGCAACAGTGTGAGGAAAAAATGCCCCGTGTTGGTGGCATTGTTGGAAGGTAGCAATGCCCCCTCATCTGTGATGTCACATAAGAAAAGAAAATGTCCCTGAATCAGGGGTGCAATTGGAAGGAAAATTGCTGGTGTTGTCACTAGAAGAAAAAAATATCCCTGTTTCAGCAGCTTCGGTTTGAGGGGGACTGAGTTGGCAGTGGTATGAAGGGGGGAGGGGAGCTGGGAGGGAGGGGGCTCTGTGGGGTGCATTCAACTAAGTGACCCTGGGAGCCAGGGTAGCTACAGTATGTTAGGGATTCAAATGAATGGTCTGCCAAATTCTATTGCAGGGGAATGCAGACAGTGTTCATGTGCGATTCTGGTGTGAATTGACCCTTATTCAGTTCAGTTATCACTTGTTTTCCACAAATATTTCTTTCTTAGACTTGGAGTACTTTTGTACTCCAGTCTTGAAACATCACTGTTTCTTATGTGGGGAATATGAATGGGGTGCTGCACTTTGTTGTAATTAAGGTTTTTTTTCAATTGCTGTAAAGTACCCAGTGAAAATGACATTGCTGGGATACTAAATATTAAAAGTGAAACTGAAGTTCCACTATAAGAAACAGCGAGCAGGCTGGCTTTTATTGCAGAGGAGACATACATGCCCCTTCCTGCCTGCTCACGGTCTTCTCCAGCGCTGTAAAGTGAGCTGTTGGCCAGTCTCTGAGTGCTGGGATGACTAGCTCCTTTGCATCCCCTCTTGGCCAATGAATAGGCTCGAAGACCAACATTCAGAAGATGCCAGCTCCGGCGAGGGACTGTTGGACAGGTAAAGCAGAATGCTGAGCTGTCGTTTTACCAATCCTATGGCTGCTAACCCAAACTATAACATAACAGCTGGACAGAGCTGTACTCATGCTGCAGCTGGGATGCTTTGCAAAAAGAAAAGAGAACATACAAGAAAAAAAGAGAACCACAAAAACACAACAAAAATTCCCTTCCCACCCTTTTCTTCCTTCTCCACACTCTCAGCCTTGCTCCCTCCCTTACTTACTAAATTAAACCAATAGAACCTTAATATTAGCAACACATTTAATTTGTTATGATCCAGTATTCCAAAAGTATACCAGGGCAACCAATACATGAGATATATATATATATATATATATATATATATAGATATATAAAAATAAATAAATAGAAATATAAATATAATAAAAAAAAAAGAAAATAAAAAAGGAAGAAAGAAGCTGTATGGGTCAGATCAGCCAGTTCTTCAGGTACTGCCCCTCTTTATTGTGAGCCTAAGCTAGAACATGAAGCATCTATCCATTTTTGCCACATTTTTTCAAACTTCCAGGGTTCATTTCGTTAAACATAAATATATTTTTCAAACATTACATGTTTGTCCAGTTCCCTCATCCAGTCCCCAAGGGCAGGATTGGGCGAGACCCAGAAGGAAGCTATTACATTACAAGCCATAACAAGCAATCTTATAATGGCCACTACCCTATCATGTTTTAAAATTGTTGGGGTTTATGTACCCTAAGAGCCATAGAATGGAGTTAATGCAGCATTATAAACAGAGTTGATACCATCTATCAAATCCTGTCAGTACCGGTGTAATTTTGGGCATCTCCAAAACAGATGAATAGAAGAACCAAGGAATTGAGAACATCTTGCACATTCAGGATTTTCCTTCCTGCCTATCTTAAGCAAAAGCTCTGGAGTTCGGTAAGACCTATGCAGGATAAAGAGTTGGGTGACTGAGTTAGAGACAACAAGATCAACTGAATAGTTTTCATTATTTGATCCAAAATGTCCCCTAAATCCACATTGACATCCATCTCCCATTTCTGCCTACAACTAATTTTTTAATAGGAAGGCCTCTAAGATAGGCCTCCATAGTGTTCCAAACTATAATATATGAAACAGAGTTTAACCACTTCAATACAGGCCACTTTTTCACCCCCTTCCTGCCCAGGCCATTTTTCAACTTTCAGCGCTGTAGCACTTTGAATGAATTGCGGGGTCATGCAACACTGTACCCAAATAATTTTTTTAATCATTTTCTTCACACAAATAGAGTTTTCTTTTGGTGGTATTTAATCACTGCTGTTTTTTTTAATTTTTTTACTAAAAACAGACAATTTGTAAAATAAATATTTTTTTTCCTTTGTCAGCAAATTTTGTAAATAAGTACATTTTCTCATTCACTGATGTGCGCTGAGGAGGCCGCACTGTTGGGCACTGATAGGTGGCATGGATAGGCAGCACTGATGGGCACCGATGAGCAGGCACTGATTGGTTTCGCTGATTGGCACCCATTGAGAGCACTGTTGGGGCTTTCCTGTAATCAGGGCACTGATGATCAGTGCCCTGATTACCTGCCCCGGTCTCCCCTGCGAGGAGATGCTGCTGATCGGCACTCCTCGCCACACATGCAGTCAGTGCGAGGTGAGGAGAACGGATTAACCGCACTTTTACATGTGACCGGCTGTGATTGGACACAGCCAATCACATGGTTAAAGAGCCGTGTCAGCGGCTCTTTACAGAGATCCGGGTCACGCCTTGTACTAGGAACACAGCGCAGCCACTATCGCCACACTGGGCGCGTTCCCGGGGTGCCATCATATGATGTCCTCCCAGAACGAGAACCACGCCGCTCCTCCGTCAATTGACGGTGGGCGGGCGGCAAGTGGTTAAATTGGTATCTAAAAAGGAAATGAATGCCCTTTGTACAAAGTCATGATTAGTAATTATCTGGAACCAGGATGGATTACGTATCCACATAGCCCTTTTGGTCCTAGTAGGGAAACCCCCCCAGGGTAGCCAGTAAGGGGAAGTGGTCCGACATGTCCCTAGCGTAGAAATAATGTACCTAAATATTTCAAAAGAATCCAGCATCAAATCGATGAGAGATAGAGTTGTAGGTTCTTGAGTAACAAGTGTATTGCAATTCCATTGGATTTAGTTTACACCAGAGGTCGTATATAGCCAGTTCCAGACGTAGCTTCCCCAGGAGCATTAAGGGCTCTACGTCAGCCTGCTTGGGTGAAGGAAACCTATCCTGTTTAATACTGAAAACCCTGTTGAAATCACCCAGAACAGGGAGATGCAATATATCAGCTGGAGACTTCATAAACAAAAAAATTACTTCATCTGAGTATGGTGGCGGGATATACACATTAGAAATCACAAACGCATGTCTAAAAAACATATCTCCCATATTTATAGTTATCTATCTATGCGCATTCACAGGAGAAGCTATTGCTACAAAACACCTGAACAGATACACCCCTGGCATGTGAGGAATATGTAGAATTGTAGGTCGCTGACATTTTTAACTTGGGGTTCAGAGTATGACAGGCGGTAACACCTGTCAAACTCGCAGATTGAGCTTACTGGGGCTGCGCCACAACTATGAGCCGACGCACATATTCGCTAGCACAACATGGATCATCAAGTATCGTCTGAAGCTTTTATTGCAGAAAGATCACATCACAAAGGATTATTTGCAATGCTTCAGAGCCACGCAGAAGAGGTCCTGCTCAGCTCTGAAACATTGCATAAAGTCCTTTGTGATGTGATCTTTCTCTAATAAAAGCTTTAGACAATATTTGATGATCCATGGTGTGCTGGCAAATATGTGCGTTGAAAGAAGAGTTTTTTATGCGTGATGAGTCTAGCAGACTATCTATATGTTATAACAGGAGGTAGTTGCTATAACACCTGCTACTGACGAACCTACAGTATCTCACAAAAGTGAGTACACCCCTTACATTTTTGTAAATATTGTATATATATCTTTTCATGTGACAACACCGAAGAAATTACACTTTGCTACAATGTAAAGTAGTGAGTGTACAGCTTGTATAACAGTGTAAATTTGCTGTCCCCTCAAAATAACTCAACATACAGCCATTAATGTCTAAATCGCTGGCAACAAAAGTGAGTACACCCCTAAGTGAAAATGTCCAAATTGGCCCCAATCAGCCATTTTCCCTGCCCGGTGTCATGTGACTCGTTAGTGTAACAAGGTCTCAGGTGTGAATGGGGAGCAGGTGTGTTAAATTTGGTGTTATCGCTCTCACACTCTCATACTGGTCACTGGAGATTCAACATGGCACCTCATGGCAAAGAACTCTGAGGATCTGAAAAAAATAATTATTGCTCTACATGAAGATGGCCTCGGCTATAGAAAGATTGCCAAGACCCTGAACCTGAGCTGCAGCACGGTGGCCAAGACCATACAGCGGTTTAACAGGACAGGTTCCACTCAGAACAAGCCTCGCCATGGTCGACCAAAGAAGTTGAGTGCACATGCTTAGCGTCATATACAGAGGTTGTCTTTGGGGAAATAGACATATGAGTGCTGCCAGCATTGCTGCAGAGGTTGAAGGGGTGGAGGTCAGCCTGTCAGTGCTCAGACCATACATCCCACACTGCATCAAATTGGTCTGCATGGCTGTCGTCCCAGAAGCAAGTAAGCCTCTTCTAAAGATGATACACAAGAAAGCCTGCAGTTTGCTGAAGACAAGCAGACTTAGGACATGGATCACTGGAACCATGTCCTGTAGTCTGATGAGACCAAGATAAACGTATTTGGTTCAGATGGTGTCAAGCGTGTGTGGTGGCAATTAGGTGAGGCGTACAAAGACAAAATATGTCTTGCCTACAGTCAAGCATGGTGGTGGGAGCGTCATGGTCCGGGGCTGCATGAGTGCTGCCGGCATTGGGGAGCTACAGTTCATTGAGGAAACCATGAATGCCAACAAGTACTGTGACATACTGAAGCAGAGCATGATCCCCTCTCTTTGGAGACTGGGCAGTATTTCAACATAATGACCCCAAACATACCTCCAAGGTGACCACTGCCTTGCTAAAGAAGCTGAGGGTAAAGGTGATGGACTGGCCAAGCATGTCTATAGACCTAAACCCTATTGAGCATCTGTGGGACATCCTCAAATGGAAGGTGGAGGAGCACAAAGTCTCTAACATCCACCAGCTTTGTGATGTCGTCATGGAGGAGTGGAAGAGGACTCCAGTGGCAACCTGTGAAGCTCCATGCCCAAGAGGGTTAAGGCAGTGCTGGAAAATAATGGTGGCCGAAAAAAATATTGACACTTTGAGCCCAATTTGGAAATTTTCACTAAGGGGTGTACTCACTTTTGTTGCCAGCGGTTTAGACATTAACGGCTGTGTGTTGAGTTATTTTGAGGGGACAAGAAATTGACACTGTTATACACGCTGTACACTCACTTCTTTGTAGCAAAGTGTAATTTCTTCAGTGTTGTCACATGCAAAGATAATAAAATATTCACAAAAATGTGAGGGGTGTACTCACATTTGTGAGATATTGTATGTCCAGCAACAGGTGCAATGGGAATATTGAAATTACAACAAAGACAAACATGTGATATGTATCCTTTAGCCAACTACATATCCACTGAACCACCCAAGGGTTAAGTCCTAGCTTTTTTTTATTAGACCATTACTTGTATCAAATGCTATGCTGAAATCAAGATAGACTATGACCACAGCACCACCCTGGTCCAAAACAATAGAGATATAGTAAAAAACTGCAATCAGATTAGTCTGATATCATCTGCCCTCAGTAAAGCCATGCTGCTTTTGGTTCAGCGAATTGTGTGTTTTTAAGTGATTAATTATCCTTTTTAGGAGTGATTCCATTAACTTGACTACAACAAATGTTAAACTCACTGGCCTGTAATTGCCAGCTTCTACCTTGCTACCCTACTTGTGGATTGAAATATTAGTTGCCCGCTAGTCATTGGGAACTTCTTCTGCTAGAAGAGTTTGATTAAAAAGATCTGTTAATGGTCACTATACCTTGAAGTTCTCTAAGAACGCTGGGGTAAATACCAAGCAGGACCCATTTCTTTATTAAGTCTTAAGGCTACTTTCACACTGGGGCATTGAGCGCGCTGGTGGTAAAGCCACGCTATATTTAGCTGCGCTTTACCATCGTTTTAGCGAAAAAGGGTTACAACCGCCCGCAAAGCGCCGCTGCAGCGGCGCTTTGCAGGCGGGTTTGGAGCGCTCCCCCATTGTTTTCAATGGGAAGGGGCGCTTTAGGAGTGGTAAATCCACCGCTCCTACAGCGCTCCAAAGATGCGGCTTGCAGGACTTTTTTGAGCGTCCTGCACGCGCACCGCTCCAGTGTGAAAGCCCGCAGTGAGTGGCTCTTTCAGGGCGCTATTTTTAGCACTTTAGCGCCTGCAAAGCACCTCAGTGTGAAAGGGGCCTAACAGAGCCAGTTCCTCTGCTACCTCTGTCTCTAGAAATCCTGAAAATTAATGATTACTAGAACCAATATGATCCCCAACTTGTTATTACACTTTAACTAAACTGTATTTTGCAGGGAGGTCCAGAACCTGACAGTGTTGTCTGGCAAGTGTGTCTGTATAACAAAACTGGCTCAAGAGAATTACAAATCCTTTGCCAGGCAGAATGGTTTGCACACATGTAATTTTAAATATTTTAGCAATTTACCTGGAGTTTAAATGTTGAAATAATTCCTTATATAAAATAGAGCAGGTTTTTGGTGGGTGGAGGTATCGTCTATGTCAGCCCTCAAAAATTACACTCGCACACTCGCATTTTGCAAGTGATTTTTGAGGGCTGGCGAGGAGAAGAGAGGAGAGCCGCCACTGGTAGATCACAGCAGGGAACATTCAGACTTTCGTTTCATAAGCTGTGAGTGTTCCCCCACGGCGCGCCGTCACATAAGCCCCTCCCCTTTTCCGGGACTTTGATAGACAGATCACCCGTCCAATCCTAGGACGGGTGACATGTATCAAAGTTCCCCGGACAAGGGGAGGGGCTTATGTGACGGCGCGCCGCGGGGGAACACTCACAGCTTATGAAACGAAAGTCTGAATGTTCCCTGCTGTGATCTCCCAGTGGCAGCTCTCCTCTCTTCTCCTGCACAGGTAGGCAGCACATGGGGGACACAGGCAGCACATGGGGGGGGACACAGGCTGCAAATGGGGGGGGGACACTGGCTGCACATGGGGGGGGGACACTGGCTGCACGGGGGGGGGGGGACACTGGCTGCACGGGGGGGGGGACACTGGCTGCACATGGGGGGGGGGGGACACTGGCTGCACATGGGGGGGGGGACACTGGCTGCACATGGGGGGGGGGGACACTGGCTGCACATGGGGGGGGGACACTGGCTGCACATGGGGGGGGGGGGGACACTGGCTGCACATGGGGGGGGACACTGGCTGCACATGGGGGGGGGGGACACTGGCTGCACATGGGGGGGGGGGGCTGCACATGGGGGGGGGACACTGGCTGCACATGGGGGGGGGGGGGGGACTGGCTGCACATGGGGGGGGGGACACTGGCTGCACATGGGGGGGGGACACTGGCTGCACATGGGGGGGGGGACACTGGCTGCACATGGGGGGGGGGGACACTGGCTGCACATGGGGGGGGGGACACTGGCTGCACATGGGGGGGGGGGGGGACACTGGCTGCACATGGGGGGGGGGACACTGGCTGCACATGGGGGGGGGGGGACACTGGCTGCACATGGGGGGGGGGGGGGGGGGACACTGGCTGCACATGGGGGGGGGACACTGGCTGCACATGGGGGGGGGACACTGGCTGCACATGGGGGGGGGGGACACTGGCTGCACATGGGGGGGGGGACACTGGCTGCACATGGGGGGGGGGGGGGGGACACTGGCTGCACATGGGGGGGGGGGGGGACACTGGCTGCACATGGGGGGGGGGGGACACTGGCTGCACATGGGGGGGGGGGGGCTGACACTGGCTGCACATGGGGGGGGGGGGGACACTGGCTGCACATGGGGGGGGGGGGACACTGGCTGCACATGGGGGGGGGGACACTGGCTGCACATGGGGGGGGGGACACTGGCTGCACATGGGGGGGGGGGACACTGGCTGCACATGGGGGGGGGGGGGGGGTCACTGGCTGCACATGGGGGGGGACACTGGCTGCACATGGGGGGGGGGACACTGGCTGCACATGGGGGGGGGGACACTGGCTGCACATGGGGGGGGGGGGGGGGGGGGACTGGCTGCACATGGGGGGGGGGACACTGGCTGCACATGGGGGGGGGGGACACTGGCTGCACATGGGGGGGGGGACACTGGCTGCACATGGGGGGGGGGGGACACTGGCTGCACATGGGGGGGGGACACTGGCTGCACATGGGGGGGGGGACACTGGCTGCACATGGGGGGGGGGGGGACACTGGCTGCACATGGGGGGGGGACACTGGCTGCACATGGGGGGGGGGACACTGGCTGCACATGGGGGGGGGGGACACTGGCTGCACATGGGGGGGGGGGGACACTGGCTGCACATGGGGGGGGGGGGGGGACACTGGCTGCACATGGGGGGGGGCACTGGCTGCACATGGGGGGGGACACTGGCTGCACATGGGGGGGGCACAGGGGCTGGGGGGGGGGGGGCACAGGCTGCACATGGGGGGGGGCACAGGCTGCTCATGGGGGGGGACACAGGCTGCACATGGGGGGGCACAGGCTGCACATGGGGGGGGCACAGGCTGCACATGGGGGGGGGCACAGGCTGCACATGGGGGGGGGCACAGGCTGCACATGGGGGGGGGCACAGGCTGCACATGGGGGGGGGGGCACAGGCTGCACATGGGGGGGGGGCACAGGCTGCACATGGGGGGGGGGGGGCACACAGGCTGCTCATGGGGGGGGCACAGGCTGCACATGGGGGGGGCACACAGGCTGCACATGGGGGGGGGGGGCACAGGCTGCACATGGGGGGGGCACAGGCTGCACATGGGGGGGGGGGGGGCACAGGCTGCACATGGGGGGGGGGCACAGGCTGCACATGGGGGGGGCACAGGCTGCACATGGGGGGGGGCACAGGCTGCACATGGGGGGGGGGCACAGGCTGCACATGGGGGGGCACACAGGCTGCACATGGGGGGGACACAGGCTGCATTAACATTAAGGTTGTTAATATTTTTATAACTTAATTGCATAAAACATTAAAGGTGTCATTTAATGAGATAATTTATGAGGGCGGGTTTAGGGGCGGGGCAGGGTAGGGGTTGGGAGGGCCAACTGGTGGCGAGTAACCCTTAAGGCCTGGCTAGTAGCTCAGGACTTGAAATTTTGAGCCCTGGTCTATGTAGTACACATTGGATGCTGAGAAGCCTCATCAGCTAAGGTGTTTCACTAAATTCATATATGGCATGATTCAGTGGGGTCATACCAACAAAATATTAAATCACGTCTATGTTTCTCCACAGAGCATAAATGACACAAGGAAACTCACCATATGCTTCTTGCAGGTCAGTGGAACAAGTATGTGACAGCGTTTATGGACAAGCAGTTTGCAGTTGATACACTTGTAGCCTTGCCTGCCAAGGCCCCATATCCTTTCACTGCACTGGCCGCAGTAGGCTTTCTGGAAGCAGAAGACAAAAAGCATTCTTACCATAAGTTCATGAACACCAGTTCTTTAAATTGGATCGATACTCAAGTGTTAACATGGTATGCCAAGCATGCTGTGATTAAATGGTAGAGGACAGAATGGCTGAAATACTTATTTTTCTTGAAGAAAATGCTGCTGTGTGTTCCCTTTAGTGCTGATCACTTGTCTGAAGCCTAGTCCCTTGGTCATGTGATCTCTTCTAAAGGTGAAGATCATCCAATTCAAACGAATCCTCTCCTTCAGTAAAAGTACATAACCAATGCTTAGGACTTCAGAAATGTGGCTATGAAGAGAAAACCTGAAGGTAAAAATGCATATTTACTTTCTATATCTACCTTAGCAATACTGTTACCAACATAGCAATACGTCGGCTCCTTAGCAGGCACGCATGCCCCCGCTGCACTCGGGGGGGTGCTGATGCTCGTGACCAGCGGTCGCGATGACCGCCGGCCATGAGCGATCGCGGGCACGAGAGACAGAACAGGGACATGTGTGTGTAAACACACAAATCCCTGTTCCAAGAGGAGATGCAGATCGTTAGTTCCTAAAAGCTAGGAACCACGATCTGTCATCTCCTATAGTCAGTCCCCTCCCCCTACAGTTAGGACACACAATCAGGGAACACAGTTAACCCCTTGATTGCACCACTAGTGTTAACCCCTTGCCTGCCAGTGACCTTTATACAGTAATCAGTGTATTTTTATAGCACTGATCGCTGTATAATTGCCAATCATCCCAAAAAGTTATCAAAAGTGTCCGATGTGTCGGCCATAATGTCACAGTCACAATAAAAATCGCAGATCGCCACCAATAGTAAAAAAAAAAATAGTAATAAATAAAATGCCATAACTCTATCCCCTATTTTGTAGAAGATATAACTTTTGCGCAAACCAAGCTATATACGTTTATTGGGATTTTTATTACCAAAAATATGTAGAAGAATATATACCGGCCTAAACTGAGAAAAAATTTAGCTTTTTTAAAAAAATAAATAAAATTGGGGATATTTATTGTAGCAAAAAAAGTACAAAATATTGTGTTTTTATTTTTCAAAATTGTCGCTATTTTTTTGTATATATCGCAAAAAATATAAACTGTAGAGATGATCAAATACCACCAAAAGAAAGCTTTATTTGTGGGGAAAAAGGTAAGTCAATTTTGTTCGGGTACAACGTTGCACGACCGCGCAATTGTCAGTTAAAGTGATGCAGTGCCGTATCGCAAAAAGTGCTCTGGTCATTGAGCAGCCAAATCTTCTGGGGCTGAAGTGGTTACAATGCAAAATGCTGCTATTTTAGATTTTTTGGTTCAATAGACGTCAATGGAGAAGCTGCAGAAAAGCAGGTAGTGCGTTCTTACTGTGATTTTTGTATTTTTAAATTGGCCCAACAACGAATATGACGAAAAAAAAAAAAAAAAAAAAACGTAAATCGTAACAAAATTGCAGAAAAAAAACCCACCCCGGCAAAAAGCACTCCAGAATCGCTCAAAAGCAACATGCATAGGTGTGAATGGAGCCTTATGGATGAGACTCCTGTATGACCACACCCAATTAATCAGCTGTATACTTGCTATGCCTTCCAAATTGCTGCAGCTTCACTTTCTGTAGTATAACTATGCATGGTTCTGTTCCCACTCACCAGCAACCACCTGACCAGAGATATCCTGCTGACGATTTCCTCCTGTGCCCTCCACATCTAGCCTGGGACACCGGAAGCCACCGACGCCACCGAGTGTAAGGAGACTGTACTGTATTGAAGCCATTAAGGACCTCTGGAACATCTTGGTTGCTGATTTCGATGTGCCCATTAACCACCACTGTCTAGTGAGTTCAATCATTTATGAATAAATCTTGCCTTTTTAATTGCTACACTTAGATTGGCGCTGCTCTCTGTTTTATTGTTTCTATATCCAGAGTCACTTCTGCTCTTCAGCATGCTGCCTTCAAGTGTCAACCTACAGATTGTCATGATTTCCTGAGGTTACTACCCATCATACATGGACTTTGTTCTTGGACTACCTTAATCCATCCATCCATTTAAACCAACATAACCAGTAACATCTTCCCCTATTCATTTTTCCCATTCCCCAGTAATATTTATTACTGGTTTTAATGCTGTCAATAGATTGTCATCATTGGCTATATTAACTCTTCTCTAGAGGCGGCCCTGCTCATGCTGTGGAGTCCCTAATGCCACGTACACACGACCGGACTTTGACAGCAAAGGTCTGACGGAACAAATCTGTCGGACAATTCAATCGTGTGTTATTGGGACCTTTGCTGTCCAAAAATCTGAAGGAAATAGAACATGTTTCAAATTTTTCCACAGGAACTCCGCCGGACCCAGTTCCGATAGTGAAAACCGTTCATGTGTATGCTAGTCCGACGGACAAAAACCGACGCTAGGGCAGCTATTGGCTACTGGCTATGAACTTCCTTATTCTAGTCTGGTCGTACATCATCACGTTAGAATCCGTCGGACCTTGGTGTGATTGTGTGTGGCCAAGTCCATTCATTCTGAAAGTTCGTCGGAACACCCCTGAAAGTCCATTGGGTAGACCGTCGGACCTGGTCCGTGGAAAAGTCCGCTTGTGTGTACGCGGCATTAGCATTAACAACATATTGTTGTTTTAAAGCCCGATTAACATTTAGGCCGGCCATACACGATTTGAACCATTAATGCGCAGGCTGACTGTACCAAGTTGATTGATCTATCAACTTGGCTACAACCAGCCTGCCGGATTCTCTTAAGATTATCTCTAGTGGCTGCTAATCTCTGATAAATCACAATGGCTCGGCAGGAGGGATTCACGTCACCCGTGGTTGCAGGAAAGAAATTTGCACCGTGTATGGCCGGCCCTAGTTTAAATCTGCTCTATCTATCTATCTATCTATCTATCTATCTATCTATCTATCTATCTATCTATCTATACACACACACACCATACATTCTAGGTCTAGTTCACACCTATGTATTTTTTTGTGCATTTTCAGTTTTGCAGAAAAACACTACAGTCCATTCAACATGGTTTCCTATGGATGTAGTTCACATCTGTGAATTTTATGGAAAGGGAGGGGGGACTTTCTGTTTTTTGTTTCCATAGACTTCAGTGGATCAAAAGTGTGTATTGAAAAATGCACCTGCAATTTGCAAACTGCAACCTGCATGGGTATGAACCAGGCCTTATACATTGTTATCATTAGAAAGCAGTTACAGCCCGAGTAGAAAAGTCTGTTCCCTGCCTGTATGTTGGCAGGCAAAAGATCCTTGCTCTCTTTGTGCAATTAGTTGTTCCTCTACTGTGGTTTACCAGGAGGGGGATCCTGTTTTTTTCCCCATTGCTGGCATTCTTTTCGCACACACACAAGTCGCATGTATATCATGCAGGTGCGACTTTTAAACGGTTTACATTAAAGTCTATGGCCCTCAAGTCACATGAAAGTCAGACAAAAGTAGTGCAGGTGAGGCGGGGATCCTGTGTAAGTTCACCTTACAAATATTTCTGTAAAGGTGAACTTACTTACCCTTTTCCACAGACATGAACGGTACTTGTTGGGAAACATGGGGTGCAACTTGACATGCGACTTTAGGGTCCAAAGTCACATGACAAGTCGCAAAAGCGTGAACGTGACTTAAAGGTGAAGGCATCCTGAACTCCTTTTTATAGAAATTACTCCATCCTCATAGAGAGCAAGAGTACTCTGAAGCAGGCTGGCAATACACAGGCTTTTCAACATTGGGTGTGGCTACTTTATTAAGAAAACAAAAAGTAAAACTTGGAATGTATTTAATTGACTGAAATTTCAGTTAGGCTTTAAATAAAATATAGGTTGTTCAAGTGCTTGCAGAGCTTAAAAATGTGTGTTCTTCCTAATAAATCACATTTTCCATGCATTTGAAATATACGTATATATTACAAGAACCTAAAGTGTATGTAAACTCTGTCAATAAAAATATCCTATTCATGCCGTTTTGGTCTGTTTATCATACCATTCAAAGCATTGTTAGGGAGTATATCTGTTTAACCACTTCAGCACCGGAGGATTTGGCTGCTCAATGACCAGAGCATTTTTTGCGATACGGCACTGTGTCGCTTTAACTGACAATTGCGCAGTTGTGCGACACTGTACCCAAACAAAATTGATGTCCTTTTTTTCCCACAAATAGAGCTTTCTTTTGGTGGCATTTGATCATCTCGGTGGTTTTTATTTTAGCGCTATAAACAAAAAAAGAGCGTCAATTTTGACAATTAAAAGAAAAAAACGCAATATTTAGTACTTTTTGCTATAATAAATATCCCCATTTTTTTTTTTTTTTTTTTTAAAAGCAATTATTTTTCTCAGTTTAGGTCGATTTGTATTTTTGGTTAAAAAAAAAAAAATTGCAAAAAGCGTATATTGATTGGCTTTTTTTTTTTTTTTTTATAGCAATGGCAGCGATCTGCGATTTTTATCGTCACTGCGACATTATGGCGGACACTGACACATTTTTGGGATGATTGACAATTATACAGCGATCCGTGCTATAAAAATGCACTGATTACTGTAAAATGTCACTGACAGGGAAGGGGTTAACACTAGGGGGCAATCAAGGGGTTAACGGTGTTCCCTGACTGTGTTCTAACTGTAGGGGGAGGGGACTGACTATAGGAGAGGACAGATTGTGGTTCCTAGCTATGAGGAACTCACGATCTGCATCTCCTCTCAGAACAGAACAGGGATTTGTGTGTTTACACACACGCACACACGCACACACACACACACATACACGCACACACACACACGCACGCACGCACGCATGTCCCTGTTCTGCCTCTCGGGCCCGCGACCGCTGGTCACGGGCATCGGCACCCCCGCAGTGCAGCTATCCCGCTTAAAGGAGCCGACGTATATCTACGATGGCTCGCAGGAGCGTGCCGACCTGCCACAGTATAACGACGGTGGCTGGTTGGCAAGTGGTTAAGAGCAACAAAACCTGCCGATTCTTGCGGACACGGACCCGTCGTCTGCCTGTTTAGCAGGGATCAGTGGTGAGATCGCCTGATAAGCGGGTGGATCCGCTGGCGGAGTCCAGTGGAGTGGATGGCATAAGAGGAGTGAAAGGGGCCTAAGCCCGCTGTTCTCTATGGGGCGGTCAGATGGAAACGGACCGCCAGTTTTTAGCGGAAAGGACAAGATGTCAGCGGGTGTCAACAGACACATGTCCATTGACATCCGTGAGCAATTGATGGTCCTATCGCGTCCCCCTGAAAAACTGACAGGCGGACCCAATCAGTTTGTCAGTGTGAGATGGTCCTAACTGACATAATGCAACAGTTTGACTCAGCTGAGGTGCTAATAGTAAATATTATATTTGTGGTAGGCTTACCCACTGACAAGCTTCCCTATTGGTCAGTGAGGCTAACTATGCCAAGGGCCGGTTTATAAAGACACATGATATGGTCTAGATCTCTAGTGTACTTTTCTGCAGTAAAGCATGTGATTTTAATTTTTAATGGAGCTTATTTTTAAGCAGAAACACACTTCATTACGATTTGGCTAGTTTACCACTATGTGTTGTGTATTTTAAAGTCTTAAATAGGCAGCACTGTCTCTGTTAAGAAGGCAAAAGCGAGCCCCTTTAAATATATGACAAATGCCCACAGAGCAAGTATCATGCTTTGTTTGTACACTTTTAGCACATCTGCACTACATAAACTGTATATTAAAAGTTTTTCCACCGCTTTACACATCTAGCAAAACAAAAAAAAAAAAAAAAAAAAAAAAAGTTTCTTAGAAGTGCACACAGGTGCATATGAAAATGCATAGAGTACGACGTGTCTAAAGCACGTGATACTGTATGAGCATAATTGCTCGGAAGTGCGGGATTTATGTGCACCTCTGGGTATCTGCACTTCATACCGGTTCATAACCTTTTGGTTTCTTTAAGGATAGAGTACCTTTAATGGAATACTTTTCTGAGAGAAACATAATAAGCTACCATTGTGGAAACCAAAAAAGAACTTCCTGGTCATCAAGTTGACCCTCTAGCTTCATGATTTTGAAACACTAACCCAGTATGCAGACAAGGGCTTTTCTCTGCCTTTCCTGATCTGCATAATACAGTAGTTTGTGGTCAGTAACTCAGGAAGTGTTGAATCCAAAGGGTCAATATACCATCCAGACAACTAGCGTGTTCAGGAGGAGATCAGCAGCGGCAGGCCTATAAACTTCTCTTAGGAGAGGTTTAATATATATATATATATATATATATATATATATATATATATATATAGGTTTATATATATATATATATATATATATATATATATATATATATATATATATATATATATATATATATATATATATAGCATGACAAGAAAAAACATTCTAGCATCCAATTCAGTTTTGGCCCGTTGTTTCAAACACAGGATTTATACAAAAATAAGCAATAAAATTATTTAAATTGAATAGTGTAGTTGTTGCTTTTTTGGCCGTGTACATTTCAGTACCGATAATCTGGCACTTTGGATGTCAGCACAACTGTCACCCTTCATTTACCCTCATCATAGATTTTTTTTTTTTTTTGGCCCATGCAATTTCCAGTATAATACAATTATAAGTACCAGCATCACTAGTCACTACAATGAAATGTATCATCAGAATGATATAGCATTTATTGTTGTGACAGTATCATTTACCCAAGGTTCAGGGTAAGTAACTTATGCAAGAATGGTTTGGATTTTCTGGTGTGATAAATTAATCACAGGTGCAATTCACTGTTTATAAAAGAGAGAGAGTGCTAAATTTGACATATTGGTGAGAGAAAAAAAAAGTGTACACATAGCTAAAAAACATTGCATGCTAAATTTCCTGGCATATGAACACGTGAGAACTCAAATGTAACAGTTTTAAAAAGACAAAATCCAATGTGTCGCTGCACACAAGAAGGGCCAGACAACTATATACAGATACAAATGTTACACAGACAGCATTCATCTTCTATATAGGACAAAAACCAGGGATGATGTGTCATATTTATTCAGCTGACAGATGGGTTGCTAATAGTTACGATACTTGTCTTAATAAATAAGCTGTAAATGTCTCTGGAGCTTATAGTAATGATAAAACCTTACAGGAACACATTAGCCTTGAAATGGAATTTTGGCAAGCATGCTAAAACTGGAGCCTAAAACACAGACAACAGACCAGGGTACAATGTACAATAGTCATTCTTCCATAGAGAAAAGAAGCAATAGCAGGTTATTAGAAAGCTGCCCAGAGACCGGACAAGCTGCCTCTTTTATGAATCACTTACTCTGTTAAAGCGTTTGGCTTGAAACAGATGCCCATTCACTCGGTAGAGCTTCCTCCATCTTCTGGCCCCTCGACGGTAGATGGATTCTAGGAAGAAAAGAAACGTGTAAAGGAGAAGCATACTAAGCTAGCAGTGCCAGGCACAAACTGCAAGCTGCCTGCACAGAGGGGAAAAACAATCCAGCTTGTTTTTTAATAATCAATGCTAGGCGCTGATGCTTGCAACATCATGGCTAGAGCTAAAGCAAAGCTTTTTCATGACAGGCTCCAGATCAAGAGGCTTCTGCAACCGCTTTTTCCTTCGCACACCAGCCTCCTCCCATCATCGCATCCTCACATGACCACATGCTAGTTACCGACCTTTCCGAGAGACTTATTGATGGTGGATAAACAGGTGAAATGGGATGAGGCCAGGATTTTAAAGGCACAGAGCATTCAATGGCTGGATTACAAGCCCCCTCTTGTTGAACCCCAGGAAACTGACAGATGTTATTTCGGAAACCCACTGAGCACAACATTTCTTAGGTACATAAACAGAATTCTTTATGAGGTAACAAATCTAATTTTCTTCAAGCACTGGTTGGAAATGAAAGAATGACTGGTTGTCATTGGCAACACCATCATTTAAAGTAATTTACTGTACTTGTACAGCACCGACATAAAACAATTCCTGGTGCTAAGGAACTTACAATCGAATGATGCCACAAAATACACAAATACACCACAGGGGCCAACTGAAATACCAATATATATATATATATATTTTTTTTTTAACTGTGTAAGGAAGCCTATGCAAATAGGGATTATACACATAAACAATGCATAAAATGGCTATGGAAATAACTGAGCCCAGAAGAAAGAACAGAGTGCTAACTAAAGCGATACCATGCTGTCTGATCTGGTGAACAGCTACAAAAAAGACAACAAATCGAGAGTCCACCCAAATCTGACTGTTCAGTTTTGGCTGAATTCTGCTTATGTCTAGATTCTTTGTGGATTCTTCATCTGTTTTCAGATCTCGACTCCGCCACCCCCTGATGTAACAGTCTTTGTTGCACAATGCAAAATCAACCCTTCAACCCGTTTACATAATTTTAGGTATATATATATATATATATATATATATATATATATATATATATATATATATATATATATATATATATATATATATATATATATATATATATATACACATACACACACACACACACACACACACACACACACACACACACACACACACACACAGTAAAAAAAAAAAAAGGGGGGGGGGTAGAAAGTAAAAATGGTAAAACAAAGTTATCCATATTGACCAAGTAACAAACAATTCATGGGCAGCAACTTTGGTTCCCATTCTTTTTTTTTTTTTTTTTTTTAAGACTTCATTGTGGCCTTTACCCTGGGTAAAACTCTTTAAAGCCAACCTTAAAACAGATACCAAACACAAATGCATTTATGTACTTGTGAAAATAATTCACTGTATTTGTAAAGACAGTTGGTATAAAATAAGTGTTTGAATTATTACATAGGTGTTTAGCTACACAGCATGATTTTAGAGGAGGAAATGGCAGCACTCTCGGCCAGTTAAGCTTGTGTTGTTTAACCACCTGAGACCCAGGCCAATTCTGACATTTCTCTCCTACATGTAAAATTCCAAATTTTTTTGCTAGAAAATTACATAGAACCCCCAAACATTATATATGTTTTTTTAGCAAAGACCCTAAAGAATACAATGGCGGTCGTTGCAACTTTTTATCTCGCACGGTATTTGCGCAGCAATTTTTCGAACGCGTTTTTTTCAGAAAAAAAACAGTTTCCTGCTTTAAAAATAAAACAAAACAGTAAAGTTAGCCCAATTTTTTTGCATAATGTGAAAGATGAAGATACGCCGAGTAAATAGATACCCAACATGTCACGCTTCAAAATTGCATGCGCTTGTGGAATGGCGCCAAACTTTGGTATTTAAAAATCCCCATAGTCGACGCTTTAACATTTTTTACTGGTTACATATTTTGAGTTACAGAGGAGGTCTAGGGCTAGAATTATTGCTCTCGCTCTAACGTTCGCGGCGATACCTCACATGTGTGGTTTGAACACCGTTTTCATATGTGGGCGGGACTTACGTATGCGTTCGCTTCTGCGTACGAGCTCGCGGGGACAGGGCGCTTTAAATTTTTTTTTTTTTTTTTATTGTTCATTTTACTTTATTTTTTTAGTTCAACAACTTTAAAAAAAAATAAAAAATTTTTGATTACTTTTATTCCTATTACAAGGAATGTAAACATCCCTTGTAATAGGAATATTACATGATCGGACCTATTTACAGTGAGATATGGGGTCAATAAGACCCCACATCTCACCTCTAGGCTGGGAAGCCTAAAATCAAAAAAAAAAAAAAAAACGATCACCGCTTCCCAGCGGAGGCGGCGCCGTTTTTTGAATGCAGAGGCCGGGCGTGACGTCATAACATCGCGCCCGGCCTCCGAACGATCATAGAGACTCCGGCGACCATCTGGTCCGCCGGAAATCTCTATGATCATCATCCGGTGCCGGCGGATCCCGAGTCCGACTCACCGATGGAAGCGGTGAGTCGGTAGAAGCACCGGAGGGCGGCGGGAGGGGGGGGGCGTCCCCTCCCGCCGCCCGTAAGAACGATCAAGCGGCGGAACAGCCGCTATGATCGTTCTTATGGTGCAGGGAATCGCCGGCTGAAACCGGCAATATCTGAATGATGTCTGTAGCTACAGGCATCATTCAGATATACCCCCTGAGACCAAAAAGACGTCATATGACGTATACTGGGTCTCAGGTGGTTAAAGGTATATGTAAACCCTCACCTTGTAAAACAACCCATGCAGTTTAAAAATAGAAATGCAATTCAAAACATTTGTATACACATAGATAAAAAGCATTAGGCCTCATTCAGACGAGGAGGATCCGCTTGCACAGAGTCCGCCAGCTCAGCGGGAGATCTCTCCGTTGATCTCCGCTGAGCCGGCAGATGACAGGTCCATCTCTGCTCCCTGAGCGGGGAGGGGCTTGTCGAGCGGATGAAAATGGACAGCTGTCCGTTTTCATCAGATCTCACCTGATCCGATAGCGACGGATCTGGACGTAGGGCCATCCGTCTGCTTTTAGCAGATCGGACCTGGTCGGATGTCAGCGGACATGTCACCGTTGACATCCGTCGCTCCATAGACTAGCATGGAGCGCCAGTTCAGGTCCGCCGTCAAAACTGACAGGCGGACCTAAATGGTCCGACAGTGTGAAAGGGGCCATATAAATAAGTTTTTTGTTTTATAAGTGATCACATGATCTCTGTTCTTAGCTGCATAAGGGGCTTAGAGAGGTGGGGTGGAGAATACAGGGGGGCGTGTAAGTAGGAGGCAGAGAAAGAGCAGTACACTAATCTTCCCAGTGAAAAGCTGTGCAGGGGGTGTGTCAGCACAAGTCTTGGCTATGTGAGGACAGGCAGGCTGTATTAGCACATCCAGAAAACTGACCATGCTGGGATGGATGTTTCCATGCTTGGTATGGTCAGTCTGAAATAGCAAATAGCAGGGAGGCTGGCAGGATCGCCAGGTATTTAACACAGAGGAAGCAATGCAAAAAGAACAAGATACATTTTAACACAATTACAAGGTACAACAGACACATATGAGGAACATGAATTGTTGGGGTAGCATACACTATAAGGCCCCTTTCACACTGGGGCGGGAGCTGCGGTGACGGTAAAGCAGCGCTATATTTAGCGCTGCTTTACCGTTGTTTTGCCCGCGGGTTTCGGCCGCTCGCGGTGCGGTTTTACCCCCCACGAGCGGCCGAAAAAGGGTTAATATCCCCCGCAGAATGCCGCCGTAGCGGCGCTTTGCACGGTATTGCCGCGGTTTTACCGCGGTGTCCCATTCAAATCAATGGGAAGGACACACCGCTCCTATAGCGCTCCAAAGATGCTGCTAGCAGGACTTTTTTTGCTGTACTGCTAGCGCACCGCTCCAGTGTGAAAGCCTGCCGGCTTTCACACTGGAGTGAATGGGGCCGCTTTTTTCAGGCGGTATACAGGCGCTATTTTTAGCACTGTACCGCCTGAAAACCGCCCCAGTGTGAAAGGGGCCTAACAGAGTGTTGTCAGTCTTGACCTGTAAAAATGCTTACAGTGTAGGAAAGCACAAGGGGTTATTCATTAACATGCTGCTGCTTCTCCTTTGTCTAATTAGCAGGATGAGAGAAGGTTCTTGACCAGGTTGAACGGATTTAACTGCCCTGGAAGCTGGTGACCTTGACAGGTTGTCTGGCACCAGTCCCAGGATTACAAGACTGGCTGAACAAGTAACAAATCTTTCAGTGATTTAAACAGTTAACACATGTACGCAGTGGCAGTGCATCCATAAGGCCCCCTCTCTCCAGCCACCCCTCTAGCACCAATAGATAGATTTATGCATTGCATGAATCTATCTATGGCCGCCGCTGCCACCCGCTATTCAGGCACCCGGTCCCTTTTCAGGCGCCTGAATTACAGCGGCAGGGTTTTTCTTTTGAAGCACCCAATTAGAGCCATAGGCTCCAATAGGCATCAAAAAAGGTGACCTGCGAGCTACATGCTGGCCGCTCGCAAGTCACTCAGCTGTGTTAGAAAAGCAAATGAATATTCAGTTTCCTAACACTAAACCGCCTCTCCAATCAGGTGCTCAGATCCGTTACCCGTCACCTGATTGTACACCTATCAGGCATCCAATCGTATCAGAGGACGGGAGAAGACACTGATGAGCTGTCCCACCACCACGAGACAGGGCAAGTACAGACGGGGGGGGGGGGGGGCACACTGGCAGTATTTGATATGGCACAGTGAGGCTGCATAAGATGGGCACAGTGGCAGCGTTTGATATGGCACAGTGGCAGCGTTTGATATGGCACAGTGGCAGCGTTTGATGGGCACAGTGAGGCTGCAATTGATGAGGTTTTTTTTTCTGAATTTTTCAGTTTGTTTCGCTTTTGAGCACCAGCTGCCGATGCATGTACATATTAAACTGTGCAAGTATGCAATATGACAATATGACTGGCAAACACTCACTGCAAACTAGTGTGCATGTGAATGGAAGATATTGCTACAATGTTAGCAAAAAGAGACTGCCCTGCTGGCATGAATACCTTGTGAGAATCATTACAATGGGACAGATATTGCCATGTTAGCAACACTGCCATGACTGTCCTCTGACTTGACTGACTGCATGCAATGATTCAGACAGCATTGGAACCATTGACACCCAGGCAACTAGCTTTTTAAGAAAGGAGTTAATGGCATCCAACTTAAAGTGGAACTTCAGTCTTTTTTTTTCCCATCTTTCCATCTATTAAATAAGCCTAGGTTTATGAGATAACGCACAGCGCTCACTCTCGTGAGAGTTTACCAGGAAGGGAGGGGGTGAGCCATAAGAGGGCCAATGAGAGCTGCAGGGCTGTAGAGCTGGAGGTGTGTGTCTGTGTAAATCCAGGAAGTAAACAGGCAGCAGCTTCAGCTGCCCACAGTTCTAATGGTTGCAGCCAGACTCAGTGGAGGGAGATTTATGCAGAATATTTGGCAAGTACAGAATCACTGCATATATAAAATAATATGCAAAGTGGTTGGAGGGAAGCTTCAGAATGGCAAAGATGTTTTTATTACAAATTATGTGTGCAGACTGCAGTTCCTCTTTAAGGTGGTCCTGTTCTTAAAACATGGCCAATATTTTTCTTTTATTTTGGATAGAGTAAGAAAGTTAAAATATCCAAGTAAAATTTTTTGCCGTCCGCGTCCTGTTGGGGTTTATGACCTGCCTGAGAAGAGAAACTGGAAGAAAGATAAATCTCTACAAAAGTGAGGAAATTTCCTAACTTTGTAGGAAGTTCGCTGGAACATATGTCCCCTTCAAAAGTTCTCCCCTCACATTCAGGTAAATTCAATAAATCACTTTCATGCCAGTATGGCCCCCTAAATATGGCCTGTGCCAATTTTGGTACAGGTAACAATCAGCTACTTTTAGAAGCTGTCACTATGGTTGCGACAGCTTATAAAAGAATTACCGCCAGTTCACAGATGAACAAATCGGCAGTTATTAAGACCAAATCAAAGTTGGCCTACAAGGGGAGGAGTGAGTGTACATTAATTTATTAATATGTTTGTGTTTTACATTTCCAGCATTGGTTGCTAAGACAAAGGCTGCCAGCATCCTAGCAACCAAAGAGGCAAGTCACACAAAACTGACAGTGGGCGGAGCCTGATGGGAAACTCAGACTAGGACCCCATTAGGTGAATCCACAGACACTATCCAGTTCAATCGCGACATTGGAATCCACCCACCGTCATCCACTATGGCTGGCAAGATGGACTTGATGGGAAACTAGTCTCAGGAGTTCCCCACCAGGCTCCGCCCACCCCACAAATCAAATTCACAGCTGCTGCCCTATTGGGTGGGTGGAGCCTGATGGGGGACTCTAAGACTAGTTCCTAATCAGGTCTTCCTTGCCTGTAATTGAGAGTGCATGGCAGTGGGAAGATTCCAAAGATGCTGTTTGACTGAATAGTGACTATGTATCTGCCCACTGCCATCCGCTGTTAGTGAAAAGGAAAGCGGACCGGATGGAGAACTAATCTCCCCCAGTTAACCATCAGACTCCACCCACCTTTATTTTTTTGCCTTTATTTAATAACTGTCAGGGCAGTTAGTTTTAGGTCCTAGGTAGCCCCCTACCCCCCCCTAATAAAGGTTTAACCCCCTGATTGCCCCTAGTTAACCCCTTCACCCCCTTTTGCCAGTGTCACTAAGCGATCGTTTTTCTGATCGCTGCATTGTGTCGCTAGGTAACCATTTTTTTTTTTATTTTAACCGCCATGTTTTATATAGGTTCATAAATAGTTTTATAGGTCAGGTACCCCCATATTACAACCTAAATAAAGGTTTTAACCCCCTGATTGCCCCTAGAGTTAACCCTTTCACCAGTAATCACCGTATAACTGTCACTGGTGACGCTGGTTAGCCAGTTAGTTATTTCGTTATTTAGGTTCCCCGTCAGGTTTTTATATAGCGTCAGGTACCCCCATATATTACCTAATAAAGGTTTAACCCCCTGATTGCCCCTAGTTAACCCTTTCACCCCTTTTGCCAGTGTCACTAAGCGATCGTTTTTCTGATCGCTGCATTAGTGTCGCTAGGTAACCAGTTTTTTTTTTTTAGGTTAAACCGCCATGTTTATATAGGTTCATAAATAGGTTTATAGGTCAGGTACCCCCCATATTACAACCTAAATAAAGGTTTTAACCCCCTGATTGCCCCTAGAGTTAACCCTTTCACCAGTGATCACCGTATAAAATGTCACTGGTGACGCTGGTTAGCCAGTTAGTTATTTCGTTATTTAGGTTCCCCGTCAGGTTTTTATATAGCGTCAGGTACCCCCATATATTACCTAATAAAGGTTTAACCCCCTGATTGCCCCTAGTTAACCCTTTCACCCCCTTTTGCCAGTGTCACTAAGCGATCGTTTTTCTGATCCTGCATTAGTGTCGCTAGGTAACCAGTTTTTTTTTGTATTACTGTTACGGGTGACGCTGGTTAGTTAGCTTGTTTTTTATACTGTCAGGGCACCCGCCATTTATTACCCAATAACGGTTTAACCCCCTGATCGCCCGGCGGGTGATATCAATTAGGTTTTAGGGTCAAATAAGGTCTGCGTCGCCCCAGGTTAGTGCCAGTACCGCAAACACCCACGCGCAAAGCATACACCTCCCTTAGTGGTATAGTATCTGAACAGATCAATATCTGATCTGATCAGATCTATACTAGCGTCCCAGCAGTTTAGGGTTCCAAAAAAACGCATTGTTAGCGGGATCAGCCCAGATACCTGCTAGCACCTGCGTTTTCCCCCTCCGCCCAGCCCAGCCCACCCAAGTGCAGTATCGATCGATCACTGTCACTTACAAAAACACTAAGCACACATAACTGCAGCGTTCGCAGAGTCAGGCCTGATCCCTGCGATCGCTAACATTTTTTTTTGTGGTAGCGTTTTGATTCAGTCGCTAACAGTCAGGAGCTTTTTTACCTGTGAATCTCAAAAAAATAAAAAAAACAAAAATAGTTGTCGTTTTATTGTTCTCTCTCTCTCTCTATTGTTGCTCTTTTTTTACTCCATTCTATTCTGCAATGTTTTATTATGTTTTATCATGTTTTATCATGCTTGCTTTTCAGGTATGTAATTTTGTTTACTGTGTTTTAGTGTTAAGCATTTTTTTGTTTTCAGGTGCGCCATTCAGTTGCAGCGCGGATTTATTTATCTTGACAGCAACAGCGTTTGCTCCCACGATACATAAAGCCGCGACTCCAACGCTGTAGGAGGTGATTTCACCACCACAGTTAAAAAAAAGAGCATATATGCCGAAGCATGGGGGCAGCAGGGGGGGGGAGGAGCGATTGGCTCCTAATGCCACGTACATACGGTCGAAATTCCGACCGTGTGTACACGGCATAACTTTTGCGGGAGGATGCCCCCATGCATCGGCATATATAAATGGTGCATGTATGCCCATCATTAGAAGTGGGTGGATGAAGGGAGGTATTCTAATGGTGGGCATACCCACCAATCAATCTCTTTTTTTTCGTTCAGCCAAGAGGCTGCATGAAAAAAAAAAAGATTACAATATATGTCCAGTATGTTGCTGGACTTTGAATGGTTATACCAGAATGATGCCTGCAGGTTTAGGTATCATCTTGGTATCATTCTTTTCAGCCAGTGATCGGCTTTCATGTAAAAGCAATTCTAGCGGGTAATTAGCCTCTAGACTGCTTTTACAAGCAGTAGGAGGGAATGTCCCCCCTCCCGGATATAAACCGCGCCATTGGGAAATTGGGAAAGCATTTTATCACACCAATCTTGGTGTGGTCAGATGCTTTGAGGGCAGAGGAAAGATCTAGGGTCTAATAGACCCCAATTTTTTCAAAAAAAGAGTACCTGTCACTGCCTATTGCTATCATAGGGGATATTTACATTCCCTGAGATAACAATAAAAATCATAACAAAGAAAAAAAAAAAATGGAAGGAACAGTTTAAAAATAGAATAAAAAAGCTAAATAAATAAAAAAAAAAAACTAAAAAAAAAAAAAAAAAGCACCCCTGCCCCCCCCCTTCTCTTGCGCAAAGGCGTACACAAGCGTTGGTCTGGCGTCATATGTAAACAGCAATTGCAGCATGCATGTGAGGTATCACCGCGAAGGTCAGATCGAGGGCAGTAATTTTAGCAGTAGACCTCCTCCGTGAATCTAATGTGGTATCATGTAAAGGCTTTTAAAGGCTTTTAAAAATGTATGTAGTTTGTCGCCACTGCGTGTTTGTGCGCAATTTTAAAGCATGTCGTGTTTGGTATCCATGTACTCGGCCTAAGATCATATTTTTTATTTCATCAAAAATTTGAGCAATATAGTGTGTTTTTAGTGCATTAAAATAAAAAAAAGTGTATTTTTTCCACAAAAAATGCGTTTGAAAAATCGCTGCGCAAATACTGTGTGGAAAAAAAAAATGCAACACCCACCATTTTAATCTGTAGGGCCTTTGCTTTAACAATATATATAGTGTTTGGGGGTTCAACGTAATTTTCTTGCAAAAAAAAATATGTTTTCATGTAAACAAAAAGTGTCAGAAAGGGCTTTGTCTTCAAGTGGTTAGAAGAGTGGGTGACGTGTGACATAGGCTTCTAAATGTTGTGCATAAAATGCCAGGACAGTTCAAACCCCCCCCCAAATGACCCCATTTTGGAAAGTAGACACCCCAAGCTATTTGCTGAGAGCAATGTTGAGCCCATTAAATATTTTTTTTTTTTGTCCCAAGAGATTGAATAATGAAAAAAAAAAAAATATATATATTTTTTTTTACAAAAAGTTGTCACTAAATGATATATTGCTCAAACATGTCATGGGCATATGTGGAAATACACCCCAAAATACATTCTGTTGCTTCTCCTGAGTACGGGGATACCACATGTGTGGGACTTTTTGGGAGCCTAGCTGCGTACGGAACCCCAAAAACCAAGCACCGCCTTCAGGCTTTCTAAGGGAGTAATTTTTTTATTTCACTTCTCACTGCCAATCACAGTTTCGGAGGCCATGGAATGCCCAGATGGCATAAAACCCCCCAAAATGACCCCATTTTGGAAAGTAGACACCCCAAGCTATTTGCTGAGAGGTATTGTGAGTATTTTGGAGATGTCGCTTTTTGTCACAAAGTTTTGAAAATTGAAAAAAAAAAAAAAAAAAAAAAAATTTTTTTTTCTTTACTTTCTTCATTTTCAAAAACAAATGAGAGCTGTAAAATACTCACCATGCCTCTCAACAAATAGCTTGGGGTGTCTACTTTCCAAAATGGGGTCATTTGGGGGGGTTTTGTGCTATTTTGGCATTTTATGGCCTTCGAAACTGTGATAGGTAGTGAGGAGTGAAATCAAAATTTGCACCCTTAGAAATCCTGAAGGCGGTGCTTGGGTTTCGGGGCCCCGTACGCGGCTAGGCTCCCAAAAAGTCCCACACATGTGGTATCCCCATACTCAGGAGAAGCAGCAAAATGTATTTTGGGGTGCAATTCCACATATAACTATGGCATGTGTGAGCAATATATCATTTAGTGACAACTTTTTTGAAGAAAAAAAAAATTATTTTTTATTTTTGTCTTTATTCAATCACTTGGACTAAAAAAAAAAATATTCAATGGGCTCAACATGCCTCTCAGCAAATAGCTTGGGGTGTCTACTTTCCAAAATGGGGTCATTTGGGGGGGTTTTGTACTTCTCTGCCATTTTAGCACCTCAAGAAATGAAATAGGCAGTCATAAATTAAAAGCGGTGTAAATTCCAGAAAATGTACTCTAGTTTGTAGACGCTATAACTTTTGCGCAAACCAATAAATATACGCTTATTGGCATTTTTTTTTACTAAAGACATGTGGCTGAATACATTTTTGGCCCAAATGTTTGACTAAAATTGAGTTTATTAGATTTTTTTTATAACAAAAAGTAGAAAATCTCTTTTTTTTTCAAAATTTTCGCTCTTTTTCCGTTTATATCGCAAAAAATAAAAATCACAGAGGCAATCAAATACCATCAAAAGAAAGCTCTATTTGTGAAAAAAGACCTCTGGTCCTTAAGCTGACAATTGGTCCGGGGCTGAAGTGGTTAAAACTCCTTGGCTATGTGCCCGTCAGTGTGGTCAGAGCAGTGGACCAGGGAGGGAGTGCACAGTGTGTAAGGAGTATCCAGTATGGATACTTCTCTCTCAGTGCTGGCACCGACAGATTCATGTACCCGTCTCTGACGGGTACATGAATCGGATGAAAGCACTGTCACTTTCAGTCCAGCGCGCTGACAGATTTCTATAGGGTGTTTAATACACCCCTTATGAACTCCCCAGATTGTGTTTTAGTGGCAGTTTTAAAATGCTGGATTTCCTATTACATTTTGTCTTGAGAACAATGGTCATAAGGAGTAATAAATATGGTGAATCTTCCCAGCGGAGACATAGCAATGAGGGTTTCTAATTTTTTCTCACATCAGCCAAAACTTAAAAAAAAAACGGTTTGGGCTATACACTTTAGGTAGCATGATGCACATGCTCTGAGAAGTAAAGGAAAAGCACACATTGATTGTTTAAATGATATCTTTGGACCTGTTTTTCTCAACAGGCTCCATCTGGGCCACGGCTTCACAGTTTGTTAATATGTGCCACCAGGTAGGTACCATTCGAGTGCTTTCCCTTCTGCCAAGCTGCAGCTTGACAGCTACTGTTGTCACAGTCATTACAGAGCTGGCGCTTATTTTTACGCCCCGCTGGAGGCTTCACTAGCCACTGCAGATCAGGATGCAGTAGCAGCGCCTAATGAATGAAATGCCATACCTTCTCTCAGTGGCATTCTGCATGGAAGCATTCTTGGAGTTGCTGGCAGCAGCAGCCAATGGGTAATGCAGAGTGCTGCTCAGGGGTGAAGCACTGAAAGACGGTGGGGTGGGATTACAAGTAGCCGAGTTGCTAGGCATTAAATTCACAGTGCTACCGTAGCGACTAGGGTTTACTGGCAAAAGGTATTGAAGGGGTGGATGCTTTTGAGTTGTGGTCTATATGTAAACGCATCATTTAAAATTCGAAATAATCAGTAGAATATGCTGCGTTGCATAATTTGCTCTTGTGATATACCGTATAAAATGCAGTTGTGGTACCCATGTCACACTTGACACACACAGGTCAGTTGCTGCCAGTGACAGGATTTCTAGGCTAGGAGATAAATGAAGCTAAATACCTACGGTTTTCTCTACATCATTCCCTTTGATTGCCAAACCAGCAAGGTTTCAAGATTGCACCACTGATTGTCATTTACTCTCAAGATGCTGCACAAAGTAGAAGTGTTTGATTTAGTAATCCAGTTTTCAGCAAGTTACCACCAGTGGCAGGATCACAATCATAATAATTGGGTATAAACTTTTATAAAAACTTTTTTTTTTACTGGTGGGGCATGAAGGTTTTGGAGAAATTTTACTGGGGCCTGGTACCACTGATTTAGAGTATTTTGAAGGTATCATTTATTGCGTACCCAAGTGCTATGTGCCTCTATACTTTTTGTCAACATGACAGCAGTAACAGATTAGTCTATCAAAGATTGTTGTGGGAAGCTCAAAGGTCATTCTCCATCCCAGGACATTATTGTCAGTGACACCAAAGTCTTTTATAGTCTAATCGCCTTATAGCCGATAGCTTAATGTAAACCTGTTACAATCCCAGGCAGTTTAAACTGAGCATATGATGAAAAATTGCATAAGCAATGAAAACAGCATGGGAAATTATTCTGAATATGTCCGATGCTGAAGTTATATACAAATTTTCACTTTTCCCCAAAAAAGCAAGATTTTCCCAACCTCTCTCTCAACGCTTGGGCCGGTATTGTTTAGCAAGGCTATGTATCACATTAGCGGACCAATAGACAGGCTTGGCATGTAGAAGGTGACAAGCCAAGTTCAACTTGTACAGGAAAAGTCAAAATATTACATAGAACAGAGAAGGGTTAGGCAGCAGTAGGGGGGCACAAAAAAAAAAAAAAAAGGAGGGCAGGATCTGCAACCTATGCTGCTAAAGAAGTTCAGGACTCATATTTGGGAGGTGGGGGCACTTTTGTTACTGTACATATTACATATTTTAGGCATGTTATTTACTGGCAAAAGGCTCTCTTGTGTAGACATCCAAAAGCCCAGAGACTGCTACTGAGTGCCACCATCTTGGACTAAAAACTGTCACTCAGGGTGACATTATAGCCTTCACTCAGGCCCAGCTGCTACCAACAAGGTTATGTAGAGAGGAGATGGGAGGGTGGAGGAGTTGGGCCAGCACAAAGAGTAATTAAATTACCCTTAGAAAATAGTGGTTGGGGGTGCCTAGTGAAAAAACAGTCACCTTGCTTGGAGGTACATTTCAATTGTTTATTTGAACAGAAATGTCAGATGCTTCCAATGCATTTTTGGGGGGGGGGGGGGGGGGGGAGAATAATACTTTCCCATCCTTGGGGGCTTGAGCAATAATATGCGATAGTATTGCTAGGAAAATATCTTTGTAACCTTGATTAGCATTGTATTCGGTCAGCCTGACCTGACTGAAAAAGAAACACTGCAAGTACGCATAGTTTAAAATTCAAGGTACGATATACTCAGTTGTGCCTAGGAAGTCATATTAAAATGGACACTAAATGAAATCCTTATTTTCCCAAAATGATCCATACACTTCCACTACTTAATGTCTCTGTGGTCTATTTTTCAGTAATGCTTTTACTGGGCTTCTTTGCCTCTCCCCCATCGCTTGTTTGGAATGAACGGTGCACATTAGTTGCAGACATGTGCACTATTCTATGCACACTACAAATCCCATGGTCTATAATTCCTAGTCCTTCTCGAGGGCAAGCATAAAAGGGTGGCTACATTCCTACATACTGTGGGAATTTGGAAAACTAACAGACACCCTCTAACAGAAAGTAAGCAGCAGCAAAAACAGCTGGAGAGCTGAAAGCAGAAAGCAACAGAAGGTACTTTTCTGATGGCTTTGAAAGTGCGCCTGCCAATTTTCCACACCTTGGATGTGGATGGCGGACAAGACCAGAACATAACAACAACTACCTCTATAGAAAAGAAGGATTTTAGGATTCCAGCTTTGGGTTGAAAAACCACCACATCAGGGAAAGCCTGGCTTTGCAGGTCAGATGTCCAAGGACCAAGTCAGTTTGTTGCACATTACGAAAAAGCCGAGTTACAACAAGTCTGTAGTGAAAGTGGGTGTACCGCACTCCCTCAACAAAAAGCTACCATTGGGCCTAGGTATGTATGCAGAGGTACAGAGGTTTGTCCCAGGGCAGTAAGATATGAGACAAGGCTGTATCCATAGTCAGCCCCCAGGTATTCTAATTGATTAATTTGTTTCAGCAATGACTTCTGAAAGTTGAGAATCAGCCCAAAACTGTCTGCTGGACATTAGCTGAAAGAGTTAGTGAGGACTGGTCTTTTAACTGAAGACCATCCAGGCATTTCACAACATGTATCCGCTGACAATGGGGGAGAGCTAGGACCTTGGTGGACAAGCCAAAGGACAGGCATCAAATTGGTAAGGCTGAGGGCCCACAGCAAAAACGCAGATAGCGTTGGTGAGGAAGGAAAAATGGCAATGTGCAAGTAATCATCCCCAATGTTCAAGAAGGCCAGAAGATCCCCAGTAAAGAGGTAGGCTGCTCTGCCCGACTTATATGTGTCTTTTCTGTGTTGTATTGAACTGTATCAGGTTTTTATTGTCTTGTAGTATGCGGACATCTGGGGCTTCTACAATTTGTTTACTCATGTGATATGCTATCTCACCCCATCCTCCCCTCCTGTTTAGTGCTAGTTAGTTCAGTCCTAACTAGATAATTATTTCCATGATCCCTCATGTTAATGTTAGCGATCCACAGAGACAGGGCTTTGGAAAGTCATTGTCCTCTTACACTTCAAAAGACTGTAAAAGCATCCTCTTTACTGCAATTAGCTGAAGTAAAATTGCATTGGATTACATTTTTTAGAGTTAAGCTGCCTGTGGCTGGTGTCAAGTTACTAGGTGACCACATACTGTCCAGACAGACTGGGTTTAAGATGTACGTCAATGCATAAAGCAGCACCCGAAACAGGACAGAGGCAATGACTGACTTGGCAGATTCCACGCAAAACTTTTGAACCTGCAGAAACAAGCTTAGCGTTTTCAGATCTAGAATGGGCTTAACGCCCCCATTTGCATTGAGATCTGAACCGGCAGAAGTCTTGAAAGTGTTCCTCGTTTGCAAATAGGGTAACTATTATCTTTGTGGGGTAGGAGGCAAATTCATGAATTGAATGATGTTAGTGAGGGGACGCTCTGGGTACCTTCACTGCCATTGCTGGGTGTACAGGGCATACCTGTCCATAATCTATCCATTATTCAATATGTGCTTAGTCAGGAGAGTCTCAAAATTAGCGAGTTATGACTGCAGAACACTGGGGTGCCATGCTGTGACCACTGCAGCTTACACATATATGCAAATGTGTGCAAACGAAACCCCTTGTTTTTAACGTGAGCCATTAGGGTCACTTCAGTTTGTTGCAGGTTGGAATTTTTGCGTGTTGTTTTTTGGCCAATTTAGGCGCATATGGAAGCCCCGGAAAGAACATTTTGCACACACAAGTCTTAGGGGTTTAAGGACCAGAACGCTGACAGATGCTCCCCTACTCTGACAAGTGGGAGTGCCCTTCATTGGGAGGGGGGCTTAAAGCCAGGACTTGGCTGGTTTGGAGGTGCATGCTTCTGACAAAAATGAATTCCAAACCTTGAAGCTGGAGGCCTGAAAGGAACAAAAAGGAGTTTACCCTCTATCTTTTTATCCCTTGTGATCTCCTTGATGCGCTTGTCAAAGCAGTGATTAAACAACTGTTCTGCCTCAAAGAGCAGCTGCTCGAGGTGCTTCTTGCATGGGAATTTCACCAACCAGCATTTGAGTCAAAGGATCCTCTGCATATGGACAGTGAGGAGACTCATCCTGGACATCGTATGTGCCAGGCTGTTAAAGCAGCATCAGGAGCAGTCATCGCTATCATGCGAGTAGTAGCCCACCCCCCCCCCCCCAGTTAGAATCACTCCCTAGGACACACTTAACCCCTTGATCATCAAATTGTATCAAAAACAGTGTACTGTAATGGTTGCCTCTGTACGAGTGGTCAGGGAATATAGCATCACCTGTAGCTGTCCTCGTTCCTATAAGCCAGTGTTTCTCAACTACAGTCCTCAAGGGGGCCCCAACAGGTCATGTTTTCAGGCCTTCCATTATTTTGCACAGGTGATTAAATCAGTTTCACTGCCTTAGTAATTACCACAGCCATTTCATTTGAGGGAAATCCTGAAAACATGACCTGATGGAGCACCTTGAGGACTGGAGTAGATAAACATTGCTATAAGCCAAGCTATCCTAGCCTACTGGTACTTGGCTGCTCCCAGGAATGTCATGTTCACTGGCCAGGAAGTACATGAGGCTGAAAAAGGGAAGGACAAAAAAAAAGTGCCTGTGGTTGAAGGAGTGCAGTTTTTCTGCAAGGGAAGGATGGCTGAGACTGGTGTCTTGCCAGAACATAGTCAGTGGGATGTGGAGATGGATCAGTTCAACTGGCAGGTAGAGACATGGTCAGCAAACAGGCAAAGGATTGGTCCAGGCAGTAGGCAGAAACGTCGTCAGAGGCCCCCCAAGGCTTGGCTGAGGAGTCAACCGATCTGGAAGCTGCAAAAAGAAGCTCTGGGACTATTGTGTAGCCAGAATGCTTGATAGAAGAATCTGGAGGAAAAAACCTCCACATAAAAGCGGTAAGCTTCTCTCAGTAGAGACTAGTTCTAAAGACTAAAAACAGTAGCAAAAAAAACGAGGCTGTTGTTCCTACAGCTTTTTCTTTTGCCAGTGTTCAATCACCTGAAGGTAGCTGCTTAAACCATGGTTAAGATCCTGTGTCATGTGCTGTACGCTAAAAAAAAATAGATTTTTGGGGTATACATGTGATATCAGCTATTTGAGCCAACAACGACGACTGTGTACGACTGTGTACTGGAATACATGGCACCAAATCTCTTGTGCCAGAATGATCAAGGACACAATTCAGAAGGCAAAACTAAAAATATTATTACTTGGGTGATAACAGAATCCAAACTTCAGTGGCAGTGCTCAATTGGATTGCATTTTGTGTGAAAATTGTGATGTATATGCCAAGGTAAAGCTGGAAATACACAGGCAGGTAATCAGGAAATACATCGACCGAAGCCAAGCATCTAATCAACTTAAGCATACTGCTGTTTTTATAAATGGGTTAATTCTTGTTGTTTGTGAATTCTTACATACTACAGATTTATTCAGTATTCTAAGTAATGCTGAAAGTTTGGTAGTGTACATACGTAATATAGAATGCAATTTTCTTTCTAAAGGTTAATTTAATATAGGTCTGGTTTGCTACACCCTAAATTAGCCGAGCTATTTAATGACTGCAGATAGCGGGGCTTCATTTTACCAAAACATGCTATTTGCACACATTCCAATTCTGCAGTCAAGGAAAGAGTCATTAGATTGGTGTAACCCTAGATCCATATCTGCTGTGCATATCAACATTATGTTAGTGAACCAAGGTCTGGCAAACTGCCTGAATACGGAGCCAGGGAAATTACTTCAAAAGATCATGCAGGAAAATTGGTTGTAGAGAGAAAAACCTTTAATCCAGCTAAGGCACTCATTAAATGTTATACTTTAGGGGCTGAAACACTTACAGTGCATTGTGGTAATATTCATGTTGTGGTGAGCTGCATCACTACCAATGCTACATGTTCATTTTTTTAGTCCGTTCTTGTGCATTTCCAACCCAATCAAAATGAATGTGCTGTCATAACACAACACACGCTATTGAGATAATGCTCAAAAATGGCAAAGTGTGAATCCAGCCTAATCCTTTTTTATGTGCTACGAAAATACTTTACTTTTACTTTACTTTTTTTACTTACCTCAGTATTAAAGACGAGCCATTTATAAGAAGTTATATACCAACACTTTCATAAAGTTGAATTAATCTCTTATTCAACCCTTTAGATTCACAATCTGAACAAACCCCCTTGTGTGTGTCCTAAAGTGAACCTGTGCTTTAATATTGCTGGCCAAAGCAAAAGGATCACTACAATGAAATACAATGTAGTACCCAGCTATTTCTGCCAACAGAAACCAGACAGAGCTCGCCACATGTTTACACTGAACCACCAATGTATCCTCATCAAGATTTTTTATTGGGTAGGAGGGGGATACAGGATAACAACTATATAATGAGTAGTTTTCTTGCAATGGAATTACTGGGACGCAGGGCCTGCCATCCATCAACTATAGCACATTATTGAACTGACTAGAACTAATTTTGACAACACTCTGATGAGTGTTCTTTTTACTGCTTTAAAAGTGCAATTACATTTACTGGAGAAAGCTGATCAGGTGATCTGTAACAGAGGGGAACATTTAAAACAGGGTCAGCAACCCGCGGGCCACACCGTCACTGTTAATTGTCTGGCCCGTCAATGCCCGTGATTAATTCATGGGTACCCGGCCCACCGACATGTCTGCCGCTGTCCTCTTCATTGGAAAGCAGCGGCTGGTATCTGCGGGCTGGAACCGCTGAAGTTAACTTTTTACATTAAACAGCAGGTGATTGGTTGCTAGGATCTCCCGGCAACCAATCACCAGCCTGTTGATGTAAAAAGTTAACTTCAGCTGTTCCCCCTCCCATCCAACCCTGTGACCCCAGCCGCTCTGCTCTACACCTGTGTAAGGTAGGAGAGTTCCATCTACACAGTGTGCGTTATTGTGTCCATGGGGTGGGGGTGCAAGGACAGAGGACACTGCTTTGGGGGGCACAGGAAACTTGCTATGGGGGGAGGGGGCAGAGGACACTATGGGAGTGATGCGAAGGGGGACAGAGGACATTGCAATGGGGGGCATATTAGGGACCCCATCCCCCCTGGGGGTCCCCAATAGGACAGGACCCCTTCTCCCGTGAGGGCAGGGATCCCATCACCCCTGGGGACAGGGACCCTTTCTCACTTTCTCCCCCAGGGAAAGGAACGCCATCTCCCCTTGGGACTGGAACCCCATCTCCAGACCATGCTGGCTGGCAGGGCTGGAGAGTCAGCCACCCTTGGGTGCCAGGATGGGGGAGGGGCAGTAAAATCCAAATCCCCAGACACATGATCCCTCAGGGTGAACTGGCGTATTAGTGAAGCACCTTAAAGTGAGGTAAACCTGTACTGTTATTATTACTATGTTAGGATTATTATCGTCAATCATTAGCAGATGAATGCATGCACACATGCATGCACACACATTGAATCCGGCCCTTAAGTGGAAAAAGGTTGCGGACCCCTGATTCAAGAGAACCCAGAAACGGACAGTAACCATGCACTTGGAAGGGCTGTCTAAAAGGACTACGTCTTGGTGTATAGGGACATGAATGGACTTGACATCTATATGGGGAAACTCTGGCTTTTGTTGAGATAATTAGTCTTGGAAGAAGAGCAGAGACTAGCACACCGCAGGATTGATTTAATGCCCGACTCCTTTGTTGAAAAACTGTTGGGAGACATTGGCCAGTTCAATAAAAAACGTTCGACATTCGGCCCGTGTGTATGTCAGTTGGGGGGGGGGGGGGGCTTCTGTCTGACAAGCATGCTGGAAAACTAGCAGCCGACTGGCTCCCGATCAGTGCTGTCAGCCAATGGCTGAGTGCGCTGATTGGAGTGTTCTGGCAGGGGTGGTCCGTCCCCCTGTCAGAACACAACAGCTCAGCAGCTCTGACCATAGCTGTCAATTTTATTTTGTTCAACCGGCTGGGATGAGCAAAAAAAAAAAACAGTTAGTGTGTTCCAAGCTTAACACCTTTGCAATCACAGACCTGGAACAAATAAGTCGCAACTCATCAGATAAGCATGCAGAAAGGAAAAGTTGGTACTGCTAATCAGCACACTTGTTTCAGCTTAGAGATGCAAACTGCTTAAGCTACTTGATTAGAACTCAGCCTCAATACTTTCTCCGTACAGGGTTCCTTTACAAGAGGCACAACACTGCCTATTCGAGGAAAAGTGACTGCAGCCCTCCCAGGCATTTTATTTACGCTCCCTTGCTGCATTCCTGCTGCAGGAGCACACACTGGGTAAGCTTTGGATAGTGTTCGAGCTCATCTGGATGGATGATGTCACTGCCCCCTACCACAAAATACGGTCTGATTCTGGCCATTCTCAGCTCAGGCCCAAGTATTTCCACATGCTACCACATAACTGGAAACCTTGCTCCATTAGAGATTTGTGAAAAAGGGTTCCGACTGAGCAGGGAGACAAGGAGGGCGTGCAGATTGGCAATTATAACATGCTGTGGGTGTTGGCTATCTGCAGACACTGTCACTCTTCCCAGAATGGGCAAAGTGTTAGCATCTCTTTAAGCAAAATGTGTAAAGACTAAAAGGAGGTATCCAGTACATTTCTCTGTCTTGTGTGGGAACACTTACTGTGAGCATTTCAGCTAAGAAATGACCATGAAAATAAATTATTATGAAGAATGATTAAAGGTATTTACACACAGCACAGCAGTTAAAAAAAAATACATATGAATCTCACAAAGCTTCTGGACTTTTGCCTAAAATGCCAAACACAACTAGATGCAAGTGAAAGTAAAAGTACTTGTGTGGGAGACCTTGTCAAAAATATTTGATATATTATTGCAAAAAGCAACAACTAAGAGCAAAAAGCAGTAATCCTTAGCAACTAACCAGAATTAATAATTTACTGATCTGGTTAAAGTAACCTAAAATCCTATTTGTTGCTAGACGCTTCCTTCATTTTGCAGTTATTAAATAGGTCTCTGTCTTCCAGTAAACACACTAGCCAGTTAGAGTGAAAAAGATTACTTCTGTCCACTTCCCTTAAATTGAATCACTCTGTTACAAATTGATATTGCTGAGATTGGAAGTCTGGGCGAGACAGCAGTCACCAATAACATAATACCAACTGACAACCCTCACAGAAAAAGTCAGATTTGACCAAAGGCTATATCTGGAGCCAGAGGTGCAGAGATGAAGGTATTTGCCCCTGGACATCTCAAGACACCAAGGACATTTATATTTACTGAAGAGCTGCACTTGCAACATAAGCTAAAAATGTTACATTAAAAAAAAAAAAAAAAATAACCTTCAGGACAAGTTACAATTCTATGCAGTAAGCCAAAACTAATAACCAGAATTATTTTAGTGGTTTACTGTGTTTTAGGGTAAACTATTAGGGCCCAGTCACACTTTGCCAGACCCAACAAAAAAGTACAAACAGCAGCACACTACAACGTACAGTAGTGTGTTGCCTTGCACATTTGTGTTGGAGCTGTGTTTCTTTGTGTGAAATTATATATATATATATATATATATATATATATATATATATATATATATATATATATATATATATATATATATATATATATACACATACACACACACACACACACACACACACACACACACACACACACACACACTATATTTCCAAAAGTATTGGAAACCCTGCCTTTGCACCCAAACTCGCTCATCCATGTCTGTATGGACCTTGCTTTGTGCACTGGTGCACAGTCATTTTGGAACAGAAAGGGGCCATCCCCAAACTGTTGTACACAGAAATGGTGCTGTGCTCCTACATAATCCAAAATCAATATTCCTGTTCCTTTAAATTATGGGTCTTCAAACTATGGCCCTCCAGTTGTTCAGGAACTACAATTCCCATCATGCCTAGTCATGTCTGTGAATGTCAGAGTTTTACAATGCCTCATGGGATGTGTAGTTTTGCAACAGCTGGAGGGCCGTAGTTTGAGGATCCCTGCTTTAAATCAACCTCACCATCATGAGATATATGGTTTATCTCAAATTATAAATATACATACATTGTGCCAGTGTGTCCATAAGGGCACCCAGGCGCTGCCCCTCCCCCCTTCTCCTGCCACCCCTTCTAGCACCAATAGATGGATTCATGCATGAATCTATCTATGGCCGCCGCTGCCACCCCCTATTTAGGTGCCCAGTCCCTTTTCAGGCGCCGGGCGCCTGAATTACAGCATCGGGAGGCTCTAATAGGCGTCAAAAAAGATGACCAGCGAGCACCATGCTGGGCGCTCGCAGGTCACTCATCTGTGTTAGAAAAGCGAATGAATATTTGCTTTCCTAACACTAAACTGCCTCTCCACCAATCAGGTGCTCAGATCTGTTGCCTGCCACCTGATTGGCTGAAACGTCAGGCACTGTGTGGACTCCTAGCATGCGTCCAATCATAGCAGAGGATGGGAAGAGAGGATGGGAGAAGACATTGAGGAGCTGTACCACCGAGATAGGGGAAGTGCAGCCAGCGGGCACACTGACATTTGATATGGCACACTGGCAGCATTTGATGGGGCACAGTGGCTGCGTTCGATATGGGCACAGTGGCGATGTTTGATGGGCACAGTGAGGCTGCAATAGATGGGAACAGTGAGGCTGCAATTGAGGTTTTTTTTTTTTTGAGAATTTTTCAGTTTATTTGCGCCCCCCCCCCCCCCCAAAAAAAATTTGAGAACCAGTCGCCACTGCATTGTGATATAGACAGTGATTAAATAGTCTTTAAAATGTGCTTTGGTGTATATACACCATCAATTCCAGCAGTATCCTAAAAGTTGTATGTATATGCATCAACATAAATAGTGTCCACCTCTGTGTGATTCAATATTCAGCATGCAAAGGTGACTATCCTCTCAAGCGATGTGCCCTCACCTGGGGGATAAGACCACATAAATGCCTATATGTGCTATATCCCACACCGGGGATCGGTTGTGATATTCCTCTCCTTATGTGTACCTCTGGACATGGATCCTCTTTTCCTCAAGGAAGAAAAATCTCAACATAGTGTTTATCCTTTTAAATCAACTGGTTTTTATTTCAAAAACATCTATAGTAAAAAACACACATTTCTCTGGTGCCGTGACTGCTAAAGACTGTAAACTGTATAAAAACAATTTCCTAAAAGACACAGGTAACTGGCCCCTCACCTACGTGTTGCATTTTCAGTCTGATACTGCCAGAGAAATATCTACTTGGTTACATGCTTTGGAGGGCAGAAGGAGACATTGGAGTCTACTGGACCCCTAATGTCTCTACAAAGATTACCTTTCACCTGCCCAATGGGGCTTTGTTAACCCCTTGTGATAGCAATAAAGTTAAATAAAAAGTAAATAAAGTTAAAAAATAAAACGATTATAAAATTCATGCAAGATCAGCAAAAAAAAAACAAAAAACAAAGAAAAGGAACGCCCCTTGCCCTGCACACAAATGCAAACATGGCTCAGTATCCATGAACATTGGGGTTAGAGCAATAATTCCAGTGCCAGAGCTCACACTTACCTCGAAACTCATGAGTTGTAGAGGGTTTTAAAGCCTCACCTATGGAGATTTTTGGGTACCATTGTTTTATGCAATATCATGGGCTCACCCAATTTTAAGGTTTGTTACGTTTTGTATCGGTTTACTCGACGCGCAACCCCATCTGTTATATTTGACCAAAAGTGGTATTAAACTGTGTTTGCGTGCACTAAAATTAAATTTCATTATATTTTTTTTCTGAAAATATGCATTTGATAAACAGCTTAAATATTGTGCATCATAGGATGGCAACTACTAACTTTTTTTCCAAACCAAAAGTTTATTGCACAAACAAAAAGGGAATAGTACAAAGTTGAGGGTGGGGTATACCAGATCCAGAAATAAAACCGTATTTTAGTTATACAGTCTTGCATATCATATGGCAAATAAGTGTAAGGCCCCTTTGACACAGGGCAGATCCGCTCAGCGGACTCCGCTAGCTCAGCGAGAGATCACTCCGTTGATTCCTGCTGAGCAGGCGGATGACAGGTCCATCTCTGCTCACTGTGCAGGGATGGACCAGTCAGAGTCCCGCTGTTCTCTATGGGAAGATCAAAAGAAAAAAGGACAGCATGTTCGTTTTCATCCGATACGCTGGACGGATGAGGAACATATCGCCATTCATCTGTTTTTAGCAGAACTTGCCAGATCGGATGGCAGGCGGGTGTCAGCAGACACATCTCCGCTGATATCCGCCTGCCCATACAAGTCAATGGGTGGCCCGCTCAAATCCACCTGAAAAAACGCACATGCAGATCTTTGCAGGCCGATCGTGTGAAAGGGGCCCAATACGATATGAAATATAGGAGCTATAAATAATAAAACAACAACTGCCCTTATGTTAACACTATTTCTAGCGTTATAAGGCTGGTTAGTGGTATAAAGGTATCTTCTGCCCAAAACCAAAAGCTACTATTGAGTACATGAGTGTCCTTATAGGTTATTCGTATCAGATTTGTGACACTGAATTGTATTTGTGAGTACCCAGTTTTCTATCATAGAGACATATGTCGTCCTAAACCCACATGTGTCCTGCACGGGTAAGTTTCGGAAGGTCATACCAGTGTTGCGGAATGTAGGCAAAGGGCTTTCTGGATTTAGAGCAGTGGTTCTTAACCTCAGTCCTCATTACCCCCCACCAGGCCATGTTTGCAGGCTTTCCTTTTATCTTGCACAGGTGCTTTAAATCTAAGTCAATGGCTTGGTATTTTGGACAGCTACCGTATATACTCGAGTATAAGCCGAGTTTTTCAGCACATTTTTTTGTGCTGAAAGTGCCCCCCTTGGCTTATACTCGAGTCAAGCACTTTTCTGCAGCAAAAAAAAATAATTTCCGACCCGACTTTGGGGCCCTGTATCTCGGGGCCACTTAGGTCTAGGAATCCCAAATTTGGTGTGCCAACCCAGTGGACCTAGCACTATAACATATCCCCAAAGTCGGTTCAGAAAATGTCATTCTCTGCTGCAGAAAAGTGCTTGACATTTTCTGACCCGAATTTGAGGCCCCATATCTCGGAGACACTTGGAGCTAGGAACCCCAAATTTGGCATTCAAACCCAGTTAAACTAGCACTACAACATATCCAATGATGGGGTTCCTAGCACTAACGTGGCCCCGAGATACAGGGCCCCAAAGTCAGTTCAGAAAATTTCATTCTCTGCTGCAGAAAAGTGCTTGAGATTTTTGGACCCGAATTTGGGGCCCCATATCTCGGGGACACTTGGTGCTAGGAACCCCAAATGTTGTATCCAACCCAGTGGAATTAGCACTACAACATATCCAAAGATGGGGTTCCTAGCACTAAGTGACCCCGAGATACAGGGCCCCAAATCGGTCAACTGTGTCCATCTGCATGGGCACAGTGAGGCTGCAAATGGGCATCGTTGACCCTCTTTTCCACTTACAGTAGCTGCGCATTTCTCACCCTAGGCTTATACTCGAGTCAATACGTTTTCCCAGTTGTTTGTGGTAAAATTAGGTGCCTCGGCTTATATTCGGGTCGGCCTATACTCGAGTATATATGGTATTTTATCTAAGGGAAATTCCCAAAACATGGCCTGGTGGGGGGTAATGAGGACTGAGGTTAAGAACCACTGATTTAGAGGATAGTTGTGGCATAAATATCAGGTAGTTAGGGTTAGTGAGCATAGAAGAGGAAAGCAGTGGTGGGGGTAGCGCAAAGGAATGTGGATGGTGACATGGGGAAAAGGGGGGTGCACTCTGATATTCTGAGGCAGACACTATAGGTGTCACATGTATAGTAAAACAAAAAAACTCTTCATAATACGTCTGTGTTCTTGATGACGCTAACTGTGTAAACACAAAGAACCAAGCTCTCTGTGGCTCCAACTTACCATTGAAATGAGATGGTATCCAAAAGAACCCTAATGCATAGACTATACTGTAAGTTGTGAAAGTTTGGGTCTTTATATTGAAAGTGTATACATGTGAATAGATATAAGCCTATACAGCATCTACAAAGTTGGAAAAAAAAATGCTGATTCTGCCAGAAATCCAGTAAGCTCCAGTGAGTACTCTGCACAAGATATGCTAAAACCTCAGGCCATATTATCACACCTTCTTGGTTCTCTTCTGTGGACTGCAGAGCAACGCCTCCTATGTTGTGGAAACTGAAAAGGGGGGGGTGTTCTGTAGTCCAAATAAGGAGCGAGCAGTCTAGAGCAACAATGCTGATCCTCCATAGATCTAGTGCAGTTAGGGAATGTTGTCACTCTGAAACAAGTACATTACTAGAAGGAGCACCAAAAGTAAATGAATGCAGCCACATCTAAGGAGATGGGAAAATGCAATATAACTTGTACTATGTTTTTGTTCTTGGGTTTAGATACACTTTAATTTTGCTACCGACTTAAAATCTTCTTCCTAAAGAATTGGTACAAAATCACAGCACACTTTCAAAAATAAACATCATGTGCATGTGCTGTTCCTTGCACAAACTTGTTGCAAATTAAATTACACGGAGGCTTAAGAGGCTACAATGATAAGCCCTGTGCCAATATTAGATATTAAAATCCATAGCAACACAGAGAAAGTACCTTTTTAATATTGGTTATCTGATGCGCATACTGCTGAGAAAACCCAGACAGAGTCGCAGAATAGAAGAGCTTGACATTTATAAAGAAACAATAGATTTAAAAAGTGTGGATAAATTAAGCAAATGTATCTCCATTGGGCAGGTGACTATGACATCCAAATAATTCCACAGAGCTACACTGCTGGAAATTCAGATGTAGGTACAATAAGTAACCAATTTGAGTGTCACCAGTTGGGTTTAGTCCATCCAAAATATATATTTTCAGGATCAGTAAATGTTTATACTGAGCTAAATCTACTTGTTTCTCTAATGCTGGCCATACACAGCTTGATGTTTGGCAGATTCCTGCTGACTTGGCCAAACTTTGAGCCAGGGATGGCCCTGACAGGACCGCTGGGCTTTGACAAACTTCGATCTTAAATTTGAAGGATCCAGGCAGATTTACTCACGGTTTGAGTATTCTGATAGCTGGCAGGGGGATTCCTCCATTCATGGGGAAATGTATTGTTAAAATGTATTGAACAAGAGACATTTCTCACCATCACTATCCCAACAGGAGACTTTGTCGGCAAGCTCCTTCACTGGGACTTCTAGCTCTGTCTAGTTTACACCAATGACTGCATGTTTGCTTGAAGAGGTGTGTGTGTGTGTGTGTGTATGTGTGTGTGTATATGTGTGTATGTGTGTGTGTATATATATATATATATATATATATATATATATATATATATATATATATATATATATATATATATATATATGTGTGTATGTGTGTGTGTGTGTGTGTGTGTGTGTGTGTGTGTGTGTGTGTGTGTGTGTGTGTGTGTATTTATATATAATACACACACACACACACACACACACACACAATAGCTCACAAAGCGAGTATACCCCTCACATTTTTGCAAATATTTTATTATATCCTTTAATGTGACAACACTGAAGAAATTACACTTTGCTACAATATAAAACAGTGAGTGTACAGCTTGTATAACAGTGCAAATGTGCTGTCCCCTCAAAATAACTCAGAGCCATTAATGTCTAAACTGCTGGCAATAAAAGTGAGTACACCCCTAAGTAAAAATTTTCAAATTGGGCCCAACTATCCATTTTCCCTCCCCGGTGTCATGTGACTCGTTAGTGTTACAAGGTCTCAGGTGTCAATGGGGAGCAGGTGTGGTAAATTTGGTGTTATTGCTCTCACTTTCTCATACTGGTTACTGGAAGTTCAACATGGCACCTCATGGCAAAGGACTCTGAGGATTTGAAAAAAATAATTGTTGCTCTACATAAAGATGGTCTAGGCTATAAGAAGATTGCCAAGACCCTGAAACTGAGCTGCAGCACAGTGGCCAAGACCATACAGCGGTTCAACAGGACAGGTTCCACTCAGAACAGGCCTCGCCATGGTTGACCAAAGAAGTTGAGTGCACATGCTCATCATCATATCCAGAGGTTGTCTTTGGGAAATAGACATATGAGTGCTGCCAGCATTGCTGCAGAGGTTGGAGGGTGGGTGGGCAGCCTGTCAGTGCTCAGACCATATGCCGCACATTGCATCAAATTAGTCTGCATGGCTGTCATCCCAGAAGAGAGCCTCTTCTAAAGATGATGCACAAGAAAGCCCGCAGTATACTGAAGACAAGCAGACTAAGGACATGGATTACTGGAAACATGTCCTGTGGTCTGATGAGACCAAGATAGACTTATTTGGGTCAGATGGTGTCAAGTGTGTGCGGCGGCAACCAGGTGAGGAGTACAAAGAAAAGAGTCTTTCCTACAGTCAAGCATGGTGGTGGGAGTGTCATGGTCTGGGGCTGCATGAGTGCTGCCGGCACGGGGGAGCTACAGTTCATTGAGGGAACCATGAATGCCAACATGTACTATGACATACTGAATCATGATCCCCCTCCCTTTGGAGACTGGGACGCAGGGCAGTATTCCAACATGATAACGACCCCAAATACACCTCCAAGATGACCACTGCCTTGCTAAAGAAGCTGAGGGTAAAGATGATGGACTGGCCAAGCATGTCTCCAGACCTAAACCCTATTGAGCATCTGTGGGGCATCCTCAAATAGAAGGTGGAGGAGCGCAAGGTCTCGAACATCCACCAGATCCGCAATGTCGTCATGGAGGAGTGGAAGAGGACTCCAGTGGCAACCTGTGAAGCTCTGGTGAATTCCATGTTGACACTTTGGGCCCAATTTGGACATTTTCACTTAGGGGTGTACTCACTTTTTGCATGTGATTCGCACGCATTGCTGTGCCGATCACCTGCGATGTCTGTGCAATGTGAATTCAGCCATACAATTGTATGGCTGAACTCGCATTGGATTCGCACATAAAAAGGTGCAGGAACCTTTTTTTTCCCCCCTCACACTGGAATCGGATCGCATGGGTGTCCGAATTCACAGTTCGCACTGTGATCTGCAAACCGATCGGGGGGTGTCATTTACTTTTTATTGACATCCGCAGCGGTTCGCAGAGGGCAGTGTGAACTGCCTGTGGGTGGATGCAATGCGGGAACCGGCACTGGAATCTCGCATCGCAATAGTGTGAACCCACACAGCCTCATCAGTACTACAAATATTACATTCCTAAATTGCATAAAAAGCTTGCTGTTTTTTTTATTTCCTGATCTATCCAATAATGGACCCCTCTTTAACCACTTCCTGACCGCAGGTCATATGACGGCCTCCGGTTTGCGGGGGTATATCTGAATGATGCCTGTAGCTACAGACATCATTCAGATATTGCCGGTTTCAGCCGTCGATTCCCTGCACCATAAGAACGATCATAGCGGCTGTTCCGCCGCTTGATCGTTCTTATGGGCGGCGGGAGGGGACGCCCCCCCCCCTCCCGCCGCCCTCCGGTGCTTGTACCGACTCACCGCTTCCATCGGTGAGTCGGACACAGGAACCGCCGGCACCGGATGATCACTATAGAGATTTCCGGCGGACCAGATGGTCGCCGGAGTCTCTATGATCGTTCGGAGGCCGGGCGCGATGTGATGACGTCACGCCCGACCTCTGCATTCGAATAACGGCGATGTTTACATTCCTGGTAATAGGAATAAAAGTAATCAATTTTTTTTTTTTTTTTTTTTAAACTGTCAAATTTAAAAAATAAAAGTCAAATCAACAATAATAAAAAAATTTTTTTTTTTTAAAGCGCCCCTGTCCCCGTGAGCTCGTACGCAGAAGTGAGCGCATACGTAAGCCCCGCCCACATATGAAAACATATGAAAACAGTGTTCAAACCACACATGTGAGGTATCGCCGCGAACGTTAGAGCGAGAGCAATAATTCTAGCCCTAGACCTCCTCTGTAACTCAAAACATGTAACCAGTAAAAAATGTTAAAGCGTCGCCTATGGGGATTTTTAAATACCAAAGTTTGGCGCCATTCCACGAGCGCGTGCAATTTTGAAGCGTGACATGTTGGGTATCTATTTACTCAGCGTATCTTCATCTTTCACATTATGCTAAAAAAATTGGGCTAACTTTACTGTTATGTTTTTTTTTAAGCATGAAATTGTTTTTTTTCTGTTCCAAAAATTGCTGCGCAAATACCGTGCAAAAAACATATATAATGTTTGGGGGTTCTATGTAATTTTCAAGCAAAAAAAATTATGAATTTTACATGTAGGAGAGAAATGTCAGAATTGGCCTGGTTGCGAAGTGGTTAATGGAGAGTTACAGTCTTTTTAATATATGTTCTGTATAAGAAAGAGTCTTGCTTAAAGTAGAATTCCAGACAGACATAAAAACCAAACATATCCACACATTTAGAAAACATTAAAATATGTTTAAAGCTAGCATAAGCACGAACATGTGCCACATATATGGGTAAACTAGAGAAATCTATGTATGTAGATTAAACGAGGAACGTGCATGGAAGAGTAGAGAGCACATCATTGACCTCATCAACATTCAACCAACAGGCTGGAGCAACAGAGAGAAGGAAGCAAAACGTAGTGGCCATTTTTTACCTACAGTATATTTGCCCATCAGATAAGTACAATTAACACAAATTCAGTTGGGGGGGAAATGTTGAGCTGTTCACAACGAGGGCATCTACACGCGCACAAACACACGCACACAAACACACGCAGGCTCGTAGTGCAGCAACAGTCATACTTTGCTGATCCTCCAATTTCACTGGAACTTTACCACTCAAGGTTTTTGTAAAAACAGGAGACTCTGCAGTCTCTAATGATGTGGAGCACACAGTGTTTCAGTGGCCATATGACCTTGGCCTCAGTTTAATGCCACATAGTAGAAGAAGGGATCAACATTTTACATTCATTGCAAGAAAAAAAATACTATTTTGCTCAAACAATAGGACTACACTTAGGCCGGCCACACATTGTACAATTTTCTTGTACAATTTTTCCTTTAGCTATACCAAAACCATATAATTATGGAGGTCAAACCTAAACACATGCTCTACATAGCTGAGGGTAAATCTAAAGGAAATTGAATAGGAAAATTGTATAATGCATGGCCAGCCTAATGCCGCCTAATAATAGATCTGCTTTAACGTCAAACATTCTGCTTTATCAGTGATGAACGCCGGACCTTACAAAGCAGCATAAAACTGAGTAGAGTAAGTAAAGTAGAGTAAGGCAGTGAACACTCTTACAATTCCATCTAGAGTATCTGCTAGATAATCTCCCAGTGATTTATTGCCCACTTGAGGCTTCCTGGTGACCTCAGACTTTAGAAGCAGTGATGTAAGTAAATTTGCTAATGTTAGGAAGAACTCTGATAACTGAACGATAAGGGCCAAGGAAGAGGGTAAGACCTTCATGAACAAAAGCAAAGGAACAGTGCTCATTTGTTACAAAGCTTGAATAACACAAGAGCCAGGAACTTTATGACCATGATTAAAATCAATACATCCCCGTGACAAAGCATAGGCAAACCCTGATGGTGGAAATTTACTACATTCAATGAAATTCCAGAAAGATTGTATAAATATAATAAAACGTATGCTGTATTTGGTTTAAAGTGGTTGCATTCTATGCATTAAGATAACAAGCCTTCTGTGTGCAACAGCCCCCATAATACTTATCTGAGCCCCATCTCAATCCAGCAATCTTGCACATGAGACTTGGTTGTCCTGGATCCTCCCTCCTCATTGGCTAAAAGCAGCGAATCGCCATTGGCTCCCACTGCTGTCAAAGTCAGTGAGCCAATGAGGAGAGAAAGGGGGCGGGGCTGGGCTGCGGCTCCGTGCCTGAACGGACACATGGAGCTGGCTCGGGTGCCCCCATAGCAAGATGCTTGCTGTGGGGGCACTCAACAGGAGAGAGGGGACATGATCGTGGAAGAGGGACCCGAGAAGAGGAGGATCTGGGCTGCTCTGTGCAAAACCATTACACAGAGCAGGTATTTTAAACATGTTTGCTATTTTTACACAAAAAAAAAAAATGAGACTTTAACACCCAAATGAGCTTTAAAGTGATATTAAACTCAAAAACAAACATTTATTATATTGCAGCTTACCAATTCTTTGATGTGTTGGCTGCATTAGTCTTTTCTAGGTGTTTTTTTTTCCTAGTGATTCTGCCAGTAAGTCTATTATTTTTCAACAGAAAGAGCTGTCCTGCAGATGTAGCAGTTAGATGATTGAGACAAACTATTTACTACTGACAGGGGTGTTTAAAATGATCAGATTTTATGTAAAACCTTTGCCCCAAATGGAGTGAAAAGGTGTTGCTGTAACTGCTTCTAAAGTTTTAGCTGGAATTTGGCTTCAATCTGCTAGTCCATTTAATACTCCACTCAACCCAGACTGACAATACTGCTGTCCAAAGGTGCCCCCTGCGCGCCTTCATCCAAAGTGGGGGCACTTTAATACAGGAGGAGTGTCACTGGCCAGATCACCTGGTGAAAATAAGCCTAAAAGAAAACGAATGCAGCCTCCTCATCTAATGATTGGTAAGTTGAAATATATCAATGTTTCTTTTTGGGCTTAAAGTGGTTGCAAAGGTTTCAGCTATTTTTTTTACCTTCATGCGTTCTATGCAGGAAGGTTGAAAAAAAAAAAAAAAAGAAAAAAAAAAAAACTTCTTTGCAGCAGCCCCCCAGCTCTCACTAATACTCACCTGAATCCAGCAATGTCCACAAGAGCATTGGCTCTCTGGAGACCCTCCCTCCTCACTGGCTTCTGCTGCTGTCAATCACAGCCAGTGAGCCAATGAGAAGAGAGAGGGGGTGGGGCCGAGCCACGGCTGTTTGTGAATTGACACGCAGAACAGCAGCTCGGGAGCAAGCCTGCTTGGGTGCCCCTATTGCAATCAACTTGCGCTGGGGGCACTGAACAGGAGGGAAGGGACAGGAGTGCCGGCTGGAGAACCAAGAAGAGGAGGATTGGGGCTGCTCTGTGCAAACTGCTACTCAGAGCAGGTAGGATGTTTATTATCACTTTAGCACCACTTTAAGTTTAGATCACCTCCAGAGATATCAAAATAAAAGGTGTGCAAAATCTTATATTTCGATTTTCGCAGCTGGAGTAGAAAAGCCTGCCTTCTGTGAGCATGCTGCAGAGGAGGACTGTCGATCTTTGTGTGTAAACAGTGGTCTTTATGTTCAAACAAGACACAACCTCCTGCTGATTGTGTGGGCTTTGCCAATTAGAGTGGAGTATTCTAGCTAACTCTGCAGGGGACATGCTGGACCTCTACAGTGAGACCACTGCTTCAACACACAGCTCAAGGATCCTTCTTTACAGCATGCAGGTTTTTCTACTCAGGATGTGGCCACTTTAAAAAGAAACTGAACATTAAGTGGAATGCCATCTTTCTCCCTTATTTTTGCTTTCTATCTACCTTTTTTTCTTGGATAGAATAAAGAAGAGTTGTTGCATAAAGTTTTCTTCTGCAAAATCCAATAGGAACAGTTTTTCATTGGCTACATCAGGTTTGTGAAACTGGAAACCCAGATACAAGGATCTTAGAAGCACATAAACTTATGGTAAGAGATTCAATGCCATCAAACAAAATATCATACCAATATCATACTGGTTAAGTCAATATATGTTTGGGCATAAAAAAGGGCAGGTTAATATTGCTCAAAATGGCTGACACTATATGGCTGACACAACCGCAATTGAGTGGTACAGTGGGGTATCTGTGTAAAAATCAGCCAAGAAAAGCCAAAAGGTACTAGGTGTTAGTAGCTTATTTTTGCCAGATCCTGACAATGGAGCCATGACTGTCATAGCCTAACAGAAAACAGCGGAGTACAACTGGCCAATTGTTTTTAGTGGAAGCAGCGATCAACCAACCATTTTGGCGTTGCAGGATGGGACATTTTTACTCCATCCACTCCCTACTAGATAAACAGACAGGAACATCCCAATAATATGGGCAACCATGGTTACAGAAAGAAAGATCGCAATAAAAATAATCCTACAGTGGTTGTTTTTTGGTTCAATGTTCAGCTGCTAATCTAAGGTCACAGACTGCTCCAAACAATATACTCTCTGCCTCCCATGCTTGATTCAACAAGCTATACCTCCTTCCCATACTTTATTAATCTTCCCTTCCTCCCATGCTCTTTCCAATGTACCATATTCATGCTTCATCCAATATACTAGCACATAGTACTTGATGATGTCCTAGTAATGTCTGTATGATGAAACGCAATGGGAAGAAGTTACGCTATCATGCTGAGACCCGGAAGTGGGCTTTTTCGAACCATCCGTGGAAGATCGAGTGCTTTTATACACCAGTATTATGCGATAATGCTTGTTTTGCCTTTTTACTTTGAGTATTTTTAATTTATTTTAATAAATTGGAGGATTTATCTTACTACACTATGAGTGTTTTTCCTCCTCATCTCTAACTTTATGGACATCTTTGGAGCGAGGTGAGATTCTTTAAAGATCCTGGCGTTGATGACATTAAGAGGGCATTTGACCATCCTTTTATTGGTGGTTATATTATCTGGTAAGGTTGATCTGCACACACCATGGTGTTTGGTGAAGTTTTTCTTACTTTTTTCAGTTGGTGAAGGATCATTTGGAGTGTCCTATTACTCTCAGCCCAGGAGCAATATTGATATATGCACTCTTTTTGGTGGACTTTGTGACTTTTGTGTTCGATGGACTCTTTTATGCTTCTTACAAGTCCCTATTATATTTTTATTATTGAGTTTATTGCGGATTGATATGCATATTCTTCTCGTGTTTGCACACTTTTTTTTTTTTAAACTATATAGTGTTTTTCACACATATTTGTTAACATATGGAGCTGTACGTTTTTTAGGATTTGTTTTAGGGTTGGTATCATACTCTTGGTGCTAGCTATGTTATTTTTTGCTTACATATTAGCGCAGAGTTTCCCTTATAGACATACATTGTGTTTATTAATTAAAAATAACACTTTAAAATATCAGTATCCCACAATATCAGCACACACTGTCTGAAAAATAAATCTACAATAGTTATAAAGTTAAACAATTGAACCAAAATAATTGCCAATCCATCTTGCATATAAATGTGTTGGAGGACATGTTTTACAAATTGTAAATTAGGTGCAGTACTACATAAAATCATGCAGATGGCAGCATATACCTTGACATCTATACCCTGTACTGTAAGCACACTTTCATAACATGCTTCAATTCTCAAGGCTTTTTCTACAATAATGCTCTATTAAACTCAACCCTTTTGTTTTATTCTTTTAATCTACCTTTATCCACTAGAGTGGTAGCCTTCACCCTAAGTGGAGCTTTTACTGCATTTAGAAAATGCTTTAAAATGAATCGGAAAAAAAAAAAAAAGCAAGGATTTTAGCAAACTTCACTTAGATTTCTACAAGCTTTTGTTCTGAAGATATTTTAAAGCACTCTTCCTACGCACCAGTGATTTTTTTCCAGAATGAGAGGGTCTGTATATGGAGGATGAGGTCAATGCAGAGCTGGTCAATGTAGCAAATCAGCCAATGATAACTCATTTGCCTAAGGGCCTGTTTAAGTCAGTGCTTTGTAACAGTGCTATGTGTGTTCACCCCAAGATTGCAGAAAAAATATTTGTGCATCTGATCTATGAAGCTCTTCCCATTACTGTGCAACTTTACAGTAACGTTTGGTGAACCATTAACAAATCCTACCTGCCGCATCTTTGTTATAGTATAGTCAACGGCAGCCAATTAAAAAGGAAAGAATGCATTCGAACACGTAAAAAAAGAATGAAAAGAAAACACGAATGCACTGTGTGCAATTTAACTGCTATGTGTGCATGTGCATGTCAGTGGCAGAACTACCAGGGTCGCAGCAGTCGTACTTGCGACTGGGCTCTAGCCTTCCGCCACTGTGGGGGAGCCGCCCCTGGGCCCCCGTCAGCCTGCTGCCACTGGTTCTAGACAATGACCAGGAAGTCCCGGACATACAGTAGTAGTAGTAGTAGTAGTAGTACACTGTGGGGTGTCGCTGTCCGCTTCTAGCCATTACAGGCAACGATGATGGGATTTGGGACAATGCACTGTGAGTACTCACTGTTACGGGCACAGCGCTCTGCCCATTCCTCCAAGCAGATCCATGACGGGAGGAGGAAACTGGAGCGGAGGAAAATGTCAGCTGACGGGCCAGTCGACTGAAAGGGGAGGAGCTCTCTGCTTTGTGAGGAGATGTGCAGATAGATGTTGGGAAAAGCGTTACTGGAGGCACTGTGAGACCAGACAAAGAGCACTGAGCAAGGAGGAAGAATCGACTGACACTAAGAAGGTGAGTGCTAGTGTCCCCACCCAGCCCTCAACCACCTCCCCACAATCCTGCTGCCACTGATCCCACCACCTCTCAATTCCTCTTCCACTGATCCCATCCCCTGATCCCCACCACCATCCCTCTGCCACTGATCCAATCCTCTTATCCCACCCCCCTCTCCATCCCCCTGCCACTGATCCCCACCCTCTCCATCCCTCTAAAAACTGATCGAATCCCTCTGATCCCTCTCCATCCCTCTGCCACTGATCCCCTCCTCTGCCCCCCCCCCCCACCATCCCTCTACCACTGATCCCATCCCCCTGATCTCATCTCCCCTTACCAAACCTCTGATCCCATCCCTCTGTCGCGGATCCCATCCCTCCACCACTACTGCCACTGATCCCAAGGGGGCACTCAGGAGGATGTAAAGGGCCATTCTGGAGGCATTTAGGGGGCACTCTGGAGAAACAGTTCTAGTACCTCCTTATATCTTCCAGAGTGCTGCCTTGCAGTCTCCAAAATGCCCCCTAGTTATAGTAAGGTCAGTGCCAGAATTACCAGTGTCAAAGGTCACACTGGCAACTGGGTCCTGGCATTCCACAAACCATGTGGGGGCCTCAAGTCGGCATGAGTTGGACCGCTGCAGAACATGAGAAAGGGCCCTGAGATGGGGTCGGGGGGTGGTTTATTGCACCAGGGCCGTGGAGCTTGTAGTTACGCCTCTAGTGATGTGCATTTTCATCATATATGTATATGCCAGGGGTGTCCAAACTTTTTTTTAAAGAGGGCCAGATTTGATGTAGTGAACATGCGCAAAGGCCGACCATTTTGCCTGACATTCTTTGAACCATTAAAATTAAATGCAAATTAACTAAATACACTACCCAACAAGAATTCTCTTGCCCTTGTGGCTGTGTGTGGTGAAGAGTCAAAGGATGAGCTTGGGCATGTTATTTATTTATCGGTGTATAACACGCACCTTCAATTTAAGAGGACAGTTTCAGGAAAACAATTTTAATTTTAAATAAAAGAACTGTTAAGCAAAATAAGGGTCATCTGCAGCCTCACCATTAGATAACATACAGGAGAATCTCCTGTTTACTCAGCGACCTCTTTAATACAAAGTCCCGCCTCCTATGATAGACAGAACAGTCTTCCAATGCCAGCCCACGAGACAGGACTTATTACAGAGGCCGAGTAAACAAAAGATTCTCCTGTATGTAATCTGACAGCACTCGCTCCGCCCCCTCCCTGTCCCCTTCAAGGCTGTCAGAACGATAAATATGGTATATATATTTTGTGGCCCCACCAACTAATCCGGGCCACAAAAGATATATATATCCAAATTACCAGTGGGGCCGCATTAAACGGGAACACGGGCTTAAATTGGCCCGCAGGCCGGACTTTGGACATGTCTGGGGGTGACCAAGCCTGTACAGTGGCAGGAGAAGACTTTCTATAGGGAGTTTGGCAAGTGGATTTCAGTGCAGTGATAAGTAGCTTTTTTTTTAAAGCTGCTTTGTAGTGGCAGATTATATACATTGCACTCGTGACTTTGCTGAAAAGCAGGTGATACTTTCAAGCTGAACTGGAGCAATATAGGTAAATGGAAATAACACTATACAATGAAGATGTGGTTATATAATATATATGGGTTCATGTTGTTACTTAAAATAGCTGTGAAGTGTATATTTGTATTTTTCGTCCAGTTGCCCCCGGCTATGAATGCACCCCAAGGTTCTGCTACCGGCATCTTTCAGATACCACAATGAAGACAGAATGCAGAGTGACGTACGTAGACGATCACCTCCATAGCATTCAGTAATGACAGAGCCTCAAGCTTAGATATATGACTAACCACACCCTACTGTGTGCTCTCTGCATACATAGAGTATTCCTCCATGCATCACTTGAGGGCGAGATGATATTCATGAATAGGAAACTGGGGAAAAGATTGTGAAAAATATATTAGGTACAGTTGTGCTTTCAAGCAAACTATGTAAGGAAAGAGATAAAAAAAGGTTCCGCAATGATGGCTTTTATATGTGGTGCAAGCTCAGGGAAATGTTCCTCACATCTGCTTCACTACCTAGACAGTCTCTGACCTAAAATAAGCATGCAGTAAATCAAAACTCCTGATCTGCATACTTGTTTCAACAGTAAAACAAAGCTGAGAAAAAGGCCCTGGAGCATTCTTCTTTAAAAACAAGTTAGAAATGAAAGCTCTCATAGCTCTATATTGACAGGTTCCCTTTAACATTAACTATAAAGAAGTTCTAATCCTGTTCTCACTATACCTAATAATAAGCTGGCTACTCTGGATATAACTACTCATGTTTCTATAGCAACATTGTGGCATAACAGCTTTGTTGGTGTGAAAATATACCCTTTATCTGGTATTGGTGTCTTTGTGCAGGCATTCTGTTTCTGCCAATTGCCAACAACCGCCTATTTAAATAAAATAAAATAAAAAATAGTACAGAATACATGCTACAAATAGCCTGTTCATAGGCAGATGTACATAGATGAAGGTATATACAGAATGTACATTCACAACACTCATACACAAACATTGTCAATCAACAAGGCAGAAGTGCACAGACTACTGCACACCTATTTCCATAAGGCCTCTTTCACACTGGGGCGTTTTTCAGGCGGTACAGCGCTAAAAATAGCGCCTGTACAGCACCTGAAAAAATCCGGCCCCATTCACTCCAGTGTGAAAGCCGGAGGGCTTTCACACTGGAGCGGTGCGCTAGCAGGACGGTCAAAAAAAAGTCCTGCTAGCAGCATCTTTGGAGCGGTATAGGAGCTACCCATTGATTTCAATGGGACACCGCGGTAATACCGCCGCAAATCGCCGTGGGGGATTTTAACCCCTTTTCGGCCGCTAGCGGAGGTTAAAAATGCACCGCTATTGGCCGAATACCGCGGCTTAAACAGCGGTAAAGCAGCGCTAAATATAGCGCTGCTTTACCGTCGCCGCGGCTCCCGCCCCAGTGTGAAAGGGGCCTAAGAGTCTGCTGTATGAATGCTGCAAACTGACTGGTCCTCTTCATGCATACATTTTTCTACATGCTAATAAAGTATACAGTGCCTTGCAAAAGTATTCCCCCCCCCCCCCCCCCCCTGGCATTTTTCGTGTTTTGTTGCCTCACAACCTGGAACTAACATGGATTGCTTGAGGATTTGCATAATTTTGGCCTCTTTCACATGGGGCGGATCAGTGCTGATCCGCCCCGTGGATATCCGCTTGCTCAGCGGGGATCGCCGCTGAGCAGGAAGATGACAGGTCTGCCTCTGCACACTGCGCAGGGACGGACCTGTCAGAGCGCCGCTCTCCCTTATGGGAGATCAGGTGACGACAGACCGTAGAGTCAGTTGTCATCCAATCCGATGACAGATGGAAAAATAGCTTTTTCCTCCGTCACAATTTTTCGGACCGGAGCGGGTCGAATGTCAGCGGACATGTCACCGCTGACATCCGACGCTCCATAGACCTCTATGGAGCATCCGCTCAGGTCTGCCTGAAAAACTGACAGGCGGATCTGAACAGATCGGCCGCGTAAAAGAGGCCTTAATTTGCAGAATATGCCCACAACTTTGAAGATGTTTTTTTGTTTTTTTTGTTTTTATTGTGAAGCAAACAACAAATAGGACAAAATAACAGAAAAAGTCAATGTGCATAACTATTCACCCCCCTAAAGTCAATACTTTGTAGAGCCACCTTTTGCAGCCATCACAGCTCCAAGTCGCTTTGGATAAGTCTCTATGAGCTTGCCACATCTTACCACTGGGATTTTTGCCCATTCCTCCTTGCAAAACTGCTCCAGCTCCTTCAAGTTGGATGGTTTGCGCTTGTGAACAGCAATCTAAGTCTGGCCACAGATTTTCAATTGGCTTTAGGTCTGGGCTTTGACTAGGCCATTCCAACACATTTACATGTTTCCCCTTAAACCACTAAGTAAACTTTAGCAGTGTGTTTGGGGTCATTGTCCTGCTAGAACGTGAACCTCCATCCTAGCCTCAAATCGCACACAGAGTGGTACATATATCCCTGTATTTAGTACCATCCACCTTTCCCTCAACTCTGACCAGTTTCCCAGTCCTGACTGCTGAATAACATCACCACAGCATGATGCTGCCACCAGCATGTTTCACTTTGGGTGATATGTTGGGTTTGCGCCAGACATAGCGTTTTCTTTGCTAGCCAAAAAGTAAAATTTTAGTCTCATCAGACCAGAGCACCTTCCTCCATACATTTTGGGAGTCTCCCACATGCCCTTTGGCAAACTCAATACGTGCCATTTTGTTTCTTGCTGAAAGTAATGGCTTTCTCCTGGCCACTCTGCCATAAAGCCCAACTCTATGGAACATACAGCTTATTGTCGTCCTATGTACAGATAACTCCAGCCTCTGCTGTGGGGTTACCTTAGGTCTCTGTGCTGCCTCTCTGATTAATGCCCTCCTTGCTCGGTCTGTGAGTTTTGGTGTGCGGCCGTCTCTTGGCAGGTTTGCTGTTGTTCCATGTTCTTTCCATTTGGTTATGATAGATTTGATGGTGCTCCTAGGGATCATCAAAAATTTGGATATTTTTGTATAACCTAACCCTGACTTGTACTTCTCAACAACATTGTCCCTGTGTTTGGTTAGTGGTGCCTCTTGCTTAGGTGTTGCAGCCTCTGGGGCCTTTCAAAAAAGTGTGTATATGTAATGACAGATCATGTGACACTTAGATTGCACACAGGTGGACATCATTTCACTAATTATGTGACTTCTGAAGGTAATTGTTTGCACCAGAGCTTTTTATGGGCTTCATAACAAAGGGGGTGAATACATACGCACATGTCAATTATCATTTTTTTTATTTCTGAAAAATAGTTTTATGTATACATCTTCCTAATTTTACTTCACCAACTTAGACTATTGTGTTCTAATCCTTCACATATAATTCAGATTTAAAAAAGCAATGAACTAAAAGGCTGTAATGTAACAAAATAGGTAAAAAGCCAGGGGGGGGGGGGTGAATACTTTTGCAAGGCACTGTAACTAAAAAGGCAAAACTTTTTTTTTTTAGATTTGGATAGAGTGGAGATGGATTAGAATACCTGTCAGAGATTCATCCTCTCCATTTGTCTTGTTTACCATCATCATTGAAAGCGAAAGTAAAGAGAATCCCAAATTTTAGGTTGTCCCCAGAAAACTGTGTTCTCCCGGCTGGGTTGGCTTCCCCTGCCGGGAGAACAGAATGGCTTGGCGGGAGGAATTTCTCTGTCAACACGGTCTGCTTTAATACAACTCGTGAATGCAGAAAAGAAATGCACTCCATCTATGGCTGGCCTAATGCTGCATTCTTGCCTGAGCGTTTTGTAGCTCGAAGTGCCAAAATGCTCAGGGAGAAGAAAAAATTAATTATTTTCTATTGAGGTAGTTCACACCTTCATTCCAAGTGGCATGAAGCTCAAAAAAGTTTTGGAGATACTTTGTAGCTAGATTCGGGCAGATTGGTGTATTTTTGAAGCAGCTGAAAGCATAAATACTGGGCAATAAATTATGTATTTCTATTGGCTAATACAAAACCACCAAAGCTCTAAATGTTTGAAAAAAAAAATGCACTTACAAAGAAGCAACAAAACGCCTGAAAAAAACAAACAAAAACCCAATGTGTGGGTGTGAGTGCAGAATGTTGGAGGGAGGAACGGTGCACCAAGGGTTGGATAAAGGCAAGCAAAAGGGCCACATCTGGCCCACGAGCTGATGTTTGAAGACCAGTGTTCTAGACTAGAGAGATCCCACAGGTATAGTATATGCATAGTAATAGAGGTCCAAGCTGGACCAGTGTAACTGGAAAAATACTCATTCTTCTTTTAACATATGTATAGGATAGCTAAAGGCTAGAGTACGTAAACCCAACATTTCATATTCCTGATATGTGCCTGCTGTACCATATACTTGTATGAAAAAGGATCCTGTTCTCTTTATATTGCTTCCTTGTGTGGAATCCCTGGTGTTCCTGCCAGTCCCCCTCCTATTAAAAAACAGACCACACTATGCATGAAAAAACACCCTGGTCAGTTCTCTAGCTGTGCTGGTAACTCAATGATCAGACATGTCTTGGAATTTATTTTCAACTCCTGTCCTGGAGACCCAACAGGAAATGTGGAAATCTCACTAAAATGAAAGGAATTTCCATCTTTCTGCCCCTTTAACCCCTCCCTGCTTCATTCAAAACTAGAAAAAGCTTTGCTTTCACACACATTTAAAGACAGACAACCTATCAGTAAATGTAAACATTTTTTGCCAAAGTGTTCTCCCTGAAAATAGACTGCCATCAGATATATTCTTGCTACATGTATAATGTATTAGCATAACATTGTCTCACAGCTCAGGCTTTCTTTTACTCCCCTGCTGCTCCCTCTATGACCAGCCACCAGTTTATAATTAACCACTTAAGGACCAAGCCTCTTTTGCTCGAAAATTACTTAGAAGAACAAATTATAATGTTTGGGGGTTCCAACACCCTAGAGAATAAAATAGCGGTCGTTGAGATACTTTCTGTCACACTGTATTTGCGCAGCGGTCTTACAGCGCATCCTTTACCCTTAAAAATCTCCATAGGCGACGTTTAAAAAATTCTACAGGTTGCATGTTTTAAGTGACAGAGGAGGTCTAGGGTAGAATTATTGCTCTCGCTCCAACTATCGCAGCGATACCTCATGTGTGGTTTGAACACTGTTTTCATATGCGGGCACTACTCACGTATGCGTTCGCTTCTGCACGCTAGCTCTGCGGGATGGGCGCATTTACATTTTTTTTTCTTATTTATTTTACCTTTTATTTTTACACAAAAATTGACCTTTAAGAGCTAGGGACAGAAGTGGCGTTTTGACATTGCTTCTACCCTGCAATGTTATGTCACTCATCTCCATGCCCAGCAAGGGTGAAGATCCAATCGCCTTGGCTGCTGCCAATGGCTCCGGTAAGCGGCAGAGGGCACCAGAGCGCAGCGGGAGGGGGGCCCTCTCCTAACACCGATAAAAGTGATCTCACAGCGAATCCGCTGCAGAGACCACTCTTAAGGACGTATATAGGCGTGCGGCGGTCCAAAAGTGGTTAAACATCCACCACACTTGCACAGCTTGGTTCCCCTGCAGCCTCTTTGTCCTGCCAATGTAATAATCCATCCCAGTCTGAAACAGATTACCTTCCCCACCCTATGAGCTGCCAGGACTCTACACGGGACAGGGATAGTGGAGGGAGGAATGACTGCCAAAATGGTTCCATCTGCGTGCAACAGACTTCAGTTTCCAAGAATGCCCCTCTCAAACAGATTTCAAGACAGTGCCAAGTCGTTTTACTTTTGCTCAAAGACTGGCCTTTTTTTTTTTTTCTTTTACCGGTTCCTGACCGGCGCACGACGATGTACGTCGGCAGAATGGCACGGACAGACATAAGGGCGTACAGTTAAGTCCCTTTAAGAATGCCGCCGTGCCATCGTGTGCGCGCCGCCGCTCCGGTCGGGACCGCCGTCGGTCCGTCTCGGGTCCCGCGGACTCGTTCGCAGCGGCGATACCCGCCATCGCCTCACGGGAAGGCTGAACGGGGAGATGCGGAAGTAAACAGCATCTTCCCATTCTGCCTAGCAACAAGTGACACTGATCAAGTGACACTGATCTCTGCTCCCTGTGATTGGAGCAGAGATCAGTGTTCACTAACACACAGCCACGCCCCCCACAGTTAGTAACAAGCCCATAGGACACACTTCACCAGTACATTTATATAGCACTGATTGCTGTATAAATGACAATGGTCCCAAAAATGTGTCAAAAATGTCCGATGTGTCCACCATAATGTCGCAGTCACAATAAAAATTGCTGATCGCCGCCATTACTAGTAAAAAATAATTATTAATAAAAATGACATAAAACTATCCCCTATTTTGTAAACGCTATAACTTCTGCGCAAACCAATCAATAATCGCTTATTGCAATTGTTTTTAACCAAAAATATGTAGAATACATATAGGCCTAAACTGAGGAAATTTTTTTTTTCTTTTTATATATTTTTGGGGGACATTTATTACAGCAAACAGTAAAAAATCATGCGTTTTTTTTCAAAATTGTTGATCTTTTTTGTTTATAGCGCAAAAAATAAAAACCACAGGGGTGATCAAATACCACCAAAAGAAAGCTCTATTTGTGGGGGAAAAAAAGGACGTCAATTTTGTTTGGGAGCCACGTCGCACAACCGCGCAATTGTCAGTTAAAGCGACTCAGTGCCGAATCGCAAAAAGTGGTCTGGTCTTAAGCCAGCAAAATGGTCCGGTCTGAAAGTGGTTAAAGGATTATTTATGTTATACTGATCCTGTGTACTGTAGCCAACCAGTACACTGTGATAAAGTATTCACACAGACTTGTAAACCTAAAGTAGGTAAATTGTTCTTTTGGAACTTCACAATTTTACAGGTCTACAATTTTTCAGGTTCCACGGGAATTTAGCTGAAATGTAAAACATGATTTATAAATGTTTTCACACATTTTAATAATTAAATTGGAAAATATGTGAAATCAAGGGTAAAAGCTGAGTGAATGCTGTGTGAAAATATGTATATGTATGAATTTTTTTTTCTACCAATAAGCATTTAATACATGAAAATGCAAGCTAAATAAGTCCAGTGTTGGATGACATAATGGTCACTATAGATGTAATAATTCCATCATTATGCCTATAGCTTGCCTAGGTGGAATGGTGCTGTCCTACTTGACCCCTCCACCAAATGTACAAAGTTGGCCTGATGCAAGGCCCATGGGTTGTTTGACCCATTAATGGCCTATAAACAAATATGCTTCTCAATATTAGTTTTCTTCTAGTTGACCACTCTGTTACAGTTTTTAATACCCATTGCCGGATCTCCATGGATTTGTGTCTTAATTCCTTACCCTTAAAACATGCCATCGTTGATGACTTCTTGTTTACTGTTTATGTTGCCAGAGCCATTTTACACTCTTTTGTATATTACAACATTTAACTAATTCTGAAAAATGAATAAACTGACAAACAGAAAATGCAAGCTTTAGGTACTTTAAATCATACTGATCAACTGTTCAAGCTTAAGGGCAAGTTCACTTTGTACATCATCCTTGCATCCTTCCACTCTAATAAAATATGCTGGTGGGTAGCTTTAGAGTAATAAAGTCTTGTTTATGGACTGAACCCGATTTCATCCTCTCATATGAAGCTACTGATCAGACTGTACCAATAAAGTACTCTGTGCTACTCCATTAGAATTCAGCACAGCCAGTTTATAGAGCTTTGCAATTATGTTTCAAGAAACACGTTATTATGCCGGCCTGTACTGAATCTCGATGTACAATCTCTTCAGCACCCAAGGAATATAAACAGGCATTAGCTACATCTCAGAGAGATACAAGGCCAATGTCTAAGCAATGCTATAGGTCAGTCAAGGTAGAGATCAATTTAAATGGCTCTAGAAACTTACAGAACCCTGAAATGACACAGAAAGGATAAATAACTATTTACAGCTTTATTCCAAGAAGATATTACAAAAGTAACAATAATTTTGCCTTAAAATAATCAGAAAATAACTCCATGTATTTTATATGTAGCTAGCATAAGTACCTAAATCGCTCTTGATATTAGCTTTCTATTGAATCCATAGCACAGCAACGCTGTGAGGGAAGGGGCCAATGCAGCAGTGGTGCAGTCAGTGCACACTGCTGCCTGTATCACACAGACATCTATCTGACAAGATGAGAAGCCTGGCTGGGTCCTACAGGCTGTACTGCTCAACTGCAGTGCTGTCTGCAGAAAGGTCTGAGATTTAGCTGTGCTGTCTGGCCTTTATCACAAAACTGGCTGCCGGGGAAATCACTTTTTTTGGCAGATAAAACAGGTCACATATACTTATTTCAACTGCAACCTTAGATTCTTGCCTGGAGTTTAGATTTTTAAAAAGAACTTTAAAAGAAAAAGAAAGGATCAGTTTCATTATGGTAAACTAGAAAAGTCGTGACTACTCAGTACCTAGGACAGCAAGGTAGGAGGGAGAACACCAAAGAACAACCTTTTCAAATTGCATTCAGTTTTTTTATTTAGTCTACAACTGGACACAGCTGGGTCAATTCAGCAATAAAACTGTCAACAGGCACAGTCCTTTCATCTTAGGCTTTCAGTTTTTGATTGGAAAACTATTAATCCCAAAGCTAGTTATAAAGACAGCATGCTGCCTGAATTGAAACTTTCTGGGTTTAATAGTCACAATAATACCGGATAACAGAGTTGGGGATTCTGTACAAAACGGCTTTATCATTCATATGTCTGAAGAGCAAAACATTCTTAAATGTAGTCTTAACAACAAGCATGGTCTTTCCAGATTTGTTTTAATCAGGTCAATAACTTTAGTAAAGTACAACCCCAATTCCAAAAAAGTTGGGACGCTGTGTAAAATATAAACCTATATTTTTTCACATAAATTTTGTGACCAAAATCCATTGGGTTTTTGAGTCTCTAAATTCGCCTCTCAAGCTTTAACAAGAATCATCCTTTGAAAAGGTTCACACCAAAATGGCAATGCAAAGCTATCCGCATTCCTGTGCGATTCGATTTGCATCCCATTCATGTAACCACTTCCCGCCGATAGGCCATCATATGACATCCTGGACTTTAAGTGGAGATATCGGAATGATGACTGCAGATTTTTTTTTTTTTTCAGCCAGGTATTCCCTGCAAAGTAAACGCAATCATATCGGCTTGATTGCTTTTACAGGAGGCTGGAGGAGAGGGGACGCGGCCGACCCACCCCTCTCCAGTGCTACTTCTAGCTCGCCCATGCGGAAGAATGAATCCACTGGCGGCTTACCATAGAGCTGGCCGTGGACCAGATTGTGCCCGACCATCTCTATGACCCTCGAAGGCCGTTAACATCCTGATGTCACTTCCAGAGCCGGCAGCAGTGTTAATTTCATAGACTAAAACATTTTAGTCGACTAAATTTATATTATTTTAGTCAACTTAAATAAAACTAAACCAATTGAGATGACTAAAATACGACTAAAACTAAAATGGTATTTTAGTCAGAAGACTAAAAAACTAAAAATTTAAATTTGACTTCAAAATTAACACTGGTCTGTAGTGCATGTTCATACCTCAATACCATAAATAATAGCATTTTAGATTTCACTCCATTAATATATAGTAAGTTTGGAAATTGTAGAGAAATGCTAACTAAACTACAATTTAATTACACCTATTCGATTTTAGACTAAATTTAGTTTTAGTTGACTAAAAGGTATTGGAGATTTAGTCGACTAAATACCACTAAAGTGAAAACAATTGCAGAAGACTAAAAATGGGACTAAAACTAAAATGCTATTTTAGTCCTAAGACAAACTAAATTGAAATTTGCTGCCAAAATTAAAATTGTCCGGCAGATGTAAACAATGACGTTTTTTTTGCTGGAAAGCTTGAGAGGCTTTATTTATTTATTTATTGTATCTCAGGCTTTCCAGCATAGAGCAGAAATCTGGGGGCTTCTAGTAAAAAGGACCTGTCATGCCCTATTCATATTACAAGGGATGTTTATATTCCTTGTAATAGGAATAAAAGTGATAGGGTCTCTGCTAAAAACAATGTATATAATGTTTGGGGGTTCGGAGTAATTTTCTAGCAAAGAAAATAGGCTTTTTACAGGAGAGAAATTCCAGAATTGGCCCAGTATGAAAGTGGTTAAACGGGCTGAAACCGCAGTGAACAACAGCAAAAGTAGTGCATGCAGGCAATGAACAGCGTTTGTGATGTGCGTTTGGGGTGACGTTAGGAATCTATTGACACCCTTAGCAGATCATACACCCAGTGCGGGAAACACGCACGGAATGCAGATTTCCAGCACTACATTCCGGTGTGAACGGGCACTAAAATTATTTTCAGGTCTCAGGAAAAAATGTCTATTATGTACAGCTCACAGTAAATGCACTGGTGATCGTGCGTTAATGTCAATAGTAAATTGTATATCCCTGTATGTTGTGATCGTTAAGATGCCCATCTAACAGTTTTTTTTAAACTATCTGTGCTCCCTGCTAATATCAGTGCTCGTGGAAGAGAATTCCACATACCAACCGTTTATTTCCTTTTTTATCTGTTAAATCTGAGTGCTGCTGACTGGTTGCTTCCTTTGTTCAGCCATCTCGTGTCACATCGGCAACTGATGCAGATCTTTTAGCAGGGCTGGTTTTCTATTGATGCAAACAGTGGTCCACATCTGTGCAATGTGTATTGAAATGGTCACTTATAGTCTTCAACGGGAGAGTGTGCGACAATGTGACAACTCAAGAGCACAACTAGAAACAGGGACAGAGCATGTCATCCAATAACAGGAAGTTCCTGCACAAAGACCTTCACAAAAAGATCACCAGGTTATATTAAAGCGGAAGTAAACCCATCCATAAAACAGTTTCATTTAGGGCAAGTGCCGGAAATGCAACACTCCCATTGGTTGTGCTCTCAACCAAACTGGTGTCATGACTGATCACAGGGCATGGCAGTTGTAGATTAAACAGAGGCAAAGGTGGCAGCTTCCTTGTCTGAAAACGATAGGGGGGGTTACTTAAACGTTCATGAAAGTTTCAGATTTTAAGAGACTGAAAAAAAACTTTTGAAATGATATTAAATCAGAACTCCAGGTATCTAAATAATTATTACCCAAATCCCCTCCCACATGTGTACAACGTACATCATTTTCGCATGTAAAATTTGCAGAGAAATATCTTTTTTTTTTTTATTATTAATCTAACACTGCGGTCATGTGACTGATCTGTTGTGAATTGTCTACTCCTCGTATTCTGGCAGTGTACAGGTAACAGTGGTACTTAAAAGATATTCTAAAGTCACAAGAGTTTTTACCTTAATGCATTACCTGGATGAAAAGTAAAAACACCTTTCACTACATGTTTGCCCCCTAGTCATATGACGCCCACAAGGTGGATCTCCCATCCTGGGTGGGATCATATGACGTCCTACCATTCCCAGCCGCCTAGGGGGGGCGCGCGCGGCGTCGCTCGGAACCCGGTGCGCGTGCCCGGCGGCCACGATGTCCGCCGGGCACCCGCGATTGCCCGTGAAAACAGCGGGACCGTGGAGCTGTGTGTGTAAACACACAGCTCCACGTCCTGTCAGTGGCGAGGAGACCGATCATGTGTTCCCAGTACGGAGGAACACTGATCGGTCTCCTCCCCCCCCCAGTTAGAATCACTACCTTAGGGAACACATTAACCCCTGCAGCGCCCCCTAGTGTTAACCCCTTCCCTGCCAGTCACATTTACACAGTAATCACTGCAATTTTATAGCAACGATCGCTGTGTAAATGTGAATGGTCCCAAAAATGTGTCAAAAGTGTCCGAAGTGTCCGCCACAATGTCGCAGTCACGAAAAAAAAAAAAAAAAAAAAAAAAAAAAAAAAAAAATCGCAGATCGCCGCCATTACTAGTAAAAAAAAAAAAACAATGCAATAAATCTATCCCCTATTTTGTAGACGCTATAACTTTTGCGCAAACCGATCTATATACACTTATTGCGATTTTTTTTTTACCAAAAATATGTAGAAGAATACGTATCGGCCTAAACTGAGTAAAAAAATTGTTTTTTTTTTTTTTTTTAAATTGGATATTTATTATAGCAAAAAGTAAAAAATAGTGTTTTTTTTTTTTTCAAAATTGTCGCTCTTCTTTTGTTTATAGTGCAAAAAATAAAAACCGCAGAGGTGATCAAATACCACCAAAAGAAAGCTCTATTTGTGGGGAAAAAAAAGGACGTCAATTTTGTTGGGGTGTAACGTTGCACAACCGCGCAATTGTTAGTTAAAGCGACGCAGTGCCGAATCGCAAAAAGTGCTCTGGTAAGGAAGGGGGTAAAATCGCCCAGTGCTGAAGTGGTTAAATCCCGTATCGATCCAGTGCTGTCCCTGTCTGCAGCATTACTGCTTTTTCTCTTTGGTCTCACAAAACAGACGGATAGAGGTGGGGCCCAAGTTGCACTGTGTGTCTATTGATGCACACAGCCTGTAGTATTAAGAACCACAGGCGGGAAGGGGGTCTTAAAAAAAAAAAAAAAAAACAGGTTTCCATGACAGGAAGCGGCTGCGGGATGCTAGATGTTGTAAGAGTATACAGAGCTATACAGGTCTCAAGACACACAAAGTTGACCTGCATGCAGCTTGCAGAGTTTTAGGGAAAACAAAGAACAGGACCTTCTCTGTAGCAAAGGTAACAAAAAATATAAATAAAACTTGAATTCTGCTTTAAAACTGTAAAGCTTACATGAGAGTTTAGGGCTTGTTTATATTATGAGGTTCGTCTGAGTACATGGACTTTTTTGGTGTGTTCCTATGCATCGCATTTTAAGGCAGCCTATTAACTTCAATGGGCTGCCCTATGCCAGTTAAAAGTGCAACAAAGGTGCAGGCATGATTTTCTAAAATCAAGCCACACCAAACCGCATGGTACTGTGGTAACATGCATTTTGGCAGGTGCAAATGCACGTGCGTTTTCTACATGCATGCAAGTGCCATTAAGAATCAATGATACCGACATGCGTCTGCAAGACACAGCGCATATTTGTGTGGTGCGGGAAAACCCAGGATTTTGCTCATGTTCCCACTCCGCAGCTGGTGTGAACAACCCCTTGTTTGGTTTACATACTGTATACTTTAAAAACTTTGCAGACAATTCTTCTGGCTGCTGCAAACGCAATACAATTAGCAACTCTGGAGGATTCCTCATAAAGCTAGAACAGAAGCAGCAATTAGAGGCTCAAGGCTCAAGGTATGATCTGCCGTGCTTGAAACAATAATGTGCATGTTAATTGAAAATTAGCAGAGCAAAGGAAAAAAAAAAAAAAAGAATGCTAAAGTTTCAAAGGGCCAATAAGAAGATAAGGTGCAAGATATCCAAGGCCGTCAGCTGACAACACGAAGAACAGACAATCTGGAGCAATGAGATGAAAGCAGACGCACAACAAAAAAAGTAAACTCTGTTCGACCTCATTACAAAACCCTCGACACGCGCTCCACTTTTGTTTAAGGAAAGCAAGACTAGAGGGTATCGACTTTAAATATAATCTTTTCTTATGCTTTCTTGGTAAAGATTTCACATTTCCGGAACTCTGCGGATTTCCAGTATGAGCTTTATCACTTGTATTATGGACAGCCAGATCTATTGAATAAATTTATTGTTTTTTTTTATTCATAATACACGGAGGTATGAAGGCTGGTACTAACCCACCTGAAAACTTAACTCAAGTTTCAATTGTTTTTTATTTTTTTTTTTTATTCATAATACACGGAGGTATGAAGGCTGGTACTTGTGACCCGAACAAGCCAGGAAATTACAAATACCCCCCAAATGACCCCTTTTTTAAAGCACAAGTTATTTTAGTATATTATCGATACCACATGTGTGGAAGTTTTAGTTATTATCGTAAATATAGCCATCCTCCCCACTGGGAAATCCCAACTTGAATAAATCCCTATGTTTCCACTAGCAAATTGAAGCCAAACTCCAGCTAACACTTTATAATCAGGTACAGCAAACAGTTGGTCTTTTGGGATAAAAGTTTTACATAAATAAAAGCGGACCATTAAAAGCACCCCCGCCCCTAAAAGCAGCAAGTTTTAGTTATTATTTTACATAAATAAAAGCGGACCATTAAAAGCACCCCTGCCAGTGTTAAATGGTTTGTCTCAATCCTCTACCTGCTACATCTGTAGTACAGCTTTGTTCTTTTGCAAAACAGACGTTGGGAAAGAAAGCCTGAAAAAAGAAAATGTAGCCTAAGAATTGGTAAGCTGCAATATAATAAAATGTTTGCTTTTGGGTTTAATACTACTTTATAGTCCTGTAATGTATTTTTGGTTAAATTGATTCTTACTGTATTTCTGCCTCCTTGTACCATCCTCCGTGAGCTTCTGGCCCTCTAGAACAAATGTAGCAACCCTCAGGAAGTCATCAGATAGTTAAGAATAAACACTGGAATTAATTTTTTTAACCAGCGTTTAGTGTCAATTTAAAAGTAAACAATGATTTAGCACGGTTTAGAAATATTTTGAAGGATTTATATAGAATGGGAAATGTTTTCGTCACCTGCACCCAAGTCATCACTGAACCCATGGTACCCTCCCTCCTTTTGCCTGTGTTTCTGTTACTGAATAAACAGGATGAGCCCAGCATGTTGAAGAATATGGCTGTCCAGAGACCTTCCGCTCATGGCTTCCTGAAATCGTACTATACATACTAGTATAATATATATATATATATATTTATATATTATATATATATATATATATATATATATATATATATATATATTTTATTTTTTATCTTCAGGCCATCAAGTTTTTAGGCAAAAGACATGATTAGAAGGAGCTCTAAAATGGTACAGTCAGGAACAAATCCAAGTCTCCAAATAACAATGATAATAAATGGATCTCTCCTGTGTAATACAACAAATATAGTCCCATTTAATTAACAAACAAGACAGTGAAGTTAATTTACTAAAGGAATAGAGCATCTTCCCTTTTCAAAAGGGAATTTTCAATACTGTTTGTGAAACAGTGCCAACTACAATCTTGGAATTGTGTGCAAGAAAAACATTCTTTTTTTCCTTGCACGTGACTGGTTGTTCTTTGTAAAGTGAATTTTCACTTAGTTTAATGCATTAGATGACGCCAAGTAAAAAATTAATTTTGCAAAGCGAACTTAAAGTGGTTGTATACACTTTTTTTTATATACTTTGTGTTTTTTTTTTTTTTTATTCTCAATTACATTTATATTGTCCAGTTGAGCTTAGGGCATAAAGATTTACTAAAACTGGTGTACACAGAATATTGTGCAGCTGTGTATAGTAACCAATCAGCTTCTAACTTCAGCTTGTTCAATTAAAGGATAAAAGGTAACTTTTGGAACATGTTACAACTTTTTTTAGGACGTAACATGTCCCAGCATCTGCCCCTTCTCTCCATCGATTCACCCCTACCTGTGACAGCGGGCTCTTCTCCCAGCACCGGTCACAATTTGCAAACAGCATGGCCATGCAGGGCTTGCACAATGATAAGTGGGAAGTTATTCATAATGCTATCAAATCTTGCAAGACATATGGCATTATTTTTTGGACGCTTTTCAAAAGCATTCTTCTTCAGAGGTGGCATCTAAAACAGTTTAGTTACAACTTCTGTTTCATCCAATAATTCAAGATTTTACCAATTTACCATACTTGCAAGGAGTTGCAGATTTAGTCAACCACACACTAAAAACACTGTCTGATCCAACCCAATAAAATTCAGCAGGGAGGAGGACAAAAAGTGAACTTTGAAGGATACCCTAAAGCAGTGGTCATCAACCCTGTCCTCTGGGCCCACTAACTGAGGACAGGGTTGATGACCACTGCCCTAAAGGAAGGAATGTGAGGAGTATAACTATCAAAATACATATACACACACACACACAACACATATATATATATATATATATATATATATATATATATATATATATATATATATATATATATATATATATATACATATACATATATACACACACACACACACATATATACACACACACACACACACACATACATATACACACACACACACACACACACAGTTGTGCTCACATACCCTGGCAGAATTTATGATTTCTTTGCCATTTTTCAGAGACTATGAATGATAAACACGAAAACTTTTTTCACTCATGGTTAGTGTTTGGCTGAAGCCATTTATTATCAAATCAACTGTTTTTAATAATGGGGCAACAGAAACTACACATATTACCCTGATCAAAGGTTTACATACCTTGGTGATTTTGGCCTGATAACATGCACACAAGCCGACACAAAGGGGTTTGAATGGCTATTAAGGCTGCTTTCACACTGGGGTGGGTGTTGACAGTAAAACGCTGCTAGTTTTAGCGGCGCCTTAACGTTATTTTAGCTGCCGAGGTGCTTTGCAGGCGCTTTGGCATCGGTGCCCATTCATTTCAATGGGCAGGAACGGTGAAGGAGCAGTGTATTCACTGCTCCTTTACCGCCCCAAAGATGCTGCTTGCAGGACATTTTTTAATATCATGGAAGCGCATCGCCCCAGTGTGAAAGCACTTGGGCTCTCACACTGGGACTGCAGGAAAAACACCTGTGTGAAAGAAGTCTAAAGGTAACCATCCTCACTTGATCTGTTTAATTGTAATTAGTGTGTGTGTATAAAAGGTCTATGGGTTTCTGGACTCCTGACAGACCCTTGCATCTTCAATCTAGTGCTGCACTGACGTTTCTGGATTCCGAGTCATGGGGAAAGCAAAAGAATGGAGCGGTCAGGTAGACCAACTAAAATTTCAGCCACAACTGCCACGAAAATTTTTCAGGATGCAAAGAAAATAACTTCAGGTAAAATATAGGACTCTGAAAACATGTGGTGTGACTGTTTCAAGATGCATAATAAGGAGGCACTTGAAGAAAGATGGGCTGCATGGTCGAGTCGCCCGAAGAATGAATGTTACTATGCAAATGCCAAAGTATCCCGCTTACAATGCGCCAAACAGCACAGAAACAAGCCTCAAACCTTCTGGCACAAAGTCATTTAGAGTGATGAGACCAAAATTGAGTTTTGTGGCGACAACCATAAACGCTACATTTGGAGAGGAATCAAAAAGTCCTATGATGAAATGTACGGAGGGGGATCGCTGATGTTTTGGGGATGTGTGAGCTACAAAAAGGCACAGCAAATTTGTTCAAAATTGATGGCAAGATGAATGCAGGACAGTGTTTCTCATCTCCAGTCCTCAAGGCGCCCCAACAGGTCATGTTTTCAGGCTTTCCATTATTTTGCACAGGTGATTTGATCAGTTTCACTGCCTTAGTAATTACTACAGCCATTTCATCTGAGGGAAATCCTGAAAATATGACCTGTCGGGGCGCCTTGAGGACTGGAGTTGAGAAACACTGATGCAGGATGTTATCAAGAAATACTGTAGGAACATTTGCATTCGTCAGCTAGGAAGCTGCACATGGGATGTACTTGGACATTCCAACAGGACAATGATCCAAAACACAAGGCCAAGTCGACCTGTCATTGGCTACAGCAGAATAAAGTGAAGGTTCTGGACTGGCCATACCAGTCTCCTGACCTCAATATCATTGAGCCACTCTGGTGAGATCTCAAACATGAAGATCATGCAAGACAGCCCAAGAATTTACAGGAACTGGAGGCTTTTTGCCAAGAGGAATGGTCAGCTTTACCATCTGAGAAGATAAAGAGCCTCATCCACAAATGCCACAAAAAAGACTTGAAGCTAAAGGGGAACTTAATTTGTCACACATAGTGAACATGTACCTTTGATGGAGGATTTTGCATACTTCTCGCCAAACACCACTCTGGATTCAGCCCGTAGTCTCTTTCAAGATTCTCCATACAATTGTTTTTTCCATGCACAAAAAAAAATTTGTGCAATAAGATAATTGAAGTTTTTTTTTTTTTTTACAGTTAACGTCAGAAAATGGGGTATACTTTGGTGCCTAAAAATTCCCACCGTAAAAATGTAGCTCCTATATATTGTTATTAATTAGGATGTTGGCACAGGCCCCTCCATTTTTTTTATTTATATTGATCATTAGAAGGTGACATATCCATTTTTAATGGAACTAGTAAAACAGCGTTTTCATCCCCTGCGACCTTCTGCATTGCATTCTTATGAATATTAGTTCAGCTTTGAAAACAGCTACTTCAACTGCATCTAAACGCAAAGTTTTCTTTATAAGCCGCCCACCTCTCTGTCAGAATCATTAATTCATATTCCCAAGCCTTACCAACATTTGGTTCCATGCTATTGCTGTATAACTGCCTATTTATTTCACATCTTCTTAGTTCTAACATTAAAGTACAGACACATATGTCAGAGACATCACTCTGTGCAGTGTCAGGTGCAGATCACACATACAGATGATAGCTGACTGTTTAGTAAACATGAGATGCAAAATGTTACTTTCATAGCATTAAGCAAAAACAATTTGTGTTGGGGTGGGGGGAAAGAAAGAGCATTTTTGCTGTGATTGGAAGCAGTTATCACAGCGGGATAGTCTAACATCAAGTTTTTATAACATAGGCAGTGGTTTGACAGGCAAGAATCCACAGAACAAGGTACACAATGCCTAAATTCAGAGCACAGATAATATTTTACATAAATATGATCCAAATTAGAGTTCATGCCAACAGTTCAACTAGCAAAAAAGCATTCAACTCAATGGGTACACATGTCTATAAGAAACTCCAATAACTGGTTTGCCTTGTTACCATTCCAAGCTTTGGATCTGCAATCTTTAAGTCTCACTCCTCCTGCCACAAAACAAGTGCTCAAGTGCTTATGGATTAAAATCCCCAAAACTTCTCAACCATCTCTGCCAGCAGGGCCGCTTATGAGGCAGTACAGCCAGTCCTTCTGTACTGGGCCTGAGCCCCATCAGTTCAAAAGGGCGGCCCGGGCACCTGCTGAGCAGGAGGGTCAGCTGTATTGTCTTATTGCAGACACTGATCCTCTTCTGTCTCCCCCTGCAGCCCTGCCAGTTCCTCTTCCTCCCTCTGCACAGCAGGGGGTTTGGTTCTAGCACATGCGCCCCTTCCATCTGCTGTCTGGGCCCCCAGTGTGCCCCTTTCACCAGCATCGCTGCTGGCTTCCCTCCTTCCCGCCAGCAGCTGCTGTGGGCACATGGGGATGTTTCAGGATGCAGAGCGGGGGAAGAACCTGGTAAAATATGTAATTTACTGGCCCCTTCCTTTCCTGAATGAACACAGTGAGCAATTGGTACTAATCAATCATGTGTCCATTTATCAGTGAAACATAGTAAACTGTTTACTATGCTTCCGTTTGTAAATGAGCAGGATGCCTCGGAACGCTTCCTATTCATTCAGCTGTGCAGCGGAGGCTGTAGAGAAAGGGACTCATAAATGATGTCCTCAGTCACTTTAATCCGGGGGGGCCCCGTCAGGCAGGCTGTATGGGGCCCCGTCAGGCAGGCTGTATGGGGCCCCGATATTTCTAACAGCAGTCCTGTCTGGAGGTATACAGACCCAGTGGTACAAAAAGCTGACGTTTGGAGTCACTGAAAGACATAAAAAGTGATTTAAATCCCAAGTCCAGCTTGGGTGTATCCCTTAAAAATTAAACTCCCAATCTAAAAAACAAAAAGTAGCCCTGGCTGCTATACTCTTGTGTGACACTTTCCCATGCAGACTGACCAATCTAATGATTCACTGCCCCTTTTCTATGTTAATGACCCCAATGTCAGTCATCCTAATCCCTGTGAGCCCAGGGAGCCAAGGCTGCACACTGCACCACATAAGTTGAAAAACTGCACCATTTAGTATCTGCCATCAGCGTTGGTAGAGGAGGGTGAGGACCTGTGATGTCACTGGATCAGACCAAAGACATCTTGATAAAAGGTAATTATACATCTTATTTTTGCAGGTTTTAAACAGATCACTGTCTTAGATGTGCTTCAAGGAGAGCAATAGAATGTGATGGGAAGGGAAGGGGAGGGGGGGACTGGAAAGCCTGAGGTTAGGCTTTAACTCTCGAATACCTAAAAAATGTACAGATGTTAGTCTGATCCTTAAAAAATAAAAAAATAAAAAGAACCCTAGTCTAATTAAAGGTGGCATATTATTTTAACACAAGAAGCGTTTTTTCTGTGGAAAGGCAGAACAGCTAGTATGTAAATTATCAGTTTGTCTCTATCACATCAATTCCATCACACAGCTAAACAGGAGCAGTGAGACGGTTCATGACAGATTTATTACAAGACCCTGACAACCTCTTTAAAGTAGTAAACCTGTCCCAAGCTTTGCAAATCTGATGCAGTTGGCTGACCAGAAATACAGGGGCACAGGTCGCAAATATACTGTAAACTTATCGGAAAGGCCAGAGAGGCATTCTGATTAGTGTCCAGGCTGGTTCATTTGTGCAGCTGTACTGCTGCCCTCCTGAAACGTAATCAGAGGTTGATGACTCTTCATAAGGCATTTCATGGGCAGTGAAGAGATATGTTGCCTCCTCACCACCTGCTTAAACCCTCAAAATGCTGACCCACCGCATTGTCCCATTTACTTAAACGGGCTACCTCTGGCAGTACCGCCTGCGGATGCAGCAGCCATTTTGACTGTGTACCTCCCTGAGCAGCTGCATTTCTGTATTTAGGTGGGCGGTCAGGAGCTGGTAAAACTGCAGCTCAATTTCTTGAACACAGAGCCATATACTGAAAGCTAATTCATTACCAATATGGAAGATATTTATGTTATCCCATACAGTAATCCAAACAATGAAAACTCTCCACATGAATCCATTATTCTTTAATCGCTTGCCAAATGGGCCATTTATTTTTTTAATTTTTTGCACACATGCTAAAATCAGCATTCTTTGCTAGAAAATTACCCCAAAGCCCCCCAAAATGATATGTTTTCATCAAGCACAGAAACAAAATATAGGGCCCGTTCACATCTAGCGATTTGGGATCTCGGGCAGAATCACTGCCATTTTGTATGCAAAATCACACTGCAATAGTGGCAAAACAAACCAAGCTGTGTTTGGGTGTAATTCATTTTTAAATGGCACCTAAAAGCGGTGCGGTTTTGCTGCGACTGTCGCACGATAAATCACACAAAGCTCGTCGTCCAAAAGAAAATCCAGCTCCTTTTTGTGCGATATGGTTTGACACGATTTATTGTGGAAAATGCACCACATTTAGGTGCCATTAAAAAGATATAACTCTATAAAAGTGATCAGGTGGCTGTAAAACCACCAGGATCACTTCCACAAGAAAGATGTTCGTCGGGTTAAAAAAAAACTAAAAAAAAAAAAAACACTATACCAGGATCATGTGCCTGCAGCCATGATCCTGGTATAACCACTTGCTGACAGGATATTTGTATACGTACATCAGTTGGCAAGTGTAAGAATCGCATTCAGGAAAGGAACGCCACCCCCTGTCCATCTTGTAACATCCCCAGTGGAGCTTTCTAGTAAGCGAAGTACTGTTGCCATTGACTATAGTGGGAGGACCTGGTAGTCTGACTCCCATTGCAACACACCCACTAAGTTGGTCTTGTTTGAATGACAGGCAAACAGACTCCTGGGCTATGGGCAAATTCAAAAAGGCAACAAGGCCATCTATTGTTACAAAATCCGCCCACATTACCACCTATTGCCCCAACATTCAAACTCATTGTTGCTTCAATTCCCACGGCACAATTGTAGTTGTTTGCTAGAAAGGCCTTGCACACAGAAAATTACATCAACGCTTTCCAACTACCTCTTCTGGGTGCCTGGGCATAGCTGCCTTTTGAGAATGGAAGCAATGATGTCACTGACAATACGCAAGGTCATTTTCTCAGAAATATAGGTTTTACATAGGGAAAGAATGTCTAAATGACAATCAGTAACTAGTGCAGAGTTATGCTTTTTTCAGATTATATAAATGTCCCTTTCCAATATTAATAATCAAATTATTATTATTAATTATAAAAGGTTATATAAAAACTTTAAAATGTAAAAATTGCCGTATTTATCGGCGTATAACACGCACTTTTTTCCCCTTAAAATCAGGGGGAAATCGTGGGTGCGTGTTATAAGCCGATCCCTGCTCTCTCTGAGGGGAAGAGGAGCGAGCGCCGCCGAAATAGACCAAGCCGAGTGTACTGTGTACTCGGCTAGGCTCGGCTCAACTCACAGTCACGCCTAGTACAGCCTCCTAGCCTTTACGTCCCGCCATTGGACCGGTGTTGTGTCCATCATAGGAGCCGGGCCAAGGGGCAGAACGGGGCAGGACTGGGAGACTAGCTGAAAGGAGCCGAATACACAGGAGATCAGGTTCTGTATCTGCAATTTTGGCCAAGGCTGCAGATGGACACTGGGCAAGGCTGCAGATGGACACAGAATCTGAAACAGTTGTGCATGGCAACCAATCAGCTTCTAACCTGTTCAGTTAAGCTTTGAAAATTAAAGATAGAAGCTGACACAGCTCCAGTTCTAGCCTTATCGCTTGATCATTGGCCTGTTAGCGGAAATACAAAGGTGTTCTGCAGCATCTGGGAACCATTTTATTTGCAAGCTTCCATAGACAAACATCATTCGCGAAGGAGATGGTTTTGTTGACTTGTATACCAATACCTTATTTAAGTTTTACTGCTCTGATTTTCATTGAACAAGAAAGGCCAGAGCTCAGCTGGATTTGATCACAGTCTGGCAAAACAGACATACAAAAATTACACTACTGTATTGCACTAGAACTGAAAGGTTTGTTGACTGCATTTGTAGATTAAATCACATCAAAAAGTCCATCTATGAAAAGGTCAGACATTTGCTCCGTTTCAATTCTCTTGGCTTGCTAAAACAAACACCTGTACACTACACAAACCAGACATCTGATAAGTCAGGAATCACAAAGCAAGAGTTCTGGTTTAAATACACATCTTTACTGCTTTTGGTGCCAAAGTATTTTTATTTCTACTATACAGGACACCAGGTATGGAACCTGGACATCAGGTATATTTCCCTACTATTTGAGTTGTGGTTCCTATAACATAGCTCCCAACTGTCCCTGATTTGGAGTAATGTCCCTCTTTCCTCCTCTTTGTCCCTCGTTTTGGTCTGATCTATATAGTTGCATATAAAATGCACTTATGCACTTTTTAGCTTCCAAAAGTGTTTCCCAGTGCTAAACCTTGCATCCAAATTCTAAATTGCTGCATTTGTAAATTTTAAAAGACAATATAAAGGAATAGAAGTAGTTAAAAAAAAAAAGCCCTTGTGGATTTAATTAGTCTTTTTTGGGGGTTAATTCTTCTTTAAGGGGGTGTGGCAGGGGCGTGTCCTATGTCTACATACGTTTGGTGTCCCTCATTCTCATCTCAAAATGTTGGGAGGTATGCCTATAAGAGGGACGATTTGAAGGTAATGTTGAGTACTTATGGGTTCTGACCAGAACTGAGAGAACTGATTTTCAGTACTCTCTAGATTTTTTAAGTCCTTATTAGAGACCAGGAATTTTGGAGGCTTGAAAAGTTTGGGTTGGAAGAACTTCCAAACCTTGGATTACAGGATCTCTTGAAGGGGTTAACACAAATGCTTTTAAACCAAGACAAGGAAGAGGAAACAGTCGGTACCTGGCTCAGAGTGAAAGAATGCTGGACAAACCTGAGTGAGAAGGTTGAACTCCGCTTGGGATTGAGCCACAGTTGCTGAACTGTGAAAACCTCCTCTTGGGGACCCCTGAAGTAGACATAAACCCCAATGTGGGGAACAGTAGAGTGGTGGTGATCCATTATGCAGTTTTTTTGTTAAATCAGAATTATGGACTGTGACAAACACGGATTTGACCACTGTCACCTTCACCAACTTGTGACAAATGACTGGTCAAGTGCACTGTCACTGATATGCAACAAGGACTATTTTGTGTTCATTTGTGCAAGCTATTTTGCTTTCTGGACTGTTTGCATATTCCAATAAAATGGTCACTTTTATAAGCAGCTGGCAGTGATCCTGGGCTCCCTTATGACAATTCTTGCCAGCCTAGTGCTTTGCATATGTAGCAGGTGATAACTAACCCGATCTCCCCCCCCCCCCCCACCCAGTCTGCAGGCAGAGTGTATACAGCCGCTACTGCATGGGAGACAGCGTCTGCCAGTGTCTCCTTGACCTGCCTTTCCCTGTCAGTAGCGCAGCCAAGAGAGATGGTGGGCTCTGTGTAGCCCAGCCTACCGCTGCCCATTCCCGATTGGACATGGGCAGGACCAATCACAAGAGGAGAGCATCATGGGATGACTGATGGCTCCAATGAGGAACTACAATAGCAAACTACAGCCCCCAGCACGCCGGACAGCAAGGGACGAGAGAGCCTGGAGACCAGAAAGGAAGAGGCATTGTTGCCCAGGGAGAAGAGGACACGAGGCAGGCAAGATCATGGAAAGAAGAAAAAAGAACCACGTGACCAGCTGCAGGAGTCCTCCCCCCCCCCCGCCTGTGCTGTGGAGTGATCGCGGCCTGGAAAGAGTGGTGACCCTCTTTGCCAGCAACCTCCATTGCTGGGCGCAGGTCAACCGTCGCAGACACCCCACCGGCTGTGTGGATACCCGTACAGACATCACTGGGTCTTTGGATCATCAGGTTTCTGGTCAGGCATCCTTCACCTGACTGCAGATCCCTTGAGAGCCTATTCCATGACATCCCATTTCCTTAAGCCTTGGTATCATCAGGACTGGTAAGCAGGCGGAAGCCCACCCTGTGTACATACTACAAAGACACTGCATGCAGACACCTTAACTCTTTACAGGAGAGCTTCCAAAAGGAAACACTTTGTTATTTATTGTTGATCACAATTGCACAGAAATTCCCCGGGCCCTTGTTGAGCTAGCTAAAGACTCTTGACATCTACACTACAAGCACTTCTCAACTTTCTTCTCCCCCCACTTAAAGGTCTCGGTGCATAACATTTGGCCACCTTAAGGGAATCGCATTTCTTACAAATTGTTGTTTTATAAATTGAGTGGTTTACTTTCTGGGCCCATGGCATCAGGATTTTAAGGGAGCAGTTTGACACAGAAAGGTCATTCTCTCCCTTTTTATACCTGGGTCATAGGTACTTCCAGAGCCCACAGGTTATTACCGTTTGATTTACTATGATCGTCCTTTGCATTGCATATCTTTTGTATATATTCTAAGACCAAAGTCTGAGATTGAATACATTTGCATTAACATTCCTTTTTTTGTTGCCTTAAAAATGCTTAGTAAAATACTAATTTACTTTGCTACAGTCTGGTGTCCTTTGCACTGCAGTGATTTTATTTAACCAGGTGTGCCAAAGGTGCTAAAGTTGTTCTTGGGGTTGAGGTGCAGAACAGAGAACATAAAATTACCAAGCGGCTCCTTTAGGGGTGGCACTACACATACACATGAGGCGGTACCTGGTCACGGTTTTTTATTTTCCTGCGTAACTTCCGGTCTGGTAGGTTGTCAGTGTGAACCAGTGGAACGCAGGCCATCACACGGAGGCGACTCCATACAGCATTCCATTTGACAAGCCAGCAGCCCCAGTGCCGGGATAGGCACTTTTTGTAAGGAGCCATTTAGCCACTTTTTATACTATTCGATTTTGTTAATAAAACGGTATTATGCCATGGACGTTCTTTGCTTTGTTTGCATATCCCGCCTTTGCTACTGAAGAGGAAGGCTCCTAGAATCTCCATATTCCATCACATGTGAGCAGGCACTTGCAAAAGCGCAGTTTGACTGTCTTTCTTAGGAAAGAAGTCAAATTGGTCTGGTAAGCAGATCATTTACTTATTTCACGTTTGGGTGTTCATATTTACCTAAATCTGGTGAAGGATCACAAATCTTTGTCGGAAGACACTGGTATATTTGGAAGATTGATGTAATTTCCATATAAACTTTTCTCAGTGGATTTTTTTATGAAGAATTTTTCCCACTGATTTGTTTTGTTTTTTGATATATTTGTCACTTTGTTGGCACTATATCTATATCTATTCACCACTTTATGTTCAGGTGGACGTTTTGAATCAACACTTATATATGCAACTTTTTTATATGATTTTTATTGCTTTAATTATGAGAACAAGTATCAGATAGTATGGTAGATAATGATCATTATCTACCATAGCACCCCCTATGCCCAATTTTTTCATACAACTATCTATCTCACCGCACATCCAGGTGGGTGATGCACACTTCATGGTTCAGCATTAAGGCTGCATTCACACCGGAGCGTTTCAAAGTCATTTTACCGCATTTTGCCGCAATTTCGTTCAGGTCAACAATGTAAAAGGCAGAAAAATGCCTGTAATCTGCCCCAAAGAAGCTTATGTTTTTTTTAGAGCGCAGGGTGTTTTTCATGCGTTTTGTTTCAGGTGACAAAACACTCAGATGTGAACAGGTGTCATTGAAATTAATGGGATGTTGCTTGTTGGGCGTTTTTCAGGAGTTTTGCTAGCGTTTTACGAGCTGAAAACGCTCAGGTGTGAATGTGGCCTAAAGCCTCGAACGTCATATCTCCACCTCCAACCTGAAAATAAATCATCATCTCTGTTCAAAGAGAAGGAATCTGACCCAGAAAAAAATAAGGCCTTGGTCTGGTGGGGACTGGCACCTGTGCTGCGTGCAGGAGGCTTTGATTTGGCATTTGCATCTGCCCCCACTTGTGAGCAGGCAGCCTAGTGAAGTGGCTGCAGACACCGTTGGTTGCACAGGTACATCGACGTGTCAAAAATTGACAGCTGTGCAGGAATAGTTATATGCTGAACCAGTAATAGGGTGATCTTCTTGGCCATGTGTGGCAAAATTGTGTAATGCACGAAACTGGATAAACATATTTACAGACTTTCTTGTTAAAAAACATTTACAGACCATATGTCAGGTGAGAGGTTTATATAGCCCTATATAAGTGTGGTGTATAATTTAGTTAATATGTAAAGTTTTAAAAAAAAAGCAATTTATTATTAAATATCTATATACAGTGGTAAATATAGATAACTAACTACGCTGGGCAAGGCTGCAAATGACGCTGGGCAAGGCTGCAAATGACGCTGGGCAAGGCTGCAATGACGCTGGGCAAGCTGCAATGACGCTGGGCAAGCTGCAAATGACGCTGGGCAAGCTGCAAATGACGCTGGGCAAGCTGCAAATGACGCTGGGCAAGCTGCAAATGACGCTGGGCAAGCTGCAAATGACGCTGGGAAGGCTGCAAATGACGCTTAAATGTAAGTTTTTTTTTCCCTAAACTTCCCTTCTAAAACCTTTTTTCCTTAAAATTCCCTCCAAAACTTGGGGTGCGTGTTATACGCCGGTGCGTGTTATACGCCGATAAATACGGTATATGGTTAGGGAGCAAAATATTTAATCCACTCTGAGAATAACAGACAGAAGAGATATACTTTTTTTGGCCAATTAGTTGTTGGGCAGATTAAAAAAAAAAAACACAAATTGCTGCAAAAAACGCATTACATGCTTTTCTGCAGCTTCTCCATTGAAGTATATTGAACCAAAAAAGCCAGTTTTGCGTTAAAAAAAAAAAAAAGTCCCTGACCCTTTCCAAACAGCAGTGGTTGAAAAAAGCATAGATGTGAACTTGTCCCATAGGAAACCATGTAAATGAACTGTAGTGCTTTTCTGCAAAAAGCACCCAAAAACATATAGATGTGAACCAGGCCTGAGATGTTTAGTAACATAATGGGGGTTAAAAAAAAACGAAAATTAGCCCTTTATAGTAATAAAAAAAAAAAAAAAAAGGCAGATAATCACTACTGTAGGGGTTCATTTTTTTACTGTAGAACTGTAAAGTAATATTTACAGTAGCGATTATTTGCTCTTTTTGTACTATAAAGGGCTCATTTTAGTTTTTTTTAATCCCATTATGTTACTGGCCGATTAATCGATTATGAAAATAGTAATCGATTAATTGTTGATTAATCGATTAATTGTTGATTAATCGATTAGTTGTTTCAGCCCTACATTAGTGCTTTTTTAATGTGTCTGGAATTCAGCATTAAAAGGAAACCTGCATGGAGGGAGCATGCAGATTGCTTTTGCTGCCATTTCCTTCTAAATCATCCAATTGCCTAACATTCATCCTCTGGTATTGAGGGTCACCTCTGGTCACTGACCAAGAGCATAAGTTCTGAGTTTCTTCTGAAATCACATGCCGCAGGCTTGTTCCAAGTAGGCCCCATTCACACTGGCACTCTTGGGTTTAGCTTTCCTAAATGGTTGAGAAGTCACTTAGGAAGTATTAAAAAAATTAAATAAAATGTATGCTTCCAGGATTACGTTATCCTGCATTTGGATGTTCCTGCTTTAAAGCAAATTTAACAGTGTTTAGGTATGTTTACATGCGTTCAGTCGTATTTAGAGTGACACACAGAATTCTATTTTCTCTAAACGTAGCTAAACTGACTTAACCTAAACACAAGTAAGCACACAATGCCATAATTGAAAAATCATTACGTGCATTTATAGGCATTTATAATTGTCCTCTAAATGCATATAAAACACAGGTTTGACATTACCATTGTGAATGAGGCACAAATCACGTTACAAATGCTATACAACCATTTCTTTAACTGTCCAACCGTATACATACAAGTAATGAAGCACCAAAGTTCTAATAATAATAAAAAAAAAAAAAAGCTCTAAAATATATACATGGTGTATAAAATACATATATGGTGTAAATACTGTAGTATTTGCAGACAGTAAGTATGAGAACTGCAGCAAGGAAAGGAGTGGGATGTGTATGATCAGCCCATGAGGGGAGAGAGAACATTTTTAATGACCTCAGGGAAAGATCACCTGAGATTTGTGGCAACATTTTGGCACATGCCAGATTAAGTGCAATTGATGTGGATTACTACATTTATACAGGCATTTGTCAAGCATGCAAGTTGTGCAGTTTTTCTGTATGAAAATGTTTATTTTTTTATAAAGATGTTATATAACCAATACAAAATATGGAACCATATATAAGCCTGAACTCTTGAAATAGATAAAAAGCCATTATACTTTCACTTTTTGTGTGTCACAGTACTTCACACTATGAATTTGACTTCCTCCCCAGAATAAAATGAAAAAAAATTTAATAAAAAATTAAGCATCTTATCCCACAATGAGGAATAGAATGAAAGCACATAGCTGCAACACATTGCTGAGGACAGATACAAACATTTTTAGACCGCTACACAAACTCATTTTTTAAGCAATGTCAAATGAACAAAAAGACACGCAATGTTATGCAGCCTGCAAAAAAAAGATTCTTCCTTTTAAATTTCTATAAAGTCAAGGGCCGCTTCCTGTATGAGCAGTCTCTTGATAACGGCTATTAGGACAGTAGGATTTGTACAGATCACAAATGCTGAAGAACAATTCCTGGGAAGTCTTATTAGCTGGTCAAGAGGTCTCTGGCAATAAAATAACCGGAGTACATGGAATGGGGATGTGGTACACATGCTAAACAATATTTAAACATCAGTCTGACCTAGAAGCCCTTGTCACACACACACACACACACAACCGTAAAAGTATGGAATCACCACTCTTGGAAAATGTTCAATTGTTTAACTACTTCAGACCGAATGACGGCTACAGCGTGGACGTACTTTGCCAGGAGTATGTCTATTGACAGCCTGCCATGCCCGAGTGGCTTGCGCGCGCTCTGTGATCAGCAAGTCTATGAGACTCGGCTGATCCCGACCCCTTACCACGTGATCAGCTGTCTGCCAATGATCATGTGATGTAAACAGAGCCGTCCACAGTCATCCACAGTCCATGAAGTTATTTGTACTTCCTAGATGACTTCTGTGTTTAGAAAAGATAAACGCAGGAGGTTCAGTATGAATGAGCATAATAGGATAGTGCAGCGCAAAATAAATGATAAAACTGGATAGATAACATAAATATAATAAAATCAGTCCAAGAAGGAATCCAAATATATCCCAGTATAAAGTGCCAGTGCAAAATAGCAGCTTCTAGTGGAAAATGGTGACACAATCCAGAGAAATATCTGTGGTGGTGATCCCTTCACAAAGAGTAAGGATGGCCTCTCACCTCCCTGCTTCGACCCACACAAGGTCACAAAGCAGTATGCAGCTAAGTGTAAAACTCTGGTCTCCAACCGTCAGGAATCGATCTCAAACGCAAACAACCAGGTCCACAATGGTATCCAGCATACATAAGGGTGAAAAAAAGGGGGGACAACCTAGTGCTCTCTGTACCTTTTTTTCACCCTTATGTATGCTGGATACCATTGTGGACCTGGTTGTTTGCATTTGAGATCGATTCCTGACGGTTGGAGACCAGAGTTTTACACTTAGCTGCATACTGCTTTGTGACCTTGTGTGGGTCGAAGCAGGGAGGTGAGAGGCCATCCTTACTCTTTGTGAAGGGATCACCACCACAGATATTTCTTTGGATTGTGTCACCATTTTCCACTAGAAGCTGCTATTTTGCACTGGCACTTTATACTGGGATATATTTGGATTCCTTCTTGGACTGATTTTATTATATTTATGTTATCTATCCAGTTTTATCATTTATTTTGCGCTGCACTATCCTATTGTATTATGCTTATGAGGTATTTTTTGAATTAACCTAAGTTGCAGCAGGCATTTCCGATTTGTGTATTACTTTTTCTGACAGCGCTGAGTACTCTTTTTTTTACTCAGTATGAATGAGGCCTAAAGGCAAACGATCAGAAAATCGTACAAAAAATATTGCATTCAAAGTGATTTATGATAATCTGATCATTAGTACACTGTCCTCCGAAATTTTCAGAAGGGACAAACTTGAAAAATATACTCGTACGATAGATCATTCGATTTTCTTTTAATCAGTACAATTTTTGCCCAAAAATACAATACAAATACATTACTTCACTTCCGATTTTTTATACTTTAGTAACCTCTTCATTTTCGATAGGGAGAGTAGCATGCAGAAAAAAAAGGGGGGCCATCATTTGTCCAATAATCTCATCATGTGTACTAGGCTTTAGGCTCTTTGCACGAGGAGCCTAGCTGCTGCACGTACAAATCCCAGCTTTTTAGTGCAACCAGAAAGCACAGGTGCAGCATGCAGCGCTGGTATTTTGTGTTCTGGGCATTTATCTCTGAAAACATAGGGGCCCTAAATACAAATACTATTCAGTACAGTTAAAGTGGCTGCAAGGGCTGAAGGTTTTTTTACCTTTATGCATTCTATGCATGAAGATAAAAAACCTTCAGTATGAAGCTTGCCCCAAAGGGTCCCTAAATACCTACATGAACCTGATCTCGATCCAGAAAAGTGCACCAGAGCTGCAGGGGTTATGGGCAGTCAGGTAGGACTGTCAGTGGGGTGATTGGAAATACACCATGCCAGGGAGAACTTTGTTTAGATGGACAGAAGAATTGGGCATTTCAGAGGTTAGATTTGCTTTCCCCAGTCTGGAGGATGTTTGATTGAAGGGGTCTTGAGTGAAACTTGGCAAAGGAAACGGTCTCAAATAGGCCACCATGAGAGACAGAATCCCCAAGCAGAAGCAAAATGAGAGGAGTTGTTGTGACCTGAGGGTTGGAATTTTGGGAGGCATGCTTTTCCTGAGCAAAAGTGTGCAAATAAAAAAAGTCTATACATTAAATAATATCCACATTTAATGTGATATTATGCCACTATTTTCCACAACTTCTGGCTCCATTGCCTCAAGTGTCTGTGCAGTTATTTTCATGCAAATGTTTCCGTGCAATCGCACAAACAGTGCGATTGTGATATTGTGCTCCTGTCATCCTCCAACACCAACCGAGAACTCACCAAAAATATATGACCAGCCACTACAGGTAAGTCATAATGCGCTGGTTTATACAGGGCTTTATTGGCAACATCCACTTCCAGAGTAAACCACTTCACTCTTCTTTTACTTGTATTCCAGTCACATGAACTCATGTCATATAGGGGAGGGAAAAAAAGGGAAACCGCCGTAGCATAAAAAAAAAAAAACCTTTAAACCACTTTTTTCATAATATCCACTTACGATAAAAAGTTCTTCTCCTAGCACTAAGGTGTAGGAGTATAGGTCTTAGCGGTCCTCGGGTACCTGCTCCATGATTATATGCCGAGGAGAGCTACTTGCTTCTCCTCGGGTGTATACAATGCCACTTCGGGTGTAGTGTGCGGGATGACATCACTTACTGGCCTGCCTCAACGGGGTGTTTCGTCTTCCTGACATTCTCAAGACAATCCTCTTAAGAACGTCAGAAAGATAACCGGTGTACACTAGCAAAAAAAAAAAAAAATGAGATTCAGGGACAAGGCAGGGCTATATGGGTACACACTAGGGGCAGCCCTGGCAAAAATGTTGGAATCACTGAAAGGTAGCAGCATATAACCCATGGTCTATAAATACAAGCCCTGTTAGTTTTAATTTGCACCCTCATCTAATTATCTTTTTAATGTAAAAACTACATTAAAAAAGTGTAAACTTACCAAATTCTAAAAGGGAATTGTGACTGCTGGGTTGAACTAAAGTGTTTCAGATGAAACATTTACCATGTGACAGGATCAAGGCCATCACTTTTAATTGCCACTCTCCAATTAGTAAGCAGAAAAGCAAAGCAATAAGACCATTCATCTTCTTTCTAGAAAGGATGTGGTATTGCTGATAGAAGAGATTATGGAGCAAGTGTATCATGGCACACAGAGTTCATTAGGGCCTCTGCACAAATAAGCGGCTGCGATAGTGCAGTTCACATAACTGCAGCTGCTTACTGCGTAATATGAACAATCACTCTAGGAATGAGATTTCAGTAGTATTCTCCTCATTGTATTTACTGCTGTCTATGGCCCTTTCTAATATGCTTACACATATACACATCTCTACAATCTAATGCTAGAGCTACAATCGTGTTTAATACGCTTTGTAACCAATAGATTTTGGCAATATATCCTCATTTGTAACACATCTGAATCAATGTGCTGCTAATGAGAACATAGACAGCAAGTAGTTAAAGTGTGGTAAAAGGCAAAACGTTTTTTAGTGTTCGGATTAAAAGACGTGTTAGGTTATTACTGCGGTCTGCGGTCTACAAATACTGTAGCTGCTGACTTTTAATAAATGGACACTTACCTGTTCCAGGTTCCGCTCATCTCTCGGCTGCCCCACCGCCATCCTCTGTCAGGGAATCAGGAAGTGAAGACGCAACGTCTTCACTGCCCGGTTCCGTACTGCGCATGCACGAGTCGCGCTGCGCGTCTCTATTGGTCCCCGTTGTGTCCTGGAAACTGTGTTTCCCAAGACACAACGGGGCATCTACGGATAGGGGCGGGGCAGCTCCGGATATCTCGTCCGGAAGTGGGTGCAGATACCTGAATTATACAGGTATCTGCACCCCCCCCCCCCCCCGAAAGGTGCCAATTGTGGCACCGGAGGGGGGGAGGAATCCGATAAGTGGAAGTTCCACTTTAGGGTGGAGCTCCGCTTTAAATCTCTCACTAGCAAAGAAAATTAAAGTGATCCTAAACTCTAAGGCCTCATGCACAATCGACGTTAAAATAACATTATAAAAACGCCAGTAGCTTTGCAGTGAGATTTTCAACTTTTTTTTTCTTTCAATGGATCAAAAACATTAAAAAAAAAAACACCGGTGAGTGACGTTTTTGATCATTCATCAACGTCTCTCAGAACCCACTAGTATTGGACTTTTTTTTAATGCTCAAAAACGCCACTGCCCAAAACTGCTGATAACAGCCTATGTGTGCATGGACATATAGGATAACATGATGGAGAGTTTAATGACTGTAGAAAAAAAAAAAACGTTTACTGCCAAAAACAGCTGCTGTAAAAACATCCAAAAACGTCCAGTGTGCATGAGGCCTAAATGTTTTTTACCTTAATGCATTCCCTGCATTCATTTTCAATAGAGTAAGGGAGGGTTATAACCCCTGTCAGTTTTTTTTCTGCATTCTGTGTCCCATTGGGGCGATTTCCCTTTACTTCCTTTCTTATACCCATAAAACAGGAAGGGAGAGGAAATTCCTCCAAAAAGAAGGAATCCCGGTTCATCACCAGGGTCACCCGAACTAGTGCCCTCATTGGAAGATTTCTCTATTAGTGTTCTGATGTCTCTATTAGTGTTCTGATGTCTCTATTAGTGTTCTGATGTCTCTATTAGTGTTCTGATGTCTCTATTAGTGTTCTGATGTCTCTATTAGTGTTCTGATGTCTCTATTAGTGTTCTGATGTCAACCCAAAATTTTTCATTTTCTTTTACAGGGGGGGAATGGCACTCCGATGACAAAATACCACTTCTTAAATCCACTATATATGGCCCACTGTGTTATTTGAGTTTGATATGCCTTTCTGAAAAAGGGGTTACCAAATACCACCTGCAGTAGGCGGATGCTCAATAATGAACAGGTAAAAGGTTTTATAATTTTTAGGAAGGTTTTACAATTAGAGAAGGAACATGGTACCCTGTGTGTGCTGCTTTTGCCATGACATTTCAGTGCTTGAAGATAGTCATAAGTCTCTGTCTATTGTTCTATGGGACATCTAGTCACCTTTAGTTAATAGAAGTGTGTCCTCTAAAAAGAATTTTTTGTGCAATACTCCAGTATATCCTCATCTACCTTAACAATGCTGCTAAAATTGGCAAGTATTGCCATCTCCTATTTCAAGTGAATATAAATGATAGAAAAGTGCAATAACACCATAAACTTACTTTACAAGATTGTTATTAAGATGGATTTAAATCCATTATAAACCTAGTCGTTTCAAGCTATAACCGCTGCAGATTTGTGACTAGAGGGGAAGGTGGGAGATTTTTTTAGCTGCTCGACACTGGGATTGATCATGTATGAAATTACAGTGTAAAGAGCTTAAACTCACATATCTTTTTTGAGGTGCACCGTGAAATTATTCAAGTGTGCACTAGTGTTAAAATGTGTCCTGTATTAAACAAAAAAAAAAAAAAAAAAACTTTATAGCAGTTAAAAAATTGCTGCATTGTATTCCCAAAGGAATTTCATAGCAACCACAGACAGAAAAGTAATATCCATTTTAAGCCTCTGCATTTTGTCCTTGCTTTGATCATTGTTCAACGTGCTATACTGTCCGCTTTCCCTTAGGGGGGGGGACGAGAAATATTTGTAAACATAAACCTGACAACTTCTTTAATTTACTGGTTACATGAGACATAAGAAATTGCAGCACACTTATAACCATCTTTACACATCCCATTAAAACTCTGAAATCCAGGCACTCCAATAGTCCCATTAAGGCCTCATTCACACAGATGTATCACAGTGTACGCCTGTGCGAGAGCCGTGTTTACCCGCAAGGGGATGCACAGGTTTTCTGTGCATCCACATACAAGCAGTCTTAGTCATGTCAATTTATGTCCCACTTCACATGAATGGCACTAGGGTGCATTAAACGCCTGTACAGCCCCGTGCAAGTAAACACGGCCGTAGAACACTTAAGTGATTAAGGCTGTAGACTTCTGCCTGTGCTTTGAAGCACTGGCCTGCCATCTACTGACTATTTTTCACTGAAGAGACAACCCATCACAGTGGTGGGCAAAAAGGGAGGTATGAGAGCTGCAGATCAGAGTAGGTCTGTACTGGTGAAAGTTACACTTTGCACATCAAAGTCCCGAAGATACACAAATCTACCAATAAGTAACTATGTTTCATCACTATAAGCAGTTTAGGAGGCTAGAAAATGTTATATATATTTTCTTTGTGCTGTCTCTACACCTGCTCCATCCTGAGCCATGTCCGGAGCTTGTGTGCAAAATGTCTGTCAAAACTATCAGAATATAGTTACTGGTAAGTTAAAAATAAACACATAAGATGAAATTAAAACCTAAATTACAGCTACAATTAAAATGTTGCAAAATGTACTATATTTCTACAGTTAGCACTTTTAATTTTAATGATTTTAAGGAGCGTTACTGTCGCACCAGTTATGAAATACTTCGTTACCTTTGCCACTAATGTCACTTTATGACTCGGCCAGATATGTCTAGAACTGAAAGACTTCTAGAGATGCCCAGACCAGCTCAATCCTATTTCCTTATTTACCTGAGCAGAAAGTGTGTGCCTTGTGTTTGTCCAGGAAAGCAAACCCAGCAATTCCTATTTTGGTCTACTTCCCCGGAAGTCAATTCCCATAGCTCACAGTCGTACGCGAGGATAAAAATGTGGATTCATGAATTGACAGCCTGGTCTAAAATTCTATCTGGCGCTTCCCTGCCTGCAGTGGTACAATGCCCAAAAAATTAAGCCTATGAACAGCATACTGTATATTTTGAAAGGAACATAAATAACACAATTTCTTTTATTCATCTCCAACTACTGACTCATGCGTTTGGGCCTGGTTTTATATATCCATGGAAACTATTCACAAGGCTGACGCTAACCAAAGCAATCAAATCACTAGTACATATGGCTGAAAGGTTGAATGAGTAAGCTTATACAATTCTAGGTGGTAACACAGTTAATAGTTCCTATTAATCACACCATGTAGGCACTCACAACACACCCACAGGCTTCTTAATAAAATACCACAAGAGCAATTTTAGACGGGACTTCTGGCTAAAGTGGAGAAAAGAAAATGAACTGGTTTCAGTGCTACTTCTGATACAGAACTCACATCCACATTCTAACTGCATTGAAAAACAATAACCAAATCAAGAAGAACTTATGACAAATACTAATATTTCATACACTATCCAATTTAAAGAAAGAAAAAAAAAAAAAGAAAGAAAGTGGCAGCAGGGATAAAACTGATGATGTCAGGCCAAAAACTACCTTTCAATGTATTTAGTGTCCCAGGAATACATACAACCAGGATGCTCTAATATGTCAACTTTGGGGATTAAAAGGTGAATGAAACCTTCGGCCTCCAGCTTCCTGTATTATAAGCAGACAAGAGTCAGGAAAGCCTTCCACATTCATTCCCAAAGTCAATATTTGTATATCAAGGACCAGTTCACACCATAGAATCGCAGTCCGGATGCGTTCAAAATGCTTTTCTGCATGCGCGTTTTTGATGTGTGAGTGCGTTTTTGGTGCAGTCCAATGCATTGTTTCCCCCCTCTTTCTTAAAGCCGAGTTCTGCCGAAAAAAATAAAATAAAAAATCAGCAGCTACAAATACTGCAGCTGCTGACTAAAAAAAAAAAAAAAAAAAAAAAAAGACACTTACCTGTCCAGGGCACCTGCGATGTCCTAACCCGAAGCCGACCTGTCCCTCGGCTCCCGGGTGTAGTCGCCGGCATCTTCAGTAAAGGAATCAGGAAATGAAGCCTTGTGCTTCAAAGCCTGGTTCCCTACTGTGCAAACCGCGCTGCACGTCCTGACTGGTCCCTGCTGTCTTCTGGGACCTATGTGTCTCCCAGAAGACATCGGGGGGGAGGGGGGAGGAGTGGACGGACATGGCGTAGATCGCCACAAAAGATTTTGTGGCGATCTGTCGCTGGAAGTGGGAACAAATACCTGTATTAGACAGGTATCTGCTCCACCCTGAAAGGTGACAAATGCGACGTCGGGGGGGGGGGGGGCATATAGGCGTGACTTACATTTTTGGGTGGAACTCCACTTTAACCTTAAAATTAGGACATGTGTGTTTTTGGTGCATTTAGGTACGTTTTATAGAATTCCAGTACAGTCCAGCGCAGCAAAATGTTCTACTTTGAAAGTAACCTATAGAAATCATTGCCGGCACCAAATAGAGAGTCATTTTTTAAATGGGGAACTAAACTTTTTACAGTTCGGTTTTAGATACATAGGTAAATGTGGATAGCCTTATGCAAATACATGCGTACAGGTGAGTAGCCATATTTGACCATGAAATATGCTGGCTCGGTTTCTTACCCAACAGTCCCAAATACCATGTTTTACCATTTTTTGGTAATTGAACCAAGTATGACAGAAAAAAACAGCCACTTTAAAAAAAAAAACTAAACAAGTCTATTTCGCAGGTGATCCAATAATAAATCCAATTTGGATTATTGGGCACGTCCACCATATGTGTAAGGCCCCTTTCACACTGATGGACCGTTCAGGTCCGCCTGTCAGTTTTGACGGCGGACCTGAACGGGCGCTCCATGCTAGTCTATGGAGCAACGGTTGTCAGCGGAGAAATGTCCGCTGACATCCGACCCGGTCTGATCCGCCAAAAGCAGACGGATGGCTCTACATACGGATCCGTCACCGGCATCGGATGAGATCTGATGAAAACGGACATGCTATCAGATTTTCATCCGATCTCTCCATAGAGACCAGCAGCGCTTGACAAGCCCCTCCCCGCTCAGTGAGCAGAGAGGGCCTTGTCATCCGCCGGCTCAGCGGAGATCAACAGAGATCTCCCGCTGAGCCGGCGGACAGAGGCGGACTCCATGCAAGTGGATCCGCCTCATGCGAATTGAAGCCCAGGTTTCCCTGCAAAGAGAAAACTCAGCGTTTCATGTCAGTTTTTGATCAGTATCGGCTCAGGATTGCTTCAGTATTTTATCCTGTTCACAATGGAACACATCTGCGAATCAGATGCGTGCCCATAGAAGATAATGGGCCTGAATTTGCACCTGAGCTGGACTGCACTGCCTAGAAAACGCACACGTTCTTTGTGCAATGCGGAGTGCGAATGCACCGCAGATATGTGAACCAGCCTCATTAAAATGAATGTATTTTGAAATGTCCTGCGAATTGGATGCGGTGCAAGCCGCATCTAATTCGCATAGGTGTTAAAGGGGCCTAAATGTGTGCCTATGTCTGGACAGCCTCGAAAACAAAGGGCTGAGGAAGAAGGCGAATATTTAGCCACTCTGGCAGGTACAAGGCACCATCGGGTAAGGACTTTCTAGTTTGCTTCCAATGCTATAATATTGACAGATCACATTTCAAGCTAGCTTCACAAGGGTCCAATCTGGCAAGGTCTGGGTACAGCCTCCAAAAATATTGCTGAGGATACACCAATCTGAATAGCTGTGCATACAGATTAGCTCATGCAGAATCTTGATTGAAGAAGATATTTTAAATGAAAGGAAAAAAAGAAAAATTTCCTTTCTCCTAGGACATTAGCTAAGGCATGCTGGGGTGAGAGGGGCTATATCAAGAACAAACAGGTCTTTTGCCCTACCACACAGGGCTGAGTTTGGTACAGCCATATAAATCCTAAAACCGGAAGGACAGAAATACAAATCTTTTGCCAGAAAATAAAAAGGCCACTATCTGTACATGTAGCTGTTAGCCTGGAGTTTCACATTAACCCTATACAAGCTCATTTTAGCCTTTAATTAGTGTGTTTAACTGAACATTTGACCAGTGCCTTTTAGAGGAATGCGGGGGACACAACATTCCAAGTAACACACAAACTTTCTACTGGCATCACTGGAACAATGTTTTACTTTGGATGATAGCTGTTCTAATAAGGCATACTGATGGCGCACAGTGGCTGCACATAGAACCTATATTTAAATATGACCACATATATGTTTTCAAGTTTGAGTAACATATGAACAATAAAGCCGTATTCATATTTATGTATTTTGGTGCAGACAACTAAACAAAAAAAACGTCACATAAAATCCATGGTAAGAACTGTGACAAAACACTGCCATAAAGATAAATGAACCTTCACAAAAAAACATGAAAAATACTGGAATCGTATCTGTATTTAACACAGTAAAGCTAAATAAACACTTGTAAAATTTTTGTTTTAAAAGAGGAAGTTAACCCTCTCTTAAAAAAAAAAAAAAAAAAACACCCTGCAGGACAAAGGCATAATGAGCTAGCTACCATACTAGCTCATTATGAATTACCTGAGATCGAAGCCCTCGAAGCGACCCTCGCTCACGTCCTCCTTCGCCGCCATGATACCTGGAGTGACTGCCAGGCATCGATGCTCCGGACAGTCACAGCACCGGTGCAGCGATACCCGGAAGTCACTCCATGCATGCGGCATGATCGCCTTCACTAACGGCACGCTCTGTGTGCCTGCGCCGTAGACATCGGTGCCCGTTTTTAGGAAAATATCTCCTTAACCATGTAGGTTAAGGAGATATTTCGAGCACCTACAGGTAAGCCTTAATCTAGGCTTACCTGTAGGTAAAGTGGTCTGTAAGAGTTTACAACCACTTTAACCACTTTCAGACCGGACCAATTTGCAGCCAAAGGACCAGGCCCCTTTTTGCGATTCGGCACTGCGTCGCTTTAACTGACAAATTGCGCGGTCGTTCGACGTGGCTCCCAAACAAAATTGACGTCCTTTTTTTCCCACAAATAGAGCTTTCTTTTGGTGGTATTTGATCGCCCCTGTGGTTTTTATTTTTTGCGCTATAAAACAAAAATAGAGCGACAATTTTGAAAAAAATGCATTATTTTTTACTTTTTGCTATAATAAATATCCCCAAAAAATATATAAAAAAACATTTTTTTTTCCTCAGTTTAGGCCGATACGTATTCTTCTACATATTTTTGTTAAAAAAAAAAAAAAATCGCAATAAGCGATTATTGATCGGTTTGCGCAGAAGTTATAGCGTTTACAAGATAGGGGATAGTTTTATAGCATTTTTATTAATAATTTTTTTTTTTTTATTAGTAATGGCGGAGATCTGCATTTTTTTTTGCGACTGCGACATTATGGCGGACACATCGGACATTTTTGACACATTTTTTGGACCATTGTCATTTTTACAGCAATTAATGCTATTTAAATGCATTGATTCCTGTAAAAATGACACTGGCAGTGAAGGGGTTAACCACAAGGGGGCAGTGTAGGGGTTAAGTAGGCCTAGGGGTGTGTTTCTTACTGTGGGGGGGCATGGCTGTCAGCTAGTGAATGCTGATCTCTGCTCCAATCACAGGGAGCAGAGATCGGCGTCACTAGTTGCTAGGCAGAACGGGGAGATGCTGTTTATCTCGGCATCTCCCCGTTCAGCCGTCCCGTGAGACGATCGCGGATGTCCGCGATCGGACTCACGGGGGGCCCGACCGGCGCGGGAGCGCGCCGCTCCCGGCGCGCTCCCGATGGCACGGACAGGCAGAAAGGAGGGACTTGTATATACGCCCTCCTGCCTGTCCGTGCCATTCTGTCGACGTACATCTGTGTGCGCCGGTCGGCAAGTGGTTAAGAGCGTTAGTTTGATTTTCTGATTGTTAGTGTGGTCAAATCAAGATCCGTTATTGCCCACATTCGATGGAGAAGGCTATAACATTTTTTTCTCGAACAAACTAATTTTTAAAAGTGTATGTGGTTTTTGTTCAGGGAATTACATTCATTCCAAAATCAAATGTTGAAAGCAAACTACATTTTGAAATACTTTTGATCAACATTCATCCAGTCATTGGATATTATTATTATTATACAGGATTTATATAGCGCCAACAGCAGAGCTTTACAACATGAGGGCAGACAGTACACTTACAATACAAATCAATACTGGAGGGATCAGAGGACCCTGCTCATTAGAGCTTACAATCTAGAAGGGAGGGTCAAGTGGAACAAAAGATAATAACTGGGGGGTGAGCTGATGGAGAAAATGAAAACACAGTTGTTAGGTGTGGGCAGGGTATATAAAAGGAATATTCACACGAACCTGCTAGTGTATAGTACCCTCTTCCCCTGGAATGGACATATAAACAAAAGTGTGAAAAAACATGCTTTAAGATCTGAGCCTCAAAAAGACATATACAGACGTGGCATGCGCTAAATCTTAAAGTGGACCTTCAGTAATTTTTTCATCTTTCCATCTATTAAATCTTCTGCCAGTAAATACCTTATACAGCCACTTCCTCTCTCTTGTCTGATAAAAAGCCTAGGCTTATGACATCATGCACAGCTCTCTCTAACTCTCATGAGAGTTTGCCAGGAAGGGAGGGGGTGAGTCATAATACGGTCAATGAGAGCTGCAGAGCTGGGAGGTGTGCCTCTGTGTCTGTGTAAATCCAGGAAGTGAACAGGCAGCAGCCTCAGCTGCCCTCAGTTAAAATGGATGCAGCCAGACTCGGTGGAGAGAGATTTCAGCAGCATATTTGGCAAGTACAGAGTCACAGAATATATAAAATAACATGCAAAGTGGTTGGAGGGAAGCTTCAGCATAGCAAAGATGTTTTTATTACAAATTATGCGAGTAGACTGCAGTTCCTCTTTAACCACTTGCCGACCGCTGCACGCCGATATGCATTGGCACAATGGCAGCGGTGGGCAAATTGGCATACCTGTACATCCCTTTAAGAGGTGGGGATAGCAGGTGCGCGCCCGCCACGTATATCGTGGCCGTGGGACCAGCGATCGTGTCACGGCGCCTCAGAACGGGGAAGTGCCTATGTAAACAAGGCATTTCCCCATTCTACCTTTTGATATGACAGAGATCAATGCTCCCTGTCATCGGGAACACTGTTCACTGTCAGGTGACTAGTAGCCCACATCCCCCCCATATAGAATCACTCCCTAGGACACACTTAGGTGGTTAACCCCTTCCCTGCCACAGTAATCAGTGCATTTTTATAGCACTGATCACTGTATAAATGACCCAAAATAGTGTAAAAAGTGTCCGCCATAATGACGCGGTCCCGATAAAAAAATAATTCATAATAAAAATGCCATCAGTTAAGCATCTTTTTTCCTTATGAAGAAAAAGTTGCTTTCCTAAAATTATAGCTTATGTTTATAATCAAAAGAGTTGTTTGATTATTATTATTATTATACAGGATTTATATAGCGCCAACAGTTTGCAACGCTTTACAACAAGAGGGCAGACAGTACACTTACAATACAACTCAATACAGGAGGGATCAGGGGGCCCTGCTCATTAGAGCTTACAATCTAGAAGGGAGGGTCAAGTGGAACAAAAAGGTAATAACTGAGGGAGATGAGCTACTGGAGAAAATGTAAATACAGTTGTTAGGTGTGGGTAGGGTAGGCTTCTCTGAAGAGAAGGGTTTTCAGGGATCGTCTAAATGCGAACAGAGTAAGAGATAAGCGGACAGATTGGGGTAAGGAATTCCATAGGATTGGAGGGGCCTTGGAAAAGTCCTGGAGTCGAGGATGGGAGGAGGTGATGAGGGAGCCACAGAGCAGGAGGTCTTGAGAGGAAAGTCTCAAACGTTGCAGCTAAACAGCTATGGCCACTCCCCCACTTTAGCCGTATTTGGCAATGGTAGTAGCCAACTCATTGAAAAAGATTGTTTATTGGTCATATTTAGAGTTCTAACTTGGAAATAAGGTTCTAAAACAGGACCATACATGTAAAGAAGGCCTTTTCTGATGACTGTACATAAATGTGTATGCTTCAAAAATCCAGGACCACCAAAACAAAAAGGTATCCTGATGTGAACTTTTCCACATTTTGCCATGTTACAACCAAAAACGTAAATGTATTTTATTGGGATTTCATGTGATAGACCAACACAAAGTGGCACAAAATTGTGCAGTGGAAGTAAAATGATAAATGGTTTTCAAAATTTTTGTACAAATATCTGAAAAAGTCTGGTGAGCATTTGCATTCAGACCCCCCTGAGTCAATACTTTGTAGAACCACCTTTTACTGTAATTACAGCAGCAAAAGTCTTTTTGGGGATGTCTCTACCAGCTTTCCACATCTAGAGAGTGACATTTTTGCCCATTCTTATTTGCAAAATAGCTCAAGCTCTGTCAGATTGAATGGAGAGCGTCTGTGAACAGCAATTTTCAAGTCCTGTGACAGATTCTTGGATTTAGGTCTGGATTTTGACTGGGTCTAACACATGAAAATGCTTTGATCTAAACCATTCCATTGTAACTCTGGCTGTATATTTAGGGTCTGCTGGAAGGTGAACCTCCGCCTCAGTCTCAAGTTTTTTGCAGACTCTAATGCTGTGTACACACGATCGGAATTCTCGTCGGAAAAGGCTCTGATGGTTTTCCTGACGGAATTCCGCTCAAACTGTCTTGCCTACAGGCGGTTACACCAAATTCCGACCGTCAAGAACGCGGTGACGTACAACACTACGACGAGCCGAGAAAAAAAATTAAGTTTAATGCTTCCGAGCATGTGTCAAATTGTTTGAGCATGCGTAGGAATTTTGTGCGTCGGAATTGCTACAGACGATCGGAATTTCCGATAGAAACATTTTCTGTCGGAAAAATTGAGAACATGCTCAAATTTTTGCTGGCGGGAATTCGGCCAGCAGAATTTCGATGGAGAATACAAGCGGTCGCATTTTCCGATGAAAAGCTCTCATCGGTCTTTTGCTGGCCGAAATTCCGATCGTGTGTATGCAGCAAAACAGGTTTTCTTCTAAGATTGCCCTGTATTTGGCTCCATCTATTTTGCCATCAACTCTGACCAGCTTCACCCGAACATGATCCTGACACCATGTTTCCTGGTGGGGCTGATGTGTTCAGGGAGATGTGCAGTGTTAGTTTTCCATCACTTTGCTTTTAAAAAAAGTTACATTTTGGTCTCGTCTGACCAGAGCACCTTCTTCCATATGGCTTCTCGTAAACTGCAAATGTGACTTCTTATGGATTGCTTTCAACAATGGCTTTCTACTTGTCACTATTTCATAAAGGCCAGATTTGTGGAGCGCACGACCAATAGTTGTCCTGTGGACAGATTCTCCCACGTGAGCTGTGGATCTCTGCAGCTCCTCCAGAGTTACCATAGGGCTCTTGGCTGTTTCCCTGCTTAATGCTCTCCTTGCCCAGCCTGTCAGTTTAGGTGGACGGCCATGTCTTTGTAGGTTTGCAGTTGTGCCATAATCTTTACATTTTTGGATGATGGATGACATGTTCAAAGCATGGGATATTTTTTTATAACCTAACCCTACTTTAAACTTCTCCACAACTTTATCCCTGACCTGTCTGGTGTGTGTCTTGGCCTTCATGATACTGTTTTTGTTTTTTAAGGCTGGCCATACAACAATTTTCTTGTTCAATTTTCCATTAGATTTACCAAAACCATATAATATGAGGTCAAGCCTAAACCCTTTCAATTTGTATGCAATCAGGCAGGCCCTTGCACTACATAGTTGAATGTAAATCTTAAAAACGGAAATTAAATAAGAAAAATTGTATAGTGTATGGCCAGCTTAGGGTTCTCTAACAAACCTCTGAGGGCTTCACAGAACAGCTGCATTTATACTGAGATTAAATTACACACAGGTGGACTCTATTTACTAATTAGGTGACTGAGGGAAATTGGTTCCACTAGATCAGGGATAGGCAATTAGTGGACCTCCAGCTGTTGCAGAACCTTAAGTCCCATGAGGCAAAGCAAGACCCTGACAGCCACAAGCATGACACCCAGAGACAGAGGCATGATGGGACTTGTAGTCTTGCAACAGCTGGAGGTCCTCTAATTGCATATCCCTGCCCTAGATTTTAGTTAGGGCTGAATACAAATACATGCTACACTTTTCAGATACTTATTTGTAAAAGATTTTGAAAACCATTAATCCTTTTCCTTCCACTTCACAATTATGTGCCACTTAGTGTTGGTCCATCACATAAAATCCCAATAAATACATTTACGTTTTTGGTAACATGACAAAATGTGGAGAATGTCAAGGTGTATGAATACTTTTTCAAGGCACTGTATTGAATGTTCCTGGCAAGGTAGTGGTTGGACTATCGACTATAAAATTTACAGTGCTTATTTAGTGACATGGAAAGGGATATCTACTCCACGCTTCCACTTTTACCAATAAATATTCTTTAATTAGTAGGTACATGCAAACCAATTCAGGTAAAATTATTTTTAGAAATTAGTAAATATTTTTCACAAAATGCTCCTGATGTAATGCAGTCAAGTATAAACATCATAAAGTAAAAAAATCACAGAACAATACATTCAAAACGTGGTCTCGCTTAGCCTGTGCACAGACATTCCAAATGATAACACACAATTACAGAGGCTGATTTAGACACTGCCAAGAATGAGCTGCTCCAACAATGAAAAGTTTCTCCAGCGAAGTAACACAGAGACATTGTTTGTCAACAGTCACATGATCACGCTGAAACAAGTGGATACATAGTAACGTTTCCGGAGAAGGTTGTGCCATTCCACTGATGGAGGGGTAACAGCCATACAAGTCTGACATGTCAATCTAATCCAGAATAAGCACGATATTAACCAATTCCTTTCTCCCTGCTGCAAAAGTGAAATATTGGTTTGACATGGTATGAGCTTGTATGTATAAAATGATTAGTGCTGCATCTGCTTCCTGTGACATCTACACAGCAATTACAACTGTAATTCGATTATGGACTTGCTCATAACATATTAGTAAAGCAGTAATGATTTAGACATAAAACAGACATAGATTTGGAGAAGCGTTTACATGTATCACACCACTACAACCCTGAAAATGTGCAATAAGGACTTGCCTGCAGTTAGCATTGTAGACATCAAAAAAATAAAAATAAAAAAATCAGATAGTACCTCCATGTCAAACCATTCTTTTATAGCACAGGTTACAGTGCCAAAAAGATTTGCACTGGCACCCCTTCCCAATGTCTAACACCACAAGTTATTGTATCAGGACATAATCATGACATAAATATAATAATACACTCATTATATTTACAAATAGAGCGGAGCAATATCTGTGTTGTTAGAGACAGGCCTAGACAATTGGTTCACCAATTCATCCATGATAAACCAGCCTCCAGTCTCACAGTCTCCGCTCTAATTCATCCCCCTGTGAAGGCCAGTCAAGCTCCACCACCCCAAACTCGTTAATCCATGTCTATATGGACCTTGCTTTGTGCACTGGTGCAAATCATTTGGTGGAGGGGGATTATGGTGGGGGGTTGTTTTTCAGGGGTTGGGCTTGGCCTTTTAGTTCCAGTGAAGGGAACTCTTAGGCCCCTTTCACACTGGGGCGGTTTTCCAGCGGTACAGTGCTAAAAATAGCGCCTGTACACCGCCTGAAAACACCGGCCCCATTCACTCCAGTGTGAAAGCCGGCGGGCTTTCACACTGGAGCGGTGCGCTAGCAGAACGGTAAAAAAAAAAAGTCCTGCTAGCAGCATCTTTGGAGCGGTATAGGAGCGGTGTGTTCACCGCTCCTATACCGCTCCTTCCCATTGATTTGGATGGGACACCGCGGTAATACCGCAGCAATACCGCCGCAAAGCACCGGCGCTTTGCGGGGGATTTTAACCCTTTTTCGGCCGCTCGCGGGTAGTAAAACCGCCCCGCGAGCGACCGAATACCGCGGCTAAAACGACGGTAATATAGCGCTGCTTTACCGTCACCGCGGCTCCCAGCCCCAGTGTGAAAGGGGCCTTAGGCTGCTTTCGCACAGAGGTGGGCGCTGGCGGTAAAGTGGCGCTATATTTAGCTGCTCCCCATTGAAGTCAATGCAGCAGCGATGTAATACCGCCGGCAAAACAGCACTCCGGCTGCATTTTGCGGGCGGATTTAACCCCTTTTCGGCCGCTAGCGGGGGGTTAAATCCGCCGCGCTATCGGCCGAATATCGCCGCTAAAAATATTTCCGCTTTACCACTGATGCCAGTGACGGCACAGTGTGAAAGGGGGTCTTACTGCAAGAAATTTTAGGCAGGTGAGAAGAAATGCTGTAAAGTGAAAATGCTTTTAAAAAAATATATATTTTAATTGTTTATTTTTATCAATTTACAAAATGCAAAGTGCGTGAGCAGAAGAAAAATCTAAATCAAATCAATATTTGGTGCGACAACCCTTTGGCATGCTTGCACAAAGTCAGGGATTTTATAGGTTTAGGCCTGGTTCACACCTATGCAGGTTGTGCGTTTTAGACATGTGCATTCGTTTTCAGGGATTTTCGTGTTTTAACAAATGATAACGAACGCGCAAAATCCAAAATTAAAAAAATGCTTTATTTTCGTATCCATTATATTGTCGTATTGTTGCGGCAACAGTTTGATATAGATAGATTTGACATGATGGTCTGTCTATCAAACCTGCAGTTGGATGTGTCTAACCTAACTATTAGTCCAAGATTATTCGACAGAGAAAAGATTTGACATTATAGAGACATGAAGATTCGACGAAGCAGCTAAAAACATACGATCGCCGCGAGTAGACAATAACGGTAAAATGCTCCACCCATAGGCTATAGAAGAATTCTAAATGTTGATTGACTAGTAAGAATAATTAAGAATTATTACTAGTCAAACAACATTAGAATTCTACTATAGCTTGTGGGTGGAGCATTTGACCGGAAATGTACAATCGCGCGTCATACAGTTTAGCTTCTTCATCGAATCTTCTTAGAACATCCGACAGACACCATAAGCTTTCAATTCAGAGATTCGACCTTAATCAATTTGGATTTTCAAACTAATGCATTTTTTAACTAAACTAAATAAATAAAAATCAATTTCGGGAGTAACTAAATACGTTTATTTTTCAGGCGAAACATTTCAGTGTGCACGTCTTGTGCGTTTTGCATTTTTGAAGCGCTTTGCATTTTTGAAGCGCATTACATTTTTGGGAGGTGCCTATTGTCTTCTTAAAAAAAATGCAGCAAAAATGCAGCAGAAATGCACCAAAAACGCAAGCACTGCATTTTTTGTGTGTTTCCATTACAGTCTATGGAACTAAAACCTGCTGCAGGAAAAAAGTCACTGACCCTTTCCAAAAAAACACACCGGTGGAAAATGCAATGTAGATGTGAACATGACCCATATGAAACCATGTAAAAAGGACTGTAGTGAGTATAGGCAAAACTGAAAATGCACTGAAAAACACATCTGTTAACCAGATTTTAGCCATGGTTCACACTGCTGCGGGATTGAAATTGTGCAAGTTCAGCCGCGCCACATGTCAGTCCAACTTCGGGCCCGATTTCAGAGACATCTGTGCGGGTTCCCTAACAGAGGTCTATTGAAAATCGTACCCAAAGTCGCCGAAAGTAGTACAGAAACGACTTTTGAGAATCGGTGCTGCGCAACAAATGTGGCGTCGCACTGATTCGGACGTTGCCATTGCCGGCAAAAGCCGCCGATTTGGCATGCGATTTGACATGTCAAATTGCATCAATGTGAACCTAGGCTTAGTGTCAGGTGTGTAGGAGGCATAAAACTGAGTGGGGAACAGCCAAACTCTGCTACTAAGTGAGGTTGTGGAAGACCGTTTCATGTCACAGATCATAACCAAAGCAAGACTGAGCACAGCAACAAGGTAGTTATACTGCATCAGCAAGGTCTCTTTCAGGCAGATTTGAAAGCGGACTGGGGTTTCAAGATATGCTGTTCAAGCTCTTTGTCACTCATGTCAGCTAAGAACAGGAACCTTTCGCACAGACTCACCAAAACTGGACAATAGACCATAGGAAATACGATGCTTGTCTGACGAGTCTCGATTTTATCAACGGTTCATGCTGATGATGGTGGTGGTGGTGTAATCCTGTGTGAGGGATATTTTCTAGGCCCCTTAGTATAAATTGAGCATTGTTTGAATGTCACAGCCTACCTGAGTATTGTTGCTAACCGTGTCCATCCCTTTATGACTACAGTGTACCCATCTTCTGATGGCTACTTCCAGCAGGATAATGCACCATGTCACAAAGCGCAAATCATCTCAAACTGTTTTCTTTTTTCAGCATGACAATAAGTTCACTGTACTCCAATGGCCTCCACAGTCACCAGATCTCAATCCAATAGAGCACCTTTGGGGTAAGGTGGAATGGGAGATTTGCATCATGGATGTGCAGCCAACAAATATGCAGCAACTCTGTGATGTTATCTCAATATGGACCTAAATCTCTGAGGAATATTTCGGAATCTATGCCCCGAATAATTAAGGCAGTTCTTTAGACAAAATGGGGTTCAACCTTGTACTAGCATATATGCATGCATTGACAGCACACAACCCTGTTGTCAATGTGTACAGACCACCAAAGCTATGGGTGAATACATTAAACTCAGTTCTGCTAGACAGATCACTGTGTATGTGGCCTTACAAACATTACTGCTAATATCAGTACATTTTTGCTAGTAGTCTTCTACAATAGACTTCACTAAATGATTGTATTCCAGTGAAAGCTGACAGTGTTCCCAACTGGCTGCATCTAGTGTCTGCGCTGTGGCAGCTCTATCAGAAAACAGACCGATGTTCAAGTAGAAATGAGCTGCGGGACCTCTCGTCCAAGCATCACAGGATATGAAATTTCAGCAGTGAAATAAAAGCCCTGAACATGAGCTGTTACTAGGCTAAAAACAGACTTGCACATCCAAACGTGTATACATTCACAGCCTCTGCTTTATTTACAGACAACACTGCAGTTTCATCTCATTATACAAATTGGTACAATATGCATTTATTTTTAGCTCCCCCTGATCTCCCTGGAGAGATGATCTATTCATATACCGGGGTCTGGCAGCTTAATCACACCCATCTGGTAGGATGGCATCATGCCCACCTCCTGCAAGGTAGCATCCTAGACTCACTGCGGGGCAATAAGAAGCAATGTGTCATCTGCAGGACATCACTCCACACTCCATGTGTTTGTAAACACATGTCCAAAAAAAAAACCACAGTACACCCGTGCTTCAACATCTCTAAGGCCCCTTTCACACCGGGGCGTTTTTCATGCGGTGCAGCGCTAAAAATAGCGCCTGTTCACCGCCTGAAAAAATCCGGCCCCTTTAACTCCAGTGTGAAAGCCGGCGGGCTTTCACACTGGAGCGGTGCGCTAGCAGGATGACAAAAAAAGTCCTGCTAGCAGCATCTTTGGAGCGGTATAGAAGCGGTGTGTTCACCGCTCCTATACCGCTCCTTCCCATTGATTAGAATGGGACACCGCGGTAAAACCGCAGCAATACCGCCGCAAAGCGCCGCTGCGGCGGCGCTCTGCGGGGGTGTTTAACCCTTTTTCGGCCGCTCGCGGGGGTAAAACCGCACCGCGAGCGGCCGAATACCGCAGTTAAAACGGCGGTAAAGCAGCGCGAAATATAGCGCTGCTTTACCGTCACCGCGGCTCCCCGCCCCAGTGTGAAAGGGGCCTAAGGCCGGCTTCACACTGGGGCGGTGCGGGCGGCGACGGTAAAGCAGCGCTATATTTAGCGCTGCTTTACCCTCGTTTTACCCGCGGTATGCGGCCGCTAGCGGGGTGGTTTTAACCCCCGCTAGCGGCCGAAAAAGGGTTAAAAACCTCCGCAAAGCGCTGCTGCAGCGGCGCTTTGCCGGCGGTATCCCCGCGGTCTCCCATTGATTTCAATGGGAAGGAGCGGTATAGGAGCGGTGAATACACCGCTCCTTCACCGCTCCAAAGATGCAGCTAGCAGGACTTTTTTGTACCGTCCTGCTAGCGCGCCGCTCCAGTGTGAAAGCCCTCAGGGCTCACAACATGAAAGGAGATTTTTCAAGCAAGCTTATATTGGATTGTCAAAAATAACTATTGTTTGCACTGTTATTACAATACAGATGTTATCAAATTAAAGTGTATACCATGACCATAGAACTCCTTTAACTACTCGCTGACCACGCCATAGCCGAATGACAGCTACAGCACGGCCAGCTAGTTCTAGGAGGGCGTACATTGATGTCCTCCCAAACTCGGTGGTGCACCCCAAAGTGTCCATAAACGTTGGGTACTTGGGTCCAATGAGAGCGGTCCTTTACCACACAATTTCGCCGTCCAATAAGGGATCGATCACTTGTCAACAAATCGGCACCATGTCTGGTTCAGCGCTCTCCTCGCACCGATCAGTATAGCGTGTGAGGAGAGAGCCAGTGCAGCAGCACGAGTGGGCTGAATCTGGAGTCCACACAGTGCTGATCTTTTGCCCAACTGCGCCACATCAGTGCCCATCAGTGCCCATCCGCGCCACATCAGTAATCATCTGACTCATCAATGCCACACCAGTGCTCATCCATGCCACTACAGTGCCCTACAGTGCCTCAAACGTGTAATAGGTAGTCAGGAAATTAGAGCTGTAATTTATGTCCCCAATACCTGATGGTGCTCCCTGCATGTTGGGCCTCTGTATGTGGCCAGGCTGTGTAAATGTCTCACACATGTGGTATTTCCATACGGAGGAGTAGCAGAATTCATTTTGGGGTGTCATTTTTGCTATGTACGTGCTATGTGTTAGAAATAGCTTATAAATTATCAACTTTGTTTAAAAACAAGTGTGTTTTCATTTTCTTTCTTTCCCAGACATGTTCAAAAGACTCATTATGCCTCCTACATTATGTGTTGGGGTGTTTTCTTTGCTTTCCCAAATGAGGTAATTTTGTGGGCGTTTCCATTGTCCTGCTGCTCCAGGGCCTTCATAATTGTAATAGGTAGTCAAAAAATTAAGTAATTTATGTCGCTAGAACACCTGACGGTGCTCCCTGCATGTTGGGCCTCTGTATGTGGCCAGACTGAAAAAGTCTCAGACATGTGGTATCACCATACTCAGACGTATCAGAATGTGTGTTGGGGTGTAGTTGCAAGTATGCATATGCTATGTGAGAGAAAGAACCTGTTATTATGATAAATTTGGGAGGTCTTCATTTTGCAAAGAATCCTGAGAAAAAATTACAACTTCAAAAAACTCACCATGCCTTTTACTAAATACCTTAGAATGTCTACTTTCCAAAAAGGGGTCATGTGGGGGGTACTTGTACTGTTCTGGCTTGTTAGTGTCTCAAGAAATGAGATAGGCCATCAGTACATCAGGCACCATAGCCTGTAGACTCTATAACCTTCACAAAGACCAAATAATTATACACCGATTTGGGCTATTTTTTTACCAAAGAAATGTAGCAGTATAACTTTTGGCGAAAATGTATGAAGAAAAATTACTACTTTGCTCAATTTTACAACAGAAACAAAAAAAAATTTATTTTTTGCAAAATTTTCAGTCTTTATTTATAGAGCAAAAAATAAAAACCCTAAAAGCGCCAATTGTATGAAAAAAAGGACACAATTCATTTAGATACAGTGTTGCATGACTGAGTAATTGTCATTCATAGTGTGAGCGCACCGAAAGCTGAAAATTGGCCTGGTTAGGAAGGGGTATAAGTGCCCAGTGGGCAAGTGGTTAACGTGGCTTTGACTCATTTAAAGTTATTGTAAAGTCTCGTTTTTTTTTTTTAAATAACAAAAATGTTATACTTGCCCCCTCTATGCAGTTGATTTTGCACAGAGCAGCCCGGATCCTCCTCTTCTCGGGTCCCCCTTTGCTGCTCCTGGCCCCTCCCTCCTGACGAGTGCCCCCTCAGCCAACAGCTTTCTATGGGGGCACCCAAGCCGAGTCAGAGCGAAGGGGCTCAGGTAATTAGGGGTGCTGGGGGGGGGGGGGGGTGCTACACACAGGAGATTTTTAATCTTAATGCATAGAACGTATTAGGATAAAAAAAAAAAAAAACCTTCTGCCTTTACAACCCCTTTAATGCTGACCATCCGTCGTCATTATACTGCAGCAGGTCGGCACGATCCCTCGAGCCATCGTAGCTGTTTGGCGGCTCCTTTAAGCGGGATAGCAGGTGCAAGCTCCGCCGGGGGGGGGACGCACACTCACCACTGCGGGGGTGCTGATGCGCGTTGCCATCGGTCGCGATGACCGGCGGGCACGAGAGCTGGGGTACCCATTGAAGAGGAGGGGCCCTGGAGCACCGGCGGGGGAACCCCAAAAGAAGAGGATTGGAGCTGCTCTGTGCAAAAGCATTGCACAGAGCAGGTAAGTATAGGCATGTTTGTTATTTTAATTGAACAAAAAGTTTAATACCGCTTTAAGCATGCAAAATCTGGGATCAGATTTACTTTATGTTATACTGTTGCAATCTGGCAACTAGAGGAAAGGAAGCTGAGAAAATGTTTCCTCCTGCCTGCAGCAGACTGAAAACATCTCAGTTTAGGTAAAGCTAATCACCTAAAGTAGTGTGCATGGACACAGAGTATAACCTTATTTAGCTTCTATGAGCTTAAAAAAACGCTAGTGTACACTGAGCCTTAAATGATAAAAGATTGTTTTTTTTTTTTTATTAAATGTCACCGTTACTGTACATTGTGACACGTCAGAAATGCATTCATTCTGAAAGATCCACTATAAGATATCAGCCACACAGGGACTGTATTCTTTTCAGTGGGTGGCTTAGTCATAGCCTTCCACTGTAAGGAGCAGTAAATCCCATCCACTGTATAGCGCTGCACAGCAGAACGCAGAGAGCATACATGCTATAAGCAAATATGGTAACCCCCCATGTACATATAGGGTTACAAAACACGCATTAGTAAGTTCGTAACTTATATTGAGAAGAGTAAAATTTCCCATTAAAAGGTAAATTTTCTACAAAGAATCACCTGAAAACACATTACCACATTACAGAGCTACAAACAGACAAAACATATTACTAACCTACAAGTCACCAGCGGAGCTCTTCTTTAATTAAATATCTGCCTGGCTAATTGTATCAGAGACATCACAGAACACAGCAGTATATCCCATATTTGTTTTCATTACATCCACTGATTAGGAAGAAGTGTAATTGCAAAACATAACCCACTATGAATCTTCTCGGTGAAGTCAGCGCAGCCTGAAAGCAGAGTACTGCAGAGACATTTGTGCAGGTTCAGCAGAGACTATGTGCGCTGTAAGGCAAGACGCACTTCCTACAGATCACTGATCTGGGATTTTACAAGGGCATTCATGACTGAGGCAGATATTAGTAAAGGTCCAGCAGTCCCTTATACTCATATTTAACTCTCAGTGGGAATATTACATTTAAAGTGAACCTTTACCAAGAACAATATGGGAGCTGCCACTGCTGAACTTCTGAACATGCTGGTTGCCTTCCTGCTTTGCTCAAGGAGACTGCAGATATGGGCAAATGCTGGACCTTTCTCGAAAGCAAAGCAATTCCGGGTGGTGTCGGCGCTTGCTACCAAGTCCTGCCCCTTTACATTCCTATTGGCTCATCACTACGATGAGTTGTATCACTGGCCAACGGGAATGGGCAGTAGGCAAAAAAGGGCAAATAAGCTTCGGCATTATGAGTAAGTGCCAACACTTTGGCTTGTTGTCTCTAGCCACAGACCTCACACCTTTTATTCAAATCACTGGCAAAATAACAGAATAGACATTAGAAAGTGTTGACATGTTTTGTACCAAAGTGATGACTAAAAAAAGGCTTCAACTTGGCTATACTGGACCATCATCTTTATAGTATAAAGTAGAACTGGCATGGCAGCCAAAAAACTAGCATTTATAGAAGCGAGGGCAACAATGGTAGCTTTTATGTTTCTCTCAAAGTAGGGTGAGCACAGACAAATGAATTTGATTATTTAGTTTAGGAGATCATCTCATTTACATATCAGCAGGCCTGCCAGCTTCAAGAGCCCAAACAAAGTTCTTATTAGTTATATTTAGATACTAATAAAAAACTCCACCAAATTCTAAAAAAAAACATGAAAATATTTGCTTTAAAGTGTTTCTTTAGGGGAGGGAGTTCTGTTTTTACATTTTTGGATAGGATATGCAAACCCTTTCCAAATAAAGATAGAGTTAAAGAGATAGAACACCAGGACCTTTACTTTAGAGGGAGTAGTGCAGAGCAGATGGTGGTTAGACATCACAGTCACATAAAAAGCCTATTTAAATGTGGGGTCCTGAAATTCAAATGGCACAAATAGTCAAATGTTTTAAAGGTAATTGTTAAAAGCCATTTTCAAGAAAAATTAACATCTGTTATTTGACTGGGACCCCCCTAGAGATTACACGACAGAGGAGGCTTGCTGGTGCAAAAATGTTCTTCTAACTTAAAGTGATAAAGGATTGTTTTTTTATTTTTTTAAATAACAAACATGTCATACTTACCTCCACTGTGCAGCTCATTTTGCACAGAGTGGCCCTGAACATCCATTTCTGGGGTCCCTCTGCGGCTCTTGCGGCTCCTCCCCGCATTAGATAACCCCCTTGGAGAAACGCTCTCCCGAGGGGGTTACCTTGCGGGTGCGCTCTAGGAGTCCAGCATTTCCGTCCACAGACACAAAGGCCGGACTTGCCCCTGAAATTTTCCACATTTTGTCATGTTATAACCGAAAATGTAAATGTATTTATTGGGATATTATGTGAAAGACCAACACAAAGTGGAACATAATTGTGAAGTCAAAGGAAAATGTCCAATGGTTTTCAATTTTTTTTTTTACAAATAAATATCTGAAAAGTGTGGTGTGCACATTTGTTTTATTCCCCCTTTACTCTGATACCCCTACCTAAAATCTAGTGGATCCAATTGCCTAGTAACCACTTCGCGCCCGCGCTATAGCCGAAATATGGCTGCAGCGCGGACGCTCCCTGCCGGGAGGGCGTCCCTGGACGTCGTCCTGTTTACTTCCCTAATGCACGCTCCTGAGAGCACGCATCGGGGAAGTTCTGTGCTGGCCGTGTCTGTCGGACACAGCCAGTCACAGATCGCTGTAAACGGCCAATCACAGCGGCCGTTTACAGCGCGATCGGCGTGTCCAATGAGAGGATCTCATATGTAAACATATGAGATCTTATCTGAGCGCACCTCAGGTGGGATTATCTGTCCACAGGGCAACTATTAGTCCTGCACTCCACAAATCTGGCCTGAAGAAAGCCATTGTTGAAAGTTATAAAAAGCCACATTTGCATTTTGGGAGAAGACATGTGGGAGACAGAGCAAACATGTGCAAGAAGGTGCTCTGGTCAGACGAGACCAAAATTGAACTTTTTGGCCTAAAAGCAAAACGCTATTTGTGGCAAATCACCCAGAACAAAACATGGTGGTGGCAGCATCATATTGTGGGGATGCTTTTCTTCAGCAGGGACAGGGAAGCTGATCAGAGATGATGGGAAGATGGATGGAGCCAAATACAGGGCAATCTTAGAAGAAAACCTGTTAGAGTCTGCAAAAGACCCGAGACTGGGGCAGAGGTTCACCTTTCAGCAGGACAACCACCCTAAACATACAGCCAGCGCTACAATAAATTGGTTCAGGTCAAAGCATATTCCTTTGTTAGGATAGGCTAGTCAAAATCCAGACCTAAATCCAATTGAGAATCCTTGGCAAGACTTGAAAATTGCTGTTCACAGACGCTCTCCATCCAATCTGACTGAGCTTGAGCTATTTTGAAAAGAAGAATGGGCAAAAATGTCACCTTTCACTGCAATTACAGCTGCAAGTCTTTTTGGGTATGGAGGGATGGGGAGAGGAAGAGACACTCAGAAAATAGCGGATGACAGAGGCACGTGAACTGACCATGGTGGTCAGGGCTCAGCAGCCATGGATTACCGAGGTCAGCACACAGAGGGGGACACAGGAACTGACAGGATCAGCCAGATATTTTAGATACAAAAAAGGAAAAATTACAATGCAAATGCACTATGCTACTGATCATGCTTTAAAGGAACAGGAGCATTTTATATATTTGTTTTATTTATTTTTTAGCGTACCAACCTCTAACTATCTCCATGACTGCATGCACTGTGTAGCAATTCATCCTCAAAGTTCACAACACTGTAAACATATGTACATTTTTTTCTAGTTTTTGGAAAAGTAGGGAAAATTAGAACACCTGTAGGGTTTTTGTGCTAGCCATGCCTCAATTAGAGAGATTTCGCCTTACTCCCTTCATCCTTCTGTCATTATTTTCATCAGACAGGAAGGAAAAATCTGCAACAGGAACACAGACACAATTTAAAAGTCTGGCAAAGGTGCTAGTTACCACTACCCTACTAAAGAAAAGCATTTTTGTTTCTGTGTTGGTGATGTAGAGTTACCCTCACTACCAGTCTGGTAAAACGTTAGAATGACAGAAGTGAGGGCAAATCTGTCCAATGAACAAAAAAAAAACCTGACACGATTCCACCATCCATACATTCAATATGGATATGGGAATCCTCCACACTGTGTCATTGTATTCTGGCAGCGGCGAAACGCCACTGCCATCAGAATACACAGATCAGCACTGCAGTCTATTGCCTGTGGTGCTGATCAAGTGTCAGCATACCAACAACAGAACAGAACTCAAAATCGGTAGATCGACTTCTGTTTAACCACAATGGCCAAACATGGATCAAATTGCAGCCTTTCCCTGCTGAACCAGACAAATTTTGTCCATGTATGGTCAGCTTTGGAATCAGCCATGACACCTTCTCATTAGAAACATGGGCAAGAACTATTTATATATATATTTATATATATATATATATATATTATATATATTTTTTTATATATTTTTTTATTTTTTTTTATATTTTTTTTTTTTTTTTTTTTTTTTTAAGTATGCTGTGTAAATGAGAACACATAACAAATATATAGTGAGTCTTTCTCAAATTTGACAGCAAAAGTGGAAATGCACTTTAAGTTGGCCACAGATGGATCAATATGTCATATATAATATTCTAGCAATATTCAACAAACATTGTTCACAGAAAGGATTTTAAGGCAAACAAATAATATTTTTTGCATTTTTGCATCTCTCCTCCAAACTGAAATTGCCCTGTATGGCAAATATTTGCATTGAAAACTTTTCTTGAGAAGATCACCTGCAGAGAAGCATCTTCCAAAAAAATGGAAACACCTTTTCACCAATATCCTCCATTCTACCTGTAGTCAGATGCAGCATTTTGTAACTAAACTGATGCAATGTGATTTGTGTTTAGTTAAAAAAAATTTTTTTTGTTGAACCCTAGTTAAATTGCAGAGCTTAGATGACATGGGGACCAACAGGCATTTTGGTTGACTGCAGACGTTTTTACTTATCCAGATATAGCATTATTTATCATACGAACAGAAGATGTTAGATAGTCATTGGATTAGGATTTAAGAGGAAGAGAGGATCAAATATAGCTGGGCTATCACCAAGGAAACAGGTTTACCTTCCCAACACATGTGCTCTATAAATACAATACACAAAAATATAATGGTTCTGTAAATTTCCTTATAATGAATTATCTACTAAACTCATCTGCCAAAAAAAGCTCACGGTTAAATGCGATGACCAAAGGGGGACCTCCTTTCCTTTTGGATATGTAAAGCTATGAAAACAGATATGTCAAAGCAACTACATGTCGACACTTGTTTTACATATGAACAGGATTTTAAGAAGGGGCTAAACATGTACTGTAATGTTATGTTATAGAATATAAAAGAAGACATCCTTATGTCACTGCAGTTACTTTCCAATATATCTTTTGAGTGCTCTAGACCCCCCAAAATGAATGGTACTTTTATAAGCCAATTCCTGATTTACATCTAACTGTTGGTTATTTGGGCTCCTCTGTGCTTGTATCTACCCTATACGAAAATAGTTATCCCCATCCTGACCCTTCCACACCATATTATTCAGGTAAAAAATATATATATATTTTAGTGCTCGGCATGCTAGAAAATGCTTTAAGTACAACTGAAGGAAAACGTATTAGTTTTCAATAGTGTGAAGAGTGTTTAACCACTTTCAGACTGGACCATTTTGCTGGCTTAAGACCAGACCACTTTTTGCGATTCGGCACTGCGTCGCTTTAACTGACAATTGCGCGGTTGTGCGACGTGGCTCCCGAACAAAATTTACGTCCTTTTTTTCCCCCCATAAATAGAGCTTTCTTTTGGAGGTATTTGATCACCGCTGCAGTTTTTATTTTTTGTGCTATAAACAAAAAAACGCATTATTTTTACTATAATAAATATCCCCCAATAACATATAAAAAAAAATGTGTTTCTCAGTTTAGGCCGATACGTATTCTTCTACATATTTTTGGTTAAAAAAAAAAAAAAAAAGAAAAAATAAGCGATTGAATGGTTTGCGCAAAAGTTATAGCATTTACAAAACAGGGGATAGTTTTATGGCATTTTTATTAATATCGGCGATCAGCGATTTTTATTGTGACTGCGACATTATGGTGGACACAGCGGAAATTTTTGACACATTTTTGGGACCATTGTCTATTATACAGCAATCAGTGCTATACAAATGCACGATTCCTGTGTAAATGACACTGGCAGTGAAGGGGTTAACCAGGGGGTGGCAGTGAAGGGGTTAAGTGTGTCCCTAGGGGCGTGACTGTGCGTTAGTGAACACTGATCTCTGCTCACAGGGAGCAGAGATCAGTGTCACTTGTTGCTAGGCAGAACGGGGAGATGCTGTTTACTTCCGCATCTCCCCGTTCAGCCTCCCCGTGAGACGATCACAGGTATCCCCGTGGTGATCGAGTCAGCGGGACCCACAACCAGACTCACAGGGGTCCCAACCGGTGCACACGCGATGTTCACCAGATCTACTACAAGGTTACAGATGAGCTGCACTAAAGCTGCAGACAGACACCTGACCTGGACCACATATACTTCACAACACTTCTCCCCATGCTGCCTAAAGGAATACAGGGGAGTCTTCACATACCATAGCCAATGAGGTAGTCAGAGGAACCTGAGCTTATAATTGCCTGTAAGGTAATTTATGCTTATAAAAAAAAAAAAAAAAAATTCAGTTTGATCCAAGACATCATGTCATGTGAATTTTCACAATACGCTTCCGCTTCAACAGGCACACCTCTGCAAGGGTCAAATTTTCCATAAAATTACAACTGACTTTAGCCATTTACTTATGGGTATGTCTCTGAAAATCTGTCTCACCTACAGTGATGCATCCCTCTCAGATCTGTGGCACTTGGCTGCCCAGGTTACAAGTGCAGGGGTCACAAATAAACAGAAAAACTCTTGCACGGACTTTGCATGCTGACAGGCAGCCTAAATTGTGTCTGTGTTGCTTGTTTGATAAATCTCCTCCAAAATGTCTAAATGAGATAAGATATCTTCATGTGGAACAAAATTTGCATTATGCTGAATTGGGCCATTACTGAAAATGCTCATATCGACAACAAGTACTATTTGATTTTAAATAGAACAAGCTTCATTCTTTTAAAGATCTTATTACATACATGCTTAGGTAACGCTCAATACACACACATCTACATATACACGCACACAAATTATTTCATACAGAGACATGCACTTACATTAATTCCCTGTAAGCATTTCCTGCTGGAAGCAAAAATGTATTTAGAGCAATAGAGTATCTGTAACTCATGACCATAAATAACACGCATTTTATTTGACAGTCTCCCTAATGTACCTTTCACCGAATACAAATAATCAGATCTCCTCTTTCTATTGTGCCTGCCACAAGATCCAGAAATTGCCCTACTTTGTTGTGCTTAGCTTTTAGAGCATAGCACCAAGACATAACATAATAAAGCATAAGAGTATGGAGAGTTTCCTTTTTATATACTAAAATCTGATGGAAAAGAGCCTCCTGTCAACAGATGAGCTCTAACAGCTACTTTCAGTACAAAGTAATAACTACTATCACCTGCAATCAGCTAACAAAATGGAATCCATTTTCTAATATCAGCCACGCTTCCCTCTGAAAAGCACTACGCAACACTAAGAGGTTAAAATTATAGTAAGATATAAAAAGGAAATATTTTAAACACTAAAATGTGGTAAAAAGTCCATTTATATTTAACATGCAAAAATAAGCATATGTTAGCAAAGCATTACAAAGTTTTATTAAAAAGATGCTCCAGTCAGGAAAAAATGTTTTCAAACCATTGTGCTACATTTTGTTCCCCATTTCTGTGCACCCAATCTTTGGGTCTGTCAGTGTTCCATGTGCTTCATAAATACTTCATGATAAAAAGGTACAGAGAATCCCATTCCCTGATTATACAAAAACAATTGAATTGCGATGCTGACCTTCATGTGCAGCACAAATATTTTCCCACAGCCCCACTCAACATCAACATATTGGATGGCAAAAAAAAAAGTTTTACAAAAAAATCCTTTCAAAGATTGTCAAGATACTTGGGGGTATTGTCATCGGCCCATTTACTGTAAGGGCTTGACGTTACCATTGCAGCTGAGACATGGAAAAATGTCTGAGTTCCAGCAGTGCAGTGTTTCCACCAAGATTTCCTGTACCGCAGGTAGCATTAGTGCAGGGGGTCATAGGTGAGGACACAAATCTCTTATAGAACAGAACAGTATAAGGACCTGTTCACATTTCCTGTTTACTGGCAGTAAGACGTGTAGAAATCCCAGTTTATTGCTACGTGGCTAGGTCAAATCCATGTGTCGCTCTGCATTGGTTTCAAACAAGATGTGCAGCATTTTAGCATCTTAACAAGCATTTTGCAAACCAACTGAAAGGAATGATGGTAAATGCACAAAAACACATACCGGTAAGCATTCTTTGGGTTTTTAGTGCATCTGCACTATGGAAAATGTACATGCTTTAATATTTTTACCCCACTTTGCACTAAAGAAGTAAATGAGCGTTACCAAGTGCAAATAGGTGTGTATTACCAAAACTGTGCAGCTTGCAACAGCTTTAAAAAGATAAAAGACAACTAACTCCTGGCTTTTGGACAGCTGAAGCAAAAAATATATATATATTATAAAAAAAAAAAAAAAAAAACAAACAATTTGAAAACATGAAAGGAGAAGATATAAATGACCCATACATCTAAGTAAAGTCACTATGTAACTACCACCGTTTTATTTTTTGAGGTGCCAAGGTGGACACCCTCTAACATTGTGCTCTGAGTCTCTGTAGATCTTTAACAGTCATCTTCCAGGCAGTTTTGCAATGCTGGCATGCTTCCATTACAGAAGCATATTAAGCGGTAATCTTTATGTATGCACAAGCAAAAAAAAAAATGTGTGTTCCACAGGAATCATTTCACATCTATTCATTCTCTGCCCATGATGGCATTCAGGACAGACTGGCTGAGGTCAAGGCATCCAATAGTCAGTGGAATAAACTATGGGATTTACACAAAATGAACCCGGGCAGGGATCCAACAAACTTTGTTTTAAGCAAAAGTAATTGCCGCTTGTGCCTGAACAACTAACAACTTTATGGGCAACACACAACGCTGCAAGTACTCTACACCAATAGACTGAACATTTAGACAATGATATTACTGTGACCCTGGACAGTCGCAGATATAATATATGGTACATCTGTATATGTGGGAAAAAGTAAACAGCTACAAGAGTGTACAAGGAAGCAAGGAATCTTCATGTGGCGAGCTTCCTTTTTAGGCTACATGCACACTGGGCTTAAAAAAAAAAAAAAAAAAAAAACACCAGTTCCCTTGGCACTCCTCATATAGAGCATTTTTGTACACAGGTTAGGCAAGTTTAGGAGAGTTTAGCTCCAACCAAGAATGCAAAACTAACGTTTTTTTTTTTTTTTTTTTTTTTGCTGCCTCTAAATGCTGAGCTTAAAATATGCCTGTAATTGTCCAAATGTGCACTGACACATAGGATAACATTGTGCTGCTTCTACAGAAAAAATGTGTTTAAAAGGCAGGAAGAAAAAAACCTTCTGGTTTGCTTTTTTTTAAATTTAAAGCTTTCTGCCAAAAAAACAAAAAAAAAAAAAAAAACACAACCCAAAACTCTCCTAAACTTGCCTAAACCATGTACAAACACGCTCAATGTGAGGGTTTTTTCTGCCAAAGGAAATGGCATTGTTTTTTTAAGCCCAGTGTGCATGGAGCCGTAGGCCCCTTTCACACGGGACAGATCCGTAATGATCCGCCCCGTGAAGATCCGCTGCTCAGCTGATCCCCGCTGAGCCGGCTCATGACAGGGCGGTCCCTGCACACTGAACACGGGCTGTCTGTCCCTGTTCATCCGATCCGCTCTGCAGACGGATGGAAAAATAGGGTTTTCCTCCGTCTGCAGAATCGGACAATAGCGGAGGCGGACGATAGCGGGTGTCAGCGGATGCTCACCCGCTGACACACGCTATCCCATAGGGGTACATGTATGTCCGTTTTTCATCCAAAAACGGATGGATGAAAAACAGACAGACATACGGTCCGCATGTGTGAAAGGGGCCTTAATCAGGTTTTATTTTGTGCTGACCATCAAGCCTGAACTTTTGTGCAAGTGACACAGGCCCCAGCCTACTGTAGTAAGATTTCATTTCGACAGCACACAATTGTCTGCTCACATACTCAGTCCTGGTTTAATTTGCAGCAGTTTTGAACTGCCATATAACAATCAGCCAGCAGCATGTCCAAGGGCTTAAGGTGACCCTATTGCCACAGAATAACTCATATAGAGGAAGGGTAGCCCTGTCAAGAGCATGTATTCTATACTCAACTTTCCAGATGCTCACATTTCTAAATGACTCCACTTCACTGCTCTCCGGCAGCTGCAGGTATTCCACAATTCTGGGTGTGTAAATATCTGCTCCCCCACTGCACAATGCCTCTTCTCTCACTGGCAGGACATAGGAGTTAGCAGGAGGACCCATACTGTATGCAGTGTGGGGGTAGGTATCCGACTCACCCAGTAAAAAATCTGCAACGGCCTGGGAACAGTGGTGCAATGGCTAACATCCGTTTTTCGTCCGTTCCGTTTTTTTTTACAGAAGTAAAAATAGGGTTATCTTCCATCCAGAAAAACGGAGCTTAATGAGACAGATGTTAATGGACGTTAGCGGATGATCATCCGCTAACGTCCGCTATCCCATAGAGAAGCATTGATGTCCTTTTTGATCCGTAAACGGACGTATGAAAAAAAAAAAAACGGACGAACGGTCCGCACGTGTGAAAGGGGCCTTATCCCTTTGGCATGCTTTAAAACAAAGATGAAAAATACATAATTTATTAGTAACGTGCACTTTTTATATTTGTATTTAGTATGCCAAATTATTAAAATTCATACATTTGCATAAATGTTATTCTTCTTCTTTATCTTGCACTGATGTCTTTAAATGCTAAACCAAAAAAATGTACGTTCAGCTAGAGCAGCCAGATTCCCTTCAGGAAAATATGCCAATCAACTAAAGAGGAAAGTAAGGAAAGAAGAAGACTAAAGAAGAAACTGAAGAGACAGAATTTGTAAAGACAGAGAATTTGAAGCGCTCATGGTGACAGGAGGTCCAGTCCCAATAACATGCACACAAATGATGGGTGACATTTAGAATACTTAAAATAAACAAAGCCTCTGCAGAAACATAAACCCGAAGGATTTGTAAACCTGCGTTCCACTGCTGATAGACTACAGGATGCTGCCATGCTCTGCTAGCCAAGGCAATTCAATCACTGGACTGTTTATTTACAAACACACTTTTCATAAAAATAACCAGCAAATATCGGTAGCATAAAACACAACTGAATACCTACTGAGAAGACTTTGCTTTTGAGCAGGAATCTCTAGTGTAATGAAGTGCACAACAAACTTAAAGTGTCTCGTGCCATTTCTCTTTCTATCCAACATAACAGTAGCTGTGCACAGAGGCTGTTGTAAGCTATTTTTTGCTCCCTGTATCCTGTCACAGCTCTCAAGAAACCTCTAGCTTGCAGCTGTGAAAATCTGTGTAAAATTTACTTTTGCACACTTGGACTATCCCTTCTTTCCTCATTGGATGGAATACTTCACATTTTCTGATGAACATCAAACAAACCACTCCAGGTAGATCTTGGCTCTCATGCACATCCACCTTGGCTGGATACAGTTTTGTTTTTTTCTTGCCAGCTCATAAACAACTATATAAAGAGATACAGCACAACTGGACTGTAGAAAAATCTTCTATAAAATTGCACTTGATACAGATCTAATCTGTGCCAGTTATTAAAACGTAGACATACATTTTCACAGCCTGTTGTGAATCTTCATATTCCAAGTCAGCCATTAGAAAAAAATACTATAGTTCTAGACAATCTGGTACTGGTTGATAAGATACCAAGGAATGGCACGATTTGCTTTAAAGCTGAACTCTAGACACGCAGCTGAATATATGGGAAAGGTTATACAATATGGTTCAACTAGTCTTAAAGTCCAGGTAACCACCACCCCCCCTCCCTCCCTCCCTCTTCCCCTTCCTTATTTCCCCCCTACCAGCTGCAGTATTACATGTTGTTGGTAAATGTTTTTATTGGGTCCCTTGGGGGTTACCTCCACTGGCTTACTTGTCTTGTGGCCTGGCCTCTCTCCCCTTCGTTGGAGATTACAGTGGGTTGGTGGCTAGGGCTCGACACGGGTGGGCGAAGGTTTCAGTTGGGGCCCCTGGGGATTCCTCCTCCTCGACCCTTACCTCAGAGAAGTTCAGCCGAGGAAGCTTTAACACAGTGGTCATCAACCCTGTCCTCAGGGCCCACTAACAGGCCAGGTTTGCAAGATAACTGAAATGCATCACAGGTGATATCATTTGATGCTCAGTGATTGCAGTATTCTAGTCTGCATCTCCCCAAAGTAATACATAAAACCTGGCCTGTTAGTGGTCCCTGAGGACAGGGTTGATGACCACTGCTTTAGCATGTTCCGCATTTTGGGTTTTAGACAATCCCTTGGTCTTTAGATTCTCTCACCGGGCTGTCTCGGCCTTTCTATCACTGGCTTATCAACTAATCTCGCTTGACCACCCAAGACACGTGCGCTCAGATTCAGGCAGATGTTCAAGCCTTTACAGATAATGTTGGCTCGGTTTCATCACCTGTATCTTTGTGGGAGGCCTATAATGCTACAGTAAGGGGCCACCTGATCCAAATTGCGTCCTCTAGAAAACATGCTAGTAAGAAGAGGGTTCGGGAGCTGTCCTCCCTTTTGACGGCTGCGGATGCTGCCTGGAAGGCACACCCAACAGAAAGGCCTGCGATGACCTGGCCACCAAGCTAGATCTTCTCCCAACCACCCAAGCGGAGAAGGGCCTGTGTTGGACCAAACAAATACTACATCAGTGCGAACAAACCTGGCCCCATGCTAGCCAGGAAACTCAACTCTGTATGCCACACACATGGGCTGGTCCAGTTGAGGGTGCAGGGAGGCGGGCTCACTTCTGACCCCTCAGAGATCACTTCCACCTTCACCAGCTTCCTTATATCGTAAACCTTTCTGGTTTGACCTGAAAAAAGGCAGAGAACTTTTTCCAACTACTGAACCTCCCTCTGCTGTCTTCAACAGCTCGGGACACCCTGAACACATCTATTACTGAGATGGAACTCATGCCAGCTATAAAATTGCTGAAGTCTTCAAGAGCTCCAGATCCGGACGGCTTTACTAGACTTTATTATAAAAAGTTTTCTACCTTTCTCATCCCACATTTAACTTCCTACTCTAACTCCTTGTGTGGGGGTGAATATCCCTCCCTGGACTCTCTCAATGCCCACATCACTATGATCCCGAACAACAACAGAGGAGGCTTTTGAGCATTAGTCTTTTTGCCCCATCTCCCTGTTGAATTTGGACCTGAAGGTCTTGAGGAAAACCTTCAGGCCCTCATCCAGAGACCAGGTGGGCTTCGTGCTGGGCTGCCAAGCGGGTGATAATGTACGAAAAAGTCATCCATCTTATCCACATTCTTCGTCAATGTAAAATCCCTTTTTTTGTTTTCTTTGGATATTTATAAAGGGTTTGGTTCGCTTTCCTGGGATTACCCTCGATTTGTTCTATCCCGCTGGGGGTTTGGAACTCACTTTTTATCCTGAATCCAGGCCCTTTATTCATCCCCATCGGCCTCAGTGAAATATGCAGGTTTCCTTTCCGATCCCTTCGCCATTTCCCAGGGGATCCAGGAGGGATGCCCCCTGTCCCCATCACTTTTTATTTTAATCGCTAGAATCGCTGGCAGCAGCAATCAGGGCTAATGCGAACATATCAGGAGTGTCCTACGCGGGGACTCAATATAAAGGCCCGTACACACGATCAGACTTTTTGACAACAAACATGCAAGTTAGTTGTTTTGTGGCAACATCTGACCGCGTGTATGCTCCAGACAAAATTTTTAGGTTTTCACATGTGGCTTTTGTTGGCTGTGCGAACAGACAAACTTTATGGCAACAAAAAATCGTGTGTACACAAAACCATCGGACTTTTGTACAAAGTACAAACACGCATGCTCAGAACCAATGCAAAAGATCAGACAACAGTACAGAAGTTGACCAAAGGTGGCACTGGAGTAATTCAACGTTCTCTTTTGAAATGTCGTCAGTACGTTGAAACGTGACTACGTTTGTGTTTGTTGCCTAAAAAGTCAGATCGTGTGTATGCAATACAAACTTGAAGCCAATGCCCTTTGTACAAACTTTCCCGTGGATTTTTGTACAAAGTCTGATCGTGTGTATGAGGCTTAAGACTAACCCTTTTGCGGATGATGCCCTCTTGGTCCTGACTAACCCACTTATCTCCCTCCCCAATCTGCAGCTCACACTTGATTGCTTCTCTGCCTTTTTGGGTCTTCAGATCAACCTTTCTAAGACAATGGCACCGAAGTTGTAGAACAGTTTCAAGAGCAGTTTCCATACCGCTGTGCACCCCGCTCGATCGACTATCTAGTGATCAAACTGACACCCTCCTACTCTTCCCTGTTCACTGCTAATTATTACCCTCTGTTGAGCACTTTAACCTCCATTATGCATTCCTGGCAATATCCCTCTCTCTCCAGGATTGGGAGGATTTCTGCTGTCAAAATTACAATCCTACCCAAGGACCTATACTATTTTCACACATTACCAGTGCGAAAAATGTCTCCCTTTTTTCTTTGCCTCCTACAGAATCGGATTCTCAGATTTATCTGGGCCCAGAAACGCTCAAGAGAGTTTCTAGATACAATATATATATATATTCATAGGCTACAAGGCGGTTTGGGGGTCCCCAACGTTTCTAGATACTATGCAGCGGCGCAGTTCTCCCAGCTGGCTATGCTTCACATGGCCTTGAATGTCCGTTTTTGGGTGTTGCTCAACTGTGATCCATATTCAATACAGGCTTTGCTTTGGCTTCCCCATAAGTCAAGTCCCTCCTTCTTGAGCCCCATGATGTTGCATAGTCTAAGAGTATGGGATTCAGTCCGCCACTCGGGCAATTTGAGGTCTTTTTTGCCTCTGCTGCCTATCACGCATAACCCCCGCTTTCCCCCAGGTGTGACGGAACCCCCGGCGTTCTCCTGGTGGTTCTCCCGGGGGGCTTCACGTGGGTCCAAGATTTTTTCTCCCACTCTTTTCCATCTTTGAAGTTCACTCATGAGACAGACAAGGCCTCAGCCGGGGAGCATTTTTACTTTCTTCAACTAAAACATTGGATTGCTGCCCTGCGCCCACGTCCACCTACCCATATTGAAAAACTTTCTTTGAACATGCGTGCCAGCATGTACCGGGGACCCCTGGCCTTATCTCAGCCATCTACGCATCTTTGAACGGACACCCGTCATCCCTCTCCTACATGTCTCAATTGGAGCAGGACCTCCAGTCCCCAATAGATTTAGAGGACTGGAGTAAGGCTTGGAAGTCAGTAGCAAAATGTTCTTTTAATACAAATACGCTCAAAGAAACGTATAAAGTTCTTTTTAGGTGGTACCGAGACCCTGGCCGGGTCATCCATGCTTACCTGGGGAGTAGCGACCGATGCTTTCATAACTGTGGGCAAAAGGGAGATGTCCTGCATACCTGGTGGGTTATGGTCCAGGGTTTTCGGCCTATACGCATCCTAGCAGAAGCTGGCTACTTGGCTTTTTATTTCTGCTAAACATACCATAGCCCAGGCCTGGAAGACCCTGCATGTTGCCTTTTATGGGGTGAAGTCACATATGACTGCCTTGATGCTCCACGAGCAGATATCTAGCATAGTTTACGACTCACACCCTAAAAATCTCAAAGTTTGGGAACCTTGGATCTCCTATGAGTTTCTTTCGGCGGCGTATCCAAGTTATTTTTCCTACCTTTTTCTCCTTCCTTCTCTAGACTCTGTCTTTTCTTACTCCCGCCTATCTTCTTTTTTGTTCTTCTTTCTTCTTGTTCTTACAGACTCCATCCTTTGAGGTTGGTCTCAGGAATGGGACCACCCCTGGGAGGACTGTGTAGGTTGTGGTGTATGGCCATTTTCCCTTCCCTTTCCATTTCACCCTAATTATCCTTCAATAACATCTCAATCGCAAAAATATTTAACTACGATTGTTGTGTTTGTATACCTTTTGGATTCTTCTGTAATACCCGATCATTCTTTAGCCCCTGCGGGGGAGACCTATATGCTTGCTTTTGATTTCTTACATTGTCTCCTAAAACCAATAAATACATTGAAACAGAAAATCCAGGTAACATTTCCAAATAGCACTACCATATCCTAAATATCCTTGTAGACTAAATTGTAGCTAAGCAATACAGTGTTGCCCAGAACCAAAAGTCAGCAACGCATTAACGGTTTGCCGTCCGCAAAAGGGCCAGATACATTTTACAATCTTTGTGAGAGTCACGGGATATCTGTATGTGTTCCGCATATACGAAGGAAGAGATTCCCAGCTCCAGCCCCCTGCGTGCCTGGCCTACATGGGCACAACTGGAAAAATTATATGGGACCTGGCATACGCACTTCTGAACAAAGGATATCACATATACCTTGATAACTTCTACATCAGCCTGCCCCTTTTCAAACACTTATACATCGCAAAAAAACTCTGGCCTGCGGAACCCCGAGAAAGATTAGGAAGGGCTTCCCACAATCCATAGTGAGCAAAAAGCTGTAAAGGGGGGGGGGGGGGGGGAGAAAAACACTGAGATGCAACGAAGTGCTGGCCTTGGAGGTGGAAGGATAACAGGAACATGCCCATGTCCACCATCCATGATGACACTATAATTGAGGATCAAAGAAGATGAGGTCCCATTGAAAAGCCAATGTGTCCAAGATTACAATCTGTACATGGGGGGGTTTCAATGAGCAAATGATTCAGCCCCATTTGTCAATAAGGAGGTCCTGTTTCTGGTACAAGAATGTAGCAATTTATCTCATCCATTTGGCCATTTATAATTCCTACATAGTCTACACTAAATCCACAGAAAGCCCCGCCTCCTTCCTAAAGTTCAAAGAAGTTGTCACGTCCCTCATCTATCAACAAAGACAACATTCCACCATCTGATGCAGGCCGAAGACGGCAAAAAAAAATGTTGCGTGTGCAGCAAAAAAGAGGATTTCGAAGGGATACCAGCTACCATTCTCCCGTGTCCCGCCCAACCTGGCCTTTGCATTGGTGAATGCTTCCAACTTTATCACACATCCTAAAACATTAGCCCATATGGTGTCATTTTGTGGGCAATTCCATTGTCCTGGTGCTCCAGGGCCTTCAAAAGTGTAATAGGTGGTTGAGAAATGAGATGTGTCATTTATGCTCGTACAACGCCTGAAGGTGCTACTTCAATGTTTGGCCTTTGTATGTGGCCAGGCTGTGTAAAAGTCTCACACATGTGGTATTGCCATACTCAGGAGTAGAAGAATGTATTTTGGTGTGCAAGTTGTTGTATGCATATGCTCTGTGAGAAAAATAACCTGTTAATATGACAATTTTGTAAAAAAAAAAAATCTTAATTTTGCAAAGAATTGTGGGAAGAAATTACAACTTATAAAAAAAAAAAAAAAACTCACCATGCTACTTACGTTATACCTTGGAATGTCTACTTTCTAAAAAGGGGTCTTTTGGGGGGTACTTGTACTTTCCTGACTTGTTAGTGTCCCAAGAAATGAGTTAGGCCTTCAGTACATCAGGTGTGATTTTTCAGAGATTGCCACCATAGCTTATAACTTTCAAAAAGACCAAATAATATACTCTAATTTGGGTTATTTTTTACCAAACATATGTAGCAGTATAAATTTTGGTAAAAATTTATGAAGAAAATTACTAAATCTGCTAAATGTTATGACAGAAACAAAAAGGCACTTTTTCACCAAATTTTCAGTCTCTTTATTTATAGTACAAAAAAAAAAAAAAAATCTCACTAGTGATTAACCACTGGGCACTTAAACCTCCTTCCTAACCACACCAATTTTCAGCTTTCGGTGCTCTCACACTGAATGACAATTACTCAGTCATGCAACACTGTACCCAAATAAATTTTTTGTCCTTTTTTTCCACACAAATAAAGCTTTTAGGAAAAAAAAAAAAATGTAAATAAAGTTTGACATGACTGAGTTCTAACCATGAAACCAGAAGTCAAGATTTGCATGCCGAGTTTGTCAGGATAAGGGGCGTCAAGAGCACTATGAAAAAATACCTGAGGTATGTCCAGACACCTATAGTGTCTGCTTCTAGGTTTTGATGGCAACAAACACTAATGAAAAAAACATGCTTGTTTAACCACTTGCCGACCGGCGCACACAGATGTACGTCGACAGAATGGCGCGTACAGGCAGGAGGGCGTATATATAAGTCCCTCCTTTTGCCTGTCCGTGCCATCGGGACCCCCGTGAGTCCAATCGCGGTCCCCGCGGACTCGATCGCCGCGGGGACATCCGCGATCGTCTCACGGGGCGGCTGAACGGGGAGATGCCGAGATAAACAGCATCTCCCCGTTCTGCCTAGCAACTAGTGACGCCGATCTCTGCTCCCTGTGATTGGAGCAGAGATCAGCATTCACTAGCTGACAGCCACGCCCCCCCACAGTAAGAAACACACCCCTAGGCCTACTTAACCCCTACACTGCAACCTTGTGGTTAACCCCTTTACTGCCAGTGTCATTTTTACAGGAATCAATGCATTTAACCGCTTCAATACCGCGCCATAGTCATATGACGCCCACAAGGTGGATCTACCATCCTGGGTGGGCGTCATATGACGTGCTCGCATTCCCGGCCGCCTGGGGGGCGCGCGCGCCGCCAGGGGCGCGCCCGGCGGCCGCGATGTCCGCCGGGCACCCGCGATTGCCCGTTAAAACAACGGGACCGGGCGGGACCGTGGAGCTGTGTGTGTAAACACACAGCCCCACGTCCTGTCAGCGAGGAGACCGATCATGTGATCCCAGTACGGAGGAACACATGATCGGTCTCCTCCCCTTGAGTCCCCTCCCCCCCACAGTTAGAATCACTTCTATTAGGGAACACATTAACCCCTGCAGCGCCCCCTAGTGTTAACCCCTTCCCTGCCAGTCACATTTACACAGTAATCATTGCAATTTTATAGCAACGATCGCTGTGTAAATGTGAATGGTTCCAAAAATGTGTCAAAAGTGTCCGAAGTGTCCGCCGCAATGTCGCAGTCACGGAAAAAAAAAAAAAAAAAAAAAAAAAAAAAAAAAAAAAAAAAAAAAAAAAAAAAAAAATCGCAGATCGCCGCCATTACTAGTAAAAAAAAAAAAAAAATTCAATAAATCTATCCCCTATTTTGTAGACGCTGTAACTTCTGCGCAAACCGATCAATATACGCTTATTGCGATTTTTTTTACCAAAAATATGTAGAAGAATACGAATCGGCCTAAACTGAGGAAAAGAATAGTTTTTTTTTTTAAAAAAAATTGGATATTTATTATAGCAAAAAGTAAAAAATTGTGTTTTTTTTTCAAAATTGTCGCTCTTCTTTTGTTTATAGCGCAAAAAATAAAAACCGCAGGGGCGATCAAATACAACCAAAAGAAAGCTCTATTTCTGGGAAAAAAAGGACGTCAATTTTGTTTGGGTGTAACGTCGCACAACTGCGCAATTGTCAGTTAAAGCGACGCAGTGCCGAATCGCAAAAAGTGCTCTGGTAAGGAAGGGTGTTTAAAAGCCCTGTATTGAAGTGGTTAAATAGCATTAATTGCTGTAAAAATGACAATGGTCCCAAAAATGTGTCAAAAATGTCCGATGTGTCCGCCATAATGTCGCAGTCACAAAAAAAAAAAAAAAAAATCGCATTACTAATCTCCATTACTAATAAAAAAAAAATTATTAATAAAAATGCTATAAAACTATCCCCTATCTTGTAAACGCTATAACTTCTGCGCAAACCGATCAATAATCGCTTATTGCGATTTTTTTTACCAAAAATATGTAGAAGAATACGTATCGGCCTAAACTGAGGAAAAAAAATGTTTTTTAATATATTTTTTGGGGATATTTATTATAGCAAAAAGTAAAAAATAATGCATTTTTTTCAAAATTGTCGCTCTATTTTTGTTTATAGCGCAAAAAATAAAAACCGCAGGGGCGATCAAATACCACCAAAAGAAAGCTCTATTTGTGGGAAAAAAAGGACGTCAATTTTGTTTGGGAGCCACGTCGCAAGACCGCGCAATTGTCAGTTAAAGCGACGCAGTGCAGAATCGCAAAAAGGGGCCTGGTCCTTTGGCTGCAAATTGGTCCGGTCTGAAAGTGGTTAAAAAAGGGATACAGTTATGCTTTTAAGTTTACATACCCTGGCAGAATTTAATTCTTGGCCATTTTTCAGAGAATGAATGATCACACAAAAACTTTTCTCACTCATGGTTAGCGTTTGGCTGTAGCCATTTATTATCAACTGTGTTTACTCTTTTTAAAATCATAATGGCAACAGAAACTACCCAAATGACCCTAATCAAAAGTTTACATACCCCAGATCTTAATACCGTGTATTTCCCCCCTTACCATCAATGACCGCTTAAAGTCTTGTTGCATTTGTGGATGAGGCTCTTTATCGTCTCAGATGGTAAAGCTGCCCATTCCTCTTGGCAAAAAGTCTCCAGTTCCTGTAAATTCTTGGGCTGTCTTGCATGAACTGTATGTTTGAGATCTCCCCAGAGCGGCTCAATGATGATATTGAGGTCAGGAGACTGAGATGGCCACTCCAGAACCTTCACTTTATTCTGCTGTAGCCAATGACAGGTCGACATGGCCCGTGTTTTGGATCATTGTCATGTTGGAATGTCCAAGTACGTCCCATGTGCTGCTTCATGGTTGATGAATGCAAATTGTCCCCCAGTATTGTTTGATAACATACTGCATTCATCTTGTCTTTAATTTTGACCAAATTTCCTGAGCCTTTGTAGCGCAAACATCCCCAAAACATCAGCGATCTACCTCCGTGTTTCACAGTAGGAATGGTGTACCTTTCATCATAGGTCTTGTTGACTCCTCTCCAAATGTAGTGTTATGGCCGGTTGTGGCCAAAAAGACCAATTTTGGTCTCATCACTCCAAATTACTTTGTGCCACAAGGTTTGAGGCTTGTCTTTGTGCTGTTTGGCGTATTGTAAGCGGGATACTTTGTGGCATTTGAGTAGTAATGGCTTTCTTCTGGTGACTCGACCATGCAGCCTATCTATCTTCAAGTGCCTCCTTATTGTACATCTTGAAACAGCCACATCACATGTTTACAGAGAGTTTTGTATTTCATCTGAAGTTATTTGTTGGTTTTGCTTTGCATCCCGAACAATTTTCCTGGCAGTTGTGGCTGAAATTTTAGTTTGTCTACGTGACCGTGGTTTGGTTTCAACAGAACCCCTAATTTTCCACTTCTTGATTAGAGTTTGAACACTGTTGATTGGCATTCTCAATTCCTTGGATATCTTTCTATATCCCTTTCCTGTTTTATACAGTTCAAATACCTTTTTGCGCAGATCCTTTGACAAATCTTTTGCTTTCCCCATGACTCAGAATTCAGAAACGTCAGTGCAGCACTGGATGAAAGATGGAAAGGTCTGTCAGGAGTCCAGAAACTCATTGACTTTTTATACACACACACTAATTACAAGCAAACAGATCACAGGTGAGGATGATTACCATATATACTCGAGTATAAGCCGAGATTTTCAGGCCTTTTTTTAGGGCTGAAAGTCCCCCCCTCGGCTTATACTCGAGTCAGTGCCGTCTGCCTACATGAACAGCGTGTCATGCAGACAGACGGCAGTGTTCAAAAGCCGCGCCTCCTCCTCCCCCCCGTCCGTGATAGGCGGACACTAATTTTCCCAGCAGTAAGTCAGTGTGCAGTGTTCCGCCTATCACGGACGTCCTGTCATTCTCATCTCATGGACGAGGATGAGAGAATGTCCGTGATAGGCGGAACACTGCACACTGACTGCTGGGAAAACCGAGTGTTCCTCCTATCACGGACGAGGAGGAGGCGCGGCTTTTAAATGTGTAATGGCGCCTTACACGCTGATCGCCAGGATCAGCAATGGGGGGACACAGGACACAGGACATCCAGCGATCGGCACAGGAGGCATTAACGATCGCTTCTAAGACTAAGACTGGTGGACACAGGTGGCAGATTGGCGGGAGGCAGATCGGCACAGGTAGGCTGCAATGGGGACACAGGGGGGGGGGGGGGTTTACAGGACACAGGGGACATGCAGATGGGCATTTGCTGACCCTCTTTTCCACTTACAGTAGCTGCTCCATTTCTCACCCTCGGCTTATACACGGGTCAATACGTTTTCCCAGTTTTTTTTGTGGTAAATTAGGGGCCTCAGCTTGTATTCGGTTCGGCCTATACTCGAGTATATACGGTACCTTTAATAGCCATTCAAACCCCTTTGTGTCAACTTGTGTGCATGTTATCAGGCCAAAATCACCAGATTTGTAAACTTTTGATCAGGGTCATTTGGGTAGTTTCTGTTGTCATTATGATTAAAAAAGAGTAAACACAGTTGATTGATAATAAATCGCTTCAGCCTAATGGCCTGTACACACAATCCGAAACTCGGATGAAAAATCCTACTTTCGATGCGATCGTATGATAATCTGATCGTTAGTACAGAGCTTTCGAGAGCCGATCACGACAGTTCATCTGATATTATTCGATCTGACAAGCACGAAAAAATTTTCCTCGTACGATACCAGATCATACGATTTTCATTTAGTCAGTACAGTTGTCGTCTGAAAATACAATACAAAAACACATGACATCACTTTTGATTTGTTTATTCTGTCGTACGAGAGTTTTCGTGACTTTAGTAACCCAATTTCTATATGCGACTAGTAAGCGAAAAAAGTCTGATGATCTGTCGTCTGATCTTCAGATCGTGTGTGCGGGGCATAACACAGAAATCTAATTCTGCCGGGGTATGTAAACTTATGAGCACCACTGTATTTGTTTGATTTTGAAAGCAGAAATGTATAAACTGGTACATCCAATGTTATTCCCTTTACTAATATCAAGGCTGGAGCAGTGAGAAAGGTGCTATCATTTTTATTACACAAGTAAATTTATCTGTTAATGGAGTGGATAATCAAGCTATTTTAGGATCGCTTGTTAAAATAAAATGACTGGTATGATGGTAACTGTTATCTTTCTCAGCTGATTGCTAAAATTATTACAACTGCAAGATCCTATCTTGTTAACCTTCCTGGAAAACAATTGCATGCATACCTGCGACTAACGCCAGGCTGCTTCCCTTATTTCGTTTACCCCCCAGAACATCATACCAGGACTTCTATCAGAAGATCAAAGAAGACTGTTTTGTTAAAATAACCAAATGAGAATGGCTTGTGTAGCCAAAATATCAAAAACACAAGGTGGGAGAAAATAAGCCCAGTGGAACCACCAAGATTTTAATTCTAACCAGCCTATCCCTGGTTAAAGTGGTCTTATATTGCAGCTTACCAATTCTTAGATGTGGTGGCTGCATTTGTTTTCTTTTTTACGCCCGCTTTCTTTTATTTTCATCTGGTGATCGAGTTAGTAAGTCTTATGCTTTGCAACAGAACAAGCTTTCCTGCAAATGTAGCAGATAGAGTGTGGAGACAAACCATTTACTAATGACACGTGCATTTACAATAAGCTTTTATTTATTCATGTAAAACTTGTATCACCAAAAGAAGAAAGAAAAAAAAAAAACGGTTGTTGTAACAGCTTGTGTAACTGCAGCGTGAGATGGTTTGGCTTCAATTTGTTAATGTATCTAAAGCTGCCAATACATGATGTACATCTAACAGTCCCCTCACCTTGGACTGAAAGCTTCTGTCCAAAAGGTGCCCCCTGTGCTCCTTCATCTAGAATGGGGGCACTATAATACAGGAATACAGTTACTAGCCAGTTTACCAGGTGAAAAACAGGAAAAAAAAATCTAATACAGTAAAACTAAAACATCTAAGGATTGGTAAGGTGCAATATATAGTACATTTTTAGTTTTGGGTTTAAAGGATACGTTTGCCTTTTGGGGAAAAAATAAATGCACATGTGCAGCTATTATTTTTAAAGGAGGAGTCTGCAGAGGATTGCACCTGTGATCAGTGGATCCTGGGTACAATGTCAGGCTTCTGCAGCGAAGCCCTGCAGCTTTCAGCCCGTACCCAAGTGCGGACAGTCTGTTTGAAAGCAGGGCTTGTGAATGAACTTTGAGAGTGCCCACCAACGCCCTCACAGTTCATTAACCACTCCAGCCTGGAATATTTGGCTGCTGAGTGACCGGGCCATTTTTTTTGCGATTCAGCACTGTGTCGCTTTAACTGAAAATTGCGCAGTCGTGCGACATTGCAACCAAACAAAATTGATGTCCTTTTTCCCCACAAATAGAGCTTTCTTTTGGTGGCATTTGATCGCCTCTGCGTTTTTATTTTTTTGCGCTATAATCAAAATAGCGTTAATTTTGAAAAAACGCACCATTTTGTACTTTTTGCTAGAAATATCACAATTTTTTTTTTTTTTTTAAAGCAATTTTTTCTCAGTTTAGGCCGATGTATTATTCTACATATTGTTGGTTAAAAAAAAAAAAAAACAAAAAAAAAAAAAAAAAATCGCAATAAGCGTCATTGTGACCGTCGGCAACGAGCATCGTCACATCCGGCGGCGTGCACGTGCCTGCTATCCCGATCCCGCAGGCCGACGTAGAGCTATGACGGCTCACTGGATCGTGCCGACCTGCCGCAGTAAAATGACGGCGGCTGGTCGGCAAGGGGTTATGAACTACAAGCTGTCTGATGTGGTGGTCAACGGGACATGTAACATTCATTCACAGATCGCTGCAAATTAATTAATCAGCTGCATGGGTGGCACCCCCACACAGCCGCACTGTTTTTGAAAACTAACAGCAGGTGCGGGGAGAGGAACCCCCATCCTCATGCTGGAGCATATTACATCCTACGTCACATCCTTTTTACTTGGCGTTTAATATCGCTTTGAGTGCAGAAGAAAAACAGCTTACAGAAAATACAAATATAAAATTGATTTGACGACATGGCCCGTCTACTTTATATTTTTATAGTTCTTATACACAGATTTCCTGGAACTAAGATCAATAAATCATTTGGGATCCAATGACAAACACAAGCATAAACAGAAAGTGTATATCCCACTTGTTTAAAATTTTAGATGATCTATATGTGAACGGTGTGCAACAAGAACCTTTTCTTTTGGAAATTAGCCCATTTCTTTACAGCAGTTTAACAATTGACTGAAAGAATCTAAGGCAGACCATGGATGATGTCATAAATCACTAGATTCCCCCATCAAGATGGATCAAATATTGGCTGGTCCCTGCTGAACCGGCTGAGATTTGAACCATCTATGGCCAGCTTAATTGTAGCAATAGGCAAAATTAAGTTGGGGGGGGGGGGCTACTTTTATTACGCCTTGCATACATAGCATTTAAATGTTCTTTTCATTATTTATAAAGAAACTATTTTTCAAATGGAGATTAAATACAGAATGCTTATGGCAAAATATTTTATACTATACTGGGCTTTCTATTAAGAAACCCAATATTTCCTGCTCACTTGTTGATTACCTGTCTAAAAATCCATAAAAGGTCCATATCTGTGAGGAAAAGGAAAAGGGCGTTTCTTCTGTCTCACTTTTCGCAAAAAGACCTGAACACCGGAAGATAAAATGACACAGACAATCCACAGCATAACAGTATGCCAGAAACCGGGCAGAATTTTCACAGCGTATGCCCAAGCACACAAGGAAGCTAGAAACTATTCATTGCCCAATGTGGGAAGAATTTCTGTAAATCTTTATGCTGAGCAAAAAAAAGGGGGTAGGAAACACTAAAACATGGGTGGACCGAGTGCTTTAAAAACGCTGTGTTTAGGCCAATTACTATAGATCATACATACTCATCATTGAAGTTTGAGAAAACCTAATCAGAACATTGTCAACTATCTTAATCTGTTTTGTAGAATTTATCAAAGTTCTGGCAACACACTATACAATTTTCTTGTACAACTCTTTTAGATTTACCAAAACCATATAATACGAGGTCAAACCTAAACACTTTGAAATTGTATGCAAATCAGGCAGGTCCTTGTACTACATAGTTGAAGGTAAATCTAAAGGAAATTTAACAACAAAAATGGTATAATGTGTATTCGGCTAATAAACCAATCAGAGCCCCTGTCAATAAAAACATTTTACATATTCAGCATGAATGGTAAAGCATGTTCCCCTTGTTTTTGTTGGTGTAGATGGATTTTACCATGAAAGTCACACAAAAAGCTGATTGTATCACCTTTTCAATGAGCAGAATAGATGTGATACACACCAGGTTGTCTTTCTTCCTCTTCTCCCCATCCATATCTGCAAATGTCTAAAAAATACCCAAGATGGATACTGCTGCATTATGCAAAATCATTTGTAATGAGAATTCTTTATTTTACAGTTTTGCCTGTTACTGAAAATAAAGTTCTAATATTCAGAAGCCAAACTCCTCCCTGAAATCTATAAGGCTGGATATACTCTGCATGAAATTCATCCAATTCCTGCTGGCTCAGCCGAAATTTGTTTATGGCCCTGCAAACACAGATGCGCTTGTTAGAAGACAATGGTTCAAACAACTTTTGTTGAAGTAGCCTCTTGGCCGAACAGCACCTGCATTTAGTATGATGAGGGTTCTGTTTTCTGATACAATAACCTGGCAGGGGTATTTGTCCCTCTACACATTTGTGTATCACCAGCCTACAACCAGGAACCCTCTTGCCTGGAATGCATTAAAACTATACTACTCCCCCTTTTTTTTTTTTTTAAAGACCTGTGCAAACTAAGGCTTTACATACATCCTATATTATAATAATGTTAGAGCAAACCTGTGAGGTATATCCATATGCACCAAGTGACAATTTTGACAACGCTCAGGCACTCTGTTGAGAGACCGCAATCTTCCATTTGGCTTCTGTGAAACTCTTACTATACAGAGGGCCTTGACTTCTGCTCAACCTAAAGCCAAGCCTCGCCTTTTCTCCAAGGTAAGGTCTGCCTCCACAACTCAACTGTCAAATGTGGGAGCCTCTGCTGGACACTTTCACATTGGACCGTTAGATATCTGAGCTTAGCTGCAAGTAAAGCAGAAGCCGAGAACCTATAATATAAATTAGGTAAAGCATTACACCAAATGTCCTGGTAGGCTTAGCAAATTGGATGCACTCTCGTAGTGTTCTTAACCTATACAAAAGAATGCACATGCTATCTTTAAAGACAACCTCAATCCTGATATCTAACATACTAAAATGAAAACCAGCTTAGCAATGTTGTTTCCATAACAATCTAATATACGTGAATAAAGTGTTCATACAACATTCGTGTTCTAAATGATTTGCTGAATGTTTATGATGCCCATAGACTCCCCTAACCTCCATGCTTTTGAACTCTTTTTCAGCACCAAGGCCTACGACACCCAATCTATTTATCCCAAATATAATTTTCCTTCGAAAATCTTATCTAAGAATTTGTTTGAATTTCGCACCGTTGGTGGGCTGCAGCAACAGCCGATTTTCGTGCGGCAATCAAATTTGTGTATTCGGACATGTTGGAAATTTTTTGAAAAAACTAACGGTTTTGGAAATCGATGATGGGAGAATAGTGCGAGAAATGTAATAGAAAAAAGGAATGCACATGAGTGCAAGAAAAGAAAAATTCTCGGCCACGAAAATTCTTTTCTGTAGCATCATGAGGTGAAATTGAAGGCTTGGTTGGTCGATTTTTTGAAAATCAATGGTGGCATCATCGGATCAAAAAAAAAAAAAACGCACAAAATTTGGGATTTTGAAAATAAATTTTGCTCGGAATTCAACCATGTATGGCCTGCCTAAGTAAATAAATATTTAGCAGGCAGACACTGTTTTACTTGCATAAATTAATATTACATTTATTTATGCAACTCAAGATGTAAGATATAAAAGTATGGTATAGGTATGACAAAGTATACAACAACTTTCAGCTTGTTCCACAAGAAGGTCACACAGCTGGGAAGATCTTGGCAAATTGGAATCAAAGGAAGAGCATGACCTTGGAATTCGCTGCTGGTGCGATCATGTGATCCAAATGACCTCCTCTCCCCTCCTCCTAATTATAGTGGCAGTAGGGAAAGGAGGGGGAGTGTCAGACAATGCACAACAATAACATAAAATATGCATATTCTAAACATCTAAACATCCTCACATACAAGATGTATTCTAAACAAACTACAGCTACTGCTAATATTTACAACCAATGTCCTTTAAAAAATCTGGATGGCTCCAAAGGAGGTTATTAAAATATGCATACACACAAAATTAGAAATTAAAAGAGGTCATCCATAGCAAAAATCATTGCACCTTCTATGTATACAAGAAGACCAGGCTAAAACAATGTTTGAGAAGAATGTGAAAAGATAAATCGAGTACGAGGAAGTGGAGGGGAGAGTAAACCATGGTAACCACTGAAAATGTGTTACATTTTTCGACAGCTTTACACTAAAATGAATTATGGTTGCTATGGGTTACTGTATTGCGCACTTTCCTATTGCATTTTGCATTGAGAAAACAATTACACTGACCTGTTTATGATTGTTTTGTAACATATTTGTTCATAAACAAATGGCCAGCACAACTATGATACTTTTATACGTACACACTGCAGAAATGCAAAAACTCAGCAAGTCAGTTGCCCAGTAGAATGACCATGAGGTTTATTTTCTTCCCCAAATGCGTTGCCCATGAAGACGCCAGATCTGATGGCATTATTTTAAAGCCATACAGCTTATATTCAGACAGAAAATCTCATAGGAGTGGTTCACCATCAGTCATAAACCAGACAGAGTGCAAATCACTATTCACTATCCTGGCATGCACTGAAAACAATTTTTCTAATCCAGGTTACATAGGGGTGCTATAGAAAGTGCAAAAACACGAATCTGCCTAGTCAGATTTGGCTATAATCCCTTAATTAACTGTATCAAAAAACAGTAAGTATGAGGCACTGCAGGCACAGCTATACTGTGCCATTAAGCTATTAATCTGTAGTGTCTATCTGCATGTAGGAGGATAATCACATATCCTATACCCACCCTCTGTCACATAACATCACATAAAGTGCAATATGTTCCAGCAATCTGATACATAAAAGCATTAACCAATTTACAGATAGAAAAAGGGACAAACAACAATTTTTATCCAGAAAAAAAAAAAAGTCAAAAACAAAAAAGCCAGCAGAGCTGATAAAACAGGGCAACTGGCATAGATCAAATGAACTGGACAAAGAAGCTAATCAAGAAATCAAAAAGGTATGGCAAAGGAATATCTCGATTCCAGCAGCAGAAGCAGCACACAAGAAAAACTCCTTATGTAAAGGCATCCAAGAGTCTGCTCATTTACAGCATTGCAGAAGATAAAGAACGAAGCCATACACTTCTCTAAGAGAAAAAGGATTATCTGTTATCAAATACCAGGTAGTAGCATCCTTCTGGGAAGCAAACAGTTTAGACGCAACCTCGGAACATCCCTGTAAAAAGAGGGCCTTGCCAACATACCATCAGATTTCTTGGGATACATTCCTCGCTTTAATATTCCTTATCGGCAGCATCCCTTCTCCATAGCGATGCTGAGTGACTCGATTCTTTGATCAATAACACTGAAAGGACCCTTTTTTCTCTCCAATATCTCTCATTCCAGTCTCAAGCTTGACACAATTCAGGAACATCCACATGCACGCCAGAGACACGAGCGCTATCTGAATGTCTTTCAACAATCTGTGATTGCAAAGCAGAACCACAAGGCACAGCAGCTACAGAGGTGGAATGCTGACTTGTCTGCATCACACATACACTTCACCCACAGCAATGCATCAGTGGACAGCTCTCAGGCTTCATCCACACACATTACTCACTAGGAGGATTCTCTTTTTTCCCATCCCAAGCAAAAGTGATTTTTTTTTTTTTTTCCTGTTTCTTAAATTGAAGCATGTGTCAGAGGGAAACATTCCCCGTGGCAACCACCCTCCTCCCCCCCCCCCCTCTGCTGTTCTTTTATTAACGAATGCTGCTGTTTCACGATCATTAGATTTGAAGGACAAAAGGCAGGATCAGGAGCTGCATGTTACAGACAAATCGTATATAAAAGAAAGGGGACGGTATTCAAATATTTCATGGAAGGCCGTTTAGACGGCTCTCTGCCCAGTGTATCCAGGCATGGGTGGCTCGGTCTCATGGGAGGCTGCATTGAACAGCTGAGGCACACAAGAAAACATGGCCTGGATGCCCCAGAAACACTGAAGCTGGTGCCACCAGCTATGCACCTGGCACAAACAAACTTCAGAGGGCTGCCACCGACAGATCACACTTGGTGAGACGCCAAAAGGGAGTGCAATATGTAGAGTCTGACACCATATACATAAAGCAATTCTGTATTAAATTATATTTTATTAAAAAGTAGCAATCCTAATTCTGATAATCTAAACAAAAAAAATTAGTAATGGAAAGAAAAAACAAAACAAAAACAAAGGGCTACATGTTAAAAAACACCATTATTTAATCAAAACAAAATATTAGGAGCACAATTGGGCAGTATGTAATAAATACCATGTACATTAGGTCACGTGTACTGCTAGAAGCCACCAGTAAAAAATAAAAATAAAAAATCTTCCAGTCAAGAAAGAGTTAACCAGATTAACAACGCGTTAACGTTGCCTGTGCATCACTGGGGAGGAATCCTGAATGAAGTTTCATCATATCTCCAGTGAAAAGGAAAACAATATTAATTCTCAGCAGAAGGCAATGAGGATGAAACAGATACAGAGAAAGGAAAAAAGGATCACCTTTAAAAGGATGCATACATCCAAAAGTAACAGCTGGTGCATTGTGTGAGCATCTCGGCTGGTCTCTGTGTTGAGCACCCCATGCACAAAGCAGCCAGGGCTCCCCACCTATCTCCTCCCCCTCTCTCTCTCTCGCTCGCTCGGTGTGAAGGTAGAGGACAGGCAGTGCTGAGGCGACAAAAGCCTTTTTCTGTGCACTACAAACTACAGAGAGCGAGATGCTCATAGGCAGTGGGCGGGATGTTCCAATGCCAGCCGTGTTACTGTCTGCAGGGCCCTCACACACACACACACACACACACAGGGCAACAACACATCCCCGGGAGACTCCCATGTAGGAAAACATTATTACACCAGTCTGAGGAACACGTAATTGCTGTATGAAATGGAAGGAGTGACATAACTGGGGAAAGCTATAACACTGAGATCCTTTCAGTAGCTGGCCAGTGAGACAAGGAGGAACCCTGTGATTAGAAAAAAAAAAGCTCAGTCCACTAAAGAGGGAATTACAGAGCAAGAAAAAGCCCAGCAGCCACCCACAGCTGTTAGAGTGAGGCTGTAACATTACAATTCCAAGTTTCATCTCCACATGTCAGGTCAAATACTGCTCTGTGATTGTATGTACATTGGTGATCTGTGCAACCACAGCATATTTTGCCATGGCTTCTGACATTTAGATCAGGGCTAAACCCGATGGGTGGAGATTTTATTTGTTGTAAAAGACGACCTTTTCAATGGATCTAGTTTTTCAAATCTGGAGGAAAGACCAGTTAGTTGCCTGTATAGTCCACAGCGACTGCATGGCTTTCTCATGCTGACCTGGACTAGAAAAGAGACAGCCTGCTTACCAGTTGCTATGAGCAATACAAACACCACCAAGACACATTTCTCTTATTTTTAATAAAACAGATTCACTTTGGGGCTGGGTTCTAAAAACTGGAGCTGCTGCCCATACTAAAGTGTAAATCCAGTGACATGTTTTTAATTCCCCCTTCCACTCTCTAGGGAGCGTGGTGTCACACATGCACTTACACATCATAAGCTTAACATGAAAGTGTGTTGCAAAGTTGTAGTATCCATCGAATGCTCATGTGACCGGCTGACAGTGAAGTGACAGTGTCACCTCATAAAGTGCACACGTGTCACATGTAATGATGTGTGAGCACCATTCAGGGTTGTAGTACTCTGAGCCCAGAGTAACATATGCTCCCCCAAGGAGGTGTGCCCTGATAGTCTGGGCTCAGAACAGAGACATCTAGTGACTGAAAGAGAGTATTGCACAACAGATGTTTTTTTTTCCACTTGGAACCCTTTAACACTGGGGCAACGGCTGCGTTTGCGGTAAAGCATTGCTCGTTTTAGCGGGGCTTTACCACTGTTTAAGCGGTGCTTTTAAACCAGTAGCGGGACGCTTTTAAACCCAAAAAAGGGGTTTAAAACGCCCGTGTTGTGGCGCTTCTGAAGCGCTGCCCCATTAATTGCAATGGGTAGGGGTGTTTTGGGAGTGCTGTATACAGCGCTCCCAAACCGCCCCAAAGATGCTGCTTGCAGGACTTTTTCTAACGTACTGCAAGCACACCACACCAATGTGAAAGCACCCAGGCTTTCACACTCGGGTGGCATGGGGGGCAGTTTTCAGGCGTTTTACAGGCACTACTTCTAGTGCTAAAACGCCTGAAAACTGCCTCAGTGTGAAAGGGGTCTTAGAGGTTGATTTACTAAAGGTAAATATACTGTGCACTGCAAGTGCATTTGCTCTAGATCTAAGGGGAAGCTCTGAAATGAGGGGGAGCTCTGCTGATTTCCATCATCCAATCATAAACAAGCAAAAATTGTTTTTTTATTTTCCTTGCATATGATTAAGCATTCTTTTCAAAGTGACACTTTACCTCATTTACTAAGCTCTGGAGCAAGCGCACTTGTAGTAAAAATCAAGCCCTTAGGCTCCGATATTTCCTTTTACCCCAAACATTGTTAAGGTATTCTGACACAATGGTGATCAAGGAGTTGTGATTTTTGTGTAACAGGCAATATTACGAATGCAATTATGGTCTCTAATCCCCCCAACCATTACTCCTCTGCTTGATAATGCTAGTGATGGTGGGAGGAGATCAGCAGAGCAAGCATGTCATTTCCTTTCACTGAGCTAGCTTCTACATCTCCCACAGGGAACTACAGTTCCCATGAGTCCTTATGCCTTCTATCACGACCAGTCTATTTTAAACACCCATCTGTCAATAGCTGGGTGTGTGTTATGTAAAACAGAGTCAGCACATCTGAGGTGTGTGGCTGTCAGTGCAGCTGCAGAAATACTCAGTGAAGAGGTAGAATAGTCACTAATCCTTATGATTATAACGTCTTTTTTTTTTAATTTTTTTATTTGTTATCTGACCTAACATTTTTAGGGTTTCAATATTTAAAGAGAGAAGGGAGAGAGAAATAAAAAAGAGGATTAGAGAGAAGACAGAAGGAGAGACAGGAAAAGAAGAAGGAGAGACAGGAAAAGAAGAAGGAGAGACAGGAAAAGAAGATAGAGAAATGTTATTTGTATGAAGGTATAAAATGTGCTTATTGTCACTAGACATATTTGAAAGCATGGAGGCAGCATTGCTAAGGAAGAGCTGCATGATGTGCTATACTCCTTTTGAGGCCAACTCATCACGCAGGGCACAGGGCTCAGGAGCGTGCGGCCATGCAGGCCCCACAGGGTTCAGGAGCGTGCGGCCATGCAGGCCCCACAGGGTTCAGGAGCGGGTGTTATCAAGGGCACAGGGTTCAGGTTTATGTGTATAATATATAAAAAAACACACTCTCAAAGGGTTAATTGTATAAACTTTTTATATTGCTTATTTATTGTTTTATAATAATTATATTATTATTATACTTTAATTCACACAAAAGATTTTTCACTCTGTGTGCTTTTCTCAGCCTGTTTTCTTCTGGTTCTCAGAGAAGCCAAGCAGACAGGAACAGGCAGCACAGTGGTGTAGTGGTAAGCACATTCACCTAGCAGCAATAGGGTCGCTGGTTCAAATCCCGACCACGACACCTTCTGCCTGGAGTTTGCATGTTCTCCCTGTGCCTGCGTGGGTTTCCTCCGGGTACTACGATTTTCTCCCACACTCCAAAGACATGCTGGTAGGTTAATTAGATCCTGTCAATAAAATTGGCCAAATATGTTTATGTTGTATGTGTATGTGTTTCTAAGCGTGTCGGGACCCCACAGGGCAAGGACCACACTATACCACAGATGGAAACCAGTGGCTAAAGTGCCCTGAGGCGATTCAGTTTGCATAGGTAGCACTATACAAGTCATTCATTCATTCATTCAGAGATGGGAGTGGACAGAGCTTAGGCAGGACACAGGTGTGGTAGGCATATGCGGGCCGATCGTGAGGGAGAGTGGGCAGAGCCTTGGCGGGACTTCTTTTAGGATAGAGATGCCAGTGATCTGTCAATTTGTGCCCTCCATCGAAAAGTGCCCTTGCATGTGCAGAATGGATGGGTACTCCAGCTGATTTCCCAATCAGCTGGCGTGACCTCTCCATAGCACAACTGAATGCAATGCAAACAGCGGAGGGACACCGTATTGGTCATATTGTGCCTCGCTGTTGCGGCTTGGCTTTACAGTCTGCTCAAGGTCTGGTTTTGTCTGGATTCCAGAGTGGGTTTGGTGTGTTGAACAGCAGGTTTTGCCTGTGCCTAAGGGTCGGTTCCAACACAGACAAAACCCGTCCTTCACTGCATCAGCGATGCACTGTAAGGTACCTGTGATAGGTAGTGTCCGAAGTGGAGCTTGTGTGCTCAGGATTCAGGTGAAAAACGTAGGCAGATCAGCACGGCAACAGATCAGGCAAAGCGGTACACGATCGAAATCCAGAGATTTGACAGGCAAAGGTCATACACAAGCTGGCGGTGAAGTACAAAATCAGCAGGCTAGAGAGTAGTCAGGAATTCAGGCAGAATTTCAAATAAGGTATTCAGAGTCACAAATCAGAGATAGGAAGTGCCGCTACTTATAGGCTGCTTTGATTGTAGATTGCCCACACCTGGCAGCAGGTGGGGCTAGTGAGTCAAAGGTAATGCATCAAACTAAGAACATAGCTACAGTGGGGCAAAAAAGTATTTAGTCAGCCACCAATTGTGCAAGCTCTCCCACTTAAAAAGATGAGAGGCCTGTAATTGTCTTCAAAGGTATACCTCAACTATGAGAGACAGACAATGTGGAAACAAATCCAGACAATCACATGGTCTGATTTTTGAAAGAATTCATTTGAAAATTATGGTGGAAAATAAGTATTTGGGCAATATCAAAAGTTCATCTCAATACTTTGTTATATATCCTTTGTTGGCAATGACAGTGCTCAAACGTTTTCTGTAAGTCTTCACAATGTTGTCACACACTGTTGCTGGTATGTTGGCCCATTCCACCAAGCAGATCTCCTCTAGAGCAGTGATGTTTTGGGGTTGTCGCTGGGCAACACAGACTTTTAACTCCCTCCAAAGGTTTTCTATGGGGTTGAGATCTGGAGACTGGCTAGGCCACACCAGGACCTTGAAATGCTTCTTACGAAGCCACTCCTTTGTTGCCCGGCGGTGAGTTTGGTATCGTTGTCATCCTGAAAGACCCAGCCACGTTTTATCTTCAATGCCCTGGCTGATGGGAGGAGGTTTGCACTCAAAATCTCACGATACATGGCCCCATTCATTCTTTCATGTACACGGATCAGTCATCCTGTTCCCTTTGCAGAGAAACAGCCCCAAAGCATGATGTTGCCACCCCCATGCTTCACAGTAGGTATGGTGTTCTTTGGTTGCAACCCAGTATTCGCTCTCCTCCAAACACGACAAGTTGTGTTTCTACCAAACAGTTCTACTTTGACTTCATGTGACCATACGGCATTCTCCCAATCCTCTTCTGGATCATCCAAATGCTCTCTAGCAAACCTCAGACGGGCCTGGACATGTACTGGCTTAAGCAGGGGGACACGTCTGGCACTGCAGGATCTAGTCCCTGGTGGCGTAGTGTGTTACTGATGGTAGCCTTTGTTACATTGGTCCCAGCTCTCTGCAGGTCATTCACTAGGTCCCCCCCCCCTCACCGTTTGCTCACCGTTCTTGTGATCATTTTGACCCCACGGGGCGAGATCTTGCGTGAAAACCCAGATTGAGGAAGATTATCAATGGTCTTGTAGGTCTTCCATTTTCTAATTATTGCTCCCACAGTTGATTTCTTCACACCAAGCTGCTTGCCTATTGCAGATTCAGTCTTCCCAGCCTGGTGCAGGTCTACAATTTTGTTTCTGGTGTCCTTCGACAGCTCTTTGGTCGTCACCATAGTGGAGTTTGGAGTGTGACTGTTTGAGGTTGTTGGACAGGTGTCTTTTATACTGATAAGTTCAAACAGGTGCCATTAATACAGGTAATGAGTGGAGGGCAGAGGAGCCTATTAACCACTTGCCGACCGCCCCATGTAGATATACACCCAAGGACATGACAGGGCCCTCTCCCCAGTGGGACCAGGAACATCCCGGTTCAAATACACCCAAGGACATGACAGGGCCCCCTCCCCAGTGGGGGTGGGGGTTTAGTGGGAAAGGAGGCATGAAAGTCTCAAATAAGAGCAGGAGCATGCAAATCTTTGGCTGGGACCCAGAAACGGTCTGACGGGATATCCCTTCCAATGAACCAGATACCGTAGACCACGGCCCTGTCTTCTAGAATCAAGAATATTAGAGACTTCAAACTAATTTTGTCCATTAACAAGAACAGGAGAAGGTAGCTGTTGCTTTCTGGAGTAGTAGCAATTGAAAATTGCCTTTTGAGGAGGGAAACGTGGAATACGGGGTGAATCTGGAGAGAAGAGGGCAATTTCAACCAATAGGAGACTGGCCCGACTCAAGCAATAATTCGGTAAGGACCGATGAATCGAGGGCCCAATTTGGTAGAAGGTTGTTTCAGTCTCACGTAATTGGTTGATAGCCAAACTCTGTACCCCACCACATATGGGAGGTATATGGCGTCTTTGTTGGAGAAAAGCGCATACTTGCCTGCTGACTTTCGTAGTAAAAAGCAAATCTTTTTCTAATATAGCAGAATATTTTTCACCCGCAGATCTGGTGCTGGCACACCAGAAGAAGGCTGCAGTAGGGGAAAAGTCTGAGGGTGATAGTCTAGTGCTGCATAGAATGGTGTGGTATGAAGAGCACTGTGCCAACGGGAATTAACGGCGAGCTCAGCCAAAGGCAAATACTCAGACCAGTTTGAGTGTAAGGCATTGACATAATGTTGAAGACAGGTTTCTAGGGTCTGGTTCATGCATTCGGTTTGACCATCTGTTTGAGGGTGATGTGAGGTAGAGAGTGAGAGCGTTACTCCCAGTTTCTTGCAGAATGCTCTCCAGAAACGGGAAACAGTGATCCGCGGTCTGAGACGACATTGGTAGGCATGTCATGATATCTCACAATATGGGAAAGGAAGATGGTAGACAGTGCTTCCGCAGGTAATTCCGGGAGCGGCATAAAATTAGACATTTTGGAAAAGCGATTCACTATGACCCATATAGCAGTCATGCCCTCGCACTTGGGTAAGTCTGAAATGAAGTCCATAGTCAAATGGGTCCAAGGCTGGCGAGGTGCCGGTAGTGGTTGTAACAGTCCAGTAGGCAACGTGCAAGGTACTTTATTAGCAGCACAAGCTGGACAGGCAGCCACATAGTCAGTAACATCCCTTTTCATATGAGGCCACCAGACATGACGTTGCAAGGTCTTAAGAGTGATGGTGACACCAGGATGACCGGATAACACACCATCATGAGCCCAGAGAAGTACAGGTTTTCTGAGGCTAGGGGATACGAATAGGCGACCTGGTGGTATCTTCAAGCCTTGGGGAACACAATTCTGGGTTTCTTGTAACTGTTGGGAAAGAGCCGTAGAGATCTGTGCGACAATTTTGTAAAGTGGGAATATATACTGCTCGGTAGGTTGCTCTTCTTCAGGAGGTAGCGAACTGTCTGGAAAGATCATAAGCTTTCTTGTTTTTATGCCCAGGAACATAAAAAAACAAAATTAAAAAACGGGAGAAAAACATCGAGCCTGACATGAGTTCAAACGTCTTGCAGTCTGAAGATACAGCAGGTTTTTATGGTCAGTAAGGATAAAAAAAGGCTTGGGAGCCCCTTCCAGAAAATGTCGCCATTCAGACAATGCCAATTTGATGATGACCAGTAGTTCCCACTTCTCAACGTCATAATTCATCTCCGCTGGAGAAAGCTTTCTAGAAAAAAAACGCTACTGGATGGATTCTACCGGACTTAGGCTGTCTCTGGGACAGCACGGCACCTGCTCCTACTTCGGAGGCATCAACCTCAACTATGTACTGGAGATTGGGATTTGGCTGCTGAAGAATTGGAGCCTTGCTGAACATGTCTTTAAAATTTCTGAAAAGTCAATTCTGCTTCCGATGGTCACACCTTGCAATTTGTACCTTTCTTAGTCATAGCAGTAAGGGGGGCCGCAATGGAGGCAAAACCTTTGATGAAGCATCTGTACTAATTTGCGAACCCTGGAAAGCTTTGGAGCCCTCCTAAAGTGGTCGGTTGGGGCCATTGCAAGACAGGGGAACGTTTGAGGGTCTATTTGGAAACCGACAGCACTTATAATGTATCCAAAATACTGCATTTCTCAATCTTCGTGTAAAGATGGTTTTCTCTCAGTCGTTGTAATACCTGCTTTACATGTGAGATGTGCTCTAGAGGAGTCTTGGAAAATATTAAAATGTCGTCCAAGTAGATGATCACAAAACTGTTGCTGAAATTGTGAAAAATGTCATTCACGAAACGTTGGAAGACAGCAGAGGGGTTACACAACCCAAATGGCATAACCAGATATTCAAAATGTCCATTACGAGTGTTGAATGCTGTCTTCCACTCGTCCCAGTCTTTACTTCGTCCTTGATGCGACCTGTAAGACCTTTTTGGAAGGCTGCACGTAATGCCTTGAGTCCCAATTAGTCTCAGCAGCCAGGGTACGGAACTCAATAACATATTGCGCCACAGACCTGGTACCTTGTTGTATGTCCAAAAGCGAGTACCCAGAAGCTCTATCTGGCTTGCCAAATACAGTCTGGAGAAAAGCCAGAAATTTGTCAGCGTCTTGCAGCACAGGATCACTGTGTTCCAGGTAAGGAGAGACCCAGGCCAGGGCCTTCCCCTTCAACAAGGAAATTACAAAAGTCACTTTGGCAGACAAAGGCCCCATGCACACGAGACATGCAGAAACCTGCGTTTAAAAACGCGCGTTTTGCTGTGTTTTCATGCCGCGTTTAGACGCGTTTAGACGCATTTGCGTCTATAAGCATTTGTAAAGATAACATCATATTGACCATCCCCAAGCTCAGAAAGCATCTATTAACTATTTCTGCCAATTTGATCAGAGTGAGCAGCAGCAGCAGTGAGAGCAGTTGTACACTTGCAGTTGCCTCTCTTTCTGTGTTTTTTTTATTTTAAATGGATCCCATATTGAATATATGTCAGGAAATGCTCCTGATGTTGCTCTTGATGCGGCAGAAATGTCGTCGCAAATTTGCATGAGAGGTCCAGAATCAGAGCTAGTCGATATTGGACCCATCCGTTGATGGCACAGCGAATGTCCGTTGGATATTTCACAAACATGTATGCATTCACAAACATGTATGCATCAGTGATTATATATGCTCTATGAACTATCTAACTAATTACGACATTTTAAACACTTTTTTCTAGTATTTTTTATGGTTTACCATCATATTTCTGAGTTTTCTGCTTCAAAAAATTGGGTTCCTTTAAAATGCTTATAAACGCAAACCGCGGCTAAACGCAGGTGCCTGCGTTTAGCTGCGTTTTGCGCCTGAAAAGCAGAAAAGCAAAGTGTCTGAACGCATTTTTTTTGCTTCTGGAAAAACGAGGTTAACGCAACTGCATAAAAACTGGAAAAAACTAGACTTTGTACATGGACACATAGGATAAAATTGCATGCGTTCAGGTGCAGTTGAAAAAAGTGTCCAACTGCCTCTGAACGCGCGTTTAACTGCGTCTCGTGTGCATGGGGCCAAAGTGTTAAAAGTCCCAGGGTTGTTGCGGAAATGCAAACTGCAAACATTTAAAAAGCCTCTGCAGTCCTTAGCATCACCACCAAATTTTTGAGGCAGGGGAAGTTTGGGTGGTACAGAAGAGGTAGGTTGGATTGGAGCAGAAGTCTGGAGCGTTGCAGAAGGGCCAGGCAAGCAAGATTTAAGAATAGTACAAAGTTCATCCAACTTGGCGACCAGGGAAGAAAGATGCTGTTCATGAGCTCCAATCAATTGTCCCTGACGTGAAATCCCCTTAACAATCTCAGCAGGGTCCACTGCCATTGTGGCCGTTTGTAATGTAAGGTACCTGTGATAGGTAGTGTCCGAAGTGGAGCTTGTGTGCTAAGGATTCAGGTGAAAACTTAAGCAGGCAGATCAGGACGGCAACAGATCAGGCAAAGCGGTACACGATCGAAATCAAGAGATTGGTCAGGCAGGCAAAGGTCATACACGAGCTGGCGGTGAAGTACAAAATCAGCAGGCTAGAGAGTAGTCAGGAATTCAAGCAGAAGTTCAAATACGGTTCAGGTCAAAAGCATAAAACACATGAACATCCAACAACGGGCATGAAATGAAGTGCTGCTTTATGGGCCTTTGATTTAAATTTCACAGTGCGCAGGTGGGCTAGGAGTTCAAGGTAATGCTTCAATAAGAGAAAAAATCGCATAACTCAGAGTCCTCTGTGCACAACAATAAACTGCCTGTGCAGAAAGTCTTGTCAATACACGATGGTACTGACAGATAATCTGGCAACTACGGTTGCACACTACTTTCATAGATTCATCTGTGCTGTAAATGGTATTCCAAAAAACTCCTCCTAGATACCCTTGTTGGCACAGTAGGACACCCCATGATCAGAATTCAGCTGGAGGCCTTCGTTGCGCAGCGTGGGCACTTTCAAGGATTTTTGTCACAAAGTTTTGAAAATTGAAAAAAGAAAAAAAAAAATTTTTTTTTCTTTACTTTCTTCATTTTCAAAAACAAATGAGAGCTGTAAAATACTCACCATGCCTCTCAACAAATAGCTTGGGGTGTCTACTTTCCAAAATGGGTCATTTGGGGGGGTTTTGTGCTATTTTGGCATTTTATGGCCTTCGAAACTGTGATAGGTAGTGAGGAGTGAAATCAAAAATTTGCACCCTTAGAAATCCTGAAGGCGGTGCTTGGGTTTCGGGGCCCCGTACGCGGCTAGGCTCCCAAAAAGTCCCACACATGTGGTATCCCCATACTCAGGAGAAGCAGCAAAATGTATTTTGGGGTGCAATTCCACATATAACTATGGCATGTGTGAGCAATATATCATTTAGTGACAACTTTTTGAAGAAAAAAAAAATTATTTTTTATTTTTGTCTTTATTCAATCACTTGGGACTAAAAAAAAAAATATTCAATGGGCTCAACATGCCTCTCAGCAAATAGCTTGGGGTGTCTACTTTCCAAAATGGGGTCATTTGGGTGGGTTTTGTACTTCTCTGCCATTTTAGCACCTCAAGAAATGAAAATAGGCAGTCATAAATTAAAAGCGGTGTAAATTCCAGAAAATGTAAAAAGAAGATACAGGTCTGTGAGCCAGAAATCTTGCTTGTTTGTAGGTGACCAAATACTTATTTTCCACCATAATTTGCAAATAAATTCTTTCAAAAATCAGACAATGTGATTGTCTGGATTTGTTTCCACATTGGGTCTCTCATAGTTGAGGTATACCTATGATGACAATTACAGGCCTCTCTCATCTTTTTAAGTGGGAGAACTTGCACAATTGGTGGCTGACTAAATACTTTTTTTCCCCACTGTATAACTCCAGAGCTCCTCTGTGGCACAACAAGACTGCAGCTGTGGGACCAGGAACATCCCGGTTCAAATACACCCAAGGACATGACAGGGCCCCCTCCCCAGTGGACCCCTCCAGGGGCATAGTGGGGTTTAGTGGGAAAGGAGGCATGAAAGTCTCAAATAAGAGCAGGAGCATGCAAATCTTTGGCTGGGACCCAGAAACGGTCTGACGGGATATCCCTTCCAATGAACCAGATACCGTAGACCACGGCCCTGTCTTCTAGAATCAAGAATATTAGAGACTTCAAACTAATTTTGTCCATTAACAAGAACAGGAGAAGGTAGCTGTTGCTTTCTGGAGTAGCAATTGAAAATTGCCTTTTGGAGGAGGGAAACGTGGAATACGGGGTGAATCTGGAGAGAAGAGGGCAATTTCAACCAATAGGAGACTGGCCCGACTCAAGCAATAATTCGGTAAGGACCGATGAATCGAGGGCCCAATTTGGTAGAAGGTTGTTTCAGTCTCACGTAATTGGTTGATAGCCAAACTCTGTACCCCACCACATATGGGAGGTATATGGCGTCTTTGTTGGAGAAAAGCGCATACTTGCCTGCTGACTTTCGTAGTAAAAAGCAAATCTTTTTCTAATATAGCAGAATATTTTTCACCCGCAGATCTGGTGCTGGCACACCAGAAGAAGGCTGCAGTAGGGGAAAAGTCTGAGGGTGATAGTCTAGTGCTGCATAGAATGGTGTGGTATGAAGAGCACTGTGCCAACGGGAATTAACGGCGAGCTCAGCCAAAGGCAAATACTCAGACCAGTTTGAGTGTAAGGCATTGACATAATGTTGAAGACAGGTTTCTAGGGTCTGGTTCATGCATTCGGTTTGACCATCTGTTTGAGGGTGATGTGAGGTAGAGAGTGAGAGCGTTACTCCCAGTTTCTTTCAGAATGCTCTCCAGAAACGGGAAACAGTGATCCGCGGTCTGAGACGACATTGGTAGGCATGTCATGATATCTCACAATATGGGAAAGGAAGATGGTAGACAGTGCTTCCGCAGGTAATTCCGGGAGCGGCATAAAATTAGACATTTTGGAAAAGCGATTCACTATGACCCATATAGCAGTCATGCCCTCGCACTTGGGTAAGTCTAATGAAGTCCATAGTCAAATGGTCCAAGGCTGGCGAGGTGCCGGTAGTGGTTGTAACAGTCCAGTAGGCAACGTGCGAGGTACTTTATTAGCAGCACAAGCTGGACAGGCAGCCACATAGTCAGTAACATCCCTTTTCATATGAGGCCACCAGACATGACGTTGCAAGGTCTTAAGAGTGATGGTGACACCAGGATGACCGGATAACACACCATCATGAGCCCAGAGAAGTACAGGTTTTCTGAGGCTAGGGGATACGAATAGGCGACCTGGTGGTATCTTCAAGCCTTGGGGAACACGATTCTGGGTTTCTTGTAACTGTTGGGAAAGAGCCGTAGAGATCTGTGCGACAATTTTGTAAAGTGGGAATATATACTGCTCGGTAGGTTGCTCTTCTTCAGGAGGTAGCGAACGGTCTGGAAAGATCATAAGCTTTCTTGTTTTTATGCCCAGGAACATAAAAAAGAACAAAATTAAAAAACGGGAGAAAAACAATCGAGCCTGACATGAGTTCAAACGTCTTGCAGTCTGAAGATACAGCAGGTTTTTATGGTCAGTAAGGATAGAAAAAGGCTTGGGAGCCCCTTCCAGAAAATGTTGCCATTCAGACAATGCCAATTTCATGATGACCAGTAGTTCCCGCTTCTCAACGTCATAATTCATCTCCGCTGGAGAAAGCTTTCTAGAAAAAAAAACGCTACTGGATGGATTCTACCGGACTTAGGCTGTCTCTGGGACAGCACGGCACGGCTCCTACTTCGGAGGCATCAACCTCAACTATGTACTGGAGATCGGGATTTGGCTGCTGAAGAATTGGAGCCTTGCTGAACATGTCTTTAAAATTTCTGAAAAGTCAATTCTGCTTCCGATGGTCACACCTTGCAATTTGTACCTTTCTTAGTCATAGCAGTAAGGGGGGCCGCAATGGAGGCAAAACCTTTGATGAAGCATCTGTACTAATTTGCGAACCCTAGAAAGCTTTGGAGCCCTCCTAAAGTGGTCGGTTGGGGCCATTGCAAGACAGGGGAACGTTTGAGGGTCTATTTGGAAACCGACAGCACTTATAATGTATCCAAAATACTGCATTTCTCAATCTTCGTGTAAAGATGGTTTTCTCTCAGTCGTTGTAATACCTGCTTTACATGTGAGATGTGCTCTAGAGGAGTCTTGGAAAATATTAAAATGTCGTCCAAGTAGATGATCACAAAACTGTTGCTGAAATTGTGAAAAATGTCATTCACGAAACGTTGGAAGACAGCAGAGGGGTTACACAACCCAAATGGCATAACCAGATATTCAAAATGTCCATTACGAGTGTTGAATGCTGTCTTCCACTCGTCCCAGTCTTTACTTCGTCCTTGATGCGACCTGCAAGACCTTTTTGGAAGGCTGCACGTAATGCCTTGAGTCCCAATTAGTCTCAGCAGCCAGGGTACGGAACTCAATAACATATTGCGCCACAGACCTGGTACCTTGTTGTATGTCCAAAAGCGAGTACCCAGAAGCTCTATCTGGCTTGCCAAATACAGTCTGGAGAAAAGCCAGAAATTTGTCAGCGTCTTGCAGCACAGGATCACTGTGTTCCAGGTAAGGAGAGACCCAGGCCAGGGCCTTCCCCTTCAACAAGGAAATTACAAAAGTCACTTTGGCAGACAAAGGCCCCATGCACACGAGACATGCAGAAACCTGCGTTTAAAAACGCGCGTTTTGCTGTGTTTTCATGCCGCGTTTAGACGCGTTTAGACGCATTTGCGTCTATAAGCATTTGTAAAGATAACATCATATAGACCCTCCCCAAGCTCAGAAAGCATCTATTAACTATTTCTGCCAATTTGATCAGAGTGAGCAGCAGCAGCAGAGAGAGCAGTTGTACACTTGCATTTGCCTCTCTTTCTGTGTTTTTTTTTTTTTAAATGGATCCCATATTGAATATATGTCAGGAAATGCTCCTGATGTTGCTCTTGATGCGGCAGAAATGTCGTCGCAAATTTGCATGAGAGGTCCAGAATCAGAGCTCGTCGATATTGGACCCATCCGTTGATGGCACAGCGAATGTCCGTTGGATATTTCACAAACATGTATGCATTTCACAAACATGTATGCATCAGTGAGTATATATGCTCTATGAACTATCTAAACTAATTACGACATTTTAAACAATTTTTTCTAGTATTTTTTTATGGTTTACCATCATATTTCTGAGTTTTCTGCTTCAAAAAATTGGGTTCCTTTAAAAAGGCTTATAAACGCAAACGCGGCTAAACGCAGGTGCCTGCGTTTAGCTGCGTTTTGCGCCTGAAAAGCAGAAAAGCAAAGTGTCTGAACGCATTTTTTTGCTTCTGGAAAAACGAGGTTAAACGCAACTGCATAAAAACGGGAAAAAACTAGACTGTGTACATGGACACATAGGATAACATTGCATGCGTTCAGGTGCAGTTGAAAAAAGTGTCCAACTGCCTCTGAACGCGCGTTTAACTGCGTCTCGTGTGCATGGGGCCAAAGTGTTAAAAGTCCCAGGGTTGTTGCGGAAATGCAAACTGCAAACATTTAAAAAGCCTCTGCAGTCCTTAGCATCACCACCAAATTTTTGAGGCAGGGGAAGTTTGGGTGGTACAGAAGAAGAGGTAGGTTGGATTGGAGCAGAAGTCTGGAGCGTTGCAGAAGGGCCAGGCAAGCAAGATTTAAGAATAGTACAAAGTTCATCCAACTTGGCGACCAGGGAAGAAAGATGCTGTTCATGAGCTCCAATCAATTGTCCCTGACGTGAAATCCCCTTAACAATCTCAGCAGGGTCCACTGCCATTGTGGCCCGTTTGTAATGTAAGGTACCTGTGATAGGTAGTGTCCGAAGTGGAGCTTGTGTGCTAAGGATTCAGGTGAAAACTTAAGCAGGCAGATCAGGACGGCAACAGATCAGGCAAAGCGGTACAAGATCGAAATCAAGAGATTGGTCAGGCAGGCAAAGGTCATACACGAGCTGGCGGTGAAGTACAAAATCAGCAGGCTAGAGAGTAGTCAGGAATTCAAGCAGAAGTTCAAATACGGTATTCAGAGTCACAAAGCAGTTAAAACACCCATGAAGCACGTCCAAACAAACGGGCACTGAGAGATAGGAAGTGCTGCTATTTATGGGCTGCTTTGATTGTAGATTGTCCACAGCTGGCAGCAGGTGGGGCTAGGGAGTCCAAGGTAATGCATCAAACTAAGAGAAGAGAACATCGCTATAACTCCAGAGCTCCTCTGTGGCACAACAAGTAAGACTGCAGCTGTGGGACCAGAAACATCCTGGTTCAAATACACCGAGGTACATGACAGGCATAATCTGACAACTACGGTCTCCCACCACTCTTTGCATAGATTTCATCTGTGCCTGTGAACTGGTATCTCCCATAGGAAAAATCCTCCTAGGATGTACGCGCGTGCACTATGGTAAGGTCACGCCCACTGATCAAGAATTCAGCTGGAGTGCCCTTCCGTTCTGCGCATGCGTGGGCACTTTTCAACGGAGGACACTATTCGATAGAGCACCAGGGCTTTTCATGGATGAAAGAGCAACTCCCCCAATGATGACATGACGGCATGGTGTAGTCTATACAAAGCACCATCACGCAAAAGGGGACAACGGAGGCATTCAAAGAAGAGGAAGCACAGTTGTCTCCGGATTACAGGAAATGACCATGAGAGCTTTCAGCTGGAGGGGGGAAAAGGTAAATATGTGATAATCCCTACTGTTATTTGAAAAATAACCAGTAAGATATTTGACAGCTTACAGATTTACGTCACATATTGTTTTTTTCCATAGTTCTTGAACATGAAAGTTCACTTTGTAATTTAGGAGAGCATCTTTTTAATGCTGCATTGCAGCACACATTAAAAGGAAAACAAATAATCTGTTTGTGTAAAATGTTAGTAAAAAGATAAGATTAAGTCGGATTTAAGTGGACACAAAAAATAGCACATCATCGTTTTTTTATGAGTGCAAAATTTCTGAATGACATTGTACACTCCGTAAACACAAATGTTACCCAGGTCATCAGCTGTATTTATTGGGACCTGGCATTAAAAAGAGAAGGTATTTTAGATTTGTGCTTGTACATGTGTTTTGTTGTGTGTGTTTTACATATTTTTCTTTATAGGAGGGTCTAGATAGCCATCAAAGGAGGCCAGATCCAATCCTCCCAATCACCTCTATAGCATTAAATCATTTAAAAAACTGATCTATAGCTCACTGTTATCAGCAAGCAAGAGATAGCTTGCTGAATCTGCTCTGCCCTATAAAAAGATGGCTGCTGCCACTCATAGGAAGTTCCAATAATGTTGTAGATTTTTTCATGGAACTTACCCTTTAATAACATTTCAAAAGCATGATCTAACAAAATTCAAATCCTGGGCTTAGTGCAGGACCACAGCTGTCACTGACAGCTCGATTTTAAAAGGCACTTGGGCAAACAAATATAGCTACAGCTTATTTTTAAAACAGCCTGGGACTAAAGGGGTATACAAAATAATTATGGGTCCATGCTACCAGATTTTGTTTCCTATGAAATCACCATAAAAACATGTTGACATGCAATGTAAAGTGAAATTGTGACACCCACTTTAAAGGAAAATGCAACAAGCAAAAATAGTGTGACTGTATTTTAGGTCTATAATCCCCTGCACAGCAAAGCTCAGACTGTGAGAGGGAGGGCTAGCACTATGAGCGAAGCTCTATTGTATTGCATTGTGCTATCAATCCAGCAGCTGGAGCATATAGAGCAGCTTGTGTTCATTCCTGGCCTTTTCTAGTTAGCCGGAAATTATCTTTACAAGACAGTGATGCTCAGTGAGACAGGTCGGTAATAAACCTCTTCATTGGAGGAAGTGCTTATTACGCTTCTTAAAATAGTGACAAAGTCGATTTAGGCCCCATCCCTTGTATATCAACTTTAACTTGCTTGAACCTAAATGGGCAGAACAGCCATGGTCACCTGACTGCCAAGTGACAGGAGGCGAGGCTTAGCACCAAGAAGTGGTACAACCAAATATCAGCTTGGGTAGAAAACAGGGCCCAGTTTACATCCAGGACCTGGTATCTAAGGGGCTTCACAGGGAGTCTGAAGACTAACATTGCTGCTTGCATGCATCATAGCACGGTTATTACCTTAGGAATGTTTTAAGCCAAGTTCATTTTAAATTATGGTATAGATACCTTACATCAGGGTCCTGCTGCTTCAAGATTACACCCCAGGTTAACTATTGAGGAAAGCTGAAGCTTATCGATAGTAGCACAGCAAGAAATAGATACATCATTAGTCCTGTTCATTTGGTCCATTTGTAGATCTGACAGAAAATCACTGTTCTGGCCTTGCCTAGCCAAAACTACTACACCACCTCCTCTGCAGAGACAGATGAAGCTCTGTGTTTGTACAATATTGTTATTCCTTTTCATTTGCATTGAAATTGTTTGCCATCGTTGTTTTTCCAAAGGCCTTGGGATACTGGCAACACAAAGAAATGAAAATGTGCACAGGATTGAAAATGGCTAAGAGAAAGAAAAAGGATCAGCTCTACGAGTCTGAAGACCGCAGAGGAAAATATAGTACCAAATTCATATTGATACATGCACAATAAAGAAAAACCCCTTTAGAGTATGTTCACACCACAATTTCTGCATGCATGTTTTATATGCATTCCAGTGCATTTTTTGTGTGTTTTTCCCTTCTTTTTTCCTTCATCTCAATTGAGGATATATGCATTCTGGTGTTTATGCGTTTTGCAAAGTTCCACACAGAAAAAAATGCAACGTTCTACTTTTGTTAACTGCGCTGGTGTGAACTAGGGCCATTGGAATTTATGTTAAACACTGCCCATGCATTTTTTGATGCAGAATAACGCACTAGACTACATCTGGTGTGAACCAGCCCTTAATGCCCCCATATTCTCCGGGTACATTGTATACCTAACCCAGTACATTGCATGTACAGTACCTATTAATGTTAAAATAATAAAACTGTAGCTAAACTCCAGGCAGCTATAGAAAGCCCCATTAAGCTCACATTTATTTAAAAAAAATATTAAATGTATTTAACCACTTGCCGACCGCTGTCAGCAAATATACGTCAGCAGAATGGCACGGCTGGGCAAAGTAACGTACCCGTACATTACTTTGAATTTCCCGCCATGCACATGCGCGCCTGCCGCGAGCTCCGTGATTGTACCCGCGGGACCCGTGGACTCGATCGCCGCTGGGATACCCGCGATCGTGTCACGGAGCTGAAGAATAGGGAGATGCCAATGTAAACAGCATCTCCCCATTCTGCCTAGTGACAGGACACTGATCGTCAGCTCCCTGTTATCGGGAGCAGCAATCAGTGTCATGTCACACACAGCCCACCCCCCAGACAGTTAGAAACACTCCCTCAGGACACACTTAACCCCTTCCCCCCCTAGTGGTTAACCCCTTCATTGCCAGTGACATTTTTACAGTAATCAATGCAATTTTATAGCATTGATCACTGTATTAATGCCAATGGTCCCAAAAATGTGTCAAAATTGTCCGATGCGTCCGCAATAATGTCGCAGTCCTGATAAAAATCGTTGATCACCGCCATTACTAGTAAAAAAAAAAAGTTATTAATAAAAATGCAATAAATCTATCCCCTATTTTGAAGACGCTATAACTTTTGCGCAAACCAAATGCTTATTGCGATTTTTTTTAACCAAAAATATGTAGAAGAATACGTATCGGCCTAAACTGAGGAAAATACATTTTTTATATATTTTTTGGGGGATATTTATTATAGCAAAAAGTAAAAAAAGAATGCGTTTTTTTTTTTTCAAAATTTTCGCTCTTTTTTTGTTTATATAGCACAAAAAATAAAAACCACAGGAGGTGATCAAATACCACCAAAAGAAAACTATTTGTGGGAAAAAAGGACACGCAATTGTCAGTTAAAGCGACGCAGTGCAGAATCGCAAAAAGTGCTCTGGTCAGGAAGAGGGTAAATGCTTCCAGGGCTGAAGTGGTTAAAATATATAGCACAAGCACGAGAACCTGATTCTGTACTTTTTTTTTAATTTTAAAACACTTAACTAGGAGAAATGAGTCGACATCTCATTTAAAATCGTCATTTGACACTGTTGACCATCCTCTCCTCTTCAAAAGACTCCACTCTCTTGGCCTTCAAGACTCTGCTCTCTCCAGGTTCTCCTCCTACCTATCACAGTACCTCTTTAGCATTACCTATAACTATCCCCTCCTCTGCACTTCCTCTTTCTGTAGGGGTGGTCCCCCAAGGTTCTGTCTTTGGACCCCTCCTCTTCATCTACACCTCCTCCCTTGGTCAGGTGGTAAACTCCCATGGCTTCCAGTACCATCTCTATGTAGACAACACACAAATATATTTCTCTACTTCTCACCTCACTCCTTCAGTCTCCTCTCGCATTACAAACCTAATGCCATATCAGCATGGATGTTACACCATTTCCTCAAACTCAATCTTTCTAAAACTGAGCTCATAATATTTCCTCCTGCTTTTGCTCCCTCCCTTGAATTCTCCATCAAGATCAAGAATACAATCATCAGTCTCTCCCCTCATGCCAGGGTGCTAGGTGTAATCCTGGACTCTGACCTGTTCTTTCAGCCCCAAATCCAATGGCTGTCCAAATCTTGCAGACTTAACCTCTGTAACATCCCCATTATTTCCCCTTTTTAACCGTTGAAACCACTAAGCAGCTTACTCACTTACTTGTCATCTGTCACCTTGACTATTGTAACTCCCTCTTCATTGGCCTACCTCTCCGCAGGCTATCCCCTCTTTAGTCTATCATTAATGCTGCTGTCAGACTCATCCACCTTACCTATCGTTCAGTCTCTGCCACCCCTCCAGTGGCTTCTCGTTGCCCAAAGTATAAAATTCAAAACAAGAACATACAAAGCCATTTACATCTCTGCCCCCAGCTACATCACCAATGTTATTTCCAAATATCACTCAAACCATCCTCTCTGCTTCTCCCAAGACCTCCTGCTTTCTAGCTCCCTTGTCTAGTCTTCCCATGCTCGTCTCCAGGGCCTCTCCCATCCTCTGGAACGCACTACCCCAATCTGTCCGGCTATATCCTACTCTGTTCACTTTTAGGTGATCCCTGAAGACTCCTCTTCAGGGAAGCCTATCCAGCCTTCAGTTAATTACTGAATCTTCCATTTCTCCCATCAGTTCATCCCTCACAGTTACTACCTTTTGTTCCACCAGCCCCTCCCTATTAGATTGTAAGCTCGCAGGAGCAGGTCCTTTCTAACCCTCTTGCATTGTCGCTGCATTGTCTCCCTCTATATTGTAAAGCGCTGCACAAACTGTTTGCGCTATATAAATTCTGAAGAATAATATTATAATGATAGAAGAAAAAGAAGAAGAAAAAGAAAAAGAAAAAGGGAGGAGGAGGAGGAAGAAGAGGAGAGGCTTCTGTAGAGCTGACAGGATCAAATTGAGATCCCAAGACTAGACAGGTGAACAAATAGGGGAAGTTCTGTAAGCCACCCCTTGAACAAAGGCCTTCAGCAGGAAGTGAATGCCCAGCGGTCTCTGAAAGAGAATGGTCAATGCCAAGACTTGACCCTTCCAGGTGCTCAAGGCCAAATGCTGCTCCAGCCTGAGAGGCCAGCAGGGCATAATATAAAGTTGTGGTAGGGAGCAAAACTACAGTCTGTACCCTTGGGACATCAAGTTCTGGACATATAGGTCAGAAATGCCCTGAATACTGGTGGCTAAAAAGGCCTGTAGACATCCTCAACTTGAACAGGAAATAGCTGGATCCAACATAGGCACATTCTACTTTATGTGGTAGGCCTCCTCTAATGGGTACTGCTGTGTAAACCTCCTAAAAGTGTATATCATGTTTCTAGTCTTTGCCAGTTCTCCTACAACAGAACATTATGCACAAGTGGGTGAATCAGATAGGACCTGTTCGGTATCTTAGTTTTGGGAAGGGATCCTATACTTGAAATTTTAGCCCCAGCAGGTGGCGATGGTTCCAATTTCAGGCAGGAGTGGACCTTTTTCACCAAAACCTTAAATGGCTTTCTTCAGTTTGAGAGAGATCGAGAGCGAACAACCCGGGAAAGGGGCAAGGCCCTGCATTTACTACACCAATCAACAGGCATCTCCCAGGGGAAAAGACCACCAGGTGCAATTCCCTGATTCAGAAGGGTGTATCTTCTCAAAGAAGATGATCTTCAGGGACTGCAACAACCAGGTCCCTAATCACCACTACGCTGGACCTGTAGAACTCTGCAGCTTACAATACTGCAATGGGCTGTTGTAACAAGAGCCACGTACAGATTCCAATGCTGAAAGGCAATGTTATAGGCCAGCCCCCTTTTTTATTTCTAGATATTTTGTGTGGTGGGATCCAAGTACCATTCCCCAAGCTGACGCCTGGGGGGCAACCAAAACCAAAGCTGCAGTTAAATTGCAACTGTGGTGTAGATGCAGCCTGGTGGAGAAGGGTTTATCCATGTGAAGCTAATTTTTCAGTCTTCTAGTAATTTCAGAACTATAGGCAAGAAACCTGCTCTCAGTAGAGCAAAGCCATCCAATACCCAAGGACAATAGCAAAAAAAAAAAAAGAAGAGTTGCTGGAGTGGGAGGAGTTATATTGGCTTTCCTAACAGCTTTGTTTAGCAGTGTCCTTACCTTAAGATGGTAGTATATAGCACATTGTAAAAACCTAAAAATGAGTCTGTACAGGGGGTCCCCTACTTACAAACATCCGACTTACAAACGACTCCTACTTACAAACGGAGGAAGACAACACGAAGTGAGAGGAAATCCACCGCTAGGAAGGGAAATTCACTCCTGTAAGAGTTAATATGGGAAAAGGTGTCTCCACTGATGCTTTATCACCAGTCCATGCTTCCCCAACAACCCAAAATTTTCAAAATCCAATTGACATTGGGACAGAAGGTGAGGTGAAATCTTCTGAACAGGGGCACAGACAGCAAAACAAATGTTACAGGAGTGATAACCCTTCTCTATGTTATCAAAAAAACGTAAAAATTGATTTTTTTGGGCTGGAGATGCACTTAAAAAATGTACCTGTTCCAACTTGCAAACAAATTCAATTTAAGAACAAACCTACAGTCCCTATCTTGTTTGTAACCTGGGGACCCCCTGTACTGTACAGTTAGGAAATATAAATTCTCACACGAACATGTAAACACAATGTGAAGCAGCCAATAAGCTTTTTTTTTTTTATTAAAAAAACTATTAAAAAATAAAGAACATTGATTACTCACTGTCTTCTCCTGGGCATGGCATGCCTGGCTTTTCAGGGATGCTAGGAAACACTGCAATACAAAAACAAATAATCAGACCAAAAGCACATTCTCTTGTATGCTACCAACAACATTTTCCTAAATGCACTCATTTTATATTGGCTTGAGAATTAAAAGGTTGGCGGCTCCTAATAAAATATTCAGTTTAGTTATACAGTATATACAATTTGGAGCGTCAAAATTGCCCAGTCGCATTTTATACCTTGTGGAAGCTTCCAAGATTTCCCCGCCATTGTCCTTGGCTCTGTTCCTGCCCACCCAGGAGTATCAGGTGCTCTTAACCACCTTCGGGTTTTCTAACTTTTTTGTAGTATTCAGTGTCATTTAAAATACAAAATATATAAAAATTTAAATGAAGAGAGTTATGCCTTTGAAATTGCCATGGCATGTGAGCAGACCTGAGAACTCAGATGCATGCATCGCACCACTCCCAAGTGATAAAATAAACTTTGGCTTAACCACTTGCCGACTGGCTCACACCGATATACAATCGGCGAAGTGGCATAGGTGTGCAAAATGACGTACCTGTACGTCGCTGCATTATCGGCGGCTAGCCGATGTCCGCCGGTGGCCCGCGATCATGGCACGGAGAGGCAAAATGGGGAGATGCCAGATGTAAACAAGGCATTTCACTGTTCTGCCTAGCAACACGACAGGGATCTACTGCTCCCAGTGATCAGGAGCAGTGATCTGTCATGTTCTAGTGAGCCCATCCCCCCTACAGTTGGAACACACTGAGGGAACACAGTTAACCCCTTGATTGCCTCCTAGTGTTTAACCCCTTCCCTGCCCGTGACATTTACACAGTAATCAGTGCATTTTTATAGTACTGATCGTGTATAAAGGCCAATGGTCCCAAAATTGTGTCAAAAGTGTCCGATCTCTCCGCCGCAATGTTGCAGCCACGATAAAAATCGCAGATCGCCGCCATTACTAATAAAAAAAAAAAATAATAATAAAAATGCCATAAATCTATCCCCTATTTTGTAGAAGCAATAACTTTTGCGCAAACCAATCAATATACGCTTATTGCAATTTTTTTACCAAAAATATGTAGAAGAATACGTATTGGCCTAAACTGAGGAAGAAATTAGTTTTTTTTATATTTTTTGGGGGATATTTATTATAGCAAAAATTAAGAAATAATGTTTTCCCAAAATGTTTGCTTTTTTTGTTTAAAGCGCAAAAAAAAATAACCGCAGAGGTGATCAAATACCACCAGAAGAAAGCTCTGTGTCGATTTTGTTTGGGTACAATGTTGCACGACCAGGCAATTGTCAGTTAAAGCGACGCAGTGCCGTATCGCAAAAAAGGGCTGAAGTGTTTTACATCCACCACTGCAAGAAAACGCTCTTCCTAGTGACACCTGCCAAGTAAAAGAAAGGCAACGGTTGCGCTTTATTGCTCCTTCTTGCAATGCAAACCCATGGGTCTGCCAACCCATATACCTTTTTCGGCAATTTGCCAAAAGAGAAAAACGTCCAATAATGGAGCCGAAAATGGGACGGGACCTGGACGGGGGTGGGACATGGGCGGGGGCCGGGCTCTGCCCCCCCGCCCCTGGTGCCACCCATCATGGGGGTATCCTATAGCGCAGAAGAGAAAGGGGTGGTCAGAGACGGGGGACATGGTACAGGAGATGGTCAGAGACTGGGGACATGGTACAGGAGATGGTCAGAGACTGGGGACATGGTACAGGAGATGGTCAGAGACTGGGGACATGGTACAGGAGATGGTCAGAGACTGGGGACATGGTACAGGAGATGGTCAGAGACTGGGGACATGGTACAGGAGATGGTCAGAGACTGGGGACATGGTACAGGAGATGGTCAGAGACTGGGGACATGGTACAGGAGATGGTCAGAGACTGGGGACATGGTACAGGAGATGGTCAGAGACTGGGGACATGGTACAGGAGATGGTCAGAGACTGGGGACATGGTACAGGAGATGGTCAGAGACTGGGGACATGGTACAGGAGATGGTCAGAGACTGGGGACATGGTACAGGAGATGGTCAGAGACTGGGGACATGGTACAGGAGATGGTCAGAGACTGGGGACATGGTACATATCCAAGATGCCTTTTTTTTATTATCATTTATTTTATTAAGGGGAAAAAAAAGCTGTTTAAACCTGCCTGTCCCTATGTGAAAATGTAATTGCCCCTTCCCATGCCGAATCATGAATGAACTGTAATTCACCACAATTTCTTGGAAAGAGGAGTTAAATTTCACTTGCCACACTCAAGCCTGATTACTGCCAGACCTGTTGAATGAAGAAATCACTAACTAAACCGTCCAATAATGGAGCCGAAAATGGGACGGGACCTGGACGGGGGTGGGACATGGGTGGGGGCCGGGCTCCGCCCCCAGCCCTGGTGCCACCCATCATGGGGGTATCCTATAGCGCAGAAGAGAAAGGAGAGCCGCCGCTTGGTTGATTAGAGAGCCGGGAACATCACAGCTTTCATTTCAATAGCTGTGTGTTCCCCGCTGTGCGCCGTCACATACAGCCTCTAGGGTCTCTGCAAAAAAAAAAAAAAAATTATATATTATATATATATAGTTTGGGGGTTCTAAGTCATTTTCTAATACAAAATAATGATTTTAACTTGAAGCCAACAAATGTCAGAAAAAGGTTTAGTCGTCAAGTGGTTAAACTTCCCTCATTTACACACCGAAGTTCATTCCTTTGATCTAAAGGACAAAACGTTACAATGTTTATAGTTAGTCAGACCATGACACTCCCACCACCATGCTTGTACTCCTCACATGGTTGCCTCCACACACACTTGACACCATATGAACCAAATAAATTTATCTTGGTCTCATCAGACCACAGGACATGGTTCCAGAAATCAATGTCCTTAGTCTGCTTGTCTTCAGCAAACTGTTTGCGGGCTCTCTTGTGCATGGTCTTGGCAACCGCGCTGCAGCTCATTTTCAGGGTCTTGGCAATCTTATAGCCTAGGCCAACTTTATGTAGAGCAACAATTCTTTTTTTCAGATCCTCAGAGTTCTTTGCCATGAGGTGCCATGTTGAACTTCCAGTGACCAGTATGATAGAGAGAGCGATAACACCAAAATTGAATGCACCTGCTCCCCATTCAAACCTGAGACCTTGCAACACATGACACCGGGGAGGGAAAATGGCTAGTTGGGCCCAATTTGGACATTTTCACTTAGGGGTGTACTCACTTTGTTGCCAGCAGTGTAGACATTAATGGCTGTGTGTCAAGTTATTTTGAGGGGACAGCAAATTTACACTGTTATACAAGCTGTACACTCCCTAACTTACATTGTATCAAAGTGTAATTTCTTCAGTATTGTCACATGAAAAGCTATAATAAAATAGCTACAACAATGTGAGGGGTGTACTCACTTTTGTGAGATAGAGAGATTATATATATATATATATATATATATATATATATATATATATATATATATATATATATATATATATATATATATATATATATATATATATATATATATATATATATATATACACACACACACACACACACACACACACACACATATATATTAAATTATATACACACACACACACACACACACATACATACACACATGCCAGTATGATCTGGAAACGGAACACCAGAGCATGCAGTGGAAAACAAAGAATGTACCACGATAACAACAACTTGTAGTCCGATGTCCCATGGTATTGTAGGGTACAGACTGTTAGATACTTAATCCAGAAAGCAATAAAGCATACGAGAACAGAAGGACCCTGCAAACCGCCAGCTCAACAGGTGAAAAGGAATGTGAATGGCCTCATCCAGGACAACGCCACTGATGTATTTCGCCCCACCCATCCGGGCTAACTTGCTTCACCATGCCCAAAGAATGCATGTCTCATTCTCAGTTCAAACCCATGCTGGTGTGTTTTTTATTTATTTTTTATCACAAGGGGGTAATTGACTTCGAGTTCATAGAACATGGTACAATGGTCAACTAACACGATTACTCGGAAACTCTGAAAATGTTACAGGAATCTGCAATACGTTAAGTGTTTGAGCGTTCCTAGCCCAAAAATCTATCCTGAAACTTGGTGAACCACGTTATTCCCTTGAATTAGCACCCAGCAACTTTTGTCTGTTTCCAAAATAAAAAAAAATGCCCTAAAAGGACAGATTTAAGGATATTTCAGACATCCAGCCTGCCGTGACAAAGATACTGCACAGCATGTCGGAAAACAAATTCAGGAATGTTTCCGGCAGTGGCACAGTCGTCTAAAAAAAGTGTGCCGATTTACAAGTGGGACTACTATGAAGGGGACAACAGTCGCTGGTGTATAGGTAAGCAAAAACGTTATTTTACAGTCCATTCTGGGAATTAAATTGTCGCACCTCAGACGCTCATCAACTTAGTTTCGTTTTAATTGGAGGTTGCTTGGGGCTACCTGTCAAAAAATGAATCTCTCACTACAGGTCAACCCCTAATACAGAATGGGTATGCTGGAAAACGACGGCATAATCAACTTATTGCGGGGGATCTAGGTGTGACCAAACACCAGCAATCCGTATTGAATTTTGACTTGCCTGCAACTTATAATGCCAGTGGCTTCTGACATAATGTACTTTCCTATGTTCTGCACATCCGGAAAGGTGGAAGTGTAAAGAGGTACACTCTTTGCAGAACATCAAAAGTAATTACATATGCAGCAGATGTTGAACAAAGCCAAAAGCAAAGAATAAATCATGTCTCTGCAAATAACAAAGGAAGTGTGAAAGAAAGATCTGCTCAAAGCATCCCTGCATGCAGAATAATAATGAATTGTTACTATGCTAAAAATGAAGATCTTCTTTAAAAATAGTGCTCGGCAAACATGCCTGTAATACATTTGTCTAGCATGATTGTTATTTTAAAAAGGAGCTTTTATTAAAAAGAAACACAAAACATGATTTTTCGATCTACTTCTCTTGCTGTTCAGCCAGTCATTTCATAATTCTAGAAGTGTCTCTCATACTATATAGCCACTTTACCCTGTAGAGCAGGACTCCCTTTTCTAAACCTGCAATCATTTCTCTACAGGCTTTTCAAGACTTTATCAAAAGCAGGCTTTAAATGATTCTCAAACTTCCCCCAAGCTGCCAGCTCTATGTAGAGACAGCTCCAGAGTGGTGGATTATGTGCAGCTAGGAAAAACTAAATGTGCTGCCAACCAGAGTCCCTGTGTTACAACCAGGTATTCACTATATAGTGACAGTTTTATGATCGTGGCCACACTTTCTTTTATAATTTTACAGTAAGGAGTTGAGATTCTTTTTATAAACAGGTGTCTCAGTCACTATAAACGTACTAGAGGCATCTAAAGCTGGCCACACACAGATCATTCATTCAGCCCATAGACTGAACAAATGAAAGCTAACAAATAACTCCATCCACGCTGTAATTCCCCCTGCTGAGCCATGGTATTCTGACGGCCAAATATTTTCCAGCAGGCTCCTTCAATTAAAATCAATCTTCAGGAAACTGACAAAATGAGCTCAACGTATGGCTGACTTAAGAGGGCCCATGGGCAGTCCCGAAAGGGCACATATTAAAGAAGGTATGGGCAGATAGCTTATGATGTTAGTGGATTCTGATATCTGTTGGTTTATTTAAAAAGGGCACAATCTAATTTCTTAACTTTTTTTTGTTTTGTTTTTTATTGTGGTTTCCTGTTGTGAAGATTTTCCCTAATATCTTATCCTGGATACACTACAATAGGACATCTTTTTTTTTGTAAAAGGGAGGGGAAATCCCCATCCAGACAGATTTCTCCATAACAGATGTTCCCACTGAAATTATTACTCCTCAACTTCTGTTTCACTGATAATCATAACATTCTGGATTTTCCATCACTTTCTATGTCTGTGATGGTCACCAGTGCAACTAAAGAGCATAAATCTCCCCAGCGAGAAAGCCAACATTAAAACTGACAGAGGGTTCTCTCTTTCTTCCACACTCTAGACACGCTGCCCCAGCATTACAGTGTATCCGCCCGTAGGAGAGCCAGGACACTTTGTCTGAGTCTCCAGAATGCTTATTTACAGGGTGATTTTACCTGTGTGAAAAACAGAAAGAGAAGAACAGATTTATCACTGCATATGCAGCCTCACCACATTACAGTGCGAGGAGGAGTTGGTGAATACACCTGTCTTGGAGAGTTTTATTTTATCACTGTCATCATTCACAGTTATAATTTGTCATTCTTATTTTGTGTTCAGCTTCACTGATCACTCATCTGATTTATATTTATGGACTTATTTTTAATACTGTTATCATCACAGTTATAACTTGTCAATCTTATATTTAACTTAATATTTGAGGTTATTCACTTTTTGGTATTATTTTAGCGCAGCCTTTATTTCCATACACATTACAGTATTTTCAAGGTTCAAAGTGGTCCTTGAAGTGTTATTTTTAGAGTGATTAGAAAATCTGTAAGATTTTATTGCTCTCTGCCCCTATTAGGAAGATTCGCCCTCTCCATTTGTCACGTTTACGGTTAATCATCGAAAGTGAAAGTAAAAGTAAAACCCAAGTTTGAGCTGTCCACAGAAATGTAGTAGAGGGGAAATCTTCCAATGGGACACAAATTCGGGTGACCCTGGTGACAAGTGATTTCCACACTTGTGAAGGATTTCCTCTCACTTCCTATTTAGTCATTTGGACAGGGAATTAAGAGAAATCTCTCGAAGACGGACTGGGGTTAAAAAGTAAGTATAGTTCCCAATTTTTTCTCATTTGTAAAAGCAGAAAAACAGAGATGTTAATTGTTAATAAAGCAATAGCAAATATATGAAGCTCAGAGCACACAGGTATTTGAAAGAGCATATATAATCCAAGGCTTTACTCAATGGATGTTTTGGTGGGTCATTGCCCATATTTATATATAAACTAGGATAACAGATTCCTAAGTGGGATTCCAATGTATATAATCTACAAAAACTATTTTAAAAGTGGAACTCCAAATCATATATAAAAAGACAAAAATGAATACAGTTCTGTATTCATAGTACATCAGGTCTTTGTTTATTTTTTTAATGCAGACAGTGGAATATCTGAAATGGACGTCGCATCTGCCTCTTTCATTCCTTGTACAGCAGAGCTCAGACTAAATGCAAACCCCTCAACTCCCTTTGTCACATACCCTCTAGTTCCCTATATGTGTATGCGCTGTCATTATTGTCAGTGGGCCATGTCCCTTACCAATGATCCACTGATTTCGCACTTGGCAAACTAGGCTACATATACAGTATCTCACAAAAGTGAGTACGCCCTCACATTTTTGTAAATATTTTATTATTATATCTTTTCATGTGACAAGAAATGACACTTTGCTACAATGTGAAGTAGTGAGTGTACAGCTTGTATAACAGTGTAAATGTGCTGTCCCCTCAAAATAATTCAACACACAGCCATTAATGTCTAAACAGCTGGCAACAAAAGTGAGTACACCCCTAAGTGAAAATATCCAAGTTGGGCCCAAAGTGTCAATATTTTGTGTGGCCACCATTATTTTCCTGCACTGCCTAAACCCTCTTGGGCATGGAGTTCACCAGAACTTCACAGGTTGCCACTGGAGTCCTCTTCCACTCCTCCATGACATCACAAAGCTGGTGGATGTTCGAGACCTTGCGCTCCTCCACTTTCCATTTGAGGATGCCCCACAGATGCTAAATAGGGTTTAGGTCTGGAGATGCACAACTCAAAAATAAATACTCCTGATCCCAGCACTCAATGAAAAAAATAAACAAAAAATGCAAAACTAAAAGCTGCTGTTATAAACCAACGGTAAATATCACAAACTTCAAATGATGTATGATTAGAAATCAAACACTAAGGCTACTTTCACACTGGAGCGGTGGGGGCGCTGGCGGTAAAGCGGCGCTATATTTAGCGCCGCTTTACCGGCATTTTAGCGGCACATTGCGGCCGCTCGCGGGGTGGTTTTACCCCCGCGAGCGGCAGAAAAAGGGTCAATACCGCCCGCAAACCGCCGCTACAGCGGCGTTTTGCGGGCGGGTTCGGTGCGCTGCCCCATTGTTTCCAATGGGAACGGGCGCTATAGGAGCGGTAAATATACCGCTCCTATAGCGAGCCAAAGATGCGGCTTGCAGGACATTTTCCAGCGTCCTGCAAGCGCACCGCTTCAGTGTGAAAGCCCTCGGGCTTTCACACTGAAGACACAGCAACAGCTGTTTCGGGTCGGTTTGCAGGCGCTATTATTAGCGCAATAGCGCCTGCAAACCGCCCCAGTGTGAAAGGGGCCTAACAGCGTTATGTGACCCTACCCAGAACAATAATAAACACCACTAATGAATCAGTGGTTGCTGCTAAAAAAATATTAAAACTCAAGAAATAGAAACAAATATGTATAGAACACTATATGCAATAATGGATCACCTCAGATTCTGGGTTCACAAACACTTATGTGGAAAGAGTTAACTAATGCGTCAAAAATATCTCCACTAGTCACAATGCATATGATTGTCCATATCAAAAATAAAAATAAAGTAGAAAGAGAGAAAGAGGTGTCAGCAGTAATGTCCAATCCACCATAGAGACTTAACAGGGTAAAGGTTTGTTTCTCCTACACCATCACCGTTTCCACCTTGTGCACTCCCCAATGGTTGGCTGCTTACCAGAGATGCTATGCAATAGAGCCTTAATGTGGATGACACTTTAAGCTGATCGTTGCGCTCATAACTCTCACTCCTCCAATAGTGATCAGGATCTTATCAGTAGGGTTTAGGTCTGGAGTCATGCTTGGCCAGTCCATCACCTTTACCCTCAGCTTCTTTAGCAAGGCAGTGGACGTCTTGGAGGTGTGTGTTGGGGTCATTCTGTTGGAATACTGCCCTGTGGCCCAGTCTCCAAATGGAGGGGATCATGCTCTGCTTTAGAATGTCACAGTACATGTTGGCATTCATGGTTCCCTCAATTAACTGCAGTTCCTCATTGCCAGCAGCACTCATACAGCCCCAGACCATGACACTCCCACCACCATGCTTGACTGTAGGCAAGACACACTTGTCTTTGTACTCCTCACCTGGTTGCCACCACACACGCTCGACACCATCTGAACCAAATAAGTTTATCTTGATCTCATTAGACCACAGGACATGGTTCCAGTAATCCATGTCCTTAGTCTGCTTGTCTTCAGCAAACTGTTTGCAGGCTTTCTTGTGCATCATCTTTAGAAGAGGCTTCCTTTTGGGACGACAGCCATGCAGACCAATTTGATGCAGTGTGTGGCATATGGTCTGAGCATTGACAGGCTGACCCCCCACCCCCCCTCTGCAGCAATGCTGGCAGCACTCATACGTCATTTTCCCAAAGACCACCTCTGGATACTCAACTTCTTTTGTTGACCATGGTGAGACCTGTTCTGAGTGGAACCTGTCCTGTTAAACCACTGCATGATCTTGGCCATCGTGCTGCAGCTCAGTTTCAGGGTCTTGGCAATCTTCTTCTAGCCTAGGCCATCTTTATGTAGTGCAATAATACTTTATTTCAGATCCTCAGAGAATTCCTTTCCATGAGGTGCCATGTCGAACTTCCAGTGACCAGTATGAAAGAGTGAGAGCGATAACACCAAATTTAACACACCTGCTTCCCATTCACACCCGAGACCTTGTAACACTAACGAGTCACATGACACTTGGAGGGAAAATGGCTAATTGGGCCCAATTTGGACATTTTCACTTAGGGGTGTACTCACTTTTGTTGCCAGCGGTTTAGACATCAATGGCTGTGTGTTGAGTTATTTTGAGGGGACAGCAAATTTACACTGTTATACAAGCTGTACACTCACTACTTTACATTGTAGCAAAGTGTAATTTCTTCAGTGTTGTCACATGAAAAGATATAATAAAATATTTACAAAAATGTGAGGGGTGTTCTCACTTTTGTGAGATACTGTACATAGTCAAATGGCGACCCTTCACACATATATACACAACCTAATATACTGTAGGTCCAACCTATATGTTTAATAAACACTGCTCTAGAGATAAAATAAAGTATACTTTGGGCTTTCCAACACACATTTTAGATGTTTCCTTTTGGGTGGTGGTAACCTGACCAGTATTTCACAGAGAATTACAGAAATATCTCCCCAAGCATAAAGTGAGGACTCAATGTTTGCTAGACAGTCAAGTATATGAGTCTTCTTTTGCAGGTTGCTTTTTAGGACATACAGTAATTATTTATAAGACAGAGTTCCTTTTGGTAATAATAAACACACAATTTTAGTGGACTACTGACTTTGAAAAAGTCTGATACTTGCTGAACACCTCAAATGTTCCCTTTCTGTCTCCGATTCCCTGAAACAGGACATTATAGGACCTGCATAAAACAGACTGCAGAAAAGATTTCATATCTTTTCTTCTGTTTCAGTAATCTCAAAACAGAACTGGCATGCAGAAGGAAGGTTATAACTAAAATGTACAGCTCATCACAAGACACAGTAAAGAACATTATTTTTAAGGTAATAAATATGGACTAAACTGAGGTTTTCACAAGTGCTTGAGTTCTTTAAGCCACCAGTCACATTGTACCACCCACTGGCAGCAATGTAACTCATTCTGCCCCAGTAGCAGAGTTTATAATGCGATACAAAACGATGACCTGGTTTTCCTTCTGAAGATTCTTTATTCTGAAGGGCATAAAATCCCTCTTGTCACTTCCTTACTATCGTGCTGGCTGTGACATACTTGGCTGCTTTGAAGTGTTCTAATGATAATATATCGCTCTTTCAAGCAAAACCTTGGCACTTGGGACATCACTCATGTATAAAAGAAAAAAAAAAAAAAAAAATGGTTCCAATTTTGTGCAGTGCATGAACAAAATCCACGATGACCAATCTGACGTGATGTGATAGGTCAACAATGGTTTCTGGCCCATCAATCTTGTCAAAAAAAAAAATATGTAGTCATTCTAGCTTTATGATAATTGTGTAAAATATTTTATCTAATGAGGAGGCAGGCTTAAGCATTACATGAGCAATTAGACTACTATGGAGCATTTAAGAGAAATAAGCCTAGTATACATGGGCCCGACTGTTGGGCCGCATTGGCAGGTTACATAGAAACCAGCCAAAATTCGGCCTGTGTGTACTGCAGCCGACCTGACAGAAGCCGGACGTTCGGCCGGCTTCTGTTAATGGGGCATGAGCGAAAAAGATCTGCCGATTAGCGCCTGATCACCACTCTCAGCAAATGGCTTAGTGCTAACTGGAGTGTTCTTCTAGGGTAGGAAAATATCAGGATTCCTCAATCATGAACTCCTCACCATTCTCTAAAGCCACCCTGTCTTCGTCTACAGACACAGACAGGGTGGCTCAACCCTACCCCCCAGGTCACAGTTTTTTTTGGACAGCAGCAGGAGCCAATGTCTCCTGCTGCTGACAATCTTCCCAGTGAGGAAAGAGAGAGCCCCTGCTCTTGTGCACAACACTGATCTAGCTCAGGTAAGTATAAGAGGGGGCTGGGGGGGGATCCTGCAGCACAGAAGGTTTTTTTTTTTTTTTTTTTACCTTAAAGTGTTTACAACCCTAAAAAAAAAAAATATATATATATATATATATATATATATATATATATTTTTAGCAAAGATCCTAGAGAATAACATGGCAGTCGTTATAATATATTATGTCACATGGTACTTGCGCAGCGGTCTTTCAAATGCTTTTTTTTTTTTGTGGAAAAAATAGACTTTTTTAATTGACAAATAAAACAGTAAAGTTAGCCCAATTTTTTTGCATATTGTGAAAGATGAGGTTACGTCGAGGAAATAGATACTTAACATGTTACGCTTTGAAATTGCACGCGACATACGTATGCATTTTATTTGGTGCCCGAGCTCGTGAGGACGGGGGGGGCGTTTAAAAAAAATGATTTTTCTTATTATTTAACACTGTCCCTTTTAAAAAAAAAAAAATCTGATCACTTTTATTGCTGTCACAAGGAATGTAAACATCCCTTGTGACAGAAATAGTCAGTGACAGGTACTCTTTATGGAGGGTTCGGGGGTCTAAAAGACCCCAAATTCCTCGCTTGTGCTTCAAAGTATTCAAAACACCAAAATCGGCATTTTGTAATACTGAGATTATTTTAAAATTTAGATCCGCCTGCCAGTTTTTTCAGGCGGATCTGAACGAGTGCTCCATGCACCTCTGTGGACCGTCGGATGTCAGCGGTGACATGTCCGCTGACATCCGATCCGCAAAATCCAGACAGATGCAAACCCTAATTTTCATCCGTCTAGCGGATCGGATGAAAACGGACAGGTGGTCCGTAAACATCAGATCCCCCCCATAGGGGAGAGTGGAGCTCCGACAGGTCCGTCCCTGCACAGAGTGCAGACGCGGACTTGTCATCCGCCGGCTCAGCGGGGGATCAATGGAGCGATCCCCGCTGAGCAAGTGGTGCAGGGAACATGGACAGCCCCGTGTGAAAGGGGCCTAAGACTTTTCCGGCTTTGTTCAAGACTCCACACAGCCGATGGACATAGCAGATCGTCGCTCTGGTCTCCCGGTGGGACCGGAGACCTGGGCAAAGCAGTGGTTGGGGGTTGTCCCCTTTCCGCTCCTTACGATAATGTCCGAGCGGCTCATTAGCGACATCGGTTGTTATGAGAGAGACTCGAACGCTAGCTCTAAGAAACGGTACCAGGCTGATCACCCCGATACAACCACTTTAACCAAATGATGTAAAGGTATGCGATTTAGCGTGAAGTGGTTAAAGACTGCTATACAGCACAGTGCTTGTGCTGTGTAATTTGGCCCTATCACCTGAAATACCTGGCTGATCCTGCCTGGTTTTGCCCTCCCCCCTGTAAACTGACCACATTTTATCATGGCTGCTGAGACCTGACACCGTGGTCAGTTTATGTACCTCCGTCATCCACAGCTTTCCTCCTCTCCCACCTCCTACCCTGCCTGTCAGCAAGAGTCACGCGAGTGCCAAGCGGTGCACCAAATAAAGGTAGAAATGGGCAAATTTTTTATAAAGCACAGATACTGGAGCATAGGACGGGGATTGCATATACTTTACAAAGTGGCTTTTACAACCACTTTAAAGGGATTGTAAACTCTCTCGATTCTATGCATTAAGGTGAAAAACCTTGTGTAGTGCAGCAGCCCCCCAGAGCCTCCCTTTTACTTACCTGAACCCAATCTTTCCAGCGACAGGGACAAGAAGAGCAGCTCCAGCAGCTGTCTCAGGTCCTCATTGACTGTTTTTTTTTTTTTGGTTTTGTTTTTTTAAACGAACCTTTACAACCCCTTTAATGCAAAGAATGCATTAGTATAAAAAACAAAAAACCTAAAGGATTTAGAACCATTTTAACTTTGCAGCAATGCAAACATTTTCCCAGGCAATAGATGAAAAGACTAGCAGAAAATCTTGGAGCTCATTGACCTCTTTAGTTTTATTTCTGGACACAAAAAATACTACACGACTCGAGGTGCACAATTTTGGATAAAATGAGAATCACGATTTTTTTGCTAAAGATCACGATTCTCTCACAATTTTCGGCACAACATCATATTTAACATTATTTGGGGTTGTGTTAGAGACATAAGTGGTGTATTATTTTAATCTATTATTTATTCTATGTGGTATTTTAATTGTATGGATGCTTTATTTGTAGTGTAGTTTTAATGGTTTATTTGATGCTAATGGCTGTTATTGGTAATTTTGTTGCGTTTTTGTATCTTGTTCAGTTTATTGTTGTGCTCTTGTGTTTGTGCACGTTTCGTAACAATTTCCCAATTTACCTTTGGGATTATTAGAGTATTCCGTACATTACATAAAAAAATTGGGCTAACTTTACTGTTTTTTTTTTATTTTTACTAATTGAAGTGTATTGTTTCCCAAAACATTGCTTTTGAAAGACCACTGCGCAAATACAGTGTGACATAGATGGGTCGCTGCTAAAATATATATATATATATATATATATATATATATATATATATATATATATATATATATATATATATATATATATATATATATAATAATAAAATAATTTGTGCAGCTCTAAACAGGACATATGTCAATATCCATCAGTCCCATTTGAAAATAGCAATTACCAGAATGCTTGGACCATATAATATGAGGCCCAACATAAAGATCATCACCATGTGTCCCAGCTTTCAAAGTACTGCTGCTAGTAAGCTCCAGCAGTGGTGACTATGCAGCATGCATGACATAACATTCTGCTGCTCCCCCTAGGATAGGCAGACAATCATGCAGTAAAGATGATCAAGCCAGGGCAATTTTGCAGGAAGGCAGGTGGTACTGCATTGGTGGCAACTCTACTGGACATACAGACTGCATGAGCATAGTATGGCACTTACCATGAATGCTGAGGCCCTCCTCCTTGTATATGGTATATAGGCGGAAAGCTTCTTCCAGTTCCATTTGTGAGGAAATAGTACAGGGATCGCCTATTGCAAAGAAGGGAGAAGAAAATGTAATTAGGATAAAATTGAACACTGCACATTTTTGGAAAAATGTACTTTTGATAGCAAATACATAGTCTTAAAGTGGTAGTAAACCACAAAAACAACTGGGCCCCTGCAAGATACTAGCACATGACAAACTTTTCCTAAAATGAAGGCCTCCAGCTGTGCTCTGTAATCGCTGCCAGGGCTTCCATCTTCACCCGGTCATCCTTTTGGTATAGCAGCAATGATGACACTCCCGCCCATGCACACTTGAGTAACGGCTGCGGCACAGAACTCTAAATGGAGAGCACTGTCCATTCTCAGCTCAGTGCCCATGCATCAGGGATGTCAACAGCTACTACTAACGTAAATATCTTCTAAACGGTGCAAGATTAGGAGATATGTACTGTACCCACAAGTAAGCCTTATTATAGGCCTTCCTGTAAGTAAAAATCACTTGGGTGGCTTTACTACCGCTTTAAAAACTTATTTTGAATGTAATTTTTTTTTGTTTAACCACTTCCAGACCGCCCACCGGGTATATACAATCGCTACTTTGACGTAAATACCGTTGTTACGGCAGCAGATACCTGACCTAACCTGGGTATTTTTAATTCATGGTGGGCGGTCCGCTTTAAGATAAAAGTTGGCATGCGCAGCGGGTTCACCGCAAGATCACTTTTATGGGTGGCAGGAGAGGTGCCCCTCCCGCCATGTCCCAGGTGTCTCTGCCACTTCCCAAAGCCGCTGGAAGATCTGGTCCCGTGGTCCGATGGGCAGGAAGCCGAGTGAGAGAATAATGGCCCGCACTCGGAGGACTCAAGCTTCACTTTTTTATGTTGCTTTTAGTTACTTAACCACTTCAATACCCAACATGTTTGCCCCTTCCTGCCCAGGGCAATTTTGAGCTTTCAGTGCTGTCGCACTTTGAATGACAATTGCGCGGTCATACAACACTGTACCCAAACTAAATTTTTAGCATTTTCTTCCCACACAGAGCTTTCTTTTGGTGGTCTTTGATCACCTCTGCGTTTTTTATTTTTTGCTAAACTAAAAAAGACTAACATTTTTGAAAAAAAATAAGTTTTTCTTAGTTTGTTATAAAATTTTGTTTTCTCCTTCACTGACGGGCACTGATGAGTTGGCACTGATTTGTAGAATTGATGGGCACTGACAGATGGCATTGATGGACACTAATAGATGACACTGATGGGCAGCACTGATTGGACAGGTACTGACAGGTGTTAATGCTGAGCACTGATTGGCACTGTGATGGACACTGATTGGCACTATGGTGGGCACTGGCAGGGGGTTATGATGGGGCACTGACTGGGCACCGATTGGCAGCTTATGGGTACATTTGATGGGGGCTGTGCTGATAATCAGTGTGCCGATTATCAGCACAGACCCCCCCTCCCTCCCCCCCCGACAGGGAGAGCCGCCGATCAGGGGGGGTCAGGGCGAACCGAGGAATGCCCTTTACGGCTTTTGATTGGTCATAGCTGATCACGTGGTAAGAAGCCTCTGACAGGCTTCTTATCATGATCGGAGTTGCGGTGTGTCAGACTGACACGCCGCACTCGCGATCATCGCTCTGCGCGCCACCCAGCATAAACACGCCGGCATGTTATCCTGCTGGACGTCAAATGACGCCCAGTTAGGATAACAGAACCACTTCCCGGACGTCTGTTATAGGCCGGGCGGAAAGTGGTTAACCACTTAAGGACCTGGCCTATTTTTCAGACTCAGCGTTTACAAGTTAAAATCAGTTTTTATTGCTAGAAAATTACTTAGAACTCCCAAACATTATAATTTTTTTTTTTTTTTTTAACACTAACACAGAGAATAAAATTTGCACAGAGCAGCCCAGGTCCTCCTCTTCTGGGGTTCCCCTTTGCTGCTCCTGGCCCATCTCTCCTATTGAGTGCCCCCTCTGTCAGCAGCTTTCTGTGGGGGCACCCAAACCGAGTCAGAGCTCTGTGTATCCATCAAGACACGGAGCTCAGGCCCGGACCCCTCTCTCCCCTGATTGGCTGACTGACTTTGATTGACAGCCGCAAGAGCAAATGGGGCCGCTGCTGTGTCTCAGCCTATTGGGAGGAGGGTCTCGGACGGCTTAAACATTCGTGGACATTGCTGGAGAGAGAAGGGGCTCAGGTAAGTAATTAAGGGGGCGCTGCTAAACACAAAAGGTCTTTTATCTTAATGCATGAAGATAAAAAAAACTTCTGCCTTTACAACCCCTTTAAGTGTAAATGTGAGATCTGCTGTCTTTTTGGGCCTGTCATGCTTTTTTTTTTTTCTATAGGAATAAAAGTGATCCAAAAACATTTTTTTAAAGAGACAGTGTAAAAATAAAAAGGTAAAATAAAAAAAATAAATAAAAGAAAAGGCTTATTTAAGTGCCCCATTCCTCCGTGCTCGCGCACAGAAGCGAACACATATGCAAGTCATGGCCACATATGTAAACGCTGTTCAAACCACACGTGAGATATTGCCGTGATCGTTAAAGCGAGTGCGATAATTCTAGTCCTAGACCTCCTCTAACTCAAAACTGGTAACCTGTAGAAATTTTTAAATGTTGCCTATGGAGATTTTTAAGTGGCAAAGTTTGTTGCAATTCCACGTGCGTGTGCAGTTTTGAAGCATGACATATTGGGTATCAATTTACTCGACATAACATTGTCTTTCACAATATATAAAAGAGAAAAAAAAAAAAAAAAAAAAAAATCAGGCTAACTTTATGGTTTTCTTATTTATTTTTTTTATTAAAAAAAAAAACGTATATTTATTCCAAAAAAAATTGTGTTTGCAAGACCACTGCACAAATACAGTGTGGCAAAGTATTCCAACGATCTCCACACACACACACACACACACACACACATATATATATATATATATATATATATATATATATATATATATATATATATATATATATATATAAATAATATAAATAAATAAATAAATAAAATAACATTTATGGTCGTGGCCCTATGACCGAGAGCGATGTGGATCACGCGACAAGACTTACAACATAAATAGACCTGAAGTGTGCCTTGGTGGTCTGGTCGGTATGCAAAGAAAAGGGGGCATACCCAAAGTAATGGAGTTTATGAAGGATGTGCTGAGAAGTGCCCTGGAAACGGGGAGGGTATCGTGCACTAGAACCGACAAAGAGCATGGGCAAATAAAAAAACAGGCGCCTCCCATAAATTCAGGCCACCATACTGGTACATACAGTTTGCACAAGGCCAAATATCTAGAAAAGAAAGAATTTGTTTTTTAGGCATGTTGTGTGAATGAAAATGCAAACAGTGATATTTTCTTTAAAAATAAATATACTGGAAAAATAGAAATACACTTACAAAATTACTTAAAAAAATGTGTCACACAGGGAAACAAAAATATACACAGTAACATTTTATAGAATTGTTACTTAGTTTATTTGAACCTGTCAGACAAGATCCTTGGCTTTGTAATTTCCCTGTCGCTCCTACTTGGGTTCAGCAGGAATTTGGACTATATAACAAAATGACGGGCTAAAGGAATAATCACAAAATGGAATCATTCTTTGCATTTCACAGTAACCGGAATCCTTACAAAACTATAATCCACAGCAATGGTTCTGAAACATTTTACAATTATAAATCCCTTTTGGACAGCCCAACATGTCGCCATATTCCCTTCACTAGGCTGTCCACTAATCATGGACAGCGAGAGGTTGAAAATATACTGGGAATAATAATATTCCAGGCCTTTTCTGGCCTGGAATATTATTATTCCCAGTATATTTTCAACCTCTCGCTGTCCAGTGTACAGCCTGCCATACAAGTGAAGGGCATGCTGCCATACTTTTGTATACACTGATTATTCAGTGCTTATCCACATATGTGCGTACAATGTGCTTCCCTAACAAGAGATATCCACAATCATGAAACATGTTGTACAGGTAAAACGCAGATGCTTCTGTGCACATTCACTTGTACTGCAGGCAGTCCGCAGCACCTGCGGCTCCCCAGTACAGGAAAATGCCCAGAATTTTACATCCAATATATCATCCATGAGCAGGAGGCCTATGAATCCAAAAAAGGTCAGTAGCTTATTTTACTCCATATATGGATAGACAGGAACAGACCGGCAATATTTTATGATATTTATTTATTTATATAAAAATGGCAAATAAAAAATACCCAAACTAGCTACAACTAGTGGGATGTTTGCTGTTGTTTTTGAGCAATGAAAACACAGAATGGAGGAACAGTTACCTTTTTTTTTTAAAAAGAAAAAAAAAAAAAATGTTGTTAACTTATTAGTACTAACTGAACTGTACAAAAGAAAAAAGAATGGGTATATTACACACCCATATTCGTGTTCCTCTGAGATACAATGCAAACATAAATGTTTTGTAGCCAAAATTGGAACAAGACAAATGCAAAGCATAGAATAAACCTCCATGCCAACATCAGTTTTAGGGTCCATTGTATATCAAATAAAGTATTATCCATACATGTGTTAACCACTTCAGCCCCGGACCAATTGGCAGCCAAAGGACCAGGCCCCTTTTTGCGATTCGGCAATGCGTCGCTTTAACTGACAATTGCACGGACGTGCAATGTGGCTCCCAAACAAAATTGGCGTCCTTTTTTTCCCACAAATAGAGCTTTCTTTTGGTGGTATTTGATCGCCCCTGCGGTTTTTATTTTTTGCGCTATAAACAAAAATAGAGCGACAATTTTGAAAAAAATGCAATATTTTTTACTTTTTGCTATAATAAATATCCCCAAAAAATATATAAAAAAACATTTTTTTTCCTCAGTTTAGGCCGATACGTATTCTTCTACATATTTTTGGTAAAAAAAAAAAAAAAATCGCAATTAGCGATTATTGATTAGTTTGCGCAAAAGTTATAGCGTTTACAAAATAGGGGATAGTTTTATAGCATTTTTATTAATATTTTTTTTTTTATTAGTAATGGCGGCGATCAGCGATTTTTATTGTGACTGCGACATTATGGCGGACACATCGGACATTTTTGACACATTTTTGGGACATTTGTCATTTATACAGCAATCACTGCTATTTAAATAGCACTGATTCCTATGTAAATGACAGTTGTAGTGAAAAGGTTAACCACTAGGGGGCGGGGAGGAGTCAGTGTGACGTGTTGTGTTTTTTTTTTACAGTACGGGGCGTGGCTGTACGTCTGACGTCATTGATCGGCGTTCCCGATGACAGGGAACCGCCGATCACTGACAGTCAGTGTAGGAAGCGCGGGGAGAGGTTTGTTTACACAAACCTCTCCCCGTTCTTCAGCTCCGTAACCCGATCGCGGGATACCAGCAGCGATCAGGTCTGCTGGTCCCGCGGCCGTGGTCACGGAGCTCCCGACCGGGTCGCGCGCGCGCCCCCCGGGCAGGCAAATTAAAGGGGACGTACAGGTACGTGCTTTTGCCTGCCCGTGCCATTCTGTTGACGTATATCTACATGAGCGGTCGGGAAGCGGTTAAAGCAGTCAGTTCTGCTTGTTTAACACCTATACAAAGAAAAATAATCAACAGGTCAAACGGAATCATTTGTCTGCCGTAATTTCTCACAACACGCAAGAAAGCAAAACAAAGAAATAGAGATTTTTGTGTATGGAATATCATTTTTAAGGGCAAATGGTGCGGTTCTTTGACACCCATGGTGACCATACCCTACCAGATTTTTTTTGTTGGGTCGCCTGCTACTACTTTAAACAGCATCTGCCAACTAGCGATATTGGGAGAATTATGAGATTTCTACCACAGAGCAAAACATACATTTGCCTAAAAGCACAGTAATTAGAGAAGAATGTCTAAGCATATAAAGATCTTTTAAAATGTCCCGGAAGACATCCTGAGGGATTACATATGTTAGGGACATCCATTATGTTAATGACAATATTGCTTGCATGTCATCCGACACATCAAATCAATTTCTTGACTTTTAGTTTAGGTTCAGCCCATACACGTCATTAACCAGCTCCCATACATTCAGGTAAAAAAAATGTTTTGTGGTACATGAAAAAAGAAGGATACTCACCTAGGTGAATACTGCATTAGTCAGCTCTGCACTGAGAAATAAACGAACAAATACTGCTGATCGACTGTCAGTCACCGCTCTGTGCTCTCCCCTCCAGCGCTCACTGGAGTACTGGGCTGTGGAGGAGACAGGATCAGCTGGCTCAGGCTCTCAGTGGCTTGCTGTAAGCCAGCTGCCAGTCTCTTCTGCTAATAAGGTGAGTTTGTGGAAGACAGTTTTAGGTCACATATCTTACACCATGACAAGACTGGGCACACAAGGTACTGCATCAGCAAGGTCTCTCCTAGGAAAAGATTTCAAAGTTGACTGGGGATTCAAGATGCGCTGTTCAAGCTCTTTTGAAGAAGCAAAAAAACTGACAACATTGAGGATTGTAGACACAGTGGTCAGCCAAGAAAATTAAAACCAGCAGAAGAACGATATACAGTGCCTTGCGAAAGTATTCGGCCCCCTTGAACTTTTCAACCTTTTGCCACATTTCAGGCTTCAAAACATAAAGATATAAAATTTTTATTTTTTGTGAAGAATCACCAACAAGTGGGACACAATTGTGAAGTGGAACAAAGTCTTTTGGATTTTTTAAACTTTAACGAATAAAAAAATGAAAAGTGGGGCGTGCAAAATTATTCAGCCCCCTTGCGTTAATACTTTGTAGAGCCACCTTTTGCTGCGATTACAGCTGCAAGTCGCTTGGGGTATGTCTCTATCAGTTTTGCACATCGAGAGACTGAAATTCTTGCCCATTCTTCCTTGCAAAACAGCTCGAGCTCAGTGAGGTTGGATGGAGAGCGTTTGTGAACAGCAGTTTTCAGCTCTTTCCACAGATTCTCAATTGGATTCAGGTCTGGACATTGACTTGGCCATTCTAACACCTGGATACGTTTATTTGTGAACCATTCCTTTGTAGATTTTGCTGTATGTTTGGGATCATTGTCTTGTTGGAAGATAAATCTCCGTCCCACTTTCAGGTCTTTTGCAGACTCCAACAGGTTTTCATCCAGAATGGTCCTGTATTTGGCTGTATCCATCTTCCCCTCAATTTTAACCATCTTCCCTGTCCCTGCTGAAGAAAAGCAGGCCCAAACCATGATGCTGCCACCACCATGTTTGACAGTGGGGATGGTGTGTTGAGGGAGATGAGCTGTGTTGCTTTTACACCAAACATATCGTTTTGCATTGTGGCCAAAAAGTTCGATTTTGGTTTCATCGGACCAGAGCACCTTCTTCCACATGTTTGGTGTGTCTCCCAGGTGGCTTGTGGCAAACTTTAGACGAGACTTTTTATGGATATCTTTGAGAAATGGCTTTCTTCTTGCCACTCTTCCATAAAGGCCAGATTTGTGCAGTGTACGACTGATTGTTGTCCTATGGACAGACTCTCCCACCTCAGCTGTAGTTCTATGCAGTTCATCCAGAGTGATCATGGGCCTCTTGGCTGCATCTCTGATCAGTCTTCTCCTTGTCTGAGCTGAAAGTTTAGAGGGACAGCCAGGTCTTGGTAGATTTGCAGTGGTCTGATACTCCTTCCATTTCAAAATGATCGCTTGCACAGTGCCTCCTTGGGATGTTTAAAGCTTGGGAAATCTTTTTGTATCCAAATCCAGCTTTAAACTTCTCCACAACAGTATTACGGACCTGCCTGGTGCGTTCCTTGGTCTTCATGATGCTCTCTGCGCATTCAACAGAACCCTGAGACTATCACAGAGCAGGTGCATTTATACAGAGACTTAATTACACACAGGTGGATTCTATTTATCACCATCAGTCATTTAGGACAACAATGGATCATTCAGAGATCCTCGCTGAACTTCTGGAGTGAGTTTGCTGCACTGAAAGTAAAGGGGCCGAATAATTTTGCACGCACCACTTTTCAGTTTTTTATTTGCTAAAAAAGTTTAAAATATCCAATAGATTTCGTTCCACTTCACAATTGTGTCCCACTTGTTGGTGATTCTTCACAAAAAATAAAATTTTTATATATCTTTATGTTTGTAGCCTGAAATGTGGCAAAAGGTTGAAAAGTTCAAGGGGGCCGAATACTTTCGCAAGGCACTGTATCATGCTCATTTCCCTTTGACATAGGAAGATATAGACCAGTGCCATCTGCACAGAACTGGAAGAAACGAGTGGGACCCAGCTACACTCTTCTACTGTCTGGAGAGGTCTGGCCAGAAGCGGTCTTCATGGAAGAATTGCAGCCAAAAAGTCATATCTCCCACATGGAAACAAGGCTAATTGACTCAACTATGCACAAAAAACATAGGAACTGGGGGTGAAGAAATATGGCAGCAGGTGCTCTGGAATGATTAGTATAATTTTAAATATTTTGCTGTAGTAGGATGCAGTTTGTTCTCGAAGGGATGGAGAGTGGTGCAATAATGAGTGTCGGCAGGCAACAGTGAAGCATGGTGGAGGTTCCTTGCAAGTTTAGGGCTGCATTTCTGCAACTAGAGTTGGAGATTTGGTCAGGATTAATGGCGTCCTCAAATGGTGAGAAATACAGGCCAATACTTCACCCTCATGCCATACCATCAGGGAGGTGTGTGATTGGCCCCAAATTTAGTCTACAGAAGGAAAAACGACCCCAACCATATAGCCAATGTCATTAAAACCATCTTCATTATCAAGTCTGTTGGGGATTACATAAAGAGAGAAAAGTATTTGAGGCAGCCTATAAGCCACAATACATCTCTGGTTAGTTTTCCAAGATGTTTGGAGCAAACAACCTGCCGAGTTCCTTCAAAACCTATGTGCAAGTGTACCTAGAAGAATTGATGCTGTTTTGAAGGCAAAGGGGGGTGACACCAAATATTTATTTGGATTAATCTTCTGTTAAATTACTTTTTTTTTTTTTTACTCGTATAGTTAATTGATAAAAAATAAACAAACAATGAACGCTTCTATTTCAGAAAGAACTATTACATTTACAGCAGGGAGCCAACCTTTTATCCTTCCTGGGCCACATTGGAAGAAGAGGAATGGTCTTGGGCCACACATAAAATACACAAGAAGGATAGCTGATGAGCAAAAAAAGTCAGATCACAAATTAACGATCACGGATATAGATAACGTACCTATCTGAGTACTAAAACTTTGTTTTTTTTGTACAGGGGGTCCCCGACTTACGAACACCCGACCTACGAACAACCCCTACTTACGAACGGGGTGCTGCGGGGACCCTCCGCCATTTTCCGGTGGTTTTCGGCGTCTTTCGGCCGTTCTGCGCATGCGCGGCCATACGGAGCGTCGAAAAATGCCGGAAATGTCCGTAATTTGCCGCGCATGCGCAGAACGGCAACAGACGGAACATCGGAAATGTCCGGAAATCTCCGTATTTGTCGGTCTGCGCATGCGCGCCGACTTACGAACATTTCCGACTTCCGTACACGGGGCCAGTCCCTAACGAGTTCGTAACTCGGGGACCCCCTGTACCATTTTTTTACTATAAATGTAAAAAGAAGGCAACATAAAACTAGTGCAACATTTGACACTGTTTTGCTAAACTAATGCATCAATATCTGGTTTGATGTATTTAGTAGCAATACTCAAATTCTCAAGGCAGATATTTTAGTTCCAATTTTGCCCTTTGTGTGCTTCATCCTTGAAAATAGTTGCTCACAAAATATAAGTGCTGCCGAAAACTGATGGCATGAATGAGGCATGATTGTAAAAAGAGTGAGGTTTTTTTTTGGAAGATAAAACTTATAAAAGTCCTGTAAAAAGACACTGTCAAATTTGTTTTCATCCGCATGTGTTCGCTATGTGTAAACTAATTTTTACAAAAAATAAAAATAAAAAAGATTATATTTTTAAGTTTACAAATTTTATGTTGGGCCGAAATTTATAGGCATTGTGGGCTGCAGTTTGAACATCCCTGATTTACTGCATTTTTTCCACACCTGCCTAAAACTTTCGCACAGTACTGTAAATATGTGAGCGCATTATGGTGTGCATAACTTGGGTGTGCTGCATATGTTGCACAAACGCGCTGATGTACATTGTTGCAATGCATTGCAGTGTTTGATTGGGTTTCCTTTTTTCTATATTAAAGCCATTCAAAGCTATGTGCAGCAGCACACTGAAAGGCACTGTTGTATATTAGAACACTGCATTGCAAATAAATGTATCCCAGCATCATTTTAGCACAGTGCACAGGTGAAAGCCAAGATCCAGGTTGCTCATTTACAGCTTTGTTTGAGCTTTATTTGAACTGCACAAAACGTGCACTTCCTTCACTGCAATGTTTGGCAGCTCACTCGCTGCCAAACATTGCAGCGCGATTCAGGCTGGTGTGCTGCGATAATATGTAGGACTGTGTTGCAGTGTGAACGTGACACATAGTAAACAATTGTTTCCTGTGTGTCCCTGGGGTGACAGATTACCATGCAGTAAAACGTTTGTCACAGCACATAGCGTGAATTGGCCCCAAGGCCACTTTCACAGTGCCCGGGCAGCGGCGGTAAATTGCGATATTTTTAGCGGTGCTTTACCATAGTTTTAGCGTTACTTTAGCGTTTTTTTGGCCGCTAGCGAGCCGCTTTAGGAGTGGTTTATACACCGCTCCTAAAGCGCCTCTAAGGATCTGCTTGCAGGACTTTTTTTGACGTCCTGCCAGCGCACCGCTCAAGTGTGAAAGCACTTAGGCTTTCACATTGGAGTGACAGTAAAGGCATTTTACAGGCGCTATTTTTAGCGCTATGGTGCCTCAGTGTGAAAGGGGTCTAAAAGTGGAGTGCACGAAAGGATTAAATGTAAACTCCATTCAAAACTGATTTTTCTATTTAGGACAATGTTGCACAGGCCACGCATCCTTTTTTTTTTTTTTAATCTTAAACAGAGTTTAAGCTTGATGGAGTTATATCTTCTGTCTCAACCTTCAGAATTACGTAATTATGTAATTTCCCTTCTCTAACTCACACAGAGTCACAGCCAACACTGATGTTTTTGCACATTTAAAAATCTGTTTCACTGCAAAAAAGAAAATGAAAGATTTCCAGGAGCACAAACATTTACACGTGTCGTTCTTTAACAAGTCAAAGAATGATTTGCAAAATGTGGGGTAGTGAACCAAAAATATTTCACTTTTTATTATGCAATATTTATTAAAAGCTTTTTATGCTGATAAATAGTGATCATTTGTGAATGTAAAAATAGTGCCAAGAACACAAAAATTGTGAGGAAGATAAAAGAGCAGAAAGCACAAAATCATAGAAACAAAGGCAGAATTAAAAACAATGCTGGGTTCAAACTAAAGAGAGCCACAGAAATAAGTCTTATATAAAGGCAATTACTGAACGCAGACTAAACACCGGATAGAGTCAAGGATACAACCAAGCACTCCTTTATGGATAGAGTAAAGCGCATTGTTGGGATTAAGCTCTGCAGAGAGTACAAGCAAAAAGGTGAATAAGGCCCCATGCACACGAGACGCAGATGCAAACTCTGCTGAACGCATGTTTTAAAAAGCCGAAACCTGCGTTTAAAAACGCGCGTTTTGCTATGTTTTCATGCTGCGTTTAGCCGCGTTTGCGTCTATAAGCATTTGTAAAGATAACATCATATAGACCCTCCCCAAGCTCAGAAAGCATGTTTTAACTATTTCTGCCATTTTGATCAGAGTGAGCAGCAGCAGCAGAGAGAGCAGTTGTACACTTGCCTCTTTCTGTGTTTTTTTTTTTTTTGGAAATTGATCCCATATTGAATATATGTCAGGAAATGCTCCTGATGTTGCTCTTGATGAGGCAGCAACGTCGTCGCAAATTTGCATGAGAGGTCCAGAATCAGAGCTTGTCGATATTGGACCCATCCGTTGATGGCACAGCGAATGTCCGTTGGATATTTCACAAACATGTATGCATTAGTGAGTATATATGCTCTATGAACTATCTAATCTAATTACGACATTTTAAACCAATTTTTCTAGTATTTTTTATGGTTTATCATATTTCTGAGTTTTCTGGTCCAAAAAATTTGGTTCCTTTAAAAAGGCTTATAAACGCAAACGCGGCTAAACGCAGGTGCCTGCGTTTAGCGTCTGAAACGCGGAAAAGCAAAGTGTCTGAACGCGCGTTTAACAGCGTCTCGTGTGCATGGGGCCTATGGGTCATATTTATTTACAAAGTAGCAGAATGGCTTCACCATGTCCATACTGTAGAGGAGAAGGAGAAGAAGAAAGAGGAGAAGGAGAAGAAAGAGAAAGAAGGGAGAAAGGAAGAGGAGAAGAAGAGGAGAAGGAGAAGGAGGAGAAGAAAGAGGAGAGGAAAGAAGGAGAAGGAGAAGAGAAGGAGAAGAAGAAGAGAAGGAGAAGGAGAAGGAGAAGGAGAAGGAGAAGAAGGAGAAGAAGGAGAAGAAGGAGAAGAAGGAGAAGAAGGAGAAGGAGAAGGAGAAGGAGAAGGAGGAGAAGGAGAAGAAGCTGTTTGTGGATTCGGTATATAGCTTTACACATGTGGAGCCTTCTTTCTTTTACAGCATAGTTTGCCTGATGGTGCTTTGTGGAGGTGAATGAGGATCTATTCTGAGAGGTCCATTAGCATAAATTTATTTAACAATCCTTTTTGTGGCCAGCATGTGTAACCTCCTGTGGCAAGAAGTTGTGTCGTTTTTGTAAGATATCCATGCAAACTTTTTTTTAAATAGCCCCACAGCTGCTGACAAATGCAGCGACACCTTCCAGTGTCTAAAAATCAGTAACACATTTTTGAAAGCAGCCCTTTTGAAAATATTTAAAAAAAAACTACCATAAAAAAGTGCAAATATGAATCCAGTCAAAATACACAAAGTCCAGTGCAATGTAAATTGTGCCAGTTGTTTAATGTTCTCAAAACAGTCTATGTTTAATTTCATACAAAATTCCAACTGTATTTCCATGTCTGTGTTATGCGTTTCCTAAATAGATAAAGACTTACCAGATAATCATGACCTCTTATTAAAATAAGCGAGTCATGAAAACACTTCTTCCCAAAAGGAAAAAGGATTGGCAGAACATTCAAGGCTTCCCCTCTCAATCACATCTTTAATGCTTGAATAGACAGGTCAAAGAAACATGCTCTAATTCTTCTCCTCCACTTTTCCTACTGTGGTGTAGAAACAACCATTATGTTCCTCAGTTCGGGCCCAGCATCAAAACATATATATCTCTACAGTGTAGTATGTATTAACCACTTCAGCTCCAGGTTTTACCCCCTGAATGACCAGGCCATTTTTTGAGATATAGCACTGCGTTGCTTTAACTGACAATTGCGCGGTCGTGCAACACTGTACCCAAACAGAATTTATGTCCTCTTTTTTTTGCACAAATAGAGCTTTCTTTAGGTGGTATTTGATCACCTCTGTTTTTTTATTTTTTGCGCCATCAACAAAAAGACCAACTATTTTGAAAAAAATAAATAAAAATTTATAATTTATACATTAGCGCTGCACGATTCTGGCTAAAATGAGAATCACAATTTTTTTTGCTTAGAAGATAGATCACGATTCTCGCAGCGTAACATCTTTCACATTAAAACCAAAAAAATTGGGCTAACTACCGTTGCGTTTTATTTATTTTTTTCATTGAAATTTTTTTTTTCCCCCAAAAAAATTGCATTTGAAAAAAACCACTGGGCGAATACAGTGCGACATAAAATATTGCAGCAATTGCCATTTTATTCCCTAGGGTCTCTGCTAAAATATATATATATAATAATGTTTGGGGGTTCCAAGTAATTTTCTAGCAAAAAATATTGGATTTTAACTTAAGAAAGAAGTGTCAGAAAAAGATTTAGACTTTAACCACTTTAAGACCAGCCTCGTTTTGGATTTTAGGTGTTTACATGTTTAAAACATTTTTTTTTTGCTAGAAAATTACTTAGAACCCCCAAACATTATATATTGTTTTTTTCCCCCAACAACCTAGAGAATAAAATGGCGGTGGTTGCAATACTTTTTTTCACACCATATTTGCGCAGTGATCTTACAGCGCACTTTTTTTGGACAAAAATTTACTTTTTTGAATAAAAAAATAAGACAACAGTAAAGTTAGTGCAATTTTTTTATATATCGTGAAGGATAATGTTACGCCGAGTAAATTGATACCAAACATGTCGCGCTTCAAAATTGCGCCCACTTGTGGAATGGTGTCAAACTTTTAGCCTCAAAAATCTCCATAGGCGACGTTTAAAAAAATCTACAGGTTGCATGCTTTGCGTTAGAGGAGGTCTAGGGCTAGAATAATTGCTCTCACTCTACCGATCGCGGCGATACATCACATGTGTGGTTTGACCACCATTTTCATATGCGGGCGCTACTCACGTATGCGTTCGCTTCTGCACGTGAGCAGCGCCCGAGAAAAAATGAATTGCGTTCTTTTGGTCAACCCACCCCATGCCGATCTCATCTGGTTCTGGGCATTACCCTGGAGATTTCATGATTATGAGGTTTCTACATTTCAATGACAATACCCAGTGCTCTCCCCGAAATGACCCAAATTATCATAAGCTTTACAAAATTCGGCCACTTCTAAATTATTTTTCTGAAAAATTCCCCCAGTTGTTTACCCTGGACCAACACATGTGTGGATGAGTCACTTTAAAAATGTAGCGGCAGGCTGGGAATCAAGCAATTTATCCGCAGCAAAAGGGTCCGCAATGGGGTGAAAGTGTACAAATTATGTGACCAAGCCACATGGTACACATATGCCTTCATTGTGTACAAAGGGAAGGACACCCAGCTGCATCCCCCTAATTGCCCAGACTACATAGAATCAAGCGGGAAAGTTGTTTGAGACCTCATATACCCACTACTGGAGAAAGGCGACCACCTGTATGTAGACAACTTCTACACAAGTCTGCCCCTGTTCCACAACCTTCACAGGAGGAGCACGCCAGCATGTGGCACCGTGAGAAAGAACAGGAAGGGCTTTCCTCAAAGGCTCGTCAATATGAAGTTAAGAAGAGGGGAGATGGCGAGTCTGCGAAACAAGGAAATTCTGGCAGTGAAGTGGAGGGACAGAAGGGATGTCTACATGCTGTCTTCGATCTACACTAACACCTACGTGGAAATCCCCAGAAGGAATGGCCCCATCCAAAAGCCAACATGTGTCCACGAAAACAATTTGTTCATGGGGGGAGTCGACTTAAACGACCAAATGCTCGAACCTTACCATGCCACAAGACGAACATACCATTGGTATAAAAAAGTATCAATTCATTTTTTTTCCCCATTTACATTTTTCATATACCACTCCATCATTATCACTGCCCTTACATTCCCGAACCGCCCACCAGAAAACATTTGATCTGATGTTCTTAGTAGACTCTCTGAATGCCACTTTCCCAACAAAATCCCTCCCAAACCAACATATGTCACAAAAGATGTAAGATGTGTTCTAGTGGAGAAGTTAGAAGAGACACCTCTTATTCTTGTCCACAGTGTCCTTCCCAACCAGGCCTCTGCATAGGTGATTCCGCCCTTACCGTACTTCAGTAAATTATTAGTGACGTATAGTAAACGTAAGCCTCAGTTCCTGCCATTTACCATCACACCCCTTATGCCACTGCCTGCTCCGGAACTGACCCTGGCTTGTGATTCGACCACGCTTCAACCTGGACTGTTGGACCATGCTTTTTGCCTGCCTCTTGGACTGACCTTGTATCCTGCTACTGGACTAGTGGGATTCATAACACAGGGGTCTCGCATATGTGAGGGGCCCAAGAATTGTTTTTCTGGATGAAGAAAACATTTGTGTTTTCTCATTCCTAGATTAGGAGACGGAAACCTCAAATAGATTTGGGTGGGAGAAGCCTCTGCCCCTATCCCCATTCTGTCCTGAATAATGCCCTGCTTCTGCCTGTAGGACTTACTGCCATTATGCCTCTGCCTGTCGCATGAACTGACCACACCACATGGACCACGTTCCTGCCTACTACCAGGACCAATATTTTGGCACTGCTGACAATATCTCTGCCTGCACTGACCCTGAACTGTATATGGACAGTATCCCTGCCTGCACTGACTATGGACAGTATTCCTGTCTGTTGCCTGGACAATTGTGTTTGCTGTTGCTGACCAAGTCCCTGACTGCTGCCTGGACCAGTGCTATCCTCTTGTGGACAACTGTACTACTAAAACCACTTTGTTTACCCTTTGCTCAGCAGAATATATTTTGGGATGTAATTCTTGGTATGTGCATGCTATGTCTCCCTAGAACACCTGCTGATGTTCCTTGCATGTTGGGCCTCTGTATGTGGCCAGGCTGTGTAAAAGTCTCACACATGTGGTATCACCATACTCAGGTGGAGTAGCAGAATGTATTTTGGGGTATCATTTTTGCTATGCACATGCTATGTGTTGGAAATTTCTTATAAATTTCTTATAAAATAGACAACTTTGGAACTTTGGCTTAAAAAAAAAAAAAAAAAAAAAGTGTTTTCATTCATTCACTTCTGGAAACAATGAACCATTCAAAAGACTATATGCCTCAGATTATACATTGGGGAGTTTTCTTTCCAAAATGGGGTCATTTTGTGGGCGTTTCCATTGTCCTGGTGGTACAGGGCCTTCAAAAGTGTAATAGGTAGTCAAAAAGTTAGGTAATTTATGCTCCTAGAACATGGGATGGTTCTCCCTGCATGTTGGGCCTCTCTATGTGGCTAGGCTGTGTCTAGGTGCTTTTAAATAGCCTTGCTGGAGGTACATGTCAGTTTTGCATGTGTGCGCTGTAATATGTTTGTTCTTTAGGCTGTGAAAAAGACCCACACATGTGGTATCCCCATACTCAGGAGGAGTAACAGAATGTATTTTGGGGTGTCATTTGTGCTATGCACATGCCGTTTGAGAGTAATAAATTAAAATCAATGACAATTTTGCGAAAAAATAAATAAAATAAAAAAATCTTACATTTTGCAAAAAAAAAAAAAAAAAAAAAAAAAACTCACAATGCCCCTTTCTTACCTTGGAATGTCTACTTTGCAAAAAAAGTGTAATTTGGGAGGCATTTGTACTTTCCTGGCTTGTTAGGGTCTCAAGAAATGATAGGCCACCAGTACCATCAGGTGTGACCAATTTTTTTAGGATGTGTATTATAGCTTAGAGACTCACTAATTTTCACACAGACCAAATATCATCCACTAATTGGGTTATTTTTACCAAAGATATGTAGCAGTATTAATTGTAGCCAAAATCTATGAATAAAAATTACTAAATTTGCAAAATGTTATCACATAAACGAAGAAAAATGCGTTTAAAAAAAAATGTTGGTCTTTTTTCATTTATAGCGCAAAAAATAAAAGACCCAGAGGTGATCAAATACCAACAAAAGAAAGCTCTATTTGTATGAAAAAAATCATTTAGGTACAGTGTTGCATGACTGAGTAATTGTTATTCAAAGTGTGAGAGCACTGAAAGCTGAAAATTGGTCTGGGCAGGAGGGGGTTTAGGTGCAAGTGGTTAAACAGCAATGAAGAGAGTGAGGTAATAATGGAATGTAGAAATAATTGAAAGCAGTTTTATTTTTTGCAAAATAAGTACATTAATGTTATACTGGACCTAGGGGAGCCAGAATAAAAAATAAATAAAAAAAAAGTGAACTTAGCCTTTAACATTTGTGTGGTTAAAAGCCTGAGAGAAATACAATAAACTCTTTTTAGCTTCAGAGGCAGGAGAAGATATGCTGGGTTGAGGTTTAAGCTTCTTCTGTGGAGATAACCTTGCGAATCATAAAATATACACACTCCAAGATACCCCAATTCTAGAGCTGCACGATTTTGGCTAAAATGAGAATCACGTTTTTTTTTTGCTCAGAATAACGATCACGATTCTCGCAGCGTAACATCATCTTTCACATTATACAAATAAATTGGACTAACTTTACCGTTTCTTTTTTTTTTTTATTAATTGAAGTGTATTCTTTTAAAAAAAAAAAAAATTGTGTTTGAAAGACCGCTGCACAAATACAATGCGACATAAAATATTGCAACAACCACCATTTTATTTTCTAGGGTCTCTGCTAAAAAAAAAAATGTATAATGTTTGGGGGTTCCGAAAAATTTTCCAGCAATAAATATTGATTTTTAACTTGTAAGCAGCAAGTGCCAGAAAAAGGTTTAGCCTTTAACCACTTCAATACCAGGCACTTTCACCCCTTCCTGCCTAGGAAAAAATTTTCAGCTTTCAGCGCTGTCGCACTTTGAATGACAATTGCGCGGTCATGTAACACTGTACCCAAATACATTTTTATTATTTCTTCCCACAAATAGAGCTTTCTTTTGGTGGTATTTGATCACCTCTGGGGTTTTTATTTTTTGCTAAACTAAAAAAAATGTTTTATGATGAGGCGGCACTGATATGTAGAATTTATGGGCACTGATAATGCAGCACTGATGGGCACCGATAGGTGGCACTGATGGGCAGCACTGATTATGAGGTAATGACAGGTGTTACTCCTGGGCACTGTGATGGGCACAGAGGTTTTTGAGGGGGCACTGACTGGCAGCTGTTAAGCACGGATTGACAGGCGATGGGCACATCTGATGGGGGCTGTGCTGATAATCAATGTGCCGATTATCAGCAGACCCCCCCCCCCCCCCCCTCTGACAGGGAGAGCCACCGATCGGCTCTCCCTGTCAGCGCGAACCGAGACATGCCATTTACCGGCATTTCCTGGCTCACACAATGATCAGCAGCAATTGGTCACAGCTGATCACGTCATATGACGACCAGTCAGGATAACAGAACCACTTCCCTGCAGTCAATCTGCTACAGGCCGGGCGGGAATTGGTTAAGGCAGAAGTTCATTCCTTTGACCTAAGAAGAAATGTTACTTATATTGTGAAATGTTATACTTATGTTGTGAAAAAACTTGTCAGGCTGCCTGTTTTGTTTTTTTCCCAGCTGTATGAACCTTCTGCACTTGTTAGAAAGAATCGTCAAATGCCGTTTTGAAGATCAGGAAGGGAAACAAATCGCAATTTCGATTCTTAACGATAAATCTGCATGCTCTACCCAGTTCCCAAGAACCTGGGTTTCAACAGCCATGTCCTTAAATTGGTTGTAAAGCCTTACGGTTTTTCTACGGTTAGCTTTACGGCTAATGCATTCTGATAAAAACCTTCTGTGCTGCCGTTGCCCCCCCCCCCAGAACCCCCCATTTTTCTTACCTGAGCCCTATCCGATCCAGCGATGTGCAAAAGGACAGCAGCTCCAGGTCGCTGTCGCTCACCTCATTGGACAGATTGATAGCAGCAGGAGCAAAAAAAAAAAGCCATGCCATGTGACACCTAAGTGGTGGATCAGATGGGGCAAAGTGTAAAACACAGTACAAAATCTGGAACGAGTTTATCCAGGTTAAAAAGGCACATACCAGAAAGTCTTTGCCCCTCCAGCAGGCACAGCCCCAAAGGGTCTTCAAGAACATGGTTCTATCAGACAGGTACACTATGGACCTGGAAAATGCTCTGCAGCTGACAGGTGGCACAAAGATGCCTAAGCAAGAGCTTTCAGCAGAGCCCAGCACCCCAGAACATATATTACAGGCTGGCCCCACTTCTTCCAAGCAGCATCTAGATACGGCTTCCATGGTAGTGCTCAGGGATCAGGCTGTTTGGAAAGTTACAAAATGAGCCCCCATTCTGGCTCTGCAGCAGTTGCAGAAACTTGGTGAAAGAGAATCTATTAAAAAGGAAAGATTTTGCTTTTGTCAGAGGAGTGAAGAAGATGTCCATTCTCAAAGGACACTAGCAAAAAATGGTGGCATGCCCTCCTGAAGGTAGCAGTATAATCTAACTTACCTGAATGACTGCATTCTATCTATCTATCTTAATGTACATTTAGAACAGTTCTATTAAACACCTGACAGGGTACATTCTCTTTTGAGCCTCACATGCACCCCCTCTGTAGCCGATAGTGGGAGGGTTTTCAGCAAAAAGGCTGTGCTGTCAATCCAGAAAGAAGGAGCAGTACTTGGAGTGGCCAAGTGACAACTGACAAACTGAATCAACAGTGAAATGCTCATATCCACAAGCAACCTGCAACATTTTCTTATCTCATTGTAGAAATATGCACAGCTTACATGAAAGACAACTCTGCTCTGAATTCAGGAGCATTGCAGCATTGTAGATACGCCGCAGCACATATTTCATATGTAGGAGACCATAGTTCTACTAGAAGAAACATATATTATTTAGTAATACTAGCTTGTGCAAAATTGACTCATGTGAAATTATATTTTTAATAACTTCATTTTAAGTTAAAAAAGAAAAAAATCAGCACAACACAGCTTTTACATTCAAGGCATGGATATTAAATACATAAAAAGATCAACAGGAACCCAGTAAATATGCATTAAATATTAATGTTACCTAACAAGTTGAAAGCACGCAATGTTCGTCTCATAGCAATATGTTTGGGTAAAGAGGAAGCATTTGAAGTTATAGACATCGGTATTTAAATATTAGTAAACAATTCAATGCATTTCCAGCAACACAAACGCTCTGAAGGCTCTAACAAACACACAACAGAACTTGCTGTTTCAGAGCAGTTACTGTGATGCTCAGGACAATGTTTATTTATGTTTTTTTTAAATGCATTACGCCCCATCTATCTTCATGGCAATGCCTTCTTTATTTCCACAGGGTACTCCCTTAAAATACTGGAGGCATGATACTTATTGCTTTCTTGGGATAAGAAAATGGTAGAGATACACTATCAACATAAATCTTTTGAAACCATAGAAATGATACAATATTTATTACCCCTATGCAATGTGCATACTAGAATACCATAAAGCCACGAGCAATGATCTAAGGTATAAGCCTAACATTGTTAGTTTCAATCTGCAAAATAAAGGGTTTTTCCTGCTTCAAGGCTCCTCAATAAAGACCATTAAAATGTTTTAATTTAAAACATTATTATATTATATTAAATTAATACAAAAAGGTATTAGCTTTATGCTACAGCACTGTAGTTAGGCACGGAAGCCAGGGTGTCAAGAAAAAAAAAAAAAAAAAAAAAAGGGAGTAATCAGATTGGTAAAATTGATACTGGCAACATCTGCATCGCTTTTTACGTGCAGCTATGTTTACTGCGCATATAGGGACTTATGTGCAACTTTTTTCTAGAGATGCACTTACATTTTTTGGGGACGAAAATTGTGTTTTCGGGAATTTTGCCAATAGAGAGAAAGGTGCAGATAAGGGCACCGAAAATGCACACGATTTTGCTGTGATTTTACTGTGGTTAAGGTGTGTCTTTAACATGTGACTCAAAAACTGCATCAAAAACGTAACACTGGTGCGTTATTGATGCGTTTTCAACACATTTCAAAGAGGGGTGAGTTTTTTTTTTTTTTTTTTTTTTTTTTAACTGACCAAAAATGAAGCAAGATTTTTAACACCACAATGTAGGTGCAACAGACCAGTGTGAAGACATTCCTAGAATTTGATGGGATGCTTTTTTCTTGAGCTTCTCTTGCGTTAAAAAGGTGCCGATAATGGCCGACAAAATTTGTATTAATTTAAATTCATGATTTTAATTAAAAAGTTGTATATAATACAATTATATATATATTATATATATATTATATAATATATATATATATATATATATATATATATTTTTTTTTTTTTTTTTATGTTTTTATGTAAAAAAAAAAAAAAATCAACAAAATTTTTGGTTTCGGCCATGTGCATCCTGAATTTTCGGTATGGATTTTACAATATTGGGTTCTGGGTTCTGTGCCTGGTAGGTCCTGCACAGGGTTTGGATGTTCTTTCCATGTTTATGTGGGTTTACTATAGATGCTCTGATAACCCTAAAGGTTGAAAGTTTTACAGTGCCCATAACCTACAGACACAAATCAACCAGCCCTGAGGCACTGGTAGATACATCAGCAGACCATAAGTAGAAACCGCCATGGGGTTGTACAACATGCCAGATTAATATTTCACACACACCTGATGGCCTGCAAAGCACTCAAACAAGAAAACGGCTGTCCAATCTAGCAAAAAATAGCCAATCCCTGTAATTGTTATGTCTGTGGTTCATACCAAAAATGACCCCCCGATTGTGTGTTTCTGCCTATACTATAGGGACATTTGAATGTGTGCTTCTTTAAAAAGGCAGAGAACCATATCAATGGCTCTATGTACAGCATAAGCCAGGCTTGAGGACAGAAAGCTTTTTCAAAGGCAGAGACCGATGTGAATAGTTATGTGTACTCTTTACATTATAAACAAAAAGGTCCACTACACGTGTCTTGTGAGGTTTCACTGCTGGTTCCAGACACATTATTTAAAAACTTAATTTTATTTACAGGGACAAACCGTGAGAGTTTCTCTTTCAAAATGAGCAGTAAAGTTATTAGAAAGCAAGAAAACCTGGTACCAGTTAAAAAGGAATCAAATTGTAATGCTTACTTTATTTAACTGTTTTTTAATATATTATTACTACTGGTGACAGATATCTCATTCAAAACAAGAACGTAATAGAAGAAAGAAAGAACTATGTAGGAATTACTACAAATGTTACATTGCTGCAACACATTTGTCCAGTAGGGGGCATAATTTCACTAGAGTCTATTGCTAAGGGAGCACTGCAGCTGAACCACCTCTTTTTGCATAATACACACACATATACAAAATGTATTTCATAAAAAAAATTATACTTTTAAAAAAAAAAAAGTTTATTAGTCTGACATTTCATGTTCCTGACATAATATACCGGTATATCTCCATAAATAGATCTGGGGAAACAGTAAGCAAAAAAAATGGGAATCATACTGTTTTTGCAACTTTCTCATAAATAGATCATAAACATATGTAGATGCAGAAATCTCTATTGGCAAAATTTAAATGTATAAAGTAAAACTAATAACTGTAGGGGAAGTTTTAGCTTGTTGATCCTAAGTCATAAGTCTTACCTTCTCTCACCTGTCTAACCCTTAAACTGAAGGACCACAAACTTAAAAAGGGATAGTTCACATTTACCAAAAACTGCCTATGCAGATAAGGGGCACCTGGAAATAAAAACACTGTGCAGCTCCGACTAAAGTTGAATAATGTCCTTGCTATAGGTGTAGGCCATTTATTGACCGCATGAAGCCTGACAGGACTACTCCCATGATGTTGCCCTGACGTTGCTAAGTGAGGCCTAGTCATTAATGCTCACAGGAGTGAGCTCTCAAGCAACGACTAGGCCTCACTTAGCAATGTCCACTCAGGATTTGAATGGCCTACACCTAAGGCATTATTCAACTTTAGTCAGAGCTGCACAGTTTGTTTTTATCTACAAACATCCTTTACCTGCATAAGAAGTTTATTTTAAATTTTTTTTGTAAAGGTGAACTAATCATTTAAAGTGGAATTCCAGGATCTATCCATCTAAGCTTAAAACTGCCCCCACCCCCTTCCTGCCTCCCATACTAACTACACTGAAAGAAGATGCTTATACTTGCCTATTCTCAGGGCTCTCCAGACTGGTCACATGATCGGGTCCCTGCAGCCAGCATTAGGGCAGAGGAGCGACAGCTGACAACCGATGATCCATATTGGGAACCATCCAGGCATTCCATCTGTTGTTGCTGCCCTCTCCTCTCTCTTGAAGCTGGGCACTGGGGAGATCACATGACCAGACCAAAACACCCTGAGAAAAAAATGAGAATAGGTAAGTGTAAGCATCTTCCTTTAACGAGGTAGTAAATATGGGAGTTAGGATAGATCGGGAGCAGGTTTAACCGCTTCCCGTCCGCCTCATGCCGATATACTGAGGCAGAAGGGCACGTACAGGCAGAATCACGTACCTGTATGTTGCCCTTTAAGAGGCCAGGAGCTTTGTGAGCGCGATCGCAGGTCCCGCGGAGATCGTCTCACGGAGAGGAAGAACGGGGAAATGCTCATGTAAACAAGCTTTTTCCCGTTCTGCCTAGTGACACTCATCGGGAGCGGTGATCAGTGTTGTGTCACACACAGCCCCTCCCCCTCACAGTTAGAATCACTCCCTAGGTAGGACATACTAAACCCCTACAGCGCCACCTAGTGGTTAACCCCTTCACTGCCAGCCACATTTACACAGTAATCGATGCATTTTTAATTGCACTGATCGCTGTATAAATGTGAATGGTCCCAAAATTGCGCAAAGTGTCCGATCTGTCCACCATAATGTCGCAGTCAAGATAAAAATCTCAGATCGCCGCCATTACTAATAAAAAAAAAAAAAAATTTATAAAAATTCCATAAAACTATCCCCCATTTTGTAAACGCTATAACTTTTGCGCAAACCAATCAAACGCTTATTGCAATTTTTTTTTTACCAAAAATATGTAGAAGAATCATTATATCCAAAGTTTATCGTCCATCCTATAGATTATCCTCTGTATGTCCATTATTTTTAATTTATATTTATTAGGATCTCATCTGGGAATACACCATCCCACCATACCGTCTTTTAGACACATGCACTCACTTGTATAGTTTTACCACCTTTTTATGTATATGAATTTTTACACACACACACTCTTTTTTTTTATAGGACCATTTCTTTTAGTGCCACCAGTAGTATATCAATAATATATACTCTTTATAGATTTTATATAAATAACTATTTTATATCAATTATTATTATATATTTTTATACAATTTAATCTGTGTCCTTATCCACTCCTAATGTACTATCTAATTTTAATATGTACTATCTAATTTTTTATATATTGATTTATTTTATAAATATATCTACACACTAATTTTAAATTTAATAAGCTATATAATTGACGTGATCATCTATCAGAAATTTTATATTTATATTCCTTCAAATGTTTGAGGCTATAAATTGAATCATGGAATGTCATTTATCTTGCGCGAGGCGCCCGCACACAATAATACAGGCAAACTACTACATTGTCATGTTTTCTATATTTAAGGGGCACTAACTTTGCCTCATTTGTATATTCATACACAATTATAGTTTACATAAAATACTGGTGACACTGTTTATTGTATGCATACCCGCGCATTACACTAATGACATTCTTTGGCTGCTGACACGTATATAGTGATTTATTTAAAGTTTGTGTGACTGCATAATAGATGTATACAATATATAGATTAGGTGCTGTGTTGAGATAATTGCTTAATACCTATACCGCACTTATTTTAAAGTATATAACCATTACATTCACTGATTGGTGTATACTGCTGTAATTTTGAACTAGAGGAACAGGCGCCCGAGACCTAGAAGTGTCCGCAATGCACCTCTGCTAGGAGACTAGTCGGATGTTTATCCGCCTTCCCTGGTAGTAGTAACATGTGGGACCTGCGATTGGTTGGGCGTGCTGTCCCTCAATATAAATAGAGCGCTTCCGTGTGTTGACCTACGCCCTCGAGACGAAGTCGGAAGTGACGAAATGCGTCAGGGCGTGGGTCAACCGGAAATGACGCATTGTGAGGTCCAAGCCTGCGCTCCAACAGCCCGGACAGGAAGAAGGACGCTCCGGTACACAGCGGAACTCTCTCCACCATTTCCGGCTAGAGTGGATGGCTCAGGCACAGTACAAATTTCTACATTTGCCCATTATTGTTGATTCTGTGGTACGCTTGTATTACTAGGGGATCTTGTTTGGAAGGGGGAATTTTTTTATTAAATAAACTTTTTATGCTGTATTACACTATTTGGCCAAATTATTCTTTTCCACATATAACCTAATACCCGCGCTGTTTTGGAGAATTTGGTGTGGTGGTGTTGGAGGAGAGGCGATAAGCCAGCTAGATACGAGTAAGATCTCCCTCCAGTGGCAATCAGCAGTGTTGCAGTTTGTGATAACTGCTTCATGACACTGTTTACCTGCACAAAGTAATCCCTGCCCTCATTGCTCCTCCACAAAACAAGGTTGTCTACCTGGTTAGTGATTGCTGCTGGTCTGCTTTCTTGACACCTGCAGTGTCAATTTCCAAGCAACTTCAGGAGGCACATGAGAAATCCATAAAAAAAATTTATTAAAAAAAAATAAAAAATAAATAAAAGAAATCACTGTAGATAAGCATTTATAATACCTTTTTTCTGTGCTTTTACCTGCAATTTTTTACCTTCCCAGGCCATATGCAGCTTGGCTTGTGACACATCCATCTAAAGACCAAAAGCTACTATTCATCATAGAGAACATTGCTAGAATTTGAATTCAACATACTTAGAAACACATCTAATAAAATCCTATATAAAATCACAACTCCCATCGCTTCTCTGCCTTTTGGCTAAGATCACGTGTAAAATCACAATTCCCAGTTGTGTATTGTAAAGTAAGACCCTATTAATGAGTCTTTATTAAAGGCTCAATGAGCAGCAAAAGACTAGCAACCCCATTATTTAATTGAATCTCCAATTTAGATGCAAACAGTTACTACAATACTGCAGTTTCATGTTCCCAGAGCCCAGAAATCCTCTGCAGCCATCCAAAAATTTACTGTACGGTTTAATATGCACATATCAAAGTTCTACTCTTATTGTAATAAACAAAAAATGTTATAGAACGGAATAGCAGCACTGAAGAAGCATTTAAAAAAATATTTGATGTTGTAGGGACAGGTCTTACACTCAGGGACAGGGAATTTACCAGACATAGTACTGAAGATAAAGTATTATGCCATGCTATAAATACCTTGGGGGGCGGGGGGGGGGGTGTCAAAGCAGTTGTGAGACCACTATGAAAAGCTTACCTGTCAAGATATCAGTTGCTTACAAACTTCCTTCCCCTTTACATGGATGACTCACCATGTTTTATACCTGGGCATTAACCTAACAGAAGATATGAGGCCCTCTATCAAGCCAATGTAGAAAACGGACCACCCACAAGACCCAATGGTCCCCTATGTACATTTTGTGGTTAGGTAGGGTCACAGAAGACAAAATGACTATTACCCAAAATACTACATCTCTTCAAACTCCAGTAAGCTGCTTCAGTGTGCACAGTGGTGGTGTGTCTGCACTTAGGGTTTTGTCCCTACGGAATGGATTCTTCACCGGTTTTGCACACATCAGAAATTCTAAGAACTTATTTTTGATATCACTTTGTTCACCTACTCTATTTTTTAACAAGAGAGAAGTGGTTTTCACATTTTACTAGATTATGCTTTGCATCATTCAAGTTTTTGTGTAACTGACATTACGTGATTTACACACTTTAGTCATTTACATTGTTTTGTACTTTGTATTATATGATCAATCTGTGCACAATTATTTGTGCGTACTGTACAACATTGTGACATACTTACTTTGCTTTACAATTTTTTTTGTCTACGTGGTTAGGGCTGCACATTACACACTCATTACAGTGTTTGCTTCATGGTCTTTTGTGAGAGCGAGAGAATGTCACCAGCACACCATGCATCTCCAGAACAGGCCCAAAGCAATCACATTAGAATAGAAGCAACGTTTCAGAGCCTTGCAGAACCTCTTCATCTGGCATGTGATGGGTCCTGTGAAGCTCCGAAACATTACTTCTATTATAATGTAATCGCTGAATAAAGTTTGGACCTGTTCTGGAGATCCACAGTGTGCTGGTGACATTCTCTTGCTCCAACAATGGTTCCAGTGGATGGTCGCTGCAGCACTCACTCATACAGGTACTTTTCAGGAACGTGTGCATTGGAAATAGTGGGTTGGTCTTTTGTGAGGACTTTGATCCTTGTCAAATACTATGCTAATATCTTTTAATGTTTGTATGCACATAAGCATACTCTCAATTGTCACAGGTTTATTTATATCTTTGTTTTTTTATGTCTATTTTTTACAATACCAGACTATTTTTTTAGGAAGCATTTATCCCTTGCGGTTATAGTACCTATCCAGTTTCACCAGGTTTTGGCACCCAGAAATATATTTTCTCTGTTTATGCACTCTTGTTCGTAAGTTCTAGGTGGAAGCATTTACTCTCCCAACTTTATTTGGTAAACCTATCACCCCAGATCCCAAGGAAGCTCTTCCCAATATGTATCCCCCAGAACTCACAAAATTGCAATTCAAGCTTCTTCCACGAGTCACAACCGCTGCCAAACCGTGGCTAAGGCTTAAAAAACCCCATAGATTATGTCTCACTGAAACTAACAAGAAGATCATCCAGGCCATGATCTATGGTAACATTGAGGCTACACTGCAGGACAGGGTCCACAAATACACCAAAATTATGACAGCCCTGGATTTTCTCTCACCAGGGTTTGACTTGTCCCTACTAGAACCACGAGTCTCTGGAACATAGTTCTCCTTCCTCTATTCGTACTATAATATAATGATTAGAACACTCCTGGGACCCCAACCCCCTTTTACCATGTGTAGTTGAGCATCATGGGAAATGTAGTTCCAAAACATCTGGGGTGCCAAGGTTCACCATCACTGCTCTATAGGAAGCTTGCTTGTTACACCTTAGTGGGACCAGTTTTGTCCCTAACCAATGTAAATAGGTGTTGTATCACTGTGCTTCTTATTTGTATTTAGCCGTTTGTGTCTGCAAATATGACTGTTAGGCTGGATTCACAACTATGCATTTTTAGTGCATTTTGCAGATTTGCACTACAGTCCATTTAACATGGTTTCCTATGGAACACGTTGCAAAAAGCACTAAAAATGCCTAGGTGTGAATCCAGCCTTAAAGAATAAAACAAAATATTTTTGAAAAAAAAAAAAAAAGCAATGCCTCATGGGACTTGTAGCTCTACAACAGCTGGAGGTCCGCTATTTGCATATCCCTGTTCTAGATACTACTACACCCTGTTCTATTACTACTGAAGACCTTAAAACTTATGAAACCCAGGAACAGACAGGTTTCCAATCCAGTATTAGACTGCATTCACACATGGGCGTTTTGAATTGATTCTGCCCGCAATTTAAAAAAAAAACAAGGTGTGAATAACAAATCGTACAATGCACATTTCAGATGCCATTCATGACTGGCACCTAAAAATGTGGTGTGGTTCTGCCGCGATTATCACACTGCGATTGTGGCAAACATGCCGCCTCAAAAGAAGCTCCTGAACGTTTTTTGGGTGACAAGCTTTATGTAATGGGGTTTTGCCGCAATTGCAGCGTGATTCATCATGGCAGAATCACACCATTTAACCACTTTAAGACCAGCCTCGTTTTGGATTTTAGGTGTTTACATGTTTAAAACATTTTTTTTTGCTAGAAAAAAAAAAAAAAAACTTACAACCCCCAAACATTATATATTGTTTTTTTTCTAACACCCTAGAGAATAAAATGGCGGTCGTTGCAATACTTTTTTTCACACCGTATTTGCGCAGCGGTCTTGCAAGCGCACTTTTTTTGGAAAAAATTCACTTTTTTGAATAAAAAAATAAGACAACAGTAAAGTTAGTCCAATTTTTTTATATATTGTGAAAGAATGTTACGCCGAGTAAATTGATACCTAACATGTCACGCTTCAAAATTACGCCCGCTCGTGGAATGGCATCAAACTTTTACCCTCAAAAATCTGCATAGGCGACGTTTAAAAAATTCTACAGGTTGCATATTTTGCGTTACAGAGGAGGTCTATGGCTATTATTATTGCTCTCGCTCTACCGATCACGGCGATACCTCACATGTGTGGTTTGACCACCGTTTTCATATGCGGGCGCTACTCACATATGCGTTCGCTTCTGCGCACGAGCTCGTCGGGACGGGGCGCTTTAAAAAAATTTTTTCTGTTTTTCTTATTTATTTTTCTTGATTTTATTTATTTTTACACTTTTTTAAAAAAAATTTAATTGGCTCACTTTTATTCCTATTCCAAGGAATGTAAACATTCCTTGTAATAGAAAAAAGCATGACAGGTCCTCTTAAATATGAGATCTGGGGGTCAAAAAGTCCTCAGATCTCATATTTGGACTTCAATGAAAAAAAATAAAAAAAAAATATGTCATTTAAAAAAAATGACATTTGAAAATTCCTCTTTAAGAGGTATGGGCGGAAGTGACGTTTTTGGACGTCGCTTCCGCCCTCCTATGGTATAGAGATGAGTGGCGGCCATCTTAGCGTCACTCATCTCTAGGCACAGGAGGGGGAAGGACCCGAACGCCTCCGCCGCTGCCGACGGTTCCGGTAAGCGGCGGAAGGCGCGGGAGAGCGGCGGGAGGGGGGGCACCTCTCCCGCCGCCAATAACTGTGATCTCGCGGCGAATCCGCCGCGATGACCACCATTATCGGACAGCCGACCGGCGCCTGAAGAGATGGATATCTCGGTTGTGGCAGCAGCTGCTGCCGTTACCGAGATATCCCTCTTCAAAAAAGGGACGTACATCGTCGTGCGCCGGTCGGAAAGTGGTTAAACGAATGACAACGGAAATGAGCATTGTGCGATTTGTCATTCACATTCTGCCCACGATTCAAAACGTCCATGTGTGAATGCAGCTTTACAAATGTTTTCACCAGATAGTAGCATCGATGTTTTAACTCTGAACTTAATTCCTTAACTGAATTTCCCCCCCCCCCCCCCCCCACCTATCCCTACCTACAGTATGTGTAGCTTTAATTTTTAAAGGGGTCGGTGGAACATCTCTTTAATTCCTAAGGAAGGCAAGTATATAACACAAGTGGAAAGCTATAAGCTAGGTAAGCACTGATACCAAGCATTTGCAAGAGTATCGGTAAGTGCCCAAATGCTCCCAATACCGAAACCGATAGTTTACAGTTCGATTTGTGTCAATACAAAATGAATGGGCGTGAGTCGCACTGCAAAAAAAAACACATGCGATTCAAACAGGAATGCAGTGTAATTCCTATCCAAATCACATGTGATTTCCCCCACTGCCCCTGTGTGAAAAAGAAAGTAATTAAAGCGCCATCTAGTGGTCAGTTACATTTTTTTTAGAGCACTTCACAATACATATCTGGCGACATGCAAAATAATCTACATCTTGGTCTAACAATGTTAGCAAATCTGGGCCGCTAGAGGTGCTCACAGGGCTGGAGGAGATATAGGGGTGGTCTGCCCCCAAGTTGACATAACCCACGGAGTCCCAGAACTTCTCTTCAGCCCTGCGAGCACCTCCAGCACGAAAGAATTTCGCACTACATAAAGATAGGACTTGACAAATATGCTTTTAATCTAGGAGCCAGCTAAATAAGTTAGGAGCCAGTTTCTTTCAACAAAGCTTTATTTAGCCTTATGAAGGAGGTCTGACGCTAGAATTATTGCTCTCATTCTGGCATGCGTGGGGATATTCAACGTGTATCACAATCAACTATCCCAATCAAACACCCCAAAGCACCTTGTCCCCATGTTGATGAGGACAAGGGTCTCTTCCTGACAACCCTTGCCCGGTGGTTGTCAGGGTCTGCGGGAGGGGGACTTATGATCTGGAAGCCCCCTTTAACAAGAGGCCCCCCAGATCACCCCCCCCCCCCCCACCCTAGGTGAATGAGTATGGTCGTACCCCTACCCATTCACCTAAATAAGTGTCAAAAATAAACAAACACACTACACAGGTTTTTAAAGAATTTTATTAAAGCAGCTCCGGCTCTTCTCCCTCTTCTGGCGACGTGTTCCCCCCTTTCCGGTTCTTCTCCTCTCTCTCCGCTATCTTCAGCTCTTTTGCCAAGTCTTCTCTGCCATCTTCTGCTTTTTTTGCTGGGTATTCTCAATTCCTTGGATATCTTTTTATATCCCTTTCCTGTTTTATACAGTTCAACTAGCTTTTCCCGCAGATCCTTTGACAATTCTTTTGCTTTCCCCATGACTCAGAATCCAGAAATGTCAGTGCAGCACTGGATGAAATATGCAAGGGTCTGTCAGGAGTCCAGAACAGCATTGACTATATATATATATATATATATATATATATATATATATATATACATATATACATACATACATATACATATATATACATACATACATACATACATATATACATACATATATATACTATATATATATATACATATACATATACACACACACACACACACACACACACACACACATACACACATACACACACACACATACACACACACACATACACACATACACACATATACACACACACACACACACACACACACACACACATACACACACACATACACACACATACACATACTAATTACAAGCAAACAGATCACAGGTGAGGATGGTTACCTTTAATAGCCATTCAAATCCCTTTGTGTCAACTTGTGTGCATGTTAGGCCAAAATCACCAGGGTATGTAAACTTTTGATCAGGGTCATTTGGGGAGTTTCTGTTGCCATTATGTACGTCAGTTCGCCTTTTGACCACTAGGTGGCGCGACGACGGAGCCGATGCACATGCCCAGCAGTCGCAATGACAATGGTCCCAAAAATGTGTCAACGGTGTCCGATCGGTCCGCCATAATGTCGCAGATCACTGATCACCGGATTACTAGTAAAAACAAAAATAATGATAAAAAAAAAATTACATAAATCTTTCCACTATTTTTAGATGCTATAACTTTTGCGCAAACCAAACAATATACGCTTGGTGCGATTTTTATTACCAAAAATATGTAGAAGAATACATAAAATCGGCCTAAACTGAGGAGAAAAAAAATTTGCTTTTAAAAAAAAAAAAAAAAAATAGGGATATTTATTATAGCAAAAAGTACAAAACAAATTGTGTTTTTTTTTTTTTTTTTTTTTTCAAAATTGTTACCCTTTTTTTTGGTTAAAGCGCAAAAAATAAAACCCGCCGAGATGATCAAATACCACCAAAATAAAGCTATTTGTGGGGAAAAAAAGGCTGTCAAGTTTGTTTGGGTACAACGTTGCATGACCGAGTAATTGTCAGTTAAAGCAACGCAGTGCCATATCGCAAAAAATGGCCTGGTCATTGAGCAGCCAAATCTTCCAGGGCTGAAGTGGTTAAAAAAAAGACCAGAGGGTAGAGACCGACAATACCAATATTTTTCAATTGTAGATTTACATGTTCTTTCATTTCCATCTTAGCTTGTCTGTCATATTTCTTTAACAAAGCACTTAAAAGTGTCTGTAAACCCTTACATATAGTGTACCCTGTGAAGCAACTAGCCTCAGGTGATATGGAGATGAAACAAATCCTCCCACTCAAGTTGCACCTGCTTATATGCAGCCATCTGTTCTGTACAGCGTTCTACAGCACACAGCACAGCTAAGGGAGAAGTGATTGGACAGACCCAACCAGGAGAAGGGCTTTTGAAGGGGACTGCAGGGTAGCCTCTTACCTATGGGTCTTGGCATTTGAGGGAGCTACAAGCATATAGGAAGGTGTCCTGTTTCTATAATGCAAAAGGACATTATTACATTTAACAGTCAAGGAAGCCATGATGGTCTCTGCCAACTTGTAACTCAGTGAGCAGAAGTGTGTAAAAAGAAAGCTGGTAATGAGATTTGGACAACCCTGGGTCTTCTTGACTACAGTTTCCGGACAGTCTGGGATCCCTGATTAATTGAAGCATTGTTTAGGTGTGAATTCCCATTGTAAATTGAGTCACCTATTTCTGTCTGTTGGCTAACTTTTGGAGGTTCTTATGATGGGATTAGCCTTGTGTCAACTTTAGCTCGTTATCTAAACCATTGTGTGATGCTTTGGGTAATATTTGTTTTTTTTTTTGTTGTTCATGTTGTGACTGATCTACTTTTGAAGTGTATAAAAACCTGTATTTCTGTTAAATTAACAGTCATTCCTTTGGTTCTACCTCAACATCTTGTCTATGTATGATGGGGTAAGGCCAGATACACTTCTCATCCTGGCAGGCATAGAACAGAGTAGGACAGAGTAGGACATCGTTGTTAGTCCGTATTGACCATTTATCTGGAGGAATTTATCAGGAACAACCTGGACAAAAATAAGAGTCCTCATGAAGGAATCTCAGAAGTGGAGGACCGCACAGAACAGGCTTGTATGATTTCTGAACTGCAACAAATTTGTTAAATACCTGCTAAATAAAGCGGACAATGCTGAAAATTGCATGCGTCGCAATAATGTGCGGGTGTTGGGTCTTCCTGAGGGGGCTGAAGGAGAGCAACATGCGGACTTCACCTATGGGCCACCAATTATCCGGAGCCCCACCGCGTCCCTTCCTAGTCAATTTCCTTAATTATCGAGACCGTATCCTGTCTGAAGCCCCGGAAACATCCAAATCTCCAACATGGGAATGCAAAGATAATGCAGTTTCCAGATTTCTCCCAAGAACTCCAGAAATAATGCAAAACTTTCAACGTCCGTCGTCGCCGCCTTTGGGGGACCGCAATCTTAAATACAGCATGCTATAACCAGGTCACCTGTGGGTGCAACATGAAGGTACTGTTATATTTTTCAATACTCCTGATGAAGCAGATGCCTGGCTTGACTGGTTGCAGTAAGCCCTTACTGCCCTTTTTCTCACTGCGGGGCCCTACCCTTTTCTGCTGTTGCAAGGTGCCTGAGCATACAGATGCCATCTGCCTGTCCTGATGGGAAACCTATTTTTCTTTGTTCCCACTTGTTGTTCTATTTTTTTATAATCAGGAGCAGGAGTTATATGGTTGGGAAGCAACCACCTACCACCCTACACTGGAGGTAGACCTGCCCTCTGTCTCCTGTGCTTCACATTAATCGATTTTTGCCTGGATCCAAGTTACCTTTGTTAATTTCAGGAGTTCCAGCACAGCGACACTGGTTTGCTATTCTGCATTGCAAGACTTTTTTGCCTCCTGCCTTTGGAGTCGTTTTCCTCCAATGAGGAACGATTTTGGTTGAATCTTGCTGCCAAAGAAGAGTTTGAGTTCAGGTTTTGGGTATTAAACTGGCCATAGTTTTGTGGTACTCCATGGTCAGTAGGGAGTTCAGTTTGTTTTTCTTTTTTGTACGCTCTATATCCACTGGATGATGTCTTTTTTTTTTTTTATGTCCTGTGTTCTGTCAATACTCCCCATGCTCAGAGACACTATTTTTTGCATTCCCCTTGGTCCCCATTTGGGCTGAGCCTCCACTCATATGTATTATTATGCTAGATCACACGTTAATGCTTTTATGGAGCTGAAACTTGTCTCATGGAATGTACGGGGTCTAAATGATTAAAAGGGCTTTGATGTTTAAATATTTGAATGGTCACATTTTATTTCTGCAGGAGACTCATCTTCTGGGGAATAAGATTCTGGCGCTACGTAGACCCTGGGTACACAATCATGCCATGCAACTTATTTCAGTAATGCAAGGGGAGTGGCCAACTTATTAAACAAATGGTCCTACATCTAAAGACTGATCAGGCGGGTCGATTCATAAGTCTCTTACTGGAGATTAAACCAGTGGTATATGCTCAGGTGAATGTATATGTTCCCCCTCCCTTTAACCAGCGGGTCCTCTACACGATATATGAGAACTTAGCTACATTACAATTTTCCAGACTATACATAGCTGGAGACTTTAATTCTACGTTGGTCAATTTCCCTACACAAGATACAAAAGATTGGGAGGAAATGTGGGAGTGTTTTTTTCACAGCTAGAGACAGATTAGTGCAATTCAAAATACTACATAGAGTATTACACGCCCATGCGCCTACACAAAATATATCCATTCATTCCAGCTTCTTGCTGGAGGTGCGATTCGCCCTCAGCGGATTTCATCCATATTTTTTGGAACTGTCCCCAGATTAAAATCTTTTGAGCGGAGCTCACCACATTTATTTTGACTGTCACCACCATTCCAGTCCCATTGTCAGCGGAGGTGTGCCTGTAGGGACTTGTAGATCCAATGGCCCCTCACCGGGCAATCAGAACCCTGCTGGGATTATTACTTTATTATGCTTGTAAATCTATTGTACTTCGATGAAAAGCTTTGACTGCACCCTCAATTTATGGACAAGATTATTGAATTCGGCTCGGTTATTATACAAGGCTACTTGCCCGTCTCGTGGCTGTGCCAAAAAATTCCCCAAAGTATGGGACATCTGGATGGAATCCCTGTCCACCAATGCAGACTCTATGCAGGATTAGGAACGCTCTGTTATGTCTCTAAAATAGCTCAGGTGGCATCTCTGAACTTGTATGGTTCCTTGGGTGGATTCAGTCACTATTTATGGGGAGAGGGGGGGGGGGGGGAAGTGTATATCAATGTGTATTTAATTTCATTAATAATTAAAGTAAGCTCTGCAGGGTATTTTGCGGAAATAGATTATTACTTTAGTTAATCTGCACAGGTTGTTTGAGCGTACAGTTGTTAGTTGTGTTTTTTTTTTCCCCATTGGAGTTTTTAGTTTCTATGTGTCCGAACCTGGGTATGCCCAATAGGCTCTGTATTGTAATCTACCTTGAAATTACAATATAAAAACTATTTTCAGAAAAAAATTAAAAAATGTTCAGAGCTAAAAAGGGAAGTATGACATTGAACAAAACAAATGGCAAACACAATGCATATACAGTTCTAATGCAGAGTTGCACCAGAAGGTTTCCTCATCCTTGGAAAAAAACAGAACAAAAAGGCCCTTCATCCTTGCTTGGTATAGTGGGTAAGAAGGGATAGAGAGCACAGATGCGTTTCATAATAGACCATAACCACGGCACTGTCTGCTGTATAAGGAGGTGCTTAGCTTTGCTACATGTCAATGATTGCTGCCAAAGTACTGCTAGAGCAGGTTGGCAGCTGTACCCTTGGGGATATACAGTGGGGAAAATTATTAATTGATCCCTGCAGATTTTTTAAGTTTGGCCATTTATAAGAAAAAGAAGGGTCTATAATTTTTATCATAGGTGTATTTTAAATGAGACAGAATATGAACCAAAAATCCAGAAAAAACACGAGCCAAATATTATAAAATTGAGTTGCGGTTCAGGGAGTAAAATAAGTATTTGATCCCCTACCAACTAACAATAATTCTGGCTCCCACAGACCGGCTACAGTATGTGCTCATGTGATACACAGATTTTTCCTGTCTATTTAAGAAGGTGCCCCTAATGACAACTCGTTATGTGTATAAAAGACACCTGTCCACAGAATCTCTCCCTCTCTCTTTCTTCCATTCAAACGTACCATCATGGGCAAGACCAAAGCACTGTCAAACAATGTCAGGGACAAGATTGTAGACCTGCACAAGGCTGAAATGGGCTACAGGACCATCAGAAAGAATCTTGGTGAGAAGCGATTATTCCTAAGTAGAAGAAATACAAAATAACCATCAATTGCCCTTGGTCTGGAGCTCCATGCAAGATTTTGCCTCATGGAGTAAGGATTATCATGAAAAAAGTGAGGGATCAGCCCAGAACTACAAGGGAGGAACTTGTGAATGATCTCAAGGCAGGTAGGACCACAGTCACCAAACAAACCATTGGTAACACAATATGCCGCCATAGACTGAAATTCTGCAGCACTTGCAAGGTCCCCCTTCTCAAGAAGGCACATGTACAGGCCCGTCTGAAGCTTGGAAATGATCAAAATGAGTCAGAGGAGGATTGGGAGAAAAATGCTGACTAGGACCCTAAGAACACCGCCCCTACAGTCAAGCCCGGAGGTGGAAACATTATACTTTGGGGCTGTTTCTCTGCTAAAAAGGCACAGGCCGACTTTGCCGCATTGAGGGGCCGATGGACGGGGCCTTGTATTGTGAAATCTTGGATGAGAACCTTTTTTCCCTCAGCCAGAACAATGAAGATGGGTCTTCCAGCAAGACAATGACCCCAAAACATACCACCAAGGCAACAAAGGAGTGGCTCAAGAAGAAGAACATTAACCACTTCCCGACCGCCCCATGTACATATACGTGTGCAGAATGGCACGGGCAGGCGAAATCCTGTATATAAACGTGATTTTGCAATTGCCTGCCTGTGGGTTGCGCGCTCGCGACCCGGTCGGGGAGCTCCGTGACCCCGGCCGCGGGACCAGCGCACCCGATCGCTGCTGGTGTCCCGCGATCGAGTCACAGAGCTGAAGAACGGGGAGAGGTTTGTGTAAACAAACCTCTCCCTATGCTTCCTACACTGCCTGTCATTGATCGGCTGTTCCCGGTCATCGGGAAAGTCGATCAATGACGTCAGACGTCAGCCCCGCCCCCTAATGTAAAAAAACAAACACACACACACACACACGTCACAGCCGATAACCCCTCCCCTCAGTGGTTAACCCCTTCACTACAACTGTCATTTATACAGGAATCAATGCATTGATTGTTGTATAAATGACAATGGTCCCAAAAATGTGTCAAAAATGTCTGATGTGTCCGCCATAATAATGTCGCAGTCACAATAAAAAAAATAAAATAAAAAAAATTTAAAAAAAAATCGCTGATCACCGCCATTACTAGTAAAAAAAAAAAAAAATAATATTAATAAAAATGCTATAAAACTATCCCCAATTTTGTAAACGCTATAACTTTTGCGCAAACCAATCAATAATCGCTAATTGCGATTTTTATTACAAAAAAATATGTAGAAGAATACGTATCGGCCTAAACTGAGGAAAAAATATGTTTTTTTATATATTTTTTGGGGATATTTATTATAGCAAAAAGCAAAAAATATTGCATTGTTTTCAAAATTGTCGCTCTATTTTTGTTTATAGCGCAAAAAATAAAAAAAAACGCAGGGGCGATCAAATACCACCAAAAGAAAGCTCTATTTGTGGGGAAAAAAGGACGCCAATTTTGTTTGGAAGCCACGTCGCACGACCGCGCAATTGTCAGTTAAAGCGACGCAGTGCCGAATCGCAAAAAGGGGCCTGGTCCTTTGGCTGCCAATTGGTCCGGGGCTGAAGTGGTTAAGACCATGGAGTGGCCTAGCCAGTCTCCAGACCTTATTCCTATAGAAGAGCTGACAAGTGACAGGCAAGAAACCTTAAGGATTTAGAGAAGATCTGTAAAGAAAAGTGGACCAAAATTCCTCCTGAGAGGTGTGCAAACCTGGTAAACAACTACAAGAAATGTCTTACCCTTGTGCTTGCCAGCAAGGGTTTCAGCAGCAAGGGTTTCCCCACCAAGGACCAAGTCCTGTTTTGCCTAGGGATCAAATACTTGTTACTCATTGAAATGAAAACCAATTTATAACGTTTGTATTACCATATATACTAGAGTATAGGCCGACCCGAAAATAAGCTGAGGCCCCTAATTTACCACAAAAAAACTGGGAAAACGTATTGACCCGAGTATAAGCTGAGGGTGAAAAATGCAGCAGCTACTATAAGTGGAAAAGAGGGTCAGCAAATGCCCATCTGCAGCTGCATGTCTCCCTGTGTCCTGTACAAACCCCCCTGTGTCCATTGCAGCCTACCTGTGCCGATCTGCATCCCCTGGGTCCTGTGTATGCCTCCCTGTGCGATCTGCCACCTGTGTCCACCATTGCAGTCTTGTGCCGATCGTTAGATTCTTCCTTGTTCATCCTGTGTCCCCCATTGCTGATCCTGCCGATCAGCGTGTAAGGCGCCATTCCACATTCAAAAGCCGCGCCTCCTCCTCCTCCTCATCCGTGATAGAAGGAACACTGTTTTCCCAGCAGTCAGTGTGCAGTGTTCCGCCTATCACGGACATCCTCTCATCCTCGTCCATGAGATGAGAATGACAGGACGTCCGTGATAGGCGGAACACTGCACACTGACTCACTGCTGGGAAAAATTAGTGTTCCTCCTATCACGGACAGGGAGGAGGCGTGGCTTTTGAACACTGCCGTCTGTCTGCATGACACGCTGTTCATGTAGACCAGTGGTTCTTAACTTCAGTCCTCATTACCCCCCACCAGGCCATGTTTTGGGAATTTCCCTTAGATAAAATAGCTGTCCAAAATACCAAGCCATTGACTTAGATTTAAAGCACCTGTGCAAGGGAAAAGGAAAGCCTGCAAACATGGCCTGGTGGGGGGTAATGAGGACTGGAGGTTAAGAACCACTGATGTAGACAGACGGTGGTGACTCGAGTATAAGCCGAGGGGGGCACTTTCAGTCCTAAAAAAAGGGCTGAAAATCTCGGCTTATACTCGAGTATATATGGTAGGTGTTTTATTTCTGGATTGTTGGTTGATATTAACCTCCATCATTTAAAATACACCTATGATAAAAATTATAGACCCTTCATTTACTTGTAAGTGGGCAAACTCACAAAATCAAATATTTATTTTCCCCACTGTATGCTTCACCATCATAAATGCAAGTGTAAAGTCATCAAAGCCTGCAGAAATGTTTCTGATTCTTGCTTTATATGTTTGACTAAATAGAGCTGACAAATACCCATGATTTCTAAAGGATTGTTGCAGGAGAGAATAGTTAAAAATGTTTAAAGCTGAACTTTAGGCAATTCTAAAAGTCACAAATTAATGCAGCTCTGCCACATCATGAATACATCCTTAAAATGTATTTTTGAAATGTAAGCAGTGCACGTACCTGAATCTGACCTGGAATCAGCTCCAAGTAGTTCCCATACAGCAGGGCTGGAATGTGAGAGGAAGAATCAGCACAAAAAGCCAACCAGTTCACGTGCTGACAAAGCATGCTGGGAGGGGGGGGGGGGGGGAAGCAGAGTGACAAATATAAGCTCATCACTGGGCTGCTTTTCCTTTCACACCCCGGTCACCCCAATCAATCAAGACATTAAAATTGTGCTACTTCACTTGAAGTAGCGCGATTTAAAAGTAGCATTTCAGTACTACTTCAGGTGTGGCTTGGAAGACTTCATACACAGATGTCTATGCAAATTGCACTTAAACATTTAGCAAAAAGTAGTGTAGGAACTACTTCCAAAATCAGTGCAACTCAGATGGGGTCACACCGATTTGACCACTTCCAATGCGAACAAAAGGGTGTGACTTATCATGCAATTTGAAACTGTCAAATCACATGACAAGTCGCACGGGTGTGACCAGGAGCTCACTGTTCAGTCACAGGCTGGGACAGATCAAGATTCTGACTCCGAAAGTGGGTGGAACAATGCTGATTATCAGGAGAGAAAAAAAGTAAGACCTCTAGTGGCAAAAAAAACTACTGCATGGGAAGTCTTTGGATTGAAGCCAAATATTGGTGCCAATTTTTATTTAAGCTTTCAGTTATTCATCTTTATCTTGTTTTCTTTGGGAGTAAAGGACCTTTGCTTTACAAAAGTCCTTTACTCTTAACAGGGTAACAGAAGTGATCTCTAGGGTGCATAAGATGTTCAGTGATCATGTAATTTCATTGCGTCTTTGTTTGGTCTGTATGCACAGCATACAATAGGATGGCCTCTGTCGTCTGAGAACTAACATTTTCAATGAAGAAACAATATATCCCACAATCCCTGAACTCTCATTTGAACACTGGTGTCGGTGAGAGCTACACAGTAATTAGATGTGCAACCGATACAGACAGCCAGAATAAATTTACAGAGCTTACCATGCTGAAAGTGATGGGTTTTCATCAGATGTGTACTCCCACATTTGTGATGCAGCACAGAGGAAATGGCCAGGCAGTAACTGGACACTGTGTGATCCAAAACAAGATGTCTGTCCCTTTGGTGAATAGGAACAAGCTAAGTGGATTAATGCATGGATATACCGCAATCCATCTGCCATGAAAGTAGAGACTGCAGCCACAAAATGCAAGCCCATCATTAAAAGACAAGTCAAAACACAGGAAATAACTACACTAAGCCTCCGTTTAGATGTGTGGCTAAATTGCTGTGATCAGATCACTTTTCAGAGGTGTTCAACAGGCAGTAAGGAGGTGATTTTGACACCATAAATGCAGCACCAAGGGAGTTTAACAAGACTCGTGGCCACTCATTAAAATTGAAGAAAAGAGGTTTAACCACATGCTGACCGCGCTATAGTCAAAAGACAGCTACAGCGCGGTCGGCTTATCCTGGGAGGACGTCCGCAGAAACTTGCTCCCACGCGCCCCCTGGGGCGCGCACTCAAGAACATCCATGACCGACGGGTCCCGAGGACCCGGCGCATCACGGATCACGGTAAACGGCCGCTGATACCGGCCGTTTACCACGTGATCGCTCCGTCAAAATGACGGAGCGATCACATGTACACAAACCGGCGTCACGTCATGACGCCGGTTCCTCCCTCTCCTCTCTGTACCGATCGGTACAGAGAAGGGAGAAGCGGAGAGGGGGGAGAGACGGGACCAGCGCTGTGGGCTGGATGTGTAGTGCCCACAGCGCTGGTCAACCACTGTGCAATGCTCTGCCACCAACCACTGTGCAACGCTCTGCCACCAACCACTGTGCAACGCTCTGCCACCAACCACTGCAACGCTCTGCCACCAACCACTGCAACGCTCTGCCACCAACCACTGTGCAACTCTGCCAATACATTTTAATAGAAACAAAAGAATTTTTATTTATTTTTTTTACCGAATTTTCTGTATATTTTGATTTATAGCGCAAAAATTAAAAAACCCAGTGGTGATTAAATACCACCAAAAGAAAGCTATATTTGTGTGAAAAAAAGGACACAAAATTAATTTGGGTACAGTGTTGTATGACTGAGTAATTGTCATTCAAAGTGTGAGAGCACCGAAAGCTGAAAATTGGTCTGGTTAGGAAGGGGATTTAAGTGCCCAGTGGGTAAGTGGTTAACCTTAAACTACATAGAGCAGGGGTGTCAAACTCAATTTCATCATGGGCCACATCAGCCATATGATTGTCCTCAAAAGGGCCGGTTGCATCCCCTCTCCTTACATTAGATGTCAAGAGCATGCTAATGAATAAGCGCACCTGTTAGTGTGTGAAACGCGTCGACCATTTGAACTGTCTAACACTTGGGATGTTTGTTCATTAAATAAGAATTTTGATGGATCTTGGAGTGCAGCCATTTCTTTTTTTTTTAATGAAAATGTGGTGGGACAATTGGTTCAGGTGCGCAGGACTTGTTGACCGTCATTTCTTCAGTATTGATCGTATGCGGAGGCGAGCCGAGGCGGGTGCCTGTGATATCATTAGGCTTCCTGTCTCACCTGGAGCAGCAAGTTCTTTTGTTTGGATAGCCACCCCACCATCAGAAGTTGAGTCCCCTACTCTCCCCAACATCACAGTGCACCCCCTTTCCTTATGCTGCTGCTGGGAAGAAGCTGGATGCATTGCTTGAAAGCAGAAAGTAGGGGTCTGGAGGAGGACCAGAGGAGGGCTGGATCTCTCCTGCAGCTGCAAGAGAGGTGCGAGGGCCACATGAAATGGCCTGGAGGGCGGGATTCGGCCCGCGGGCCTTGTGTTTGACACCTGTGACGTAGAGGGTTCTTTACTGCAAGGAAGTGGAATTCCCTTCCACAGGCGGTGGTCTCAGCAGGGGGCTCAAGAAACTATTAGATAATCACCTAAACGACCGCAACATACAGGGATATACAATGTAATACTGACATATAGTCACACACATAGGTTGGACTTGTGTCTTTTTTCAACCACACCTACTATGTAACTAGCACCAACACGCTGCAACCGTGTGCATTGCGGCATGTTCCCTATCACCTGCCCACTAAATCATTTTTGAAACGGTTGCAAAGCAAAGCATCCCAACCCCAGCATGTGAACACCCTGTCAGCTGGCTTTGTAGCTAAAGCAGAAGGGGGGGGGGGGGGGGCGCACACAAAAAAAAAAAAAAAAAAAAAAAAAAACACACACACACACACACACACACACACACACACACACACACACACACACAGTTCAACTGTGTTTTTAAGGCCCCCAAAGTACAAAGGCACGAATACCTAGGTAAAACATTAAAAACATCTGAAAGTGCGCAATGCCTTTGCCATTGGCACATCAGCCCAGTAGAGAGGCCATCTTAAGAGGTAAATTTGTGAAGTACAAGTATATTGTGCATACTTACACATAATGACAAGTGATCCTACACCCAAAGTGTAAATGCTGATTTAGAAAGCAAACTAGCATTACGGTTATTAAACTATTAGCTCTTACACCAGAGGGTGTGGCCACATTTCATTTATATTTATTCTGTGTGGAAGAGCAAAATGAAAGTTTCACAAGAGAATCTTTTATCATTACTTGGGCATTGCACTGCAGCACACCACCTACCAAATCATCTCCTCTAACATTTAATGCAGAAAAAAATATGATTTAAAGCACAAGTATGAATAATGCCAGTACATGCAATAGACCTTGGAAAGGATATGTCATTACTGATTCTACTGACTGAATCACAAAACAGTTGGGCAGCTGCCACGATCAAGAATAAGAGACAGCAAGCAAAAGGAAGCAACTGTCAGTTGTGTCAAGGGCACCTGCAGGAAAGATTGCTACTTAGCAGTCACAGGAGGATCCAACAACCCAGTTAGTATATAAAGATGATGATTAGGAATGTCCTCAGGTGGGCCAACACACTATGACTGGACCAGAGAGCAGAGGTCACCAGTTAAAAAAAAAAATAAATACAACACACACCAAACAACTGCATTATTGGAAACATAGCCAGGGATGCTTAAAGGGGAGAAAGGTGTAATTCAATTTTGTAACACTCACAGAGTTGGAAGTATTAGAGCCTGGAAACTCCAGTAAACAGCTAAAACACACATGAGATACATATATGTAAATCTTCAACTTTCACTTTTGGTATTGGCATACTCTGTGCTTGAAAATCAGCAAGCTTTCCATAGGAATGAATAGGAAATCCACTGTACATGAATAGTCCAGGCCAGGACACTTTCCATCAGGAGGTTTTGCAGCACTAAGCAGCCCCACAGCAAATCGAATCGCAGAACAGCAAGTGGGTGACTTGTAGGCCATGCTTGGGTAAGGGGACCTTGTATTTAAAAAAGGTAATTGTACTAAAAAGTAGTTATCCTTTAATGATAAGCATTACCACTATAACACCTCATCTCTGTATTGGTACAGTATTCTTACCATCATATTAGATGACCAGTGGATATTTGATTAGTCAATACTTATAGAACCTCAGCTGCTTATATTATCATTATACAGGATTTATATAGCGCCAACATATACCAGTATCTTACTGATCATTCTGACATGCAGTTTTGGTTATTTTGTTATTTTAGGCTCAGTTTGAATTAATGAAAATGGTTACAGCTTTACTGTAGGCGTTATGTGATTTAGAAGACATATTTAGAATGGAGACTGAAGAACATTGTATGGACATACTACTCCACTTAATAGGATTATTAAACAGCATGAATACAGTCATTGTCCAGAGCAAATCACGGTCACGTTCATTATTCAAGGACAGGTTAGACTATGACAGAAGGAATCTGTTCAAAGTATTTCTTTCATATCCACAAAACTATGATGTTGGTACCTGTTCTCCCTATATCACACTGAATCACTGGCAGGTATAAATTAGTTGCTAGTCTTTTTTTTTTAAGTAAGTATTTAGAAGCAGATAGCCATGTTAGCCACAAGGAGCTGAGAGTTAAAGTGAATCTGGACTGTATTATAAGGATGTAATGCCAAATTATAGTGACTATATTGTTTTTTGGTCAATTTTATTTTGATAGTGTAACTGACAGTTTATAAACAAAATCTTTTACAAAATGTTATTTCCTGCCTAAAATATTTTACAAATCAAATATGATCTCAAGGCAAAGAGCGCACCTAAACTATAAAGGCTAAATATTCAAGATAGTAATGGAGGTAGTTCAACATGGTAGGTTGGTATAGGTAATCCTAATATGAAAAGTGCTTGGTGTGCATAAATAAATAGATCAAAGTAGATTATGTGTGTAAAACCGCATAAAATTTATAAATATAAAATTCTTCAAATAAGACGCATAAAAATCGTATAAGATCATATGAAGGTCACATTTAAAAAAACATATCAGATTGTGAATGAGTGCTTAACGTGCATTAGTGAGGATAAGATTGGGATAATGATGGAGTATAAGCGCATAAAAACTATAATCGCATAAAGTTATATAGAGAGTTGCATATCAGGATTTCCATATACAGGGGGTCCCCGAGTTACGAACTCGTTAGGGACTGGCCCCGTGTACGGAAGTCGGAAATGTTCGTAAGTCGGCGCGCATGCGCAGACCGACAAATACAGAGATTTCCGGACATTTCCGATGTTCCGTCTGTTGCCGTTCTGCGCATGCGCGGCAAATTACGGACATTTCCGGCATTTTTCGATGCTCCGTATGGCCGCGCATGCGCAGAACGGCCGAAAGACGCCGAAAACCACCGGAAAATGGCGGAGGGTCCCCGCAGCACCCCGTTCGTAAGTAGGGGTTGTTCGTAGGTCGGGTGTTCGTAAGTCGGGGACCCCCTGTAAAGGGAGTGGGGAAATAGATTTCACATATAAAAGGTCATAAATATATATCATCATAGAGGAAAAAATATATGTATAAATTATAAAATAAAGTTCATCAAAAGTAATATATAGTGTCAACGAAGACAAAGTGCTAGTGAAGTGCCGGAAAGTCCATAAATAAAAGCTCCCCTCTAATCGGGTTATGGTGTAGGCTTCAGTGCTGTTAGTTGTGAATCCAGGTTATAGTGGATAATAGCGTTGCTAATGGGTGTTTTTTCTCAGGGTTGTGACAAAAGTGGGTGACTTCTGCTCTTCCGTGGTTTTAGGTACGGATGTCCCCTTACCTTACCGCTGTTTTCATATTAGGATTACCTATACCAACCTACCGTGTTGAACTACCTCCATCACTATCTTGAATATTTAGCCTTTATAGTTTAGCTTAAAAAACAGCGCAGCACTACTTCTCTATCACATTCAATTTTTTGGGACCAGAAATCTCCTATCAGTGTTTGCCGCGGTATTAGATCACTCTACAGTACACACTAGGCAAGCGCAGAGATACCCCTCCTAAACAAAGAGCGCACCTAGGTGAGGAAATCACACCACACACTAAAGACAAAAGTCCAAAGAGGTGTACACCCTCTCTTTACTGAGCAACAACAGTATAGCTATTCTCCCAGCAAATTGACATAAGAGATAAGATTGCTGTTTTACTACCTGCTCCTCCTCTTCCCTTGCCATTCACAGAAGACTTTGTTTTTAATAAATGGGTTCAATAATAAAGGATTATTCAATAAGAGGAGAGGCAGGAGGTTGATTCTGTGGCTGCTGTATTGGACACCCAAGGGTCTAGTGTCAGAGCGCAGGAAGTATAGCAATAGCAGAGACCACACTGATGTAAAAGGGATGGAGTAGAAGAACCTGCAAACAGGCCAGCACGGGCAGAAGAACCAGTATCCCACCCCCAGGACATAAAACATGGCACGAGAGGGAATTTGCGTTACCGCTATGGACAGGGCAGTGTTTTTTGTTCTTGACTGGAGTTGAGATGTATGCAAAATGTAGTTCCACTAAGCCAAATTGTCCAATCCTCTAGCTGGAAAGTCCAGCGGTATAAGGGCAATCAAACCACCCTATATACCAGTATATCGGCAATGGCAGAAGGTGATCCAATACTTTGTCACACAGCCCATATCCTGATTGGATGAAAGAGGCCATACCCTGCCCATAACAGTTCACCTTTCTGCTGAAACAGGTGTGCCATTCACCTGGGGGACACACTGACAGAGCAATTAGGCCACTCTGTCACATGTGACCCCAACGAGGAAAATTCACAGGCTGTCATGGGATTGGAGGGCTGTCGCAGCCGAACCCACACCCAACTAGGGATCTGCATGGCCTCGCAGGGTGAGCTGGGGGACATAAGGATCTACTGTATAGTATCCTGTAACCCAGCTCAGTTGTTGATTAAGGAACTGCTCAAAAAAAAAAAAAAAAAAAATATTCCTGCAAAAAGAAAAAGAAAGTAAGGTTCCCAGTAGGAAGCTCAGATCCTTACTCCCGGACACTAGGCGAAGAACTGAGCTACCTCTAGTAGGTTGGGAGTTTGGCCACCATCAGAGACTGTTCCTAGGTTGTCCTTTTGTTTTTGTGTCTAGTGTCCTACTCTAGAAAGTGGTACTACAAGCATGGGCGTCTGCAGGTAGGGGCAAGGGGGGTCAAGTGCCCCTCCCCCCCTGGAATCAGGGATCGGATCTTAAATTCAGCACAGTTGCGTCGCTATTATCAGTGGAGTGACACCATCAGGGTGCTGTCAAGCCCCCCCCATCAGTGTAGTGAGACTTTGGGCTCTTTTCCCTGCTCTGCCCAGCAGAGAACTCGGCAGCGCTGTGACAGGAGAAAGGCGAGCTGCGGGCTATCAGAGGTCACCCCCGCTCACCCCCCCCTCTCCTGTCAGGGAGAAGAGACAGCGGCTCTCACCAGGTTTCCTGCCCAGCTTACTGCCCTATTGGCCATTACTGAGGGCAAATCAAAGGAGACTAGAAGAGCAGAGCATCATGGGACATGTAGTCCCAAAGATTGACGGCCCCATTTTCCGCAGGGAGGAGGCTACAGCTCGATCAAGAGAGAGCTTGAGAGACTGCAGCCTGGAAAAAAAGCTGAGGGAGAGAGTGCTACAGGACAAAGAACGAGGAGTGTGCTAGGCGGAAACCAGAGAGAGAGCGCCACGCTGCCCAGCACCACCAGAGAGAGCCATGCTGCCCAGCACCACCAGAGAGAGGAAGACTGAGCCACTGCCAGGGTACAGACATGCTACACTACTGACCAGAGTCGCCCCCGGGGAACCCAGAGTGAGCGATCGTCCAGCCAGAAGGTTCACTGCTGTAGTTTCGCTGGGTCTGGTAAGAGGGCGTGTTGGCCATTATCAATTACTTATCCTAGGGATTGTAATACTTCTGCAGTCTCTGACCATAATAATGTGATAATGATATTGTCGAAAAGGGGTAGTGTATGGGTGACCCTAAAGTAATGCCCCCCCCCCCCTGAAAAAAGTTCTGCGGACGCCCATGACTACAAGCCCCATTGTCAGAGATCAAGATCTCTGCTGTGTCCTTCAATGAACAATAAATCTTTTTTTTTTTCCTCAGACTACAGTGGAGCTATAATTCTGAATTTTCTGTTAACAGGTTTATGAATTATGAACAGACTAGGTAGGTGAGCAATCACAGCAGCAGTGGACCAGTATTTACAGAGACACCACTTTATTCGTGCTTGTTACAAGACGACCATCCCAATACCTTCATCATCAATCCACTTCAATGTGATAGGCTGCTCCTGGCGCAGGCGGCACATCGCTCTCACTTCCTCACAAAGCTCATCATAACTCATGGATGTTCCCAGCCGGGTGATCAGAATATCACTGCAGAAAACACAGAGGAGACAGATGGATAAGACAAATACGTGTTAAAGGGTAGAGTCACCACAATGACATTTACAGCTTGGGGTGTGTTAACTCCATTCTAATGATATCATCACAACATAACACAGGATATTCATTCCTGTAGTAGATCATTCCTGACATTCAAACCATGACAACACACATACTGTCTGTATCTGCCCCCATTCATACCTTCACTGGAATAGGACTGTTGGAAATAGAAAGTTTAATGATATATTAGCAGCGGTGGGTCAACAGAGAAAAGTGCAAGACAAATTATACATTCTGGTTACATTTCTTCACATGTTAAAATGTGCCAAGATCAAGGTGAAACATAAATGCTTTCTCCTTGAAACAGTCATCTGGGAGACTGGATTGAATGCTGCAGTTTGTATTTAGGCAGGCTGCCCAAAAAGTAAAGGCATCCTCCATTATGCGGAGCCACGTGAATCCAAAAACTACCTGACTGTGCAAATATGAGCAGCAATCATATCAGAGCATGACCACCAAACTATTTTTATCATTGCACTTGGACTGTAAGTGGTACTTTATATATCACAGGAACACAAGAGGATTGTTAACATTTTGCTACTTATTCCTATAAAAGAAGAAAAAAAGCCAACCGACAATCATTATATGGTATAGAGGGGTGGGGACCTGGTCCCCGACCAGGTCACCACAAAGGATTTGTGGTGACCTGGTCGGGGACCAGGTCCCCACCCCTCTATTCCAAAGATTCCTGGATGATGGTACAAGTTTACTTATTTATCATGTTTTACTCAATCATAGAGACCACAACATTTTGGTAATCATTATATGGTGTTCATCTCAGAAAAAAGCAAGATTATCTGCTCACTTCCTAAATAAATTACCTTTTGGAGCTAAACATGCATAGCTTTAGATGGAGCGAAGGGGTTAGAACCTCTGGCAAAAATTATATAATAATGTGTTTTGTGGCAGATAACTTGTATACTATTCACATGTCCTCAACCCACACCTTACCAAACACGACACAGTTCCCAACACTGGTCACAAAGGAAATTGCATGTTTTTAAATAATGTTAATACGTTTAATACTCAATTTACAATGGGAATAAAAAAAATAAAGTTTTAAAAATCAGCTTATACCCCTTTAGCAAATACCGTATTTATCCGCGTATAACACCCACTTTTTTGCCCCCTTAAAATCAGGGGGAAATCGTGGGTGCATGTTTTACGCCAATCCCCCACCAATTGTGATCTTCTCGGCGGTTTCGGACGCTCGCGGCAGCTTTCGGAAATCCGCCGAAAGCCGCCGAGAGCTACCGAGCGCCGCCAAGATACACATGACATCCGCTCTGTATCTCGGTGGCGCCATTTTTAAATGGCAAGCTGACACTGACAAGGCTGCAAATGACTGACAAGGCTGCAGATGGACACTGATAAGGCTGCAATGCAAAGCTACTAATGACACTGACAAGGCTGCATTGATGGGCATTTAAATGTAAGTTTTTTTCCTTAAACTTCCCTCCTAAACTTGAAGTGCTTGTTATACGCCAGCACGTGTTATACACCAATAAATACGGTAGATCCCGCTGTCAGTTTAAACCCTACCTCCCTCTACTAAAAATGTAGTAGGTTCTTGTCACTTTTTTTGTGTGCACAGAAATGGAGAAGGGAATCTCCCCAATAGGGACACATTTTTTTGTTTTTTTTTGTTTTTGTTTTTTTGAGGCTCCAGGCAGCAGCTACAGTATTCTCAAGGAGACTTTAGTAAGGATTGGCAACATACTTCTAATGTGAAAGTGAAAAACTGAACCTAAAAATATACTTGTGCTTTTTTCCATGCAGGGCAAAGCAATAGGTTCCCTTTACTACCATCCTCCCCAGCAGCATCTTCCTTATACGCCAACATCAGTCTAATGACTGACTTGGAGAAAGAAAAGCCCAGTGAAGCTTATAGTTGCTTAGTTGGAGCTTAAATGGTACTGAATGTGGTTTACCCATCTTCATAGGACAGCACTGGGCACATTCTTAGACATTTGGCTAGGGTCAGTGTCACTACTGGTAGCATGAGGCGATACCTGGACCCTATAGGAGGTTGCACAGGCAGTCAAACCAGGATGGCACATCAATACATGCCATTACCAGAAGGTTTGCTGTCCTTCCAGCACAGTCTCAAGAGCATGGAGGAGACAGGCAGTTACTCTAGCCACTTCAGCCCCGGAGGATTTACCCCCTTCCTGACCAGAGCGTTTTTTGCGATTCGGCACTGCGTTGCTTTAATTCACAATTGCGCGGTCGTGCGACGTTGCACCCAAACAAAATTTATGTCCTTTTTTTCCCCACAGAGCTTTCTTTTGGTTATATTTGATAACCTCTGTGGTTTTTATTTTTTGTGCTATAAACAAAAAAAAGAGCGACAATTTAGAAAAAAAAATAAAAAATATGTTTCACTTTTTGCTAGAATCCCCCAAAAATAGATAATTTTTTTTATTTTTTTTCCTCAGTTTAGGCCGATACGCATTACTCTACATATTTTGGGTAAAAAAAGAAAAAAATTGCAATGAGCGTTTATTGATTGGTTTGCGCAAAAGTTATAGCATCTACAAAATAGGGGATAGTTTTGTCATTTTTATAAGAGATTTTTTTACTAGTAATGGCGGTGATCAGCGATTTTTATCGTGACTGCGACACTATGGCGGACACATCGGACAATTTTGACACATTTTTGGGACCATTGGCATTAATACAGCGATCGATGCTATAAAATTGCATTGATTACTGTAAAAATGTCACTGGCAGTGAAGGGGTTAACCTCTAGGGGGCGGGGAGGGGTTAAGTGTTCCTAGGGGCATGTTTCTAACTGTGTGTGTGAGAGAGACACCACACTGATCGCTGCTCCCGAAAACAGGGCTCCCGATTAGGCAGAAAGGGAAGATGCTGTTTACATCGGCATCTGCCCGTTCTTGAGCTCCGCGATCGATAGAGTCCGTGGGACCCGCGGGCACAGTCATTCTGCCAACGTATAGGTACAGGAGTGGGTCGGGAACCGGCTAGGAGAGCTAGACAGGGAAAGGCATCTTCTCCTTTGTGCAAAGAGGAAGAGGATGAGCACTGTCATAGCCCTACAAAATGACCTCCGGCAGGCCACTGGTGTGAATCTGACCAAACAATCAGAACCCGACTTCATAAGGGCAGTGAATTTTCTTCCAAACACATAACCATTTTATTTTCGATCAGTTTTACTATCTGCAACTTAGGGGTGCATCCACTGGGGCTAAGTTCTCGCCCTCCCTTGTGAACCCATACAAGGGCTGGAATGTTTTATTTTTTTTCCGTACCAACCCATGTCCCATGTGCAGGTTCCATCCAGGTGGTACAGGCTCTATATAGATGATCTACTTCTCATTTGGGACAATTCTAGCAAGGATTACATGTCAATAATTTCCTTTGCCAATGACAACTCCTTAAAATTTAGAGAGTTTAGTTCCGAATCTCACTCAGACACCGTCAATTTTCTAGACCCAACTTTGGTGAGGGATAGTGCCTCTGGCACTGTTCACACCCATCGCAAATCATGTGCTGGTAATTCCTTACTTTTGGCTTCCAGCTGCCACCCAGCACACACTGCGAGATCTATACCAATAGGTAAATTTGTCAGAAACTGCTCCACTGAAGAGGGTTTTGTTAGGGAGTGCAATATCATTGCCTCTAGATTAAAGCAACATCAACATGACAGGTGGAACATTGTCAGAAGCCAGGCGAGCTGCTCTGTCAAAGACAAGTCTCTTCTTTTAGACGATACTGCCCCGCAGTCATCAGAAAAGAGGCAACAATAACAAATGTTTCTCAATATCTAGTAAAAGACAGCCCATAACCTTTGTGACTGCTTATTCACAGGAGTTTGGCTCTTTAATAAGTATTAACCATCTTCTCTGGAGAAACAAGGAAGATAAAAGCAGTGGCAGCTGTGGCGCACTTGTAATGTCTTTTATGACGAAAAGCTTCTGGGAAGGCGTGCAGTGACGTCATCGCGTTCAGCGTCTCTGGAAGGAGGAAGGGTTCGTTTTTATTACATGCCGGCCGGCGTTCTGTGTCCTCTCCGTTTGGAGTCCTTTTATGCGCTTGTTATTCCTTTGGAATGTGAGTACTTTTGACCAATAAAAATACTCATTATGTTTTAAACGTTATTATGCCATGGTCTGCCTTTTTTTCTTTTCTGGCCACGTTTGATGCACCGCTGAGTGCTACTCTCTGGATCTGATTTGCTATTGGGTCTGGTCTGAGGTCTTGTGTCCGGTGTGACCAGCAGATGCTGGGAGATCGTTTATCCTGAAGTCTGTCCCCCCATCCGTTGGAAGCCAGGATTTCTATATGGGCTCAGTTTGAAAGGCTTGATTATGCCTACCATCTGGTAAGGATATTATATACTGGTGGTGGCACTTTAGGGTGGTGTGGAGCACAGCGGTGTGAAAAGCAACTTAACCTGGAGTGCCTGGTCCCTAAAGAATAGGAGGCTATATCCCAGGACGGCATTCAATCTTTGAACTGTTTATATCCTCACAGGTTGATTCACACATGGGCTAGTGTGTGATATAATACAGGACTCATTTGTCACAGATTGCTACTGCTAACCACCAAAATCAACCATTACCATCACCCCTAGATAGTGCTGTTCACATTAGAATTAGTGTGTTCTTATACTGTTCTACTTTTTATTTTATAGATAACTTTTACCCACTGGTCATGTACTAACAGTTCTCAGTCTGACTGTTTCTGATTATGGTATAGATATTTGGCTAATTTACCTGGCGCAGTTTTTTCTCCTCTATGCTATATTGTGTTTATCCCACTATTCTGCAGCCGGTTTAGATATTCTTTTTAACTATTTATTTTTATTTTTTGTATTATTGTTCCTTTTTGTCACCCACATTTATTTTGTTCCTCCCCCTTTTTCCCCTCCCTTTTTTCCCCTCACTTTATTTGGTTAGCGCGGTTTTTCTTGTTTATAAGTATTAACCAATACCTGCAGATATTAACAACAACAACCAATTCTACTCAACCAAACCCAGGTAAGGAATTTTACATGCACAACGCACAATCACCACATTTCTCGCTGACCCTGATCACCACAGATGAAACCAAAAATATCATCAAGAGCCTCCGAGACAGTACATCGCCAAACATCATTCCTACAACTACAACTACAACTCTTGAAACTCCGACATTCTAGCCCACTCTATTACACACCTAGTAAATCAGTCGTTCAAAGAAGGGTTGGTTCCTATTTCCCTCAAGCAAGGCATCGTCAAACCACTGCTAAAGAAGCCCAACCTTGACCCCAAAGATCCGAACAATCGCAGACCGGTAACAAGCCTGAACACCATTTCCAAGATTATGGAGAAAGCAGTAGTACAACAGCTTCAACTTCACCTGGACACACACAAGCTCTTGGACCCACTACAAATCAGGCTTCCGACCAGGCCATGGCACTTCTGAAAATATGGGATGATGCCCTAGAAGCAGCGGATGGAGAATCATGTCTTCTTGTACTCTGGATCTTAGCGCGGCGTTCGACACAGTGGACCACAACACTCTTCTCAGCCACCTCAAGGAAGTGGCAGGAGTTACAGATAGAGATCTGCCATGGTTCCCTTCCTTCTTAGGAAACCGGTCGCAGACAGTGAAACTAGGAGCCTTCACTTCGGAAACCCGGGCAATTTCTTATGGAGTCCCTCAAGGATCACCATTGTCACCAGTACTCTTCAACATTTACATCCGGCCACTCTTCAAAATTATTAGCAAATCAGATCTATGCTTCCACTCATACGCGGACGACACTCAACTATACTTCCGTATCACTGGACAAAAAGACCAATACCAGGAACTAGGAAAATGTCTCACATTGATAGATGACTGGATGACCACTAGCTCCCTCAAACTAAATGGATCGAAAACAGAACTACTGCTCCTCGGCGCAAATCGAAGGAAAAAAAACGAAGACCCCATGGACACCACCAACCATCCTTGGACAGCCCATCCTCCCAAGCACCAACGACAAAAGCCTCAGAGTCATCTTTGATTCAGAGAGGACCATGGAGGCACAAATAGGATCAGTAATCAGCAGATCCCATCATCTCCTCCGCATGCTTCGTAGACTCATCCCATTCATTCCGGAAAAGGAGAAAGCTGTAGTAGTAGGAACTATCATCAATTCGCGTCTCGACTACGCAAACTCCCTCTACATAGGATTAACAGATTGCACGCCTTCAAGTCGTCCAGAACACAGCAGCAAGACTAGTCACCGGAAAGAAACCTTGGGAATCCATCTCCCCATCCCTAAGGACCCTCCATTGGCTCACAGTAAAAGATAGGATCATATTCAAGACCCTCTGCCTCACCCACAAATGTACACAAGGAAACGCTCCGCAATACCTTTGTGAGCAAATCGAAAAATACATACCAAAATCGCAGCCTTCGATAGACAAACCAAAACCACCTTCTCATCCCCAAAGCCCGCTACAAAATCAAAGGGAGAACGAAGATTCGCAGTTCAGAGACCTCGGCTATGGAATGCTCTACCAAACAACATCCGCTTTGAAGAAAACCATCAGGCCTTCAGGAAAAAACTCAAGACCCACCTCTTCTAATATAGCAGGAAAACAAGGACAGACAAGCACCTTGAGGCGATTCAGTTCGCATTTGCAGCGCTATACAAATCCTTCATTCATTAATCTATTAATGGGAATTTGGCTCCTATAGTGTCGGCAGGCTGTAGATTCTCCTAGTTCAAATATTTTATTGAGCTTTAACAATGTGTAAATCATTTTACATGTGTCAAGTAGTCAAAGAAGGACACAGAGGTTTAAAGTATAAACTATGAGCCAATGATGCATTGTACAGAACAGTTGGGGGAAAAAAAAAAAAAGAAAAAAAAAAAAAAAAAAAAACACATGAGTAGGGGGCGGTACCTTGCCATGTGGATCTAGGCAGTATGAGGTTAAGAAGGGCAGTCCCCCGAGGACAGGGAGGGTAGGTAACAAAGCAGGCACAGTGCAAGGAATGAAGAAAAAAGGGGGGTCCCCTAGAAAGAGACTCTAATCTAGGCAGTAATTTAAGACAGCAGCAGTGAGTTATTAATAAATCGGGGGGGTAGAAAATGGGTGACCCAGAGCCGCCATAGTTTTTCGTAGAGAGACATTTTTTTTCAAGGATGACTGCTTCTGTCTTGGCATGGATCATTCCTTGGGTGATTCTGTGTTTTGTTGCTAAGACATTTTAGGGAGGGCGATTTCCATGCTTTTGCAATGGTTTGTTTAGCTGCAGTGGTCACAAAGCACAAGAGCTTGAATTGGCGGTAAGTTACTGCCAATGGTTTGTTGTTCAGGAGAGCCATGGTCGGATCTGGGGCTATGGGCGTTTCAAAAAGTCGATAGAATCTGAAACACTTCAGTCTAGAATGTTTGTACAATGGGGCAGTCCCACCAGATATGAACGGCAGTTTCGGTGGTTTGACAGCCTCGAAAAAAGTGTGTAAGGCATTGGGGAAATAATTTGGAGATCCTGGCGGGGACCAGGTACCATCTGGTGAGCACCTTGTAGTTGGTATCCAGGGCTACAATGTTGGGTGAATCAGATTTATTAGCCTGCCAAATATGCGACCAGTCGGCTGGTTCAAGGGTAAGCTTGAGGTCACTTTTCCACTTCACGTATGCCGGAGGTGATGTTTTGGGGTATACTAGGAGCTGGGCATAAAGATCTGAGATAAGACCTCTACTATCGGGGTCAGACTTACAAGCTTGTTCAAAACTTGAGAAGTTAACAGACCTCCCGCAGTCAGGAACACGATTGGAACCCTGTAGACCGAGGGGAATTACGACAGACTACAGAGCCCACTTGATATCACATTCATATTAATGGTATCTCCCAACATTCAGTTACACAGGGCAACGATATTATTTCAACAAGCATACCCTTAAGATGTTTTTCCCTGTAAATGTTCCTCTACTTTGTACCTATACTATGTTCACTGCACTGTTTTTGTTGTTGCGGTCCCTGTGGACCTTTTTCCTGAAATAAATAAAAAAAAAAAAGTTAAAGATGTGAGGGAGTGGAATCAGGGAGCGAACATGGTGAGTAAAAGTGTTTGATTTGTAGGTAGCAAAAGTGTTCCGAGGGAGGGAGTCCATGGGCGTCACTAAGAGTTGGGAAGGGTGTAAATGTGTTGGTCTTGAAGAAGTGGTGAGCTTGTAACAGACCTGACTGGGTCCAGGCAGAAAAGGATGATGGTGATGTCCAAGAGTATATATGGATGGTGGGTCCTATTAGGGGATGCGACTTTATATATCGGACGGTAGAGTGACTGAACACCACAGAGCCTCCTTCAAAAGAGAATGCCTGTGGGTTTCACATGCCCACAGGCAAGATGAAACCCCCGTACGGGGGTTTTACAACTACACAATTGGAGGAGAAATTTAAAGGATGCCAGCGGGAAGGACGGGAGACGCAAGTGAGCAATTTAAAAGGATTTATTAATTCTAATGTACCTTAAAAAAAAAAAAAAACAAACAGCGGAGGCAGTGGAACCCCACTTTAACGGCTTAATGACGGCGCCAATCTACAAGTCTACCTAGGTGTACTGCCTGATCGTATTTCAAAACGTCAGGAAGTGCTATTCCCCCAAATTGTTTAGGCAAGGAAAGTTGGCTCCGGGGGATCACGAGGCTGTCTATGCGCCCAGATGAATTGATGAACAAGGAGTGCACCTGCTTAAAGTAATGAGATGGCATCCTTATTGGTAAGGCTTGAAAGAGATAGGAGATATTTAGGCAGGATGCACATTTTGAGAAGGTTGCATCTACCAAACTATGAGTGCAAACCTCTGTGCCAAATTTCCAGAAAAGTACGAGTTTTGGTCAAGAGAGGGGAAAAGTTGAGTTCAAAAAGGTACAAGATAATTTGGATGGGATATATGGTTCCCAGGTATTTCAAAGCCAAATCTAGGGCTGAAACAACTAATCGATTATGAAATTAATCGATTACTATTTTGATAATCGATTAATCGGCCAGTAAATAACATTGATTACTGTATAAATGACAATGGTCCCAAAAATGTGTCAAAAATTTCCGATGTGTCCGCCATAATGTCGCAGTCACAATAAAAATCGCTGATCGCCGCCATTACTAATAAAAAAAAAAATATTAATAAAAATGCTATAAAACTATCCCCTATCTTGTAAACGATATAACTTCTGCGCAAACCAATCAATAATCGCTTATTGCGATTTTTTTTTTTTTACCAAAAATATGTAGAAGAATACGTATCGGCCTAAACTGAGGGAAAAAATGTTTTTTTATATATTTTTGGGGGATATTTATTATAGCAAAAAATAAAATGTGTTTTTTTTCAAAATTGTCGCTCTTTTTTGTTTATAGCGCAAAAAATAAAAACCGCAGGGGCGATAAAAAAACCACCAAAAGTAAGCTCTATTTGTGGGAAAAAAAGGACATCAATTTTGTTTGGGAGCCACGTTGCACGACCGCGCAATTGTCAGTTAAAGCGACACAGTGCCGAAATCGCAAAAAGGGGCCTGGTCCTTTGGCTGCAAATTGGTCCGGTCTGAAAGTGGTTAATCTGTCCAACAACAAATTGGCCAAAAAAAGTATATCTCTTCTGTCTGTTATTCTCAGAGTGAATTCAATATTTTGCTCCCTAACCATATAGTTGGTTATTTATATTTACCACTGCATATAGATATTTACTAATAAATTGCCTTTTTTTTTTAACTTTACATATTAACTAAATTATACACCACACTTTTTTTTTTTTTAAGGTTATTAACCGATTATTCGAAACAATAATCGGCCAACTAATCGATTATGAAAATAATCGTTAGTTGCAGCCCTAGCCAAATCCATCCATTTGAATCTGAAACTCAACCTCAGGGTCTGAAGAAGGGCAGGTAGAACTCCGACTCCCCCTGTGTGGCTTTAAATAAAGCACCTGACAGCAGTGGGAGGGAGGGGGAGGAGAAGCGGCTGTCAGAAAAGCTATACAGGGAGATCGGTGCTTGTAAACTGCCCCCACCACCGCACCGATCACCTGCGAGGCTGCCCAGCCCCCCTGCTGAGCTTGAGCATGCCGGGTCCGATAAAATCGGACCAAGCATCGGAGCATTTGCACGAGTACCAATACTCATGCAAATGTTAAGTATCGGTGCAACCCTAGTGTATATACATACAATACTAACTCCATGCAACTGATACAGATTTCTATAAGCGAGGGACATAAAAAAAAAAAAAAAAAAAAAATGTATCCTGCAGTGGGTGTATTTTCAAAGCAGATCTTTTACATGTAAAACTGTTAAGAAAAAGGGATTCCAAGTGACTGGATTAGCAGAAAAAAGGGAATGGGGTAGTCTGGAACACCACAGAAATACCTGAATAAAATAGACATTAAAAAGGAAATCATCATTATTTTTTTTTATTTTTTTTTTTTTTAAATAAGAAACATGTTATACTTGTTGCTCTATGGAACAGAGCAGACCTGATCCTCCTCTCCTCAGGTCCCTCGCCGTCGCTCCTGGCCCTTCCTTTCTCTAACTGCCCCCATAGCTAGCTGCTTGCTATGCGGGCACTCGTGCGTACTCGCACATAAGCCCCATTGTGTGTGTCCAATAGACACATAAGATAGAATGCATGAAGGTAAAAAAAACTTTCAGCCTATAAAACCACTTTATAGGCATAATTCACCTTTACCAAAAAACTGCCTATGCAAGTAAGGGGCGCCTGAAAAGGACCACTTTAGGTTTTTACTCTTTCCTATTATGGAGATTTTCCCTTACCCAAAATTGTAAGCTGCCACCCCACCGAAACAGGAATAAAAAAAGGAAAATCTTCCTAACAGGGACACCTGGCTACATCCAAACTAGCGATTAGGGCCAGTGCGAATAGTAGTGGCAGAAATCAGAGATCCCTGCTGCGGCTCCCAGCAGCTAGGTGCGGCCGCTGGCCTCGTTCACTACAATAACAGTTCGCCTGTGACCGCAGTGATTGCTGCTGAATGCACTTTATGTGGAATTACCTGCAGTGATCACAGCAATTATCTGCTGTCACCACAGGTAATCGCTGGCTGTGCAGATTCGCCAGTGTGAATGTAGCCTAAGAAGGGGTTTCCCTCACATTGGAAAGAGTGAGTGTAAAGGGAAATATCCCTAATGAGACAGATGGCAAAAAAAAAAAAAAAAAAAAAAAGTAGGCTTTAGATACACTTAGATGCATAGTTCAACTCATACCTGGACATCTTAGGGGTGAAAACATGTGATTATTACAGAATAGTGGAGCAAATCAATCCAAATTTGAAGCCATTAGGAATGTTTTGGATTTTGCAGCAAGCAAATGTGGTTCAACAGATTAAAAATAAAAAATTGCTCAAATCTCAAAAGTACCGTAATATTTCTGGATGCTTTAATTACCTCAGATCTGCCCTGGTTTAAAATGAAAGCTTTTGCTTTCATGTTTCCTACTACACACATAAATGGTCCTTTATTGTCTACATTATATTACTTTTTTTTTTTGAGACACAAGATGTTCCAACTCTTTTCACCAGCTTTACACACTACTAATACAGACTGACATGTTTATAAGTAATCATACAGAATGTACTGAATGAGAGTCAGAGAGCATTCACTCACTTGCCTGATAAATGTTGTAAATCAACTGTGTTAATTTAAAAGAGCAAAACAAAGGATGTGACCTCACTACTTACTGTCGCAAGGTGGGACAGCAATTGATTACGGTTTAATGGTCAAACATTGTAAACTGAACTACAGCACCCTATACAATCTGTAATGGCTTATTTTGAAAACAGTACAGTTTTAAGAGACTCTGGTCAATTACCAGACTGAAATACCATCTAGAAGTAGTCTGTGAAACACTGATGCAACTGTTTTATAGTAAGATGAAGGGTTAAACTGCTTAGCCGTTACAACTTGGTAATGAGTTCTCTGTACTTTAGTCCCTAGATCTTTGCACCATAGAGCACTTACATTTGCAAGAAAACAAGATTCCAATGTTGGGCAGAATAGAAAGGAGAACTATGACAGACATCAGGAACCTGGAGCCCAGAAATGTATTAAAAGTGCAAGTAATGTTTATTCTTTTGTTTTAGCTTCCATACAGTAGACATGGTAAAACCTCTGCCAGGGAAGATGCCCTTCTTTTTATGTCTCAAGATAGCAGAGATTACTCAAAAATAAGGGAAATCATCTGCCTCTCCTTAAAATAAATGTACAGCTTCAGGGAACCCCCTAAAAAGGTTGATATCTACAGTTCATGGTACATACAGTACTTATCAGCAAGTTGTTGATATAGGAGCAAATAAAATAGAATGGGATATACCTAAACTACCCAATCCTTTACAATATCTCCTTTGTCAAGACAACAAAATTGCTTCCAACATAATATCCATAAAAATAAAACAAACATTAAATAGCCAGAAACAAAGAATAGACTATGTAAAGTGAAGTGTTGGACGGTGTAGTGCCCCCCACATTAGTGGTCAGCGTAGTGCACCCTTATATTGTTGGACAGTGTAGCGAGTTGAGAGGGACAGTCTGACATTTGTCATGGGAACCAGCATCCCATTGCCCACAAGATACAATAAAAAAAAAAAAATTGAGATAAAATATATAATATAATTTATTTTATCTATCTTTTCATGTGACAACACTGAAGAAATTACACTTTGCTACAATGTAAAGTAGTGAGTGTACAGCTTGTATAGCAGTGTAAATCTAAACCGTTGGCAACAAAAGTGAGTACACCCCTAAGTGAAAATGTCCAAACTGGGCCCAGTGTCAATATTTTGTGTGGCCACCATTATTTTCCAGCACTGCCTTAACCCTCTTGGGCATGGAGTTCACCAGAGCTTCACAGGTTTCCACTGGAGTCCTCTTCCTCTCCACCATGATGACATCACAAGGCTGGTGGATGTTAGAGACCTTGTGCTCCTCCACCTTCCGTTTGAGGATGTCCCACAGATGCTCAATAGGGTTTAGGTCTGAAGATATGCTTGACTAGTCCATCTACTTCACCTTCAGTTTCTTTAGCAAGGCAGTGGTCGTCTTGGAGGTGTGTTTGGGGTCGTCATGTTGGAATACTGCTCTGCAGCCTGGTCTCCGAAGGGAGGGGGATCATGCTCTGCTTCAGTATGTCACAGTACATGTTGGCATTCATGATTCCCTCAATGAACTGTAGCTCCCCAGTGCCGGCAATACTCATGCAGCCCCAGACCATGACACTCCCACCATCATGCTTGACAATAAGCAAGACACACTTGTCTTTGTACTCCTCACCTGGTTGCCACCACACACCCTTGACACCATCTGAACCAAAATAAGTTTATCTTGGTCTCATCAGACCACAGGTTCCAGTAATCCATGTCCTTAGTCTGCTTGTATTCAGCAAACTGTTTGTGGGCTTTCTTCTGCATCATCTTTGGAATAGGCTTCTGTGACAGACCTAGCCGGGATACGGGCTTTTTGAGAGGACTACATGCTAGCCTCCTGCCAGCTGATTACGGGCCCCCCAAAATACACTCTCTGTATATGCATTTGGCATTAGAAATAGACTAGCATCTGACAGCTTGTATCCCATTCAATGTCATGAACTCAAGCCACCTGTCTATTGTGTAAATGAGGCTGGTCTGGCTTGTAAGGTGTATTCCACACAATGTTGTTGTGCTAATTAGCCCTGTGTTACTGTTTATGTTAATGTATGTTGAATAGTCATTCCAATTAACTAGGAGCCTTAAAGTCTGACCCTGAAAAGCCTTTTCAGCCAGTCAACTAGTCTGGGCAATGATTAAGATAATTAGCTCATGCTAATTAGGATAGCTTTGAGTCATCTGGCTATATATGTGTGTGAAATGTCAAATAAAGCATTCCTGATTTACCCCAAGAACTAGTGCCGTCTAATTCTTGGGGGTTCCTATAACCAGATCCATTGGACTCATGTTCCAGGACTTAGGAAGCATTTACGGCGGACACCTTGAGTACAGGATCCGTCACATTGGTGGCAGCAGTGGGATTGTGCCTCCTGCAGTCTGGGACATCCAAACCTCCACCGGGATCCAAGATCAGGATAGAAGACTTCGGTCACCCCAGCGGAGATATGGATCTGGCATCAGAGTTCCCGGGGCTGCTGCGGATCATCCTTGCAGCATACACAAGGACTGTGTCTGAGGAGGAATACCTGGAGCTCAGGCAGCAGATTCGGGTGGAGCTGTGGATTGGAGCCCTCCAGCTCGCTGGTATAAAACAGGGCAAGTTCTTTCCAACCCAAGAGCAACGGGCCAGTGACCAACGGGCATTGCGGATGACATTCCTGGGAGAGCAGCCCCAGGAGCAATGGGTGACTGAGTTGGACAGGCTTGTCCAGCAGGAGATAGAGCTGGACAATCGTTATCGGGCTCTGCAATGGCACGCAGAGCAGAGATATTTAGGGGAGACAACAGAATGCTCCCCGGAGGGATATGACTTTGGAGGCCCTGGATTGCTGTGGGAGAGCCTTACAGATCGTTTTGTGTTTGGCGATGAAGGGGAACCTACCCTTGAGGACCTGCAAGAATATAGAGAGGCTATGCTCGGTTAACTAGGAGCCTTAAAGTCTGACCCTGAAAAGCCTTTTCAGGCAGTCAACTAGTCTGGGCAATGATTAAGATAATTAGCTCATGCTAATTAGGATAGCTTTGAGTCATCTGGCTATATATGTGTGTGAAATGTCAAATAAAGCATTCCTGATTTACCCCAAGAACTAGTGCCGTCTAATTCTTGGGGGTTCCTATAACCAGATCCATTGGACTCATGTTCCAGGACTTGCGAAGCATTTACGGCGGACACCTTGAGTACAGGATCCGTCACAGCTTCCTTCTGGGACGACAGCCATGCAGACCAATTTGATGCAGTGTGCAGCGTATGGTCTGAGCACTGACAGGCTGACCCCCCCCCCCACCTCTTCAACCTCTACAGCAATGCTGGCCTCACTCGTCTATTTCCCAAAGACAACCTCTGGATATGACGCTGAGCATGTGCACTCAACTTCTTTGGTCGACCATGGCGAGGCCTGTTCTGAGTGGAACCTGTCCTGTTAAACCGCTGTATGGTCTTGGTCACCATGCTGCAGCTCAGTTTTAGGGTCTTGGCAATCTTCTTATAGCCTAGGCCATCTTTATGTGAAGCAAAAATTCTTTTTTTTTTTTTTAGATCCTCAGAGAGTTCTTTGCCATGAGGTGCCATGTTGAACTTCCAGTGACCGGTATGAGAGAGTGAGAGTGATAACACCAAATTTAACACCCCTACTCCCCATTTACACCTGAGATCTTGTAACACCAACAATGAGTCACATGACACCGGGGAGGGAAAATGGCTAATTGGGCCCAATTTGGACATTTTCACTTAGGGGTGTACTCACTTTTGTTGCCAGCAGTTTAGACATTAATGGCTGTGTGTTGAGTTATTTTGAGGGGACAGCAAATTTACACCGTTATACAAGCTGTACACTCACTACTTTACATTGTAGCAAAGTGTAATTTCTTTAGTGTTGTCACATGAAAAGATAATCAAATATTTATAAAAATGTGAGGGGTGTACTCACTTAATGTGAGATACTGTATGTCACTTCCGGTGACACTCCAGCAGCAGTAGTTGCAGATTTCGACAACCTGGCTGTTTTGACAGAACAACGACTAAGGAGTAAAAAAAGTTGTTGCAGCTTTGGAGGCAGCCATGTTGTTGGTTACCAGCAGACGGACTAATCATGTCCACTCATATTGTGTACCGTAGTGTATACACTGCCGATGTTCTGTGCAAACAGCCAAGTTGTCAAAAGTGACGAGTCATCGGAAGTGTCGTAATTGGAGATTTTGACAAGCTGGCTCTTTTGACAGAACACCGGCGCATAGCAGCCTTTCTGTCACAGTATTTTTGCTATAGAGCGGTCCGCTAGTGGATATAGTGTGAATTGTCCCTAAAGCTGGCCATACACTGATCAACATTTGACCAGGTCATCAAGGACCAGAAAAATCTCGATTAGTGTGTGGCCATCCCTGCTCAACAGAGGTCGTTTATTTGGTTGACTTCAGTCGGAGTGACATACTGGAAAACCTTCATCAATCAGCAGCTGATCAGTGTATTCTGACAGCAGCAGGTCCTACTGGCAGAATTTAATGCCCCAGCAGAGTGGATTTCTTCATCCACCTCATTTTTGAGGATGGAGAATTCAGTTTTTTTTTTTTTCTTTGTTCAGGTCACTGGCTAAACGGATAGAAATGGACAATCTATGGGCAGTATAAGTTTAAAAATCTCTCTAAAAGTAGTTTTAAATGTGCACCACAGATAGAAAATTGGTGACTATAAAAAAAAAAAAAAAAAAAAACGTACATATTTTAAGGCTTTGGTATAGAAAAAAAAAAATGTGATTTGTGCATTTTTACTGCGTTTTTATTGGTTTAAATAGAACTGCCTTTTGATGTGAGGTGTATGTATATTTACTTTGCTGTTTTCTAGAGCCAAGCATTGTGTACTTTTGGGTGTTGTAAGGTGACATACAGAAAGACTGCATTCTTGTAGAAGAGACATTCTTGCAGGACAAGCTACACCTGTCCTCAGGCCTGCACTTACTTATACTGTAGATCCTGTCATTTCCGTTACTCCAACCTGACTGGGCTAATCTGCTCTGGAATGTGTGAGCTCCCACATGCTGTGTATAATCTACATACATATGGCAAGTTGATCAAGACATTCAAGAATACATATGTGATATGTAACAGGATTTACTGTCATTAGTCACCCATGAGCTATGCATCTCATAAAAAACAGACACGTTGTGTTCTACAGATGAACTGTTAAGAAATAATCAACAGAAAAAAAAAAGAAATCTGACAAGATTGTCCCACATAAGGTACATAACAGATGATCATCTCAATCAGGCGAGCAAAAACAAAAATCTTTAGCTCTGCTGTGGAGAACTGGGCAATCAGCCGTTTCTACTGTTCCCTTAACCACTTCAGCCCCGGACGATTTTACCCCCTTCCTTACCAGAGCACTTTTTGCGATTCGGCACTGCGTCACTTTAACTGACAATTGCACAGTCGTGCGACGTTGCACCCAAACAAAATTGACGTCCTTTTTTTACCACAAATAGAGCTTTCTTTTGGTGATATTTGATCACCTCTGCGGTTTTTATTTTTTGAACTATAAACAAAAGAAGAGCGACAATTTTTGAAAACAAAACACAATATTTTTTACTATAATAAATATCCCATTTAAAAAAAAAAATAAATAAAAAAAAAAAAAAATGTTTTACTCAGTTTAGGCCGATACGTATTCTTCTACATATTAAAAAAAAAAAAATAGAGAAAGAAAAAAAAAAAAAAAAAAAAAAAAAAAAAAAAAAAAATCGCAATAAGCGTATATAGATTGGTTTGCGCCAAAGTTTTAGCATCTACAAAATAGGGGATAGATTTATTGCATTTTTTTTTTTTTTTACTAGTAATGCGATTTTTTTCGTGATTGTGACATTGCGGCAGACACTTTTGACACATTTTTGGGACCATTCACATTTACACAGTGATCGTTGCTATAAAATTGCACTGATTACTGTGTAAATGTGACTGGCAGGGAAGGGGTTAACACTAGGGGGCGCTGCAGGGGTTAATATGTTCCCTATGTGAGTGATTCTTACTGTGGGGGGAGGGGACTCACAAGGGGAGGAGACCAATCGGTGTTCCTCCGTACTGGGAACAGACCATCGGTCTCCTCTCCACTGACAGGACATGGAGCTGTGCGTTTACACACACAGCTCCACGGTCCTGCTGTTTTCCCGGGCAATCGCCGGTGCCCGGCGGATATCGCGGCCGCCGGGCACGCACACCGGGTTCTGAGCGACGCCGCGCGCCCCCTAGGCAGCCGGGAATGGGAGGACGTCATATGACACCCACCCAGGATGGGAGATCCACCTTGTGGGCGTCATATGACTATGGGTGGGTATTGAAGCGGTTAAAGTGTAAGTACACCCTCCTATAGTTTTCAGCCAAGGAAGCTGCCATCTTTGCCTCTGTTTAATCTACAACTGCCATGATGCTGCACATGTGATCAGTTATGACACCAGCCATTGGATTGTTTGACAGTTTGGTTGAGAGCACAACCAATGGGAGTGTTACATTTCCGGCATGTGCTGGAAATGAAACGGTTTTATGGATGGGTTAACTTCCGCTTTAAAAAGTTTACAAAAAACTTTTGTTGAGGAAAAAAAAAAAAAAATCTAATCTGGGTGATCCATGCACATTGCAGGGATTTTAACAAACATTGTAGCAGATTCCTCCCTTTTGTTATTCTGAAGAAATAGCCGTTTGTCTGTGTCAGGGTGAAAAGTGAAAGTATAGATAGCGCAGCACTAAACACCAATTAGTTAACCTACAGGCTAAGGTAGATTAGACCAAAGCAGCCCATAGATGATGCAGTTTTCATTCCTTCCACCACAGATGAAACGAAATAAGATCGCTTGATTCCCTCCATCAAAACTGACTGATTGTTGATGGGGGAATGCCTTCTACAGCACTATTGTATTCAGCTGGCGGGGGAGCACAGGGAGCCTTGCCAGCCAGCAGAACCCCATTATTACTGCTAGCAGCTATAGCGGCCGCCAGTAATCGTATGTAAAAAGTCCAACAAACTGGTTGTAACCAAATGGATCGACTCGGGATACAATTAGCCTGACCATAGATGGATCTGCTGAACGGGCCTAATATTTAGATCCATGTATGGCCAGTTTAATAGGTAATAAGTGTATCCACGCAACTAAAATTGTGTATTAATTACCAGCAAGCCGGAAATGTGTATTACCTTCAGTTTATAAAAAATAAATTATTATGTGCAGCCCTAGTACATCCAACTATCATAGTACAAATTGTGTATATATTCAAGAGATTGATTACATGTTTTTCCAAAGGAATAAGACTTTCATCAAATGTGAACCATTTTAAAATGTCACACAAGTTAGGGGCCTTTCACACGGGTGGTCCGCCCGATGGACTCCACTTTACCCAGCGGGCGATCGATTCCCTGAGCAGGCGGGTGACAGGTCCGTCTCCGCTCACTGTGCAGAGACAGACCTGTCAGAGTCCAGCTCTCCTTTATGCTGAGATTGGATGAAAATGGACCGCCTGTCTGTTTTCATCCGATCCGCCAGATGGATGGAAAATAGGGTCTCCTTCGTCTGGATTATGCAGAGATGATTGGATCGGATAGCAGCGGGTGTCAGCGGACATGTAACTGCTGACATCCGCTGCTCCATAGGGCTATATGGAGCGTCCGATCAGGTCCGCCTGAAAAACTGACAGGGGGATCCGATTGGAAATCACGTGTAAAACGGGCCTTAAAGTAAAAGTGCCAAAGACCTTGCAGATTTTGAAACATGCAAGTCTCTTCAGTATCAGAGAAAGTATGCCGATACTGATTAACAGTCAACATGGGTGACCCACTTTCAAGAAGTGTCCAGTTACACACCAAGTGGTGACAAAAGAAGGTTGATAGCCCCAAAGCCCTAAAAGTCAGCAATGACAGCTCCCATAAGTCTATACTACATGCTCCCTTATAAATTACAGGTTTTAGTCTACAATTTATGCCTATAAATTAGATTAAAATTCCTGCCAAATGAAGATCATAGGATCTGTGTTATGTGAAACAGAGATAGAGTCACAAGATGGAAACACGCATATAGAATCTGTAAACTAAACAGGCACAGATCAAAATAGATTCAATATTCGTCCAATTATACTCTCAGATTCTTAAAGTGGAAGTCCATTTTAATACTTAAATTTCCTGCGATCATTAATGTGAGCCAAGTTCAGCCTGATGTCTCAAAATTAAAAAAAGGTTTTTCTACCTTTATTTTGCAGAATCCAGTGCCGTCACATGACTTTGAATCTACTTCCTTCTGACCTTAAAATCTGCCAGTGGGTGGGGTTACTGAAAGCTAGTGGCATCACTTCCTGGGAGGGACACTGTTCCTGTGTAGCCACACAGGGGGGATGGGAGGTGAAGTGCACATATACCAGTATTTCTGATCACAGAAGAAGGGAGCTGGACATATTGGAGGGGGGACTGTCAGTGTAGCTGGAAGTGCTATGGGGTCTCAGCTCACAGTCTACAATGACCATAATACAGGCAACCACACTAAGGCTCTGTTTCCACTAGTGCGACTTGTCATGCAACTTTAGACACATAAAGCCGCATGATTGCAATGGCACCCATTCCCAGGTACCTGCAATACTTTTATGCAACTTTGTTCCAGAGAGTGTAAAGTTGAATCAAAGCTGCACTCAGTCGTATCAGTCGCACTCTAAATCATGCAACTTTGTGGTTCCCATCAACTTTTTCGTTCCCATCTATGTGACTTTGAAAATCAGTTACCTACAATGCTTAGGTACAACTTTGATCCAGAGAGTGTAAAGTTGGATCAAAGTCACACCTTAGGCTACGTTCCCACTTGTGCAACTCAAAAGCTGTGCGATTTAGAGTGCGACTTTGAGTGCAGCTTTAATCCAACTTTACACTCTGGATCAAAGTCGCATCAAAAGTTGCATCAAAGTAGTGCAGGCGCCTTTTCAAAGTCGCATAGATGGGAACATTTGACATTAAAATCAATGGGTTTTCGCACTAGTGGAAACTGAGCCTTAAACGTATTACTCACACGTAGCTCCCTCAGCTGGGCGTGTGCCACACCATGCACACAGTGCCATGCAGAAACAACCACTGTAGAAAATCTGCAGCATGTTGCATTGTAATCTCTTACAGTTTCTAACAAACAGAACAGACTACCAAAGCCTGAACTCTTCTCCTCCCCCCGCTATCCAAAACGAGGCTATGAAGACAGGAGGAGACCTGAGAAGGAGGGAAGGGGGTGGGACTGGGCAGGTATACATGTCTGTCCAAAAAGGAGGGATGGGGGTGGGGGTGTGTAGAAGAGAAGGACAGTGTTTCCAGGAAGTGAGAGGCCCCCCCATGCAGAATTCAGAAATAAGGAAGTAAGGTTGTCCCTGAAGAACAGGAAATAAAGCCGATTGTCTAGCTTTGATTAGACTTTCTAAAATTGGCAATCAGCTATACAGAAAATGAATAATGTCAAAGGATAAAGATATTAATTATATAGAAAAATTTTCATTTTTGACTGTACTTTCTCATCTACATGAACCTTTATTTCCTCAACTTATTTATGACATTGAGTCAAAAATGAACCCCCCTATCCTTTACAGCCAAGGAAGTGCCATCTTATCCTCCGTTTGATCTTCAGTTGCCCTGGTGCAGCACATGTGTTTAGCTATGACGCCAGCCGTTTGATGCCCTGACAATTCAGTTGAGAGCTACCATCAGCACACCAATAAGGGCTCATTTACACTTGCTTCGACTTCAACACACATTAAATGGCCTACTGATTCTACATGCTTTTTTGATGCCTCTGAAATGCTTCGATGATGGTTCAGTGGGGCTTTTATGAAGCTTGGCAGATGGGGGGTGGGTGTGTGTGTGTGTGTGTGTGTGTGTGTGTGTGTGTGTGTGTGTGTGTGTGTGTGTGTGTGTGTGTGGATATCTCATACCTGCAATACCTCCAAAACAAAGCAAAGTTAAAGCTGAACTAAAGCCTCTGAAAAGCTGCAGGTGCTTCAAGCGAGCTTTGTCACAGACCAGTATGGAGGCTTTGAAGCACCACTAAAGTGACACGAGATATCATTTTTGAAGCAAAATCAAGGTGTAAACAGGACTTTAAGCGAACCATTTTATTTAGTGACAGGTGCTTTGACTGCCATTCAGGGAGCTTTAAAAAAGCATTTCGGAAGCAGTGTTTTGAAGCAAACAAGCCCTTGCAATTATGCCTTGCATGCCTTAAATGTAACCGTTTTGGGAAATGGTTACATTGGTGGGTTTATTTCCACTTTAAAGTGGTTGTAAAGGCCGAAGGTTTTTTATGTGAACGCATTCTATGCATTCAAATAAAAAGCCTTCTGTGTGCAGCAGCCCCCCTTAACCTTTCTAATACTTACCCGAGATCTCTCCCTATCCAGCGATGTTGTAGGTTTGTCTCGGCTGCCCTGTGCAAATCCAGTCCACTGCACAGAGCAGATAAGTAAGACAGGTTTGTTATTTTTTTTTACAAAACAAAAAAACACAAGACTTTATAATCAACAAATACTGATCCCACTGATGTACAGATGCAGCAAACACAAGATCAAAGCTTGGTTTCCCAAACACACACACGCGCGCGCGCGCACACACAAACACACACACACACACTGCAAGCGTTAAATGCTTGGTAACTTTAGGGGGTTGCATGAAAATATACACCCCCCACGTGAGCACGTGCCCCTTGGATTCGTAGCATAGCCATAGCGGGTGCGGCCGGGTAGAGGGGTGGGAGGAGATTGAACACACATCCGCTCTACTCCCCTTCTTGTTGCTGACCAGGAAGGGACATGTAGGTCATCGCTGACATCAAGGCCAGGGAAAGAATCGAATGCAGCGAGCATTACATTCAGTGGAGCGCAGGGGAGACAAACATAGTCTCAGGGGAACATGTCACCAAAAAAATTAGGGATGTACCGAAATTTCGGCCACCGAAACATATGGGCTGAAAATTGTCTTTTCAGCAATTTGCTGAAAGAGAAAAAAACGGGACGAAAATGGGACGGGGCCTGGGCTCCACCTCCCCGCCCCTGGTGACGCCCATCATGAGGGTGTCCTATAGCGCATATAGGATGCCCTTGGAGGCCAAAACTCCGAATTGGGGATCATGTGAAGTTTAGGCAGTAATATTTTGTTCCAAAAGAGAGAGGAGCCATGAATCATGGGAGCATTCAATTTGGTCAAGGCTAAGTGTTAAACAGGTTTGTTGATAAAAGAAGCAAGTACAATCATCAGTCACTGTGGAGCCATACACCACTGCACATAAGAGGTGTAGAGAGATGTGCCCAGAGGAATTACAGACCAAGGCTTGATACCATTGCTGCTCAATTTTGTCTATGTGATATAGATGGGATAATGGTGCAAGTTAGTTAGGATCTGGCATGGCTACACCATAAAGATTAGCCAGGTTTTTTAACCGCTTGACATCCAGCGTACAGCGATGCATGTCGGCACAATGGCACGGCTGTGCAAATGGGCATATCTGTACGTCCCCTTTTAATAGGGGGCTAGTGGCCCTGCAGACTTGATGTCTGCCAGTGGCCCGCAATCGTGACTCGGAGAGGCAGAATGGGGAGATGCCCCATGTAAACAAGGCCTTTCCCTGTCATCGGGAGCAGTGATCTGTCATGTTCTAGTGAGACCACCCCTCCTACAGTTAGAACACACTGAGGGAACACATTTAATCCCTTGATCGCCCCCTAGTGTTTAACCCCTTCCCTGCCAGTGACATTTACACAGTAATCAGTGCATCTTTATAGCACTGATCGCTGTTTAAATGTCACTGGTCCCAAAATGGTGTCAAAAGTGTCTGATCTGTCCGCAACGATAAAAAAAAAACAAAAAAAAAAAAAAACGACATTACTAATTAAAAAAACATTTATAATAAAAATGCCATAAATCTATCCCCTATTTTGTAGATGCTATAACTTTTGCGCAAACCAATCAATATACGCTTATTTAGATTTTTTTTACCAAACATATGTAGAAGAATACATGTCGGACTAAACTGAGAAAGAAGTTAGTTTTTTGGGGGATATTTATTATGACGTAAGTTTTGTTTGGGTACAATGTCGCACAACTGCGCAATTGTCAGTTATTGCGATGTAGTGCCAAAAAATGCTCTGGTCGGGAAGGGGATAAATCCGGGGCTGAAGTGGTTAAGGTGCGCCAGGGGAGCTTATGCCCATCATTGCCGCAAATGAAGGACTTGAGGATAGAATTCATAAGTTTGAAAATACTTTAATACCAGGGAGTGCCATTGAATGTACAGAATCATTGGCAAGAGGACCATTTGTTCTTGCATTTTGGATCAGAAAAAAATAAATAAAAAATGTCCAATTTCACTCTTGAGGTAAAACACTGCATACATGCAAGTTTAAAAGGACATCAATAAGGACTAGGCTCAATATGTATGAGTGTCTATATAGTCCCAGCTCCATTTTTATTGTAGGGACACAAAAACCTGACAAGTTCTAACCCTTCCACATAAAAAGTTCTGACATTACATATATTTAGCTAATATTTTCTTTTACAAAGAGACAACAGCATATGAGAAATCTCCCTAAAGTAAAGTAAGAAACACATTTTCACAGTGGCAACTACAACACAGAGATTTACCCCCACATCTATCAGTGACAACTGATAAACACAAGATTTGCCCTCCCTTGCAGTCCTGGTGACAACTATGAAGTCACTGAAAATGCACCACGGTTTCCCTTTAAAACCAGCAAATGTGAATTCATCATTCAAGAGTAACACAGAGAGATCTGTACAACTTACCCATTGTAGTGTGCCTTCATTTTGATGATGTCTTTTGATAAATCCATTTTGGATCCCATCTTGCTTGGCATGATACTAAGGATATCCAATGTTAGGATAGTCTCAGGAGAAGCACATGTACAGTCTGAACAGGTGAGCCAGGCAGCTTCAGTAGTAATAAAACCAGAATGTCACTCCTACAGAAAGAACAAAACAATGAATCACTATTTGCATTCCAATACCTTTTACGACAATGACATGGTCAGGGAGATTACGAAATAGGTTTTAAATAGAAGCATTTTAAAACTACTTAAACACTGACACGGCCCATTCCGATATACATGTAATCAAACAGTAAATCATTCATACGTTCAAGAACTTCAAGTATATAGTGCTTCATTGTGCTACACTGAGAATTCCTTTCTACCATGGACAGAGCTAGATTTACCGTATATCATTTTTGGCAATTCATCTCCTCTACCAGAAACAATACTTAAGGTGGGCATAAACATGAGGGTTATCATGGACATTGGACAAGGAAGAAAAATTAGACTGTCCTCATACACATCTTGGCCAGCATTTCGATGAACATGCCTGATTGGCTTTGCTGATAGTTTGTGTTTATACCTCTGAACATGAGTAGCAGCCAAGTGAATTTAGCTTCTACATTAGGATTCTACTTAACAAATGTTAGTGAAACTTGAATGTTCTAAATTTAATTTGTGGTTTCCCATTAATTACAAATGCGTACTTTCCCTTCGAAAAAAAAATGCTAGGGATCCACTAAAGAGAACATTGCCTTTGGGCCTTGTACATGTGCCAGTTATTCTCCTGTAGAGCAAATCAGAGTAGGGTCTCCAGCACCAGAAAGCAGGATACTGTAGATCATGAAGCTGAGGTTAAGAAAATAAAATTCTTCATTTAGTTAAGAGAACTTACCAGAAATGAAGAAGTCCCATGTACAAATCTTAAAGTATAAAAGGCAAAACTTTTTTTTTTTTTTTTTATAGTTTTAGAGTGGAGAGGGATTAGAACACCGGTCAGGTTTTTATTGCAGTCCGTGCCCCTGCCCTGTTAAGGAGATTCATCCCCTCTATTTGTCCTGTTTGCCATTATCATTGAAAGTGAAAAGTAAAAGTAAAAAAAAAAAAAAAAAAAGAAGAAGAAAATCCTAAATGTTGGGTTGTCCCCAGAAAAGTAATAGCGGGGAAATCTTCCAATAGGGACACTAGTTCTGGTGACTTGGGGTCCCCAAGGAATTCCCTTAAAGCGGAGGTCCGGCCATTTTATTATTATTACAAACACTGTAGCTGCTGACTTTTAATAAGGGGAAGAAGAAAGAAGAAAGAAGAAAGAAGAAAGAAGAAAGAAGAAAGAAGAAAGAAGAAAGAAGAAAGAAGAAAGAAGAAAGAAGAAAGAAGAAAGAAGAAAGAAAGAAAGAAAGAAGAAGAAAGAAGAAGGTTCTACTTTAACTGCAGGCATGCCCCATCCTCTTCCCGTCTGAACTTCCAGTGCTGCAGTGGATATTCGCTTGTGATCCAGGGAGAGTACTGGGCATCCTTGCAGTTATAGTGGTTCTTAAAAAAAATTATTTGCATATCTCAATCCAGCACTATTCCCATCTGCAGCAGCTCTATCCTCCCTCTTTGCCCACAGAGGCAGTAGCGGTATAGAGGAGAAGGGTTAGGTTCATATAGTGGACACTCGCTGTATTGTGTATAGAGGAGAAGGGTTAGGTTCCTATAGGGGATACTCGCTGTATTGTGTATAGAGGAGAAGGGTTAGGTTCCTATAGGGGACACTCGCTGTATTGTGTATAGAGGAGAAGGGTTAGGTTCCTATAGGGGACACTCGCTGTATTGTGTATAGAGGAGAAGGGTTAGGTTGCTATAGGGGACACTCGCTGTATTGTGTATAGAGGAGAAGGGTTAGGTTCCTATAGGGGACACTCGCTGTATTGTGTATAGAGGAGAAGGGTTAGGTTCCTATAGGGGACACTCGCTGTATTGTGTATAGAGGAGAAGGGTTAGGTTCCTATAGGGGACACTCGCTGTATTGTGTATAGAGGAGAAGGGTTAGGTTCCTATAGGGGACACTCGCTGTATTGTGTATAGAGGAGAAGGGTTAGGTTCCTATAGGGGACACTCGCTGTATTGTGTATAGAGGAGAAGGGTTAGGTTCCTATAGGGGACACTCGCTGTATTGTGTATAGAGGAGAAGGGTTAGGTTCCTATAGGGGACACTCGCTGTATTGTGTATAGAGGAGAAGGGTTAGGTTCCTATAGGGGACACTCGCTGTATTGTGTATAGAGGAGAAGGGTTAGGTTCCTATAGGGGACACTCGCTGTATTGTGTATAGAGGAGAAGGGTTAGGTTCCTATAGGGGACACTCGCTGTATTGTGTATAGAGGAGAAGGGTTAGGTTCCTATAGGGGACACTCGCTGTATTGTGTATAGAGGAGAAGGGTTAGGTTCCTATAGGGGACACTCGCTGTATTGTGTATAGAGGAGAAGGGTTAGGTTCCTATAGGGGACACTCGCTGTATTGTGTATAGAGGAGAAGGGTTAGGTTCCTATAGGGGACACTCGCTGTATTGTGTATAGAGGAGAAGGGTTAGGTTCCTATAGGGGACACTCGCTGTATTGTGTATAGAGAAGGGTTAGGTTCCTATAGGGGACACTCGCTGTATTGTGTATAGAGGAGAAGGGTTAGGTTCCTATAGGGGACACTCGCTGTATTGTGTATAGAGGAGAAGGGTTAGGTTCCTATAGGGGACACTCGCTGTATTGTGTATAGAGGAGAAGGGTTAGGTTCCTATAGGGGACACTCGCTGTATTGTGTATAGAGGAGAAGGGTTAGGTTCCTATAGGGGACACTCGCTGTATTGTGTATAGAGGAGAAGGGTTAGGTTCCTATAGGGGACACTCGCTGTATTGTGTATAGAGGAGAAGGGTTAGGTTCCTATAGGGGACACTCGCTGTATTGTGTATAGAGGAGAAGGGTTAGGTTCCTATAGGGGACACTCGCTGTATTGTGTATAGAGGAGAAGGGTTAGGTTCCTATAGGGGACACTCGCTGTATTGTGTATAGAGGAGAAGGGTTAGGTTCCTATAGGGGACACTCGCTGTATTGTGTATAGAGGAGAAGGGTTAGGTTCCTATAGGGGACACTCGCTGTATTGTGTATAGAGGAGAAGGGTTAGGTTCCTATAGAGGACACTCGCTGTATTGTGTATAGAGGAGAAGGGTTAGGTTCCTATAGGGGACACTCGCTGTATTGTGTATAGAGGAGAAGGGTTAGGTTCCTATAGGGGACACTCGCTGTATTGTGTATAGAGGAGAAGGGTTAGGTTCCTATAGGGGACACTCGCTGTATTGTGTATAGAGGAGAAGGGTTAGGTTCCTATAGGGGACACTCGCTGTATTGTGTATAGAGGAGAAGGGTTAGGTTCCTATAGGGGACACTCGCTGTATTGTGTATAGAGGAGAAGGGTTAGGTTCCTATAGGGGACACTCGCTGTATTGTGTATAGAGGAGAAGGGTTAGGTTCCTATAGGGGACACTCGCTGTATTGTGTATAGAGGAGAAGGGTTAGGTTCCTATAGGGGACACTCGCTGTATTGTGTATAGAGGAGAAGGGTTAGGTTCCTATAGGGGACACTCGCTGTATTGTGTATAGAGGAGAAGGGTTAGGTTCCTATAGGGGACACTCGCTGTATTGTGTATAGAGGAGGAGGGTTAGGTTCCTATAGGGGACACTCGCTGTATTGTGTATAGAGGAGAAGGGTTAGGTTCCTATAGGGGACACTCGCTGTATTGTGTATAGAGGAGAAGGGTTAGGTTCCTATAGGGGACACTCGCTGTATTGTGTATAGAGGAGAAGGGTTAGGTTCCTATAGGGGACACTCGCTGTATTGTGTATAGAGGAGAAGGGTTAGGTTCCTATAGGGGACACTCGCTGTATTGTGTATAGAGGAGAAGGGTTAGGTTCCTATAGGGGACACTCGCTGTATTGTGTATAGAGGAGAAGGGTTAGGTTCCTATAGGGGACACTCGCTGTATTGTGTATAGAGGATAGGACACTCGCTGTATTGTGTATAGAGGAGAAGGGTTAGGTTCCTATAGGGGACACTCGCTGTATTGTGTATAGAGGAGAAGGGTTAGGTTCCTATAGGGGACACTCGCTGTATTGTGTATAGAGGAGAAGGGTTAGGTTCCTATAGGGGACACTCGCTGTATTGTGTATAGAGGAGAAGGGTTAGGTTCCTATAGGGGACACTCGCTGTATTGTGTATAGATGAGAAGGGTTAGGTTCCTATAGGGGACACTCGCTGTATTGTGTATAGAGGAGAAGGGTTAGGTTCCTATAGGGGACACTCGCTGTATTGTGTATAGAGGAGAAGGGTTAGGTTCCTATAGGGGACACTCGCTGTATTGTGTATAGAGGAGAAGGGTTAGGTTCCTATAGGGGACACTCGCTGTATTGTGTATAGAGGAGAAGGGTTAGGTTCCTATAGGGGACACTCGCTGTATTGTGTATAGAGGAGAAGGGTTAGGTTCCTATAGGGGACACTCGCTGTATTGTGTATAGAGGAGAAGGGTTAGGTTCCTATAGGGGACACTCGCTGTATTGTGTATAGAGGAGAAGGGTTAGGTTCCTATAGGGGACACTCGCTGTATTGTGTATAGAGGAGAAGGGTTAGGTTCCTATAGGGGACACTCGCTGTATTGTGTATAGAGGAGAAGGGTTAGGTTCCTATAGGGGACACTCGCTGTATTGTGTATAGAGGTGAAGGGTTAGGTTCCTATAGGGGACACTCGCTCTATTGTGTATAGAGGAGAATGGTTAGGTTCCTATAGGGGACACTCGCTGTATTGTGTATAGAGAGAAGGGTTAGGTTCCTATAGGGTACACTCGCTGTATTGTGTATAGAGGAGAAGGGTTAGGTTCCTATAGGGGACACTCGCTGTATTGTGTATAGAGGAGAAGGGTTAGGTTCCTATAGGGGACACTCGCTGTATTGTGTATAGAGGAGAAGGGTTAGGTTCCTATAGGGGACACTCGCTGTATTGTGTATAGAGGAGAAGGGTTAGGTTCCTATAGGGGACACTCGCTGTATTGTGTATAGAGGAGAAGGGTTAGGTTCCTATAGGGGACACTCGCTGTATTGTGTATAGAGGAGAAGGGTTAGGTTCCTATAGGGGACACTCGCTGTATTGTGTATAGAGGAGAAGGGTTAGGTTCCTATAGGGGACACTCGCTGTATTGTGTATAGAGGAGAAGGGTTAGGTTCCTATAGGGGACACTCGCTGTATTGTGTATAGAGGAGAAGGGTTAGGTTCCTATAGGGGACACTCGCTGTATTGTGTATAGAGGAGAAGGGTTAGGTTCCTATAGGGGACACTCGCTGTATTGTGTATAGAGGAGAAGGGTTAGGTTCCTATAGGGGACACTCGCTGTATTGTGTATAGAGGAGAAGGGTTAGGTTCCTATAGGGGACACTCGCTGTATTGTGTATAGAGGAGAAGGGTTAGGTTCCTATAGGGGACACTCGCTGTATTGTGTATAGAGAAGGTTTAGGTTCCTATAGGGGACACTCGCTGTATTGTGTATAGAGAAGGTTTAGGTTCCTATAGGGGACACTCGCTGTATTGTGTATAGATGAGAAGGGTTAGGTTCCTATAGGGGACACTCGCTGTATTGTGTATAGAGGAGAAGGGTTAGGTTCCTATAGGGGACACTCGCTGTATTGTGTATAGAGAGAAGGGTTAGGTTCCTATAGGGGACACTCGCTGTATTGTGTATAGAGGAGAAGGGTTAGGTTCCTATAGGGGACACTCGCTGTATTGTGTATAGAGAAGGGTTAGGTTCCTATAGGGGACACTCGCTGTATTGTGTATAGAGGAGAAGGGTTAGGTTCCTATAGGGGATACTCGCTGTATTGTGTATAGATGAGAAGGGTTAGGTTCCTATAGGGGACACTCGCTGTATTGTGTATAGAGGAGAAGGGTTAGGTTCCTATAGGGGACACTCGCTGTATTGTGTATAGAGGAGAAGGGTTAGGTTCCTATAGGGGACACTCGCTGTATTGTGTATAGATGAGAAGGGTTAGGTTCCTATAGGGGACACTCGCTGTATTGTGTATAGAGAAGGGTTAGGTTCCTATAGGGGACACTCGCTGTATTGTGTATAGAGGAGAAGGGTTAGGTTCCTATAGGGGACACTCGCTGTATTGTGTATAGAGGAGAAGGGTTAGGTTCCTATAGGGGACACTCGCTGTATTGTGTATAGATGAGAAGGGTTAGGTTCCTATAGGGGACACTCGCTGTATTGTGTATAGAGGAGGAGGGTTAGGTTCCTATAGGGGACACTCGCTGTATTGTGTATAGAGGAGAAGGGTTAGGTTCCTATAGGGGACACTCGCTGTATTGTGTATAGAGGAGAAGGGTTAGGTTCCTATAGGGGACACTCGCTGTATTGTGTATAGAGGAGAAGGGTTAGGTTCCTATAGGGGACACTCGCTGTATTGTGTATAGAGGAGAAGGCTTAGGTTCCTATAGGGGACACTCGCTGTATTGTGTATAGAGGAGAAGGGTTAGGTTCCTATAGGGGACACTCGCTGTATTGTGTATAGAGGAGAAGGGTTAGGTTCCTATAGGGGACACTCGCTGTATTGTGTATAGAGGAGAAGGGTTAGGTTCCTATAGGGGACACTCGCTGTATTGTGTATAGAGGAGAAGGGTTAGGTTCCTATAGGGGACACTCGCTGTATTGTGTATAGAGGAGGAGGTTTAGGTTCCTATAGGGGACACTCGCTGTATTGTGTATAGATGAGAAGGGTTAGGTTCCTATAGGGGACACTCGCTGTATTGTGTATAGAAGAGAAGGGTTCGGTTCCTATAGGGGACACTCGCTGTATTGTGTATAGAGAAGAAGGGTTAGGTTCCTATAGAGGACACTCGCTGTATTGTGTATAGAGAAGAGTTAGGTTCGTATAGGGGACACTCGCTGTATTGTGTATAGAGAAGGGTTAGGTTCCTATAGGGGACACTCGCTGTATTGTGTATAGAGAAGGTTTAGGTTCCTATAGGGGACACTCGCTGTATTGTTAGGTTCCTATAGGGGACACTCGCTGTATTGTGTATAGAGGAGAATGTTTAGGTTCCTATAGGGGACACTCGCTGTATTGTGTATAGAGGAGAATGTTTAGGTTCCTATAGAGGACACTCGCTGTATTGTGTATAGAGGAGAAGGGTTAGGTTCCTATAGAGGACACTCGCTCTATTGTGTATAGAGGAGGAGGTTTAGGTTCATATAGGGGACACTCGCTGTATTGTGAAGAGAAGGGTTAGGTTCCTATAGGGGACACTCGCTGTATTGTGTATCGCGCAGCTCCCCTCCCTCACACACAGCTCGTCTCCCGCTCACCTCGCACAGCCCTTTTGGTCGTAATGTGGGCGGGACCAGGCTAACACGGGGCGTGGCCGAGCCTATGGGCGTGTGCGCTTGTATAAACCGTGGTGATGTCAGCGTGCTCTGCAGTTGTGTGGCTGGGTTTGGGCTTTGTGGGTCTCCTCCGGAGAGGACGGTGCTGAGATCTCCATCTGCCGGTCCCCGATCCCCGGAGCCATGTGGATGTGCGGAGATGGGTCGCGGGGGAGGCTCCTCGCCCTGTGCTGTGTACAGATCATGGTAAGCTCCTTTGTTGCCAGGACGTGGAATGTCACACCACGTGAACCCCCCTCCATCCCCGATCCTCTGCACTTCACGTCCACACACAGGAAGACCCCCGCCTGTGATGGGGAGTGCGACTGACAGCTTGTGGGGGGGGGGAGACTGCAGCAGCTGCATCCCCCCCCCCCCCCCACAATACCTAGATGGAGGGACAGTGACCCCCCCCACACAGGACAACTCCCCTCTCCTTCTATGGCCTCCTTCTTCATCTCCTGGCTGGATGCCACAACCCTCCATGTATGATCGGACTGTGCATACATGTTTATTTGTGTAGATCTAGTAGTACATCTTCTTGTATCCGGGTCTCATTCCTCCAGCACACAATGGCTGCAGCCTGGGCTGACCTGTCAGTTGCTGGGCTGCCAATAACAAATGTCTTGCTGGCACTTTCCTCTGTATAATGCATTCCTGATGGGGCTTGTATGGTGGAGGCCATACATGGAAGGATCTCACTGTATGACCTGAACCATTAGATTCTTCTCATAAATCTGTCTATGGCCACCCTGAAGGGCTGTTTGTTGCCCTTTGCAGAGCAATAGATCACTTTTCAGAGGGTGTTTAATGGGCAAGTTGGGTGGTGATATGTCTGTTGCCTTCTCGCTGCCTGCTTTAACCCTGTAAACCTCTCAGTGCCATGGTGCATGTGCAATGTATACAGTCTTGGGGCTGTCCCCAGTACAGTCCTAATTACCTAAATGGGTTGTGTTAGGTGGTGAATCCTGCCCGCTGAATGCAGCAATACTTGCCACACAATGCTGCAGGATGGGCACACCACCCTTCAGCCACTGTGATCAGTATAGGAGGTGGTAAAACTGCAGCTTAGAGCCCTTATATATAATTTTTTTTTTTTTTTTTTTTTATGCTGCTTGTGTAAATTCGGCCTAATCTAGTCTCAGTACACTTCTATGCAATGCAGAAAATGCACAGCATTCATGCGATCTGCTGTGATTTGTAAAGCCTTGTGGGTGTTTTTATTTTTTAAAAATCAACCTGCTCTGTATAATGGTTTTGTACAGAGCAGGCCCAACACTTCTCTTCTCGGGTCACACACCAATGCTCCCGCCTCCTGCAGAGTGCCCCCACAGCAAGCAGCTTGAAATGGGGGGGCACCCAAACAGATGTTCTCCTGATGAGCGGCTGTGTCCACTCACACAGAGAACCATAGTGAGGCCCTGCCCCCTACATCTCCTGATTGGCTCACTGGCTGTGATTGACAGCAGCGGTGGCTCCGGCTGCTGCCAAAAGCCAATCAGGAGTGAGAGTCCCAGGAAAGGCAAGGCTCTCATGAACATCGCTGGATCGAGAGGGGGTTCAGGTAAGTATTAGTGGGGGCTACCGCACTAATTTTTTATCCTTGTGCCTTTACAACCACATTAAACTAATGTAATGACACCCCAAAACCACTTGCAAAACAGTGTGATGGCCTGAATTGCATGAGTGTGACTCCATGCAATCTAATTTCCAGGGAATGCAAAAAAAAGGTTCTGCACCATTTTGATGGGGTGAAATTTGAGCCATACAAAATGAATGGCTTAAATCGCACTCTGCAGACATTGCATGTGGTTCTGCACAAGAATGCGGTGCCAATCACATGCGTTGTGCCATATCGCGGTAGTTTAAACCTAGGCTTAAACTCTGCCTAATGATTTGTAAAAGTCCCCAACAATTGTAAAATCTGAAAAGATTATCATTGATCACTATATGTGGGGTTTTCCGGTAATTACCTTGGCCTGTTATGCAACCAGTTTGGACATGGCACCGACTGGGTGACATTTTATTTATTGATTGCCAGATAAGAACTCATTACATGATTTTCCAACATGTTGAACAATTCTTTGGTGTTGCTCAGCCATAGAAAACCATCTTCTAGATTGTAAGCTCTAATGAGCAGGGCCCTCTGATTCCCTCCTGTATTTGTGTACTGTCTGCCCCCATGTTGTAAAGCGATGCGCATACTGTTGGCGCTATATAAATCCTGTATAATATGTTGCCTACAGATGGGTTTGATGCAACAGTCTGTTGGCCTAACCAGGGATGAAAGTCCCCATACTCATCTATAGCAGTGTTTTTCTTGGATTGTTCACACCATAATGCGTGTGTAGATGGACAGCCCATTTACTTTGCATGAGCCCTTAAAATACAATATATCTGCATCTGTGCTATTTGTTTCTGATGCAGCTGTGGGTTAACATGCCCTACAGTGAGGCGTTCGGAACGCTGAATCCAAATTTGGGGGTGGGGGAGAATGTGATCTGCAATTTAAGGGAGGCAGCCTATTTTATGTAGCAGGAGCTGCGTGCACGCTTTCTGCGCTCAGGGCTGCGCGCCTGTCAAATTGGGTCATGTGACCGTCCATACAGCCGCTGCACCCCCATAGAGTGAGGTAGACTGTATGCAGTTCAGCTACCAACCAACCACACATTCACGCTGTACAGGCCACAGCACCCAGGCAAACGAGCCCCAAAAAGATGAAGGTGCCATAGGTTAGTTCACGTCAATCAGATTAGAAGTTTATTATTCTTTCTACAGTTGGAAAACCCAACACGTTTCTGGGGCTCAATGCTTCCTCCATCAGGGCTGAGAAACAAGATCACCCAAAGTCGTGTAAAACTAATTTAAAAACTGCACACATTTGATGTACTAAAAAATTGTAGATCAAATTTAACGGCTTGGTACATATTCTTGTATTTAAAATAAAATTTTACAATAAGACCATATTACATTTAAAAAGTGTCTCTTTGACAGCGCTTATGGAAAGTACTGCCGATAACTGGCAAGGGTATTTACAATGTGATTGGACACAGCTAATCACTTGGCAAAGGGCTGCTGTGATTGTCCCTTTACCTTGATCTGTGATCAGCTGTGTCCAAAGAATACAGCATTCAGAGCACGCTCTGGGCGCAGAGTTCTGCAAAGACGTCAATAGACACCCTCCCTGTAATGGTGGACCACATCCGCAACCAACTGCATGTCTGGGATGTCGGACAATAAGAATTGCTTCCTTTGGAGGTTATGATTAAGCTGCTATAGTCCTGATGTATCTTGGCCTAGTGATATGCATGGACTTTTACGATTAAAGCCTTTATACTTTTGAAGATTGGAGTTTGGTCACCTCCTTTTTGCATACACTTTGACAGGTTTTTCAGTTCACGGACTGGGCCAGCACCAGATCTTCAGTACAGCTATTATATCACTTGGAGCGTTATTGCAGCCTCTTTGTCTAATAACAATTGCATAAATACTAGGAAGCCACTAATATAGTATTCACAGAATAGTAAGCTAAAGCACTGGTGTGTGTGTGTTTTTTTTATTTTTTTTATTTGTTTCAGGGTGCAATCAAGACTATATGGCAATGTTTATTGCAGCCTTTATGTGTTAGAAAAAAAATCCTATTTTCTTGAGCTTGTATGCTCTGCTTTTACTTTTCTATGATCCACTGAGTAAATGTTTCCTATTTCAGATCTCGTTGTGTCTGGCTGATCGCAATAATGACCACTGTGATGAGTGAGTATTTTTACTTTTTGGTTCGTCTAATTGTTTTACTGTTTTTATTGGATTGCTGTTCTTCTTACTTTGTCTTAAATAATATATTTTTTTTTTTTTTTTTTTTTTAGACAAGGTTGTTCAGCCACAAACTGGGTCAACCTGTGGTATGTCTGGTGAGTAGAGAAAGCTTATTACAACTTTTGGACCTGGCCTTTTGTCAGATGGTCATGTGGATATTTACTGCCATTTATAGAATGCTGGAAAACCTTTATACAGATGTCAGCAGAGATTTAAAGCCAAGGTTAATTTTGTTAAAACATTTTTTTTTTTTTTTTTTCCTGTAACTTTATCTATTCACAGTATTTGCACTTCTTCTTTTTGCCATCTGTCTGGTTGTTGCGGGAAGCTGGTCATTCGCAAAGCAATACAATTAAGGCCGCCTTTGCTGTGACCCTCAGTGGCATTAGAGCCGGGTACAGAAATAGACATTGCCATGTGTCCTCAAAGCAGAGGCAAGCATTATCATATGAAAATAAAGTGCCTCGTGCTTGGCCAGGTGATGGGACCGCTTATGTGGTGTTTTTTTTAAACTCTTGGGCATACTGACTTAAGAATCCATAGTTGACTTTAGTAATGTTTTTGATTGGCTAGTTTTGTAACAAATGGAATGCCGTTGTATAGAAGCTTTAAGTGGATTTAAACTCAAACATTTTGCAGCTCAACTGTCTTTAGATGTGCTGTTTGCATACTTTTTTCTTTTTCGCTTGGTGATCCTGCAAATCGCGCACTTCCTTTCTCGGGTACTCATTGCTCTATGGGCCCTAAACATGACTGCCTTAGTTTAGCTCCATTACATGGGTTCGTGATGCTTTCATTTAAAGAGGAAGTAAACTCCTCCCTTTTTTTTTTTTTTTTTTTTTTTTTTTTTTTTCTCCTGCAAAGTAAAGGCATAATGTGCTAGTATGCACTTCATATTAGCACATTATGTGACACTTACCTGCAAACGAAGCCTACGTTGTCCCCTCTGAAGGCCACAGCCGTCTTTCTTCCAGGGCCCCTGAGTAGTGTAATGTCACTCCTGCGTGCATAGCTACTGGTCACAGCACAGGCAGCCGTTCCTTCAGAGCGTATGCGCCAATGAGATATTTACAGTACCTGTAGGTACAAAGGTTTACAACCTCTTTAAGCTCAGTGGAAGTTACAAGGACACTTCATTTCTGTAATTGCTTGTTCTTGGCCTGAAAACTGAACTAATGCAGCCACCACATCCAAGCTGCTTAAACATTTTACATTTACATTTTTGGATTTGCAATAAAGGCTTGGGCAGCTGGTGGGTGGTAAAAATAGGCAGTTGAGTTTTTTTACCAGCCCCTGACCATTAAGCAGAAAGCTTAACATTGCCAATGGCCATTGTAGTACATGGTGCTGCAAAACCTCTACAAGTCAGGTTTGCCACCTCATCAAGTGAATAGGAGCGCATCACAATCATGAGCAAAGTGTTTAACAAACTCCTCTTTGGCTGAGAGGGGAAAAATGGTATTCAGGAGGAGGCTCTAACACCCTCTGAAAAGTGGTTTGCTGCAGATTGCATTGCAGAGGAATGTTGGAGCTACTTGCACAAGCAGCCTCTACTTGGACTGGTTAGTCAATAGATGCAACTGTGTAGTACAGCATATAAAGAGTTCTGATTTTAATGATATGTAAACTGCTATTTTTGCAATTATAGGTTTCACGGTTTATGGTGCATGGGTGTAATGTGTAGCTGTTTAGAGGCAATAACCGCGCCAGATGTGCAGGTTTTAGTTTAGGAAGTGTTTAAAATTACAATGTAAGGTCAGAGTATCAGTGATCATTGCAAGGAAGCTGTTTCTTTGGATGTTGACCTCAGCACTAGGTGGGATTGTCACTGACCTTTTGCATCCGGGTTTCCTCAGACATTTGGCCTAGGAAATGCATTCCTATATTAAATGCCAGGAAATGACAGACTTCCATTTTCTATACGGTGGACTATTTTAGCATGGAGGCAAGGAGTGTGACTTGGTAGTATCCTGATAGGAGAAGTGGCTGGATATTGCTTGTGGCACCCCACTAATGAATTGGGATTATGTGCAGATCAGTTGGTTGAGGAAGGTAAATGTAGGGGTCATTAGCACTTAGGCTGGCCATACATTATACAAATTTCTTATACAGTTTATCCCTTTTTTTTTTTTTCTCTTTAGATTTTTCCAAAACCATGAGGTCAAACCTAAACACTTTAAATCTGTATGCAGTTAGGCAGGCCCTTGCACTACATAGTTTAAGGTAAATCTAAAGCAAATCTATGGCGAGCCTTAGGCTGGCCATACACTGAATTCTTGCCTAGGTTATGTCAGGCATAACTTCAGTGAGTGACCCTGCCGGTTGTCTCCTGTCAAACATCCTTCAAGGAAGGAGTCGGGTAGAAAATTGTTGGCAGAACAGCAGCTGCATCAAGTCGGATTCTGCCACTATTTGGGTATACAATAGCCACCGTGGGAGATTTGTCCATATACACTGTAGCATGGTTTGAATAAAAAAAAATCAAGATGTTTGTCCAGCTTTACCCCCTAGAAACGGCAGATCTCTGGACAGGTGGCTCAAAGGGCAAGTGCTCAAGCCCTTCTAGGCTTTGAGACCTCTCTATGCTATTTGTTGGAGTCAAAGCTGCTTTTGACAACCTCCCTGACTGACATACTGTGGCTGGCTGTAGGACATGCCTTGGTGGACCTATGAAGTTGTAGCATAGAAATCTAATAAATGTACACTTTTGCAGGAAAGTGCATTTATTTCCTGCAGGAGCCTGGAAAGTATTGCATCTGTGATTAGTGTGCATATTGGGCTTTTGTAGACAATCCATGCAGCTTGCGTCGAAAGCTGCAGGGCTTGTGAATGAACAATGAGCGCTCTTGCAGTTCATTCGCAGCTATAAGCCACGATGGTAGTTGTAGTTAATTTACCGGAAACTGGATCAATGATGTGACACCCCCCCCACCACTGTCACACTAAGGAGGTTATTGGAGCTGGAACATGTTGCACCCTAAAATATGGCTGTAACATGTTTCAAAGGGTGAACTTTGCTCTATAAACATGCATATTGGGTTGATGCAAGTGCAGAATTTCTTTTTATTAGACATTCAAATTTGACTTAAAGCTTATTGTTAGGATTTGATGTAGGTTTCTAGTCCTAGATGTTTGCTAGATATTAACTTGCCACCTAGATCTGGTGATGGCATTTGCTTTTCAGGCTCCCTCGGTGATCCTGCCAGTAATGCACTCCACTCCTATGGTGATAACACGTTGACTGTGGAGCTATAGAACTGGCATTGTCACCCTAGGACAGAAAGTATTGGGTAGGTCTACAGGACATTGCTACACCAAAAAGTTTTCTGTAGTAAAGAGAACTAAGGACTATGCTAACTGAACCCAGTTGGGGTACATGCAAAAGGCGTGTGTGTTTCTTGTATGTATTGAATTTTTTTTTTTCATATGTGCAGTTTAAAGCCAAAGCTTTGATGCTGTAAATTTTAGCAGTCCTTTTTGTGCTTTCTGGTTGGCATTGGTTTATGTGCCAGCTTTGGATTAGACTGGTCCACTGACTTTCTTTCTGCTCTTGCAAATAGGCCTCCTGTGCTAAACCCTTTTATAAAAGCGATGACGGCAATAGAAGCCTTTCCCTGTCTGTGTTTATATAGTTTCTTTCTTTCCCTAGGCTGATTCTGGTCACCATATTTCTTCTCCTGCTGTGTGGGACCACGGCCAGCTGCATAAAGTTTTGCTGCAAAAAGAAGAAACCGCCTGTGCAAAATTTACCAACTCATCCCTATGAAGTGACTGTGATTGCCCTCGACAATGAAAGCACCATTCACAGCACCGTCACCTGTAAGTAGCTTGTTTTGAGAAATTAGTAAAATGAAGCTTTTTCATTTTGGGCACCTATTATACCAACAATTTCAAGTTTGAAAAGGAAAGAGCCAGAAAGTATGACTGGGAGATGTCACCATTCGTTCAGAAGATGGAGGGGGATGCCACCAAACTACTGTAACATAACTTTGGTAGTGACCCTTCAAATAACATACCACTTGAAATCAACTCTTGCGTATCAACTGTAGTAGCAGTTAGCAAAGCAAATGTTCAGTTCACTATAGTGTGAGTGTGTCCTACATATTCTTAAACTGCTCCCTTATGGTCTACCATTTAGACTGAAGTTCTAATTTTAAAACCCATCTTTTGGTAGACTATAAAGTGCTGTGCTTGGCCCATTAACCCAATGCATTAGGTTGTGTTGCCAGCCTTATGCTTTTCTAATGCCTATTGGTGCGCCCTGAATGAGATTTAGAAAGGTTTCCCTGTGTAAGGCGTGTTATGATTTTGCTGCTCACTATTGTGTTATGCCGTTAACCACTTGCGGACTGCCGCACGCCGATATACTTCCTAACTTTGAAGAGGAATATTGTTATGGCAGCAGTTAGCTGCCATAACCCTGGTATCCTCTTTGGCCGGCAGTCCGCTTTCTAATAAGAGTGGTCTCTGCCGCGGACTCCATACCATTGCAGAAGCGATGTCAAAACGTCACTTCCGCCAATGGCTCTTAAAGGGCAACTTTTTTTATGACTTTTTTTTTTTTTTTTTTTTCATTATTGCATTTTAGTGTAAATCTGAGGTCTTTTTGACCCCAGATTCTCGTATTTAAGAAGTCCTGTTATGCTTTTTTTTTTTCATTACAAGGGATGTTTACATTCCTTGTAATAGGAATAAAAGTGACACCATTTTATTTATTTTTTTAAAAAACAGTGTAATAAATAAAAGGTAAAATAAGAATTTTTAAACTTGTCAAGCTCGCGTGCAGAAGCCAACACATACATGAGTAGCGCCTGCATATGAAAACTGTGTTCAAACCACACATGTAAGTTATTGGCACTACCCTAGATTGGAGAGGGGTATCCCAATCCCTTCATTTTATCACAATGGTGCAACACCTAAAAGCTGTTGTGATCTAGTAGTGATGGTAGTAATTTTTTACATGTACCACCATATAATATGATGACTTAATTAGTTTAAAGTGCAATACTACACACCCCAAGAGAACCTCTGCTTAAAACATTGATTTAAAGTGATTCCAAAGAATGACTAAATTCCATTTTGGTAGAGCAATAATTCTAGCCCTAGACCCCCTCTGTAACTCAAAACATGCAACCTGTAGAATTTATTATTTTTTTTTTTATTTTTTTAAAACATCGCCTATGGATATTTTTAAGGGTAAAAGTTTGTCGCCATTCCACAAGCAGGCACAATTTTGAAGCGTGACATGTTGGTTATTGTAACGAGCCCCTGCTTGCTCGGTTCCACTCTCCCGACACCTCTCTGCGGCTATGGAATCAGATTGCAAATGGCAACGTCTGATGGTTCGTCATCCAATGCTCCAGGATTCGAACTACATCTATGTGCTGTTCAAATCCAGTTGTGATAGCTCAGAACAAACACCAGGCTCTATGCAAGTTCAAACAGGAATCTCACCTTTATTGGATGCACACAACACCCTTTTATACATAACTGTTTGAACACCCCACCAACCACTTTCCTATTGGTCAATTGTAAAGTACACTTTAGTCCTCAATTGGGTCCTCTTGGCCATGCAAATGAGGACTTGAAACAGAATCTGCAGGGATTGGTCCGGTAGCTTGAATTGGATGACTGGTGTGTGTAATGACACAGAAGTCCCAGGGGGTAATTAAAGTACATAAACTGTCAAACGCAGAACAATGCATTCCTTCCAGACCATGACAATCCAGTATGCCAAGGTTCATGACGGGTATCAATTTACTCGGTGTAACATTGTCTATATATATATATATATATATACACACTTTACTGTTTTTTTGGTTTGTTTTTTTAATTCAAAAAAAGTGTGTAATGTTTGGGGGTTTTAAGTAATTTTCTAGCAAAAAAAAGTTTTTAACTTGTAAACAAATCTCAAAGGCTCAGTCCTTAAGTGGTTAAAATGGCATGTTGGTGCTTATAGTAACACTAATGTCACTGTTCCATTAACATGACCGATGCATGCAGCTTTGCAATGAATGTTTAACATTCTATTTTCTGATCCGTTACAGCTTACAGCTCGGTGCAGTATCCTCATATGTTTGCATTTGGTGATATGGACAGAAGTGCAATGTCTCCTCCAGCTTACAGCCTCTATGCTCTAGAGCTCCCTCCAGCCTATGAAGAAGCCATAAAAATGGCTAAGCCTAGTGGAGATGTTGGTCCCTCTGTTGCTGGCCCAAAACTAGAGGATATCACTGAACATGATGGACCTGAAGAGGACCAAGATCAGCAGCAAGCCTCATCAAATGACACGGACTCACCACCTCACTATGATGAGACTGAAATTACCCAACTCCAGGTCCACTGATGACTAACTATAGACCAGAAGCCTGTGCTTCCCAGGGCTTGGCATGGAATCTTCAAGGATCAAATTCTGCTACAGATGCCAGGGAGCGAGAGCCCGCCTAATCTTTTTGTAGTGCTGTGACCTACATATAAGGCTGGAACTTTCTGAGCAATGCAGCCCCATGCTAGCCAGTGTCATGTGAACATAATATTAATACCCACCACGTGTTCAGGGCAGACCTGGCGTCTCCATCTCTGAAAGCTAATAGTGGACGGTCTACCCCTGTGCTGCAAACACTTGTGGGATCCCCCTCTGCCATGGTTGCAGACTAGCTGTTTGGATTGTCCTTTAATACACAGTGGGTGTAAATCGTATGCAATTTTTTTTTTTTCTTTGGGGGGGGGGGGGGGGGGGGGGGGGGTTCTGAATGCGAAACTAGCCAAGCTTAAAGGAATGCTTCAAAACAATTTTTATCTTTGGAAATGTACTAGTTAAGAAACCTGACTATATAGACTTCTGTTGTGAAGATCTGCCATGTTAAGGTCACCACCTCACCTCCCTTCTTTCCATGGCTGTGTATTGTAAAGTGTACAAATGTGTTCCCATTTTAAAGGGCAGGCAATAAGTGCAGAAAGGGGGCTGAATCCACAAGACACTTCACTTTACATATCTTCATGGCTTTAGAAGCTAGTATAGTTGTGTGCCATGTTTTCTGAGGCTTCACCCACTCAAAGTATTTAGGAGGAAACCTGTACTAAGCCGGGCTTCTTTGAGCTCCTTCTGTAAATTCTGCTTAACTGGCTCCATCATTATTTTCTCAGTCATTGACCTGAAACATACTGCATAGTAGGTTTACGATTGTAGACCTGCATATAAGTGCCAGGTATGCGACTCCACGTATTGAAGATATTGGATCAGCATGACAGCCAGGTAGTTGGCATTTTCAGCAAGGTTGCAGCTACAGCCTTCATATCCTTATTGCAGATTCCTTATGCTGTCGATCTTCCCATGAGAGGTTCTTCTATGTAAAAGGAATGAAGTACAACACAAGTGTGGGTCTGTTTTATTATCTTATTTTATTTTTTTTTGGCAATAAGCAGTTCATTGTTGCGCTTTATTTCAGGCATTCAGCTTGTAACTGTCAATACCTGTTTGCCTGCAATAATTCTCCTGTATATTTATGGAATGCTATCTGTCACACGTCTTTATAATTTCTGATCATTTTAATCCCCTGAGAATGTTCACATGCTCACAAGGTCCCATAACTCAGCCATGTTCTGGATGTGCCTGCGAAAGGATCTATTTATATTGGTCATAGGTATGATCTTTTGTAGAAGTGACTTGACTTTTGTCCCTGAGCAGGGAAGGGCAATGTAAAACATATGTAGCATGACCCATTAACCACTTCACCAGTTTGTGCCAACTCCCCTGTACATTCCGCCTGTTCTCGGGACTGACATCCTTATCAGTCTGTCTCCTTCTTGCAGAAGGTGTCATATATTTCTAGCAAATTGCTGGAATGGGGTAACTCGTTGCTAAGTAACGGAACTTCTGTAAAGTGTCAAATATTCTGTTAAGAACTGTACATTTTGTTTTTATGTGTATAGTAACTTAGGCATATCGTATTGTTTAAACCTATATCTGCTAAATGTGTGTAACCTATTATATTTTTTTTCTTTTTTTATTAACAAATCTGGTTCAGTAAGGCTAACAAATAAAATTTGAACTGTCCTATCGCTGAAGGGTGTTTTCCAGTGTTCTCAATGCATGCTGACAGTCAATGCCTGATTCTGCCTCTATAGTTTCAACTAGGGTTGTCTCAATACCACTTTTTTAAGACCACGTACAAGTACCGATACTTCTTTTTATTTATTTCATGTTATGTGACAGTTTTCAAAGCCCAATACAGATTAGGTGGCACTGACAGGCAGCACTGATGGGTGGCATTTAAGAGCAGGCACTGTCATGAGGAAAGGCTGCTGCAATGCCCATCTTGGTACTCCTTGCACTTGGCTGCATTAAAAGCATCAGTGGCCATCTTGTTACACCCAGCCCAAACTATATGGGCTTGGTGTAATAAGATGTCTGCTGCTAGTTTACTGCAGGGTGTACCAAGATGGGTGTCATGATGTCCAACCACTGACATCAACACGGAGCGTCACTTCTGTTGTGCCGCCTGCTGACTTCTGGTTGTACCGAGTCGCTTTATTCCGCTCTTCCAGGTATTGGGTGAAGCATCGGGAGTATTTGTGCGAGTACAAGTGCTCAGTATCCTGACAACCCTAGTTTAAACTCCTGTGAACTTGGAGGGAGGTGCTGGGATTTGTGCAGAGAGTGGCAGGTGAAGGAGGGGACTTTCAAGGGCAGCACGGATCAGACTCTGAGGGCATGAGCACATGACTGGATAAGGAGGTGAGCTCCAATGACGAGTGTGTAAGGCAGCAGTGTGATGTAGAGAGCTGGAGCATTGTGTCATGTAAAATTCATGTTGGTGGTTCTGTGGGATTAAAAATTGTGAGTTTAGTGGTCCATGAGGTCTGAAAGGCTGTTGACCACTGCTTCAGACCAGAGTATAGAGTAGATGCTGTAGGAACCGGTCTAGCAGCATGGAGCATCAAATGAATTGTGCTTTTTATTTAATGTGCATGGGAGAAATTATATATATATTAGATAAATTTTTTTTTTTTCCTTATGTTTGTGCAATTTCCTCTTTAAAGTGACTCTGGAAGTATTGAGTGCCTTCAGCTAAGCCCAGCCTATAAAATTCTTGCATTTCCAGCAGCTCATGTTAATCTCTGAGCGTTCTAAGGTTCTGGATGTATGAAATATCTGCTCCAATGCCGCTTATGGTTTTTACAGGGTGTAGAAGCTAGCAAGAGGATCCAGCAGGTATACTTCTCAGACACCCTATTGCCCACAGTAGCATTCCTCCTATATGCCAACCTGCAATTTGGCCAGCTGATGTCAGACTAAACTAAAATTAAAGGACCCCTGCCATGAGAGATTAGGGGGTTGACTGCTGAAAAGGCGAGTTGTCTGGTGCCTACTTATAAACCACTTACTAAAATCAAGTCTGTTGATCAGGAACGTCAGAAGTCCTTGTATATGTGCATATTCTGGGTTATCCCTGAAGCCATCTGTGGGTATTGCAGCAATATGCACTTTCTCACTTCTGTATCCCCCTCAACCATTTGTCGGTTCTAAAATGAATGATCACAGTAAAATCCATGCTGGTTGGGGTTTTTCCCTAAAATGGTGTCGATCTGAAGTGATCCTTATTGAATGACGATCAAGTCTGCTTACCCGAAGTAGATGCAGCAGATGAATGCAAACTTTTGCTGCTTTTCTCTGCAAGGCAAACGTCTCAATAAGAGGAGCTGCTGTGGCCAGAGTACAGTGGCTTGATTTGTATATTCATTCCTTCAGACATCTGGTTTTGTTTGTGTTCACAGAACGAATAGCTGAATTGCCACATAGCAGCCAAACCTTTTTTATATTTGTATGCCCAGTTATTTTACAGGGCAGGTTTTAATTTCTTTGTCATTATTCCGACATGAAGGCTCCTAAAAGAAGTGTATACACCCTATACTTGGTCTCACTGGACTGTCAAAGCTTCACTTGCTAAGCCCTCGTTCAAATTGGAGCCTATTGCTGGCAATAGGAGTGTACCAATCAGTGCGACACGAACCGATTTTCTAAAAGTAGTACCGTCACTACTTATGGCAACTTTGGGGGTGATTTTTTTTTTTTAATTATATTTTTTTATATATAATATATAATTTTTTTTTTTTAATAGACATCTGTCATGAACCTGCACAGATGTCTTTCAAGTAGGGCTGTGGAAATTAAAGATTAATTGATGGATCAAAATTCTTTTGATCAGTACGCTACGCTGGCTTCCGGGTCTTCAGGGAGTTCCGTCGGCGTCACCGGACTCCGGTGTTCCTATAGTCTTCTCTCTGCAGCAAGCAACTAAGTCTTAGCATCAGCAGGCAGCCGCTGCTCTGTTTGCACATAGTGTCAGAGACACAGGGGTGGCGGAGGATTGTGTCTGTGTTCTGACTCCTGAATGAGTGGAGGCAAGCAAACATTTATTGATGGGCGCTTGGTGTTTTACGTGGGCAGGGAAAAGGGGGGGGGGGGGGGGGGGGACACAATGAGGTTTCACCTAGGGCAGTGATGGCAAACCTTGGCACCCCCAGATGTTTTGGAACTACATTTCCCATGATGCTCAACTACACTGCAGAGTGCATGAGCATCATGGGAAATGTAGTTCCAAAACATCTGGGGTGCCAAGGTTTGCCACCACTGGCCTAGGGTGTCAAAAATTGTTGCACCAGCCCTGGGTATTGCTTCCTTTCCTCACCTTCGTTTACTGAACATTTGCGTAAGATGTTTGGTGTTACGCAGATAAACCTTTGGATTAGGGGTTGTAGTATTTAATCTACCCAGCCTAGATCTTTCCCCAAAGACCACTAATGGCTGTCCAAATAAGGAACCCGACAGCAGCAGATTCCTCCATGTGTGGATGGGGTAATCTATGGATTTCTATCTTTCAGTCCAGCAGGCTTTACCTGCCTGACCTCTGACATATTTTACCTGATGGTCATACATGTAATGAAACTTCTTTACAATAAACCAGGAATCTCCAAACTACGCCTCTCCAGCTGTTGCGGAACTACACTACCCATGATGCATTGTAAAACTGACATTCACAGACATGACTGGGCATGATAGGAATTGTAGTTCCTGAGCAACTGGAGGGCCATAGTTTGGAGCCCCCTGAAATAAACAATGGAGGATAGTGCAGTCAGTATATATCTATTTGGGGTGTTTTGATAGGTGGGGATGGAGCTTTATAGAGGTGGAGCCAGGACAATATTGCAGAGACCTGGAACAAAACATTGTGTGGTTAAAGGAAGGCTTATGGGTGGCAGCTTTTTGGTAACAGGTGTGTCAGCTTTGAGTAATTATTACTGTCTTTGGTCAACATGAACATACCAAAAGGACATTATGAAATAATATACGGTAATAGTTTTAATATTAAGGATTACTGTACCTGTAGAAGGGAGGCACAGGGCCTGGATCACCCTAACATTCTTTATAGCAATACTTTAATGATCAGGGTACGCTAACTAGACTACAGATCTCCAGGAACTATTGGTTTTATCTAAACCAGCCCTGTTCTATTTACATGATCAATAAATAATGTTCACTCCTTTGCGCCTGGTAGATGGGGAAGGACTGCCTGATCACATGACCACTTTGATTGGGTGTCAAAGTGGTCACATGATTGAGCACCAGACCTGCATACTGCCAAACTTTACTAGTGGCAGAGAGCTGTCTGTGACTCCCTTAATTAACTACTTGTCTACTGGGCACTTTTACCCCCTACCTGCCCCAGCCAATTTTCAGCGCTGTCACTTTTGAATGACGATTGCGTAGTCATGCAACACTACCCAAATTACATTTTTATCTTTTTTTTTTTTTTTTCCACACACAAATAGCTTTCTTTTGGTGGTATTTAATCGCCACTGGGTTTTTTATTTTTTGATAAACAAATGAAAAAAAAGCTCAAAAAAAAAAAAAGTCATAATTTGTTATAAAATTTTGCAAACAGGTAATTTTTTTTTTTCTATGTGCGCTGATTAGGCTACACTGATAGGTAGTACTGATGGGAGATACTAATGAGGAGGCGCTGATTGGCAGCACTGTTGGGACTGCACTGTTAATCAGTGACGATGTTCCTTTAACAAAAGCTGGTTATCAGCTCTCTTTTTTTTTTTTTTTCCCCCTCTGTCAGTGTGAGAAAAGAAAAGCCGATAACCAGCTTGCATTGACATCCATGATCGGCTGTCATTGGACACAGCTGATCACATGGTAAAGGGCCCCTGTGATTGACCCTTTACCCTGATCTGTGATCCACTGAGTCTGAAGGATTTGGCGATCAGAGAGCGCGCCGGTTGCTCGTCGCAGGGGGTGGACGGGAAACGCAATCCAGGATGCCCTCCTGGCAAAGTAAGTCTGCTCTGTAGCTGTCATTCAGCTATAGCATGGGTGGGAAGGGGTTAAGGAGATTCACCCACTCTGTCCTGTTTACCATTATCCTTGAAAATTTTGGATTGTCCCCAGAAAAGTAATAGAGGGGGAATCTTCCAATTGGGTCACTAGTGCTGGTGACCTGGGGGTCCCAATGGAGAAGTCCTTAATTTGCAGGGATTTCGTCTCACTTCCTGTTTGGCTATGGGACGGGAAGTGAAGAAAAATCTCCACAATGGGACACTGATGGTGATAGAAAAAAAAAATAGCCCTCTTTTTCTGTAGTGTATCCAACCCTTTTTTTTTTTTTTTTTTTTTGTACGGATTAGGAGAGGGTTAAAAGGTTATTTTTGCTCTCTGTCTCCTTCTGGAGAGATTTCCTTTCCTGTTTTGGACAGTTGTCACCATAACATTCTTCCAGTAAAGATTTCCCCTTACCTCTTGCTCTTATGACAGCTGTAAAATTTAAAATTCCCCTAACTTTCTGTCTCATGTCTCGTGACAATGGTCACCAGGAAAAATAGGCAAATCTCCACAGTGGGAACACAGACCAGCAATAAAAAAAAAAAAAAAAATTGACAGAAGGTCTACCACACCCTACTAAAAAAATAAAAACAAATTTTTGCCTTTACAAATCTGAATTCTAGGCAGATATAAAAGACTCCAAATGAATGCAGCCCTGTAATCACCAATATATTATTGCATTTGTTTTTTAAATGTTAGCAGTGTAAGTACCTGAATATGACCTGGCATCAGCCTCTTGCAGTCAAGAAGCGGTACAAAGAGCCAATCAGTTCATGGCTGACGAGAAGCATTCTGATAGGAGGAGAAAGCAGAGTGAGGCCTGGTTCACACTAGTGCAATTTCTGATGCAACTTGAGTTGCACAGAAACTCATGACAGGGGAAAGCACAGTATATTCAATAATGCCCGTTCACATCAATGCGACTATTTTGAAAAAATTTCTTACACTACTTTGGTGCAGCGTGATTTTTGGCCCCATAGACTTCAATTCAAACTCATAGAAATCATATCTGTATGCGATTCTGATGCAAATTTGAAAGCAATTTCAGTGGGGTTTTTTTTTTTTTTTTAAGGTCTTCTTCCAGGCACATCTTTGATCCCTCAACACAGAGACATTAACTGCTTGCCGACCAGCCACCGCAGTTATACAGCGGCAGGTTGGCTCAGCTACACAAATCGCAGTGGGCGTACGTCATGGTAAACAGTGATCTGTGGGCGAGGGGGAGCCAATCAGCGGGTCTGGCAGACTCGGTGTACAACGCCTACCCGCGATCGTTCCCCGCAGTGACAGAACGGGGATCTGCCAACGTAAACAAGGCAGGGGATGACACAGATCCTGTCTTTCTGCTATGCAGGAAGACGGATCTGTGTGTTGTCCCAGGCAGCCAATCCTCCATCCAGTTAGTAAACACTGAGGGAACACATTTAACCCCTTGATCGCCCCTGATGTTAACCCCTTCCCTGCCAGTGCCATTGGTACAACGTCAGTGCATTTTTTTAGCACTGATCACTGTAAAATTGTCACTGGTTCCCAAAAGTGTAAAAAATTTCAGGTGTCCGATCCGTCTGCTGCAATCCTGCTAAAAATCGCAGATCACCGCCATTACAAAAAAAATAATAATAATAAAAATGCCATGAAACAATCCCCTATTTGGTAAACTCTATAAATTTTGCGCAAACCAATCAATATACAGTGGAACCTTGGTTTATGAGTAACACGGTTAACAAGCAGTTTGAAACACGAGCAACTTTTTTTTTTTTTTTTTAAATTCTGACTCGTTTTGCGAGTGTTGTCTCACAAAACGAGCAGAATTTGAGCTAATGGGCGGTGCAGTACCAAATTTGGCCAGAGGTGCGAGGGCATTGGGGACATTCAGAACGGTTCGAGGCTGTTCGGAATGACTCGGAAATACTCCGTTCCTGAGCCTTTCCGAGTTCAGCTGAGCCGTCCCCGAGTATTTCTGAGGCTCTCTGGTGCCCCCCCACCTCTGGCCACACGCGTTATTGCATGTAATAGAAGTCAATGCGTAACAAATTATCTTCGTTTCCATTGACTTCTGTGGGAAACTTGCTTTGATATGCTCGTAATCCAAGGTTCCACTGTACCCTTATTGGGGGTTTTTTGACCAAAAATATGTAGCAGAATACATATTGACCTAAACTGATGAAGAAATCCAATTTTTTTTATTGGGCGCATTTTATAGCAGAAAATAAAAACTTTGTATAATTTATGTATCTAGGGAATTAACTGTTTCCACTACACGGTAACTAAATAATTTTTCCAGCCGAGGTCCGAATCACAAGTCTGTGCTTATGAAAGATTGTATGCGTCTTCTTTCATTTTTTGTCGCAAGCCGCACTCTCTGGCGCTTTTCTTACTGCCTTCTCCACACACTCTGGTAATACTCTGTAAATGTCCCCAATAGTGTTCCCCCTTACATCTGGTGCCCCTACCAGCGTAATTCATTACATTGGGTGCCCCCTTTAGACTACCCCCATAAATCAGTTGCCACCATTAGAATATCCCTTTACGTCAGGTGTCCCCGTCAGAGTGCCCCTTTACATCAGGTGTCCGCGTCAGAGTGCCCCTTTACATCAGGTGTCCGCATCAGAGTGCCCTTTTACATCAGGTGTCCGCATCAGAGTGCCCCTTTATGTCAGGTGTGCCCCTTTACATCAGGTGTCCCCATTACAGTGCCACCTTACATCAGGTGTTGCCATCAGAATGCCCCCTTACATCAGATGTCCCATCAGCATGCCCCCTTACATCAGATGGCCCATCAGCATGCCCCCTTACATCAGATGTCCCATCGGCATGCCCCCTTAACATAATATGTGCCCATTAGCGTGCCCCTTATTTTATGTTAAGGGGCATGCTGATGGGCACATTTTATTGTGCCCATCAGAGTGCCCCTTAACATAAAATGTGCCCATCAGAGTGAACTTTAACATAAAATAAGGGGCATGCTGATGGGCACATATGTTAGTGGGGGTACACTAATGGGCACACTTTATGTTAAGGGGCACTCTGATAGGCGCAACAAAACGTGCCCATTAGTGTGCCCCTTAACAAATTCTGCCCACCAGCGTGCACCTTAACACATTTTGCCCCACATACATTGAGGTCAGGAGTCAGCACATTTGGCACACTGCAGGGGGGCGGAAGCTGCGACATATACCTCGCAAGTGAATGCCAGGAGCAGGGAGCCCCGAACCCTAAGCCACAGGGGGGCGGGGCGCCCACATGGCGTCACACCCGACTGGGAATGAGAGCGAGAGCCACGAGCAGGAGCACACACACACACACACACACACACACACACACAGTGCGGCCCATGAAACTCAGATGTGAGATATACAGTATCTCACAAAAGTGCATACACCCCTCACATTTTTGTAAATATTTTATTATATCTTTTCATGTGACAACACTGAAGAAATTACACTTTGCTACAATGTAAAGTAGTGAGTGTACAGCTTGTATAAGTAAATTTGCTGTCCCGTCAAAATAACTCAACACACAGTCATTAATGTCTAAACTGCTGGCAACAAAAGTGAGTACACCCCTAAGTGAAAATGTCCAAATTGGGCCCAAAGTGTCAATATTTTGTGTGGCCACCATTAATTTTCCAGCACTGCCTTAACCCTCTTGGGCATGGAGTACACCAGAGCTTCACAGGATGCCACTGGAGTTCTCTTCCACTCCTCCAGGATGACATCACGGAGCTGGTGGATGTTAGAGACCTTGCGCTCCTCCACCTTCCGTTTTGAGGATGCCCCACAGATGTTCAATAGGGTTTAGGTCTGGAGACATGCTTGGCCAGTCCATCACCTTTACCCTCAGCTTCTTTAGCAAGGCAGTAGCCATCTTGGAGGTGTGTTTGGGGTCATTATCATGTTGGAATACTGCCAGTCTCCGAAGGGAGGGGATCATGCTCTGCTTCACAGTACATGTTGGCATTCATTGTTCCCTCAATGAACTGTAGCTCCCCAGTGTCAGCAGCACTCATCCAGCCCCAGACCATAACACTCCCACCACCATGCTTGACTGTAGGCAAGACACACTTGTCTTTGTACTCCTCACCTGGTTGCCGCCACACACGCTTGACACCATCTAAACCAAATTAGTTTATCTTGGTCTCATCAGACCCCAGGACATGGTTCCAGTAATCCATGTCCTTAGTCTGCTTGTCTTCAGCAAACTGTTTGCGGGCTTTCTTGTGCATTATCTTTAGAAGAGGCTTCCTTCTGGGACAACAGCCATGCAGACCAATTTGATGCAGTGTGAGGGGTATTGTCTGAGCACTGACAGGCTGAACCCCCACCCTTCAACCTCTGCAGCAATGCTGGCAGCACTCATAAGTCTATTTCCCAAAGACAACCTCTGGATAGGACGCCGAGCACGTGCACTCAACTTCTTTGGTTGACCATGGCGAGGCCTGTTCTGAGTGGAACCTGTCCTGTTAAACCGCTGTATGGTCTTGGCCACTGCTGCAGCTCAGTTTCAGGGTCTTGGAAATCTTCTTATAGCCTAGGCCATCTTTATGTAGAGCAACAATTTTTTTCAGATCCTCAGAGAGTTGTTTGGCATGAGGTGCCATGTTGAACTTCAAGTGACCAGTATGAGAAAGTCTGAGCAATAACACCAACTTTAACACAGCTGCTCCCCATTCACACCTGAGACCTTGTAACACTAACGAGTCACATGACACTGGGGTGGGAAAATGGCTAATTGGGCCCAATTTGGACATTTTCACTTAGGGGTGTACTCACTTTTGTTGCCAGCGGTTTAGACATTAATGGCTGTGAGTTATTTTGAGAGGACAGCACATTTACACTGTTATACAAGCTGTACATTCACTACTTTACATTGTAGCAAAGTGTCTTCTCTTCAGTGTTGTCACATGAAAAGATATAATAAAATATTTACAAAAATGTGGGGTGTACTCACTTTTGTGAGATACTGTATGCACTTGAGTTATTTTGGTCTGAATACCTGCCATGGCACATACAGGAGGGTCCAAGTCTGTCTGTTGGATGTTTAACATATTTTATATTAGAGAATGTACAGTATTTATGTCTAGAAGCACTAAATCGATACAGAATAGGGCTAGTAACTATGGCGAGCAAATATTACCAATGGAAACTACAATAAAAGATGCCATTAGCGCCCTCAGCCTAGCAGACTTTACCCTCATCTAAAATATCTCTTTGGGACAGGCAAACACTTTAAGCTGTTCACATAACATTTTTTTTTAAATTGTGCAGTTTCCGTGTAAAAGAAGGCATCAACACATTCTCCATGTCACGATGGTACAGGTTTTACAGATGATGGACAAAGGTCCACTAATATTATATTTTGATCCTTACGTTTTGTTATTTTTTTGAGAGGTGATATGGTACATAAATGTTCCCAGTGTAGTTCCCACGGTAGTATGAGACTCCACCAGGCTTCTAGGAGTTTTGCAACTTTATATTCTTTAGCTCCACCTTGTGGAATATACAATACTTACAGTCCCATTAACTACCTCAATACAGTGCATTTTCACCCCCTTTCTGCCCAAGCCATTTTTTATCTTTCATCGCTGTCACACTTTGAATGACAATTACGCGGTCATACTACACTGTACCTAGATGAAATTGTTATAATTTTGTCCCCACAAATAGAGCTTTCTTTTGGTGGTATTTGATCACCTCTGCGGTTTTTATTTTTTGCGCTATAAACAAAAGAAGAGGGACAAGTTTAAAAAAATATATATATTTTTTTTACTTTTTGCTATACTAAATATCCCCAAAAAATATATAAAAAAACAATTTTTTTCCTCAGTTTAGGCCGATACGTATTCTTCTACATATTTTTGGTAAAAAACAAAAATCGCAATAAGCGTATATTGATTGGTTTGCACAAAAGTTATAGGGCCTACAAAATAGGGGATAGATTTATAGCATTTTTATTATTATTTTTTTTTACCTAGTAATGGCGGCGAACTGCGATTTTTATCGTGACTGCGATATTGCGGCGGACACATCGGACACTTTTTACACATTTTTGGGACCATTCACATTTATACAGCGATCCGTGCTATAAAAATGCATTGATTACTGTAAAAATGTCACTGGCAGTGAATGGGTTAGCCACTAGGGGGCGGGGAGGGGTTAAGTGTATCCTAGGGGCTTGTTTCTAACTGTCTGGGGGGCGTGGCTGTGTGTGAAACCACACTGATCGCTGCTCCCGATGACAGACGATCAGTGTGCTGTCATTAGGCAGAACAGGGAGATGCTCTTTACATTGGCATCTCCCCGTTCTTGAGCTCCGTGACACTTTTCCATAAAGGCCAGATTTGTGGATTGCACAACTAATAGTTGTCCTGTGAACTGATTCTCCCACCTGAGCTGTGGATCTCTGCAGCTCCTTCAGAGTTACCATGGGCCTCTTGGCTGCTTCTCTGATTAATGCTATCTTTGCCCAGCCTGTCAGTTTAGGTGGATGGCCATGTCTTGGTAGGTTTGAAGTTGTGCCATACTCTTTCCATTTTCAGGTGATGGATTGAACAGTGCTCAGTGAGATATTCAAAGCTTGGGATATTGGGATATTTTTTTATAACTTACCCCTGCTTTAAACTTCTCCACAACTTTATGACCTGCCTGGTGACTTCCTTGGCCTTCATGATGTTGTTTGTTTACTAAGGTTCTCTAACAGACCTCTGAGGGCTTCACAGAACAGCTGTATTTATACTGAGATTAAATTACACACAGGTGGACTCTATTTACTAAGTGGGTGACTTCTGAAGGCAATTGGTTCTTCTAGATTTTAGTTAGGGGTACCTGAATACAAACGCACGCCACACTTTTCACATATTTATTTGTAAAAAAATTTGAAAACAGTTTATCATTTTCCTTCGTCTTCACAATTATGTGCCACTTTGTGTTGGTCTATCACATAAAATCGCAGTAAAATACATTTACATTTTTGGTTGTAACATGACAAAATGTGGAAAATTTCAAGGGGTGTGAATACTTTTTCAAGGCACTGTGTAATTAAAGAAAGAATATAACAGAATATGTAAAAAGGGAATCAAGGACGCAAAAACTCAAAACGAACGACAGATTGCAAAAGATAGTAGGACAAACCCCCAAAAATTCTTCAAATATATTAATAGTAAAAAGGTCATGTCTGAGCATGTAGGCCCTTTACAACATAATCTAGAGTGGGTGACTGGGGACAAAGAGAAGGCAAATGTATTAAATACTTTCTTCAGCTCTGTGTATACAAAAGAGCATGGGGGAGCTCATGTCCATAATGGGGGTGGTAGTGACACAGTCCCAAATGATCAACAATGGTATAAGGTATTAATTTAATAACATTGATATAAAAATGTTTGAACATTATTCATTTCATATATATACACATGGAGTATGCGCCAAGGCTAGGCACGATAAGTATAGACATACATAGTAGTACATAATCAGAATATTAAGCATTGTTAAATAATACATGTACAGCTGACTGACTGTGTTCAGCTTCAGCTATTGGGCTGTTGGGCTTCATTGTGCTTCGTACTGCGCAAGCGCAGCGCCTGCGCAGTACAGGGGGGTCCTTATCTGCCGCAGGAACTTTATCAGCAAGACACCGGCTCTGTGTATCTTGGTGGCGGCATTTTCAAACTGCAGTGATGCGGACATGTCACTGCAGTTTAACTGCAGCCTGGGCAAGGCTGCAAATTAAACTGAGAAGGCTGCAGATGGAAACTGACAAGGCTGCAAGTGAAAAAAATGCAGCAAAGATGCTCATGTACCACATTTTGCCACTGAGCCAGGCGTGTTTGACATTGCGTTTCTCGCCACAATTTTTCGTGGGTTTTGTTGTGGCAAAAAAAATCACACCACGTTTTGAGTGCCAAAGAATTAACTGCACCGCAAACCGTACCCTGCGATTCTGAAATTGCAGGCAGAATCGCAAGATTCTGCACGAAATTCCAAAACGCTCAGGTGGGAACTGGGCCTAAGAATATTTTTCCTTCACTGGCAAACAGGAGAAAACACCAAGGCAAGGAAAACACAGACTCTTTGCTCCTGGGGCCACAAAATTATTGCCAAAAGGCCACAGACAGACCACAAAGATTATAAGACTTTTTCCCCTAATAACTGAAAACAAATGTCTAGGTTTTAAGGGCCCAAATAAATAAAGAAACTGGTGGAAACAAAATGTTACTTTTTTCTAGAATCGTAGTAGTTCAGGAAAATTACACATTTGCCAAGAGTTGGGTTGCTAGGAGGGAGTTATAGCTCACATTTTGTACAACCAAAGAGATAAATCTGAGGAATCATGTATAATGAGGTCATTTTATTTTTGTCACAGGAAATACTAATAATAGTGATGTTAAATATGCCCAGTCATCCCAGTGTAAAGGAAGCTTGTGCTTTGAACATACACATGATGCCATTGCTAAGCCCTCATCTTGACTATGAATACAAGTTACCAGTTACCACCCACCCATGTGGTACAGCCCTTCGTCTGACAAAAGCCGTCCTCATGACCAGATCCTGTCGAATGAGCATGCAGTCCCCCTGTCAGAACACAATGGCACAATGGGGGAGATCGCTGTACTAACATTGCATAGTTAGTACAGCGACCTACTCAGTTTTGTTTTTCGTTCAGCCTGTTAGAACGAAAAATTTACTTCCTGTGTATCAGGCTTAACCATTTCAACCACTTCAGCCCCGGAAGATTTTTCCCCCTTCATGACCAGGTCATTTTTTTGCGATACGGCACTGCGTTATTTTAACTGCTAATTGCGCGTTCATGTGACACTGTACCCAAATAAATTTGATGCCCTTTTTTTCCCACAAATATAGCTTTCTTATGATGGTGTTTGATCACCTCCTGTGGTTTTTATTTTTTGCGCTATAAACAAAACAAGTTTTTTTTTCTTTCTGCTATAAAACATATCCAATACAAAAATGTAAAAAATCTAATTTCTTCATTAGTTTAAGCCAATATGTATTCTGCTACATGTTTTTGGTAAAGAAAAAATCCCAATAAGCGTATATTAATTGGTTTGGGCAAATAGTTATTGTGTCTACAATCTATGGGATATTTTCATTAATTTTATTTTTTATTTCAATTTTTTTTTTTTTTTACCAGGAATGGCTGCGATCAGCGACTTATAGCGGGACTGCGATATTGTGGCAGACAATAACTGACGCTTTTGACACTCTTTGGGGACCAGTGGCACTAATACAGTCGAGTCCACGGTACCCGGCAATCATCTCCCGCTGTGTATAATCACAGCAGGAGCAGTCCCAATAAAAATCACCGCCATTACTAATAAAAAAAAAAATAATAATAAAAATGCCATAAAACTATCCCCTATTTTGTAGACGCTATAACTTTTGCACAAACCAATCAATATACACTTATTGCAATTTTTTACCACAAATATGTAGAAGAATACATATCGGCCTAAACTGAGGAAAAATAATTTTTGTATATATTTTTGTGGTATATTTATTATAGCAAAAAGTAAGAAATGCGTTTTTTTTTTTCAAAATTGTCGCTCTTTTTTGTTTACAGCGCAAAAAATAAAAAACGCAGAGGTGATAAAATACCACCGAAAGAAAGCTCTATTTGTGGGAAAAAAAGGACATCAATTTTGTTTGGGTGCAACGTCGCACAACCACACAATTGCCAGTTAAAGTGACGCAGTGCCGTATCGCAAAAAGTGCTCTGGTCAGGAAGGGGGTAAATTCTTCCAGGGCTGAAGTGGTTAACCGCTTCCCGACCGCCCACTGCATATATACGTCAGCAGAATGGCACGGGCAGGCAAAATCACGTACCTGTACGTGACCCTTTAAATGCCTGCCCGTGGGTCACCCGGTCGGGAGCTCCGTGACCACGGCCGCGGGACCAGCGGACCCGATCGCCGCTGGTGTCCTGCGATCGGGTCACGGAGCTGAAGAACGGGGAGAGGTATGTGTAAACAAACCTCTCCCCGCGCTTCCTACTCTGCCTGTCATTGATTGGCTCTTCCCGGTCATCGGGAAAGCCGATCAATGACGTCAGACATCAGCCCCGCCCCTAATGTAAAAAAACACACACACGTCACAGCCGATAACCCCTCCCCTCCCCCTAGTGGTTAACTCTTTCACTACAACTGTCATTTATACAGGAATCAATGCATTTAAATAGCATTGATTGCTGTATAAATGATAATGGTCCCAAAAATGTGTCAAAAATGTCCGATGTGTCCGCCATAATGTCGCAGTCACAATAAAAATCGCTGATCGCCGCCATTACTAGTAAAAAAAAAAAAAATATTAATAAAAATGCTATAAAAACTATCCCCTGTTTTGTAAACGCTAAAACTTTTGCGCAAACCAATCAATAATCGCTAATTGCGATTTTTTTTTTTTTTTACCAAAAATATGTAGAAGAATACGCATCGGCCTAAACTGAGGAAAAAAAAGTTTTTTTATATATTTTTTGGGGATATTTATTATAGCAAAAAGCAAAAAATATTGCATTGTTTTTAAAATTGTCGCTCTATTTTTGTTTATAGCGCAAAAAATAAAAACCGCAGGGGCGATCAAATACCACCAAAAGAAAGCTCTATTTGTGGGAAAAAAAGGACACCAATTTTGTTATGGAGCCACGTCGAACGACCGCGCAATTGTCAGTTAAAGCGGCGCAGTGCCGAATCGCAAAAAGGGGCCTGGTCCTTTGGCTGCCAATTGGTCCGGGGCTAAAGTGGTTAAAGCACATGTGTCTATTAGATTGTAAGCTCTTGTGAGCTGGGCCCCTTTAAACCTCTTGTATTGTATTGTAACTGTACTATTCCCCTTTACATTGTAAAGTGCTGCGCAAACTGTTGGTACTATATAAATCCTGCAGAGCAAAAAAAAAAAGGGAGGAGGGCATCTGCGCTAGCTATAATAAGGCCCCTTTCACACTGGGGCGTTTTTCAGGCGGTACAGCGCTAAAAATAGCGCCTGTACACCACCTGAAAAAAAACGGCCCCATTCACTCCAGTGTGAAAGCCGGCGGGCTTTCAAACTGGAGCGGTGCGCTAGCAGGACGGTAAAAAAAGTCCTGCTAGCAGCATCTTTGGAGCGGTATAGGAGCGGTGTATTCACCGCTCCTACCCATTGATTTGAATGGGACACCGCGATAATACGGCGGCGCTTTGCGGGGGATTTATACCCTTTTTCGGCCACCCTGAGCGGCCGAATACCGCGGCTAAAACGACGGTAAAGCAGCGCTAAATATAGCGCTGCTTTACCGTCGCCGTGGCTCCCGCCCCAGTGTGAAAGGGGCCTAACAGAACATTTACATAAGAAGCCAGCACAGTTTGTTGATTGTCAAACAATAAAAAATAAAAGTCCAAAAATGCAGCGCTTGTTTCAAATAACAGATCTTTCCAAGAAGAGATAGATATGAAAGGACCCTTCACCAGCTTCAGTGTGTATGGAAAAGCACACCACACCCAATGTGAATCCAATCTGCTCACCAGAAGGTGATAATAAATAGGCATAAACTCATCACAAGGCATCATCGCATCACTTATCTAAACACTGATGGTAATAGACTTGATCCAATCATAGAATATAGCTTGTAATGGGCATTTATTCACTTAAAGCCATCAAAATCACAAACTCCAAGGATATGGTAGATGTAATTTATCCAATGGGTCAGTGATACCCAAATGAAAAGAATAAGGCAGCAATAGTAAAGCTCATCAGATATAAAAAGTAAATTTATTGTAGTTCACTTACAGTTAGTTACAGGATACAGACATCATGATGTGTAAAACCGCGGCTCTCAGCATGCTTACATCTGCCCGTTTGACATGTTTCATCCAATGGGATTTCCGAGGCATGACCTAGTGATGCAAGCACACCCTTTTAAACATAATCACGGATGATGTGCTTTCCAGAGGGCAGAACCCTACAGTTGTTGCATCAGTCGGAAATAAAGTCACTGGAGTGCACCGCAGTTACGATTGCGTTCCACAACTAGGTGCTCGCTCAGGAAGGGCACAGGAAGTGGGCGGAGAGTGTTCGCAGGCCAACACAGCGGCCGAAAATAAACACAGACCATACAATGCAACACTAGCCCATCCCGAGCGATCTGTCACTAATATATATATATACAAATATTTGGCAATCTTAATTGACCATTAGTTAAAAATTGTAACCCAAGTAAATAGGAGAGGCAATTTGACTATGCTGGAGTCTCTCCTAAGTACAACCTAAGGAGCTAGAAAAATAAAATGTATAGAATCCAATGCTGTATTACTGATCATAAAATGTGTCAATAATCAAGCAATATAAATGCAGATCATTGGTACAATATAAAACATACATATAAAAGTCTAAAATAAAAATATATATTATATGAATAATAGACCGCTATCACCTAGCTATATAAATTTTGTATAATAATAATAATATGACACTTTAATGCTGCAGGTGCAGTGTTGCCAACCGTCCGTTAATTTACGGGCAGCCCGTAAATTTCAGCCCGTAAATGTTCGTTACGGGCAGCTGTGCCCATAAAAAGATGGCTGCGGGCTGACAGCGCAACTGCGCATGTGCCTGTCAGGGCTCCACTTGCGACGTACGGTCGAATCGGCGCGCGCGCATGCGCACACGCGCCGCTGATTCGTCCGGGCGTCGAAACGAGGGTACGCGCCGTCGTACTCCTCAGGCGCGCGCGCGCGCGTGCGCAGCGAGCGCGGGCACGTGCGTCGCGGGCGCACACGTGACGCGTTAGCGCTGTTTGGCGCCAGTTGGCCTTTAAAAGAATGACAGCTGCACATGTCAAGTGCTGTTCGTCTGCAGTTTGCCCCTTGTTTAACCTGCCTCTGTTGTGTACTCCTGTTTACCTGATCCGGCTTCCACTTGACTCTGCTGCCTTCTCCACTCCTGATTCCGGCCTGTTGACTCTGCTTTGGACTGATACCTGAACGCTGATCTCCTGCCTGTCTGACCTCTCCATTGCCTGTGCCCACTTACCTGCCTGCCAAGTGTATCCAGACCCGGCCTGCCTGACGACCCCTCTGCCTGCTCCCCGCATGCTGCATACTTCCAGAGTTGCTGACGCCATCTCGGGGTCACCCTACATCCGGACCCTGCTCCGCTACCTGCCAGTCTCTGCTGCTTCAACATCCAGGAGATCGCTACTGATCAGCTACGTCTCCCACAGCATCCATTCCAGGCACTCCTACCCCGCTGTGCTCACGGGACCACTGTCTCCACTCCAGTGGGCCCTGAACCAGAGCCGTAAGAGAGGCCCTCTCCCAGCGAAGTCAGGCTCACCACTCAGGTACCTAACAGTACGAACAGCCATGACTGAGCCTGCGGGAGAAGCCTCTGCCATGAAGGAGTTCTGCTCACACCTGGCAGCCCTCACTCAGGCGGTGCAATCCCTGCAAGAAGGGTATACCAGACTGGAAGGTCGAGTGCAGCAACTTGCTGACCCCAATGTTGCGGCTCCTACATCTCCGCAACCTTCTGCAACACCTGCTACTCCTCCTGCGGTGGTGATGCTGCCTCCTGAACCCAGAGTACCTGTTCCTGATCGCTTCTCCGGAGATCGTTCCAAATTCCGTGTCTTCCGCAACGCCTGCCAGTTATACTTTGCTCTTCAACCCAGAACCTTCTCCCTAGAGGCCACCAAAGTGGGGTTCGTAATCTCCCTGCTGCAGGGCGAACCTCAGATTTGGGCTCATCGCCTGCTGGAGGGAAATAGCATGCTGACGCAGTCCCTCTCGTCTTTCCTGGAAGCCATGGCGCAACTCTACGAGGACCCCCAGCTAACCACCACAGCCGAGTCTGCTCTATCTGCGCTCCAGCAAGGCCGCAGAACGGCCGAGGACTATGTGACAGACTTTAGACGATGGAGCGCAGACACCCAGTGGAATGACTCGGCTTTAAGGCATCAGTTCCGCATGGGCCTCTCCGAAGGCCTAAAGGATGAACTTGCCCGAGTGGGCACCCCAGACACTTTGGAGGGCCTGATAACTTTGAGCATACAAATTGACCGTCGGCTCCGGGAACGCAGAGTCGAGAGATCCGCTCAAGTCCACCGTCCGGCTTGGATGACCGCAAGGGCTCCATTACCGGCTGGCCGTTACATGCCCGCTCAGCCAATGGCCCCTGCCCATCCTCTTCCCGATGCCGGCGAGCCGATGCAGCTTGGTCTCATGCGACCCACTCTGTCTCTGGAGGAACGTGCCCGACGCCGTCAACTAAATTTGTGCCTGTACTGTGGTGGGCCCGGACACTTTGTGAACAGTTGCCCGAGCAAGCTGCGTAAGTGCCTTTCGTCTGTGTCAATCAACTCTGCTCACTTACCAGTCCATGCCACCCACATCTCTCTACCCCTGTCTTTTCAGTTCCTGGGAAGGACGATTCGCACCAACGCCATCCTTGATTCAGGAGCCTGCAGCTGTTTCATCGATACCACCTTTGCCAGCCGGCACGACATTCCTCTTCAGAGGAAGGCCCGCGGACTATCCGTCTTCCTGGCTGACGGTTCCCGCATTAAATCGGGCCAAGTTGTCCAGGAGACCCAACCTCTGTTCACTATCTCTTCTCTCCACCACCAGGAACTGTTAACCTTGGACGTAATCTCGTCCCCCCTGTTCCCAGTGATCCTGGGCATCCCCTGGTTGCAGGCACACGATCCGACCATCTGCTGGTCCACAGGGGAGGTCAAGTTCCAGTCCCCCTACTGCCTGGAACATTGCTTACACGAAGCTCCGGTACAACCCGCTACGCTTCTTTGTCTGGACTCTGATACTGACCTGATCCAAGCGGTACCGGAACCATACCATGAATTCTTAGACGTCTTTAGTAAACGGGGAGCGGACACCCTACCCCCACACCGCACCTATGATTGTCCCATAGAACTTTTGCCGGGGGCCGAGATTCCGTTCGGGCGTATCTTCCCCCTTTCCGAGAAGGAACAAGAGGCCCTGAAGGCCTACATTTCGGAGAACCTAAAGAAGGGGTTTATACGTCACTCCACCTCACCCGCAGGGGCCGGCATATTCTTTGTAACCAAGAAAGACCAGTCACTCCGACCCTGTGTGGACTACCGGGAGCTAAATAAAGTTACAATTAAAAATCGCTATCCCTTACCCTTAATACCGGAACTGTTTCAAAAACTAAGAGCGGCCACCATATTCTCCAAACTGGACTTAAGAGGGGCCTATAACCTGGTTCGCATCCGATCAGGTGATGAATGGAAGACTGCATTTCGTACCCGTTTTGGGCATTACGAATACTTAGTTATGCCCTTCGGCCTTTGTAATGCCCCGGCTACTTTCCAGCACCTCATAAATGAGGTCTTCAGGGACTTCCTGGACATTTTTGTCATTGTATACTTGGATGACATCCTAATCTTCTCCAGAACGCTTGAGCAGCATCGGGGGCATGTGGGCCGAGTCTTACTCCGTCTTCGTCAGCACGGATTGTACGCGAAAGCAGAGAAGTGCACCTTCGAGCAGCAGAGCATCCAATTCTTGGGTCTTCAGATCTCCCCAGCAGGCATCGAGATGGACCCGCAGAAGGTAACGGCTGTGCTGGACTGGCCGCCACCCTCTGACAAGAAGGGTGTGCAGCGTTTTGTCGGATTTGCTAATTTTTACAGAAAGTTCATCAAGGGGTTCTCGGCCATCATCTCACCAATCACACAGCTAACAAGGCAGAATGTACGGTTTCATTGGGGTCCAGAGGCCCAGGAGGCGTTTGTGAAACTCAAGGAGCGATTCACATCCGCTCCCATCCTCAGTCACCCTGACCCATCTCTCCCATACATCCTGGAAGTGGATGCCTCTGAGGTAGCAGTGGGGGCCGTGGTCTCCCAACGCCAGGGCAATAAGGACCTAATGCACCCTGTGGGCTTCTTTTCCCGGAAACTTTCACCCGCAGAAAGGAACTACGATGTAGGTGACCGAGAACTGCTAGCCATAAAATCAGCGCTGGAGGAATGGAGGTACTTGCTGGAGGGAGCAGTCCACCCTGTACTAATTTACACGGACCACAAGAATCTTGAGTACTTAAGGACGGCAAAACGTCTAAAACCACGACAAGCCCGCTGGGCCCTCTTCTTTTCACGTTTCAGCTTCCACATTACCTACCGGCCTGGATCTAAAAATGTAAAGCCAGATGCGCTTTCACGCATGTTCGACTGCCCTAAAGACTCCACACCTCCTGATACCATCCTCCCTGCAAGCAACTTCCTTCTACTACAGCCGGATTTACTGTCCCAGATCAGGGAGGCCTCCCTGAACCCGCTCCTTCCCCCAGGACTTTCACTAAATCGTAGAGAGGGGCTTCTCTGGAAGGACAGCCAGGTGTTTGTTCCCGAACCCATCCGGGTTAAAGTATTGGCCCTCCTCCACGATCACCCACTAGCAGGACACTTTGGGGCCCGAAAGACTCTTGACTTGGTGCAGCGCACCTTCTGGTGGCCTGGTCTGAAGGAATTCTGCTCCAAGTATGTCAGTTCATGCCCAGTGTGCTCCCGAAGCAAGACTACTAGGGGCCGGGCCTGGGGCCTACTCAAGCCTCTACCTGCACCTGATCGACCCTGGCGTATGATAACGATGGACTTTATAGTCGAGCTGCCCCCCTCTGAAGATCACACGGCCATCTTTGTAGTCGTTGACCGACTCTCAAAGATGGCCCACTTCCTACCCCTAAGGGGAACCCCATCTGCAGCAGAGACGGCCCGTGTTTTTATCCGAGAGATCGTTAGGTTACACGGGGTACCCAAGAATATAGTCTCGGACAGGGGAGTCCAGTTCACCTCGCGGTTTTGGAGGGCACTGTGTGATAGTCTAAAGATTGAGCTGGCCCTATCCTCAGCTTACCACCCTCAAACTAATGGGCAGACTGAGCGCACAAACCAGACCCTCGAACAATATATTAGGTGTTTCACTTCATTTGTGCAAGATGATTGGGTTTCTCTGCTGCCCTTAGCAGAATTCGCGTACAACAACGCCAGCCACTCGACCACGGGACAGTCCCCGTTTTTCGCCAATTATGGGTTCCATTTAACATTTCTACCAGATTTTCTTACAGAGTCCTCAGTTCCAGCGGTCCAGGACGCAGTGACCTTCCTAAGCCGCAACAACCAAATCCTCCAGGAAGCCATAACCAAGGCCCAGGCGGACAGTAAGAAAGCCTTTGACCAAAAGAGGAGGGGAGAGTTGAATCTGCAAATCGGGGATCAGGTATGGCTTTCCTCTTCTAATTTAAAGTTAACCTGTCCCTCTAAGAAGTTGGCACCCAAGTTCCTGGGCCCTTTTCCTGTAAAGAGGAGGATTAATGAGGTGTCCTATGAACTGTCCCTGCCAGACACCATGAAGATACATCCTGTGTTTCATGTCTCTCTATTGAAACCCTCGGTACCCGATCCCTTCCCCAATAGGGAGTCCGGGCCTCCTGAACCTGTCCTAGTGGATGGAAACGAGGAGTACGAGGTAGAAGTTGTTCTAGACTGTAGAAGGCGACAAGGGCAAAGACAGTTTCTAATCAAATGGAAGGGCTTCGGCCCAGAAAGCAATTCTTGGGAACCTGAGGACAATATACATGCTGGAAGACTAATTCGTGCTTTTTTCATTTCACACCCTGAGAAGGATGACCAACTGGGCACCCGGAGGTTGCCCCTTGTGGGGGGGCAATGTCAGGGCTCCACTTGCGGCGTACGGTCGAATCGGCGCGCGCGCATGCGCACACGCGCCGCTGATTCGTCCGGGCGTCGAAACGAGGGTACGCGCCGTCGTACTCCTCAGGCGCGCGCGCGTGCGCAGCGAGCGCGGGCACGTGCGTCGCGGGCGCACACGTGACGCGTTAGCGCTGTTTGGCGCCAGTTGGCCTTTAAAAGAATGACAGCTGCACATGTCAAGTGCTGTTCGTCTGCAGTTTGCCCCTTGTTTAACCTGCCTCTGTTGTGTACTCCTGTTTACCTGATCCGGCTTCCACTTGACTCTGCTGCCTTCTCCACTCCTGATTCCGGCCTGTTGACTCTGCTTTGGACTGATACCTGAACGCTGATCTCCTGCCTGTCTGACCTCTCCATTGCCTGTGCCCACTTACCTGCCTGCCAAGTGTATCCAGACCCGGCCTGCCTGACGACCCCTCTGCCTGCTCCCCGCATGCTGCATACTTCCAGAGTTGCTGACGCCATCTCGGGGTCACCCTACATCCGGACCCTGCTCCGCTACCTGCCAGTCTCTGCTGCTTCAACATCCAGGAGATCGCTACTGATCAGCTACGTCTCCCACAGCATCCATTCCAGGCACTCCTACCCCGCTGTGCTCACGGGACCACTGTCTCCACTCCAGTGGGCCCTGAACCAGAGCCGTAAGAGAGGCCCTCTCCCAGCGAAGTCAGGCTCACCACTCAGGTACCTAACAGTGCCGTTCTGAAGCCTGCCGAGCTCGGTAAAACTTGTTCACACTCGCATGGGGGGGGGGGGGGCGCATGTGCAGTGACATGATGGCACCGCCTGGCTCCATTTTTTAATGTCAGGTGCTCCGTTCTCGTTCGCATCTCACCACAGTGACAGCAGGAACGGAGGGAGTGCTGAACAGAGCGCCGCTGACTGACCATCCACTCCAGGGAGGACAGCTAGAGCAGAGCTGAGCCATTCAATAGGAGAACACTACACACGTAGCCTCTGACCCCCGTACCATGTCCATGCACTAGCAACATGTTTATAGTTTAAATATTGATATTTGCATTGTTTAGCACTGAAAACAGGCATTTTAGGTACTTTTTTTGCAGTGCTAGAAAAAAATGTGGCTCTACCAGTAAATCTCATGGTTTGTGTCAGTAAAAAAAATTGGTGTTGTTTGTAAATTTTGGCGTCCTGCCAGTAAATTTCACTTCGGGGGGTTGGCAACACTGTGCAGGATTTACCAGAGCAGAGTTCAGGATTTACCAGAGCAGGCAAAGAAGGAAGACGTAGGAATTTGTTTTCAATATAGCACATTGCCATCCAAAACAGGGATAGTCTATAGATCTATGAACTTCCTTTAAGGAAATCTGTTTTAAAAAAATTGCAGACAGCTGATTTCTGTCTGGCTGTCACGCTGAACCTCTAGCTTCAATATTTTTTGAGTCACTAACCCCCGAAGAATATAGGAATTTCGGACTTTACACTGACATTCCTGATTTGCATACTTGTTCTGGGTCACAGACTCAGGAAGTTTGAAAAACCACAGCCAGCATTATATCAAGGCAAGTAACCTTTGTAAAAGCATGGTAGCCTTTGTACTTCTTACAGGAAAGGTTAATCTTTTCATACAGTATTTCTGTGTTTCTGAAGACACCTGCTGGTGCATATTAGAATTGCAGTAGTGGTTACCAACACTGGTATTGTAATAGGTTTGATAAATGCATTATATAAAGCCATGCTTAAATAAAAGGGTTTTACAGTGAGATTAATCACAAACAGAATGCAACATGTAAGCAGGAAGGGAGGCATCATTTTTTTATTTTTTTAAATCTGTTTATTTGAAATTAAGCATCCAACAAACATGCAAACTGTTCTCTTGGCTCTCCGAGTCCATACGCGGATAGTATCGGCTTCCACCTTTAAATTGGCAGCCAGCGGCAGTTATAATAACATGCAGATAATCCCTGGGTGCCGGGGAGGCACTTAACAATGTGAATAGCTTTTTACTATGTGTTGATGTGTTTTACTAAAGACGTATTTGTGCGATGATATGCCTCTTTGCTTTATACACATGTCGATCCCCAACTGGTCTGTGAAAAAGAAACAGCAATAAGGACACCTAGCCACGCACAGCTTTTGATCCCTTTTGGCATAAGCCATAAGAGGTCAATTACATTTGGTTAGTCTGGACCCATTGGGGTTGGGACACAGCATACATGAAGTGAATTGAAGTGGAATAGCACTGCACTGTCACTTTAAGAGCACTGGCATTGACTATCAGAGGATGTGGTTGATCTATACACCAATCAATTTTTTCGATGAAAACTTTGCACTTGCTTATCACAATGGATCTTCTTGTTTAAATGTTTCATGAATATTATTTTCAGAGTTGCACTTTAAGTCAGGCACTGGCACATTTTACTTGAATGATATTTGTATCAAACATTTTTATGTATTTAATACCTTTACTATTCATTTTGGTTCTTTTGTTTTTGGATGTATCTAGCACATGTAGATGTAAAAAAAAAGTAGCACACTTTATACTATTTGTCTCTTACAAATCAGTGTGTTTGCATTGAGAGAGTGCAGCAGCCCTGAACATTTATACTGAAATATTAAAACAGTATTATATTTATGCCAAATCTCTATTTAAGGAGATTTTCATATTTTTCCACAATGCAACCAGTTAATTCAAGTTCGTTTATCCATGCTAGTTCGAAGACGAGTGATTACAACAATGTGCTATATATATATATCTTTTTTTTTTTTTTTAACTAAAATTCTGTGTAAAATAATATCAGATATAATTGGCGATATACAAAATAATATGTAACTACAAATATAAAATATATGGGATACAGATGATGATACATTTTTACCACTAGATCTTGTTACAAAATGCCATGTTCACTTTATGTCTTATTAAACTCATACTTCGCAAAACTTAGTAAATAGCATTCTGTGGCTCTACAGACTTGTGTAAACAAACTAGGTGTTGGAATTAACACTTGTGATTCCTTCTCAAAACAAAGAGATCTTCAAGCTTTAACCTCTTTTACTGTCTATGGACAATTTTGTTAACTGTATACAAACTTGGTAATTTAACCAAGACCCATTTTTAAATAAAAATACATTTAGAATGAATCTATGGTTCAACACATACTATAACTAATCCAATCATAATACTTTGAAGTCAGTTTTGTTGAGATATAGCAAGATTTGTATCTCTTTGTTTAAAAGAGAGGAGAACTCATACTGCAGTTAGAATTCAACTCACTCCCAAAACTGATTAGTTTAGTTAAGCATATGCTCAAACAACTTCAATTAGCCAAAAGGTAAAAGAAAAACATTAATACTTTACCATGGCTTTACTTATTACTACATCCTTTTGTACTCTTTTCTCTTGTCTCAAGATATTTTACCCTCTCAAAATTCTTTCAGCCCCCCCTCTCTCATGTATAACCAGTCTATATTCCCCCTAGAATGTGGGTGTGGAAATGCCTTTCACATCATGAGTGATTTAAAACATATGTAATTTCCTGGATAACCCTTATAGGAAAAATTGTAGTTTCCTTTATTCACTATTGCCAAAGGGGGCGGTGTTGTATTTGAATTTAATTTCTTTATTTAATCCTAAATAACCTTTTGACTTGGCTCAACAGAAAAACGATAAATTAGACTGAAATGTCACTTATGTGTCAAACCACTCCAGACCTAGCGGGCGATTCATAAGATCTATTACTTTAAGAAAATATACCCATACTAATTACCCTATCTTTAAATTCCTTAAACTAGGTAATGTAGAACTTTACCCCTTTTTTTCAGACTCAAAGTATAATGGCTTATTCTTAAACATCCCTATTAATAGAACTTCTAGACGTCACATTCATATACAGTATTTCCCCTCATATAAATAATATGAAGACTAATCAGTGAATACATCAAATAATATTATATATATATATATATATATATATATATATATATATATATATATATGTGTATGTAGATAGATAGATAGATAGAGCTATAGATATAGATATATATATACACACAAACCAAAATATGTGACATTGTTCAATTAAGTAAGCACATACTTGCCCTATTATAATATAATAATATATAGTAGGCATTTATGTCTAATATAATTACTTGCAGTGAAAATTGCAATACATTTTAGGTACAACTTGTGTTGTAAAAATACATTTTTGAATGAGCCCCATTCCCTTCTCTCATAAAATAAAATACGTCTGACAGCTCATTTGAAATATGAGTCTCTAGTCTAAACACTGTCCGTGGACCTTCTTCTTATGTCTCCTGGCTGGCAGAAAATAGAATTTACGATTTCAGAGAACTTAAAAGAAGACACTTAAAGCGGAGTTCCACCTTTTTTTTTTTTAAAGTCAGCAGCTACAAATACTGCAGCTGACAACTTTTAAAATATGGACACTTACCTGTCCAGGGCGCCCGCAATGTCGTCACCCGAAGCCGATCTATCGCTCGGCTGTCGGGTGCTGCCTCCGCCATCCTCGGTAGTGGGGACGGGTGGCTCGGGTATCTATGCCCAGAAGCGGAAGCAAAATACCTGTATTAGACAGGTATCTGCTCCCCCCTCCCCCCTGAAAGGTGCCAAATGTGACACCAACAAACATTTCATACTTATCTCCACTGTGCAGCTCGTTTTGCAAAGAGTGGCCCCGATCCTGGTCTTCTTAAAGGGGTTGTAAACCTCTCTGTTTTTTCACCTTAATGCCTCCTATGCATTGTAACAGCACAGCAAGTGTAAATGAAGCCTTAGTCAGAGATGCCACAAATTACACACAAATATACAGTATATTTTCCAGAGATACGCATGCAGGTTATTCAAAGGAGAACTATAAGGCTCCATGCACACTGGGCTTAAAAAATGTCTGTTCCCTTGGCAGTAAAAACCGTTCATATAGAGCATTTTTTTTGTACAGAGTTTAGACGAGTTTAGGAGAGTTTTACGCAGAAACGCAAACCAGAAGTTTTTTTTTTCCTGCCTCTAAATGTTGAGCTTGTAATTGTTCTAATGTACATGGACACAATGGATAGCATAAAGCTGCTTCTACAGGCAGAACACAAAAGTTTGGGGTGTAGGAACTTGATTGGCCTGCACAGAGACCTGACCTCAACCCGATAGAACACCTTTGAGATGAATTTGGGTAGAGACTGTGAGCCAGGCCTTCTTGTCCAACATCAGTGCCTAACCTCACAAATGCACTTCTGGTAGAATGGTCAAACTTTCCCATAGACACACACTGCTAAACCTTGTGGACAGCCTTCCCAGAAGAGTTGAAGCTGTTATAGCTGCAAAGGGTGAGCCAACTCAATATTGAACCCTACGGACTAAGACTGGGATGCCATTAAAGTATATAGTGTATGTGCTCATGCAGGGTTGTGTTTACCATAATGGGACTTTTGTGCCAGTGCACAGGGTAATAGAGAGAAGAGAGTGCAAGGGGTGTCAAGAGGAGTCATAAGTCTCATTATAGTTCAGAAAACAGATGAAGGCAAACTATTACTTATCAGTTGTGACTGGTTTACAATTAGATTTATTTATTTTTTTTGTTATCTAAATTTAAATCTGAAGTTTAATCTGTTTATATTTTGCCTTTCTTGGTTTCTCCTTCCCCCACCATCAACATGCTAATAACATTTTTTAAAAAACTTTCCATTTTCCATTTCCATTTTAATTTTCAACTTTCCATTTTCATGGGTGTTCCTAGGCAGGCGGAATTTGCATGGTAATATGCTGCTGAGAATCTACGATTGAAAGAATTTAAATACAGTGAATGAAGGGGAGGGCCAGGAATGGTCAGGCTGGGGCAGAAGGTCCTAGATGATTCTGGACATCTTCCAGCCAGGAAATTAGGTGGGCTCCACATGGCTTGTTGCAGCTTCTAATGCACAGCGTGAGAAGATCACAGTGTGCAGTGGAATCAGAATAAGCAATTTCAGTCCATGAAAGGAGCCTTTACAACTGTGCAAGACTGAAGGTAAGGCTGGAGTTCAGCTTTAACCAAAGTGCTATGAGCATATGTCCCAACTTTTTGAGATGGAAATGAGGAACACCTATTTGCAAAAGTTTGTAGGCTTAAGGCACACCCCTTGACATGCTCCCTTTAAGGAGACTTTTACAGAAAAAAATGATTAAACACACTGTAAACAAGTGCTTTTTTTACCACTGCTTTTCCTTTATACTGGCTTTTGAAATTTACAAATGCCGCAATTTAGAAATTGGATGAAAAGTTTAGCACTCGGAAACACTTTTTAAAGGTTAAATAGTGCATTTTATATACAACTATATAGATCAGACCAATATTTAAAAAGTCTTCTTAACCGGGCCCTCCCCCTACCCCCCCCTACCCCCCCTTACCCCCCTCCCCCTTATTCCTACCCTACCTTACCCGTGCTTCCCCCTCTCCCACCTTGATTCCCCCTGAAATTTGGAGATCCTGACCCCCCTCCTCCCCTCTGCCTTTTGAGTCCTACCCTGCCGGGGTGGGGGGCGGGGGGGAGGGGGGAAGGGAACAGGCGTGAGGTTGGTCCTTCCAGACCTGAAGCCCCAGAATGCGTGTGTACTACTGAGAGGGGCTATTAGCCCTACAATGACAGTCCTTGGAGGCTGGGCTTCGGGTGCACAGTAACTTAGGAACATGTGTATACCCTTCAGGGACTTCCCTCACATAAGTGACTGTTGTTTATGTAGATCTCCCCCCCCCCCCCCCGCTATTGGATGACCATATACATGTTGTACCAATGTTTCTGTTATCTCTGTATTGTTTTGTTGTTTTTCTTTATTATTTTTATCGCCCGAATTGGGCATTAATAAAATCTATATTTAAAAAGTCTTCTTGTGCTGAGCAGCACAAGGCCCTCTGTTTTTTTTTCTTATCCTCCAAATAAGTGAGACAATGATGAAAAAACGTGTTACGTTTATATTCTTTTAAATCATGTCTCAAAACAAACACTAGATGGAGCCATTGCCCAATTGGCCAACCTAGTTCTATCTAAGCTGTATAAAAACTGAAAATTGTATACTCACCTTTCCGTAATTTTCCTTTCCTGGTGCATCTTCATGGCAGCATACAATGGGTTGTGGCTCTGCCCCCACAACCTGATAGGACTGGTTAACTATAAATCAAAGACAGACCCAGCTCACAGCATTCTCTGTAACTCTCACCATTTGGGTGGGAATCTGTATGCTGCCGTAAAGATGCACCAGGAAAGTAAAATTATGGAAAGGTGAGTATACAATTTTCCGTTTTCCTGGTGCATCATGACAGCATACAATGGGAACTAACTTGCCATACGGAAGGGTACAAGAAAAAAAAAAGCAGTAGCGCAAGTATGCACCATGAATTTTCCAAATTTTCTGTCGTGAGCCGGGTTCACCTATTAAAGTGGGGTGCCCCCTAAAAAAAAAATTAAAAGTCAGCAGCTACAAATACTGCAGCTGCTGACTTATAATAATCAGACACTTACCTGTCCCAGGGTCCAGCGATGTGGGGGAACGAAGCCCCCCCTCATTCCCCGCTCCGCTCGCAGCGCCGGCATTCTTACTGTGGTAACCCGGCGGTGGCTTCACAGCCGGGCACCCACTGCGCATGCGCGAGCGGCGCCACGCGCCGTGATACGACGCTCAGTCATCTGGGACACGTGACAGGTCCCAGATGACTGTGCGACGCCGAGGGGAAGTGATGTCAGTGCCTGGGCACTGAAGGTGGCAGACTACGGGGGACCCCCTAGCAGCAGGCATTTAGAGGTAAGTAAAAACATTTTTTTTTCAATTATTTTTTATTTATTTTTTTAAGATTTTTAAGCAATTGTTTTTTTTTTTTTTGGTGGAAACACCACTTTAAAGTGTAATGAAGGTGTCCTGGGAGGATCATATTGCTGACTTGCAAATAACCTCAGGAGACACTCAGCACTAAGCTGTATGCAGAACTGGCACTGCCCTAGTTGAATGTGCTCTTAGGACCTCCGAAACAGGAATGACTTTTGAAGAGTAGGCTCTTTTAATTGTCTTAACAATCTAGGAGGTGACTGTACGTGTTGACACTGACTGACCCTGTCTTAAGCCACGCTGGAAACAAGTACAGATTTCAGCTTTCTTGAATGAAAAGGTAGCTGCCAAACAGATCACCAGAGTTAGATCAACATCCAGGGGATGCGGTTCTCTCACTCAACCAAGAAAGACGGTAAATTGACGTCCTGGTTTAAAGTTTAAAGTGGAAGGAAAGACACCCCATGGATAAAAGCAGTCTGGAGTTTTAGGACTATTCTGTCCGGGTAGAACGTTAGGTGAGGCTCCTTGATTAAAAAAGAAAAAAATATATCCCAAACAGAGGGGGACAGGAAAGAATAGGGGCTTATCAAATGACAGTAAACTCTAATAAAATATTATCAAAAATAGTTATTTATTTAGTAAAGTATAAAACATGAAAATGGAAAAGACAATTACTGAACTCGTCCAAGGTCATGTTGTGACAAGCCACACTATGCTTGGTCAAAAACAAACAAAAACATGTGGGACATAGACAACAAATAACACAAAATAATAAACAAAATGTCCGGACGCAAGGGGAATTAGTGTCAGCCGTGCTCACTCAAATGCAAAATATATAGCAAGAGCTTTAGGTAAGGAGAGCTGAGGTTATAGCAATCAGAAATACGGTCTTCAGGGTTAGATTGCAGAGTGTAGCCAATTCTGTAGAATAGAAATGAGGCCTTGATAGAAATGAGGACTATAAGTTCCACATAGGGAACAATGGTTTCCTGGGAGGACTTTAAAGCGGAAGTAAACCCATCAATTTAACAGTCTAAAAAAAAAAAGGCATGCCGTGAATGCTAACTGCACATTGGCTGTGCTCTCAACCAAAACAGTCAAACCATCCAATGGCTGGTGTCATAACGGATTACATGTGCAGCACTGTGGCAGTTGAAGATTAAACAGAGGCAAAGATGGCAGCTTCCTTGGCTGAAAACCATAGGGGGGTTTACTTCCACTTTAACTTCATGCAAGCCTTTTAAGAATTGCATCACTAAAGGGTTAAGGACCCCTTAAACCCTTGTAAGTAAAAACATATTTGAACCTAGGCCCCTGTTCAACCCCAGTTGTAAGAACTGTAGAACCTTGGCTGGTTTAGGTGATAAAGGACTCCAGGCTTCTGCTGTGTGAAATCTGCATAATTTTCCCATATTCTTTGGTAAGTCTTATTCATGAAGACCTGTGCCTCATAAGCTGAACATCCCATGACCTTGAGCAGCCTGCTCTTTGAAATGGGTCCCCCAACCTTTCTAGCTGGGGTCTGAAAAACAATTGGTCAGTTACGAAGAACCAAGGATACTCCGGCACTGTTCTGCTGGAAGAGACTTCACTCCCAAAGCACCTTTTTTTTTTATTTATTTTTTTTTAACTTTTTATTTTACATTTTTTTTATACATTACACTTCATATATACACTAATCTTTACTGTATGACATTTCCTCTGTTTACAGTCATTTACTCTTAACTCATATTATTTAACCCGTTCACCGTCTAATCTTCTCACGACTTCCTCTTTTCCTCAATCTTTACCTTTGCACCCTCCCCCCCCCAAAAAAACAAAAAACAAAAATAAATCATATATATTGATCCTCTCCCCCCTCTCCACGTGTCGCCCCGGAAGGGGAGGCACTGAAATTGGTGTATGAATTGGGTCAAGTAGGTGTCTGATAAACCTACAGAGCATCCAGACTCCCAGATTTACCAATAATAGAATTGATTGGTGGTTTTCTATCTTGTACAACTCCAACTTTCTGTGCTTGTTACGTTTTTTTTTTTTTTGTTCTTCAACTTTAGAACTGGGCACAGATTACCTGATTGTTTTTTGTTTTTTTTCTAGGAACAGAGGTGAACCAAATCCTCATCTCCTCTGGGCAACTGGAACCTTCATGATTGATAATTTTTTTTATTTAATCCGGCTACAAACTGGACCAGAATTTTTTACTTTTCCATTTACTCTGATAGCCTGGCTGACTGGAAGAGATTAAAAAGGTGGACATCCCCCCTATCAATGTTATATGATCGTTATGCTCATTGAATTACGCCCTGCGTGGGTGAACGTTTGTCAAGTTATACTTTTTCAATAAAAATTATTGTACCAGAAAGGTGGACATCCCTTAAACTTCCACCAATGTCATGCCAATATAGCTGATATGGCCCACTGATCCTGAATATTTTCCATCCAGGTGTGTGCGCAAATCTTCACACAGGCATCCCCTGGATGATTGCACCCTTAAAAAGGACGTCCACTGTTCTCCCAAGACAGGTGCCATAGATTTTTAAGGCTTCAATAATAAAGATTGGGTTTTAAAGGAACGGCCGTAGGATTTTGCCTCCTTGTATCTACTTGGGAGTTGCTGCCTGTATGCTGGGCCTTACTGAATTTTCAGCCATAATGCCCCTCTTGCCGTGACCGCGGGGAAAACCGCTCCTAAAAAACATCAATTGACGTCTACTGACACATTCGCTACAGAGTCACCAATTTCAGCTCTTACAAAGCGGTTACCACCTAGTCTCTTCACTTCTTCCAGAAGGGCTTCTTTAAAGGGTTACTCAGCTTTTTTTTCAATCTGCAAGGCTGTAATTTTCTGTAAAATGCAATGCAATATGACTATCTGGAGGTGTTCTGTACACAGAATGTGTACAGAACACCCCCTTGAAACATAATTTCCTGCTTGTATGACTGGCTCACTGATTTTCCCTGAAGTCTGTACCAAGATACAAGTCAGATTTTTGGCATCCACTGTAACAAAAATTTATTTTTGGTAAGATCCCAATAGGAAATCACGTCTAAAGGGATGCAGACCCTGCCACTTTCCTCCGAGTCCTGCAGGTACAGCAGCTGGTTGATAATTATGAAACCACTCCCATTAGACTCACTCAGCACATGGGCTGGTTATTTCTGGTCTTCCAGGACCTGCAGATGCTACAGTATGTAGGAGCACTTCAAATCTAGATCTTATTTTCAGACTACAGCCTCCTCGAATGTGACAGCAAGGTGACATGTCTTGCCAGCTACATTAATGATGCATTCACCATCAGGGGAGACTGCAGCAGGTTGACCTTTAGCTTTTTCAGGATGTACAGTTTTGACATCCTGTTTATACAGGCATTTTTCTATGACCCCTTCCATTCTTCCTGGATTAACTCCTCCAGTTCAGTGAAGGGAATGAGTAGTTTCTAACCTTGTAGAGAGTTTCCTCCACTTCACCCCATGCAATTGTGTCCTTAACTGCCTTTGCAAAAAGGCTCTATTGGGCAATCTTCAAAGCTTGTGGCCCCTTTAACGCTTTCTTCCCATGGCAAGCTTTCCAATTTGGACACCACCTACTGGCTCTGGTTGGAAGTGCTAGGCAATTCACCCACCAGCTGGGGAGTACAGGCTTCATGTATCAACTCCTTGGCCAATTCTTTAATCAAGGTGGCTACTTTCCAGACATCACCTTCTTTGCTCCAAGCGGACTTGACATGCTAGCTTGTCAAGCAATGACTTTCCACCACAAATGCAGAAACCATTAGGGCTGGTAACCTGTGATGTTTGTAAACAGGGTGCAATAATAATGAGAGGTGAGATGATGACATTGATCAATGTTGCCTGGATGTCTGCGCCTGAATGGTGACTTTTCTGGCTTTTAGAAGGCTCCCTCCATTTTGAGGTCCTTGCATGGCTGTATCCTGCGTATTTCAGGCAGATTTGATATACTAGCTTGGCAGGCAATGACTTTGCACGACAAATGCAGTGACTATTAGGACTGGTAACCTGTGATGTTTGTAAACAGGGAGCAATGATAATGAGGGGTGAGATGATGACCTTAATCAACATTGCCTGGATGTCTGTTCTTAGATGATGACCTGTCTTGACCTTTAGACGGCTCCCTCCATTTGTGGTCCTTACAGGACTATAGATATTGGCTCTCTTTTTCCCAATCTTCACTACTTACCTAATCCCTTTACCATAAAAGCAATGGGTGGTCTGATTGGGCAGCGTTCCCCATAGAAACAGAGCAGCAGACTGAAATGAAAAACAGCATAAGGTTAAATCTCCACTATTGCGACCTGAAAGTCGCATGATTTTTGCCGCAAAAAACAATGCAACTTGAAGCAATGCATGTGTATTCTTGAGGTCTATGGACCTCAAGTCGCATCAAAGTGAGACCAAAGCAGTGCAGGGACTACCTTCAACTGGAAATTGGAAATCATGGGGGTACGACTTGTAATGCGACTTTGCAGTCCCAAGTCGCACTAGTGGAAACTGAGCCCAATACAGTGATCCCAGAGCAAGCATTGAAAAGGAGATAGAACGAGCCCAGGTGAATGCCATAAGGAGCACAATGATCCCAGAGAAACACTGAGCAAGAGATAGGAAAAGCTCAGGTGAATGCCATAAAAAGGGAAAACATAGCTGCAAACAATGACCACATAAGCATCCAGCATTCATGAGTAGAGAGCTCCACCATTTGTTGTCCAAAAATGCCATAAAACCATTTTGCCATTAGTGATGATATCAGTGCCTGAGCATGCTCAGATCGCCATCCTGGAAAGCTCTAGCCAGGAAACTGGTCACTGATGCCTCATCACTTCCTGCCTTTAATGCTCAGAGTGTACTTGCACTGCTGCCACCATCTTGGAAATGGCGATCACTCATAAAACTTTCTTTGACAAGCCTGCACCACCAGAATGGGGCTCCAACCATATAGCTCATTTAGAGACTGTAGAGGAAGGACTTACACCCAGGAGAGGCTGAAATATAACCCCCAGGCCACCAGAATGGGGCTCCAACCATATAGCTCATTTAGAGACTGTAGAGGAAGGACTTTCACCCAGATCAGGCTGAACCTGGCTGGGGCGACAGACGGTAAGGGATACCTTGCGACTCCAGTGAGGAAAAAAGGAGAATACTGTGAGCCGGGTCTGTCTTTGATTTATAGTTAACCAGTCCTATCAGGTTGTGGGGGCGAAGCCACAACCCATTGTCCAATTAAAAAAAAAAAAAAATGATGCGATATTTACCGCAAACTTAAAAATGCGTCAGTAAATATCATTAAAAAAATGCGGTAATATCATCAAAAAAATTTAAGTCAGCATCTACACATACTGTAGCTGCTGACGTTTAATATTAGGACGCTCACCTGTCCTGGAATCCAGCAATTTCAGTACTCCATCGACTCTCGGCTGCTCCTGCCGCCATTGCGGCTTTACAGCCGGTCGGTTCTCTACTGCGCATGGGCGTAGCGCACTGTGCTTTGTGAATGGCCTGGCGGCGGGGGAAGGAAGGGGGGGGGGGAAATTTACCTGTCCTGGAATTCAGCAATGTCAGCACCCCAGCTGATATTTCCATCAGCTCTCGGTGCTGCCACCACCATTCATAGTAGGGAAACCTGGCAGTGAAGGGGGTGGAATTGTGGTCCTAGATAAGGCTGACTATGTGGCAGAAATGAACAATATCTTATCGGATGGAGCCACCTATGTCACTTTAGACAACAATCCCACTGTTAAATACAAAAAGAATTGCAAACAATTATTAGTAATGCTTATGATGTTGGGATTCTGAACAAAAAGGAAAAATCATATCTTATCCCATCGGCCCCACGTATACCTAAAACTCCTGAGGGGACTGTTTAAATATCTGGATATCTCGGACAGAAAAACTGTCATCTGTGCCACGATAGGTAGCTGCCTAGACTACTGCAACTCTCTTTATTTGGGATTGCCAAAGATGCTAGTGCAGAAGCTTCAACTTATTCAAAATGCTGCGGCTAGGCTGCTCATGAATGTCCCATTGAGGGATCATATTACCCCTGTCCTCTGCGCCTTGCATTGGCTGCCGGTCCACTATCGCACCTTATTTAAGATAGGATGTTATGTTTAAGATTAAGAGAGGCCTGGCCCCAAGCTATATCTGCTCTCGTTTTCAGAAACAAGCTCTTGTCAGATCACTCAGATCTACCGGCAGAGATCTCCTCTACATCTCCGTGCCCAAGAAGATCCAGCGTGGTTGTCAGGCCTTCTCCCACCAGGGTGCCGTACTACGGAATAGCCTCCCTGTTGAGCTCCAGGAGGCCCCCCCTATTCCGGTCTTCCGCAGGTTACTGAAGACTTGGCTTTTTACGCAGGCGTTTCCTGCGTAGTCTCTCTTTTCTACCCTTCTGCAGCTCTGTGTTGCTTCTGGTCCCTGGGCCCTCTCTTTCCAGGATCTTTGCTATGCGCGTTGGGATAAGATCGCGCTATATTAAGATTCCCCTCAACCTAACTCATACATTTCCTCCAGAAGGTACATAAAAACCCTATAAAGCCCCCTGGATGCCCTATCATCAGTGGCATTGATTCCCTTACCTCAAGGTTTGGGAAATATGTGGATGAATTTTTGCAGCCACTTGTGTCCAAGATGCCATCATATTTGAAGGACACTACCCATACCTTGAATTTGTTACAAGACATCTCGTGGAAGAAGAATTACCATATTTATCAGCGTATAACACGCACTTTTTCCCCTTAAAATCAGCCGATTGTGAGCCTGTGGGCGGCTTTCAGCCGTTCTCGGCGGCTTTCGTCCGCCATCGGCCATTCTCGGCGGCTTTCGGCCGCTCTTGGCCATTCTTGGCGGCCGAGTGTGGCCGAAAGCGGCCAAGAACGGCCGAGGGCGGTCGAAAACCGCCGAGAATGGCCAAAAGCCACGGAGAAAGGCCGAAGGCGGCTCTGTATCTCGGCGGCGCCATTTTTAAATGGCAAAGCTGAAAAAGACCCTGACAAGGCTGCATGACAAGGCTACATGACAAGGCTGCAAATGACACTGACAAGGCTGCAGATGGACACTGATAAGGCTGCATTGATGGGCATTTAAATGTAAGTTTTTTTTTTTCTTAAACTTCCCTCCTAAAAGTTTTTTCCTTAAAATTCCCACCTAAACTTGCGGTGCGTGTTATACGCCGGCGCGTGTTATACGCCGATAAATACAGTACATTATAGCCACTGCTGATGTTGATGTGATGCCATGAGCACTTAAAGAGGAGGTCCACCCAAAAAAAAAAAATTATTAAAAGCCAGCAGCTACAAATACTGCAGCTGCTGACTTTTAATAAATGGACACTTACCTGTCCAGGGTGCCCGCGATGTCGGCAGCCAAAGCTGAGCAATCGCTCAACTCTCGGCTGCCCCCGCCGACATCCTAGATGAGGGAATCAGGAAGTGAATCGTTGTGTCCTCACTTCCCGGTTCCCTACTGCGCATGCGCGAGTTGCACTCTGCGTCCTCACTGGTCCCCGCTGTGTTCTGGGACCTGTGTGTTTCCCAGAACACAGTGGGTGGTGATGCGAAGGGGCGTGATTATACGTGTATTATACAGGTATCTGCACCCCTTTGAAAGGTGCAAAATGTGACACCGGAGGGGGGGAGGGTTCTGAAAAGCGGAGGTTCACTTTTTGTGTGAACCTTCGCTTTAAGAAGAGTATTCTTTATTCACAAGGACTTTTTTACTCTGATTATATTTGATCTATACATGTTTCACATTTTTTCACAAATCTGGTTATATTACATATATGTTGAGTATTGATTCAAGTTTGTACTCGATATTTGGTCATTTATTTTTAGTACAGCTCAGTATATTGTGACTTTGGTATCATTGTGTTAAATATCTCACGGTAGAGTTGCTGCTTCATACGCATGAAATATTTAACATCATTTAATTTTGGTTTATACACGATCGTAGTTTCTTTTTGGCAACACACCTCCTGTATTAGAGTGCCCCCAATCTAGATGAAGGAGCACAGCAGGCACAACAGACAGCAGCGGTGTCAGTCTGGGGGGAGGGGAATGTTAGATGTACTAACAGATCTAGATACACTAACAAACTGAAGCCAAACTCCAGCTTAAACTGCAGGAACACAAGCAGTTACAGCAACAGGTTTTGTTTTCATTTTGGGATAAAGGTTTTACATAAATAAATAAAAGATAATCATTGTAAGCCCCTCTGATTCTCCCATCTGCAGCTCCTCCAGGGTTACCATGGGCCTCTTGGCTGCATTCTTTGATTAATGCTCTCCTTGCCCGGCCTCTCAGTTAGGTGGACAGCCATGTCTTGGTACTCTTTCCATTTTCAGATGATAGATTGAACAGTGCTCTGTGAGATGTTCAAAGCTTGGAATATTTTTTTTTTATAACCTAACCCTGCTTTAACCTTCTCCACAACTTTATCCCTGACCTGTCTGGTGTGTTCCTTGGCCTTTATGATGCTGTTTGTTCACTAAGTTTCTCTAACAAACCTCTGAGGGCTTCATAGAACAACTATATTTATACTGAGATTAAATTACACACAGGTGGACTCTATTTACTAATTAGGTGACTTCTGAAGGCAATTGGTTCCACAAGGTTTTAGTTAGGGGTATCAGAGTAAAGGGGGCTGAATACAAATGCACGCCACACTTTTCCCATATTTATTTGTAAAAAGTTTGGAAAACCATTTATAATTTTCCTTCCACTTCACAATTATGTGCCACTTTGTGTTGGTCTATCACATAAAATCCCAATAAAATACATTTAAGTTTTTGGTTGTAACATGACAAAATGTGGCAATTTTCAAGGGGTATGAATACTTTTTCAAGGCACTGTAATATACTAAATGTACGCTTTTGGGTTTAATAACACTTTAATGAAAGGATTAGTTAACCCAGCACCCAGGCATGAAGGTCATTGTGTGTCTGGTTGTCACCAAAGTGCACCCATGCCGTAAACATGCAGGCACATAGCTCTACAGTAATTGCCACAGAGGACTGCAGCTTATTGGCCGGCATCCAGGGATTGTGCCGCAGTTTTACACACAGGGTGTCTCACATTGGCCTCGGTCTTGGATGTTGCTGTCCTGTTTGTTTTTGCCTGATGAACTTGCAACATTTCCTTCCCAATTCCCCACGCAGCTTGAGTGGCTGAAGTGAAGTCACACCAGTGCTGGGAAATTAAGACTTAAATAAATGCCTGCTTAACACTTTCACTGCTTCCCCGATCTGTGTACTAACAGCTTGCAGGCCCTGGCAGTTTAAGAATGCTTGCCATCTTCACCACAAAAATGTGATTGTTGAACGCCATTAAGTATAAGCATCCCCTCTATCCCAATTTTCCTGACGCATCATGGCAGCACACACTGAGTTGTGACTAGGGTTGCCACTTTTTCTTCAAGCCAAACCCGAACACTTTAGCAGTGCACAGTCAATTTATTTTTTTGATATACACTATAGCAGGGTTCTCCAAACTTTCTGAACAAAGGGAAGGTTTACTGTCCTTCAGACTTCAGGGGGGCCAGACTGTGGCCATTGGGAGTAGAAAATGTTAGTGGGAAAAAATAATGCTCTATTGTTTGTTTCAATGGGAGTAATTGCGCCCCATCATTGGTCTCAGTGGGAGGAATTGTGCCCCATCATTGGTCTCAGTGGGAGGAATTGTGCCCCATCATTGGTCTCAGTGGGAGGAATTGTGCCCCTTCATTGGTCTCAGTGGGAGGAATTGTGCCCCATCATTGGTCTCAGTGGGAGGAACTGTGCCCCATTATTGGTCTCAGTGGGAGGAATTGTGGCCCATCATTGGTCTCAGTGGGAGGAATTGTGCCCCATCATTGGTCTCAGTGGGGGGAACTGTGCCCCATCATTGGCCTCAGTGGGAGGAATTGTGCCCCTTCATTGATATTAGTTGGAGGAATTGTGCCCCTTCATTGGTATCAGTTGGAGGAATTGTGCCCCTTCATTGGTATCAGTTGGAGGAATTGCTCCCCTTCATTGATGTTATTGGCCCTCATTGCTGGTGCCATTGAGAGAAATTGTGCCCCATTTTTACTGTAATTTGGAAGATTTGTGCCCCATCATTAGTGTCAGTGGGGGCAATCATGCTCCATTGTTGGTATCAGTGGATGAAATAGTGCCCCAAGGGCTGGATAAAAGCAAGCAAAGGGCTTCAGTTTGGAGACCACTGCACTATAGGATTGTAACAGACCTGGGACACCTTTGGGCACTCCAAAGAGAATAGTATTGCGGCATGCATGGTGCCCCCTCTCCTTCCTGTCAGGCCCTATTCCGAGCCACATTCCTGGCTGAATAATGTGTCCGTGTTTCAGGTGGACTGAAACCCTGACACATGGTTCCAAACCCAGACTGTCTGGGTGAATCCTGGACAGGTGGCAACCCTAGTTGTGACTCCACCCCCACAACCTGACAAGATTGGTTAACTATAAACTTGAAAGAGAGACACCCCGCTTCATTCTCTTTTTTATCCTCACCTGACAAGATTGGATGGATATCGCACCTCTTACCGCATTCGCCCCACCAGGTTAAGCCTCTGCTGTATGGAAGTCTCTCTTGTACAGTCTCTAAAGCAGCTTTTATGGAGAGAACCCCAATCTGGTGGTCTCGGGGGCGCATCATTCTTGCATTTACAAGCTTTAAAGAAGCTTATATACTTGCAGTGGCCTCCTACCTTTTTTCCAGCACAAAGATTTTATCAACGTCTCTTTTTCCTGTTCCCCCGGGTCATTCTGTGCCCTGTAGTCCCTTGGGCAGCAGAGATCTTTCCAACATGGCGGCCGCGTCCTCCGCTGCGCTTTGCGCATGTGCCGGAGGAAGTGAGGTAGCCAGGCAGATCTTCCTGTCCTTTTCCAAGATGTTGCGGGTGCCGGTGGACCGCTTCTGCGCATGCGCGTGGCGTCGCTTCTGCCACGGTGGCGTCGCTTCTGCCACGGTGGCGGCGCCGGATTTAAAAACCCCTATATTCCTGTCGGTGTAACACTGGCTGGTTTATGGACACTGCTGCTGCCCAGGAGTCTGGCGTTCTACTGCCATTTAGTCTCAGGTATCCCCCTCCTCCCTGTTCCTTCCTGTTTTTTGTACTTATTCTCTTTTCTGCATCTAATTCTTTGGCATTCCTTTCCATACTACATTATTTTCAGGTGCTATTCCCTGTTCACTGCTCATGGAGGCCACTGCCCAAGCAAACCACCCTCAGCATGTAAGGTAAGACGTGTTCTCCTTTTATTGGTAAGTATTGAAGAGAGAAAAAAGAGACCATGACCACTAACACTGCGATTTTTGGCAGCCCTACCAGGTCAAGATCAGCAAATTTCAAGACATCAAGGTCGCTCAAGCCATAGAAGATCTAGGAGAAGCAGATCAAGGTCCTCATCACGTCATCGCCACTCACGTCACAACCGCTCACGTCACAGCCACTCACGTCATAGGAGGTCACCGTCATCCCATCGCAACAGGAGCTATCACACCCACCCTGCAACAAATGCTTGCTGGATGTGCGGCGCTCCAGCTTTGCCAGAGAAATTAGCCTGTCGTGCATGCTTTAATGAAGCAACCAAGGAGAAAGAGTCAGACGCAAGCCAGGTGCCCACAGTAAGAATGCCAGCGCCGTCGAGCGGAGCGGGGGAAGGGGGGGGGGGGGTCGATCCCCCGCATCGCTGGACCCTGGGACAGGTAAATGTCCGATTATTAAAAGTCAGCAGCTGCAGTATTTGTAGCTGCTGACTTTTAAAAAGATTTTTTAAGGGGCACCCCACTTTAAGAGATAAGGCACAGACTGAACAATTGGTGAATCTGGAGGAAAAAACACACAAACTTGTTGTACAATCCTGAATGTTCCTTATCGATGATATCCAAAATCTTTGCAGATAAGTATGGGAACTCCATTTCATATTCCATGAATGAATGAATGAATGAATGATTTGTATAGCGCTGCAACTGCGAACTGAATCGCCTCGAGGCGCTTGATCCGACCTGCGTTGATTCCTTCTTAGAAGAGGTAGGTCTTGAGTTTTTTCCTGAAGGCCCGATGGTCTTTTTCCAAGCGGATGTTCGTAGGTAGAGCGTTCCATAGCCGTGGTCCTTGGACTGCAAATCTTCGTTCTCCCCTTGACTTGTACCGGGATTTGGGGACAAGGAGGAGGTTTTGGTCGTTAGATCGGAGGTTGCGATTGGGGGTGTAGTGTTGTATTTTTTCGCATAAGTATTGAGGAGCATCTCCTTGTGTGCATTTGTGGGTCAAGCAGAGGGTCTTGAATGTGATCCGATTCTTTACGGTTAGCCAATGGAGGGTCCTCAGGGATGGGGAGATGGATTCCCATGGTTTTTTTCCTGTGACTAATCTTGCTGCCGTGTTTTGCACGACTTGTAGTCGTGCAATCTGGAATTTAGGTAGTCCTATGTAGAGGGAGTTTGCGTAGTCGAGTCGAGAGTTGATGATTGTTCCTACCACTACGGCTTTGTCCTTTTCTGGAATGAAAACCTCACATAGGTAACAGGAAACTTCTGCAGATGGGCCATTCTGGTTAATCTCCAGTTATTGGGTTCCCGGGTGGCAGGAACAGGTAACTATCCCAAGAAAGGGGAATCGGCGGACCATAGTCCAAGTGTTAGGTGTCATCTGCATAGCAGGGCACAGGGGTTATGCCTTGTACACACGGTCGGACATTCCAACCACAAAATCCGATTTTTTTCAGACGGATTTTGTCTGAAACTTGTGTTGCACACACACGGTCGGACAAAGTTGTCGGAAAATACGATCGTTCCGAACGAGGTGACGTCCAACACGTACTACGGGACTACGTAAAGGCCAGTAGCCAATAGCTTTCGTCTCCAAATTTTTTCTGAGCATACGTGGCACTTTGTGCGTCGGAATTCTCTACACACAATCAGAAAAAGTCTGATCGGATTTTGTTGTCGGGGAAAAAATTAGATCCTGCTCTCAAATTTTGGAAGAAGGCCGCTAGTGCCCACACACGATCGGATTTTCTGACAACAAAATCCGATCGGACTTTCTCCATCGGAATATCCGACCGTGTGTATGGGGCATTAGTCTAAAATACCCTAAGGTCTCCAAACTCTGCTCAGAGTGACCTCTATATTGCATAGCTCCCAACTGTCCCTGATTTCGAGGGACTGTCCCTGATTTGGAAAAAAGTCCCTCTTTCCTCCTCATTTGTCCCTCATTTTGGTCTGATCTATATATGTGTATGTAAATGCACTATTTATCTTTCGAAAAGTGTTTCCCAGTACTAAACCTTTCATCCAAATTCTAAAAGCTGCATTTGTAAATTTCAAAAGCCAAAAAGTTGGGAGGTATGATATCGCTCCCCAATTGTAATACAGTCCCTTTCACTGGTTTCACTGGCACCACATTCACACACCCTGCCACATCACCCTCAGCTCTGCTCAACTCTTCCACAGGTCACAACAGGGCTTCACAACATAAACACTCTTTGAGGCCTCTTTCGGTACTACGGCTTCCTCTCCTGACCAGCCACGACTACTGCTCATCTCAATCTTTAGCTCTGCTAGGCCAGCCTCAACCCTAATTATTGTATGAGAAGCATCCCAGACAGCACCTGCCTCTCATTGGCTCTCAGTTCACTTAAGGGTTGGGGTACATGTGTCAGGCGGGGGTCTAGCAGACAATACAGTCTCAACAACTTGGTATGCAATAACTAAGACCGTGTATCTGACTGAGACATCTTGGGCGGCTTCTAGAGTTGGCAGTAACTCAAAAAGCAGGGTCCCGCATACCAAGCACCTGTCCCAAGGCTTAACTTCTTCAGAGACAGTCTGACACAGCCCACAAAGAGGAAGTAGCAAGTCTTCTCCTGACTTTTGGTACAACACTAGCCCTCTCTATAGTGTCACATGTTCTTTTGCCAAATGGCTACTCCACATGGTGCACTCCTCACTTTCCACAAATTTGTAGTCTGACCTTGTCAAACTTACACTTCTTACACGGCAATTAATAATATGGCACCGAAGCCCACCTCCCGTGTGATTTCCTGGCCTGAGGCCCGCCCTTTGAAGTTGCAACTGCCAATCCTGCCAAGCCTAGCCCTCTGGCATAAAATTAGATCACCCTTGGGTGTCTACTTTCCACAAAAGTTTGAGAAACAGTTGTTAGGAACCTTTTGGTATTTTTTTTTTTTCTTATATAGTAAAAAATAAAAACCCAGTGTTAATAAATACTGCCAAGAAAACTCAATTGTCTCTAAAAAGTGATCTGAAATTAATTTGGGTACAGTGCTGCATGACCAAGTGGTTTTCATTCAAACTATCTTAGCACTGAAAACTGGCCTGATAATGAAGGGGTGTATACAGGCTGGTACCTAAAGTGCATAAATAGAATAGAAAAAATACAGCGCTTAGAAATTACTACTTAGCACAAGTAGCAGTTCTACTGTGAGATACACAGTGATATACCAATATTTAAAACAAGAAGAGCTGCACTGACCTTAAACTCAAAATAAAAGCGGATGATGAACACACAATGTGAAATTATTATCCATATTAAACATCTACATCATTCGTGGAGAAAAAGGTGAAAAGTGCGTGTATTACTTTAAACTCCTCCTTGTGACAATGATGATATTAGTGACAAGAAATGTGCCTCCATCACATAAAACACGTTTACCAGATAGCAAGCATTTGCAGCTTGCTGCTATTGCCCAGCCCAGGCCTTTATTTATAAAGGGAAATCAGATATCCGCTCTCATAATAAGACACATTTCACTTGTAGTAAAGCAGAGCGGATGGTCTCAGCCTCTCTTAGGATCCAAATGGGGTCAGCTCTGTATTCCATGAATAAACTCACCAGGATGACCCAAAAAAAAAAGAGCTCACATAGTGTCAAACCGACTACACCTTTATTATTATAAGTGGTATTGCACTTAGGCTACTTTCACACTGGGGCGATGGGTGCGTCAGCGGTAAAGCACCGCTATTTTTAGCGGCACTTTATTGTCAATTTCACTGCACTATTCGGCCGCTAGCGGGGCGCTTTTACCCCCTGCTAGCGGCCGAGAAATGGTTAAAACCACTGCAAATCGCTGCTCCAGAAGCGATATGCCAGCGGTATAGCTGCGCTGCCCATTCATTTCAATGGGCAGGAGCAGTTAAGGAGCGGTATACACACCACTCCAAAGATGCGGCTAGCGGGACTTTTTTTACCGTCCTGCTGGCGCACCGTTCCCTCTGGGCTTTCACATAGGAGAGACAGCAGTGGCTCTTTCAGGGGGCTTTGCAGACGCTATTTTTTGCGTTATATCACCTGCAAAGCGCCCCAGTGGGGTCTTACAGTTAGGGGCATATGTAAAAAGCCAGTTGGCCAGCCAGACTGTCTTCTTCCAACAGTTTTCAATCTGTTTCCTCTGACTTACATAACGTGCTTGCACTATAGAAATGATCACAAATGACTCCTAGCATTGAAGCCATAGGGGTTGATTTACTAAGGGTAACTAAATTGTTCATTTTGCAATGAAATTTTCACCAGAGCTTAGTAAATGAATTGAAGCTCTGCTGACTTCTGTCATGCAATCATGTGCAAGCAAAAAAATGCATTTTTGCACATGATTGAGTACTCTCTGCAAAGTAAAATTTCACCACATTCACCAAGCTCTGGGGAAAATTCCCTTGCAATTTTAACAGCCTATTTACATTTAGGCTTCATGCACACTAGCGTTTTTTTAAGCTCCTAGAAGCTGTTATTAGCATTTTTTTCTGCTCCTAGAAGCTAAATAGTGTTATCCTACGGTATGTGTCCATGTACACTAATTTGTCATTTTTTGAGCTTCAGCATCTAGCAGCATAAAAAAAATTGTTTTTGTAGAGTGTTCTTGGAGGGTTTTTCCAGCAGAAAAAAATGCTGAATGCTTCTAAATGCTACTAACTGATTCTAAACGTTACTAAAACGCTCCTAACAGCTTTTTTTTAGTTTTTTTTTTTTTTCTTCATGTACTGTAAAAATGCTCATAAAATGCTAATGCTACTAAAAGCTTCTAAAAGCTACTAAAATGCTACTACAAGCTGGCACGCAAAAGCTATTACCGCCATTTTTTATCCAGCGCTTGTTTTCTAGAATTTTTTGAGCTTATGAAAAACATTAGTGTGCATGGAGCCTTAGTAAATCAACCTGGTTGAATCAAACATGTAGAGGGGTTTCATGCAGTTCTGATTCCTGGTTTAAAGTCATGTTGCCCTCTACACTGTTAAGTGCAGACTGCAGACAGTCTGAATGTACATAAAGGGATTTGTATCCTGGCTTGGGCTTTTGATGACAGCTCTCAAAAGCAAAGTGAAAGAAAAGAGAGCAGTAAAATGCTATATCTGCAAAGTTTCAACGGTGGCCGTATCGTAAACTCCTGGGAAATGATGGGTCATCATTTCCCAGGAGCACAGGCGAGAAAGGAAGTCACAAGGACCTCTGCAGACCAGGAAGTGGCAGATTACGAGGACTACATAGAAACAGGGCCTTTCTGGCAGATTACGAGGACTACATAGCAACAGGGTCTTTCTGGTAAGTATAAAAACATTTTTTCCTCCAAATGTTTTTTTCTAGGTTAAAATGAGTCTTTTAATGCAAAGATTTTTTTTATGGGGGGGGACTCCACTTTAACCCCTTGATCGCCCCCTACTGTTAACCCCTTCCCTGCCAGTGACATTTAGGCCTCATGCACACTGGATGTTTTTGGACGTTTTTACAGCAGTTGTTTTTGGCTGTAGACTTTTTTTTCTACAGTCATTAAACTCTCCATCATGTTATCCTATGAGTTAAGTGCACACATAGGCTGTTATCAGCAGTTTTGGGCAGTGGCTTTTTGAGCAGTAAAAAAAATCCAAAACTAATGGGTTCTGAGAGACATTTTTCAGCTGTAAAAACGCTCTAATGCTGATAAACGCTGATAAACGTCAATAAACGCTCAAAAACGTCGCTCACCAGCGTTTAATGTTTTTGATCCATTGAAAAAAAATATATTTTCTTAAAAAAAAAAAACACTAACGCGAAAAACGCAAATGAACGCTAAAAAACGCTATTGCAAAAACGTTGAAAAAACTCACTGCAAAGCTACTGACGTTTTTATAACGTTATTTTAACGTCCAGTGTGCATGAGGCCTTATACAGTAATCAGTGCATTTTTATTGCAACGATCACTGTATAATTATCAATCGACACAAAAATGTGTCAAAAGTGTCCAATGTGTCCGCCATAATGTATTAGTCATGATAAAAATAGCAGATCGCCAAAATTATTAGTAAAAAAAAATTATAATAAAAATGCCATAAATCTATCCCCTATTTTGTAGACGCTATAACTTTTGCGCAAACCAATCAATATACGCTTTTTGCTATTTTTATTACCAATAATATGTACAAGAATACATATCGGCCTAAACTGAGGAAAAAATTAGCTTTTTTAAAAAAAAATTGGGGCTATTTATTACAGCAAAAAGTACAAAATATTGTGTTTTTTTACAAAATTGTCGCTCTTTTTTTGTTTTTAGCACAAACAAAAAAATATAAAAACGCAGAGATGATCAAATACCACCAAAAGAAAGCTCTATTTGTGGGAAAAAAAGGACATCAATTTTGTTTGGGTACAATGTAACGCAATTGTCAGTTAAAGCAACGCAGTGTGTCGGATCGCAAACTATTGTGCTTCAAAAGCATGGATATCCTTGAAAGCGTATCTGTCAAGGCTAGCAAAGAATCACAGTTTTGTAGATTAAATTGAAACAATACAGAAATTGGTGGCACATTTTAAATACACACTTCCTTTACTCATTAGAAGAGGAAAACCTGTTTTAACAATTAAATGTATAAACTGAAAATCCCTATTAACATTAAAGAAAATGCATTTGTAAATACTCCAACTCCCTACTGCTGTCTTCACCTAGATGGTAAGCTGTTCCATCTAGTGGTTTTTGCATGTACTGCAGTGAATGCTCACTAGCGGTGTGCCTTTTGTTATCAAATTAACTTGAATTTTACCTGTGCGACCCTGTATAACATGTTTATGGGCAGTTGGTGTAATTTCATTATAGTATAGCAAGACACTGCAGGGACTCCCAAAATTCACACATTCACACCTTGTTCAAATCAACCTGATCCAGTTAGCGCCCCATACAGTACTCATGAATAGATTTGCTTAACTCTTTTGCCAACCCAAAATTAAATTCAATTGTCTTAGTGTTTCCAGTAATAAAGTACCCATAGCCAGGAGATTACAGTTATCCAAACTCCCCTTCTTGGCCTCATGACTATGGAGCTCCTCAGATCAAGGACGTGCGGTGAGGTCAGTGGCTGGTGAGGCACTGGCTAGTATCAGAGCCAGATACACACAGGTTACAAACGCCGCAAACGTTAGAGCGAGAGTAATAATTCTAGCACTAGACCTCCTCTGTAACTCTAAACATGTAACCTGTAAAAAATTTTTAGGGGGATTTTTGAGTACCGAAGTTTGGCGCCATTCCAAGAGTGTGCGCAATTTTAAAGCGCGACACGTTAAGTATCTATTTACTCAGCGTAACATCATCTTTCATAGTATATAAAAAAATCAAGCTAACTTTAGTGTTTTTTTTTTTTTTATTAAACATTTTTTTACCAAAACAAATGCACTTGAAAAATTGCTGGGCAAATACTGTGTGACATGTATGTTTGGGGGTTCTGAGTAATTTTCTAGTAAAAAAAGATGATTTTTAGAGAAGTGTCAGAATTGTCCTGGGTGGTAAATGGTTAATTACCATAAGTAAGTAATATACAAATAATTATTATATATTGTTTTTAAAGTAATTTACTATATTTTCAAAAAACTGTACTCAAGCAGGTGGCTTTACGAACAAATTACTGAAAGTTATAACTTCAAACCAGTAATTTCACAGTAAATAGATAAATAATAAATTATTATGTTATAACGTATAGTATAATCAGGGCTCAAAATTTCAAGTCCTGAGCTACTAGCCAGGTCTCAAGGATTACTCGCCACCAATTGCCCCACCCAACCCATACCCTGTCCCGCCCCTAATCATGCCATAATAAATTATCTCATTGCAGTGTAACCTGTGCCCATCATTGCAGCCTCACCGTGCCCACCATTGCAGCCTCACCATGCCCCCATTGCAGCCTCACCATGCGCAGCCTCATTGTGCCCCTAAATTGCAGCCTCACTGTGCCCCTAAATTGCAGCCTCACTGTGCCCCAAATTGCAGCCTCACTGTGCCCCAAATTGCAGCCTCACTGTGCCCCAAATTGCCCCATCACAGTGCCCCAAATTGCACCATCACCATGCCCCAAATTGCACCATCACCGTGCCCCAAATTGCAGCCTCACTGTGCCCCCAATTGCAGCATCGCTGTGCCCCCAATTGCAGCATCACTGTGCCCCCATTGCAGCATCACTGTGCCCCCAATAGCAGCCTCACAGTGCCCCCAATTGCTACATCACCGTGCCCCCAATTGCACCCTCACTGTGCCCCCAATTGCAGCATCACTGTGCCCCCAATTGCAGCCTCACTGTGCCCCCAATTGCTCCTAGCACCACTGGGGGGTCCCTCTTTTCCGTTTGGGCGTCTCTCCACATGTGTGCTCCCACAGTGGGACTTCCTTTCTTGGACCACTGGAGGGAGCGCTCTCCGTGCCGGCGGCATTCCTTGATCACCGCTGGACGGTCAGAGGGGTCCCGCGTATGCGAGGTTTCACAGCGCATGCGCGGGACGTCATGACATCACCCATTGTTGCGTCGGAGGTGGCGGCTGATGCCGGGGCGTGTCCTTCCGGAATGCCGAGGGGGCCATGCAAACACCGCAATCACTGCGGTGGGGTCTCCATGTTTTTGGGGGTGTGACGTGGGGAGTAATTGAGCACCTGTTATCAATAGATATCCAATTCAAATACTAGATAAAAGGTGCAGCTTCCGGAGGACTGTTTAGGTGATCTCTGGAATGTTGCCAATACATGCAGGACATTTTTTGGAGTGACAAGTAAGTGCAATTGCTGGACATGCCGGACTGGCTGTAGTTCATACTACAATAAAAATGTAATTTACTCCCATATAGTTCATCATTTAGGTTTTCCCTAATGCTACCAACATACTGATACTCCATACATATAGTTCAATTTTAATATCTTTTAATATCTGCCAATATCGTGCTATATTTCTATGCACTGGGTTTATATTTTACTCCCGCCTACGTTACATCCATATCACCATCAATATTAACAAGCACTCACTATATTTTTTCCTTTTTGGATATATTTGGCACTTAATAATATTATTAGTTTGCCTTTCAACACACTCACTTTTCATATGTCATTTTCTACTTATTATATTTTTTTCATGTCGGACATAGGGTCCAACATGAAAAAACGTATTAACTTTTACACTTATTAGTCATCCCTATTTGTTTTATTAGGCAACAATATATAGTATACTCATTTAAATTTAATACACATTACTATAATTAATAAATGCATAAATGCCAATAAATGAATAATATTAACTAACATATTAGTAACATTGAATAACAAATGAATACTACTAATTAACATATTCCTAATATTGGAAAGGAATACCAGCCAGTTGGGCACAATAAGGCAGCACTGAACATCTATCCAATACCTGTACACTGATTTCCATAAATATTTAATTACAGGTGCCTCACCCCGCACCCTCGCCATTGGGCCCTTACGCATGACCTCTTGTAAGCCCTATGGACTATGGATACGCCCAAGAAGACGGAGGGAATGAGCGGACATGGGGGGGGGGGGGGGACCACCGAATAATACCGTTTTTTAATGACTCTGGTTTCGCGATACATGGAGATGTATATATATACTTTTTAAAATTATTATGAAATGTTTAACCACTTCAGCCCCGGACCAATTGGCAGCCAAAGGACCAGGCCCCTTTTTGCGATTCGGCACTGCGTCGCTTTAACTGACAATTGCGCGGTCGTGCGACGTGGCTCCAAAACAAAATTGGCGTCCTTTTTTTCCCACAAATAGAGCTTTCTTTTGGTGGTATTTGATTGCCCCTGCGGTTTTTATTTTTTGCGCTATAAACAAAAATATATATATATATTTTTTGCTTTTTGCTATAATAAATATCCCAAAAATATATATAAAAAACATTTTTTTTCCTCAGTTTAGGCCGATACGTATTCTTCTACATATTTTTGGTAAAAAAAAAATCGCAATTAGCGATTATTGATTGGTTTGCGCAAAAGTTATAGCGTTTACAAAATAGGGGATAGTTTTATAGCATTTTTATTAATATTTTTTTTTTTACTAGTAATGGCGGCGATCAGCGATTTTTATTGTGGCTGCGACATTATGGCGGACACATCGGACATTTTTGACACATTTTTGGGACCATTGTCATTTATACAGCAATCAATGCTATTTAAATGCATTGATTCCTGTATAAATGACAGTTGTAGTGAAAGAGTTAACCACTAGGGGGAGGGGAGGGGTTATGGGCTCTGACGTGTGTTGTGTTTTTTTTTACATTAGGGGGCGGGGCTGACGTCTGACGTCATTGATCGGCTTTCCCGATGACCGGGAACAGCCAATCAATGACAGGCAGAGTAGGAAGCGCGGGGAGAGGTTTGTTTACACAAAACTCTCCCCGTTCTTCAGCTCCGTAACCCGATCGCGGGACACCAGCGGCGATCGGGTCTGCTGGTCCCGCGGCCGGGGTCACGGAGCTCCCGACCCTTTTCGCGAGCGCGCCGCTGGCGCCACCCGCGCGACCCACGGGCAGGCATTTAAAGGGCCACGTACAGGTACGTGGTTTTGCCTGCCCGTGCCATTCTGTAGACGTATATCTACATGAGGCGGTCGGGAAGCGGTTAATTATGTTTTGTGTACTGTAACTAATCTCTAATAGAATTTTACTGATGTATCTCCTTAGAATAAAAAAAACCCCTGAAAAAGACCAGAATTGAACAGGGTCGAAATGCATTGGGGTATTCCTGGGGTATGTATGTGGATAATAATAGTAATACAATGTAACTGTATAATTAGAATCTTCTTGGTGCATTGTTTGCCATGAGTGATGGTTTTTGTTGTTATTTATGTCGCTGACCAGAATTCGTATTCAATATTGACTGTAAAAATGTAATGAATTTTATGTCATAAATAAACAATTTTTTATTAATTACGGTCTTACTAAATCTTGCTGCTAAAAAACCCCCCTGGGGAAACTCTTCCACTTTTTTACAAACTTTTGGGGTGCGCAGCTGCATCAACCCACACATGTGTTTTTCCAATTTCGTGCCCCCAATTGCAGCCTCACTGTGCCCCCAATTGCAGCCTCACCGTGCCCCAAATAGCAGTCTTACAGTGCCCCCAATTGCAGCCTCACAGTGCCCCCAATTGCAGCCTCACAGTGCCCCCAATTGCAGCATCACTGTTCCCCCAATTGCAGCCTCACAGTGCTCCCAATTGCAGCCTTGCCAGGGCGGACAGATTATGATGAGTTAGATGTGAGCCGCGGGATCACCGAGCGGTAAAACACGCCGTAACAGCTGACATTGAGACTGTCTCCGCTCTGCTCACTCTCACACATCCCCGCCTCCTCCTAACCCCGCGCCTGTGATAGACAGAACGCAGGTCCAATGCAGGGATGCATTCTGTCTATTACAGGCGCAGGGTTAGGAGGAGGCGGGGCTGTGTGAGAGTGAGCAGAGCGGAGACAGTCTCAATGTCAGCTGTTACGGCGTGTTTCACCGCTCGGTGATCCCGCGGCTCACATCTAACTTCCATGCACTCTTCCACAGGGAGAATGGCTCCCGATCAACTCCACTCGCCGGTGGTGGTCGCCCCCCCCCCCCCACTCCCAGGCAGCCCAGCTCCTCGCCAGCCCTTATTTTCCACTCGCAAAATGCGAGTAGGCGAGTGGAAAATTTGAGTGCTGGTATAATAATATATGATTTAGCTTGATTTAAACAGTACCTTTTCAGTAGCAGCAGATTCTCATTCTCCCTCTTAACTGTGTAAAAAAAACATGTGTGAAAAAAACATGGGATTATACACATAAACCATTGCCTTTTCCTTCTAGTAAAGAGGCTGGGCTGGAAGGGGGCATTTGTCTTTTAGACCCATCCCCCTTTTGCCACAAGGAAAATGGAAGTAGATATGACACTGGGTTTGCGCATATGCAGAGTGTGGGCTCCAGAATATTGATTCTAAATGGAGAAAGGTGACTGTGCTGTTACACTAGTTGTGTAAAATGTAATGCTATGCATAGTTATGTTAATGTTTATATAATTGGTTATTATACTGCCATCTTGTGGTTATTTTGGTTGTAGCACTATCCTTTTCTGTTTATTATCTGTGTCATCTCCCACATTATGATGTACTTCCTTTTCCTGATCCTTCACTGTGTCTTGGGAGAAAAGAGATCGCCACTTCTGTATAGGCCGCATGCAATCTGCTCGCATCCTGGAACACATTACAATGTTTCAATCATCTGCCACATTTTGTTGTCTGCTATACCTGCTGCTTGCAATATAACCCATGCTTTTGGAAGAAACGGTGTCTGGTGAGTTCAAGCTATCTGATAAAGTATGTCCACTGTGATTACATCTGCTTATTAATTCCAGGCATAGAGGTCTCAGCAAGGGATAAGTCACTATTACAACAGTTGGAGTCAGAATAGTCAACACATGTGGTAGAGCCTGCTGTGTAGATGTGTACGTTTAATCTGCAATCAAGCTCGGTGCCATCCGCCATCTTGTGAAAGCACATGGTCACACAAGCTTACTGCACGTCATCTGTGAATGTTGAAAACTGTTTTCTGCATTGATGTCTAAGCTGCTGTTCATCTTCCTAAAGAGACAGTAAAACTTGAAAAATTGTCTAGACAAGCTTTCGAGCACTCTTTTTATCGCTGAATCTACACAGATACATCCTGCCTCTGACCACACAGATGTACAGGGAGCAGATTCTGCAGGTATTGCAGAGCAAAGTGTTATGCCCCATACACACGGTCAGAAATTCTGACGGAAAATGTCAGATCGAACCATGTTGTCAGAAAATCCGGCCGTGTGTGGGCTCCATCTGACTTTTTCCGTTGGAATTTTCCGACAACAAAATCCGATCTGACTTTTTCCGATCGTGTGTAGAGAATTCCGACCGACAAAGTGCCACGCATGCTCAGATCAAATTACGAGACCAAAGCTATTGGCTAATAGCCTCTACGTAGTTCCAGCCTGCAACTGAAACTCCACTATCGCCTGCTGCAGCTGCAGCGCTGACAGGCGAGCAGCAGCAGGGTGAGAACGCCGAAAGTGCGCACAGATGGCCCGCACTTTCTGCAGCAGCTCTGGCATATCGGGGTAATTCTTCAGGAACCTCTGGACCACCAAGTTCAGCACATGCGCCAGGCAAGGGATGTGCGTCAAACCGGCTAGGCCCAGAGCTGCTACGAGATTTCGCCCATTATCGCACACCACCAGGCCGGGCTTGAGGCTCACTGCCACCAACCACTCATCGGTCAGTTGTTCCATGTCCCTCCACAACTCCTGCGCGGTGTGGGGTTTTTCCCCCAAACAGGAAAGTTTTAAAACTGCCTGCTGTCGTTTACCCCTGGCTGTGCTGAAGTTGGTGGTGAAGGTGTTACGCTGACCGGATGAGGAGGCGGTAGAGGATGAAGAGGCGGAGTAGGAGGAGTTAGCAACAGGAGGCAAACTGAAATGCCCTGCAATCCTCAGTGGTGGAAAGACATGCGCCAAACTGCTATCCACCTCAGGCCCAGCCGCCACTACATTTACCTAGTGTGCTGTTAGGGAGATATAACGTCCCTGACCGTGCTTACTGGTCCACGCATCCGTAGTTAGGTGGACCTTGCCACAGATGGCGTTGCGCAGTGCACACCCGATTTTGTCCCCACTTGGTTGTGCAGGGAAGGGATAGCTTGCCTGGAAAAGTAGTGGCGGCTGGGCACGACGTACTGTGGGACAGCCAATGACATCAGCCTTTGAAAACTCTGCGTCTCCACCAGACGGAATGACAGCATTTCAAAGGCGAGGAATTTTGAAATGCTGGCATTCAGGGCCAGGGATCGCGGGTAGCTAGGGGGGTACTTCCTCTTCCGCTCCAGTGTTTGGGAGATAGAGAGCTGAACGCTTCCATGGGACATTGTGGAGATGGTTGGTGACCCAGGTGGTAGTGTTGCTGGCAGATCCTCTGTTTGCGGGTTGGCAGGTGCCACTGTCACTACAGAGGTGGATGAAGAGACCGAGACTGCAGCAGAAGAGGAAGCAGGAGAAGCCAGAGACCTTTCTTGGTTTTTGAGGTGTCTACTCAACTGCATCTCGTGCTTTGCACTTAGATGCCTGGTCATGCAGGTTGTGCTCAGGTTGAGAACGTTTATGCCTTGCTTCAGGCTCTGATTGCACAGCGTGCAAACCACTCTTGTCTTGTCATCAGCACATTGTCTGAAGAACTGCCACGCTAGGGAACTCCTTGGACCTGGCTTTGGTGTGCTCGGTCCCTTGCTGCGTTGGGCAGTAGCAGACGTACTGTCTAGGGGACGGATGCTCCACTTTTGCACCCTGCTCCCTCTTCTGCTGTGCTGGTGGCTCTGTGCGACCACCGCCTCTTCCTCCGAACTACACTGGTCACCTGCATGACGTTGATTCCATGTGGGGACAAGGACCTCATCGTCCTCCACATCATCTTCCACCCAGTCTTCACCCCTGCCCTCCTTGTCAGTCTGCACAATGGCGAAAGCAGCAGCAGTTGGCACCTGTGTTTCGTCATCATCCGAGACGTGCTGCGATGGTCCTCCCATGTACTCATCATGAAACATAAGTGGTTGGGCATCGGTGCACACAATCTCTTCCACTTCTGGGGCAGGGCTAGGTGGATGGCCCTGGGAAACCCTGCTAACAGAGTCATCAAAAAGCAGAAGAGACTGCTGCATGATTTGGGGCTCAGACTGATTGGCTGATTTGCAAGGGGGTGAGGTGAAAGACTGATGGACATCGGCTGCAGGTGCCAACTCTGAACTTTCATCAGGAGACTGGGTGGGAGACAATGTGAAGGAGGCACTGTCAGCAACCCAATCTACTATCGCCTGTACTTGTCCTGGCCTCAACATTCATACAAGCCTCATTAGGCGCGCCGAAATACCGCTGCAGGCTCTGTCGCCTACTCGCACCTGAGGAAGGTGTTTCACTAGTGCGTGTAGCTGGCACAGATCGACCACGTCCTCTCCCTGCAACAGGAGCTCCACCAGCAGCACCACGACCGGGGCCACGTCCCTTTTTTGACGATCTCCTCATATTTTCAAAATTTATGATCTTGCCCTAAATGGGTGTTTTTGCAATAGCAGAATACACCCACAGTGTGTACAGCGTGTATCTCAAAAACTGCTAAACTGCAGAAAATGCTATGGAAAAAAAAACATTTTTCACTACAAATTTTTTTTTTGGGATAGCACAATAAAAGAAATATCGATCGATTGTATGTCACACTCCTGCACACATCCAGAAAACACTAAAAGATTTTATTTTTTTGCAATAGCAGAATACACCCACAGTGTGTAAAGCGTGTATCAAACTGCAGAAAATGCAATGGGAAAAAAAAAATGTCACTACAATTTTTTTTTTTGGGGATAGCACAATAGAAGAAATATCGATCGATTGTATGTATTCTGCACACATGCAGAAAACAGCAAAATTTTATTTTTTTTTGCAATGTTTTTGCAATAGCAGAATACACCAAGAGTATGGTGTATCTCTTAGTAAAATATGCAGTGATGGTGCACTGAGCTTGCAGATAAAAGTTATATTTTGTCTGGCACTGGCCTCATGGCACTGTTAAAAGACTGTGCACTGCACCCCAGCCAGGGTACAATTGATTTAGGAATCTGGTGAATAATTCTCTCTCCCTCTTTCCCTCAATAAAGACACTCTCTAGTCTCTCTAGCTATGTAGATCGCTCACTGACTATTACTAATTTGAAGATATTTCAGGAATGTGGACTGACGGACTGTATCAGACTAACTCCTATAATGAAATTCTCTCTTAGCAGCCAGGAACCTGTCTACAGCAGAGTGACGCGCTGTGCTGTGTGCCTGTACCTTATATAGAGGCTGGGTCACATGCTGCACTGGTCAATCACAGCCATGCCATTAGTAGGCATGGCTGTGATGGCTTCTAAGGGCACACTAGTGAAACTAACGTGGATTGGCTGCCCTGCAGCTTGTAAAAGGTGCCAATACATCGCCGAACACTGGACCCGAACCCGAACATACAGTTAATAGTTCGGGTTCAGGTCTGGGACCCGGACACCCAAAAGTCTGGTACGGACCCGAACTTTACAGTTCGGGTTCGCTCAACCCTACTCAAGATATAAAAGAGACTATAATGTATCTTTCCCTCCATTCTCATATTTTTGCAGGTTCATCAGTGAACAAGCCTGAACGAGAAATTATCCCAGCTTCAGTGAGTCTAGCTTGCCTGCTTCATCATCATCTTCATCAAGGTATGATAACAAAGCAGCTAAATATAGAGACTTAAATAGAGCTGTAGCTGCTAAAAAGGCAGAAATCTCACCTCCCGTATCCTCTCCTACTCACCAGAGTGATTTGGGTGATAGGGATAAAGATCCAAATCGTCAGTGCCCTATTCATACAAAAACTCACTCTCTAAAGAAATGTCGTGGGCTTAGGGCAAATACTGTCCAAGAATGCAGGGATATTCTACATAAACTTTGAATATGCTATAGGTTCTGTGCTTCTTATGACCATTTTGCTAAAAACTGTAAGGTTGCCATCAAGTGCACAGAATGCAGTAGAGACAAACACGTTACAGCTATGCATCCTGCTCCACTTACAGACAGTCCACAGCAGCCATCTAGATTGAACCCTATATTAACTCCTGGCGGGAAGCAACAAAGTCATGCTTCAGCCACTACAATTGTTTCTTCTTCATGTACTGAAGTCTGTGGAGAAGGATTAAGCCACAAATGCTGTGCCAAGGTATGTCTAGTCAAAATATAGCCAAGGGATCAACCTGAGAAAGCTACCAGGATGTATGCCACAATAGATTAGCAGAGCAACAGATTCCCGGTTAAGCCTTTGAGATCTTTGGCATAAAGGGACATGCAACACCATATACTCTCAACACCTGTTCTGGTCGTGTAGAAACTTCTGGCAGAAGGGCCGGTGGGTTCATGGTCTCCCATATCAAGGCAAAGAAGGACATGCCCTTGCCAACATTAGTTGAGTGTGACCAAATACCAGACAACAGAGAAGAAATTCCTACTCCAGAAGCTGCATATCACCATCCCCACTTAAGGCAAATGGTTTCCGAGATTCCTCCAATGGACATAGATGTTGAAATCTTAGTCTTGCTGGGAAGAGACATTCTCAGAGTACATAAAGTATGCCAGCAGTGCAATGGATCTGATGTCTCCATATGCACAAAGACTTGATCTAGGCTGGGTAATAGTGGGCGATGTAAGCTTGAATAGAATGCGCACACCATTTTAGATTAACTCCTTCAAGATGCATGTGCTAAAAAATGGGTGTGCATCTCACTATAGACAATTCCCTTATCATTATGAAGTAAAAGAGAAGCCTCTTGACATCATGCAGGTATCTGTTGTTACTCCCATCCCCTGTGATGACAACTTGAGTAGCACAGTGTTTTCTACTACACGTGATGACAACAGAATAGCCTTGTCAGTTGAAGATAGAGAGTTAATCGCAATAATGGACAGCAAATTCTTAAAAAATGTATCTAACAGCTGTGTTGCCCCATTACCTCTTCGTGCTACAAGAGTCAGACTTCCAAATAATCGTAATGAAAATGTATCCAGATTCAACGCACTTCAGCAAATACTAAAGAACAGGCCTGAAATGAAAGAACATTTCATTGCCTTTATGAAAAGGATCTTTGACAATAATCACACCGAGCCACCTCCACCTCTTCTTGAACATGACGAGTGCTGATATCTGCCTTTCTTTGGAGTCTATCATCCACATAAACCAAAGCAAAGCTGGGTAGTGTTTGACTCCAGTACCAAGCATCAAGGCGTATCCCTGAATGATGTTCTTCTCACTGGTCCTAACCTAACCAACAACCTTGTAGGAGTACTTATGAGGTTCAGAAGAGAGCCAGTTGCCATAACTGCTGACACTGAACAAATGTTCCATTGCTTTATAGTAAGAGAAGACCATAGGAACTTCCTAAGGTTTCTGTGGCACTGTGACAATGACCTAAACAATGAAGTGATTGAATACCGCATAAAAGTACATGTATTTGTGAGTCCCTCACCTGCTGTTGCAACATATGGTTTATGAAGGACTCTTGATGGTGAGAAGGAGTATGGTGCAGATGCTCAACACTTCTTTAACCTCCCTGGCGGTAATCCAGAGTCTGGCTCGGGGTGGAACTTCAGTACCATAAGCGGTAACCCCGAGCCAGACTCGGGATCGCATTGCAGGATACAGGGGAAGTTACTTACCTTGTCCCCTGGATCCTGCAATGTCTCCCAGCTGTGTGTGCGAGCTCCTGCGCTCTATTCACACAGTGCCGAGTGCTGCTGAGCTCCGTTCCCTGCGACGTTACGACGCATGGGAGCCAAGATCGGCGCCAAATTCAAAAAAGTAAAAACACACAAAACACATACAGTACTGTAATCTTACAGATTACAGTAATGTATATTATAAATACATTTTTTTCCTGGAATTTTGAGATTGTCCATAGCAACCAAAAAGTGTCCCTTTAGGTCAAAAGTGGTTTTAGACCAGCTATACTTCGGCTTTCCTTGCTACTAATCAGAAAAAATAGATTGACATCTTCTCAGATGCATCCACTGAGGCCATAGCAGCCATTGCCTACCTCAAGGTAAGATACTCTCTCAATCAAGCATATGTAGGGTTTCTGTTTGGCAAAGCTAAGTTAGCACCTAAGCCCAAGCACACTTATCCCAGGCTTGAACTTTGTGGGACTGTGCTAGCTGTAGAAATTGCAGATTTACACAGACAGCAAAGTTGTTTTGGGCTACATATACAATCGGCAAAACGCTTCTATGTCTATGTTAGCAATTGTGTAGAAAGAATCAGAAAATCCTCAAGGCCTGAACAATGACATCATGTTCCGTTCCTGCAGATCATGCCAACAGACCTATGTCTGCAAGTGTCTTTGCAAATTCTTCTTGGTTAACAGGACCTGAATTCCTGCTGGATCATACAGAATAAACTACACCTGAGGTCTTCAGTCTTCTAGATCCTGACAACGATCCAGAGATTCGGACTGAAGCTAAGTCTCTTGTCACCAGATCTGAATAAAGATACATCTTTGAGTTCTGAGTGCTTTGAACATTTCTCAAGTGGACAAGGCTTGTATGCACTATTGCAAGGTTAGTCCATATTACTCACTGCTATCACACAAAGTCCAATGATTCTGAATGTCAAGGCTGGCACTTATGCCAAAAACCTCTTTCTGCAAAGGACATTGCTGAAGGTGAACTGATCATAATACCCAGTGAACAACAGAATGTCTTTAGCACAGAAATGAAATGTATCAGTGACAAGCAGGACAGTCTAAAAAAACAGTCCAATTGCCATCCTGAATCCATTCATTGACAGCCATGGCATGCTAAGGGTTGGTGGACGTTTTAAACAAGGCCAAGTTGGGAGAGCAGGGACAAAATCCTCTTATCATACCTGGTCGTCATCATCTCTCCACCTTGCCCATATGGCACTACCATGAAAGGATTAAGCACCAAGGTAGACATTTCACAGAGGGTGCTATAAGAGCTGCAAGCCTTTGGATTGTTGGAGCAAAAAGACAGATTTCAACTATACTACACAACTGCGTCCAATGCCGCAAACTAAGAGGGAAACATCAGCAACAGCAAATGTCAGATTTGCCAGCTGATAGATTAAATACCGACCCACCTTTCACTCACGTTGGTCTAGATGTTTTTGGGCCATGAATGGTAACAACACGCAGAAGCCAAGATGGCCAAGCAAATAGAAAACGATGGGGGCAGTGCTGTTCACCTGCATGAGTGTGCATGCACATTGAAGTTATAGAATCCATGGATGCTTTGAGTTTTAAATAATGCGCTAAGGCGAATTCTTGCCATCAGAGGGCCAGTGAAGTCATTACGATCTGACTATGGAACCAGCTTTACTGGAGCCTGCTGAGAGTTACAGCTCGTCTCTAAGCCAATCCAAGACTTTTTAACTGAAAAGGGCTGTACATGTACTTTCAATCCAATGGGTGGCTCATGGGAGAGAATGATAGGCATTACACATAGGAGACTGGACTTGAACTCCACAAGTCTAATGCCCCATACATACGGTCGGATTTTCCGATGAAAAATATCGGACAATGTTGTCGGAAATTCCGACCTTGTGTAGGCTCCATCGGACATTTTCCATCGGATTTTCCGACGGACAAAGTTTTATCTCCTGCTCTCAATTCTTCCGACAACAAAGTCCTATCGGACTTTTTCCGATCGTGTGTAGCGAATTCCGCCGGACAAAGTGCCACGCATGCTCAGATCACATTACAAGACCAAAGCTATTGGCTACTAGCCTCTACGTAGTCCCGTTGTAGGCAACAAACGTCACCACGTTCAGAATGATCGGATTTTCTGACAACTTTGTCCGACCGTGTGTATGCAACACCAGTGTCGGAAAAAATCCGATGGATTTTGTGGTCGGATTTTCCGACCGTGTGTACAGGGCATTACTCATGAGAGTTTAACCACCTTTCTGGAAAAAGTGTCTGCCATAATTAATTCAAGACCACTTATTTCAGTGTCTACAGATCCAGAGTCCCCAACCATCCTTACCCCAGCCACTCTTCTTACCCAGAAGCTTGGGTCTGTTCCTGTTCCACCTGGAGACTTTAAAGCAGGAAACTTATACCATTAACAACTGAAGCAAGTACAAAACCTCGCCAACTGCTTCTGGAATCGTTGCAAAAACTAAAAATCGCAGAGGTGATCAAATACCACCAAAAGAAAGCTCTATTTGTGGGAACAAAATTCAAAAAAATTTGTTTGGGTACAATGTAGCATGACCGTGCACTTGTCATTCAAATTGCAACAGCGCTGAAAGCTTAAAATTGTCTTGGACAGGAAGGTGTATAAGGGGTATAAGTACCTGGTATTAAAGTGGTTAATTTACAGGGATTTCCTCTCACTTCCTGTTTGGCTATGGGACAGGAAGTTAAGGGAAATCTCCACAATGAGACACAGATGGCGAAAAAAAAAATCTGACAGGGGTTATAACCATCCCTTGTTCAAAACTAAGAGTTGTGGCAGAACAAAGAACCCATCATTACCAGTGGCTGTTGTGGAGATAAGCTCTACACTGGCATCGACAACATCCTATCACTGCCCCCATTGCAAAATAAATTAACTTAAAACATCTAAGCATGAACTTAAAACATCTAAGCATGGAGAGCTCTGCAACACCCTAATGCCCCGTACACACGGTCGGACATTCCGACAACAAAAACTATCAGATTTTTTCAGACGGATTTTGTGCCAAACTTGTCTTGCATACACACGATCGGACAAAGTTGTCGGAAAGTCCGATCGTTCTTAACGAGATGATGTACAAAACGTACGTCGGGACTATAAACGGGCCAGTAGCCAATAGCTTTCGTCTCTTAATTTATTCTGAGCATATGTGGCACTTTGTCCGTCGGAATTGTCTACACACAATCAGAATTTAAACGATCGGATTTTGTTGTCGGAAAAATTTTAGATCCTGCTCTCAAACTTTGTGTGTCGGAAATTCCGATGGAAAAAGTCCAATGGAGCCCACATACGATCGGATTTTTCGACAACACGATCTGATCGCACATTTTCCGCTGGAAATTCCGACCGTGTGTACAGGGCATAAAGAGACTGAGGCTGGTTGGATCGCGCAGCAAGACTCCATTTGAGATCTATGGCCGGGTTTCCTTAATGTAATTTTTTTAATGGGCAGCCCATAAATTGTTGAGCACTAGAAGCTTTAACCAGCTTAATGAAAGTATCTGTCTACAGCTATTCCCTGCCTCAATTGCATGTTGAATGATCCAGCTTCTTTTTTTACTTTAACCATATTCCTATCCACATCATTGCTTGTCACTGGAGTGCTGCATAAAAAGAATTAGCTTAGCGGATTAGAAGCAGTAATACAGTATATCCCTGAGGACAGAGCTGAGGGGTGTTGGAGAAGCAGTTTTGTGATGCTTTAGAAAGCCTCTTGGCACAATGCACCTTGCATAGACTGCTGAATCACTGCCCTGATATTGGTGTGCTGCTGGGGAGGGCTTTATCAGAGCTTTGTCTGCCCATCTGCTGGCAAGATGACATGATTGTCCTTTCCTTGTTTCCATGTCCTCTCTTCTGACTGCCATGAAAAATAGCTCCTTCCTCTTGCATTTTTTTTTTACTCTTACTGCTTCTGCAGTATAGACACTTTCATGATGTTGCACCACGGGAAATGTAGTCTAGCAACAAGCGTCAGAGGAGCTGAAGCCTCTTGTATTAATAAGACAGGGAGGGGAGGCATATTTGGACGGAATTAGCCATAAGAGAATCACTTTGATGAATGGATGGCTGATGTGTTTATTTTTAACCCTGCACATTCCTGATATAAAAGCGGATGGGGTGGACATGTCTGATTATTCTTTTGCTATACCTCTAATGTTGTTATTTAATATCATGACTGATAAATAGGCCTTTAAAAAATCTACAGCAGTAATAAAGTATAATCAATAAAAGTACACTCCGATTACAGATGACAATTAAAGTATATGTAAACCTAAGTTTAAATATGTTTTAACATCTTAATTGTTTCATTTTATTTATTATTTTTATTCTGCAGCTTTCAATAAAATACAGTAGTACCTTGGATTATAAGCATAATTCGTTCCAGAGGCATGCTTGTAATCCAAAGCACTCATATATCAAAGCGAGTTTCCCCATAGGAATCAATGGAAACTCAGGTAATGCGTTCCAGTGCCACTGCTGGTGTATGCAGTACCTCATGTGGCGAGAGGTGCGGGGCTGCCGGAGACACTCGCAAACACTCAGAGATGCCCGAAGACCACTCGGAGACACTCAGGAAATGAGGGTCTCCAAGCATCTCCAAGTGGTCTCTGAGAGTCGCCACATGCGGTACTGCACACCCCAGAGGCTTGAATCCTACTCGTCTTACGAGACAACGCTCGCAAATCGAGTCAGGATTTTTTTTTTTGTTTGCTCGTATTGCAAAACGCTCGTAAAACCGCATTACTCGCAATCCGAGGTATTACTGCAATCTGTGATGATACAGGCACAAAGGTCCTTGTTTAGGCACTTCCTTTTATAGTGTGGCATCGATCTGTTCCTGCCCCCTAATTGTGCTCCTGTGTTATCGCCCAGTCGCATGGGCTTTCTGTGGATACTTCCTTAACCGCTTGCCGATCGCCTCACGCAGATATACTGCGGTAGAATGGCATGGCTGCGCAAAACTCCATACGGGGACGTCGTCCCCTTTAGAAGCCGCTGCACAGCAGGGGACCTGATGCGCGTGGCCGGCGGGCATGATTGTCACGATTGCGATCGCGTGCATGAGAGCCAGCATGGGGATTTGTGTGTGTAAACACACAAATCCCTGTTCTGTCAGGGGAGAGGAGACCTATGGTTTGTCCCTACTAAGTAGGAACAACGATAGATCTCTTCCTCCAGTCAGTCCTATCCACATACAGTTAGAACACACTGAGGGAACACACATTTAACCCATTGATCGCCCCCTAGTGTTAACCCCCTTCCCTACCAGTGACATTTACACAGTAATCAGTGCATTTTTATAGCACTGATCGCTGTATAAATGTCAATGGTCCCAAAAATGTGTCAAATGTGTCAAAAGTGTCCAATCTGTCTGCCACAAAGTCGCAGTACCACTAAAAATTGCAGATCGCCGCCATTACTAGTAAAAAAAAAATAATAAAAAATGCCATAAATCATTCCTGTTCAAACCACATGTGATTCTTTGCAGAGCGATTTGGGCCTATTCATTTTGTATGGCTCAAACCGCATCGCACCCACACGAAAAATGTGCATGCACCTTTTTTTTTCGCACTGCAATCGGAAAACATGGGGGTTTACACCCATGCGATCTGATTCAGCCAATCACACTGCGTTTTGTAAACTGTTTTTGGGGTGTCGTTAATCTCTCTTCTTTAGATTTACAAGCATTTGTGACGTTTGAGGCCCTATGTAAGCAACCTATTGTTTATATGCAACCAGACCTTTGCACTTCATACTCGCTGGTAGATTTAAAGAAATTGTACAATCAGATTGCAATATGAGTGGTCAGCATAAAGGCTATAAGAAGCCGGGGGAGATTCAGCCCCCCACAGGCAACTTCTATTGGAAATTTGGGTGGACTGTTACTTTAAGGAGAGCCCAAACTGCTGCCTTGGTCAGTGACTTTCACTTAACACAGACAAACAATATTATTCTGAATAATTCTTGCACAAGCTCATCACTGCTGGCAAGCCATTAACTAATGAGGAGTATGTAAGATCCCCCAAGGAAACAATGGATGGAATCAGCATACCAAATGCAGAGAGTTGCAGCAAGGAGAGTCTATTTTCAATATCATCCTGGGATTTGTGCAGTAATATATGACAATCCATTAATACCTTTAGGCCTGCATTTCAGGCTGGATTCTGCTGACGCAGCTTGGCGCCAGGAGCATTACACTTAATAGGGTTAATCTTTCAGCAGCTGCGAACTCAGGCAGGTTACCTTCAAGCCCTGGAACATTTGAAGCAAAGCTTTGTCCAGCTTCAGCAATTTCAGACCACAATAACTAGGAAATGCAATTGTTTGCTAATAGCTATAATGGAAATGTTATAACAAGGCAGGGGTTCTTATATAGGGTTATGGAAACTAAATGATAATGGTATAAGGTTCAGTATCTGAATAGATTATTTATTTTCACTGTCAATTTGAATTAAAGCCCAATTTTAAAATTTAAACTTATCCCTGGGGTGCACACACACCTCAAGGGTTAACTAAGCCCTCACTGGACCCCACCAATCTTAACAACCTAAGTCCCATCTCCTTACTCGCCTTCTCCTCCAAACTTCTTGAAAGATTGGTCTACCACCGACTGAGCGACCATCAGACCATGAACAAACTTCTTGATCCCTCAACACTCCACGGAAACTGCTCTCCTTAAACTCTCAAATGACCTACTAACGGCTAAAACCAGCGGACACTATTCTGTAGTACTTCTTCTCCTGGATCTCTCTGCTGCATTTGACACAGTGGACCACCCCCTCCTCCTCAATAGACTCCACTTCTTTGGTCTCTGTGACTGTACTCTTAGCTGGTTCTCATCCTACCTATCCCACCGCTCCTTCAGTGTCACTTACAACTTTACTTCCTCTTCTCCTCTTCCTTTCTCCTTTGGGGTCCCCCAAGGTTCTATTCTTGGACCTCTCCTTTTCTCAATCTACACCACCTCCCTGGGTCTGTTGATTGCCCCCCAAGGCTTCCAATACCATCTCTACGCTGATGACACCCCCCAGCTCTCTCCATCTGTCTCCTCACGCATCACCAACTTACTAGCAGACATATCAGCCTGGAAGTCACATCACTTCCTCAAACTCAACCTATCCAAAACCGAGCTCATGATATTTCCTCCCTCAGGTGCCACTTCCCCTGATTTCTATGTCAACATCAATGGCACAACTATCAACTTGTCCCCCCACGCCAAGGTCCTAGGTGCAATCCTGGACTCTGAACTAACCTTTCAGCCCCACATCCTATCGCTATCCAAAATTTGCCACCTCAACCTCCACAACATCTCCAAGATATGCCCCTTCCTAACCAATGTCACCACAAAGATTCTAATCCACTGCCTGCTCATCTCCCCCCTCAACTACTGCAACTCCCTCCTTATTGGCTTACCTCTAAATAGGCTATCCCCACTTCAGTCTTTCTAGGATTGATTTAGGCCTGGCTAATGAGAAGATGCTCCGAGTGGTCTCATTGGCTGATTATGAGCCAAGAACCATCTCTGGCCACTCTTACTTATGGATTAAATTGCTTATACAGGGACAACCAAAACAAATGTATTGGAAAATTAATCCTTTTTGGTTTGAATGGTTTCCTCACCCAGACCCGGTTGTAGAGGCTATGGCCTATTTATTTACTATTAATGATGACACTGCTTCATTGGGTATGCTTTGGGATACTTTAAAGGCCTTTTTAAGGGGCCAGTTTATTCATCTTATATCTACTATTAAAACTGGCACCAAGGAATGGGAGACCACTGTCCTAAAGGAAGCTGCTAGAGCAGAATCCAACTTTGTTATGCAACCTACAGAGGGGACTAGACGGGTATGGTTAGCAGCGCAGGATATGACCCGACAGGTCTCACTGACAAAGGCTGAGAACAAACGCTTTTTCAGCAGCAGTTCACTTTTTTTGCAGAGGGAGAGGGTATAGGACAGTGATGGCGAACCTTGGCACCCCAGATGTTTTGGAACTACATTTCCTATGATGCTCAAATACACTGCAGAGTGCAAGAGCATTATGGGAAATGTAGTTCCAAAACATCTGGAGTGCCAAGGTTTGCCATCACTGGTATAGGACATATGCTAGCTATGATGGCGAAAGCTAATAGGTGCTCTTCTTTTATCACTGCCCTCACTAAACCCTCAGGGGAACTTACCAGCTCACATAATGATATTTTACATACCTTCTGAAATTTCTATATAGACACTTATTCTTCCAAAGCTTCCCCTACGCTGGAGGATATTAATTTATTTCTCTCTGATTGTCCCCTTCCCACCTTAGACTCTTCTGATCAGTCTATGCTTAACACCCCTTGACAATAGATGAGCATTAGAAATGGGACATCTTCCCCCCTCGATGAATGAGGCAGCCATTGTTCTCATACTGAAGCCTGGTAAAGATAGTTTATCCCCTGATTCATATAGGCCCATCTCCTTATTAACAACTGATGTGAAACTTTTGGCGCGAGTGCTCGCAACCCGATTAGCTAAGGTTATCACTAAATTTATCCATGGTGATCAATCTGGGTTCATATCAACTAGATCTACGGCCTTACATATTCGCCAGCTGTTCCTTAATCTCCAAATTCCTGTCGATAACCCTGGAAGGCGTGCGATTTTGTCACTAGACGTAGCCAAGGCTTTTGACAGCCTGGAATGGCCTTATCTGTGGGAAACGTTGGCGTGATTCGGATTGGAAGACAGATTTATTAAATGGGTAAAATCGCTATACTCCACTCCAATTGTCCGTTGTCCCTCCTGCTGTTTGCTCTTGCTATAGAACCTTTAGCTGCTACTATTAGGGCTTTCTCAGACACAGTGGGGTCTAAACCCAGAGTGTATGAAGACAAGGTCTCTATCTATGTTGATGATACTTTATTGTATTTGGGTGATACAGAGGCCTTTTTACATAACACCATGGCATTGATGGCCGAGTTTGGTGCCCTTTCTGGTTTCTCCATTAATTAGAGCAAATCAGTCTTGCTCCCTCTAGATAACTATTACCTTCCCTGAGTGCCACTCATGGTCTCAAGATAGTTACATCCATTAGGTACCTTGGGGTGCATATTATGGCTGATCCGGTGGAGTATCTGCAGCTGAATTTTTACACATTACATCCCAACAACGCTGTTCCTGGAAAGTATGCTACGTCTGGCAGCCTCTCCCCTTGTATGTCCCTGGGTGTGCTGAGATACCCACACTGTCCCTGCTGCACTGGGCAAGACTTCTGTTCAGGCCTCCAACTGTCCATATCCTCCCATGCCAGTCAGGATGTCTTCTGCACAACACCCAAAGGTAATGCACCAGAGACATCCAGTCTGAACTGGAGTAACCGGACCCAATTACAGACTCACACAGCCACCATGAGTCAAGAGGGTGCTACACATATATAGTATCAGTGCAAAATGTAGTGCCCATGGCAAAGTGTTTTGTTTGGGATTTAAAAAAGTGACAATCTAATGCTCAGCAGGAGTAGGAAAATGTATTTTGAGTTTTATTTTGGTGGTGGGTTATGGTAATCTCATACAAATATACAGCTAAAAAATAATTTAAAATATTTTGGCCAGCTTGAAAGCAAACTGTCCAAAAATATATAAAAAAAAAAATAATGATTGTTGGTGGGTCATGGTAATGGCATAGAAATATACAGTTAAATTATTTTTTATATACTTTTGGCCAGATTGCTTTAATTAAAAAACTAGGAGATCATTTTCATTATCATTTACCGCAAAAAAATGCCCAATTTGTAAAAAAAAAAAAGGCATAATTCACCTGGGTTGCCTTTTTGCATAATTTTAAAAGGTGCTGTGTCTGAAGGAAGGTTGAGAAACACTGTTCTAAACTAACAGTGACAGAGGTACCACAATGTACAAGAACATTCCTCTAGAGTTCCTGCCAGCTGCTTCTAAGCACTATCATTCTTGCCAAACACTATCATGTTGCAGCAGAAATGGTAAGCTGCAGTTTCCAAGTTCCTGTATTAAAATATTTTTTGTTTGCACTCAAATTTAAAGGGGACCATTGTATTGCTTCCCACACCTAGATTAAAATACACTAGGTTAAAGAAAAAAAACACATTACATCCCAATGTGCTTACCTAGACAAGTGTGACAACACTGGGTCTTCTCAAGGAATGCTGGAAAAGCTAAAGAATTCAAATCCTGCAAGAATGCTATCCTGCACAAGAAAGGAGTGCATTCTCACTGAATTTGGGGTACTAAGCTGTCCCAGTAAGAGGCTCACTGATGTCACCCTCACCTACAATGAGCGTCCAGAAGCCAGAGGTATTTTTTACATTTTTCTTCCAATCAAATTCTCTCTTTAAGTTAGTAATTTAGCAAATCTAGGGAGTTACCCAGACCAGGGGTTAACGCAAAAGTCTACTTCAGGGAATTCTCAAGTAGACTACCCAACATTTAGAGGTACATTTATTTAGCGCTGGCTCCTGACGAGCAGGCGCTATTGTTTTTGAAAATTAAGTTGCCAGAAGCCACAGTTGGGCTTTAGGATAATTTCACAAAATTTCTGGTTTCAGTACCAGTCCAGCTGGGTTGCACTGGGTTCTCCTTGACCGCAGGTGTCGCTGTCACCGCTGGCAAGAGTAGAAAGCAGTCTGGCTGGATGCATTAAATGCCACTTACCTCTCGGAACCAGCCCAGTGGGAGTGTTCTCCTGCTGTGCATTCTGGGGGGGTATTTAAGGTACCGACACCAAGTGACCAGGAGAGTTTTCCTGTCCGTGTGGTTCTGGTGGTCCTCCTGACCCAGCCTCATGGCCCTCCTGGCCTGGGATGCAGAACCATGCATCCTGTGGCTCTGGGCCGGCTGGCCCGAGGCAACGCACCTGCAGGGGTAGGTCCAATCGACTTTCAGAGCCTACTGATCCAAGGAAGGTCCGGTGCCATCTCATCTGAAGGGAGAGGCCCAGCAACTGAAGTACCCCAGGGGAGGACTCTTCAGGAGAAAGCCGTGCGCAAGGCTGGCTTCTTGGAAAGGGCCTGGAGGCTTAGTTGAAGGACGTGACCTGGATCAACACTCATACGTATCGCCGGATCAGCTCAGAGAACCTGGTACCGTATGATAGTTCTTTAAAGTTCATCCAATCCCTCAGTGACGCTAAAGTGTAACTTACAAGTCTGTGGCAGAGACTTTAACGAGCATCCTACCGGCTGCTAGGCCTAGTGAGAGAGACCTATCCGGGGGACTGCAGGAATTCAGTTTGTAAAGCAGTCAATTTCTCTGGATTCGTTTAATATTTTCACCTCGCAATCTAGGTGCCTGAACTCACCCCTAACCCTCTACCCTTTATCAAGAGACTGTTCTATTTTCTGAATAAATAACCTAAAAGAGGATTCAGTGTCAGTCTCAACCTTTTCTTTGGGTCACTTTCCACGGGACCACCAAGACGGAGCTACAGCAGGTGAGGTAACGGTAAGCACAAATAAAACCAGCAGCTCCTTCGGGGGTCAGTGCTACATTTATAAGCTTTGGTTTTCCTTACTGCAGCCATGCTGCTGCTTTAAGTAAAAAGGATAGCAGTGTGCTTTACAGATGGCCATTGAGCTCCACCTGCTTTGGGACTACCAAGCAAAAAAAGATCACATTAAATTCATGAATAAAACAAATACCAGATAGACGAGCCTAGTCATATGACCTGCTAAAGTCACATGACTCCTCCCATGCATTAAGCAGAGCAAACTCCATGACACACCCCAGGTTCCACACCATGGCCTGCATTTTAAGAATGGGCTGCAAAATACAAGTTGTGATATAGAGTAATAATGTGGTGTACAGTGCAAGATCAGATAGCGATATATGTAAATTAGGTCATTAGACAGCTCTCAACCAAATCATTATTGAATATGAATGATGTCATATAAACCTTCTCAGTTAAGCTTGTAGGCAGGTGCCTCCCTTAAGAGTGTGTCCCTTTTAAATCCTTCCAGGAAGAAGAGTGAATACACTTCCTTCTTGGCAGGATATTTTATATAGTGTGAGAAGAGTTGGCTGGAAAGAGAGTCCTGGTCATGCGAAGGGGAGCCATGAGGAGAATCTGAGAACTCTATTCTTGGCGCCCCTGCTAGAAGGTTCCCCTTATCTGGGCCTGACTGCATTTCACTAGCCTTAGAGAGACTCTCAACAGCAAATGTGTCTGGTTGACTGTTATTAATTGCAAATCTTCAATGAAGAAGAAGTTTATCTGAATGCGGCCTCTGTGTGAGTTCTTCAGATAATGCAGCAGAGGACGTGAAAGAGTACAGGTGCAATGGTGCCACTTGGCCCTGGGAGAAGTGGACCAGTGTTCTTGTACCCTTGAGAGTGAGGGGGTACAGCTGCAACCAGGAGGGTAGGTAGAGGATCCAATCACAGACCCCACCCACGCATCAAAAGGAGAAGAGTGGGAGTTACAGAGCAAGGGCTGGTATGCCTGAGAATGTTACACCTTTACCTTGGGAGCACTTCGGCTGCCGCTGTGGCCATGTGTGTGGACTAGTTAACTCTTTGACTCTCCTGTACCTCCAGCTCCATAGGGCCCCCAATGCAGTTGGAGCACCGACTGCCAGGGAGGGAGTCAGAGCACCAACCACCCATGCCCGGTACCACTATCCTGCTGATTGGCTGCTATAGCATTCCCACCAAGCCTGGATACCCATAGCAACTGCACATTAGGCATGGCTTCCCACCATCTCCTCTGTATGGTTAACCCTCCCTTGGTGGCCCTCTAACTTCTCCTCTTCATCCCCATGTGTATATTACAGGACCTATTCTTTTGATTCGTCATTTACCTTCATGCACCCCTTTAGATAAACTTCGGATCAGGCATTTAATAGTTATTAAAACTTTACTAAAGACTTGCAGGAGTATAATCCATAATGTAAGTCTCTCACAGAACATAGAAAACAGTCAATTCAGCAAAAGTCTATTACTGGAAGAGTCCTGGTTTCAGGGAGAATCCCAGCAGGAAACCATGTTCTCCAGTAGGACTAAATGGTGCAGCACTTCTTCCTCTGTAATCCCATGTGGAAGAGCGAGAGGCCTTGAGCCCTCCTCTTGTTTTTATGGTTTACCAAGAGGGCCAGAGCCACGAACACAAGAGAGTAGGCAGACGTAACCCTTGGGCAGCCTGCTAACTCACTACACATTGCATTACAGAGTACAGAAAAATAGAACTTCATCTATAGCCAGATTTACAAGCAATCGGTTTGACTTAACATTTAAGAATGTGTATTACTTACTATATGTACCTTCCCAGGATACTTTTCCTGCCCATGGTGACCACAGATCTTTGAGGCATCACATAGCTAAAATACTATAAGTGAATGTGCTCTTAATTATCTCCCAAAGACCAACATAAGAAGAGATGTATGAACAAAAAATTGGGCAAAAAATAACCCAAGGTCGGACTTTAAAGGCACATTGGACCGTACTAAATATAAAAAAATATTTTATTTATGACAGTACATGGTGCACACAGAGCAAATAAAGAATAAGAAATAAAAACATATAGTACACTCCAAGCATAATAGATAACATGGAAAAACATGCATAATATACATAACAGCGAGCCCCTGTGTGTCAACACGTTTCGCTATTTAACTTCGTCAGGACACAGTCAGGGTTGTTCCAAAAAGATGATGGAATTACTTATCGAATACTATATGAAAGAGTTAAAATTAGTTCATTGTGAAATTAAACGATTATATGATGAGAATACCTCTATACCCAACAGTCCTGAATTTGGAGATTTTGATGCACGTCTCAAAGAACACATTCAGACTTCTACCAAAGATTTCCTCCATAAAAAAGAGGAAAAGCTATACAGAGATAAATTAGCCTTTGCAGGCAAATATGATTATACCTGGCCACAAATCAATGGCCCACGTGGTCACTCACTTACCCCCTCAGCAAATGAGGGATGCTCTTTTTTTTGGCCACCAAAGCACTGGGTGTTTCTATTCTGCAATTCAAACATAGAACCGGACACTCGATCACAAATTGTTAGTTGCGCACAAATTCTGGCCCAACCACGCCCCCAAAGTACAGCTAAAATACTATAAGTGAATGTGCTCTTAATTATTTTCCCGAAGACCAACATAAGATGGGATGTGTGAACAAAAAAATGGGCAAAAAATAAGCTAAGGTCGGACTTTAAAGGCACATTGGACAGTAGTAATATAAAAAGATATTTTATTTATGACAGTACATGGTGTACACAGAGCAAAAAAAGAATAAGGAATAAAAACATATAGTACACTCCAAACATAATACATAACATGGAAAAACATGCATAATATACATAACAGCGAGCCCCTGTGCGTCAACACGTTTCGCTGTTTAGCTTCGTCAGGACACAGTCAGGGTTGTTCCAAAAAGATGATGGAATTACTTATCGAATACTATATGAAAGAGTTAAAATTAGTTCATTGTGAAATTAAACGATTATATGATGAGAATACCTCTATACCCAACAGTTCTGAATTTGGAGATTTTGATGCACGTCTCAAAGAACACATTTAGACTTCTACCAAAGATTTCCTCCATAAAAAAGAGGAAAAGCTATACAGAGATAAATTAGCCTTTGCAGGCAAATATGATTATACTTGGCCACAAATCAATGGCCCACGTGGGGGACAGAGACAAATAGGCTTATATATAAATGCATTGCAGAAAATTAAAGATAGCGCCAATGACTCTGATTCCTTTACTAACTCTTGTCTCTCTCAGAATTCACTAACTTAGGATCGAGGTCGGCAGAAATGTTGCACATCTTGGAAAATACATCAGACTGGTGGTGGGTATCAGAAGAAATGGCTGCACATCCACAGGTTCCAAAAAGTGCCTTTATTGAAAATCACCAGGATACACCAGGACCCTAGATATTTAGTCACGTTGACGCGTTTCAATCATCCAAACTGTGCTTAATGTGGTAATGATTAAGCACAGTTTGGATGTGTGAAACACGTCTACGTGACTAAATATCTGGTTTCCTGGTGTATCCTGGTGATTTTCAATAGAGGCACGTTTTTTGAACCTTTGGATGTGCAGCCATTTCTTATTTTTCCGAGTATTCCACAGAGGCGGGCAGGGCTAGCACTCCTATTCGGTTCCAATTGGGTCATTGTACACACCTGGAGCGGAGGATTCTTTCTTTCTTGGTGGTGGATATCAGACAGGCACAGATAAAAAAACGGTTAGTAGATGACTCCATAACACCAACGGCGATGAATCTTTAGGTCACTCACTTACCCCCTCAGCAAATGAGGGATGCTCTTTTTTTTTGGCCACCAAAGCACTGGGTGTTTCTATTCTGCAATTCAAACATAGAACCGGACACTCGATCACAAATTGTTAGTTGCGCACAAATTCTGGCCCAACCACGCCCCCAAAGTACAGCTAAAATTCTATAAGTGAATGTGCTCTTAATTATTTTCCCGAAGACCAACATAAGATGGGATGTGTGAACAAAAAAATGGGCAAAAAATAAGCTAAGGTCGGACTTTAAAGGCACATTGGACAGTAGTAAATATAAAAAAATATTTTATTTATGACAGTACATGGTGCACACAGAGCAAAAAAAGAATAAGGAATAAAAACATATAGTACACTCCAAACATATTACAAAACATAAAAAAAAAAATGCATAATATACATAACAGCGAGCCCCTGTGCGTCAACGCGTTTCACTGTTTAGCTTCGTCAGGACACATTCAGGATTATTCCAAAAAGATGATGGAATTACTTATCGAATAGTTCATTGTGAAATGAAATGATTATATGATAAGAATACCTCTATACTCAACAGTCCTGAATTTGGAGCTTTTGATGCACGTCTCAAAGAACACATTCAAACTTATAGAGATTTCCTCCATAAAAAAAAGAGGAAAAGCTATATAGATATAAATTAGCCTTTGCAGCACTCAATCACAAATTGTTAGTTGCGCACAAATTCTGGCCCAACCACGCCCCCAAAGTATAGCTGCAGTGGGAGCGGTAGCAACAAAACAAAGATACAAAACAATGACGTATTGGTCAATTTTTCACCAATGTTTAATGTCTAATATTGACTCTGCACCTATACCTGCCAGTTCGATGCCAGCACTGACACAACATACCAATGTTTATCTCCATTTGGAGATTATCAATCTGTCCTCCTATCCCTTAAGGTTTCGTCCAAACTCGACTAAATTTCATAGTATTAATGATTTATATTTGTTCGCAAGAAAACTTACTTATAAGTTCATGTTTGACAATGAGAGACAGGTCAAACAGATTGATGTCTCCAATCAGGAAATTTGGAAGGATTTCACGGTCTCTGAATGTAGAGCACAAAGAGATATGGTTTTGCTTCTACAGGAGAATGAGGGATCAAATACCCAGGAGGATCCAGATGTATCTATTGATACCTCAGGTCTCCAATTTCAGAGGGCTCAACATCAGGATGAGGTCAAATTATTAAGCAATGCGATAAAAAAGAAATCTACTAAATTCCCACCCCTGCGTACTAACTCAAACCAGTCTTCTCTAGATCAGCTAATGTAAACTTAAGCAGGTCACATAGGATTGCACTGGATAATCTCAGTAATAATCCTCAAATAGTGATTAGGCCTCAGACAAGGGCAGGAATGTGGTAATCATGGATGAATTACAATAGAGGAAATATGTGTTGGGATATCTTAAAAAATAGAACGCGGTATAAACCCATATCTGAGGAGACTATAACCAAATTCAATCAGGAATACAATGATATCATACATTCCGCTCATGCTGACGGCATAGTCACTAAAGACATCTTTGAGAGTATATAAGTTCCATTTCCTAAAGTTCCAACATTTTACTCACTCCAAAAAATGCATAAAAATCTTACCAATCCTCCGGGACACCCAATAATTTTGGGAGTGGGATCTAAAACTGAAAGAGCTAGTAGATTTGTAGTCGCATTGCCTTCTTACATAAAAGATACCTCTGACTTTAGATGGCCTCCATGTACCACAAGGATGTCTTCTGGTTGCCATCGATATTGAGGCATTATATTTTTCTTAGACACGTGCATTCGTTTTCGTCCAAATGCATTTTCGTCCGAATTTCAGGTATTTTCGTTATCGTTTTAACAAACGATAACGAAAGTGCAGAATCCGAAAAACAAAAGATCCGACATAAACAAATGCTTTATTTTCGTTGTGACAACAGTTCGATATAGATAGGAGATTCGACGCTGACAATAACAATCTGTGTCCATTGAACCTGTCCAAGATTATTCTACATAGAGAGGAAAGATTGGACGTAGAGAGGAAAGATTGGACGTAGAGAGGAAAGATTGGACGTAGAGAGGAAAGATTGGACGTAGAGAGGAAAGATTGCTGCTGGAATTGGGTGGAATTGCAGCTAAACTATACAGTCCTACAGTTTAGCTGCTCCGTCGAATCTTCTTTCAACATTCGACAGACACCATAAGCCTTCAATGACAGATTCGACCTTAATTCATTTGGATTTTCGGACTAATGCAATTTTTAACGAAAAACAAAATACATAAAAACGAATTTTGGAAGTAACTAAATAAATACATTTTTTTTCGGACGAAAACGAAATTCCGAAACGAAATATTTCAGTGTGCACATGTCTAATTTCTCTATTCCTCATCAACATGGCTTGAAGGTAATATCAAGATTTCTTAGTGAAAGGGGTCCTACATCGGATGGACTAAATAGATTTGTTTTTCAACTCCTATCTCATATTCTCACTAAAAATGTATTTTCCTTTGATGAGTCCCACTTCCTCCAGGTGCAAGGTGTCGCTTTGGGTACATGCTGCGCACCTTCCTATGCCAACTTGTACCTGGGGGAGAACGTGACCTTTTTTCTAATGATGAGCATATGGATCTTCTCTCTGATATACTATGTTAGTTTAGATATATTGATGACGTATTCATGTTTTGGGCAGGATTAACTGAAGCCCTGCAACGATTTAGGTTGATGCTGGGCACCAACAATTATAATCTTAAATTTACCATGGAGTCCAACAAGAGCAGCTTTGCATTCCTTGACATTACTCTGAGTATTGATTCTGATGGTACAATCAGTACGTCTCTATACCAAAAGCCTACAGCAGGAAATACTATTCTGCACGCATCAAGTGCACATCCGCACTCAGTGCAGAGTATTCCTTATAGTCAATATTTATGCCTTAGTAGAAATTGTTCAAGTGAAGAAGCTTTTAAGCATGAGGCTGATCTCCTTTATAATAGATTATTAAATAGGGGATATAGTAGGTCTTGTCTTAAAAAAGCTTTAAAAAAAGCACAGAGTAAGTCCAGGGATGCACTCCTATTTTCCAGACCTAAGGTTAAGGATTCCAATATGGTGAGATTCATAACTACTTATTCAGACCAACATGGATGCATACATCAAATCATGCAGAAACACTGGCATTTACTTTCAGTGGATCCAATGCTTAATAAATATCTTGGGGTTCACCCGGACCTTACTTTCAGATGTGCGGGATCGATTAGGGACCGCTTGGTGCAGAGTCAATATATTAGATCTTGCAATGAGACAGACCAGGGCTATTCCAATCCGGGTCATGTGACTATTGTCACCTGCTCATTGAAGGCTCCTCTATCTTGCCTCCTAATGGACAGAACCACAAAATTCGCCATCACATATCTTGTCAAACAAAGGGAATTATATATATAATTCTCTGCCAATGTGGAGCTTTATACATTGGCAAGTCTATCAGACCCCTATAGAAAAGGATGAAAGGGCAGATGTATTATGCTACATGTGGTCTTCTTAATACGGCCATAGGCCACCACGTGGCATTCAAACACAGATACAATCCTCCTATGTTTAAATTTGCCGCCCTTGATAGGGTCTATCAAGACCCATGGGGTGGTAACTTTGACCAAAAGGTTCTACAGAAAGAAACTTAATGGTTATACAAAAGTGTATAAAACAGATTGTGCAACTATAGTATCAAAATTGCTGGTACACATGACTCACCACTAGGGAGTGGTGCAATTGGTGCAACTAAGATGGCTAATAAACGTGACTCACCACTGTGAGTATAAGTGAGAAAACAATCCCATATATGATATTAAACAAACGGTTTGAACAACAATGGTTACAAAATAATGATTGAAAAAGTCAATATTCAATATTATGAGGTTGGGATGAATTGCAGGTAGTCCTAGAGGGATGATCCCCTTAAGAATCCTAATCACCAAAACGATGTGACCCACGGCTTTGCAGTCCTAGGGTCTAGATACGCATTAATAGAATGGTGAGATGGGTGGTGTCAGAAATCCTAAGAGATACTTCAAATGGTCCAATGGAGACTCCAGTTGAATGTGGGTGCCGTGAAGAGGAAAAAAGGAACATACATGTGTGGTATCGCCGTGCTAAACCTCTGCAATGCTAAACAATAGTAACTCACTACTGAGCAGACTTGGATCAGCGAGTTCCGGGTGCACGCTTGGCGTGCGCTCCAAGCAGAACAGGAAGCAGGCGTCACAGGCTTACTGGCCGGAAATTGCGTCTACGCGTTTCGCCCCTCCTCCAGGGCGTCATCAAGGACATGCACCAATTGCACCACTCCCTAGTGGTGAGTCACGTGTACCAGCAATTTTGCTACTATAGTTGCACAATCTGTTTTATACACTTTTGTTTGTTTCACCTACACCCCTAGTGGTGATTCACACCTGCTAGCGCAGCCTCATTCCCTTGTATTTAATGGTTATACAGTTTACATGCTATGTCATTTCCGGGTTTAAATGACGTTTTGAGTTTCAGACCCTTTCTATAGGGTGTGATTATATAAGTATCCCCACTCCAGGAGCGTACCTAGAGCATTTGGCACCCCGGGGCGGAGCCTATATCTGGCACCCCCCAACTTTAAAATGTAAAAACACCTCACTGTGCCCCTACATACCTCTGCATCCCCCAATATCTCTTTGTCACTACTTTGTACCCCCTCTCTATAAACTGGACACCTTTACATTACACAGCTCCCCTGCAGCTCTGGACACCTGCACATTACACAACCCCTGCACCTCTGGACCCCTTTACATTACACAGCTCCCCTGCACCTCTGGACCCATTTACATTACACAACCCCCTGCACCTCTGAACCCCTTTATATTACACAGCACCCTGCACCTCTGGACTCCCTTACATTACACAGCACCCCACACCTCTGGACCCCTTTACAATACACAGCCCCTGCACTTCTGGACCTCTTTACATTACACAAGCCCCTGCACTTCTGGACCCTTTACATTACACAAGCCCCTGCACCTCTGGACCCCTTTACATTACACAACCCCCTGCACCTCTGGACCACTTTACATTACACAACCCCTTGCACCTCTGGACCACTTTACATTACACAGCACCATGCACCTCTGGACTGCTTTACATTACACAACCCCCTGCACTTCTGGACCCATTTACTTTACACAAGCCCCTACTCCTCTGGACCTCTTTACATTACACAGCATCCTGCACCTCTGGACCCCTGTACATTACACCGCACCCTGCACCTCTGGACTCCTTTACATTACACAACCCCCTGCACCTCTGGACCACTTTACATTACACAGCATCCTGCACCTCGGGACTCCTTTACATTACACAGCACCCTGCACCTCTGGACTCCTTTACATTAACCACCTGATTACTTTGCACTTAAACCCGCCTCGTGACCAGACCAATTTTCAGCTTTTGGCGCTGACGCACTTGGAATGACAATTGCGCGGTCATACAACACTGTACCCAAATGAAATTTTTACCAATTTTTTCCCACAAATAGAGCTTTCTTTTGGTGGTATTTAATCACAGCTGGGGTTTTTATTTTTTGCTAAACAAATAAAAAAAGATGGAAAATTAAAAATAAAAATAAAATCATGTTTAATAGTTTGTTATAAAATTTTGCAAACAGGTAATTTTTTCTGCTTCATTGATATGCGCTGATGAGGCGGCACTGGTGGGCACTGATAGGCTGCACTGGTGGGCACTGATAAGCTGCACTGGTGGGCACTGATAGGCTGCACTGGTGGGCACTGATAGGCTGCACTGGTGGGGACAGATAAGTCGAGACTGATGGGCACAGCAAAGATGGCACTGATGGGCAAGGATGGGTGGCACGGATGGGTGGCACCGATGGGCACTGATGGATGGCACTGATAGATGGCACTGATGGGCACTGATAGGTGGCACTGATAGGCACTAATAGGGGGCACTGATGAGCACTGGTAGGGGACACTGATGAGCACTGGTAGGTGACACTGATGTGCAGCACTGGCACTGTGGGCACTGACAGATGGCACTGTGGGCACTGACATATGGCACTGTGGGCACTGACAGGTGGCACTGTGGGCACTGACAGGTGGAACTGTGGGCACTGACAGGTGGAGCTAGTGGGCACTTTTATTATCCAAAGGAGGGCACCATGGACCCTGGGCATATTGCAGTGAGAGGGACTGATCTCCCTCTCACTGCCGCCGGTGATCGGCTTTTTTCTTTCTCCTCACACTGTCAGCGCGAGCAGGAAAAAAAGCCGATTACCGGCTCGGTTATTTTCACATGATCAGCTGTCATTGGCTGACAGCTGATCACGTGGTAAGGGGTCGGGATCGACCCTTTACTCGGATCTGTGATCCAGCGAGTCTCACAGACTCGCGGATCACAGAGCGCGCCGCGCGCGCCCTTCAGGGGGCGCGCAGGCAGCTCGTTGCTGGGACGACGTCAATAGACGTCGTCCCGGCACATCAGATCCATGCTGTAGCCGTCATTTGGCTATAGCGCGGGTCTGAGGTGGTTAAACAACCCCCTGTACTTCTGGACCTCTTTACATTACACAAGCCCTTGCACTTTTGGACCCCTTTACATTACACAAGCCCCTGCACCTCTGGACCCCTTTACATTACACAACCCCCTGCACCTCTGGAGCCCTTTACATTACACAACCCCCTGCACCTCTGGACCACTTTACATTACACAGCACCATGCACCTCTGGACTCCTTTACATTACACAACCCCCTGCACTTATGGACCTCTTTACATTACACAAGCCCCTGCACCTCTGGACTGCTTTACATTACACAACCCCCTGCACTTCTGGACCCATTTACATTACACAAGCCCCTACTCCTCTGGACCTCTTTACATTACACAGCATCCTGCACCTCTGGACCCCTGTACATTACACCGCACCCTGCACCTCTGGACTCCTTTATATTACACAACCCCCTGCACCTCTGGACCACTTTACATTACACAGCATCCTGCACCTCTGGACTCCTTTACATTACACAGCACCCTGCACCTCTGGACTCCTTTACATTAACCACCTGATTACTTTGCACTTAAACCCGCCTCGTGACCAGACCAATTTTCAGCTTTTGGCGCTGACGCAATTGGAATGACAATTGCGCGGTCATACAACACTGTACCCAAATGAAATTTTTACCATTTTTTTCCCACAAATAGAGCTTTCTTTTGGTGGTATTTAATCACAGCTGGGGTTTTTATTTTTTGGTAAACAAATAAAAAAAGATGGAAAATTAAAAATAAAAATAAAATCATGTTTAATAGTTTGTTATAAAATTTTGCAAACAGGTAATTTTTCTGCTTCATTGATATGCGCTGATGAGGCGGCACTGGTGGGCACTGATAGGCTGCACTGGTGGGCACTGATAAGCTGCACTGGTGGGCACTTATAGGCTGCACTGGTGGGCACTGATAGGCTGCACTGGTGGGGACAGATAAGTCGAGACTGATGGGCACAGCAAAGATGGCACTGATGGGCAAGGATGGGTGGCACGGATGGGTGGCACGGATGGGTGGCACCGATGGGCACTGATGGATGGCACTGATAGATGGCACTGATAGGCACTAATAGGGGGCACTGATGAGCACTGGTAGGGGACACTGATGAGCACTGGTAGGTGACACTGATGTGCAGCACTGGCACTGTGGGCACTGACAGATGGCACTGTGGGCACTGACAGGTGGCACTGTGGGCACTGACAGGTGGAACTGTGGGCACTGACAGGTGGAGCTAGTGGGCACTTTTATTATCCAAAGGAGGGCACCATGGACCCTGGGCATATTGCACTGAGAGGGACTGATGTCCCTCTCACTGCCGCATGTGATCGGCTTTTTTCTTTCTCCTCGCGCTGTCAGCGCGAGCAGGAAAAAAAGCCGATTACCGGCTCGGTTATTTTCACATGATCAGCTGTCATTGGCTGACAGCTGATCACGTGGTAAGGGGTCGGGATCGACCCTTTACTCGGATCTGTGATCCAGCGAGTCTCACAGACTCGCGGATCACATAGCGCGCCGCGCGCGCGCCCTTCAGGGGGCGCGCAGGCAGCTCGTTGCCGGGACGACGTCAATAGACGTCGTCCTGGCACATCAGATCCATGCTGTAGCCGTCATTTGGCTATAGCGCGGGTCTAAGGTGGTTAAACAACCCCCTGTACTTCTGGACCTCTTTACATTACACAAGCCCTTGCACTTTTGGACCCCTTTACATTACACAAGCCCCTGCACCTCTGGACCACTTTACATTACACAACCCCCTGCACCTCTGGAGCCCTTTACATTACACAACCCCCTGCACCTCTGGACCACTTTACATTACACAGCACCATGCACCTCTGGACTCCTTTACATTACACAACCCCCTGCACTTATGGACCTCTTTACATTACACAAGCCCCTGCACCTCTGGACATCTTTACATTACACAGCATCCTGCACCTCTGGACCCCTTTACATTACACCGCACCCTGCACCTCTGGCCTCCTTTACATTACACAACCCCCTGCACTTCTGGACTCCTTTACATTACACAACCCCCTGCGCTTCTGGACCCTTTTACATTGCACAAGCCCCTGCAGCTCTGGACCCCTTTACATTACACAACTCCCTGCACCTCTGGACCCCTTTACATTACACAGCACCCTGCACCTCTGGACCCCTTTACATTACACAACCCCTGCACCTCTGGATCCCTTTACACTACACAGCACCCTGCACCTCTGGGTCCCTTTACATTACACAGCACCCTGCACCTCTGGGCTCCTTTACATTACACAGCACCCTGCACGTCTGGACCCCTTTACATTACAAAACACCCTGCACCTCTGGACCCCTTTACAGTACACAGCACCCTGCACCCTGAAGCCTTTGGGTTCACACTGGTGTCCTGGAGTTTGTCGCAGTGCTGGGGTATCCTAGACTCTGACTTGTCATTTCAGCCTCAAGTCCAATCGCTGTCAAAAGTTTGTAGACTTCACCTCCGTAACATCTCTAAAATTCGCCCCTTTTTGACAAATGAAACCACCAAGCTTCTCATTCACTCCCTTGTTATCTCCCGCCTTGACTACTGCAACTCCCTTCTCATTGGCCTGCCTCTCCATAGGCTATCCCCTCTTCAGTCTATCATGAATGCTGCTGCCAGACTTATCCACCTTACCAACCGTTCAGTGTCTGCCAACCCTCTCCTCCAATCCCTACACTGGCTTCCAATCACCCAGCGAATTAAATTCAAAATACTAACCACAACCTATAAAGCCATCCACAACTCTGCCCCAAGCTACATCGCCAATCTTGTCTCCAAACATATCCCAAACCGTCCTCTCCGCTCTTCTCAAGACCTCCTCCTGTCAAGCTCTCTCATTTCCTCCTCCCATGCTCGTCTCCAGGATTTCTCCAGAGCCTCTCCAATCCTCTGGAACTCGCTGCCTCAACCTGTCCGGCTACCCCCTACTCTAGCCACCTTCAGGCGATCCCTGAAAACTCATCTCTTCAGGGAAGCCTATCACTTCTCCAACTAATCTTTTACCACTTCCATCAGCTCATTCCCCACAGTTACAACCTTTTTGTACCACCTCCCCCACCCTGTTAGATTGTAAGCTCTTCTGAGCAGGGCCCTCTTAATCCTCCTGTATTTTATTGTATTATAACTGTATTGTCTCCCTTTTATATTGTAAAGCGATGCGTAAACTGTTGGCGCTATATAAATCCTGTAATAAATAAATAAATGCACAGTTTTCTGCATTTTATCCCCATTTTTAGCTGCAGTCCCACAGACTTCTATTAGTTTGTGTAATTTTACAGTGTTTTCTTAAAGCACACCAAAGATGCAGTCTGTGGACATTTGGTGCGCTGTCAGAAAATGTTGCAAAAATGTGTAACCTAATAGAAGTCTGTGGTACTGTAGTGAAAATGGAGGTAAATGCAGGAAAACTGTGTATACACCAGCACTGCAACTGAACCACAGCGCATCAGTGTGAACCCACTGGTTCACATATATCAAATTTAAGTGTGCGTTGAAAATGTAGTCGCAGGGTGATACTGCGACCACATCAATAATAATGTGCCAGCGTCCCAAAGACAGTTTGTAGAGAAAAGCTAACTATGAGATGAATGGACTTTAGGCACATAAGTTCAAGGTCTAAAAAGTAACAAAAAGTTTTTATTTTTTAATTAAAAAAAACGCAATAGAATAACAATTGCGTGTACTAGAGGTCAACATATATAACCAAATAGTAGTAATGATAAGGCCTCACATATAGCTACTGTAACACCCTTAAACAAGACTCAGTTAACATTTGTAGTACAACAAAGTAATACACAACAATACAAAACCAATTAATTGTTAGTTGGCGTATAGAGTATTTGCAGAGACATGACTGAGTCTTTGGTAGCGGGGGTGAAGCAGATGTAGAGGTCCGTTTTCATTTAGAGGGTTTTGCTCGACATGTTCCGCGCTTTAGAAAATATCGCTTCCTCAGAAGCAGTTGGTTCTATAAAGATGTATATCGACAAAAAATGTTTTAATACATTGAACAAAAGAAACACATAAACAGCACATCCTTATATAAAGTTTAAAAAATATATATACCATTGAACAAGAAAATATCAGTATATGTGTCAAAACCTACACCATATCAAATATCACGGCAGGGAGGGGGGAGCAAGGAGCAGCCAAAAGATGCAGCGACATCCAAACATCGCATGGCAATCCATGAGGAGCAAAGCTAACAGATTGGAGCCAATTGAACAAATATCATATGAGTAGATGCAACTGCACCTAAATGTACAGCTCAATATGTCTAATTGAAAAAGGCTAATTTATATGAAAGATGAACAATGGTAAGTATACAATACATGTCACTTTAAAGAAAAAATTCTTAATGGTAGAGGATATCTTACCGTAGCTTTATAGATGGCCAAGAGAAAGTAGGGTAAGGTAAAAGGTTAATATGTAATTTTAATTCACATGCTAGGTAAACATGTATATCAACAGAAGTCCTGCACAACCTGCAGGAATGCTGTCTATGGTAGCAGATTGATAATCTCTCTCATCAAGTTCTGGTGGTTGCAAGCGAAGGAGTAGCCTTTCTGAGGAGTAGCAGGTAGTTCAAAGCACCGCACTAATATAATAGATTCCGAGACGGTAGCTATGAATAGTGCAATCTGTGAAGACAGAAATAGTACATATGAGCCCAGTAGGGCATTTACTGGTGAATAAGGAAATTAAATGCCTTAAGATCGAAGAACTGACTGCAGGCTGGATTTGGGGTGCAAACCGATATGATTTACAAAATAAGGCAGATTCAATTACCTGTATCAGAAGAGAGAGATGGACAGCAACCTTCCGGTGTATAGTGCTGCGTAGCACTGAATCCTACGGCGTTGTTTGCTTGGCGTTTGGCGCCTAAATAGGTGTCTCCGGTCGGGGGCGTTCCGTTCAAATGGACCACACCTACCGATCCGGCCGAAGGCTACTGCGCATGTGTTAGCCCCTCGATGCCGTAACGACGGCGCCAGAGGGCCGCTGCGTCTCGGAATCTATTATATTATTGCGGTGCTTTGAACTACCTGCTACTCCTCAGAAAGGCTACTCCTTCGCTTGCAACCACCAGAACTTAATGAGAGAGATTATCAATCTGCTACCATAGACAGCATTCCTGCAGGTTGTGCAGGACTTCTGTTGATATACATGTTTACCTAGCATGTGAATTAAAATTACATATTAACCTTTTACCTTACCCTACTTTCTCTTGGCCATCTATTAAGCTACGGTAAGATATCCTCTACCATTAAGAATTTTTTCTTTAAAGTGACATGTATTCTATACTTACCATTGTTCATCTTTCATATAAATTAGCCTTTTTCAATTAGACATATTGAGCTGTACATTTAGGTGCAGTTGCATCTACTCATATGATATTTGTTTAGTTGGCTCCAATCTGTTAGCTTTGTTCCTCATGGATTGCCGTGCGATGTTTGGATGTCGCCACATCTTTTGGCTGCTCCTTGCTCCCCCTCCCTGCCGTGATATTTGATATGGTGTAGGTTTTGACACATATACTGATAATTTCTTGTTCAATAGTATATATTTCTTTTAAACTTTATATAAGGATGTGCTGTTTATGTGTTTCTTTTGTTCTATGTATTAAAAATGTTTTTGTCGATATACATCTTTATAGAACCAACTGCTCCTGAGGAAGCGCTATTTTCTAAAGCGCGGAACATGTCGAGCAAAACCCTCTAAATGAAAACGGACCTCTACATCTGCTTCACCCCCGCTACCAAAGACTCAGTCATGTCTCTACAAATACTCTATACGCCAACTAACAATTAATTGGTTTTGTATTGTTATGTATTACTTTGTTGTACTACAAATGTTAACTGAGTCTTGTTTAAGGGTGTTACAGTAGCTATATGTGAGGCCTTATCATTACTACTATTTGGTTATATATGTTGACCTCTAGTACACGCAATTGTTATTCTATTGCGTTTTTTTTTTATTAAAAAATAAAAACTTTTTGTTACTTTTTAGACCTTGTACTTATGTGCCTTTAAAGTCCATTCATCTCATATTTAGCCTTTCTCTACAAACTGGTTCACATATATGCAGGGCCGCCATCAGGGGGGTACAGCTAATACACTTGTAAGGGGCCCGAGCATCCCAAGGGGCCCAAGGCCATCTGGCACCCCCTACAGCAGCATAATGTAATTAGACCTTTAGCAGCCAGCTGCTGGCCCGCACGCCGCCAGCAACAGAGAAGCACTACTTGCAGGCTGCAGCCCTGCACACAAGCAGCCGAGGCCAGGACATGGATTCCTCCTCCCTCTGTCACCCTGCCCCGCAGATGATCCATGATCTGACACTCGCTTCGCTTCCCTGCTGAGACAGTGTGTGGTTATAGGTTAGTAATGTGGTTGAGCGGGTCTCGGGGAGGGGGTGTGGCCAGCCTCGTCAGTGATGGGACCCAGCCCTCTCAAGTGCATGGTAAGTCACTAAGTGTGCAGCGGTGTGCTGCTGTAGATTAGTGTGTGGAGTGGACTGTATTTAAAGTGGGGTGCCCCCTTAAAAAAAAATGTAAAAGTCAGCAGCTACAAATACTGCAGCTGCTGACTTTTAATAATCGGAAACTTACCTGCCCCAGCGATGCGGGGAAACTAAGCCCCCCCCCCCCCCCCACCCCTCGTTCCCCACTCCACTCACAGCGACGGCATTCTTACTGTGGGCACCCGGCTGTGGCTTCACATGCGCGAGCGAATATCATACACCTGGCCCTGACAAGCTAACATGATGCAGTTACATTGTGGAGAGGGATGAGGATGTTGTTGGGTGGAGATGAGTGTCATTGTGGAGAGCCTCCTCACAATGTAACTCTCATCTCCACCCAGAATCCTCCTCCTCCCTCTCCACAATGTAACTCCATCATCCTCATCCCCACCCAGAATTATCCATCCATCAATCTCATCCTCACCCAGAATCATCCATCCCTCTCCTGCAGGGCCGGATTAACATAGGGGCTATTGGAGCTGCAGCTCCAGGCCCCTTTCTCAAGATAGGCCCATTTGTCCCAAAAAAATAAAAAAAAATAAAAATAAAAAAATAAAATAAAAATCGACTTCGAGGGTTGTAGCTCAACGATCAGGAGTCACAGAGACCCCACAGTGCTGGAGTAGGTAGCTAAAGACCTACTCCAGCACTGGTTAAAATATGGGGCTGCTATCATCTGTGGTTCTGGAGATATGGGGTTGCTTGCGCAGTCGATCAGAAGCTACATACAGAGCGGCCAGTATAAATACAAGCTGGAACACTCTGCCGAAGACTGAGAGGATGAACTCACAGTGCTTATAATAACTATATGTATATTACTTATGATAATTAACCCCTTGCCATCCAGGCCAATTCTGACACTTCTCTCCTACATGTAAAAATCATAATTTTTTTGATAGAAAATTACTCAGAAGCCTCAAGCATTATAGATGTTGTTTTAGCAGACACCCTAAGGAATAAAATGGTGGTCTTTGCAACTTTTTATGTTACATGATATTTGTGCAGCAATTTTTCAAACGTTTTTTTTGGAAAGAAACTGTTTCATTCATAAAAAAAAACACTAAAGTTAGCACGATATTTTTTGTGTACCAAGCGATGCTTTAATTTTTTTACAGGTTACATGTTTAGAGTTACAGAGGAGGTCTAAGGCTAGAATTATTGTTCTCACTCTAACGATCGTGGCATATGTAACCTGTGTGTATCTGGATCTGATACTAACCAGTGCCTACCCAGCCACTGACTAGTATCTCTCCCCAGCCTGTCCCAACACACCCTCTCACCTGCTGACCTGTGAATGGGGGAATCACTCCTGCAGTGTTATTGTGTTCTGCCAGTGAATACGATGATCAGTGTTGCTAACTATAGCTGGCAGCACTGATTGTTTTGGGGAAAACCTGACAGGCTGGTTGTACTCAAGTCGGTTAATAGGTTGACTTGTGTAAAACCAGGTAGCCCATACATAGATCGACTATGGCTGGTCTCTGCTTAATTGGTGCAATTTCAATCCATGTATGGCCCGCTTAACCACTACACAGTCCCTAAACAGCCTTCCACAAACCTTTACATTTTTCCTTCCCAGATTCCTTCATCCTCCTCTCCTATACATAGTGCCCACTGTCATACTCTCCACACTTCTCTCCTGTACATAGCGCCCGCTGTCATATCCTACACACTCCTCTCCTGTACATAGTGCCCGCTGTCATACACTTCTCTCCTGTACATAGTGCCCACTGTCGTACCCTCCACACTCCTCTCCTGTACATACTGCTCACTGTCATACCCTCCACACTCCTCTGCTGTGCATACTGCCACTGTCATACTCTTCACACTCCTCTCCTGTACATCGTGCCTTCTGCCATACCCTCCGCACTCCTCTCATGTACATAGTGCCCACTGTTAGACCCTCCACATTCCTCTCCCTCACCTGCACATACTTCCCACTTTTATACCATCCATTCTCCTCCCCTATGCCTCTTACCCACAAAAACAGTTCTTTAAAATTGCTCCATTATTAGTACTTATTTAATTTTGTAATTACTATTGTGATGTATAGAGGAACATGGGGGATGTCAGCTACTCTAAATATAGCACTTGTAAAAAAGTGTCCCTGAAAATATTTTTGAAATGTTGGCAACTATGCGGGTCAGTAGAGGGCCCCATGAGAGGCTCCTGGATTCCAATGATATTAAAGGGGTAGTAAACTTTTCTAACATTACTATTTTTTAGAGGCCCTTAGGTAGGTTATGCCATAATGTACAAGTATGCACAGCATATAAGCACATTAGGGTACACTTAAATTGTCAGACTGAGCCCTCCAGTGCTGTGCTGTGATCAATCCGGCCCGGGCGCTTCCATCGTCTTCCTTCCGGGTTCTGTGCCTTCGGTCACTTGCCTTGGCCGGGCTGTGTTAATGTCATTCCTACATATGCTCATGTGCATCCTCTTTCTCTCATCCCCCCTTTCTCATCCTCTTTCCCTTACCCCTCACACCTCTTTCATCCCCTTTCTCTCTCTCTCTCTCTCTCTTTCTCATCCTCCCTCTCTTTTTAATTTAATTTGTTAAAACAAAAAAATTGTTTGCATTTTTATTTATTAATTTATTGTTTATAAAAGGCCCCACCAAAATCCTCAGCACCAGGCCCATGATGTTCTTAATCTGGCCCTGCTCTCCTGGAGAGGGATGCAGATAATTCTGGGTGGGGATGAGGATGAGAGTTACATTGTGGAGAGGGATGTGGATGATGACTTGGTGGGATGACTAGTGGGCAGATTTGGTGGGACAGCCAGTGGTCAGACCCCAAGGGGGCCCAGGCCTAAAGCTGTGTAAGGGGCCCCAACATTTTTTATAGCTGCCCTGCATATATGCGATGCAGGAATCAGCGCGATTCTAGTGCATGTCACTTGATGGCGGATCACACTGCCCTTTGTAAACTGCTACGGGTGTCAATGTAAAGTTAATGACACCCCCCGATCCAATTCCAGTGTGGACCAAAAAAAGGGTCCTGCACCATTTTGATGCAAATGCTATTTCAGCCATCCAGTTTGTAAGGCGACAGACGTCGCATGTGATCTGCACAGCAATGGGATGCGAATCACATGCAATGTCTATGATCACACTAGTGAAAACCCTGGCTAAAGGAACATGATGAGGCCAACTATTAGCATGGGCTGGTTAAAAGAAAACTCTTTGGATAGAGTTAATAAAAGATTCTGCTGGAGGACAATAGAGGAAAGAGGGGGAGTGAAAGAGATTTGGGAGGGAGAGGGCAGAGTCTGGACACAGTGACAGTGCTGCTAACTCACTTGGATGTTCCCAGGATGTTCACACTAGGTCAGTCGGCGGCTTCTGTAGCTGTCGTGTATATATTTTAATAGTTCCCCGCTTAGGTGTAAGTTAGGCTGCAGCCTCCCCTTGGGGCCCCAATTAAGGTGCTCCAATACCTGGCTACTTGTTTAAACGTTCCTGCCCCCACACGGGCTGCACGGAGCATAGACGGACACAGGAACGGAGGGGGGGGGGAGTTGTACTCGCTGGGCTGTTAGAAAGATTACAGAGACGCACAGCATTGTGACAAATACAGCCGACATCCCTATATTTATGGACGGCTGGCAATGTGGATGGCGGTGCCCGATTGCCCGATGGGTCAGTCCGCCTGAGCTCTCCCTGCGCTGTCAGCGTGTCACATCGCCGCTGCGCTACCAAGCCTGCCCCGCTCTCACTGTTTCATGCAGGGGAGGATGAGGGTGCCACCTGACACCCCCCCCCCCCCCCCCAGTGTGTGGCCTCGGGGCAGACCGCCCCCTCCACTCCCCAGTTAGCAAGCCATTGCCCCCTCCATTAAGCTCATCTGTTCATTTTCAATGGACATACTGTATGTCCTTTAGGATCTGCTTGACCCCTACTCATAATTCTTCTAATTTTTTGTCCTGTTCATGCCAACATATTTATCCATAATAGGGATTCTATTTTTTCTAAATAAGGATGGTAATAATATATGAAATATCTAGCTTGATAATTTTTATAACATGTTTATAATATATAACTTTGGACAATCTTTTTTATGTGATTGACACTATAGCTATAATAAAATTTGAGCAATGCAATTTTTTTTCTCTGGATCAATTTCCACATTTGTGACATTTGGGGCGCATCCTTTTACCTTTTATTTCCTTCTATGAATTTTCCCCACTTGTGTATTGCTGTATACTTCTTGTCACAGCGCGCTTGTTAGCTTTACCAATGCTGCTTTGTGAGTGAGCTGTGTTGTGGGTTTGGTTTGGATCCATCCAGTTTCCTCCCCTTCCTTTGTGTGTGTTTTGTCTCATGTAGGATGCCTTTAGATTGGGTATCTTCCCCTGTATTCTGCTCTGTTTATTTGGCTTTGAGTCCGGTGGGCGTGTCGGCCGCCGCGTGAGTGGGTGATGTCATATAGGGGGCCATCGACCGACATATGACCCACGCCACATGCAATGCACTGTGGCTGGGTCTAAACCGGACCTATAGGGCTATAAATAGCCCCCCCTGTCACATCTGAATGTGGTGGACGTGTGTTCTTGTTCCTGGGGAGGATGCTGGACATATTGCAGGCTATGGTAAGCATGAGCAGCGGTGTTTGACACAATATATGAAGCTTCATAGGCTTTTTTGCTGGGGTATATCAACCTGATATTATACCGTTCTCCTTTTTTTTTTTTTCAGGTGGCTTTGTGGGACTAGAGAATTTGTTACAGCCTCACTAGTACTTGCTGATTGCAATCTAGGCCTTTGGTTTATACCTATGCATATGCGTTTGTGCTTGACCAAATATCTATATTATTGCTGCTGTGGCCCCACTGGCTGTGTCCATACCATCACGCCCCCCCCCCCCCCCCCTTGTTTTTTTCTCCCTTCTTAATTTTTTGCTGTTTTGGGTTCTTTTTACCCGGTAATATCATTAATATATGAGGTACATTTATTATATATATTTTTTTCTCTCTCTTTCAATTTGAAGTATGCTTTTGCTATGAGACAATTTTTCCAGTCTACTTCTGGCCCAATATACCCAAGTGTCTGTATACTATATATGGTTACCTGATGTTTTGTGGGGAGATTTTCTTTGCTTGCAAGGTACTTTTGTATGTAATGCGGATGTCGCTCGGATATGATGATGATCCATTTTAAATATGTGTTGTTATATAAAGTCTTATCTATATGTTTTATTTTAGATAGGGAGACCTGTTTTTTCAAACAAGCCCTGAATGTGTCCTGACAAAGCTAAACAGTGAAACGCGTTGACGCACGGGGGCTCACTGTTATGTATATTATGCATGTTTTTCTATGTTATGTATTATGTTTAGAGTGTACTATATGTTTTTAATTCTTATTCTTTTTTGCTCTGTGTGCACCATGTACTGTCATAAATAAAATATTTTTATATATTTACTACTGTCCAATGTGTCTTTAAGGTCCGACCTTGGGTTATTTTTACCCATTTTTATGTTGTTACCAAATTTTCTATACGGATGTGGCCATAGGAGTGCTCTCTTTTGTATTTAAGGGATGTATGAAGGCTTTCACCCCCTAATCCCATTTCATTCACACCAAACTACACACATCACTTCACAACATTCACAAACATTCATCATCACATTTCAATCATTCATCAATCATCCACACATTCAATCCATCACACATTCCTCTAACCACAATCAACAATTCTTCAACATTCAATTCATTCACAACGTCCTTGGGCACTAGATTCACACACACAACATTTCATCATCAAATCAACAATTTCATTCAATTCAACATTCACCACAATCTTTCTTCACAAATTCATCACAATCAAACATCCAAACCCATTCTTCCCACCATCATTCCACCATCCAAAACATTCCCAAATCAATCAACATCACCATCAACACCACAATTTTCACATTTCATTCAATCATTCATCCCATCAACCATTCACAAAAACCATTCCCAACATTCAAATGCAATTCATCGACACATCACAACACACAACATTTCAAAAACAAAAATTTCAACACTCAACATCCACACACACCAAAACATCATCATCATTCATCATTCATCAATCATTCATTCATTCAGTACATCGTCTTGTCTCCTCACGTAATTAAGCTTGTTTTATTCATGGTGGGCTAAGGTCAAAAGTAAAAAAGAAAGTAAAAGTGCTTTGCAATCTACATGGAATTAAATAGTTAAGCTGAAGCTGCATCACACTGCAGTATCTGTTCCTCTTTTCTGCTTCAGGATTTTAGCTGATATGTTTCTTTCAAAGTTTATTTATTTATATATTATAGGTATTTATATAGCGTTGACAATTTTTCTGCAGTGTTTTACATATGTGTAGCACCCTGGAGTTTAGGCAGGGTTGCTCCTCCTAAATTTACCTGCCAGTAATAATTATCCTGGTTAATTGATAGAGATCTATTGATTTCTCCCTAAGTTTTTCCTTGTTGTACTTTTCTCTTCAACCACTAGGTGGCCGGGTACTTGGTGGTACTAGATATGAGAAGGGAAACCCAAAGTCAGGTTATGGGTATGTGGGCTATCTCAGCCAATGGGCAGGGGCTTTCTTGAATCCTTTGGCCTGCTAGGAGAACCTATATATTCGGGTGGAGTCAGGTGATCTATGTTCTGTGCCACCTGGATGGCTGTCTGGGTGGATAACTTTGTCCACCTGGCACACACTATGACTCACAACCCACCATGTACAGAAGGATGTCAGCTATCTTTGGCCTGGAAAGTTCTCATTAGACTGGACAAGGCCAGAGACCTTGCTACAAATGCTATATTGCTACAATTCAAACAAGAGCCAATTAACCTACTAGCATAATGGTTAGTCCACCCGCAAGTTATATTTTAGCTATAGGGGGCACCTGGTTGGTTGAGTCGGGACGTGTGTTCCTATAGGTCTTGCATACTTCAATAGTGATTTTTACCTGATAAATGCCTTCTTCTGGTTCCGTCCCCCTGAAAGTTTTTGGTGCTCCCACCCACCTTCATGTGTTCCAGATCCTGCTTTCATTTGCTAAGATTAAAAATAAATTAAAGCACGGTGTCCAATCGTGGAAACTCAAGCACAGCGATCTGCATTCACATTTGGCATTTCTGGTAACGTGAGACAAAGTGCATAGGAAACATATGTTTTGCCACGTGCTTCAGAAACGCTCTTGAGTTGCCATTAATTTGGTAATGGCATCTCAAACACGAATAGCAGACGTGTGTTTTGGCAAGGTTTGTCTACACTTGTGTGAGCCAGAGCAGGAGTTGGGGGCGGAGCTGGGAGGCAGAGCTGGCAGTCCTAGGTACGGAATACTGCTTGCCTACTGTAACTACTATAAGACTGTTTGCTACTGTAACTCTGCTCCCTCCCATACTGCCCCCCTCCAGTCATGCTGTCCCCCCATACTGCCCTCCACTACCCCCTCCCATCATGCTGTCCTTCCATACTGCCCTCCACTACCCCCCTCCCATCAAAAATTGTAATATATATATATATATAAATAAGATTGTAAAATAAAATGGTAAAAAATAATAAAAAAAGTTTAATAGCAAAAAATAAAAAAAAAAACTACTGACCCCATCCACTGCCCTACTGACCATGTCCACTGCCCTACTGACCATGTCCATGGCCCTCCTGACCACGTCCACTGCTCTCCTGACCACGTCCACTGCCCTACTGACCCCGTCCACTGCTTTACTGACCACGTCCACTGCTCTACTGACCACGTCAACTGCCCTACAGACAACATCCACTGCCCTACTGACCACGTCCACTGCTCTACTGACCACGTCCTGATTATTATGCCAAAGCGTTTGTCTTAAACAGAGTTCTTATTTATTAGTGTAACCAGGTGTTTAGCTATGAATGAGAGTGAGAGAAACACTGGCTACAGCTGTTCTTTGTAGCTGCTGCCCTGTGGTGCTGAACTGGTTAATATCTATATCAGCAAGAGGAGGCAGCCCTGCACTGTGGAAACTGTAGTCCAGAGGAGAGAGACTCTATTGTAATAAGTCCAGAGGAAGATTGCCAGGAAGAGGGGAAAGAGCTGCATTTTCTCAGGCTGTACAGGACACAGCTACCTCTTGCCATGAGGGAGCCAAGAGAGTACACATTGCTGTCCAGTGTGCACCATCACTGCAGAATACCGTCAGTCTGAGCGGGATCCAGAGTGCTAAGTCCAGGTGTACTGACAGCCAGAGTCACCTGGGTGCAGAGAAGAGAGTGGACTAATCTCTGTGTGTGACCGGATGGTGAGCTGAAATATCGCTGGGACTGGTAAGCTGCTGCTGAGGATTTACTGTTTGCTGCTAGAAAGACTGAGCACTTTAGGAACTGACCAAACAGCCATCTAGTAGCCATATTGCTGCCTGCAGGCTCGACTTAGAATATTCTCATGTGCACCAACAGTACAACTAGAACCCCAACAATAGCCAGCTGAAGAGTTAGGACTGAAGACTTTCCCTTTACAACTGCTACACAGAAACCTTCATCTATTGTTTATGCTAAGAGGTACCTCTCAGGGGACATTGTACCATATCCTAGCCATTCTCCTAGAGTGCACTCTAGACTAGTTATAGTATTATTATTGTTGCAGTTAAAGTACTTGTAAAGTCAGAAGGTTTGCCGTGCTCTTGAGCGTCTGTGGCGTAAGACTAAGTCACAGCAAGATTTCAGCCAATATAAATCTGCCCTCCAAAAATACCATTCCTGCCTGCGCACTGCCAAACAGACCTACTTTACCACTCTCATTAACACCCTCTCACGCAGTCCCCGTCAACTCTTTTCTACATTTACTTCTCTACTTCGTCCTCCATTACCTCCACCCACTAACTTACTCACTGCCCAGGAGATTGCTAATCACTTCAAAAATAAGATTGAGACAATTCGTCTCGAGTTCTCTACTCTACACATATCTCCCTCACTTTACACTCTTTGTCCTCCTGCACAATCAATACTTTCCTCTTTTAATCCAGCTACTATAGAGGAAGTCACTAACATTTTTTCTAATGCCCACCTAACCTCCTGCCCCCTGGACCCTGTTCCTTCTCAAATACTACGGTCACCCTCTGACTCTATCCTACACTCTTTAACTCATATCTTCAACCTCTCCCTCTCTACTGGCATCTTCCCCAACCCTCTAAAACATGCACTAGTCACTCCCATACCAAAAAAGGCCTCACTAGACCCAACCAATCTTAACAATCTAAGACCCATCTCTCTACTCCCTTTTGCCTCCAAACTCTTTGAACGTTTAGTCTACAGCCGACTGAGCGACCACCTCATTGAGAATAACCTTCTGGATCCCCTTCAGTCTGGATTTCGCCCACAGCACTCCACAGAAACTGCCCTCCTAAAACTCACAAATGACTTACTAACAGCCAAAACCAATGGTCATTATTCCATACTCTTACTCTTAGACCTTTCTGCTGCCTTTGATACAGTTGACCACCCCCTCCTCCTCAAAAAACTCAATTTGCTTGGTCTCCATGGCTGTGCTCTCCGTTGGTTCGAATCTTATCTATCTCATCGCACCTTCAGTGTCACTTACAACTCCACTTCCTCCTCTCCAACTCCTCTTACTGTTGCGGTCCCCCAAGGTTCTGTCCTTGGACCTCTACTATTCTCAATCTACACATCCTCCCTGGGTCAGCTGATAGCCTCACATGGCTTCCACTACCATTTAGATGCTGATGACACCGAAATCTATCTCTCTGCCCCTCAACTCACCCCATCAATCTCCTCACGCATCACTGATTTACTAACAGACATATCAGTCTGGATGTCAAACCACTTCCTCAAACTTAATCTGTCTAAAACTGAGCTCTTAATATTTCCTCCCCCACGTGCCCCTTCCCCTGACTTCTCAGTCAAGATCAATGGCACATCTATCAGTCTGTCCCCACATGCCAGGGTGCTAGGGGTAATCCTAGACTCTGAACTGTCCTTTCAGACCCACATACAATCCCTGTCCAAATCATGCCGCCTTAGCCTCCGCAACATTTCCAGAATACGCCCCTTTTTAACGAATGACACCACCAAGCTTCTAGCTCACTCCCTGGTTATCTCTCGCCTCGACTACTGCAACTCCCTCCTCATTGGACTACCTTTACATAGACTATCCCCCCTTCAGTCCATAATGAATGCCACTGCAAGACTCATCCACCTTACCAACCATTCAGTGTCCTCCACCCCTCTTTGCCAATCCCTCCACTGGCTTCCACTCACCCAACAAATAAAATTCAAAGTACTAACAATAGTTTACAAAGCCATCCATAATGAATGCCCCCAGCTACATCACTAACCTAGTACCAAAATACCAACCAAGCCGCTCTCTTCGGTCCTCCCAAGACCTCCTGCTCTCTAGCTCCCTTGTCATCTCCTCCCATGCTTGCCTCCAGGATTTCTCCAGAGCTTCTTCCATCCTTTGGAACTGTCTACCCCAATCTGTCCGACTGTCCCCTAATCTATCCATCTTTAGACGATCCCTGAAAACCTTTCTCTTTAAAGAAGCCTATCCTGCTTCTAACTAACACTGTTTTACTTCCTCCATCAACTCATTCCCCACAGCTATTACCTCTTGTATCAATTGACCCTTTCTTTTTAGATTGTAAGCTCTAACGAGCAGGGCCCTCTGATTCCTCTTGTACCAAATTGTAATGTAATTGTAATGTCTGCCTTTATTTTGTTAAGCGCTGCGCAAACTGTTGGCGCTATATAAATCCTGTATAATAATAATAATAATAATTTTATGCATTAAGATAAAAAACCTTGTGTGTTGCAGCCCCCCTCAGCCTCTCTAATACCTACCTGAGCCCCCTCTATCCAGCGATGTTGTAGGATTGTCTTGGCTGCTCGGGACTCCCCTCCTCATTAGCTGCAACAGCAGTGTGGTGCCATTGGCTCCAGTCAGGCAGCCAATGAGGAGAGAAAGGGGATGGGGATGGGGCGCAGCTCCGGAGCTGCAACTTGGCTTGGGTGCCTCCATAGCAAGCTGCTTGCTGTGGGTGCACTCGCCAGGAAGGCGGGGGCCAGGGGAAACGAAGAGGGACCCGAGAAGAGGAGGAATGTATAACATGTTTATTATTTTTAACAAACAGAGATTTTACAGTCACTTTAATGTCCCGTACACAGTCGAATTTTCCGATGTAATATATTCGATGGGAGCCTTTTTTCGGAAATTCTGACCGTGTGTAGGCTACATCGGACATTTTCCATCGGAATTTAGGTCACACAAAATTTGAGATCTGGTTCTCAAATTTTCCGACAACAAAATCCGTTCGTGTAAATTCTGATCGTGTGTCCACAATTCCGATGCAAAAAGTGCCACGCATGCTCAGAATAAATTACGAGATGGAAGCACTCGGTCTGGTAAAACTAGCGTTCGTAATGGACATAGCACATTTGCCACGCTGCAAATTTAGAAATCTTTTAATGCAACGCATTCTCTTCTTCTTTATAATGCTAGAAGAATGAAGTTGTTTTGCTGCTCATAATCACACAGAGTTCTCACAAACTGATTTCTTTATTATTTCTCGTGATCTCATGAATAATATAAATTAATTTTTATCACCAGATCTCCATAATAATGTTTTTTTGTTATTTTTTTATTTGTTTTTTTTTTATCAAGATCTGCATTTTTTTTTCTAATGCTCTCCATAATATTATTTCTCATTTTGTGTGTCAAGTTACCACAACACCATTATTATCTTGTATTTTTTTACCTCAAGGAGGTTGGTTGGTATCCCTTGTTAATTTGACCTTGTATTTTTAAAATGTACCTGCCTACTCACAAACAAACTGTCCTTTTTGAAGTAAAACACATAGGCAAGTATTTGTGAAAAAAATAGCCATTTATTCTGGGCCATAACAAAATAAAGAGCAAGGCAACATTGGAGAAACTGCTGAAATTTGCGAAGCCTTTGTACCCCAGGGCACGCATCAATTATTTTACAGTCAAAATTGGTGGCCTGAGGAGTCCTTATAATAGTGAGCACAATCCGGTCCAGGACTACAAGAGATCAGGAACAGCAACAGATTACATATATGTTCCCAGGCTGTATTCATACAGCAGCCTGCGTCTTTTGCCAGACCAGACTGAACCCAGGCCATCACTCTCTTGTCTTCCTTACATGCTTCCTTCCAGGCTGTGGATCTGGTGTTGGAGTTGTGGCAGGAGGTGGAGGAGGAGGAGGACCATGGTTCAACTCACAAACGTGGCTTTGGCTTGTGAGTTCACCCCTCAACCCCTTATTTAGGGCTTGCAAGATCACTTCCTCACATAAGAGGCATTGGCCCTCCTCTATTTCCAGCATTTTGCATGTTGTCATGTAGGCATAGTCCTCTTGAACACTAGGGGGGGGGGGGGGGGTTTTCTGAGGGCCGCAGTAGCCTTCAGAAATAGGCCAGTTGCTGCCTCCTTCCGGTTACTCCTCTTCCTGGCACTTTTTTATGGAAGGCCAAGGGGAGGGACCTGGGATTTGGGCAGGCTACTGGGCTCGGCCACCTCCTGGCTGCCACTTACCCTGCCACCTCCTGGCTGCGACTTACCCCCGCAACCTCCTGGCTGCCACTTTCCACGGCCTCTTCCTGGCTGAGGCTTTCCTGTGTATGAAAAAGGGACATAGTTTTAGTTTTTGGTTCATCAATCACACACAATTTTTAGCTCATGACTGTTGCAAATTGAATGTTAATAAATAGAAAAGACTATCATTCTGACCCCAGCATGTTTCATTCTTGTCCCAATCATTTGTGGCCACTGCTGTCTATTAATATGTAAAACACTTTGTGAAATCAGAAATTAGTTATCAAAACGAGCATATATTTAACATCATTAATTTGACAACCACAAATATTTTGAAGAATGCTATACGTGACTCAAGCTGGGCTCCTCCACATATTGCTGCCTGGAAGGCCCAGGTTGGTCGTCAGAAGCCTCAGCTGAGGGGGAAGGAAGCCTTCAAGGAAGACTGGAGAGTGCTGGCCTGGGTTCAGTCTGGCCTGCCAGAAAATGCAGTCTGTCATAGTACCACAGCCTGGGTACATAAATGCCATCTGCTGCAGCTCCTGATCTCTGGTAATCCGGAACCTTCTTGCGCTCAGGGGCGGATCAAGGGGGGGGGCAACAGGGCAGTTGCCCCCCCCCCCGACCCCCACACCACAGCCACCCACCCCCCCCCCCGAAAATATCACTGACTGCAGTGCAGTCCCGAGTCTCTCTCTCTCCGTATCATCACCAGCCGATCTGCGGCGACGAGAGAGAGAGACTCTTATTACGTCGCCACACTGAGGAGGTGGGTGGAGCCGCGCCGCTGGCTTTCCCTACACTGGTTGCTAGCGCCTAGCAACCAGTGACCTCAGTGAGTCACGTTGCCGCTGCTAAGGAGGAAAGCGAGAGAGCCCCAGCATTGAGAGCGGAGTCTCCTTCCGACCGCCTCCGTCCCTGAGTGAGAGTGTTGGCTCCACCCACGGCTCCTCCTCCCTCTATCTTCTCCACAGTCCATACTGTAGGCCTCCGCCCCTGAGTGGGTGTTGGCTCCACCCACCTCCTCACTCCATCTTCTCCAAACTGCAGTGCAGAGCAGCGTGAACCCAGGACATCTAATGTCATCTAATGCTGCCTGTGGAGTGCGGACAGACTAGTGCAATTACCGAATCCTGCTCATCTCATTGCTCCTGCGACCTGCATGGAAGCCCCTCCCCCCACCAGAGGTCCAGAGCAGCAAAATGTTTTACTAAAAGTGAGTAAAAGAATAAATGAATGTGTCAAATCGCAAAATAGATGTGTGCCATAACTGTCATTATGTATGAAAAAAAATGGCCTTAAAACTTGTTCAATGTTAACCCTTCAGCTCCGGAAAGTTTTACCCCCCCCCCCCTTCATGAACAGGCCATTTTTTGCGATACTGCGCTGCTTTAATTTAACTGACTGACAATTGCGCGGTCGTGCAACGCTCTACCCAAAAAAAAAAAATCGATGTCCTTTTTTCCCACAAATAGAACTTTCTTTTGGTGGTATTTGATCACCTCTGCGGTTTTTATTTTCTGCAAAATAAACAAGAAAAGACCAACAATTTTGAAAAAAACTAACAATATTTTTAACTTTTTGCTATAAAAAAATGTCTTCATCAGTGTAGGCCAATATGTATTCTGCTACATATTTTTGGTAAACCCCTATTCCCCCCCCAATAAGCGTATATTAATTGGTTTTCACAATAGTTATAGCGTCTACAAAATAGGGGATAGATTAATGGCATTTTTAATTTATTTTTTTACTAGTAATGGCGGTGATCAATGATTTTTAAGTAAGCAACACCCAAGTTTCTGGCAGTGCCCCTCCCGAGACTAGACTCTGGATCCGCCCCTGCTTGCGCTCCCTATTATAAGTGCTCCTCATGCCACCAATTAAGGCCTTCAAATAGGGGATGTCTACCGTGGGGATCACCAGCTTCACAAATTCCAGCAATTGAACCAGCGCTGCCTTCCTCTTTGGTTTATTGTTATAAACGGGGTGGTTTACCTGCCACAGACAGGGCAGCTCCCTGTACATATCAATGAACATGGGGATAAAGTCCTCATCATTGAATAGATCCATTTTCTCTGCAAGACACAACACAAGACAAACCCTAATGTCAGGCGAAACTCTCCTAATCTTGACCCAATATAGGCCTCAATCTATAAGCAGTATAGGCCACTGATGCACCAGCTTAAAATTGTACCTTCGTTATAACGATCGTCGCTTCCGTTACTTCGTTCTCTGCTCACAGATCGTACATACGACACACGCGTGTTCCGCTTTATATACACTGCACATGGGTGAAACTCCGCCCGCCCCTGACATTCTTTCTATACAATTCCCTGCCCCTTGTCTTTCGGTACAGTGGGAGAGCACATGGCGGAGAGACAACAACTGCATGCAGAGGAGAGCAGCAAAGACAAAAGGCCAGAGCCCCGAACCTCCCAATCCTGGAGGAGATTGAAGGCCTCAATTATGGCCTTTATAGAGATGGTGGAGACGGTGGACATCTTCAAGAGGACCGACTATGATGGGAAGTGTGGAACGTACCCAAACCCAAATGTGAGAAAGGCCAAGATCATGCCTAAAGTTGTGAAGAGTCTGCACAGGAATTTTGGGTACGGCGATCCAAGGATCAACTGAGGAAACGATGGTCAGACCTCAAATTGAGGGAGCAGGATCAGTACAGAAGAATCAAGAGAGTGCTGCAAAAAAGTAAGTATTTTCTTGTGTGTTCCTATACTTCTTAACGTTCGTGCTGCTCCATGTGCTTTTCTTTACTGTTGTACATTTTAAAATGGCAACTTTCATGTTCATGGGCACAGTAATCGGTCGTAGGAAACATTGTTCGTTTGCCCACTTATAAGATGTTTTTGGCAGATACAGGTTGTCTACATTTGTTCAGGCCTATTTGTATTAATATAAGTTTGTTGTCTAGATGAGTTTGTAACTGAATGAAATGCAAACTTGATTCAGTGTAAGGAGAGGACACAGCTATTTACACATCTGGACACAGGAGCACGAGTGTGGGACACCAGAATCCAACTTTTTAGGGTGTCCCACACAGGTAGATACTAGGGGTGTCTCCATGTGTGATACTTTAACAAAAAAGGTTAGTATTCCAGCTTTAGAAAGGAAATAAAATGTTCTTAAGCTTGGAACTCTGCCAAAACAGACAATTGTACGACAAAGCAATGTTTCATATTCCTATTTCTGCCCTCCAATATCTGTGTGCTAAGTATACCTACTTTTTATTCACATAGGGGAGAAAAGACTCGGGGCATCTGAGGACACCAGGGACCGCCCACCTCCTAAATAAGGATGAGCCCGGTGTTCGATTCGAACCCATGTTCGAATCGAGCACCGGGTGTTCGCTCGCTCGGCGAGCCCAGAACTATTGGGACCGCTCGCATCAAATTCGTGTGATGCGAGCGGCCCCGCAATGCATTGCGGCCCGCGCAGTGCAATGCTGGCTGATGATTGGCCAAGCATGCACTGTGACCCCGCATGCTTGGCCAATCACAGCGCCGGCAGCGAGGAGAGCCATAATTGGCTACAGGCAGGATGCCTGTAGCCAATTATAGCTCAGGGGCTTTAATACACGCCCCACGGTATAAGAGGCCGCTGCGGCGGCCTCGCATATTATGTTTCACTCACAGTGTCAGCGTGTCAGTGTGCTGCTGACTGCTGACAACAATATGTTCTTTATTTCTGGGGATATGTGTGTGCATGCTGTTAGAACAGCATTGCAGTATCACATCTTGGGGGTGTCTATAGGTAGCCTGTGAAGGAGGGCAGGTTTCCTGTGCTTAGAACTTTCCCTGCAAAAAAGTGTCATTTTTGCAGGAAGAAAGCTATTTAAATCACTCGCGGCTAATGAATTGATGGCTCCTGTAACACAGAGAGCTGTCATTCATTAATAAAAAACAAAAAAAAAAGCGTAGGGGTCCCCCCAAATTCAATAACCAGGCCCTTCAGGTCTGGGATGGATATTAAGGGGGATCCCAGCCAAAAAAAAAAAAAAAAAAAATGGCGTAGGGTCCCCCTCAAAATCCATACCAGACCCTTGAGGTCTGGTATGGATTTTAAGGGGAACCCTAGCCAAAAAAAATGGCGTGGGGTCCCCCTCAAAATCCATACCAGACCCTTATCCGAGCACGCAACCTGGCAGGCCGCAGGAAAAGAGGGGGGACGAGAGCGGCCCCCCCTCTCGCCTGAACCGTACCAGGCCACATGCCCTCAACATTGGGAGGATGCTTTGGGGGTCTAAGACCCCAAAAGCACCTTGTCCCCATGTTGATTAGGACAAGGGCCTCTTCCCCACAACCCTGGCCGGTGGTTGTGGGGGTCTGCGGGCGGGGGGCTTATCGGAATCTGGAAGCCCCCTTTAACAAGGGGACCCCCAGATCCCGGCCCCCCCCCTGTGTGAAATGGTAAGGGGGTACAAAAGTACCCCTACCATTTCACCAAAAAAGTGGCAAAAATGGTAAAAAGGACAGGAGACAGTCTTTGACAATTCCTTTATTAAAATCTTCTTTCTTCTTTCTTCATCCTTCGGTTTCTTCATCTTCTCCTTCCTTCATCTTCTTCCATCTTCTTCTTCCATTTTCTTCTTCCTCCGATCCGCTTCTTCTTGCGCTGGTCTTCTCGTCCTTCTCGTCCGGCATCTTCTTCCGTCGGCGTCGGCGTCGGTGTCTCTGTCTCTTCTTGGGCCGCTCCGCGCAATGGGAGGCTCCCGCTGTGTGAGGCTCCGCTCCGTCTGACAGGTCTTTTATAATGGAGGGCACCTGGTGACCCCGCCCCCTCTGACGCACAGGGACGTCATGGGGAATTCCATGATGGCTTTCCCCATGATGTCAGAGGGGGGCGGGGTCACCAGGTGCCCTCCGTTTTAAAAGACCTGTCAGATGGAGCGGAGCCTCACACAGCGGGAGCCTCCCATTGCGCGGAGCGGCCCAAGAAGACACCGACACCGACGCCGACGCCGACGGAAGAAGATGCCGGACGAGAAGGACGAGAAGACCAGCGCAAGAAGAAGCGGATCGGAGGAAGAAGAAAATGGAAGAAGAAGATGGAAGAAGATGAAGGAAGGAGAAGATGAAGAATCCGAAGGATGAAGAAAGAAGAAAGAAGATTTTAATAAAGGAATTGTCAAAGACTGTCTCCTGTCCTTTTTACCATTTTTGCCACTTTTTTGGTGAAATGGTAGGGGTACTTTTGTACCCCCTTACCATTTCACACAGGGGGGGGGCCGGGATCTGGGGGTCCCCTTGTTAAAGGGGGCTTCCAGATTCCGATAAGCCCCCCGCCCGCAGACCCCCACAACCACCGGCCAGGGTTGTGGGGAAGAGGCCCTTGTCCTAATCAACATGGGGACAAGGTGCTTTTGGGGTCTTAGACCCCCAAAGCATCCTCCCAATGTTGAGGGCATGTGGCCTGGTACGGTTCAGGCGAGAGGGGGGGCCGCTCTCGTCCCCCCCTCTTTTCCTGCGGCCTGCCAGGTTGCGTGCTCGGATAAGGGTCTGGTATGGATTTTGAGGGGGACCCCACGCCATTTTTTTTTGGCTAGGGTTCCCCTTAAAATCCATACCAGACCTCAAGGGTCTGGTATGGATTTTGAGGGGGACCCTACGCCATTTTTTTTTTTTTTTTTTTGGGTGGGATCCCCTTAATATCCATCCCAGACCTGAAGGGCCTGGTTATTGAATTTGGGGGGACCCCTACGCTTTTTTTTTTTCATTTTTTTTTTTTTTTATCAATGACTTTTTTTTATGAATGAGTTTCAATGAATCACTGTTCTCTGTGTTACGGGAGCCGTGAATTAACATTAGCCGCGAGTGATTTTAAATAGCTTTTTTACTTTCAAAAATGACACTTTGCGCAGAGACAGTTCTAAACACGGGAAACATGCGCCCCTTTACAGGCATACTATAGACACCCCCCAGGTACGAAATTTAAAGGAATATTACACTTTTATTGTTTCAATTTAAGCATTATTAAAATCACTGCTCCTGAAAAAACGGCCGTTTTTAAAAAAAAATTTTGCATTGATACATGTCCCCTGGGGCAGGACCCAGGTCCCCAAACACTTTTTATGACATTAACATGCATATTAGCCTTTAAAATGAGCACTTTTAATTTCGAACGTTCGCATCCATTATAACTAATAGGGTTCTAAAGCTCGCACGGACTTTAGGTCCGTTCGCGGGTTCTGGTGCGAGCCGAACGGGGGGGGTGTTCGGCTCATCCTTACTCCTAAAGAAGGGGAAATCCCCACACCACAAGCGTGATGGGGATGTTGTGGAAGAAGAATCTCATTTCACCAGTGAAAGTGCCAAGATCCTCATCGGGGAGAGAATGGGGTGCAATCGTGATTTAGAAAATATAAAGGAAAACATCAATGATGTTCAAAAAAAAATGAAGAACATCATTGATGTTTTAGGCAGAATTTAAAACACACAAAAATTGGACATTTTTCTTGTGTATTTTTGAATGTAAATTTTTTTTTTAAGTATTTTAAAAGCCAAATTTTGAAGATGCACACAGTGTGTCAACATGTGCTATCTGCCATCACAGGATAACAATGTACGCGTTTTATGGGTGCGACCCCTTCCTTCCAACTCAATTAGCTGAGAGGAAGGGGTTGCCCCCCCAAAACACGTCCATTGATCACACATGATGGGAGCTAGCACATGTTGACATTAGGCATGGGATCAGGAGGGAAATCCCCAGTTTGAATCCTAATTTGTGTGCATCCTCTTTTACAGGGGTGACATCACCCCATCTTATGTAGGCAATATCAACAGTTTGGACATACTCATGTCTGATATTGCCTTCACTTTGTCAATGTTGAACTTGGGCAGTTGTGTATGTTATGCTTTGAAACATGCCTGTTTAACCAAAAAAAGGATATTTACAATGTAAAAAAATATATATATATACACCAAAGATGTTGGTTTGTTCGAAAACCCTTTTCTAACGTATATGTGAATGTGCTTTGAGTAAAATGTTTTCTACTCAACAATGTGTGGCTTCTTCTTTCAATGCTCAATAGCAATTTTTGTAGTAAGTTGGTGTTTACAGTGACAATGGGGGTTAGTTACTAAAGGCAAATCCACTGTGCTCTACAAGTGCAGTTTCAGTGCAGTTTCATGTGCACTTTTAAGTGCACTTGGAGTGCAAAGTGGAATTTACCATAGTAAATAACACCCACAGTGCTTTATAATTTGCCACAATCAGGACATTTTCATGACTCCACAGAATTCATTCATGGTGCTGAAAATGATGAATGTTTTTGTCAGTAATGCATTACTTACATTAACAACAAAAACAGGGTGTGTGTAGCAGAACCACAACATAATAATAGTTAGCTGAAGAAGAGATTGTCACCTCATGTATCAAATAAATTACATTAGCCCTATTGAAGAAAATGTCCAAAAAGAAAAGCCCATCGGAGAACCTAGGAGACAAGAAACCCAGGCAGTAAATCAAAGGACATTTTCTTTCAGTTTAAGTTCAAAAATTGTTAATAAAATGTTTCTTAAACAGTTTCTGGCATATCAATGCCCCCCCCCCTCCACTGTCAAAGTACTTGACATACTTCTGTCTTACTTAGCGGGTGCTTTGGGGGGGGGGGGGCAAGCCAGGATGGCCAGCTTCAAGTGCCGTCATAGTTCATTGAATTTCTCCTTAAATAGTTGTGTAGAATGCAGCATGCAAGGATTATCTGGTTAAGTTTATATTCCGCCATGTTGATTGGCGTAAGGAATAAGCGGAAACCGGCTGACCTTTATCCCAAAAGCGTTCTCCACCACTCTTCTGGCTCTGGCCAGACGGTAGTTATAAACCCTCTGGTCCGGGGTGAGGGTCCTCATGGCTTCAAAGCGGTCGGCTGGTCAGAAAAAACAGAAAGCACTGAAAAACAAAGGTCGGAGCTAAAAATCAGATACAAGCGGACAAGAACGCACTGAAAACCAAATACGTAATAGAAATACGAACCCACAAGCACAAACTGAAGAGCAGTAACGATCGTAAAAAAGCAGGAGGCTGAAAAGCGCGAATTGTCTGTCACCAAACTTCTACTAACACGAGAATAGCGGAAGGAGCCCAAAGGGTGGCGCACTTGGTATTGAACTTCCTCTTTCTAGTGCCGTTGTACGTCACCGCGTTCTTGATGTTCGGAAATTCCGACAACTTTGTGCGACCTTGTGTATGCAAGACAAGTTTGAGCCAACATCCGTCGGAAAAAATCCCATGAATTTTATTGTCGGAATGTGCGATCGTGTGTACGCGGCATAATGCTTATATGCACTGTTTATTGTTGACTTTGCTAATTAATGAGTTGATCCCAGTTTATTGGTATGGTACTCTCTTCTAAGTTACCTTGGCATAGTGAATATAATGTCTAGCGGACTGTGTCTGAACCTACTTTATGTGTGTTCATTTATGCTCAAATCACTCATTTATTTTAACCCGTAACATTACATTGGGGTTGATTTACTAAAACTGGAGAGTGCAAAATCTGGTGCAGCTCTGCATAGAAACCCATAAGCTTTAAGGTTTTATTGTTAAAGCCTAACTATTGTTAAAGCTTATCAAAGTAACTTTGATTCAAACAGGTGTGTCAAAGGGGCTAAAAGTGTTCATCAATGCACAGAACAGAGAACCCAAATTACCAAACGGCTTCTTTGCGCATTAGCGCATAACGCATACATTTTTTTTTTTTAAATGTGTTAAAAATTGTGATGTGTACAGTCAAAATAAATCATAAATATTATTATTTTTATTATTATTCAAGAGCATTATTTGAGAGAATATGCAATAATAATAACCCCATTCTAACCGTCCTACCCAAATATTTTAAGAGATGGTAAAAAATACATTTACATATTTACCTCTCCTGGAGAAACAACTGCTCTGGTCTCCCCATGGTGCCATTTACATGTCCAAATGCTGAGGCATTTTAAAAACCTTATATTCTCACATTGCAAGTCTGTCACTTGACCAACTCACTGAAAACAACGCACTCCCTATGTGGCTGTTATCTTTATCACAACAGCTTTTCCAGTAGAATTGTAAGTTACAGTATTAAAATCCCTAACCCCTTCATGATGTAACCCGTTCTTTTACAAAAAAAATAAAAAAAATTTTTTCCAAGGCTCTGGACGATGATGTCACAGGTCCTACCTCTTTTCTAGCACTAGCAGTGAGTGGTCTTTACTAATACACTGAACAACGCACATGCAATGACATGTGAATACCACTCAATGCAGTATGTTATGAGCTGTTCTAGGCTCCGAGGAGCTGGAGGGGATAAAACTCAAGATTCAAGTTTTTCTTTTGTTGTTTTTTTTTTTTTTTTCTCTAATCTAATCTAATCTAATCTGTTTAATACATTAACAAAACAAAAAAATGGAAGCGCAAACATGAAAAAAGTAGGAATATACTGAGGGGTGTCACCTAACACAACCAATAATGGCAAGCCTCCATCCCAACTGTATTGGAACAAAAAAAGAAGGGGGTCTGGGACTTTATATGAGGCTTGTCATTGAAATTGATGATACATACATAAAAAATTTAATTATTATAATTTATTGCACAATCACATTGGACTTTCCATAACTTGTTAAACCAATGAGCAATAATGTAATACAATCAAGATACTTACATAGTGAATATAACTGATACAATAAGCATTACAATTGATCAAGGAACATGATTTGTACAAGGATGCACAAATTGGGGTGGGCGTGAGTATTTCTCACCCTCCCCCCACTGCAATGGCATCTGGGCATGAAGTTGGCAGGGACCCGCCCTGGACTGGGGGGTTTATCAGTCTGGGCTAAACAGCGGACCACTTTACATGTTCCTATCACTAGGCCTTATACTCCTGATGAGTGGCTGCAATGTCTTTCAATCCAAGGGTACCAAGAAAAGTCTGGCTTATATATTTTAATTAATTGTTTATAATCGCCAATTGATGTATGTCTCAATTATGAATATATTAAGCAACTATGTCTATTTGATGATCTGTATTATCTATTTGTGCGTCCTTGTACGAATCATGTTCCTTGATCAATTGTAATGATAATTATATCAGTTATATTTAATATGTGAGTATCTTTATTGTATTACATTATTGCTCATTGGTTTAACATGTTTCATAAGTTATGGAAAGTCCAATGTGATTGTGCAATAAATTATAATAATAATTTAGCTTTTTATGCATGCATCATCAATTTCAATGACAAGCCTCATATAAAGTCCCAGACCCCCTTCCTTTTTGTTCTATGAAAAAAGTAAGAGTTACTTTATTTATCGGCATATAACATGCACTTTTTCCCCCTTAAAATTAGTGGGAAATCGTGTGTATATGTTATACGCCGAACGGCTGCCTCGGTGGGAACGAGCGCCGCTGAAATAGACAGAGCCGAATCTCCTGTGTACGTCAGCTCCACTCGCAGTCACGCCCAGTCCCACCTCCTAGCATTAACATACCGCCAATTGGACTGGTGTTATGTCCATCATAGGAGCCGGGCCAAGGGGTGGGACTGGGCGGGACTGTGAGACATGCCGAGTACACAGGGGATCCAGCTCTGTCTATTTCGGCAATAACAAGGCTGCAGATGCACACTGATCATGCTGCAAAGAGGGGCAAGTCTGCAGATGGGCACTGATCATGCTGCAAAGAGGGGCAAGTCTGCAGATGGGCACTGATCATGCTGCAAAGAGGGGCAAGACTGCAGATGGACACAGATCATGCTGCAATGATGGGCAAGGCTGCAGATGGGCACTGATCATTCTGCAATGATGGGCAAGGCTGCAGATGAGCACTGATCATTCTGCAATGATGGGAAAGGCTGCATATGGGCACTGATCATACTGCAATGACGGGCAAGGCTGAAGATGAGCACTGATCATGCTGCAATGATGGGCAAGGCTTCAGATGGCCACTGATCAGGCTGCAATGATGAGCAAGGCTGCAGATGGGCACTGATCAGGCTGCAATGATGGGCAAGGCTGCAATGATGGGCACTGATCAGGATGCAATGATGGGCAATGGCGAAGCTGCAGATGGGCACTGATAAGGCTGCATTGATGGGCACTGATAAGGCTGCATTGATGGGCACTGACCCTTATTTTGCTTCAAAATTCTTTATTTAAAATGTAAGGTTTTTTTCCTGAAACGTCCCTCTTAATATTAAGGTGCGTGTTATACGCTTGTGCGTGTTATACGCCGATAAATACGGTACATCACCAATTACAAATGGTGTAAGTACTGCAATATAAATTCAAATGATGTGCTCATTAAAATTTACTTTTTTTTTTACATTTTGGTCCATTATTTTACAAATGTTTACGGTAAAGCAGAAAGGCTTTCCGCAAGCTGAAAGTTACTGATTTCAGTGTAGAATTTTTTCATTGATCCAAGCTTAGCAAATTTATATAATGTAATACAGAAATCATACTATAACTGTAAAAATCCAAATCTCATATATTTTTTAAGACCTTAACTTAAAAGCGGGGAATTTAGTACTGATTTAGAGGCTGGGGTTTTGTGCAGCATGTTGCTGTCACATACAAATCACATACAAAAGACTTGCGGTATTGGCGGAGCTCCTGGACAGCACTTTATTCAGTAACATTGCCTTCTCCTGACCCTGGGGACAGACCCTTTTATTGCCACTGTAGGAGTCATAATCTGTCAATCCTACAAATGTTAGTTCAACTGCAAATCCTTTATTTCATCCTGCAGCTGTTCTTTAGAATACATTAGAATACAAATCTCATTTGATTTGGAGAAGGTGGAGCAGGAGGAGGAAACAGATGCTGATGATGTCATTGATTGAGGCACAAGCAGCTGTCAGTTTGGACTTAGTTTGCAGAAAGTTAGTGACCTAAAAGCACTACATACTGCTGCTACACAATATGTAAATCATGCACATTTTAAAGGAAATCTAAATTATTTTTGGCTCAACTCTAGTTTATTTTTTTATCATTAAAAAAGTATATCATATTGCAATTGGTGCAATTCAGTCTGGTTAAAGTGGTTCTAAAGGCTCAAGGTCTTTTGCATTTATACATTCTCTGTGCTGCAGCCCCCCAGCAGCCCCCACTTATACTTACCTGAGCCCCATCTCCATCCAGCGATGTGCATGAGAGCCTCAGTTCTCCAGGGACACTCCCTCTTCATTGGCTAAGAAAGCAGCGGGAGCCACTGGCTCCCGCTTCTGTCAATCACAGCCAGTGAGCCAATTAGGAGAGAGAGAGGGGGTGCGGCTGAGCTTCGGCTCTGTGTGTGAATGGAAATGCAGAGTCATGGCACGGGAACGAACCTGCTCAGGTGCCCCATTGCAAGCTTCTTGCTCTGGGAGCACTCCGCAGGAGTGAGAGGCCAAGAGCGCCGTTGAGGGACCCAAGGATGCGGGCTGCTCTGTACAAAACCACTGCATTGAGCAGGTGAGTATAACATGTTTGTTAGTTTAAAAAAAAGAATAAAGCCTTTATTATCACTTTAAGCTGACCATAGATGGCCTGAAAGTCAGCCAGTTCAGTAGGGAATTTCGATCCATCTGTGGTTGTTCCCCATTGGCTTCCCTCGAGTGGTAATGTTGGAAGTCTTCAGCTCAATCAGTGCATGCAGCCAATCAGCTACAGCACTGATCACTGTATTCTGACAGCGAAGGAATCCCTGCTGTAAAAATACCATAGCGCAGCGTGGAGGATTCCCTCTTCCACTTTGAATTTGTGAAAATTAGTAAACAACAAGATCCTGTGCATTCACAATAATAATGAATCAGTGCACAACGTTATCAAACTTATCAACGGTGTTCATAAAGTCTGTGGAAAACAAATTATATGGTCCCAAACACAATGAGGAAAGTACAACTAAATCATAATCCTTCTTAGAAATCAGTGCTCATTAAAGCTCGGTACACATGGGCCAAATGTCGGGAGACAAAGGCCCGTATGTATGTCGGTCTGGCCAACGGAACCCGGCCTCTGTCGGACATGCATGCTGGAAAACCAGCAGCCAATTGACTCCCGATCAGCACTCTCAGACAATGGTCTCACATGTCCTTTAAAGCCAGAGTAAGGCTAAGGTCACTCCAGTGCTTATAAACACTAGGAATCCTGGAGTAATCAGCAGATGTCAACTCAAAAAGACAAGGGAAACAACATAGTACCCTGTGCAAGCAAGCACATTTATTAGCCAGATGAAAGATGCACTTACATGTGGGTGAAAAGACCTCTTAAAAAACTCACAGCAATGATCTGGATGCCACAGCTCCTGTATGTGCTACACAATTCCCTGGTGTGGTTATGCAAGAAATGGTTCCGGAAAATCGAAACCCTTTTTAGGGAACAGAGGGAGGTCTCGCGGTGCCCCACCCGGAGCGCTACTTCCTGGCGGCTCAGCTACAACAGCTGTTGGGTTGTGGGGTTCCGGGAGGAGGCACCCCGAACTTAGAATTAATGCTGGTGGAAGCGGGTCATGATACATTAATAGAAACATTAGAGGCGGGCTCATTTGGTCATGAATACCCTACCATAAAAATGGTAGGAAAAATCTGGACAGCAGTTAAAAAACAACTACATTATAAAGGGATGCTTGATCAAACACCCTTGTGGAATAATAAAAACCTTAAAGAGATTTATTTGATAGGTAAAATAAGGGATTGGGAAAAAAATGGGATTAGGAAACTGAGTCATCTATATAGAGGTAATACACTGAAAAAATTCATGGATTTGAAGCGAGATTTTAATATATCATAGTATTCCCTTTTCTCATATCTACAAGTGGAGCATGCCCTTGGGGCACAATTTTCAGAACATCCATTAATATGGCAAAGAATGCCACTATTCCAAAAGATTTTGCAGATAGGATCAACTAAAGGACTGATATCAGGGTTATATGAATACATGGGACAGGAAACAGATTCAAGGGGGAGTCTTGTAAAGGTAAAAGAAAAATGGGAAAAAGATGTTGGTTTAATAACGGATATACAATGGAAAAGAATTTTGGAGAAAGGGTCAAAGGTGTCAGTATCCCCCCCGCAGAGAATATCACATTTGATGTTGATTAATAGAGCATACTATACCCCCAAGCGGTTGTTTGGTTTTGGCAGAAGGGCCGACGACAATTGTCCCAGATGCCAAAAAACAGGAGACCTCATCCACATGTTGTGGAAGTGCCCCAAACTGGTTTAATACTGGGAGGGAGTGACTAACAGCATAAGTGGGATATTTGGAATTAAACTTAAACTGGAACCCAAAGAGTGTATATTAGGATATAGAGAAGAAAGGGAAGAGAGTAAAAGTAAAGCTATGGCAGTCCTGAGATGTTTATTTCAAGCCAGAAAACTAATTGCAGGTAAATGGCAATCAAAGGAACCACCCACGGTAGATAACTGGATTGGGATAGTAAACGAGAACCTGTATAGAGAAAAGGCGGTATATATAAAGAGAGGTAATGTTAAAGAATTTAATAAAATGTGGAGCCCATGGCTAACTAAAATGAATCCATCTGAGTTTATAGATTAAAAAGGGGGAGGGAAAGGGACACTATGAGGAAAGGGAAGAGAGACCCCTTTGAGTTGCCCTCTAGGTGCTAAATGGAAGTGTACTCACTAGTGTATGGTATATAATGGAGAGATAAAAGAATGTATAGAGTTGAATAGAAGTCACGAAATGAAGAATGTATTTCTTGTTGTGTATGGTACCTTTTTATCTTTGACCTTTGTATATATGAAAAATTTAATAAAGAATAAATAAAAAAAAAAAACTCACAGCAAGTCTGCTAGGTAGATGGGACTGTGTATCGGCTGTCACTGCAGAGATACACAGAGTTGCTCTTCTGTCCTCCAAAGAAGTTCTCCCTTCAACAGCATCCTCTTTAGGCTCCATCAAATGCGTTTCGTCATTATGACAGCATCACAGGAATGACTAATATCATTTGAAAATTTTGTTTGCTTTTAACAAACCGATTTTGGAACAAATGGACTTTACCAAACTAAAACCATTTTCCATCCTGCTCCTTTAAATATTCTTGTCACTGCAGTGGAAAGCAAATGTTGATTTGTCTGCACTAATAATTCAAAAATCGAAAGAATGTTCTTTAGATGAAATATTATAAACACAACTCTACTATAGTATAACCAGCTTTATATGTTAGTGTGTGTAACGTCATATCCTGTTATTCAGGTTTGTACAGTACTTACAGCACAGCAGTAGGCCAGTTCCCTGAAAATTTGGATAGTTAGAAATTGCAGCACTTCAGCTCCTACTGTCTGTCTTCTAAGGCAGGGGTCCTCAAACTTTTTAAACAGGGAGCCAGTTCACTGTCCCTTAGAATGTTGGGTGGCCGGATCAAGGCAGCCTCACCAGTGCCCAGCAATGCAGCCTCACCAGTGCCCAGCATTGCAGCCTGACCAGTGCCCAGCAATGCAGCGTGACCAGTGCCCAGCAATGCAGCCTGACCAGTGCCCATCTATGTAGCCTTACCAGTGCCCAGGAATGCAGCCTTACCAGTGCCCATCTATGCAACCTGATCAGTGCCCAATAAAGCAGCCTTACCTGTGCCCAGCAATGCAGCATGACCAGTATCCAGCAATGCAGCCTGACCAGTGCCCAGCAATGCAGCCTGGCCAGTGCCCATCTATGCAGCCTTACCAGTGCCCAGCAATGCAGTCTTACCAGTGCCCATCTATGCAGCCTGATCAGTGCCCAGTAAAGCAGCCTTACCAGTGCTCAGTAATGCAGCCAAACCTGTGCCCAGTAATGCAGCCTGACCTGTGCCCAGTAATGCAGCTTGACCTGTGCCCAGTAATGCAGCTTGACCTTTGCCCAGTGATGCAGTTTGACCTGTGCCCAGTAATGCAGCCTGACCTGTGCCCAGTAATGCAGCTTGACCTGTGCCCTGTAATGCAGCCTCACCTGTGCCCAGTAATGCAGTATAATCTGTGTCCAGTAATGCAGCTTGACCTGTGCCCAGTAATGCAGTGTAATCTGTGCCCAGTAATGCAGCCTGACCTGTGCCCAGTAACACAGCCTGACATGTGCCCAGTAATGCAGCCTGACCTGTGCCCACTTATGTAGCCTGACCTGTGCCCAGTAATGCAGCCAGTCTCTCCAGTGCCCAGTAATGCAGCCTGACCTGTGCCCAGTAATGCAGCCTCTTCAGTGCCCAGTAATGCAGCCTGACCTGTGCTTAGTAATGCAGCCTGTCCTGTGCCCAGTAATGCAGCCTCTTCAGTGCCCAGTAATGCAGCCTGACCTGTGCTTAGTAATGCAGCCTGTCCTGTGCCCAGTAATGCAGCCTGTCCTATGCCAAGCACAGGACAGGCTGTGGGGGGGGGGTGCAGCCGTCCTGTGCCCAGTAATGTAGCCTGACCTGTTCCCAGTAATGCAGCCTGACCTGTGCCCAGTAATGCAGCCAGCCTGTCCAGTGCACAGGGTTAAAGAGAGGAGCATAGCGGGACTTAACGCTATCAACAGGCAGCCACTAGCAGGATCCTTCTGAAGCTTTGCCATGCTGGAGCGGGCTCTCAGTGGCTCTGCCCCCACCCTGGACAGTGCAGAGATTGGTCCCGTTTCACCCAATGGGGCAGGGTCCACTGGGATTGGATCTCTCCGGGCGGACTGCGTGTTGTGGGGGCTCCAGGGCCCGAATGGCCGCGGCCAGGTAAAAGACCTTGGCGGGCCACAGTTTCAGGACCCCTGTTCTAAGGCATTCAGATGACCCATTCAGGCACAACCTGGAGTACCAGACTCATTCTTTCCACTTGCTCAAAGGAAAACTATCCAATGTGCCCTAACAGACCAAATCATAACTGTATCCCTTGTGTTGGAGATGCGGCTCGGCAGATGGAAGTTATCTTCATATATGGTGGGACTGTCAGTCCATTCAGCCCCTCTGGTCGCAGGTTTTTGCCATATATAGCAGTCTATATGACCGGCCTTTGATGCCCTCCCCGGAGATAGTTTTATTATCCATGCATCCTGGCTCCATAGCCTCCCAGAAACGCACCTTACTGCGCTTCTTCCTGTCAGCCGCCAGACAGCTTATCCCCCTATTCTGGAAAACTTTAACAACCCCCCCCCTTGACCTTATGGGTCTCCTCAGTCAATGACATCATGCGCATGGAAGAGATGTTGGTCGTTGATAATGACACCATCAACAGATTTAAGACCCTATGGCTCATTTGGATCGACTACTCTGCCTCGGACTCCCTAAAAACATTATTGACACCTCTAGGCCAACCCAGCCGTCCACCCTGATTCCATCATGCAGGTTTGATGCACCGGTGTCTGTTCAGTCCCCCTTTATCCCTGTCTTCTCTTTCCCTTCTTCTTTCTATTGTTCTTTTTCCCCCTTTCTCCCCCTGTCTGTTTTTTTTTTTTTTTAATTCAACAGTCAGATGTCACACTATACAATTTTATTGGTCCTCACTGCTCCTCGTATAGAGTATCACCGTCTGCTCCTGGAAGGTGGCGGTGTGTTAGTGTCTTATGTTAGAAATGTTTCCAACGATATACGGAAAGTGTAACTTGCATTCTATTACCCTAAGTTGTGGACATCTGAAAGTTATCTGTATTATTTTATTCTGTTAAAAGCAATAAAAATATATTTGACTCTAAAGCTCTAGCTATTTTTAGTTTTTACTTGGCACATACTCTACTCACAGGTCACTTTATTAGGTACACCTGTTCAATTGCTTGGTAACACAAATTTCTAATCAGCCAATCACATGGCACAGCTCAATGTATTTAGGCGTTGTGAAGACGACTTGCTGAAGTTCAAACCGAGCATCAGAATGGGTAAGATAGGGGATTTAAGTGACTTTGAATGTGGCATGTTTGTTGGTGCCAGGTCTGAGTATTTCAAAAACTGCTGATCTACTAGGAATTTTACACACAACCATCACTAGGGTTTACAGAGACTGGTCTGAAAAAGAGAAAATATCCAGTGAGTGGCAGTTGTGTGGATGAAAATGCCTTGTTGATGTAAGAGGAGGTCAGAGGAGAATGTGCAGACAACAGAAAGACAACAGTAACTCAAATGACCACTCGTTATAACCAAGGTATGCAGAATACCATCTCTGAATGCACAACACATGGAACCTTGAAGCTGATTGGCTACAGCAGCAGACCACGCTGGGTGCTACTCCTGTCAGATAAGAACAAGAGGCTGCAATTCACACAGGCTTACCAAAATTGGACAATAGAAGATTGGAAATACGTTGCCTGGTCTGATGAGTCACGATTTCAGCTGCGACATTTAGATGGTAGGATCGGAATTTCGCATAAACAACATGAAAGCATGGATCCATCCTGCCTTGTATCAACGGTTCAGACTGGTGGTGTAATGGTGTGGGGGGGATATTTTCTTGGCACACTTTTTGCCCCTGTAAAATATATTTTTTAATATTTTTTAGTTTTTTAGTTTTATATTCTGTCCTTCGTATTTTGTATCCTACATATAAATTTTATATGTGCTACAGTACCAATTGAACATTGCAAGGGAGAAAGGGTCTGGTGTCACCTGTAGAACACCTCCACCCCAATATTGTGGAAGAGAACACAGAAAAGTTGCCCTGGGATTTTGAGTTAGGTGAATACGGATAGCCATAAAGCATACCAGAAGTACCTCTACCCATGCCGTGTCTGATTTCCGATTGTCACCTGTTGGAGTCAGGTTGGGTTCTGCCTCCTAGCTCCCGTGCTGGATTATTTTCGTTGCTGTCCTTTGGGAAGCCAGCATTTGGTAATCTGGCCAGGCCGATTGGCAAGTATGGGCTCTTCTACCCTTAGACCCCTCTTACCTTTTGTCTTAACCATCACCACTGGGTCACATACTTGTTTATTATCATTTCAGATATACTACACACGCGTTCACCCCTGAAGAAGCGGTTATATTAGATGCTTGTGTTACGGTATTTTATATGTATTTTATGTCCATGACAATTTTTACATTGTACTGTACTATTGTATCGGCTTGACACCCATCTATGCTATTTATATGCGTATTACATTTTTTAAATAAATACTGAGACTATGTTTACTTTTGGTATGCTTAATGGCTATCCGTATTCACCTCACTCAAAGTCCCAGGGTGACTTTTTTGTGTTGAACATTGTTAAAACGCCACAGTCTACCTGAGTATTGTTGCTGACCATGTCCATCCCATTATGACTACAGTGTACCCATCTTCTGATGAATACTTCCAGCAGGATAATGCACCATGTCACAAAGCTCAAATCATCTCACCACTGGTTTCTTGAAAATGACATTGAGGTCACTGTACTCCAATGGCCTCCACAGTCACCAGATCTCATCCAATGGTGGAACAGGAGATCCACATCATGGATGTGCAGCCGACAAACCTGCAGCAACTGCGTGATGCTATATGTCAATATGAACCAAATTCTCTGAAGAATGTTTCCAACACCTTTTTATTTATGCCATGAAGAATTAGGGCAGTTCTGAAGACAAAAAGGGGTCCAACCCTGGTGTACCTAATAAAGTGGCCGGGGAGTATATATGTTTATGGGGAAGGGGGGCTTTGAAGAAAACCTTTCCTTTGTGCTAAATAGGCAGAGCACAGGTTTTATTTTAAAAAATCGGCCTTGCTTGAATAGAAACCTGCTACAAGGTTATGCTATACAGTATCTCATTGCATTGTACATATTATGAAACCTATTGGCCACCAGAGGGCACAGCCACAATGCAATAAATTGTATTAAGTAGCAGTCGTAGACTATATGCACAGATACTGTATAAAAGAACCACGCTACCTCTGGCCTTAGACTGTTTATTTTGCTCTTTAAACATCCAAGGGAGCAATATGAATGAATGTCGACTAAACAGAATAATGTGCAGTAGCTAGTAAATCGTTTTTGCTTCCCTATACTTTTCCCACACTGGCACCAATGAGTACTAGATGGGCAGTTTGACATCGTATGCCTTTACAAAGTTAAAGTGAACACGTGCTTCATTTAAAACGTTTAAATCTAGACATACCACCTAGGTGCAGACAAGATGGCTATTATCACCTTTATTGACTATCAATTCTCCTTGGTGTTCTTTCAATTTAATTTTAATTTGTCACCAGAGGTCAGGGCCAGGGCCAGTTTAAGATGGGGGGGGGGGGGGGGGGGGGAGGGGGGTGGGGGTGGGGGGGGGGGGGGGGCGGTAAAATCACAATCCACAGCCACTTGCTGGGGATTCAGATTTTTAAAGGGAGTCCCTCCAGCAATCTGCAGATCCCAGACCCTGAAAGTCCTGTGCCTGCTGCCGTCTACACCCACACAGGATTCACTGGCATCCGCTGAATGTTGTGATCAGAGCCCTGAAGGCTGCTGAGCCGGCCGTAAGTGGAGGTGGTGGGGTCCGCCCCCAGTATACATTCACCTTGTGGCGGGATTTTGACAGCAGACAGACAGCCGATCCAGCCTGCAAAGACAGTGAGCACCGAGCTGTATATGTATATGGGGGCAGAGGGGCGGCCGGCCTGGTACAGAGAAAGTCCCAGCATTCTGCAGATACAGTGGTGTGAAAAAGTGTTTGCCCCCTTAATCATTTCCTGTAACTTTGCATGTTTGTCACACTTAAGTGTTTCGGAACATCAAACTAATTTAAACCATAGTCAAGCACAACACAAGTAAACACAAAATGCAATTTGTAAATGAAGTGTTTATTATTAAAGGTGAAAAAAAAATCCAAACCATCATGGCCCTGTGTGAAAAAGTGATTGCCCCCTAAACCTAATAACTGGTTGGGCCACCCTTAGCAGCAACAACTGCAACCAAGCGTTTGCGATAACGTGCAATGAGGCTTTTACAGCGTCCTGGAGGAATTTTGGCCCACTTATCTTTGCAGAATTGTCCTAATTCAGTTACATTAGAGGGTTTTCGAGCATGAACGGCCTTTTTAAGGTCATACCACAACATCTCAATAGGATTCAGGTCAGGACTTTGGCTAGGCCACTCCAAAGTCTTCATTTTGTTTTTCTTCAGCCATTCGGTGGTGGACTTGCTGGTGTGTTTAGGATCATTGTCCTGCTGCAGAACCCAAGTTCGTTTCAGCTTGAGTACACGAACAGATGGTCGGACATTCTCCTTCAGGATCTCTTGGTAGACAGCAGAATTCATAGTTCCTTTTATCACGGCAAGTCTTCCAGGTCCTGAAGCAGCAAAACAGCCCCAGACCATCACACTACCACCACCATATTTTACTGTTGGTATAATGTTCTTTTTCTGAAATGCAGTGTTCCTTCTACGCCAGATATACTTGGACACACACCTTCCAAAGAGTTCCACTTTTGTCTCATCGGTCCACAGAATGTTGTCCCAAAAGTCTTGGGGATCATCAAGATGTGTTGTGGAGAAATTGAGACGAGCTTTGATGTTCTTTTTGCTCAGCAGTGGTTTTCTCCTTGGAACTCTGCCATGCAGGCCATTTTTGCCCAGTCTTTTCCTGATGGTGGAGGCATGAACGCTGACCTTAACTGAGGCAAGTGAGGCCTGCAGTTCCTTGGACGTTGTTGTGGGGTCTTTTGTGACCTCTTGGATGAGTCGTCGCTGCGCTCTTGGGGTAATTTTGGGCGGCCGGCCACTCCTGGGAAGGTTCACCACTGTTCCATGTCTTCGCCATTTGTGGATAATGGCTCTCACTGTGGTTCGCTGGATTCCAAAGCTTTGGAAATGGCTTTATAACCCTTTCCAGACTGATAGATCTCAATTACTTTCTTTCTCAATTGTTCCTGAATTTCTTTGGGTCTCGGCATGATGTGTAGCTTTTTTCTTCTGGTGGACCTTACTGTGTCAAGCAGCTCCTATTTAAGTGATGCCTTGATTGTGAACAGGTGTGGCAATAATCAGGCCTGGGTGTGGCTAGAGAAATTGAACTCAGGTGTGGACAACCACAGTTATAGTATGTTTTAACAAGGGGGGCAATCACTTTTTCACACAGGGCCATGATGGTTTGGATTTTTTTTCACCTTTAATAATAAACACCTTCATTTACAAATTGCATTTTGTGTTTACTTGTGTTGTCCTTGACTATTGTTTAAATTGGTTTGATGTTCCGAAACACTTAAGTGTGACAAACATGCAAAGGAACAGGAAATGAGGAAGGGGGCAAACACTTTTTCACACCACTCTAGATCCGGGATCTTCTGTGACTTCCAGTACCCGGCCCCCAGGGGAGGGATAGCATCTCGGAAGTAGGATCAGGTAAGGAGTAGGGATGAGCTGAACCACCCCTGTTCGGTTCACACCAGAACTTTCGAACATCGCAAAAGTTCGTAACCGAATAACGTACCCCATTGAAGTCTATAAGACACGAACTGCCCATTTTGAAGGCTTATATGCAAGTAATTGGGCATACAATGGTTATGGACATGTATCAATGAAAAAAAGTTTGTACAAAATTTCATTTTTAAATGAGCAGTGATTTATTGATACTAAAAGTGATACTAAAAGTGAAGATACAAATGAAAAATTTCTTTCAATATAGTGCCTTGGGGGGTTCCCTTAGTTTACCTGTAAAGTGGCACATTCGTACTGTGTATAGAAGCTGCTGCTGCAATAATTGCATTTATAAAGCCGAGTCATGACATTTTCCCTGCAAGCTTTCTTTATTTTGTAAGTAACGGCTTGGGGAGCCAGTCTGTATGATGAGGCCACAATGGGAACAAGATTAGAGATTTTTGGGATAAATTCTGGTGTCTCTTCCACAGACTTTAGATAGAAGTAACAGATGCGGAAAAATTGGTGGTGCCTTCACACGGTAACCCTATAAGAGGTACTCTTGATGAAAGCAAGAATTAGCCTTGCTGTCAAAAATTGCAATGATATGCACCTGTCAAAAAGGTGCAGAAAAATTGGTCTTTGGGTTTTAATTGTGTCCATGAAACCTACACCAAAAACATTCTTCCAGATGAAATCAACACCCACAATGCTAGGCAGCCTGGAAGTCCTGCACAGATTACACATCCCCAAAACACTTAATCAGCGACATCGGCATCAGGGGCTTCATAGCTGCTGGTAATCCAGGACTGATTCATTTTGATAAATATCAGATGGTGCACGGAGGCTGTTGACCGATGCGTTCTATTATCAGTACCAAAACCTCCAGCAGCATTGAATGTCCATTCGGAAAGCGCGCTGGATGCAGGGCAGCCCAGCAGCTCGATTGCATACTGGGCAAGTTCTGGCCAGTGGTCTGTTCTCATGACCCAGTAAGCCAGTGGAGCGTCAACTGGAAAGCTCTCCATCTCTGTTTTCGCTCCTAGATAATCGTCCACCATGTGATGCAGTCCGCTGCCAATGGGATGTGGAAGCTGACAGCCCTGGGCGGCGAGGACTAAAAAAATTGTGAAATGCATAATTCAGGCAGCTGCCTTCTCCACCGCTCCTCTCTTGACCAACAGAAGCCTCAAAACTACATTTGCCACGACACTGTAACCTACCAGAGTCAGAAAAAGTGTTCAACAAACTCCTCTTAAAGGTGTCCTCAAGAGATTTAACCTTCTGCACTCTCTGTGGCTACAGGATTAGTTCTGAGACTTTCCCCTTGTAACGGTGGTCAAGGAGGGTTGCCAACCAATAGTAATCCTTCTCCTTTACGCCACATATTCTTGGGTCCTTTCGCAGGCTTTGAAAAATGAGGGAACCCATGCACCACAAATTTGCAGAGGCATGAGAAGCAGGCTCTTCTGGGTCACTGAGGATTATAGTATCTGGAACTGCTTCCTCCCAGCCACATACTACTCCCAAGGGTTCTGGGGATGGAAAACCATCTCTTACTATTTGATCTATGCTTCAATGCCTCCAAAACTGCCAGAATCCTCCTCCCTCTCCTCATGCGTGTTCTGCAGCGTAGGAACAATGGTGTCTGCATAAAGTGGGCCTTGAGAGGAAAGGAAGTCCTCCTCTTCCTCCCACTGCTCTGCTTCAAGTGCCCTGCCCATAATGCCACGCAGAGTCTGCTTCAGCAGGAACACAACAGGGATTGTGTCACTGATGCATGCATTGTCAAGGCTCACCATGTATGTGGCCTCCTCAAATGGTGACAGTATAGTGCATGCATACTTTATGAGCAGCCATTGGCGTGGAGAAAAAAAAGCCGAGCCGGCCTGAGCCTGTTGTTGTGCCATACTCACACAGGTACTCATTGACGGCCCTCTGCTGCATGTGCAGCCACTGCAGCATTGCCAAAGTTGAGTTCCACCTGGTGGGCATGTCACAAATTACAGGCAGGTGGAATTCCTGCCATTGTTCCTACGCTGCAGAACACACATGAGGAGAGGGGAGAGGGGGAGGATTCTGGCAGTTTTGGAGGCATTGAAGCATAGGAAGACATACATCATTTTCAGCCAACCGAACACTGGCTGTGTATGACCACCTGAAATGGCTACATGCTATAGCAGATCTTCCAACCCTGGGTACCTATTTAGGAAATGCTGCACCACCAAATTGAGGACATGTGCCAGGCATAGCACATGTGTCAACTTTCCCTGTCTCCAGCTGGCATGGCATGAACCACCTCTGAGGAGGCACTAATGGGTTGCACTGGTAGGCAGCACTGATGGGCACTGATGAGAAGGCAATGATAGGCGGCACTGATGAGCACTGATGAGAAGGCACTGATGGCCGGCACTGATAGGCGGCACTGATGGGCTGCACTAATAATCAGGGCACTATCAGTGTAAATGTGCCTGTCAGAATTGCCGGTTACCGACTCTCCTTTCCTCATGCTGTGACTGCGCGTGAGGAAAGTACCACTGATAACCAGCAAGTCTGTTTACAATGTGATCAGCTGTGATTGGACACAGCTGATCACATGTTAAAGGGTCGCTGTGATTGGTCCTTTACCTCGATCTGTGATTAGCTGTGTCCGAAGACACAGCAATCACAGAGTGCTCCTAATCCGTGCCCCAGGGGCGCACAGGGGGACGGGGTTCTGGGAGGGCATTAATAGACACCCTCCCAGAACTAGCTGACCATGCGGTCGGCAGACAGCTGCCTGGCACCCAGAATTGCATGTCCGAGGCGCCTGGAAATGGGCTGTAGAGTCTTGTACCATGTTAGCCTTTTATTGATGCAGTAAGTTTGGAGTTTAAGTGATACCCTTTATTCAATAACTTAATAATATTTGTTTATTAATAAGTATTATTAAGATTAAGATAGTAAAGAAGGGACCCATTACGGTTTAAATTTAGAAAAAATTTGGGGGAAATAAAAATTCTTAATTTCGCTCTTCTTTACCTAATGTGGATACGTCACAATAAGAGCCCAAAAATAATTCAAATTCTGCACAGAGACAATACATTTCCTTATTTACAATGAGCTACTGTGATTCTAGAGGGAAGTTTGGCATGTGTTTTCAGGTTTTTCTGCAATTTTTATTGACACTGTTGAAAAAGTACCTTGCATGCCAAGAATTTGCATTTTTTTCAAATCTAACATACCTGCACGCTCGTTTACAAGGGTTATGGCCTTACATCACAATGCAATGTTATCCATAGCTTATCCCGTTTGTAGAACAAGACTACCAATGTAATTTATTGGTGTCTCCTGTATGTAAAATGACTCTTGGAACAAACACATCTCTCTTCATGAGCCACTTTTAGTTTTACTATTATTTCTGTGTTTCTTTCTCTATAGGAAATGTTGTCCCTTTGTTTGTAGGCGTAAGGCTCGATTCACATCTAAGCATGTTGCTTTTGAGCGTTTCTGCAGTGCTTTTTGCGGTACTTGCCGCGTTTGTGAACACGCTTTTTACTGCTATTTTACCTCAATTTTGCCGCGATTTGCATTTTGCATTTTTTTTACAATGTATATAGCTGGTTGCTAAGGAGAGGGTCGGGAAGCCTGCCACCACGTCCTTAACAACCGATGAGTCATTAGCTGGCAGCTAAATGTAAAAAAAAAAAAATTGTGAAAAAAAACAGCATGGGACCCCCCCCCCAGATCCATACCAGTCCCTTGGGTCTAGTATGGATTCGGAGGGGACCTCCCCCCAAAAATTCCCCACAAACCTTGCCCGATGGTTGTCGGGGTCTGCGGGCAGGGGGCTTATTGAAATCTGGAAGCCCCCTTTAACAAAGGTGCCCCCAGGTCCCCCCCCCCCCACGTGAATGGGTATCTGGTACATTGTACCCCTACCCATTCACTAAAAAAAGTATTGTAGTGTGACAAAAGACAATAGACAAGTCCTTTATTAAAAATGTCTTCTTCTTCCCGCTTCTTCCTCCGGTCATCTCCTTCTCCCGCTTCTTCCGGTCTTCTTCTTTCTCCTGTCTTCTTTGTCCGGTGTTCTTCTTCCTCCACTGCCGCTTCGGCTAACGACCCTCCTTTGATGCTGCATCCCTCTGATCTGTCCGCACTGATGTCAAGCATTTCTTAGATAACTATGGGGTGTGGCCATCGGATGACATCATCTGGAGGCCCCTGCCCCCTCTTGACTTCACCTCCTGGGGCATGATGGGTCCGTAATGTCACGAGGGAGCAGGGCCTCCGAATGAATTCATCCGATGGCCATGCCCCGTAGTTATCTAAGAAATGCTTCACATCGGCGAAGACAGATCAGCGGGATTCAGCATCGAAGGAGGGTCTTCGGCGGGAGCTGTGGCGGAAGAAGAAGAACACTGGTCAAAGAAGACAGGAGAAAGAAGAAAACCGGAAGAAGAAGCGGGAGAAGGAGAAGCCCAGAGGAGGAAGAAGCAGGAGAAGCCCAGAGGAGGAAGAAGCAGGGAAGAAGAAGACAATTTTAATAAAGGACTTGTCAAAAACTGTCTATCGTCTTTAGTCACACTACAATACTTTTTTTTGGTAAATGGGTAGGGGTACAATGTACCCAATACCCATTCACATAGGGGGGCCAGGATCTGGGGGCCCCCTTGTTAAAGGGGGCTTCCAGATTCGGATTAGCCACCCCGCCCGCAGACCCCGACAACCCCTGGGCAAGGGTTATCGGGAAGAGGCCCTTGTCCCCATCAACATGGGGGCAAGGTGCTTTGGGGTGGGGGGCCCCAAAGCACCCACCCCTCATGTTGAGGGCATGCGGTCTGGTATGGTTCAGGAGGGGGGGCACTTGCTCGTACCCTCCCTTTCCTGACCTGCCGGGCTGCATGCTCGGATAAGGGTTTTTGGGGGCTCCCACGCCATTTGAAAAAAATTGGCGTGGGGGTCCCCTCCGAATCCATACTAGACTCAAGGGCCCCACGCTGTTTTTTTTCTCAATTTTGTTTTAGCCAGCAATTCAGCCAGCTGAATACAGTGTAAAAAAAAATGCAAATCGTGGCAAAACATGTGTTTTGGATGCGGGTCCAAACCGGAACATTCACAGAAGGCAACAGCGATGTGTAGCAGAGCAGGTCTCAAATGTGCCGACAGCATTTGTTTTGAGGGATGGAATGCGGCCTTGCCTGTTTGGACCCGAATGGACCCGAATGGGTAGGAAGGTCTCCAGGAAGGATGGTGTGTCCTTATCTTTTCCCTGCTTGTCTGGAACCTCTCCCTATCGCTAATCACTGTCCCTGTCAGATGGGCAACCTGTCCTTAAAGTGGAGGGCCACCCTGAAAAAAAAAACTTAATAAAAATGTTAATAAAAATTTAAAAGGAAAAAAATATATATATATTTTTTTACTTACCAGAAATGGCTGTTGCTAGGCAGATCGTCCTAATCTGCCTCTTCCTGTTCCGCGGAGTTGTTCGGTCTTCTGCTCCTAGCGCCGTCTTCTAGTGAATGGGACGCGGTGTGTTATGGGAACTGTGTGTCTCACAACACAACGCGTTCCCCATTCACAAAGCGCTGCGCGACTCGCGCATGCGCAGTAGGAAACGGGCAGTGAAGCCAGCAAGGCTACGCTGCCTGTTTCCCTTAGTTGGAATGGCGGCGCCGGGAACCAAGACCCGAGGGACGGTCGGTCTCGGGCGGCCGACATCGCAGGCACCCAGGACAGGCAAGTCTGCTTATTAAAAGTCAGCAGCTACAGTGTTTGTAGCTGCTGACTTTTATTTTATTTTTTTTGCCGGCTGGCCCTACCCTTTAAAAACAGGAAGTTTCCCAAGGGTTTTTTTTTTTTAGCAGCAGAGAATTTGTATAGAAATGATTGATGTAAAGAATCATTTATTTTACAGACAATAATAATTTCAAATGAACAATAATGAATCATCCATATAGGTGGTGCGACACAAAAACAGACATGGAACATCACTCATAGCAAAGAACACCCTATGTACAAGCATGGTTTGCCAATTGTATTTATAACATATGTATCCACATGAAAAACCCTGATGCATTTTGACCCTTGCGATTTCCGTTCTATTCAGGGGAATTTATATTCTAGGAAAATATCTAATTAAAAACATAGGACAGTATAAAAAATTTAGGCATTTATAGCATTTCAAATTGAGCAAAATTATATCTCCTTACACATAGAGGTATAATTACCAATGGGTGGATGAAGAAGCACCATTGTAAGGGACACGGAAAATTACCAATTCAACAAAAAAAAAAGTATCGCACAAAACCAGCATTGCAGGATTGTAGTTGTCCAGTGACCAAAACGAACAAAAAAATTCGAAAAAAAACGAAAAACGAAAAAAAACGAAACGAATTGCACATGTCTAATCTCCATACACATAGAGGTATAATTACCAATGGGTGGTTGAAGACATAAGGATGTATCGCACAAACCAGCCGCCGCACGCACCCCCCCCCCACGTCCTCCAGGTGGGCGCATAGTCCACCGAGCTTACAGGGGGCCACGTTCTTGGACCCGGAGAGGAGGATGGGGGGTGAAGCACCTGCAGATAGGCATGCAAAGACTTTTTGTGAGTCGTCATTAGTTAATGTTAGGGGAATGTCTAGAAGTGCTTGGCAGCTGTATGCTGGTTTTTACTTGGTCAATAATGGATTCATATTATAGGAAAATTAAGTTATACATAACATGGCGTAGTTTATTCGTTAATTGGATAGGTTATAAGAGGTGTTGGCTAGCAGTGAAAAGAGTTTGGGTGGGGGATGGGGTGTAGTGATGTGATTAGTGAAGTGAAAGTGCATGATGTGGGGTGACTGATGATAGGGCAATAAAGGTTTAAATGTGAAAACAAGGAGGCTGCTAAAAACTGAAAAACAAGTGTTAAAAGTGTAAAAGTGAAATATGTAGAGGACTGGGGGATGAGTGTGAGTATGAAGTGCCTGTATAGATGTGACATATATGCCTGTGCCTGTATAGATAGACATATATGTGAAGTGAGAAGGGAAAGGGAAAATGATTTAATGAAATGAAATGATGAAAGTGAGATAGGTTTAAGTGCCAAACAACAAGTGATGTGACACTGAATAATATGTACATAAAGGAAGGGGATAGACCTACAGTTATATTACATAGGGATAATATTGTATAGGTTAAATAAATCACAATGTTGGAAAATGAAGGGGTGTAACACAAGTACAAGGATTACACTACCCACACCTGAAATGTGCGCCAAGCCTGGAAGCCAGAGCCTTAAACAGGCTCTGCCTGACCCAAGATGGCTGACAGAGTCACATGGGGCATCAGCATTCAATTGGATAGCTGCCCCAGTGACCCAAGAAATCATAGAAGAATCCTGTTCCTCTTGACTTCCCCCCAACTGCAATGCTGCTGCGGTCGAGCGCCACCTACAGTGGAGAAAATAGACTGCACCTGGCTACAGGTTTGCTAATAAAATCGGCAGTGCCTCCACCCAGAACAGGGCTTCTGTGAACAAAGGGGATTCCCTTCCTGGGAAATAAACCAGTAATCTAATCAATGTAATTGGGAGCAGAGAAACTACTGCAAGCAGCATATAAAAATAGCCATAGTTATTGTATATAGTTATAAGTATGTAGATGCTCACCAGGATAAAAATACAAGCTTTATATAAGAAAAGATTAATAAAAGTACATACATCCAGTGTACAAACAGGTGTTATCAGCAAAGAGTCCTGGAGAATGTGCACATATACTGTACCTGGATATGAATAGTTATTAATAAAGATACTTCCAGATAAATGTTGCAGCAAAGTCCAGTTGCAGGGGCCCCTGAGGATGATCATGTCATGATGCAGCATTCATCTTGGTGTTGGAGACCTGAAGACAAGATCTGCAATGATGAGGAGACCCTCCAGCTGTTGTCCAACCGGCCTGGAATGCAGCTTTTCACCAGTGGCGCTGGAACTCAGAGTCAGCCTATTTTCCCTATGCTTAGTCCTTAGTAACGTCTAATCTATCATGCAACTGGACCTCTAACTACCAGAAGTTGGATGCCTAACCTGACTCTAGCCTATGTTAGTTATTGAACCATGAGTAAAACTAGCTATAGAATCCCAGATCAGAAGGGACAGGGTTAACTAAAATAACAGGAGCTTCATATAAACTCTAATGCAATAAACAGGTTCTCCTACTAATATACTGGAAGGCGACCACTACACATGTACATTAGCACAAACCAAGCTATCTGGCGCTGTGCATGAGGTGATAACAATAGAACAGAGATACATCTGTCACAAAGATTCAGATACACACTCAAGAAGCTATGGGCACCTACAGTTAAACTGTTAGAAAATAGGAATACTTGCTCAATAGTTAGTCTCTGCTGGACTGAGTAGAATACATCAGCTCCTGTGTGCGGTAGATCATGTGGCTCAGTTCCTCTCTCTTTCCACTTCCTCCTTCTGGGGTTTCTGACCCAGACACACAGAGATAGGAAATTATGTATATAATATCTGTGAACATTCAGCTGCACAGCCACTTACAGATAGTAGAGGACAGTAGATCCCTACTCCTGTTACCTTCTTTACTGAGTTATCCTCAGAATACATGCTCACACGTTTAGTAAGTCCAGCGTTGTATTGCTGGGTTACTTGCCACTATGTTCTTTCCTTTGCATATATAATCCTTTCCTTTCCTTATATAATTGGGGGTCACGGTCTCTTCTGGGTTCTTGCAGTTTGCCCCTGATGACACGCATGAGCTGCAGTGCATCATTTGGGGGCCAGCTGCAAGGACCAGGAAGAGACAGCTGGCCACATGATGACACCCAACAGCTCATGTACTGTAGAGTACTCAAGACCTACCGAGATGCATGATGTCATTATCCCAGGAGGCTGTGGGCAACTGGGAAGCTCCTCTGTCTAGAGTGCAGTGATGGAAAGTAGATGGGGAGGGTGAATGTCTGCTTTAAAGGAAATGTATATTTTTTGTTTCATGCTTCATTCATAATGTTCCTACCAGGGCTTTTTTTCTCAGAGGATAGGTGTAGGAACTGTCCCTTTCTGACCCCTTTTCCCTGCTCCTACCCACCTCCGCGCACTGTTCCCTTGGTTCCACCCTCTACCAACCTCCCATTACTGCCCCTTTAGAGAATACAGAACCAAGTATCATTTTGTGGTGATAAGTAATTTGTATGGAATGTGTTAATGATAACAAGAAAAGCAATAAAATAGATCCCCTGTGGCCAGTAACAATAGACCCCCCCCCAACTTACAACAGATCCCCCCAACAACAATGGACCACCTGAAACAAAATCCCCCCCCGCAGCGACAATACATCCTCAGCAACAATAGACCCCTGACAGCAACAACAGATCTCCCCACAGCCAGCAGCAATAGACTCTTCAACAGCCAGCAACAATAGACCCCTCCCTCAACAGTAGATCTCCAGAAATAACTGACCCCCCAGCAATATCTGACCCCCAGCAATATAGGACCCACCCCCAGCAAAAATAGGTCCCCCCCTGCAAAAATACATCCCCTTCATTTAGAATAGATCCCCCAGCAGCCAGCATCAATAGACCTGACAGCACACGCCAGCACCCCTTGCCATTACATAAAGTCAGTGCTAGTGGTGCTGGAACTGCATTCCCCCTTGTTCCTGCTGGAAAAAAATGCCCTGGTTTATACATACTAAATAAAAAAATGGAAATGTGATAAATGATATAGACATATAGGTGTATTTTGTTTCCTGCACTTAATGCCAGCCGTTGGTGAGCTACCACCAAGAGCAGCAGTTTTCTCTTGTTCATCTACAGTATGCATGATATAGACTTGAAAAACAGAGAGAGATCAGATTACATATGCTGCGTAATGCTTCACAGAGATTAATTTATCCTACCTCTGTGATTAAAAATATATTAACATCAGTTTATTTAAAATATAATTGGCCAAAACCACCTCTGTAGGATTCAAAACACCTTCTCTGCTGAAGGAAAAAGTTGATGAATAATCACAACCTCCTCTGTATTTTCCCATTATTCCCCTGGTATTGTAGACACTGCCCCCAGGCCACAAGCACTCAGACGTCCACCACCCAGGCATGGAAGAATATTGGGACCAATGAAAAAAATGCTACCTTAATACTCTCTTGACCAGAAAAGCATTTTGTTTCTATGCAACAAGAAACATATTTTATAAATAGAAAGAATCATGATATAATTGCCTCTAGTTCCATCCCACTTGGGTAGATTTTTAATTGTTCTCCAAGGCAGTGGAAACCTTTATCACTTATTACACAAGGGATCTGACTTGCAGCACCTGCGTCTTAGTTGTACAAAAGGCGTATTATTACTTGATATGTAATTATATTTCTCAACAGAAATGGACCATTTCCAAGCAAATCTTGTCTCTTTTTTAGAAGGATAAGAGTGTGGGGATTTAGTTGTCAGAAGGTGTAACTACAAAAAACCCATAGGGACCCCTTGGTTTTAAATTAAACTAATATTTTATATTATTTTCTTTATATCTTCTTTTTTTTTTTATTATTCTTACCTTACAAAAAAACATATAATACAGGGTGCTTCCATGCTTCAGTGTATGCAGTGCATGCAGGGCTGTCTAGAAAGCCTAGCACTAATTCTGCACTTGCTGACTGCTCTGTCTCTATGGGTAAAGAGGAGGGCACGTGTCCTTTCTCTGAGTTATTCATCTGACACACTCTGTATTTACAGCACAGCAGTAGGCCAGTTATCTGAGTCCTTGGGGTATAAAGTTTTATATTAATTGTTTCTTCCACCAATGTGTTTTATTAAAGAACAGTCTCATCACCCCATCTCACCTGTTGATTGGCAAAAGTGTTTCATTCTGACTCACAAAATATCCCTAGCCTCCAAAGCTCAAGAAAAAGGGTTCAAGTTGCTGACCCGTTGGTACAGGTGCCCCTCGACCCTACACTGGATAAATCCGGCACTTCCGGATACCTGCTGGCGTTGTCTGTCCTCCAAGGGAACACTTCTCCACATTTGGTGGGAATGCCCCCCTGTACGAAGGTTCTGGCAAAAGATCCTTGACCTGTACTGCAAACTCATGGCAACCTCAATCACACCGTCTCCTGAGATAGTGCTGCTATCTATGCTTCCTGGACCGCTTAAATCGGTCAAAAAAGACATCCTGCGCCATTTTCTGGCAGCAGCCAGAACAGTTCTTCCCAGACACTGGAAGTCGACGAACGTGCCTTCCCTGGGGGAGTGGGCAACTGAAGTGGACCGAATCAACAGCTTAGAACGAATGTTGTCGCAGGAAATGGGTACAGAGGAGCAATTCTCTATGACCTGGACCTCATGGTCCTTGTTTCGTTATTCCTCAGAATTTATATCCTGGGCTGCAGAGGACCCCACTACCGCAACTGTGTAACCTAAGTGGAATGTCTCTACCTTTATCTCCCTCTCCCTCCTCACCTTCATCCCTCGTTTCACCCTTATTTGGTAGTGATACACGACCACCCCTGCCACAACCTTTAGAACCAACAGACAATTGCAACACGCAGAGTTTCACCCTAGAAGAAAACGCGACTAACGCAACAACAAAAGCCCTAACATATATGTAATTGGTGGACACCGCTCAAAGAGAAGATAGTGGTGCGCACTGACCCGTTAATAAGTCATGGTAGACATAGCTACACGGGCTTATATACCAAGTTATAGGAAACTAACATACTCCATACTCTTTGTGATGCAGTGACACTGGTCTTAGAATGTTGTTTATCTCGTTATTTGTATTAAGACTGCCATGTTTGTATTCTATGCACTTTTCCTTTCTCAATAAAATAAGATTGAATTAAAGAACAGTCTCATTCCTCTTATGCCCTGTACACACGGTCGGATTTTCCAGCGGAAAATGTCCTATCGGACAATGTTGTCGGAAATTCCGACCGTGTGTAGGCTCCATCTGACTTTTTTTTATGACAAAGTTTTATCTCCTGCTCTAAAAATTTTCCGACAACAAAGTCCTATCGGACTTTTTCCGATCGTGTGTAGCGAATTCCGATGGACAAAGTGCCACACATGCTCAGATCACATTACAAGACCAAAGCTATTGGCTACTAGCCTCTACGTAGTCCCGTCCTAGGCAACAAACGTCACCACGTTCAGAATGATCGGATTTTCCAACAACTTTGTCCGACCGTGTGTATGCAACACCAGTGTCGGACAAAATCCGAAAATTTTGTGGTCGGATTTTCCGACCGTGTGTACGGGGCATTACTGAATGTTCTTTAATGCAAAGTAAGTCATAAATGTAAGAGCGTGTGAGATCCCTTTAAAGTACTTATGGGTAAGGATGAGCTGGGTTTGGAACTAAATTCAGTTGAAACAAGTTCACCCGAACCTGTGGGAAGCTGTCACATGATCACATACCATGTTTCCCTGAAAATAAGCCGAAGTCTTATATTAATTTTGGCAACCAAAAACACACTAGGGCTTATTTTTGGGGTAGGTCTTATTATGCCATGCGCTGTCTTCTTTCCCCCCTGCCTGTCATAAATCCCCTGTGGAACTGTGTAAAAGTGCTTGTAAATTCCTAAAATCCGCAGCACCACATATTTCAAAATGTGTATGTCTGCAATCCAATTGTGCCACATATCTTCTTCTAGTGCTGGACGCATCTGCAACACGCTGGAGCACTCTTCCCCTCTTTGAGCACTGCAGAGGGAGGGGGGCCCAACATCAGCTGAGCGCCGCTCAGCGCTTCCATGGCCCGCCGGAGACCTCTTCCCAGCTCTAAGGAATGCAGAGGGAGGGGGGCCCGAGATCCCCCGCTGACAGCTTGCAGAAGAGCAGAGCAGCGTGAGATCAGCTGAGTGGACTCTAGTATTTCACCAGCACTTTAAACTAGGGCTTTTTTTCAGGGTAGGGCTTATATTGCAGCCCTTCCTGAAAATCAGGGTAGGTCTTATTTTCGGGGTAGGTCTTATTTTCGGCGGAAACACGGTATATGCTGGCCCAATGAGCTGCAGGAGGGAGATTTCCCACCAGCAGTGGCGCATAACAAAGGAGTGTGGATGTTATATGGCCCTGACTTTTTGTTACTTACAGCTGTGGTGCAGGGAGGGCTCATTGGGCCAGCAGTACAGCTAACTTGTGGGTTCAGACCAAACCTAAGCTCATCCCTGCTCATTGGATATCAGTGAGTCTGGGAACTGTAGATATCTTGCTTCCTTTTTTTAGGGGAGGGGGTGTATTTAACCGCTTCCCTGCCACTGTCATTTACATAGGAATCAGTGCATTTAAATAGCACTGTTTTCTATATGTAGCGGGGTCGTACCCCTTTTAGGGGAAAAGACTACATTCCCCATAATCCCCCAGGCTCCCGGGCTGCTTGTTTCCGCCCGAGAGGCTGCTGGGGGAGGTTATAAAAAGGAGGAGGAGAGACCGCCTCTTCCTCTTCTGATGCCTGCTCTTCTGATGCCACTTCTGACTGGGCTGCCTCCTGTGACTGGTCTCCCTCTTCTGACTGAGCTGGTGACGCGGAGACTGGTTCCTGAGGAGACACCTGTGCGGACCGGGACTGCTGAAGGCCTGAAGCCGGGGCCTTGCAGCAGGTGGAGAGAGACTCTCATCCCTCAGAGTCAGCAGCAGCGGAGCGGAGACTCTTCCCTACAGTCGGTCGGTCGGAGCTGAGGACCGGAGCGCAGGGGCTGTGACGGAGGAGGCCGGAGCCGCCATTAGAGGGACCGGAGCTGAGGACGGTACCCCAGGATTGGTGAGAGAGCTGGAAGGCTCATCCTGCATTGCTATACACACACGTTTATGCCTATTGAACTGCCAAGGCACAATTTACCTCAGAGCAGCAAATGTTACTTTCTGTGGATTACAAATACACCATTTAAAGCTACATGTGCACCACCTCTACAGATCTATTGCCGGTGAAGAACACTGTACTTATTCAAGGACTGAGCTCTATTGCTAGGGATCAGGCCTGGTCCGTTAGGTAGGCGCAGATAGATTTATTGCACCTCAGGGGTGCATAGCAGACGGTCGCCACACTTGGCGCTCCGTTTCCCCATTGTTAGTTTGTTACATATATGTGTACATGTTCAAGTGTATATTGCAGGGACCTGCTAAAGTATTGTAAGCCAAATGTTAAATGCATGTTGCTATTTCTTTTCCTTACTGCCAAAGTAAAGCCAGTTATTCTTATCTCAGCAGTCTGCTTGTGAGTTCATACCCATTACACTTAGAGTATAAGTGATATTTATATGTGCATAGATACATACCCCTTTACTAACTGTGCCAGAGCGGGTAGAGCAAATTGCCGGGGGTTGGTGGAGCTGTACTCAGGGACCCAAAACAAACCAGCGGCCCTCTTAACTGGGGGTATCGCTACACGTGGGGGCTCGTAATCCGGGATCCTGAGTCAGCGGGAAAAGCCGCCAGAAGGTACCGGCATGGACCCAATAGAAGTGGGACGGTGGTCCGCAACATGGGCCACTGATCCAGCCGCAGCAGCAGTCATTGAACTGCCAGGGATATGGCAGAGAGAGGCAGTCAAGCAGCTCATAATGTCCCTATCCCCATGCCAAAAGTCATGGATAATGGACATGAGAAATGATGCTGGGTATACATACGCCCTAATAGAGTGGCAGGAAGAGACTCCAGAGCAGTTCAGGAGCCAAAGCATACAGGCACCGAATGGTCAGGCCTATCAAGTGCTGCATGCGCTGCCGCGCAAGGGAGACGGTTCTCCTGTGAAAACTATGCTATCCTCAAAGAAGGAAGGGCAGAAGGGCGCGGAAAGTCCCGCACAACCTACTCTTAGCGCAGAACTGTGTGCTGTCCTAGGGGAGATTGTGACTCAGTGCAGAAGAGACCCCGGGGATTACCCAATGTCGGGATACAGGAAACTCCAGATGTTTTCAGGGAGGACACCTGTACCCTCGGGAGAAGAGAGGTTTGAAGAGTGGTTAGATGGTGCCACGCAGGCCTTAGAAGAATGGGAGGTCTCAGAAGGTAGAAAGAAGCAAAGGATTGTTGAGAGCCTAAAAGGGCCTGCCTTAGAGGCCATACGCAATCTGAAGACAAGCAAGAAGGATTGCACTGCCCAGGACTACATAGACATCCTGGAAAGTGTGTTTGGTGGGACAGAAAAAGTCACAGAACTTACCTATCAACTGGAACACTGTTACCAGAAGACAGGGGAGAAGCTGTCGGAGTACATGGGACGTATAGACAAGATCCTGCATAGGATTATCCTGAAGAAGGGGATAGATCCGGGGAAGGTAGATGAAGCCCGTGCCCAGCAGGTGGTGAGGGGAGCCCAACCCCTGGACCCTGTCGCACTAGTACTACGTACCCGGCAGGATGGGAAGAGCCTGGACTACCCTGATCTCATTCGAATGGTCAGAGAAGAAGAGGCCATGTTGGAAGAGAAACGGGAAAAGCAAGTAATGGGGTCTACAAAACTTCCAGTGGCCACGGTCAGGTCGGCCTTAACCCCTGAAAGAGAGACAGAGGTAGATGCCCTGAAGTTGCAGATGTCCCAGATGATGGAGATACTGACGTCTCTAGTGGCAAAAGAGACGCCCAGTCCCAAGAAAGAAACAAGCAGGAGGGAATTGTTTCCAGCTGTTTCAGCACCAGCATCCCCACCTGACTACGGTGAGATGATCTGTTTTAATTGTGGCGGAGTGGGCCACATTGCAGCTGTATGTGCCAGTCCCAAGAAGAAGAAAACAGAAGCCGCCAGCCGGCGGGAAACGCCAAAGGGCCCCGGTGAAGGAGTCAACCGGGTGCCCATCACCTTCAGTGAGCTCCAAGAAGCATAACAGGAAAAGAAAGCGAGGAGATCAAACCCCTCGGAAGGAACCCAGGGATCCTCAACCAAGGTACACTCCAGAGAAAGGGGGCAAGACCCCTCCGAAGAGACACAGCACTCCCAAGCGAGAACCCTTAAAAGTGAGAGATAACAATGTCCCTCAACGGGTTCACACTCCCAGTAAGAGGGAGAAAATTAATGCATACCAGGCTCAAGAAAGGAGCAAGTGCAGATCAAGTGCTGGCAAAGAAAAGAGTCCACAGAAGAGGACAGCATCAACTCGGCCCTACCCAGAAGAGCTAGTTGGTCCATCCCCTACTGTACCTATCCAAGTGGAAGGGATATACACGAAGGCCCTCCTAGACACTGGAGCCCAAGTGACCCTATTGTACAGGGACTTCTATGACAGATACCTGAGTCATCTGCCAATACAGAAGATAGAAGAGTTGGAGATAAGGGGATTGGGAACTCAGAGTTTCCCCTATGATGGATACCTGCCCATACGGTTGACCTTTGACCCATCCGTAGCTGGGAAGACTGAAGTGTTTGACACCTTAGCAGTGGTGTGTCCCCGCCCACCAGGAACCAGCAAGACGTCCCTGATCATAGGGACGAACACGGACCTAGTCAGAAGGCTTCTGACTCCCCTGGTGAAGAAAGAGAATCTTCCAGCTCCCAAGATCCATCCCATGCTGAAGGCAGCCTACCAGCGGTTGGTCCTAGAGCAGAAGACCCCAAGTGAGGGGATAGGAAGGGTATGGAGGCTTGGAAAAGAAGGAGCAGTGTTACAGCCTGGAGAGGTGACCTGCATGAGAGCCACGGTGAAACTTACTTGGGAGCAGCCTGGCCCCTTTGTTATGTTGGAACCCGACCCAATGGAGGGTCACTCAGGTCTGGAAGTGATACCAGAAGTAATCTCATTGAAGGACCTGAAGAAGGCTAGAGGAAGAGTCCCTGTCAGTGTGAGGAACCCCACGGAGCGGCCCGTGGAGATCCCTGCCAGGATGCTTCTGGGACAGGTGAGTCCTGCTGTCCCAGTTGGCTGGTCAGAAGTGAAGGGGACGGGTGAAGGAGAAGATGTTTGGAAGAAACTCTCCATGGAAAACCCAAACCTACCTGGAGCTTGGAAAGAGAGAGCCAAGGCCCAGCTGACCAGATGGGAGAAGATTTTCTCTAAAGATGAGTTTGATGTGGGGTGTGCGAGGAGTGCCACCCATCGAATCCGCATGCAAGAGGACAAGCCATTCAGAGAGAGAGTGAGGCGAGTCCCGCTAGCAGATCTGGAGGATCTGAGGGAGCAGCTTGCGGAACTGAAGAAGACGGGAGTGATTCAGGAGTCCAGAAGCCCCTATGCCTCCCCAATTGTGGTAGTCAGGAAGAAGAATGGGTCATTGAGGCTCTGCATTGACTACAGAACTCTCAACAGGAGGACCATTCCTGACCAGTACACCACGCCAAGGATAGAGGATGCCTTGCAGAGTTTATCTGGAGCTAAGTGGTTCAGTGTGATGGACCTCAAGAGTGGGTATTACCAAATCCCCATGCATCCAGAAGACAGAGAAAAGACTGCCTTCATAACCCCAGTGGGATTCTTTGAGTTCAACAGGATGCCTCAGGGCCTATCTGGAGCTCCTGCTACATTTCAACGCCTTATGGAAAGGACAGTTGGAGACATGAACCTCATAGAAGTCCTTGTGTACCTGGACGATGTCATTGTCTTTGGAAAGACTTTGGAAGAACATGAAGCCAGATTGGAGAAAGTACTGAAGAGGCTCAGTGAAGAGGGACTCAAACTTTCTCCCGAGAAGTGTCGGTTCTATCAGTCCTCTGTGAACTATCTGGGACACATAGTGTCTGAAAAGGGAGTGGCTACAGACCCTGAGAAGTTGGAGGCAGTTACTTCGTGGCCAAGACCCACAACAGTTACAGAACTTCGGTCTTTCTTGGGGTTCTGCTCCTACTACCGCAGGTTTGTGGATGGGTTTGCCCGCATTGCAAAACCCCTAAACGAACTGCTCAAGACAGAAGGAGAGGAAGATGGATTGGGGCCTAGGAGGCCCGGTGAATCGGTCCAAGACCAATGGAACTCAAGGTGTGAAGAGGCTTTCAGAACCTTGAAGAGAAGTCTCACCACAGCCCCAGTTTTGGCCTACGCTGATCCCACTAGACCATATGAGCTACATGTTGATGCCAGCCATGAGGGCCTAGGTGGAGTACTCTACCAGGAGTATGAAGACCAGCTACGACCAGTGGCCTATGTGAGCCGGAGCCTGACCCCCTCCGAGAAGAACTATCCCACCCACAAGTTGGAGTTCTTAGCCCTCAAATGGGCAGTTGTTGACAAACTGAGAGACTATCTGTATGGGGCCGAGTTTACTGTAAAGACAGATAACAACCCCTTGACCTATCTATTCACCACCGCCAAGCTGGATGCAACTGGACACAGATGGTTGGCGGCGTTGTCTGGATTCAATTTCAGCCTCAAGTACAGACCAGGGGCTGGAAATAGGGATGCAGATGCCCTGTCCCGAAGATCCCATGTCATGGTTGATGACTGGGAAGACTGGACTCAAGTGGCACCAGATGGAGTGCGAGCCCTTTGTCAGGGGGCTGAACTCCAGGCCAGAGGAGGATCCAGAGCGGAAGAGATAGGAGTTACCACAGTGGGAGTCCCAAAGTGTTACTGTGGGGTAACTCAACTAGAAGAAGAGTGCCTACCGAAGCTGTCCAAGAAGGAGTTAAGGTGTGACCAATTGGAAGACCCCATGGGGAGATTGGTCCTGGAAGCACTGGAAGACAAGAGTCCAGAGGGACTTCGCCTTCACCCTTCCAAAGAAGCTCGCCTACTGAGGAGAGAGTTGGACAAGTTACAGGTGCATCAGGGGGTAGTCTACCGAAGGGGCCCCTCTGATAGCCCAGAAGACAAGTGGCAGTTGTTTCTCCCCGAAAAGCATCGAGAGACTGTGCTGATTGCCTTACATGACCAGCATGGTCACTTGGGAGCAGAGAGAACCTTCCAACTTATCAGAGACCGGTTTTATTGGCCCTGCATGAGGGCCGAAGTGGAGGAGTATTGCCATTCCTGTGCAAGATGCATTCAGAGGAAGACTTTACCCCATCAAGCTGCCCCAATGGGCCACCTACAGAGTCAAGGCCCAATGGATCTGGTATGCATTGATTTTCTCTGCCTCGAACCCGATTTGAGTGGATTGGGAAATGTTCTGGTGGTAACCGACCATTTCACCCGTTATGCTCAGGCTTTCCCAACCAAGGACCAGAAGGCCTCTACAGTAGCCAAGGTACTTCTGGAGAAGTACTTTGTTCATTATGGACTACCACAGAGAATCCATTCAGACCAAGGAAGGGACTTTGAGAGTCGCCTGATCAGGAAGCTACTAGATTCTCTGGGAGTAGAGAAGACTAGAACCACACCATATCACCCTCAAGGTGATGCCCAGCCTGAAAGGTTCAACAGGACCCTATTGAACATGTTGGGAACTTTGGAAACAGAGAAGAAGCAACATTGGAGTCAACACATTTCAGCTCTGGTGCATGCCTACAACTGCACCACAAGTGATGTGACAGGTTTTTCCCCTTACCGACTTATGTTTGGGAGAGAAGCAAGATTGCCAGTGGATTTGGCCTTCGGCATTTCCTTAGACCATGCCTCTGCTGCCTCCCACAAAGGATATGTGGACAGATTGAGGCACAGTCTGAAGATAGCTTATGAGAAAGCTCAAGCGGCCTCTGATCAGAGGGGGGCCCGAAATAAGAGGAACTTTGATTTGAAAGTTAGAGTACAGGACCTACAGCCTGGGGACCGTGTACTGTTACGAAACTTAGGGATCCCTGGAAAACACAAGATTGCTGATAGATGGAGATCAGAGCCATATATCATTTGTAGAAAACTTCCAGGATTGCCTGTCTACAAGTTGAAGCCAGAAGGAAGAGTGGGGCCTTTGAAGACCTGGCATAGGAATCATTTGCTCCCACTCACTGAAGCAGTCAGAATACCTCCAGCAAGAGACGTACCTGAATCTGTTTCCATTCTGGATACCCCCAGGCCTAATACTAGGTCTCAGACATCCCAAGTTAGGGGTGGACAGGACCCCCAACCAGAGGGAGAAAGAGGAGAACTTGAATGGCTATGGCCTTCCTCAACTCCAGGAAATTCCGCCATAGATCTTCCACCTACTGAAGATGTGGAAGATGGAACATTGAACCCAGAAGCCACAGAGTTTGTGCCATTCAGTGTTGTGCCTGAGTGCTGGGAAGATATCCCTGGTCTCTACTCAGAGGAAGAAGAAGTAGATGTTCCAGAACCAGAGATGTTGCCAGAATGTGTTCCTGAAGAAGTCCCAAGAGAACAGAGAGCTCGCAGAGTTGTGAAGCCTCCCAAGAAGTTAACTTACCCCAAGATGGGAGAAAGTGCAGAGGACTCTGTTACCACAGCAAGGAGAAGTGCTGAAGGCCCTGACCCATCCACTGTTCATTTGGTGGAGGGCAACCCCAGCTCACTCTCTGGCACAGTTAAACAGGTCGCCCACACTGAAGTGAACTGTAGACAGGACAGCTCCCCATCTTATGCTAGTTGGTGGGAAGCTCCCCTGTCCAAATTATGTGAAAGTGTTGTTCCCGAGAAAGCTTGTAATTTGAACACTGTCTTTGGGGACCAAAGATTCAAAGTGGGGGGAGTGTGTAGCGGGGTCGTACCCCTTTTAGGGGAAAAGACTACATTCCCCATAATCCCCCAGGCTCCCGGGCTGCTTGTTTTCGCCCGAGAGGCTGCTGGGGGAGGTTATAAAAAGGAGGAGGAGAGACCGCCTCTTCCTCTTCTGATGCCTGCTCTTCTGATGCCACTTCTGACTGGGCTGCCTCTTGTGACTGGTCTCCCTCTTCTGACTGAGCTGGTGACGCGGAGACTGGTTCCTGAGGAGACACCTGTGCGGACCGGGACTGCTGAAGGCCTGAAGCCGGGGCCTTGCAGCAGGTGGAGAGAGACTCTCATCCCTCAGAGTCAGCAGCAGCGGAGCGGAGACTCTTCCCTACAGTCGGTCGGTCGGAGCTGAGGACCGGAGCGCAGGGGCTGTGACGGAGGAGGCCGGAGCCGCCATTAGAGGGACCGGAGCTGAGGACGGTACCCCAGGATTGGTGAGAGAGCTGGAAGGCTCATCCTGCATTGCTATACACACGTTTATGCCTATTGAACTGCCAAGGCACAATTTACCTCAGAGCAGCAAATGTTACTTTCTGTGGATTACAAATACACCATTTAAAGCTACATGTGCACCACCTCTACAGATCTATTGCCGGTGAAGAACACTGTACTTATTCAAGGACTGAGCTCTATTGCTAGGGATCAGGCCTGGTCCGTTAGGTAGGCGCAGATAGATTTATTGCACCTCAGGGGTGCATAGCAGACGGTCGCCACACTTGGCGCTCCGTTTCCCCATTGTTAGTTTGTTACATATATGTGTACATGTTCAAGTGCATATTGCAGGGACCTGCTAAAGTATTGTAAGCCAAATGTTTAAATGCATGTTGCTATTTCTTTTTCTTACTGCCAAAGTAAAGCCAGTTATTCTTATCTCAGCAGTCTGCTTGTGAGTTCATACCCATTACACTTAGAGTATAAGTGATATTTATATGTGCATAGATACATACCCCTTTACTAACTGTGCCAGAGCGGGTAGAGCAAATTGCCGGGGTTGGTGGAGCTGTACTCAGGGACCCAAAACAAACCAGCGGCCCTCTTAACTGGGGGTATCGCTACATATATAAATGACAATGGTCCCAAAAATATAATTTTTTTTTATAGCGCAATAAAATAAAAAACCGCAGGGGCGATCAAATACCACCAAAAGAAAGCTCTATTTGTGGGAAAAAAAGGACGCCAATTTTGTTTGGGAGTCACTTTGCACGACCGCGCAATTGTCAGTAAAAGCGACGCAGTGCCGAATCGCAAAAAGGGGCCTGGTCCTTTGGCTGCCAATTGGTCCGGGGCTGAAGTGGTTAAGCATGCTGGTGGAAGTGACATAACAACAGCAGGATGGCTACGCATTTCAGAGCATGCACACTCCTTTCTCAAGCCAATGTGTATGTCAGAGAAACTGCTATTTACATGGACAGGTATTGTGGGACAACAATGACGACCAGTGGAACCTCATTATAGTGCAAAGTGGAATCATCTAGGTATGGTGTACTAGATGATCTCTAGTTTTTCCTACTGCATTTTTTTACTAAAACTTGTATCATAGCAGGTCCCAAATATAAAGAACTGTGTACAAAATGTAGGATAATTGAAAGAACTATAGTTGCCACCAACCAACAAAGGTGGGATGAGTTCTTTCTTAGAAGATACTTTGAATCCAAAATTTCTCCTGTACGTCTATGGGTACTTAAAGTGGTTGTAAAGCCTTAAAGCGGAGTTCCAGTCATTTGTTTGCTTATTAAAAGTCAGCAGCTTGCCACAACTCTGTTCTTCTTCTCTCCTCCTCTTATCTTTCTCTCTTTCTCTCTTCTTCTCCTTCTCCTCTCTCCTTCTCTTCTCTTGTGGTTGTAAAGCTCTTATCTTTTCTAAGCTTTCTCTCTCTCTTCTCTCCTGTTCTCCTCTCTCTCTATTCTCCTTTTCTTTCTTCCTTTCTTTCTTTTTGCTTCTCTCGCGTCTTTCTGTTCTTCTCTCTGAGTTCCAGTCACCTTTGTTTGCTTATCCTAAAAATCTCTTACCGTCACAACTCAACATCACAAACATCCAAAAACAGCTAATCTTCTTCTCAAAAAGTCACTCCTCTTCTTGTTCTTCCTCTTCTTTTCTACAACAAAGTGTCTCTGTTCCTCTTTCTCCTTCTCTCCTCCTCTTCTTTCTCTTTCTCTTCTTCTTCTCTCAGCTGCTCAACTCTCCACCAAACTCACACCAACTTCACACAACTCACTCATTCACAAACTCTCAACAACATCTTTCTCTCCTTTTCTTCTCTCTCTCTCTCTCTCTCTTTCTCTTTCTCTCTCTCCTCTCACTCTCTCTCTCTTCCTTCTCTCTCTCATTTCTCTCACTTTTATCTAAAAACATTCTTTCTTCTCCTTTCTTTCTTCTTCTTCTCTCTCTTTTCTCTCTCTCTTCTTCTCTCTCTATTCTGTCAAAATGTAGGATAATTGAAAGAACTATAGTTGCCACCAACCAACAAAGGTGGGATGAGTTCTTTCTTAGAAGATACTTTGAATCCAAAATTTCTCCTGTACGTCTATGGGTACTTAAAGTGGTTGTAAAGCCTTAAAGCGGAGTTCCAGTCATTTGTTTGCTTATTAAAAGTCAGCAGCTAAAAAGTCAAAAAGTGTAGCTGCCAACTTTTATTAAACAGTCACTCACCTGTCCCACGATCCAGCGGTGTACTCACCGCAGCCATGTTCTCCCCGTGTCCTCCAATGATGGCGTTGGCATTTCTACTATGGGCACCCAGCTGTGACAGCTTGCGGCTTCACAGCCGGGTGCCCACTGCCCATGCAAGAGCGGTGGTGCTGCGCTGTGACTGGTCCCGAAGTCTTCTAGGACCTCTCATGTGTCCCAGAAGACTTTGGGAAGGAGAACTTCCCCTTTCAATCACCTAAGGCGACCGGAATAGAAGTGGGAGCAGGTACCTGTCAAAATTGGGTCCCTACCCCCCCCTCCTTCACAAACTGTAGATGGGGGAGGCCTTAAAGTGGAAGTTCCACTTTTGTGTGGAACACCGCTTTTAGGTTATTCACCTAAAAGAGAAGTATGTTTTTTTTTTTTTATTCATACTTACCTAGGTGGATGCTGATTCTGCCCCAACCACTTTAAGCCCCTGTACACACGGTCGGAAATTCCGACCACAAAATCCGTCTGATTTTTTCCGACTGATTTTGTCCGACACTGGTGTTGCATACACACGGTCGGACAAAGTTGTCGGAAAATCCGATCATTCTGAACGTGGTGACATTCGTTGCATACGACAGAACTACGTAGAGGCTAGTAGCCAATAGCTTTGGTCTCGTAATTTGATCCGAGCATGCGTGGCACTTTGTCCGTCGGAATTCTCTACACACGATTGGAAAAAGTCAGATCAGATTTTGTTGTCGGAAAATTTGAAATTTGATCTGACATTTTCCGTCGGAATTTCCGACCGTGTGTACCGGGCAGAAGACTTGTTCCTTTTTGGACCCAGGATTCAATATCAAGTGGGCCCAAAGTTCAGAATTCTGCACCCAAAAACGGATACAAATTATAATTAAACAGTGACATATTAAATATGAACGATTAGTTCACCAAGTGCAGATCCTTTCCCAGGAATTAGTTAATATGGTCCCACACCTACTTTGGGAAAGCAAAAAAGAACATCAAGAGAATAGAGGATGAAGACCAGGACTTTTCTTACACTTTTTGTTTACATGTGAAAATCGGTATTTTTTTGTTAGAAAATTACTTAGAACCTCTAAACATTATATATATATATATATATATATATATATATATATTTAAAGCATAGGCCCTAGAGAATAAAATAGTGGGTGTTTGCAATTTTTTAAGTTACACAGTATTTGCAAAGTGCTTTCTTGACAATGAAAAAAAATACACTTTTTGAATTTTAATGCACAAAAACACAATATAATAACCAATTGTTTGGTAAAATATAAAAGATGATTTTACGCTGAGTAAATAAATACCAAACATGTCACACTTTAAAACTGAACACGCCTGTGCAATGGCGATGCTTTAAAAAGCCTTTACAGGTTACCACTTTAGATTTACACAGGGGGTCTGGTGCTAGAATGACTGCCCTCAATCTGACATTCGCAGTGATACCTCACATGTGTGATGTGGGAGTGATGTGTTTGTTTGCCTTTGCACGCAAGCAAGTCTGCTGATAGGGGGGACCACCGGTCCTCCTATAGGGGGCCCGGGCACACAAGACAGCTGGAGGATCATTGGAGTAGAGAAAAACTGATGACAAAAAAGTAATGGGGATTTGAGGAGGGGGGATATGTGCTGGGAGGAGTGTTTGGGGGGGGCTGGGTGTTTGTGCTAGGAGGGGGGCTGTGGGGATTAGTGCTGGAGGGGAGGGATCTGGGTAGGGAGGAAGAATTTTCGCTGGGAAGGGTAATTTAGAGGGGGTTGTGCTAGGAGTAGGGATTTGTGGGAATTTGTCCAAGGAGGGGGATTGAAGTAAGAAGATTTGTGCTGGGAGGGGAGATGGGGGGATTTTGTGCTGGCAGGGGGGACTTGGGGGGGAGGGGATTTGTGCTAGGATAGAAAGTTTGATAAGAAAGAGGATGTTTGCTAGGCAGGTCATTTTTGGGGTGAGGAGGGGGGATTCGGTGGGATTTGAGTTGGGGTATGGGATTGGAAGGGTAAAGATTTGTGCTGGAAGGGGGATTTGAATTTGCTCTCACTCTCGGGTCTCTGGCAGTCATCTCGTCACGATGTGCTTGCTTGCTGGGAGTGGATTGCGGAAGCAGGCAGAGCTCCATGAAAAAAACGGAAGTGAGTTCACAAGGTTAAATGTCGCTGCCTCACATTTTTGTCCCATTTACATTCATCGTAGTTTTCATCAGTGGACGAAAAATGTGCTGTACTTTTCGTTTCGTCTTTGTCACTGAAAAAATACTGCTGCCGAAATCTTTGATGAAAACGTTTTTGTTGACGAAATTAACACTGATGACAACGCTCTGTCCCTGTGTCCAATTGTGCTTTTTGTGTTGTCAACCTTTCACACAGATCTCTAATGGTTGTTTCCATGCATAGAGATTGTCCCCTAAATTCAGTACAAACCTTCGAGTTGTGAACCTTCAAAGATACTAACAGACGTTTGCATGTCCAGTTGTGTGTGTTAGTTCACACTTCTGGTGGTTGTGGTTCTGTGTACTTTGCTGTATACAGTACTATATCTATATTTCAGCCTTTTCAGCCTTTTTTTCCATGTATTATTTGTGTGAAATGTTTTATAAACCTATTACAGTAATTTATTGGGTTGATTGTATTAGTTTGGCACCTAGGCTAACTTGTTGGACTTACAAACAAATTGGACTTACGAACGTGCTCTTGGAGCAGAACTTGTTTGTATGTAGGGGACTTACTGTATTATTCTGGCATGATTCACCATTGTCTCTATCAGGAGCTAGCTAAAAAGAAGCTGCAGGAGATCAGCAGAACTGATATTCAACAAAGGATAAAAAAGGTGAAAACAACAATTTTATTTAAAAAATGGCAGATGTTAATGAAACACGGTGCTTTAGCAAGCTAAATGTCATTCTGTTAGGGACGCCTAATTTAAATATATGGTTGAATAAAATGTACTGTAATTTATGCCTACATATAAATGAACATTTGAACACGTGATACATATCTCAATAGCCCACAAAGGAAGTATCCCGAATGACTAGATTTGGTCTGCCATTCAGAAGAATATCTTATCAACTTTTCTAGCTGTCCCAAAATAGATACAAAAGATATAGCAGCATACTATCAGTGCTGATATAACAAGTATATCATATGCTATGGCATGTTTTCTTATGGAGAAAAATATTGTACAGCAGTAACTTCAAAAACGGCAGTTTTGCTATTTGCTATTTTATACATAGTTACATTGGTCCGGCTTTGACCAGTGTAAGTATATATTTGTAGCACCCTGGAGTTTAGGTAGGGTTGCTCCTCACAAATTTACTTGCCAGGAATAATTATCCTGGTTGATTGTTAGAGATCTATTGATTTCTCCCTAAGTTTGGCCTTGTAGCACTTTTCTCTTTTACCACTAGGTGGCTGGGTACTTGGTGGTACTAGATATGAGAAGGGTGGCGCAAGGTCAGGTTATGGGTATATGGGGTGTCTCAGCCAATGGGCAGGGGTTTTCTTTAATCCCTTGGCCAGCTGGGAGGGCCTATATATTCGGGTGGAGTCAGGTGATCTTTGGTCTGTGCCACCTGGACAGCTGTCTGGGTGGACGTGTGTTGTACTGCTGGGCTGTCTGAGGGCCTGTCCAGAAGCAAGAGAGCAGTGCAGGGTTGAGACTGCGCCTTGCAGTCCAACCAAAAGTGATGGTTCTGCCAGCCGGAGAACCTGTCATGGTTGGAGATAGAAGGAGAAGCTGCCACCAGGGACTAAGGGACTATCCGCCTTATAATCAGAGTAGGGCTGAAACAACTAATCGATTAATCGTCAACTAATCGATAATGAAATTAATCGATTACTATTTTCATAATCAATTAATCGGCCAGTAACATAATGGGGTTAAAAAAACTAAAAGTAGCCCTTTATAGTACAAAAAACGCAAATCGCGTGCGCAAAAAGTAATGCATAGGTGTGTACCGAGCCTTATGCTGGCCACTCGGATCAATTTTCAGATGAGAATATTCATGTGAAAAAAATCTTTGTACATTCGCTGAATGAAAGAATGTTTGAAATGTTTAAGAAGCAGGGGTGACGCTTGAGGACGATACTACCTTGAAGATTGGAGGAGCTCAAGGGATTCAGTGGCAGTGAATCAGAGGGTCTAGTGAGAGAGGTTGTAGTGAAAGAACTGTTACATTTGTGTTAGGAACTGTTAAAGACTGTTGCCATGGGAGACAGTATTCCTGCACATGCCAATGTGGCATCTTGCTTGATGCCTTTCCCTGCATGGCTGTCCTCCTATTGAAGTCTTGGACTTCAATAAGGGTGTCCTGGCCCTAACCCTCTCTCCCTCAAAAAAGTTTGTTAAGAGAAATACACTTTCTTTTGCATTCAAGGAGTGTCTGGTGCCCAATAACTTTAACTACTCTGCACCCACCATGCCTCACAACCTCACTACACACAGAAGGATGTCAGCTATCCCTGGCCCTAGAGGTTCTCATTAGATCAAAGGAGGCATGGGACCTTGCTACATATGTGCCATACTTGTGGGATCTGGAAGCAATTGTACGGGGTACCGCTACTACAGTGATTGGCGCTAGCTTTCAGGTCTCATACGAGTAGCTGCCCCAAAGTTTACTAACACAGGAGGTTACTCGCTCATGATGGGCAACATTCAGAGAACATTTTCCTTTTTTCAATGAATACAAAGTGCTCTCTCTGATTGGACAGGGTGGCATTCATGATATCAGCGCCCTGCCTCTCCACCTCATCCAATCAAAGAACACTTTGCAGTCTTTTTTGAAATACATTTTTATTAAAAAGTGTGGCTTATATAAAAACCACCCAGAACGCAGACGACACTGGTCCTGGCAGAGGAGGAGGATTAAATAGTCTCTCCGACTCCTCCCACAAATACAGCCTTTAACACAGCCTTTAACACTTACGTTTTTGGTTGTAACATGACAAATTGTGGAAAATTTCAAGGGGTATGAATACTTTTTCAAGGCACTGTACCTAGGTGGATGCTGCATCTGTCCTCTGCCCACTCCAACACCGAGAACCGAGCGATCAAACACCGCAGATTGCTCGGTTCTCACAGCTCCCTGAGCTCTCTGCTTTGCCCCCCCCATGCTCACTGGAGCGCTGGACTGAGGAGGGGGTGGGAGCGGCTGGTTCAGGCTCTCAGCGGCCCGCAATCTTGCCTGAGCCTGGACCGGCTCTGTGACGTCAGCCAACAGCGGGCTTCGGGCCGCTGTCAGCTGAAAACGGGTCACAGGCGTGCAGAACAAACTGCACTCCTGTGACCCACAGGAGAAGTACAGCTAAATGAGCTATGGCTGTACTTCTCCTTTAAACAGTGATCTAATTAACAGTAAGCTAATCAACAGCCAGGCACCCAGGCAAGCTTTCATTAGTCAGGGAGCCCACCCCAGACAGCCTGACAACAAGTACATTACACGTCCTGTCTTTCAGGTGTTTGGCTTTCACTTGTGTAATCTGTCCACTAGAAAAGTCATCATAAGTCAAAACTCATACAATGTTCCAGCAGACTGAAAAAGTGGAATTCATATATCTTCATAGGTTTCTTGAGGCAGACTGTTGATGAATATTTCTGTCCCAAGTGGAGGAGCTTCTCCAATCCAGTCTGCAGGAAGGCAGACTGGATTGGACCAAGGCCACCATATTTCCTCCAGACATTAAAGGAGATGTACAGCCAAGCTCGTTTGGCTGTACTTCTCTTATGGATCACATGAGTGCAGTTCGTTCTGCACTTCTGTGACCCGTTTTCAGCAGAGTGCGGGCTGAAGTCCGCTCTCTGCTGACATCACAGAAGTTGGTCCAGGCTCCATGTCATCACGACTAAGGATGTTAGATGCGCCTATAGGACTTGTAGTGTGTTCGTGGCAGGCAGGCAGAGCTATATTTTGTTCCCAGAAGCACCTATAGGACTTGAAGTGTGTTAGTGGCAGGCAGCACACAGAGCTCCTATATTTTGTTACCAGAAGCACCTATAGGACTTGAAGTGTGTTAGTCCCATTACACACACACACAGAGCTATATTTTGTTACCCAGAAGCACCTATAGGACTTGAAGTGTGTTAGTCCCATTACACACACAGAGCTATATTTTGTTCCCAGAAGCACCTTAGGACTTGAAGTGTGTTAGTCCCATCTACCAGAGCTATATTTTTCTTCCCAGAAGCACACAGAGCATATATATTTTCTTCCCAGAAGCACCTATAGGACTTGAAGTGTGTTAGTCCCATCACACACACAGAGCTATATTTTCTTCCCAGAAGCACCTATAGGACTTGAAGTGTGTTAGTCCCATTACACACAGAGCTATATTTTCTTCCCCAGAGGCACCTATAGGACTTGAAGTGTTAGTCCCATTACACACACACTGAGCTATATTTTCTTCCCAGAAGCACCTATAGGACTTGAAGTGTGTTAGTCCCATTACACACACAGAGCTATATTTTGTTCCCAGAAGCACCTATAGGACTTGAAGTGTGTTAGTCCCATTACACAACACAGAGCTATATTTTGTTCCCAGAAGCACCTATAGGACTTGAAGTGTGTTAGTCCCATTACACACACAGAGCTATATTTTCTTCCCTGAAGCACCTATAGGACTTGAAGTGTGTTAGTCCCATCACACACACAGAGCTATATTTTTTTCCCAGAAGCACCTATAGGACTTGAAGTGTGTTAGTCCCATTACACACACAGAGCTATATTTTTCTTCCCAGAAGCACCTATAGGACTTGAAGTGTGTTAGTCCCATTACACACACAGAGCTATAGTTTCTTCCCAGAAGCACCTATAGGACTTGAAGTGTGTTAGACCCATTACACACACAGAGCTATTTTTGTTCCCAGAAGCACCTATAGGACTTGAGATGTGTTAGTCCCATTACACACACAGAGCTATATATTTTCTTCCCAGAAGCACCTATAGGACTTGAAGTGTGTTAGTCCCATCACACACACAGAGCTAATATTTTGTTCCCAGAAGCACCTATAGGACTTGAAGTGTGTTAGTCCCATCACACACACAGAGCTAGATTTTGTTCCCAGAAGCACCTATAGGACATGAAGTGTGTTAGTCCCATTACACACACAGAGCTATATTTTCATCCCAGAAGCACCTATAGGACTTGAAGTGTGTTAGTCCCATCACACACACAGAGCTATATTTTCTTCCCAGAAAGCACCTATAGGACTTGAAGTGTGTTAGTCCCATTACACACACAGAGCTATATTTTGTTCCCAGAAGCACCTATAGGACTTGAAGTGTGTTAGTCCCATTACACACACAGAGCTATATTTTCTTCCCAGAAGCACCTATAGGACTTGAAGTGTGTTAGTCCCATTACACACACAGATCCTATATTTTCATCACAGAAGTTGGTCCAGGCTCCATGTCATCACGACCATGGAGTTGGATTGACACTTGGCTCAGCCTCTCAGCGAGCCGCTGAGAGGATGATCTGGCCACCTCCACCTCCTCCACAGCTCAGTGCTCCAGTGAGAGGCCGAGCAGAGAGCTGTGATTGACAGTCAGCAGATCTCTGCTCACGGAGCTGTGAGAACCGAGTGTTCAATTACTCGGTTCTCAGTGTAGAGGTGCCGGGGGGACAGATGCAGTATTGGACTGATGCTGCATCCACTTAGCTAAGTATAAATCTTTACTCAGAGAATTATCCCAAGCCTTGCTTTCAGCGTTCATCACGTTGTTGTCCATCATTAGAGAATGACCTGCTTTCTCCATGGGATCAGACGCTAAACTGAGCTCTTTTCCATGCTCTGGCTGGAAGAAGCAGACAAAATCCCTGTTCTCTTCCATTGGCCATAATCAGTGGGTAGAAGGCTAGCCCCTAGTCCCCTCCAAAAGCCTATGTTCTGGTTGGGTCTGTCACAGACTGCAAACGCTACTAAAGTAGACCATACACAGTGCGTATTTCTTTCCTTTCCTACAACTGTGGGTTGCAGGAAAGAAATTAGCCCAATTCCCCCATCAACACAGACAGTGTTGACATGGGAATCCCTCCTACCAAGTCATTGCATTCTCCTAGCAGAGGGGCAGGAGTAGCCTTCCCCACTGGGAGAAGACAGCGATTATTGCTAGCAGCTATACCAGCAGCTAGAGATAATCGCATGTAAGATCCGTCAGGCTGGTTGTACCTAAGTTGATCTATCGATCAGCTTGATACATTCGGCCTGCCCATATATGATTCGATACTTGATTGGTTCTTGCTGAACTGGCCAAGATTCAAACTGTCTGTGGCCAGCCTAACGGCTTGGAACATTTACCCTTCATCCTGGCTGGGCCGTGTTGTGGCAGTAAAAATGACTTTGTTACCAAAATCAATATACCTTGTTCTTATGCTACCACTCAGGGTTCCTCTGCACATTCTCCACATCCAACAATGTCGGATCCTATGTCTTATTTGGCAACAGCATAGACCCAGATTAGCCTCATACTCTCTATACCAATACAGAATACAGGATGGCAGAGTTCTGCATATACAAAAATATTATCAGGTTTCCCAAATAGCCCAATTAACCAAATATTACGTAGTTACCGAAACACCATAACGGGTGTCACTTGAAGCAGTTGATTGTGACCCATTGGGTTCCCCTACAAAACCCAGGTATGGTCCACTCTCTGAAACTCTCTATGATTGGAAATGTTTCAGTATCTAAAAATAAAAATGTTTTTTATTTATAGCACTAACCCCCAATCAGATGAGACAGCTTGACGTTTTTTTTCTAATGCATATGTGGTGACAATCTCGCTCCCCAAACTGATCTCTGCTGTATAGTTTACTGCTTGGTGGACCTTCTCTGCTGCATTACTCCTCCTATAGAAAAATGGGCTAAATATCTCCTTTGAACAGGAACATTGGCTTCAAATTTGGGATACCACCAAGTCTTGCTCGCAATATGTCTTAGTTTTGGAAACCAACTACAACATTTTGTACAAATAGTACTTAATTCCAACCCAGTTAGCTCATTTTACCTCAGGATATTTAGGATGCTGTTTTCAGGGCTGTCCTGACCAGGGTACGTACTTGCAGATTTGGTGGAAATGCCCGGTGGGCCAGACCTTATGGCAGAGTGTATATGACATGTTTATGCTGCTTTTAGGTCATCCAATCCCTCTTAATCCGGCAAAAGCCTCACCTAATATGAAACCAGATGTGCTCTTAATACCTCTTGACAGCAACTAAACCAAGCCTGGTTATCCAGCATCTCTCACTATTAATTGGAATGTACCCTATGTTTCTTGATGCATCAACGCTGTCCTATGCATGTATATATACAATCTCTCTTTTGTTCATTAGACACAAATGAGAGAAAAGAAGAGCAAGGAAACCATGTATTACTAAAATGTTTCCTAATGATGGAAATAAATGACTACTTACCAATTACAAACAAAGAAGTTCTGTGAAAATTATTCTGGGGGCTGACATGACCAATAACAAAGGATAATGCCCCAGAGTGCTCCATAGTGGTTCTGTCCTTAATAGTCCCTGGCAATGAAAATTATGTAGTAATGCTTGCTTTATGTGTGTCATATTCCATTGGCAGTGTGATAGCAGGTTTATCACACACTGAAGTGCCTTTAGTCACATCTATCATCAGTGCCTGACCTCACAAATGCATTTTTGACTGAACGGGCACAAATTCCCACTGACACACTGTAAAATCATGTGGAAAGCTTTCCCAGAAAAGTAGAGGCTGTTGAAGCTGCAAAGGCATTGTAAGCAAGTAAGGCCATGTCATTTAAAGTGGACCTTGCATGAAAATGCAAAGTTCAGTTTCCCCCCTCCCAAAATAACATAGTAGAAATACAAATAAAATATTTGTTATGGACCCAGTGTCATATTGGAGTGATTATGCTCAGTGGTAGATGTGTTTGTAGTAAGTCCATGCAAGTCATGAACTTCAATTAAAGCCTCCAGCTTTCTGGTCCAGCCCCCCTTACATCAGGGTCCTCAGAGAGCCCCTCTTTTGTCAAGAACTAGGGTCCCCAGAGAGCCCCACTTACATCACACCAGGGTCCCCAGTTTCCCATGTCCCCTTACATCAGGATCCCCAGAGAGCCTCCCCTTACACCAGGATTCCCAGAGAGCCTCCCCTTACATCAGGATTCCCAGAGAGCCTCCCCTTACATCAGTCCCCTTACATCAGGGTCCCCAAACATCAGGGTCCCCGAGGGCTCTCTTTCCAGCAGCACCGCTACTCTTGTCTTTGATTTCGTCAGATCTGGAGAGGGGAGGGGCCTCTGACCCGGGCATCAGCAACAGTGTTCAAGCAGAGAGGCCCCTTTCACACTTAGCCGCGGTGACGGTAAAGCAGCGCTATATTTAGCGCTGTTTTACCGTCGTTTTATGGGCCCACTCCCATAGCTCCCAACTGTCCCTGATTTTGAGGGACTGTCCCTGATTTGGAATAAAGCTGTGCCACCCATCCCCGGAGTTATCCCTAAGAAGAAGGGAAACTGCTGGGAAATGTGTTTCACCCAAGTCATAATATTAATGGACTCTGGCGATTCAAAAACACTGGGGTGTTAGTTAGCTAGATAGAATAGGCTTTGGTAAGAAAGGGGTGTACCGTGTACACTGAATATTGGACTGCCCAGTGTCGCATATTGGCCACCAGGTGGTGTGAGAAGTGCCAGCCTGAGTGAGCCCTCATTTATATTATGTGTCCATATATAGTACATGCTAAGAAAGTTTGTGAAAGGGGTGGCATTCTCGGATCAGAATGGGGCCCACTTTCATTCATGTGTGTATGGTTTAGACATGTTATAGGGTGTATATACACTGCTATGCTGTTCTCGGCTGAGGAAAATTAACAACTTTCTTAAGGATCACATATGTACATATTACACTGTATTTTTACGGGTATAGGATGCATTTGCATTACTGTTTATTTTCTCTTACAGGTGTGCGTCTTCCTTGGACAATGAGAGACAGTGACCCAACATGGATGATAATGTTAAATATTCATGCCCTTTATTACTATATCTATTAGATAGATAGCTAGGATATAAGGCTATTGTTGATGTTTCCCTTAACAATTGGTTGGTATACCACCCGTTAAATTGTATATATGATGTCTGATATTTATGTACCGTGTGAATTACCATTTGCTCATGTATGTGTTGCACATGTTTATTTCATATGGTATGCCATGTGCATTGTTTGTTTTTATTCCTTTCCTGTTTCCCCACCCATTTTTGCCAGGACATTCGCTGTCAGGCTTGAGAGCTCAAATTATTTTTCTGAAAACTCTGACACGTAGTTTTGTAGGCAGGGGGAGTCTGTAGCACCCTGATGTTTAGGCAGGTTTGCTAGTAAATTTACCTGCCAAGTATAGTTGCCTTGGCAAATTGATAGGGGATCAATTGATTCCACCCTAATTCTGCACTTCTCTTTTTGTCACTAGATGGTCGGCTATCTGGTGGCATTAGATAAGACAAGGGCATTGCAAGGACAGACTAGGAATGGATGGGGTCTCACAGACAATGGGCAGGGATCTTATTGGGTTCCTTGGCCTGCTGGGATAGCCTATTTATTTGGGTGAGGTCAGGTGATAGGGGTTCTGTGCCACCTGGACAGCTGTCTGGTTGAACGTGTGTTATACTGCCCCAGGCTGTTAGGCCAGAGCCTGAGGCCTATCCCAGGGACATCTGGCTGCTAGGCTGTCTGAGGGACTATCCAAAAGTAAGAGAGCAGCGCAGGGTTGGGACTTGCAGTCCAACCAAAGGGACGGTTCTGCCAGCTGGAGAACCCGTTGTGGTCAGAGGTAAAGTTGAAGCTGTCGCCAGTAAGGAACAATCCACCTTGTTCCCAGGGACCACCGTGAGTAGCAGGAGCAAGTACCAGAGCAGTATTCTCACCAACCGGGGATGGTGAAGAATTGGGAAACTTCAGGAGGTGTCAGGCCAGGGACCAAGCAAGTGGATGTGAAGCTTGCAGAGCAGTCTGCGCTGTCCTTTTCTGGCACCTACATATTTTGGAAGTTTTATCACTTTTTCCACAGCAGCTGCAATTTATTTATTTTTCACATTCGCACCAATTATTGTTTTTGCTCCAGCGTCAGTATTTGTTGTTTTTATAGGTAACAGACCCGAGCACCTGATTGACGGAGAGGCAGTTCAGTGTTAGGAAAGTAAATGTTAATTCGCTTTCCTAACACAGATGAGTCAACTGTTTATCTTTTTTGACACCTATTAGAGCCCATGGCTCTAATCAGGTGCTTCAAAGAAAAAAAAAATACCCCGCCCCTATAATTCAGGTGCCCGGCACCCGAACAGGGGCCGGACGCCTAAATAGGGGGTGGCAGTGGCGGCCATAGAAAGATTCATGCAATGCATGAATCTATCCATTGGGCATAGAATGGGTGGCTGGAGAGAGGGGGCGGTGCCCAAGCGCCCTTATGGACGCACCGCCACTGTCTCCAATCAAGTTCCCATCTATATAAAAGGAATTATATGTAGCCAAGTGCTGTACTACAGAAATATGGAGAAGGAAAGTGACTTCTTTTTTGACCCTCTTTTAAGCGGTGCTATTCGGCCGATGGGGGGGGGGGGGGGGCGGTTTTAACCCCCACTAGCGGCCAAAAAGGGGTTAAATCCGCCCGCAAAACACTACTGCAGCGGCGTTTACAATGGGCAGGGGCACTTTAGGAGCGGTGAGTTCACCGCTCCTAATGCGTTGCAAAGAAGCTGCTTGTAGGACTTTTTCTGACGCCCTGCCAGCAAAGCGCCCCAGTGTGAAAGCACTCAGGCTTTCACACTGGGTTTGCAGCTGAGGCTTCTTCCAGACGCTTTACAGGCGCTATTTTTAGCTCTAAAGTGCCTGAAAAACGCCTCAGTGCAAAAGGGGTCTAAGAAAACACTTGCGTGCTGCTATGTGTGACAATTAGTCATAAGTGGATCAAACAGCTGCTAACATTAATTAGTGACCTCCCTTACTATCAACAAAGATTGGATAAAGGAATATAAATGGTGCACTTGTTCAGATAAACATTCAGTGTCAATGTATGCACAGTGATCAATCAAACATATATAACATAAGAATTGTGACTAATTCTAAAAATCCTCCACTGGTGCAAAATAAATAATTAAATAAAGTCCATATTGTAATATCCAACGTAACCAGTGAAGAAAATATAATTCCGAGGTATATCCAGTGATTAGAAAGGTGTATTTCATCCACCGCCACCAATAGATGAAATGGCCGCTCACCTCAAAGGCTGACCGTAAAGGTCAAACAAAGCTTTAATTCTCCAAAGAAATGACTGCTGGACACCACACAAACAGCTCCACGATATCGGGTTATGACGTTACTAGTTCACAATTGACAGATCGCAGGTACTCAGAGAGAGCATAGAAAACACCATAGCGTAATAAAGCCAATAACAAGTAGTAAATTTAATAACATCTGCTTACATTACAGTAAAAAAACTTCTGCGTTGACATGAGAAAAGGAACCAATTGCCTCCTCACCGCACTTCCACACACTGTAGACACAGGGAAGTGATGTCACAGGCTCCACCCAGAAGTCTAAGTCTACAGTGTGTGGATATCTATCTATTTATCTATCTGTCTGTCTGTCTGTAGGCCCTATTGCGAGCAAGTGACGTGGGGGTGGGGTTGGTTGGGGCAAAAAAATGAGCACCAGCGGCCACTGCACCAAGGTAGTTAGAGAGAGAGCCCCTCTGTCTGAATATTCAGCAGGAGACCATACCAACGGAGATCGGAGCCTGAGACTGGGAGTGAGGACACCCAGGGGCAGTAGAGCACCGCCCACATCACACATAGTTGCCAACATTGTCAAAAAACATTGTCAAAGGCAGAGTCTTATATAATTGGGGGCATTCGTTTGTAGGCGTGGTGTAGCTGAGGGGAAAATAGGCGTGGTTTAAACAAAATATTGGGTGTTGCTTAAAGGGGACATGGCTCAATGGGTGTGTGGTTAGAGTCTGAGATGAACGAGGGATGGAAATATGTGTATTCCAGAAAGTTTAACAATCAGCAGAAAAAGATACTCCAAACACCTGGTGTTAGTGCTTCCATCATCACGGCACCACTGTTGATAAGGTGTCAGGATGATTAAAATGCATTATTTCTATAATTACATTGTAATATAAATTGATTTAGTTCAACTTACCATAATGCAGAATCAGTGGGAGCCCTGAGTGTGTCACTTTCCACTGTCGCCTACCACCAGATGCCATCAGGTGACCCCAGCAGAGTCTCTCCTTACATCAGGTGTCCCTAGCCGAGTCCATCCTTACATCCGGCATTCCCAGCAGTGTCCCTCCTTACATCATATTCCCCCAGTAGAGTTCCTCCTTACATCAGGTGCCCCCAGTAGAGTCCCTACTTACATCAAGCATTTCCAGCAGAGTCCCTCCTTACATCAGGTACCCCAAGTAGAGTCCCTCCTTACATCAGGTGCCCCCAATAGAGTCCCTCCTTACATCAGGCATTTCCAGCAGAGTCCTTCCTTACATCAGGTGCCCCCAGTAGAGTCCCTCCTTACATTAGGTGCCCCCAGTAGAGTCCCTCCTTACATCAGGTGCACCCAGTAGAATCCCTCCTTACATCAGGTGTCCCCAGGAGAGTCCCTCCTTACATCAGGTCCCCCCAGCAGAATCCCTTGGCTCTGCCTCTCGTCGGATAATGCATGATTTGATCTCCGCCGCTATTACAGAAGAACAGGTCTCATGGAGGCCGAGCTCGACTTGCCAAGGGAAAAAAACAAGAGGTGAGGCCGGTTAGCTGCCAATACAAATGGAGCCCCCCGGGCTCCGCCTCTTGTTTCTTCACCTCAGCAAGTCGGCCTCCACGAGAGCTGGTCTTCTGTAAAATGGAGGCAGAGAACATCACCAGTGCTGACCCCAGACCTCTATCGGCGGCTCTGGCGATTCTCCGGGTGTCGGGACGAAGGCCATTTTCCCGTGATTTTTCCCAGGACAACATAAAAACGGGACAAGGGTCTAAATCCAATGAATGCCTTGGGAAATTCTGGACTGTTAGCATGTATGCATCATAGCACCTGCACCGCTACCACTGGTAGACTGGAGCATTCACTCACCCTCTGCTTCCCGCAACTGATTACTGTAGGCTTTCAGGGAGAGACCGAGGGGACCCCCCCCTTCTACAGCGAGAAGCACCTCAGCACCCCTGGGACTGGTGAGAGGGCAATTTGCTCAGTGATTATACTGTTAGCAGGGGATGAGCCACTAAAAGCAGGACACCAAGTGTACCCAATCCATACCTCACCCATACTGTACGCTATACCGCACCTATTACAGATCTAGACTGAACCTATACCAACCCTATACCGTATTATACTAAACCTTTACCACATCTGGACCCTACCACTGACTCCGGTAGGAGGAGGCAATCTCATAAAAATGATCTACCTTCCAAAATTTTTGTATTATTTTAGGCACACTCCGATCCCCATCCCCGAGTCCTTCTTTCGCTGTCTGGAAAGCATAGTGATCTCCTTTATATGGGCAGTGAAACCCCTGAGAGTGGAAAAAAACATACTATACTTGCCATTGCCTATTTTCCTGATATATTACTGGGCAGCAGTCCTAGTAACAGTGAGGTGGTGGTTCTCACAACCTCGACAAAACCCGGCAGTCACCTTGGAGGCGGCCCTTTTAGGTTCTAATGCTGCGCTGTCAAACTTACCATATAGGGGATGCAAGGCTCATCCTAAAGTAACAGGCCCCATGAAAACCACAATCTAGGTGTGGCGATCCTCCAGGGATGCTCTCCTGAAGCAGACATGCATCTCCCCACACACCCCGCTCTGGGTCAATCCTATGCTCCCTCACCTCTTTAGTATCCAAGACCCGGTGAGTTGGGCCAAAAAAGTAATCACCACTCTAAAACAACTAATGCCAGGGGGGAGTGATAGTCCCATTCCAAGAGCTAAGACAGACACATCACCTCCCGAGAATCTTCCTTTTCCGATATTGGCAGCTGAAGCATGCACTTGGGGCCCAATTCACGCATACAGTGACGCTTGAACCAGATTCCATCGAGCGTCTCCTGATTTCGGGGGTACTGGACAGACCCCTCTCCTCACTGTACTTATATGTAATGCCGCATACACGCGGTCGGAATTTCCGATGGAAACAGTCCGATGGGAGCTTTTCATCGGATTTTCCGACCGGGTGTATGCCCATCGGTCTTTTTCTGTCGACATTTCCGACGGACTTTGGATTGAGAACCTGTTCTTAATTTTTCCGACGGAAAACCTTTCTATCGGATTTTTCGATCGTGTGTATGCAATTCCGACACACAAAATTCTAATGCATGCTGGGAAACAATTTGACGCATGCTCGGAAGCATTAAACTTCCCTTTTATAGTGCCATCGAACATATTGTATGTCGCGGTGTTATTGACCGTCGGAATTTGGTGTGACCGTGTGTAGGCAAGACAGTTTGAGTGAAATTCAATGGGAAAACCATCAGAGCTTTTTCCGACGAGAATTCCGACCGTGTGTACGCGGCATAACTGTAGCCCATGATGGTAGGAAAATTATTAGATCCATGAACAAGTGGCAGGTGGATATCCCTTCTTTGGGAGAGGAGGAATGGGAGGAGTGACTAACGACATTCATTCCCTCCATGATTTCGGCCAAGGATAGATTCATACATACATACTTTCTTTCATATGGTCTGGTCCTGTCCAAAACTCCGCCCATTTTGGAGCGCTGTGACGGATGCTATGGAAACTGTCTGTGGTGTTAAGATATCCTTAGACCCACTAACCCTTCTGTTGAGTCACCTTGCTGATATAGAGGGAGACCACTACACTAAACTGTGCCTCACCTACTCCCTGTTTTATGCCAGAAGGGAAATACTCTTTAAATAGAAGCAGAAAGAGGCACCATCAAAGGATTCATGGCAGAAAACGATTAATGATGTGTTACCACTTTACCGAATTACTTATGAGAGTAGGAACTGCCCACAGAAGTTTCGATAAAGTGTGGTCAAATTGGATTGATGCATGTGGCTGAACCCCGGCTGGCAGGGGGGAGACATGCGTATCAACTCCGAGGATGTAACTGTGGAGATGCATTGCTGGGGGCTGTTTCGGTCCTCCCCCCCATCCCTGGCCAGATCCTGCTACATCCTCCTCCCACGCCTAAGAATGTATTCGCTCATCCTTGGCCGGGGGTGGATTTAGGCCCTTCCCCCACTCCCTTAATAACCAAGGAGAGACCCAGGTCCCCCAATAGGACAGAGTAGTTTAGCTACTCCTACCTAATCATATATAACTTATGACCACCCCACAATTTATTATTATGTTCATAATGTCACAATTTCATAATCTGAATTTATCATATCTTGTACTAATAAGTAATCGATGGACATAAGTATACCATACACATGTATTAGAATAATTATGTGAATATATACAGGCTGTCTGACCCTTTGCATGAAACATGATGTGAATGTACTGTCTTGTTTGTCTAATTAAAAAAAACGTTTCTGTTAAAAAAAAGAAAAAAAAAAAACCTTTACCACATCGAACCACATCCACCTATATGCACCAACATTCTTAAGGGGTCCCAACAATAGCTGGCAAAAGAACATCTCAAAGGACTGCCCCTCCTGTAATAATTATTCTGCAAGCCCCCTTTGTTCCCATGCCCCCCCCCCCAACTTTTACTATCCTCCTTTTCTTTTGGACACTGCATACCCAGTTGGTCTAGGACTAGCTGCTGTAAATCTGCTCTGGCGGTATAGTTCCAGCACTTGGTATACTAACCTTTACTTCTGCCCTCTACTGCACTTGAGGTGGCCTGCTACTATTAATGCTGATCTGGATGCCAAATGTCATTTTATTCCTAGTCCTTACTGTTAATCAATTTAATGCTTGCCTAGTTACCAACCATATTGGGTGACAATGTATTATGTTTGCCTTTACTACCTGGTTTGGTGCCTGTTTTCTTTGATATAGCACTACTACTGGGTACTAAGTATTTCTTTCAGTTATTTCCTGTGATATTATATGTTTGTACACTCAACCTGGTGTGTTAGAGGGGGTGATGTTTTTATGACAAGGGTTGAGGCAAAGAACAGAGGACTCATCCTAATCAGCGGCTCCTACAGGGGTAGTACTAAATATAGATAGGCATTTTCTGTACTGTAACTTCTTGCAGCTCTTTCAGTTCATTCTTTAGCAGATACCAGTATGGGCCTTAGGTTAAGAGAAAGAAGTTGTGTGTCTACACATTCTACGTCATATTATGAAAATGAATGAGAACATAGAGACCATTGTGTTTAAGAAACTGACACCAAGCTGGTACCAGTGGGATTGTGCATATATAATTGGGAAGTGTGACACAATCAAGGTAATTGTTAAGAGAGTTCTTGCAGGCACAGTGACTAATTCATACCCCTTTTGAAAACCAGACTCGTTTTTCATATTCCAATAATTATGCTGAAAATATTAGCTGCTTTCCTAGTCTAACTTCCGTTATCTCGATATTTATTTGTTAGTTGTTCTTGAACTTAGTCTTGAATTCTCATGGTCAATGGATAAGCAACATTTGTCTCCCTTTTTTGTTTTGGTACCTGACCAATGGCTAATATTTTTCTGTATACAAATGTCCTACAGAGCCTAAGTTAAGTCTCAGTAACAGACCGTAAGTGCATTTTGGGTGATTTTTATTTGCAACCACAAAAAGAAAAATGTTTAAGTAAAAAAAAAATAAACTATTCTTCACATTCTTATTAAATAAAATCTATAAAAAGTAAATAAAATGTATTTGTGTCTGATCTGCTCTATAACATAAGCAGTGTTTATTGAATATCAGCTTTTCTAGCTTGTCTTAGTATCTTGGAAAATCCATTGTATTCAACTAAAGCAAAAATGTTCATATGCTATGCTTTCTGCAGGATCTTTAGCATCCAACACTTCCAGGTGTGTCAGGTGCCTGGTTCCCCACTGTATGCTGTGGTTATTTCCTACAGTCCTTACATCACTACTGTGCTGTGGAGTACATCAGAAGGAATCACAGCAGGCATATCTCCAGGAAGTGTCAGATGCTGAAAATTTCTAAAAGAACTTCAGCTCCTTTAGAGCGAAAAACAGAGGAACAGGTGGCTGAACAGGTACCAGTAAGTACCGTAATAATTATTTTCTTTACACTAAACTTTTTTTTGTATTTAAAGGAATGCTTAGTCTTTTTAAGATACAGTATATTTAAGATTTATATTATATATAGATACATATAAGCTTGATTTCAAATGACAGAAGCATATGCAATTAAAGGTGTGAAAGCCACATAAAATTACCTTAATGCAAAAACTGAAAATACAGGCTTACTGACTTTCCCTAGTGGAGATCAAGGACACAATTTCTGTAACAACCAAAAATAGGAAATAAATTTAAACCAAGAAGTTTTATTTCCTTTTTTGTCATTTTTTTTATTTTTAGGATGGATACCTAAGTGGGTAAATTATGTGGTGGTCCACTTAACAGGAAATGAAAGAGGAAGCCCTGTGTATACTTTAAGTCACTGAGGACTCTTTCCCCACCAAGCTCCAGCACTGTCATGTGGAAGGAAGGGTTGGGAGTCAAAGGTTTCCATACCGGCCGGTAACTGGTATTTTTCTTAACTGTCTAAATGGAGTAGTATGGGAGCAAATGGAATGGAAGGTGATTAGGTCCAGGTGTGACAGAGAGATACCGTCACTGTGCACACCCTAGTGACTGGCCTCTAAGCCTCATTACTGTCACATTGAAGGAGTCCTATGCCACCCCACACCTGAATGCTCAAGGTATTTTGCACTTGCTGAGATAGAGAGATCAAGGGAAAGGTGAGTTGCGGGGGAGTGGCTATTCACAGACCCTGTCCTTTTCCCCCGAATAGGCATAGTGACAGTGTCTCTTTAAAGGAGAAGGCTTGTATTTGCCTTGTATTCGATCAAGGCTTGGAACGCATATTGCCATTTACTATTGGTCACTATAACTTTTTCACTCAGAATGAGGCTTTTGAGTCCATACTGAAGCTTGGCGCACACGTTCGCTATAGACACGTCATACGTCATGGCAGGTCACCATAGCGAGGCTCGGATATCACATGTAGAGTCACGTGATCGGCGATTCTGCACCCAGCGGCCCTCAGAACCAGGCATGCAGCTCATGCTTCCGGGTCTGGGCACCGCAGGCAGGTCCACGCTGTTCTCTGAGGTCTCATTGTAATTATGTTTTATTATAAAAGCTAGCAATGTGGCGAGATACCCCAGTTTAAGTCCAGTGGGACTAAACGCATCAGGTTTGCTAGTCCAGCTCCCCACATTGCTTTTAAATCTGTGATCACTATTTTTTGTACACATCTCATTCGATGTTAGTACTTTTAAATAAATTCTACTCGTTTGACCTACACCATATGAAGACTTTTTTCTTTCCATGATCCTTATACTGCTCATCTGAGGTATACACTGATCCATACGTTGGGCGATTTCTACCATCCACATTTTGGACGATTTCCTCCAGAGCTTCAGCTTCAACTTCCGGTGTAAGAGGTCCAGTGTTCCATCTTCGGTATGTGTGTCCACACCATCCAGTAAGAGTATTTACCCCCTAAATTGGGTCGAGGACACACTATCCCGGGTGATCCAATTGTGGCTTTTTGGGTTTCTTCATACACCTTCTCCCTTGTATTGGACCACATCTCGGATCCCTCCTCCCGAGTGGACTGTTCTAGCATATTGTGACATTAATACACCATTATATGAACTTTATTCACCATCTAATTATTTTCATTTTCACTTTTTGCACTTCTGCACTTGCCACTTTAATTAAGCATTGTGGTTTAATTATTGCATTGTGTGATATATTTTGCACATAAATTATATGCCAAGATTTTGTTCTAGAGCTATACCATGTGTTACCATCCGTTTTAATTTGTCAAATTTGGTGTTAGCTGCTCAGATTTATGTTTCAGGTTAGCGCAGTAATCTCACCCCACTCACACAAATGAGAAGTACAGCCAAAGCACGTTTAGCTGTATTTCTCCTATGGATCACAGGAGTGCAGTTTGTTCTGAAACCCACTGTCAGCTGACATCACAAAGGTGAGTATACACAGTCAGGAGGACTGGGAGGCATACCTAAAAGGACTGAGATGGAGCAGTCTGGGCTGGGTGCAGAGCCAATCTGGAGGATTGTGGTGGCACAGGCAGAGGAAAGGGCCAGCTGCAGCCAGAAGGGCTGGCAGTGCCTGAACAAGTGGTGCTGGGAGCAGTAGCCACAGGGACAGCTAGCACTGGGACTATCTATATTTATGCTACACTATAGGGGCCCGCGGTCCCTGCCTGCAAAGAGCATCTACTTTAGACCTGGCTGAGCCAGTGTCAGGCCTACCAAATCAGTGCTAGATGGTCCAGGAAGTGCAAGCAAGTGATGTGCTGGAGGTGTTGAGGAAAGATAGTCTGCAAGCAAGTGAAGTACTGGAGAGAGAGAGGAGGCTGTATATACTGTGGATGTATATATTTGGTCCCAACATTGACTGTCAATTATCTGGGCATCTCATAATTTCCCTATCCCTTACCAAGTTAAATTCCCTTCAATAAAATACAAAAAAACAAGGGCAAGGACTCTTTCATGTCTCTGGATGCTTGAAATTGTGTGCCTGGCTGGGCAGGGTAACAGACGGACCACTACACTCAGCAGCCCATACGGGGGTAATGCTACATTAGGGGTTCTCTGATTGGATGTGACGGAGAGGAGGGGCAGTGATGTCACAATACTTAAACCGGCAAAAAAGATCGTACCCAGAGTTCAGCTTTAAGGGCTTCCAGAAAGGAGTGTAAAGCTCATCAATCCCTAAAGCTAATGCTGCTTAGACAAGCATTTACAAGCAAAGATAAAACAATGTTTGTGTGTTTAAAGCTTAACTGCCATTTGACAGGTCTTTTTTTAACCAGTTATTGCTGCTTTAATGCATTTTCCAGCTAAAATTATAAATCTCTTTAAAAAGATGCATAAACAAGCTGTAGTAGATGGAGAGCACAAAGTAAGTGCGTTGTCCTGGGTTAATCAGTGGAGGGCAGGAAGAGATAAAATGTGTCATTATGTTTTGTCCATATCACCAGGCAATACTTCCGCACTAGCCAGTGTGCACTGAACTTTGTCACTTGCAAGAAGAAACTGTAGCTCTCAGTCTTATTCTTTATGTTAAAACAGCCCAACACACTAACTCTGGCTTATTTATAGCCTACTATACCAAATAGACAATAATACTAAAAGACATATTAGCATAGTTATCCTTTTTATGGGAGGAATACAAGTGGCATGGTAGTTTGTTGTACAAACTTGTCTATGATAAACTCTGGCCACTTAATTATATATTGACAAAGAAACTGCTACAGACTGGTTGACAATGATTTGAAATACAGTTTCTATATTCTCTTTTTGTCCAGTGACCATATAACACTGAACTAGGCACACATGAATAATGAGGCCTTTTCACCTAGGTTTCTCCTTTTGGTGTAGATTTGTCCCAATCCATGTCAAATTATTATTGCAAATTCTGGAATTGAAAACCGCCATTTGAGGAAAAATGCTGTGAACTTTATATGGATTGCTGCCATTGGTCTGTACAGTCCAAAGGTGGAACTAAATTCCTTGTGATTCCGCGCATGACATGAGCCAGGGCACTTCCAAACAGCAAATAATGGAGTTTATTTACTGTGGGCCCGCTAACACCTATGCATTTTAATGCAGATATTTAAACACACATTAATGCATGTGCACAGTTTAGTTTGCTTACTTTCAAAAGGCGATAGCTCGACTGGATTTAGCAACACTTTCTGGTTAATGCCTCGCTAACTGCCTCTGCAGAAAGTTATGGATCCCCTTTGCAATTGTAGTTTAACCTCTTATATACTTAAAGACTCTTGATAAGATTGAGGCCTCATGCATGGAGGCTGGCAAGGTTGGGCCTACAGGGGTAGCTAAGTTGTTTGTCACATCCTCCATGTTTCCCTATTAACTCAGTGGGCGCCAAGTACTGAGTCACATGGAAGGCCTACCCTATGTAGGTTCTTCTGAGCTACATTAGTTGTTACAAGAAAAGTCTTGTGGCCCTGGTGGATAAAGGGTTCACGCTGCACATTTTAAACAAAAAGAAAAAGCATTTCTAGTTCGCATAGCCCCTAGGACCCCAACCATGTACTATCTACCAAAAATCCATAAGGACTCTATACACCCCCCTGGACGCCCTATCGTAAGTGTCATTGATTTGATTACCTCACGTTTGGGGCGTTATATAGATTTTTTTCTCCAGCCACTGGTCAAATGCACACCTTCCTATTTGAAAGACACGGGTGAAACCATCAGGTTGTTGGAATGCGTTGATGTACAGGGGGCTACATCTATATTGTAAAGCGCTGCGTAAACTGTTGGCGCTATATAAATCCTGTAATAAATAAATAAATAATCATGGCCATGGCTGATGTGGCCTGCCTGTATACTTGCCTATCACATAAGTTGGGAATTGAGGCAGTTCAATACTTTCTGTACAAAGACCATTCCCTTACTCAACTTCAAAGTGCATATATTATTGAGTTGTTGGAGTTCGCCACTCAACACAATTACTTTTGATTCGATAACCGATTTTTTTCTTCAGCAGAGAGGTGTGGCAATGAGGGCCAAATTTGCCCCCAGCCTTGCCAATCTTTTTATGGCCAAATGGGAGGAGGATGTCGTCTATGCCCAACAGCGGCCCGAATTGGTCGTGTGGGCAAGATACATAGACGACATCCTCCTCATATGGAATGGCAGTTCCAATTCTCTCGATTCATTTTTCACCTCCCTCAATGATAATAATAGGGGGATTTCTAGTCTAGTCATGAGAAGATATCCTTCTTGGATTTGAAGATTGAGATCGTTGGTGGTCAATTCACATTTAAAACCCATTTCAATCCAACTGATCTCAACAGATTCATCCCTGTGAATAGTTGCCACCATAGATTGTGGCTCCGCTCAGTTCTGTGCAGCCAATTTCTGAGGTTGCGTCAGAACTGTTCTGATACTGAAATCTTCAAAATTCAGGCTAATGTCCTAAAGCAAATATTCCTGGATAAGGGATATAATCAAAGTGAAGTTGAGGGTGAGCTGCAGAGAGCATTAGAGGCAGAGAGAGGGACAAATCCCGTTCTGAGTTTAATGAAACCTTAAAGAGGTCATTGATCACCTAATTTTCTACTCAACATGTGCAGATTAACTCAATGATTCGTAAGCACTAGGATGTCTTGAAAAAATATAAAATTTTGGGTCTCCTACTGCCGGATCAACCTAAGGTGATATATAGGGGGTGCAATCTTTACAGAGCAAAATTGCACCTAACATCATCAACCCCCCCAGTTAGAACATCCTTTTTTCATAATCTGGTTGGCTATTTTCCATGTAATGTCCCGTACACACGACCGGTTATGCCGTCGGAATAAATTCTGAAGGTATTTTTCAACGGAATTCCGATGGAACTCGCTCAAGCTGTCTTGCATACACACGGTCACACCAAATTCCGACCATCAATAACGCAGTGACGTACAACGCGTACAACGGTACTATAAAAGGGAAGTTCAATACCAAGTGCGCCACCCTTTGGGCTCCTTCTGCTAATCTCGTGTTTATCTCGTGTTAGTAGAAGTTTGGTTAGAGACAATTTGCACTTTAACCACTAGAGATCCACGCTATAGCCGAATGATGGCTACAGCGCGGACCTGCTTTGCCGGGACTACGTCTATTGATGTAGTCCCGTGCACGTGCAGCCTGCGCGCTCCCTAAAGGGCACGCGTGGCGCGCTCTGTGATCAGCAAGTCTGTGAGACTCGCTGGATCACAGATCGGAGTAAGGGGTCGATCCCGACCCCTTACCATGATCAGCTGTCAGTCAATGACAGCTGATCATGTGATGACAACACAGCCGGTAATCAGCTATTTTTCCTCCTTGCGCTGACAGGGCAAGGAGAAAAAAAAGCTGACCACCAGTGGCCGTGAGAGGGACATCAGTCCCGATCACGGCGAGATGGCGCCAGCTCATCAGTGCCCACCTGTGCCCCCTGCCAGTGCCACCAACAGGCAACAGTGCTGCCTATCAGTGCCACCCATCAGTGCCCACAGTGCCACCTATCAGTGCCCACAATCAGTGCCTCAACAACAGTGCTGTACCTCAGAGTCACCTACCAGTTCCCATCAGTGCCGCCCATCAATGCCACCTATCAGTGCCACCTATCAATGCCCACCAGTGCCATCTATCAGTGGTACCTATCAGTGCCACCCATCAGTCCCACATATCCGTGCCACCCATCAGTGCCACCCATCAGTGCCATCTTATCTGTGCCCATCAGTGCCGCCTTATCTGTGCCCATCAGTACTGCCTTATCTGTCCCCATCAGTGCCACCTTATCTGTGCCTATCATTGCCCATCAGTGCAGCCTATCAGTGCCCACCAGTGCAGCCTATCAGTGCCCACCAGTGCCGCCTCATCAGCACATATCAATGAAGGAGAAAAATTTTATAACAAACTATTAACCAGTTTCAGACCGCACACTGTCATATGACGGCGGCAAGAAACATCTCTTGTTTCGGTCCGCCGTCATATGACGGCACTAACTTTGCGGCCACTAGGGGGCGCGCACATGCCCGCCGCGTCGCTGGGGACCCGATGCGTGTGCCCGGCGGCCACGATGTCCGCCGGGCACCCGCGATTTCCCAATAACTGAGCAGGACGTGGATCTGTGTGTGTAAACACACAGATCCACGTCCTGTCAGAGGAGAGGAGACCGATGGTGTGTCCCTTGTACATAGGGACACCGATCGGTCCCCTCCCCCAGTCAGTCCCCTCCCCCCACAGTTAGAATCACTCACATAGGGAACATACTAACCCCTTGATCACCCCCTAGTGTTAACCCCTTCCCTGCCAGTCACATTTATACAGTAATCAATGCATTTTTATAGCATGGATCGCTGTATAAATGTGAATGGACCCAAAAATGTGTCAAAAGTGTCCGATATGTCCGCCGCAATATCGCTGTCATGATAAAAATCGCAGATCGTCGCCATTACTAGTAAAAAAAAAAAAAATAATAATAAAAAATGCTATAAATCTATCCCCTATTTTGTAGACGCTATAACTTTTGCGCAAACCAATCACTATACGCTTATTGCGATTTTTTTTTTTACCAAAAATATGTAGAGGAATACGTATCGGCCTAAACTGAGGAAAAAATTTGTTTAAAAAAAAAAATTGGATATTTATTATAGTAAAAAAAGTAAAAAATATTGCGTTTTTTCAAACTTGTCCCTCTTCTTTTTTTTATAGCGCAAGAAATAAAAACCGCAGAGGCGATCAAATACCACCAAAAGAAAGCTCTATTTGTGGGGAAAAAAATATAAAAATGTTATTTGGGTACATCGTTGCATGACAGCGCAATTGTCATTCAAAATGCGACAGCGCTGAAAAATGGCTTGGTCAGGAAGGGGGTGTTCGTGCCTGGTAGGCAAGTGGTTAAACATGATTTTTTATTTTTTTTATTTTGCATCTTTTTTGTTTGTTTAGCAAAAAATAAAAATCCCAGCTGTAATTAAATACCACCAAAAGAAAGCTCTATTTGTGGGAAAAAAATGATAAAAATGTCATTTTGGTACAGTGTTTTATGACCGCGCAATTGTCATTCAAAGTGCGTCAATGCTGAAAGCTGAAAATTGGTCTGGGCAGGAGGAGGGTTTAAGTGCCCAGTAAGCAAGTGGTTAATAAAAGATTATTCATGAGATATAATAAAGAAATAAGTTTGTCAGAACTCTGTGTGAATATGAGCAGCAAAACAACTTCATTCTTCTAGCATTATAAAGAAGAAGAGAATGCGCTGCATTAAGCTATTTAAAAAATTTCAGCGTGATGAATGTGCTATCTCCATTACGATCGCTAGTTTTACCAGACCGATCACTTCCGTCTCGTACTTGCTTCAGAGCATGTGTGATTTTTGGTGTGCGTCGGAACAGCATACAAACGAGCAGTTTTTCCGCTAGAATTTTTTTCTGTCGGAAAAATTTAGAACATGTTCTCTATCTAAGTCCATCTGAATTTTCAACGGAAAAAGTCTGATGCGGCATACACACGGTCAAAATATACAATGAAAAGCTCCCATCAGACTTTTTCTGTCGGAATGTCCAACCGTGTGTACACGGCATCAGAAGTGTAATGTGTGTATTTATAACACATAAGACCTTACAATTCAAATCAGTTATAACCAATCTTCTATACGACATTAAACACTTCTGTACATGTGCCACAAAAAATGTGGTATAACTGCTCACCTGCCCATGCGGTAAGCAGTATGTAGGCAGAACTTTCAGTGATAGTTAATGAACACATAACTCTGATTAAGAAAGGTGACACTAAACATAATGTCCCAAGACATTATCGACAGTTTCATAACAGAGATCCTACGGGCACGGAATTTTTAATTATTGACGGGTACATTCCCCTCTAGAGGAGCGGGGCCATGACCAGGGGTGTGTCTCGTCTCAAAACGTATTGGATTTACGAGCTCCAATGCCACTACCCCTTGGGCCTCAATAGGTCAAAGGTGTAGTTTATATGAATTTTTCAGAATATTCATTTAACAAATCATTTTTTATACTAACTTTTTAAAATAATTTCATTTTCGGAACATCACAAAAGTATAGAGATTATGGATTCGACAAGAACTACAGAACCAATAGAGTCAGTTATATCAGGAACTATAAGTAGAAATGTAAAGGCGAAGGGGATAGACAAGGTAATATACCCAATACCTAGCAACAGTACTGAAAGTATGGAAAAAATAGGGGAGGTAAAAGGAGACAGTACAAACAATGAAATAGGACCGGAGACGAGTGGCCTATGGGATTTCTTAAGAGCCCTACCAACCCGTAACGAGATGGAGGCCTTTGTACAACGCCTAGAACACGGTTTCCACAAAGAGCTGCACACTGTAAACACTGAACTACAGGCTACTGGGCTGAAAATAGCAGAGGTGGAGCATTCGGTAGATATGTTAGCAGACAACGTGCAACTACAGGAAAAACGCATAGACGCTCAAGAATCACAAATACATACATTGTTTGAGCTTATGGAGAATCAAGACAACCGCAATAGACGCAATAACATTCGGATCAGGGGATTACCCGAGACAGTTGGGGTAGAAGAACTAACCCCAACAGTTAACAAAATTTTTACATCGTTACTGGGGAGACCAGAAGAAACAACTCTAGAGCTAGACAGAGTCCACCGGTCTTTTGGACGCAATAAACGCAATACAGACCCAGATAAACCAAGGGACATTATCTGTCGTGTTCATTTTTTCATAGACAAAGAGGAAATCATGAGAAAATCTAGAGAGAGGGGACAGATCAAAGTTATGGAGAACCCCATTCAACTATTGCATGACCTATGCCCATTTACACTGGAGAAGAGGAAGGCGTTAAGGCACATACTCTCCAGTTTTTCTTACAATTTTTAAAATAATTTGACGGAGAATAAATTGGTGGGAGTTAAAAAAAATTGTTCAGCAAATAAATTTTAGCTATTATTTAATTTAAATTTAATTTCAAAAAGAATATATGACTTCAGCCCTCTCCTCCCTGGTCTAGTACACACAGATCAGGTAGGATTTGTTCAAGAAAGAGAAGCACGTGATAATACGATTAAAACTTTCCTCCTAATGAATCACGTTAAAACAGCTAAAATACCGTTTAATATATGATTATTGTTTAATTTTATTCTTACGTTTAATATATGATTAGTTGCTTCCCCCTTTCATCAATTTACATGATGATGTCACTGTCGTTCACACTTCATGTTTAGATTGCGGTTGATATACTGACCTCTCTGTTTATTCAGATTGAGGTCTGTACCGCATTACGCCTGTAGGTGGCGAGCCCAATGCCGATGATCATTGCATTTTCTGTTGATGACGTGATGGATGTGTCTGCTGACTTTATTCTCCCATAGTGAGGCTTGAACTGCGTGCTGTCAATAGTTATATGGGGGCGTGATCTATGTCAACGTCTTCATAGGACGCTCTGTGTGTCAGCTGACCCGGTTACTTTACATGCGGATCACAGTGAGGCTTGACTCGCAAAGGCCCACCTCCTCACATGTCAATGGATTTTACAACTCTATTCAGAGTGAAGCTTGGAACGCACGCCATTTTGTCCAAGCCAGGAAGTGCAGTGTTCACATGAAGGAAGCACTAATTATGATCACAGGTTGTTAATCTCATTATTAGGCCTCATAACATATATAAACGCAGTGACTACGGCAGGCTCATACCCCAGATGATGTCTTTAGATGAAATGCGCCGGAACGGGCCCTGCTGATCATTGGGTTACCCACAAACCTTACTTTCAAGCGCTTGATCCACTTTCTAAATGTGTGTTTCCAATTTTTTTCAAATTAATTTCTATGTTTATATGGATTCACACTATGTGGAGTATTTTCTTTTTTTGGTCATGCTATTTTAAACATTTGAGAGGATTTGGTCTAACAAGTTGGCTGCTTCTGAGGACTGCTTCTCTGTGACATCTCTTGACCAATTGGACTGTCTTCCATCTTGATCTGGAGCCCAGACGTGGAGGTCCCATACTTTGGTGTTTACACCATATGCCTTGTTGACTCACTGAGCATATGCCCATTTGAGTCCTTTCACTCCGGTAAGCCTCCTCACTAACCAGTGGTGGTTCTATTGCCTGTGTCTTCACCTCAACACCAATGTCACGTGGAATTACACTTCTGGTTACATAATCTGTTTTCACCGTTTATCCAAGGACTGTTATATTTATGGTCTAAAAATCTTTATATGATGGCACATGGACTTTACTTTGGATGTGAATTTCACATCACTTTCTCACTGTTTTTTTGTGGTCATTGCACAGTATACATTAGTTTGTATATATATGATTTTTTATCACCATGAATTTTTGAGCGCTGCGCAAAATGTTACCTTTCGCATATCCCTTGATTTACACTTGTCTTAAGCCCCATACACACGCTCGGACAATCCGCGGACCAGGTCGGTCGGATTTTGTCCGACGTACTTTGTCCGAGGTTGGTGTTGCGTACACACGGTCGGACTACGTTGTCGGAATATCCGGTCTGCAAGAACGTCGTGACGTAAGTCGTCGTCCACGAGATTACAAAAGGGAAGTTCAGCACCACGTCAGGCACCCGTTGGGCTCCTTCTGCTGATCCCGTGTTTATCGAGAGTTAGTGGAAGTTTGGTGACTTAAGATTCGCGCTTCTCAGTTTTCTGACTCAGATCGTTACTGCTCTTCAGTTTGTGCTTGTCGTGCGTATCTGTTTATTAGTGCGTGTAGTCAGTTCGCATTTGTTGGTCATTGCGGCCTATATCTTGATATAGGACGCTTTGATTTGCACTGCTTATTGTCTGCTCGTTGCTGGTATTCATTTCGTTCTTTCAGGCCTTGCTGTTTATCGGTGCTTTCTGTTTGTCCGTTCTGACCAGCCGACCTTTTGTGACCTTCTGAGCGATGTTTCCCGTGCGTACTCGTCGCCGAGTTCGTGCTGTACGCGGAATTGGTGTCGGGCTTTTAGCTTTGACCCAAGACCCGTCCATGAACAGAGTGACGAGGAGTATGTGGACCAAGAATTGGTTGCTTCAGCGTGACCAATTCTCGCACATGCCTTTGCTTCGTGAGATCCGGGAGAATAATCCTGATGATTTCAGGAACTTTCTCAGGATGACGGACCCCGATTTTCACCGCCTTTTGGCTTTGCTGACCCCCTTTATCAGCCGGCAGGATACCTGCATGAGACAAGCCATTACTCCGGAGCAGAGGCTTGTTGCCACGTTGAGGTACTTGGCGACAGGGAGAAGTTCTCTTCAGGTATCTCTCCCCAGGCCCTGGGACTCATTATTCCAGAGACCTGTTCTGCCATCATTCAGGTCCTGCAGGAGGACTATATTAAGGTAACATTTATACTTTACTATTCCCTTCTATGTATGCTCTGTTTGCTAATGTCTTCTATTTTTGACCTCCTTCCCTAATTACCATGATTGCAATATGTTCTAATATGCTGTGCCCCTTTTCTCCTTCATGCATTTTTCCCTTCACTTACCTCCCCAGCATGCTCTTCTGGCCCAATAGACACCTATGGCCTAGTCACTTAAGCAATGTCTTTTGTCTGCTGCATAGTATTGTTTGCCCCAAAACACCCCCTAAAATATGCACAAATGTTTGCTGTGTGGTTTACTTCATGTAGAGCCCCCTTTTTTTTTTATTTTGGTGGGGGGGGGGGCAAACTCATTAGGAACCCCCTCCCCCAACTGCTCTGTCAGATGGTACCAATCCTTTATCTGCTGGCTTTCCCAAGGTCCATACACACTATATACCTACCTCTTTATAGTGCGCATCTTTAGGGATGAATTCAGCAAAGCATGTAGTGCAAGGGGCTGCCTCCATACTTTCCATTTCCTATTTTTTTGTCTTCTTTCCCTCCTATTAGCTTGCTTGGTAATTTAATAATGTCACACTGTGCCTGCCTTTTTTTGGGGGGGGGGGGGGGGGTTTAAATGTTATTTTATATTTACAGTGGCCTGCCAATAGTGTTAAGTATAGAGGGTCTGGGCAAACTAGCCCACATTTTTGAGCCATTTGCCAATCAATGAAGTGCAGAGGGTTACCTGTCCACCACCCCCCCCCCCCCCCCCCCAAAACCCTAGTTATTGCCAATGTCCCATCAGAAGTGGGGGGATTGATGGGGGGTGAGTAATCTGTGAAGGGGAGCCTCTACTTCTCTGTGCAAATACTTTCCAGCCTCAAATTTTATACAATGCTCTTGTTCCAAGATGTTGATTGTCTAATCTGCTTGCAATGTTTAGGTGCAAAGTGACTAATTTTTTTTTCTTGTTTCACTCCACAGTTCCCTTCCACGCCACAGGAATGGCAGACTGTGGCCTCCCACTTTGCCAGCCGTTGGGACTTTCCTAACTGCGGAGGGGCAATTGATGGGAAACACGTCCGCATCGTCCCACCGCCCAACTCGGGGTCCTACTATTATAATTATAAAGGGTTTAATAGTGTAGTGATGTTGGCGGTGGTGTCGGCAACATACGAGTTTATGTATGTGGACGTGGGGATGAACGGCCGGATATCGGATGGTGGGGCCATTACGCACACGGAGTTCTACTGGCGTCTCCAAAGTGGCAGTCTGTGCTTGCCACCTCCAGAGGAGAATGCCGAAGGACTCCCCTTCGTCTTTGTCGCAGATGAAGCGTTTGCGTTGACTCCCCATGTGATGAGGCCGTTCCCGATGAGGACCCTCACCCCGGACCAGAGGGTCTTCAACTACAGGCTGTCCAGAGCCAGAAGAGTGGTGGAGAACACTTTTGGCATCCTGGCCAGCCGCTTCCGCCTGTTCCTGACGGCATTTAACTTGGCGGAATACAAACTGAACCACATAGTTCTTGCCTGTTGCATATTGCACAACTTCCTCAAAAGACATAACAGGAACTATGTGGTGCCCGTTGGCCCAGATGTGGAGGGCCCTCCAAATGCGGAGCTCACAGCCCTTCGAGTGGCACGTCCAGGCTTGCCCCCTCTAAATGCCCGTGTGGTCCGGGACCAATATATGGAGTACTTTGTGGGTAGGGGGGCCATTGCTCTGCCTGACGATGTGTGAGAGGCATTTTTTAATAAATCAGATATTTTAACCAACCTATGATTTCTTGTCATTTCAGTCTTCTTTTTTGCTTATTTTACCTTGACATTTTTTCCATTTGCCTTCGACAGTGGGAATGCACTTTCTGGGCAAAAGAGGTAACAGTCTCTTCTTCCCAAAAAGATTATTCTCATGTTGTGTGTTTGCTACCTAATCTTTGGTCTAGAGAAGGTTTGTCCTGCATAACTGACACCCAAAATACTCCTTTTCAGCACCAGGTCTGACATGTGTGTATTCTCAAAAATGCTGTGCTCCGTGTTTTCGTACAAAGCACTGTGGGTGTCATTTACATAAGTCAAATCCGCTATGCTCTACAAGTGCATTGAAAAAGTTCCCAGGGAAAGAAAATTGGAGTGCAAAGTGGATTTGCCTTTAGTAAATAACACCCATTGCCCCCCATATCCTTTACATTTTACATACATAATGCATTGTGTTTTTTAAATAAGGAAGCCACACATTTAGAAAACTAAAAAAGTTTACTAGGAAAACATTCACAAGTGCGTTTACAATCTTCACGCCAAAACTGACAACATCTTGTTTATTTACAACATTGTTTACAAACATTCCGCAATTGGTAAAACCAGGCATGGAGCAAAACAGAACCTATGAACTCGGAAAGTTCAACTTTGTAAAGTGAAGACAAGATCAGACATGACTATATGTTCAAAGTGTGTTTGATCTTGCCTTCATCACATGGGGGGGTCACCCCCGGAAAGTGGAAATTTAGAACATGCACACAATTTGGGTCTGAAAATGGACATTAGATGGTAAAACACATGCCTAGAAGCTTCAAAAGTGCCATTTTCCATCATGGGGATGAATGGACGTTTTTTGGGGGTGCAACCCCTTCACCACAACCACTTTCGTAGTTCGTAAAGTGTTTGCACCCCCAAAAAAAACATTGGCATTCATCCACCATGATGGGAGCTAGCACATGTGGACACAATGTGTGCATGTTCCAAATTTCACACAGTTTTTAAGTTGCAAATGTGTTCAGAAGCTGGCACAAATGTGTGTTAATTACTTGGTGCGTTTTCATATTTTTCCTAAAACATCAATGATGTTCTTCAATTTTTGTTGAACATCATTGATGTTTTGCTTTATGTAATCTAGATCTCGATTGCAGACCATTATCTCTCCGATGAGTACGTGGGCACTCTCTGTGGTAAAGTGCGATTTTTTCTTCCACAACATCCACGTCACCTAAAAACCACAAACCAACAAAAATGGGGTGTTGGAAATGAGGCAGCCATACATGGATTAGCTTACCAGTAGCTGTGTTCTCCAACACTCACCTGTTGTGGTGACAATTTCTCCAAGTTCGATGATCTCTCCTTCCTCCTCCTCCTCCTCCTCTGCTTCTGCTCTTTCCCCTTTTTTGGGAGGTGTTGGTTTGGGGGTTTCCTCAGACGGCCCAAGTTTTCGCTCCCCTATGAGAATGTCCAAAAGGAAGATTTAGCAACACAATCTATTGAGGGCAGAAATAGGAAATGACAAACATTGCTTGAAAGTGACGGACACTATTTTAGTTTGGCCAGTTACAAATGTCAACTACATGAATGTAGTCACTTTGTAAAGGTGCTAAACTGACTAGCTTTTTGGTAGAAGTTTGTGTGATGGAGACCCCCCTCTAGTATCCACTGGAGCACATGTGTGGAAAAGCATAATAAAAAGGGGGTTTGGGTGTCCCAGCACTAGTGCTCTAGAGTCCAGATGGGTAAACAGCTACTGAGTGACCTCTCCTTTACATTGACAAAATTTGGTTTACGCTCTTGCTGACATCTCTAGTGAGAACAAACTTCCTTTCAATAAAAACTTCACCAAACCTCGTATTATAAGTGGCCGAACGATCGAGGTTGCGTACGATCGAATGGACACACACACGACCATGACAGTGGCAGAAAGATCGAGGCTGAGTACGATCGAATGCACAGACGAACCTGAAAGTGGCCATTTTGGAATGTACAACTTTGTAAAAATCCAACCACAATGGAGCAGTATGCAAGCAAGAAATCAAACACAAAACACAACTACTTACTTTTAGAAGAATTCGCTTGATATTTCTGTACTGATCGGCCTCCCTCAGTTTCAGGTCTGACCAGCGTTTCCTCAGTTGCTCCTTGGATCGTTGTACCCCAAAATGATTGTACAGCCTCCTCACAACTTTAGACATGATCTTGGCCTTGCGGACATTGGGGTTGAGGTAAGGCCCATACTTCCCATCATAGTCGCTCCTCTTTAATATGTCCACCATCTCCAACATTTCTCCAAATGACATATTGGAGGCCTTGAATTTCAGGCTCCGGGATCGGGACGTTTCTGCCTCCGGACTTTCCTCGTCCTCCTCCTCGTTGGTGGGATATTTGTGGCGCACCTGCTGTGTCCCCGCCATGTGCTCTCCCCACTGCGCCGTAAAGAGAAGGGGTGGGGAATAGACGAGAACGATCGTCAGGGGCGGGCGGAGTTTGACGCATGCGCACTGTATATAAAACGTCACACGCCTGTGTCGTAGCCACGATCTGGGAGACGAGGGGAGAGAAAACTCACACGAGACGATCGCTACAAACGAAGGTACAATTTGACGTTGGTACATAACTAGCCTAGACTGATTTGAACTTGAGGCTTCTTTATGGAGAAGATTAGCAGAGTTTAGCCTGACATAATTTATAGGGTTTTGTGTGGTGTTGTGTCTTGCAGAGATTGATATGAAGGGATTCAACGACATGAGTTTTCTCCCCCTTTTCATTGCCAAATACAGGGATTTTCCCATATTGTGGCACGGTAAACACCCACATTACACCAACAAACCAAAGAGGCACGCAGCCCTGGAGGAACTTGTGGAATTTGTCAAGCCAAGGTTCCCCACGGCAACTGTTGATGATATAAGAAAGAAAATTGGCAGCCTGAGGAGTGCGTATATCAGGGAGCGGAAGAAGGTCGTGAAGTCTGAGGAAACTGCAACTTCAGCAGATGAGGTCTATGTGCCCAAGCTCTGGTACTATCAGAGTCTCCATTTTCTGAAGGACCAGGCTGATGTCACGGAGCCAACCTCAACTCCTCCTTCCACGCTTCCTTGCGCGCAGCCCACCCCTGATGAGGCTTCCGAGGAGCAACCTGGGCCTTCCAGTCTGGAAGAGGTGGAGGAGCCCAGCTTGTTCCAGGTATAGTAGTTTTGTTAACATTTATGGGAATAATGAATGATGTTCACTTAATTCAGGATCGCCAATTGCTTAGTTCCTAACGTGTTTGACATATCAACAGACAGTGGTGTGGGAGACATTCGGGGCCAGAATCTAAACTGCAGGGCTGAGAATTGTATGGTTTTCTATTTGTAAACATTTTGCACCAGTCACTAGATGAGAATTGTGTGTGTTTGATGAACAAATAACTGAAACTATGTCCCTTTTTCATACACAGGAAGACCTCAGCCAGGAGGTGGCTGTGGAAGGTGGCAGTCAGGAGGAGGCAGGGGTTAGTGGCAGCCACCAGCTGGGTAGTGGCAGCCAAGAGGGGGCTAGGCCGCGGAGCCTGACTGACACCCAAACCCCTCCCCTCCGCCCTCCGTACAAAAGGGCGAGAAGGGGGGTTATGCGGCACAGTCAGCGCTCCGGATGATCAGAGAGGCTTCAGACTCCCTACATGCCACACCCGCCGACGAGGAGACCTTTGGCTCGGTGGTTGTCACAAAAATGATGGGTATGGAGGTGAGGCAACGCAACATGTGTGAGGGGCTCATCCTCCATGTCCTAAATAAGGGTAGGGCTGGGGAGATGACCCCAGTCACACATGTTTGCCATAGCTACCATGCTCCGCCTCCTCCTCCTCCTCCTTCTGCCACCCCACCAGCACGACAGCCACAGCGTGGAAGGAAGCGTGGAAGGAAGACCTGAGAGTGACGACCTGGAATCAGTCTGGTCTGAGAGAAGATGGAGCCTCTTGTAGTACCAGAGCCTGGGGACCTAGATGGCATCTGCTGCAGTTCCGGATACTTTGGACTTCACGACCAGATTGCACTCCCCTTAATATACGTACTCCTCAGGCCCCCAATTTTCTACGCTTGAACAATGATGGTTGCCGTGGGGGGCCAAGACTTTGCAAATTCCCCAAGTTTCACCATGGCTGCGTTCCTCTTTGGTTTGTTGGTGTGACCTAAATAAAGGTTTTTTTGATTTGAAATAATCATTGACTATTGTGTTTTACTTTGCTACAATGACAGTTTTTCTTTGAGTAAGCAGGTACATTTCACTAATCCTAAAGTAGAATTAACAAGGGGCACCAACAACAAACAACCTCCTAGTAAATTTAAGCAAGAAATACAAATGTTAATAATGTGTTTTTGGTCATTTGAGACACACAACCCCCCTCCCAAAAAAAAAAAAAAAAAAACATTCAAATATGTATTCCCCAAAAAAAAAACAAAAAAAAAGACAAATCATGGTAAAAAAATAACAAAGATTCTTTTGGTAGTTTTACCTGACCGAGCGCTTCCGTCACAGAATTTCTTCTGAGCATGCGTAGCACTTTGTCCGTCGGACAAGCGTACACACGCTCGGATTTGGTGTGATCGGACCGGGTTGACGGCAAATCTTTCCAGCATGAGATAAGACTTTGTCCGTCGGACAAACCGACGAACACTGTCCGATGGTGCATACACACGGTCTGATTTTTCAACAACCTTGTCCGATCGGACAAAATCCATGAAAAAGTCCGACCGTGTGTATGGGGCTTTAGTGTTGTGCTGGCTGCTATTTGATATAGGTTTGCATGTCAGCGCAATATACACCAATTTTTCTTCTGGGCTACATTAGACATTTTGTTACAGGGTCACTTTATTCCACACATCCGGTACCCTTGTTTTGTGTGGTCTTCATTAATGTCCTGGTACAAGGCTGAGGCTTCCGTGGGGGGGGGGGGGGATACTCAACCTTAAGGCTGGCCTCTACTCTTAGAGATGAATGAACACCATGTACGCTGACACCGCAACTGTTCTCCAGTTATTTCTCAGTCCCCTGTGACAATGTACACCTTTTCTGTAATGTGCATTTAGCAGGGACATGCTGAGGTCTGTCCACATCCACCTGTCTAGCATTTTCCACTATTACTCCCCTGTAGTGGGCCCCACCGTGCTTTCTGCTAGGGCTCGACACGTGCACTTAACTTAACTCTTGAACTTCTGTACCTCTGTACAGGATGGGAACCTCTGTGGTGCAATCTGTTCCCATTGCTATGGGAAATAGAACCCGGATGGAAGGAGGGCCGACAACATCTCCCTCGCTGCTAGAATACATTCTACCTATAACAGGTACACAGAGGCGTATCTAGTGAAAATGGCGCCTATGGCAAGCACTGAAACTGCGCCGCTGTCAAAACATTTGAAACTCATCTTTCAGATAACCTTAACAAAGAAAACAGCTAACAAAACTACAAATCAAGCTCTTTAATCTTTCAATTAACAAATTATGGATTGGCACTGATGAGCTGCACTAATGGGCACTGATAGGCATCACTGATGAGCTTCACTGATAGGCAGCACTGATGGGCACTGATAGGTAGCACTGATGAGCTGCACTGATAGGTGGCACTGGCACTGATAGGTGGCACTGATGAGCTGCACTGATAGGTTCCACTGATAGGTGACACTGGTACTGATAGGTCGCACTGGCACTGATGAGCTGCACTAATGAGAACTGGTAGTGATAGGCCTAGAAGGCACTGACAGCCCCTCCCTCCCAAACAGTTAACCCACTTCAGTCAGAGCCAGTACACTGAGCTGCACTTATCTGCCTGACTTCCCCAGCCCCATGCAGAGGGGGAGCTTACTTGTTCTTTTACATGTACGGTGCTTCCTCCTCCTTGCTTGCAGTGGGGCTGGCGCCGCCCACACTCCTTTCCCACCAGCCTCTCAGGCCGGTCTCTGGATGACATCATGCCACCCGGGACGTCAAGGGGAGGAGCGTGCTCAGCCTCGCCACACTAGGTTATGCAGCACAGCGTGCTCTGCAAGGCGATGTATGTAGTATGTACATGTAGTCTTGGGCCTATAATTCAGATGTCTGGTGAGACTGCAAGGCAATGTAGCGGCTGGGGGTCAGCCAGTAATTGTGTGTAGAATCTATAATCCGGCCCTGGGAAGAAGAGCCACTCATGAGCGCCCTTTTCATATGGCGCCCATGGCACTTTCCATATGTGCCATACCCTTGATACGCCACTGCAGGTACACACTATCGACAGGCTGCTTTTTAAACTTCCGTTACTCTAGGTAACCACTTGTGTCTTCACACTATTCCACTCCACACTGATGTCTTCATACCCCAATGTGTATAAGACCCACACGGTGGAATATGTGTGTGCCGGCTACTTACACTACATCCCTTTTAGTAACTTCAGACCAGGCAAACGACAACATTTTAACTCCTTACTTAAGAAAGTGCAAAATAGACATCTCACAGTCCAAAAGATCTAGACATTATTCTTACCTAGTCCCCTAAAAATAACTACAGGCTTGTGTGCTGCCCCGGCATACCTGCTACAGTGTAGTCTAAGCAATTAAAGCCCTTCATAGGCATCTTCATGTAGATACAAGTCCATCCGGGGCAGAGACTAGTGCTGGTGTCTTCAGAGCGAACCCAAGGTTCAGATGGCTTTACATTCTGATGCTGATAGATAGCCTCCTTTTGCTCCTCGTGGGTGTCATTCATCATCTTCCTCCCTTATGGGTGCACAATCTCTCTTTTCTACAAGGGGAAACCTCTCTGGGGCTCTCGTTAGGTGGAAGCCCCAAACTCTCCCTATACCAGACCACTGTCCCTTTTTATATCACACAGGACCAGTGGGCCGGACCCAGTGAAGAACCCACCAAAACAACCAAAGAGCCGTGAAAGGCATTAACTTCTACCTTCCTGGCCGAGACAGCACTAACAAACTATTTTTAACATGCCCACATGCACACTAGATCCCCATTACTTAGCTCCGGGGGGGGCAGAGTGAAATGCGTTGGGGATGTGGCCTGGTTGGAGTCCAGGCTGAGGTTGCCACTCTATCCATCACTCCAGGACATCTAGATGTGCAACTTCTAGGGGCTACCCCATTGTTCTTTGAAGCTCTACAGAAACCAGAACAGGTTCCATCCCTTGTCCACACTCTAGCAGCAGCTGTGGAAGCATTGACTACATACCACCAAGCCCTAGCGGTACACACACATTTCCTAGGTCACATGTACACTAGATGTTTTTTTGCAGCTGCTCCTAGGGACGTCAGACGTTTATGTTTCCTGCCTCTAAATTCCTCCTTATGTTAGCCTATGTGTCCATGCACACATACAATTTTAGCAGTATTTAGCGGCAGGAGCTTTTAGAGGCAGGAAAAAACCCCACTGCCAGTGTGTCCACAAGCATTTTGTCTGAAAGAGCACTTGGTGCGTCCTAACACATGTTAACGCTAGCCATTTTTAATCCATTATTCTGGCCAATTAAATGAATTAACGCCCAGGCACTTGGCTCATGTAAAAGCACCTAAATGCACCTTAACGCATTACACACTTTTACAAGCGTCAGGCGTTTTTTCTGCCAAAACGATGCTTCCAGGATAAAAGGCTTTTTGCTGTAGAGCGTGCCCACTGGGTTTCTACCTGCCCACTTCCAGTGGGAAGTGCCCCTAGATCCTTTCTTATCTGGTTTTTGAATTTTAGAGATAAAGAAAATATGTTGCATAGGGCTAGAGCTATGAAGGAAATTAGTTACAAATTGCTCTAAAATCATGTGCTTCCTAGATTTTTCCCCTGCTCTCCAAAAACAACGGGTCTCCTTTCAGGAAGTAAAAAAAAAAACATGCAGAAACTGAACCTTCAATACTCTATGATGTATCCAGCTCGTCTTCGTGTGGTTCATGACGATCAAGTAAAATTTTTGGATTCCCCTCGGGCTGCCCAGTAATTGCTTGACTAACATTTTTCTACTTGATGACAGGACTAAATTGAGGGGAAGGAAACGCTTATTTTTTTCTTCTCCCTTCTCATCTCCTGGAAATGGGCCTTCTGACCCCCCTATCACTTTTCACGTATTGCTTACTTTACTCGCTGCTAGTATAAGAACCCCCAATGAAGTTTTTTGTTTATTTTTTTGTTTGTCTTTTTGTTTTCTTCTCCTTCTATTTTGCTTTGTTTCACAAAGGCCACTTTCACGCGGGGCGGATCCGTATTGATCCGCCCCGTAAAGATCCGCTGCTCGCTCAGCTGATCCCCGCTGAGCCGGCTGATGACAGGGCGGTCCCTGCACACTGTGCAGGGACCGCCATGTCAGTTCTCCGCTCTCCTCTATGGGGGATCAGATGAACACGGACCGTCTGTCCGTGTTCATCCGATCCGCTCTGCAGACGGATGAAAAAATAGGGTTTTCCTCCGTCTGCAGAATCGGACAATAGCGGAGACGGACAATAGCGGGTGTCAGTGGATGCTCATCCGCTGACACCCGCTATCCCATAGACATGCATGTATGTCCGCTTTCATCCAAAAACGGATGGATGAAAAACGGACATACGGTCCGCATGTGTGAAAGGGGCCGGGACTGTTGCCGGGACTGTTTATTATGTTCACTGAGCAATATAATAAAGGGTCTGGTGAATACTCTTGTTTTTTTTGGTTTGTTTTTTAATTGAATATGGATAGGCAGTATATACATTTTCTTTCTTGGAACATTTGTGGCATGAATTCTTCTCTAAAAAGAAAAGCCGTTTTTGATCATATAACCCTATTCCGATTATCGGTTGTCTGTCTGCAGGGGATTCATGCCACCGGTAATACCATCAGATGGTTTCAGCGAAGGGGGGTTAGGGAGGGATACCATTCTTTTTTTTTCTCACTCCCAGGGGGTCCCTATATTAATTTATAATGATATATTGTGCACTAGGACGCTAGTGGATGTGAATGGCAGGTTTATTTTCCTTCATTCCTTTCCATATGTGACTTTGAATTGATCATTGCTGCCATTTATATTCCCCCTCCAAATAACCCTGATTTTCTTCTTCAGCTTATGTCATTTGTAAAGGCCTCTCCCTTACTTCCAATATTGGTGACTGGTGACCTTAATAATATAATCAACCCAGAACAGGATAGATTTCCATCTCCTCGCTCCTTACCTATAAATGGCCTCTCTTCTTTATGGAGGCTCTGTAGGGAATTAGGGTTACATGATATGTAGCGGAGGTTACATCCTACTGAAAATTCATATATTTGTCACTCTATTTGGTTCGCTATCAAGAATCGATCTGGTTATGTGCTCGTCATGGCTTTTAGCCCCCGTTCACACCTATGCAAATTATATGCGGCTTACACCGCATCCAATTCGCAGGACATTTCAAAATACATTCATTTTAATGAGGCTGGTTCACATATCTGCGGTGCATTCGCACTGCGCATTGCAGAAAAAACGTGTGCGTTTTTTGGGCAGTGCGGTCCGGCTCAGGTGCGAATTCAGGCCCATTATCTTCTATGGGCACACATCTGATTTGCAGATGTGTGAACAGGATAAATACTGATGCAATCCTGAGCTGATGCAATCCTGAGCTGATACTGTGGCAATCCTGAGCTGATACTGAGCAAAAACTGACATGAAATGCTGAACAACTGACTTTTTTGTGCACAGTTAAGCTGGACATTCAATTCGCAAAGCACTGGTGTGAACCCGGGCTCAAGGATGTTTTTAATAGGGCCAAGAGGTATTTCCGACCATTCCCCTGTGATATTTGCTATGGCCTTCGGGCGTTCATGTCTAATATCCCTTTGCGTCTAAATCCACTCTGGTTGGATTTATTTCCTGCTGGACCACCTGGGGATGTTTATCGCTCAGAATGAAGGATCAGCACCTACTAGAATAGTATGGGATGCTCTCAAGGATTAATTGAGAGGACTTTTGATTAAACAGGTGAGTAGCTTTAAAACAACCTTGCATAGAGAGCTTGAACAGATTAAGGGGGAGGCGCAGCCGCTTGCGCCTCCCCCTTCAACAAATAAAATAGCCTGGGGCAGACTAAGCTAAGCTTGCTGCTGGTATATGGGGCCCGGAACAAACAATTCTTCCAGAAACGGCTGAACTAGGCTGCAGGGGAGGCAGCAGGTAAAATATTGGTTCAGGCAGTTTGCGCGCAATCAGGAATTACATCTGTAATGGCGTTAGGGATCACGGCGGGCGGGTGTATACCACCACAGCAGATATCTTGTCTATCTTCTCTTCCTTTTATCAAGATCTATATACATCACGGGTAACAATACCTCTGCTGAGTTGACTGCTTACCTTGATAGGATTATTTTCCCAAGAGTATCACAGGAAAATCAGGAGATGCTCAATGCCCCCTTGACTCAATTGGAAGTGGAAGCTGCACTGGCTAGCTTTGCGAATAACAAAGCACCAGGGGCAGATGGTATTCCAATTGAAGTTTATAAAAAATATGGTGTTACCTACCCTACTTAAAATATTTAATTCAGCTTTGGTGGAGGGGCATCTCCCTGACTCAATGTCCGAAGCCGCGATTATGGTTATTCTGAAAAAAGATAAAGATCCATTATATTCAGAATCATACGGGCTCATCTCCTTATTATCAACAGATGTGAAGATACTAGCTGAGGTCTTAGCCAATAGATTGAAAAAGATGATAACACATATTATTCACCCTGATCAAGCTGGCTTTATCCCTAACATGTCAACAGCTGTTAATATTAGGCAAGCTTATCTTAATATGCAGATCCCAGGGATTAACCATACGGATCGGGCCTTCCTGGCATTGGATGCAATTAAGGCATTTGACAGTGTAGAATGGCCCTATATAGCCCTAGTCTTCCTCACCCCTCTTTTTTGCCATTGCTATTGAACCATTGTCATACCTTCTCCAGGCGGCTTCGGACGTAACAGGTTTAGTAAGAGGAACTATGGAAGAAAAGGTAGCATTATATGCTGATGATGTTATTCTATTTCTATCTAATATTCGGTCCTCCGTGCCAGCAATTATGAGCTATATGGATGAGTTTTCAAAGTTCTCAGGCCTTCTATTAACTGTCGTTCTGCCACTGGATCCAGTCCCGAAGGATCTGCCATCAATATGCCCACAACTTGTAATTGCTTCCTCTTTCAAATATCTGTATCATATATAGCGAATAATATTGCTCCATTTCAAATTCAAAGTAGGGTTTTGTGTAAACTTTCCCTTTCAGTAATAGGCCACATAAATTTAATTAAGATGGTCTGAATGCTGCAACTGCATACATTATTCCCCAGTTTGGATCCTTTTGAAGAACTTTATTAAGATTAATAGGATATTTACACATTTGATTTGGGGAAATAAGACCCCCCCCCCCCGTATCAAACTAGATCTCCTACAACATCCAAATTGTGGCCCGCGTTACGGTTTTGAATGGCCTGCCTGGTTATTTGGACATATATATCTTTTGTGGCCCCCAACGATCTCCCAGCGCCGGGGCCACAAAAGATGTATATGACTTGGAAGGGACAGGGAGGAGGCGGGACTGAGCACTGTACACACACAGGAGAATTTCTTGTTTATGGGTGGCCTCTGTAATAGGAAGTCCCGCTGTGTAAACAGGAGATGGCAATGGTGAGTGCATTCTTGGCAATGGTGGGATCTGCATTCCTGGCAATGGTGAGGCTACATTCATGGCAATGGTGGGTCTGCAGATGGGCACTGATTAGGCTGCATTGATGGGCACTGACCATTATTTTGCTTCACAGTTCTTTATTTAAAATTACAATTTTTTCCTGAAACTTCCCTCGTAAAGTAAAGGTGCGTGTTATAAGCCAATAAATATGGTATATTCAAATAATACGCCCAAGCTCATCTCTTTACTACACACAGCCACAAAGGCAAGAGAATTCTTGTTGGGCAGTGTATTATTATACACTAATGCCCCATACACACGGTCGGATCGGACAAAGTTGTCGGAAAATCCGACCGTGTGTAGGCTCCATCAGACTTTTTCCATCGGATTTTCCGACGGACAAAGTTTTATCTCCTGCTCTCAAATTTTCCGACAACCTAGTCCGACCGGACTTTTTCCGATGGTGTGTAGCGAATTCCGACGGACAAAGTGCCACGCATGCTCAGATCACATTACAAGACCAAAGCTATTGGCTACTAGCCTCTACGTAGTGCCGTCGTACGCAACGAACGTCACCACGTTCAGAATGGTTCTCCGACAACTTTGTCCGACCGTGTGTATGCAACACCAGTGTCGGACAAAATCCGTCGGAAAAAATCAGACGGATTTTGTGGTCGGATTTTCCGACCGTGTGTACGGGGCATTAGACCGAATTTTAATGGTTCAAAGAATGTCAGGCAAAATGGTCGGCCCTCACGCATGTTCACTTCATCAAATTTGTCCCTCTTTGAAAAAAGTTTGGACACCCCTAATCTAAGAGGTTTGATACTATCTGGAAGCCGTGGCTTGACCATATGGATACGGGACTGAGTTAGGAGGTATGTTTGCCGGAATATAGACGTATGGGAAGAAAATAGTTTGTATTTATAGGATAAAAGGACTGTGTACTGATTTGACAATGGAATGAGTGGCAAAAGGGGTGGGTTAAAACATTTTTTTTGCTGAGGCTTTGTATATGCTTTTGTGATGTCATGAATATTTGTGTTTTGGTTTCAATGTTATTTTTTATTTCATTTTTTTGTGTACATGTTGTTGTGGTATAAAAAAAGAAAAAAATTTTATCTGATTTAAAAAAAAAGAGTTACCAAAATGTCCTAGGCCTAAAATATTCAATGTTATCGGTCCTTGACATGTACTTACACACTAGTTATATTACTCTGCTTTACATTATTGTTGATGCTAATATTTTGTGAAAACTGTACCCTGTAAACTCATTAAAGCGGGATTTCACCCTAAAGTGGAACTCCCGCTTTTCGGAACCCTCCCACCCTCCGCTGTCACATTTGGCACCTTTCAGGGGGGAGGGGGGTGCAGATACCTGTCTAAGACAGGTATCTGCACCCACTTCCGGCATAAACTCCCGTGGGAGTTTACGCAAGTTCCTGTCCCGGCGCGCTGTCTGCCGGGACACACACGTGTCCCGGCAGACAGCGCTGAAGATTCTCATTGCGCCGCGCGACTCGCGCATGCGCAGTAGGGAATCGGGAAGTGAAGCCACTTCCTGATTCCCTCACCGAGAATGGCGCCGGCTACAGCAGAGAGCCGAGCGAGCGATCGGCCTCTGCTGCCGACACCGCTGGAACCAGGGACAGGTAAGTGTCCATTTTTTAAAAGTCAGCAGCTGCAGTATTTGTAGCTGCTGGCTTTTAAAAAAAAATTTTCAGTACAGTCCCGCTTTAACCACTTCCCGCTGGGAGGACGTCCATGGTTATACCGGAATGATGCTTTAACTGCAGACTTTCAGCTTTAATTTGAGGGTATTTACATCCAAATCAGGTGAACGGTGTAGGAATTACAACAGTTTGTATATGTGCCTCCCACTTTTTAAGGGACCAAAAGTAATTGGACAGATTAACAATCATCCATGAAACTTTCACTTTTCAATACTTGGTTGTAAATTCTTTGCAGTCAATTACAGCCTGAAGTCTGGAATGCATAGACATCACCAGACGCTGGGTTTCATCCCTGGTGATGCTCTGCCAGGCCTCTACTGCAATTGTCTTCAGTTCCTGCTTGTTCTTGGGGTATTTTCCCTTCACTTTTGTCTTCAGCAAGTGAAATGCATGCATCGGATTCAGGTCAGGTGATTGACTTGGCCATTGCATAACATTCCACTTCTTTCCCTTTCCCAAAAACTCTTTGGTTGCTTTCGCAGTATTCTTTGGGTCATTGTCCACCCGCACTGTGAAGTGCCGTCCAATGAGTTCTGAAGCATTTTGCTGAATATGAGCAGATAATATTGCCCAAAACACTTCAGAATTTATCCTGCTGCTTTTATCAGCAGTCACATCATCAATAAATACAAGAGAACCAGTTCCATTGGCAGCCATACATGCCCACGCCATGACACTACCACCACCATGCTTCACTGATGAGGTGGTATGCTTTGTATCATGAGCAGTTCCTTTCCTTCTCCATACTCTTCTTTTCCCATCACACTGGTACAAGTTGATCTTGGTCTCATCTGTCCAAAGGATGTTGTTCCAGAACTGTGAAGGCTTTTTTAGATGTTGTTTGGCAAACTCTAATCTGCCTTCCTGTTTTTGAGGCTCACCAATGGTTTACATCTTGTGGTGAACCCTCTGTATTCACTCTGGTGAAGTCTTCTCTTGATTGTTGACTTTGGCACACATACACCTACCTCCTGGAGAGTGTTCTTGATCTGGCCAACTGATGCATAGGGTGTTTTCATCACCAGGGAAAGAATTCTTCGGTCATCCACCACAGTAGTTTTCTGTGGTCTTCCAGGTCTTTTGGTGTTGCTGAGCTCACTGGTGCGTTCTTTCTTTTTAAGGATGTTCCAAACAGTTGATTTGGCCACACCTAATGTTTTTTCTATCTCTCTGATGGGTTTGTTTTGTTTTTTCAACCTAATGATGGCTTGCTTCACTGATAGTGACAGCTCTTTGGATCTCATATTGAGAGTTGACAGCAACAGATTCCAAATGCAAAAAGCACACTTGAAATTAACTCTGGACCTTTTATCTGCTCCTTGTAAATGAGATACTGAGATAATAACACACACCTGGCCACGGAACAGCTGAGAAGCCAATTGTCCCATTACTTTTGGTCCCTTAAAAAGTGGGAGGCACATATACAAACTGTTGTAATTCCTACACCGTTCACCTGATTTGGATGTAAATACCCTCAAATTAAAGCTGAAAGTCTGCAGTTAAAGCACATCTTGTTTGTTTCATTTCAAATATATTGTGGTCGTGTATAGAGCCAAAAAGATTAGAATTGTGTTGATGTCCCAATATTTATGGACCTGACTATATATATAATGTTGAGGGTTCTAGATTTGACAGGTACCTGCTCCAACTTCCGGCTGAGTTTGCCACGGCAAACTCAGTCAGAAGTTCAGCCATTCACCAACTGCAGCACGATCCACGCATGTATGGAACCGGCTGTGGAGCCGCAAGGCTTCAAGTGATTGTAAAGTCTTGTTTTTTGTTTTTTTTAAATAACAAACATATTATACGTACCTCCTCCATCCAGCAACCTGGATCTTCCTCTTCTTGGGTGCCTCTTTGCTGCTCCTGGCCCCTCCCTCCTGTTGAGTGCCCCCACAGCAAGCAGCTTGCTATGGGGACACCCGTGCCAAGCTGAAGGTCTGTGTGTCCATTTAGACATGGAGCTGCTGTTCTGCCCCGTCTCTCCCCTGATTGGCTAACTGACTTTGATTGACAGCCGCAGGAGCCATAGGCGCTGCTGCTGTGTCTCAACCAATCAGGAGGGAGAGTTCTAGATGGCCAAGGGACTGGTTGAACATTGCTGGACAGAGAGGGACCTCAGGTAAGTATTAGGGGGGCATACAGAAGGTACAGAAGAAGGTTACAGAAGGTTTTTCATCTTAATGCATATGCATTAAGATAAAAAACCTTCTGCCTTTACAACTCCTTTCACTGCCGGTTTCCCTTACCCAAGATGGCGGCAGCAGCACACCAGAGTCGATTGAAAAATCAGCTCAGGTGAGGACACCGCTGGATTCCTGGACAGGTAAGTGCCCTAATAATAAAAGCCAGCAGCTACAGTATTTGTAGCTGCTGACTTTTATTTTTTTCTGAGGAAGCCTGGAGCTCCGCTGTAAACACACATTTATCATTAGTCAACGTAATCTATTTTTTTTTCACATTTTTTTTTTTTTTTTTAAGAAACTGCAGCTATATGTACTAATGAATGTTCATAGTGAAAGTGAAGATATTTGAATTTCGACTGATATTCTTCTCAAAATAATAGACTTCTCTATTCTGACTACTCTCCAATCCTAAAACAAGCTATAAAAAAACAATGATAAAATTCCTGCACCAGTTTCCATCCCTGCATATGCCAATTACTCACTTTCACTTTTCACACACAGCACAGCACATCTTTCAATTATAATGTAGAATGTGACCACTTTGTTGGTTATGTATAGTTGACAGTAAAGTGGAAATAAAGTTATTTTTGCAGTGTATATGTTTGAAGAGACTGTCACCAATTTTAAAAAAAATGCACATAAAAGCACAGGAAAATCAATTATTTTATTTTCCTTCATTAATTATTTCTTATTAATTTGCAATGTATGTTTGACTAGCCAGTTCTCCAGCATAGTTATGTCCCTCCTTATAGGCAACTCCTCTACCAGGAGTGCCTAATTATTCTCTGTGCTGGCCCAGCTTCCCCACCCCTGACCGTTGTACAAACCATTTATGTATATGTTGGGGGAGGAGCATAGAGTATAGAGTATCATTTGAGTGACAGATCTGTGTCTGCTGTGGATGCTGACATCACATCCAAGATGGTGGTGCCCAGCTGCAGTCCTTGAGTTTTTTACAGGTAAATAACATGCATAAATTATGTTAAATGCACATGTATTCTTATGGTAGGGTGACCAGACATCCCCGGTGTCACGTACCGAGTACGGCGGGGAACAGGAGGTGGATCCCCTATGCCAATGGGGCGATAGCACGGGTTGTATTGGAGGACCGGTTCTAATGTTGCTACTGGTTTTCACCAGAGCCCGCCGCAAGGCGGGATGGACTTGTAGCGGCGGTAGCAACCAGGTCGTGTCTTCCAATAGCAACTCGACCCCACTGACAGCTGAGACAGGCGCGGTACACAAGGATTAGGCAGAGGCAAGGTCAAACGTAGCAAAGGGTCAAGGCAGGTGGCAAAGGTTCGTAGTCGGGGGCAACAGCAAAGGTCGGGATACACAGAAGGAGCAAAACACACAAACGCTTTCACTGGGCACTAAGGCAACACAAGATCCGGCAAGGACAGGAAGGGGAAGTGGGTTTTTAATGGGATTAGGGGAAACTGTAATTGGGCCAGGCACTAATTGATTGTGCACTGGCCCTTTAACTGGAGGCGGAGTCGCGCGCGCGCGCGCCTGGGGAGCGGGGGCGCGCGCACGCCGAAGAGAGCCTGCAGGGGGCAGGTGAGGAGGAGCGGGATGCGATCCCCGGGCGGACCGAGGATCGCATCCCAGAAACAAAGCAGCGCCTGCGGTCAGGGGAGCTGACCGAGGCGCTGCAGGGCAGAGGACGCCGTGAGCGATCCGGGGTGGAGGGGATGCCCAGAGCGCTCGGCGTTACACCCGGTTTCCGGGGACAGACTTGGTCCGGGGACAGTGTCCTCAATGCAGGGACTGTATTTGTCCCCGGATTGGAATTTGAACAGGGGCTGGGGCAATTTCAAAGACAGCCCGTGCAGAATAAAAAATAAAAAATCTGAATTGCACCCCCCCCCCCCCTCTGCTGCTCCTACTAGCTTATGGGGGTTTATTTTTTTACATAATTTGTGCCCCTTTCTGATGATCATGTTCTGGTCGGAGCGGAGGAACTATTTCTTCTGTTTCGGGCGCAGGCCAACCGCCTGTCTGTTTATCTCCTTGTCTTCCCTGGTGGAGTGATCTTCCTCTGCTCCCCACCCAGTAGTACCTGGGGCCCGGAGAGTAAGACTTGACAGGCTGTGAGGTGGTCGGCAGTGGCGGAGATGGGCAAAAAGTCGCTGATTGCTGCCATTACTAGTAAAAAAAAAATATGTCCCCGGATTTCATTTTAATAATCTGGTCACTTTATCTTATGGGAATATTTTTGTTAAAATGAATGGTCTAGTGACAGACTCTCTTTAATTGTTTTATGTGCATTTTTACGTTTGCTCTTCTATATTCCAGGATTGTTTCTATATGTATCTAACCTAATGTTAAAACATAACAATTGAGCTTTAAGAGAATTTAGGTACTAAAGCATTGGTCATCAACTTTCTTGATATACAGGGTCTCAAGTGCAGCCCTTGACATCACCAAAGGGTGAAGTTTACCGGCACTTCCTGGTTCTCGCGATGATCAGCTGTGATTGGTCACAGCTGATCATGTGGTAAGAAGCCTCTGTTAGAGGCTTCTTATCACGATTGGAGTGTCGTCAGACTGACACGCCGCACCCTCGATCGCCGCTCTGCGTACGCCAGCATCTTGTCCCCCGAGACATCATATGACGCCCAGTCAGGATAACAGAACCACTTCCCAGCCATCATTCTGTTATAGGCCGGGCAGGAAGTAGTTAATTAAGCTTTAGCAATAAAACCTGGAAGCTGATTGGTTTCTCTGCAGAATTGTGACCAATTTTGCCCTCTCTAGCTTTAGTAAATAAACCCCAAAGGGACATTGTCGCTTTGCTTCAAGAAGGCCCTCTATAGCTGTTTTATTTGTATCCAATTTACATAATAATCCTGTGGGTCTTATGTTCCCTTTATCGCTAAGGTGCCTGTTTGTTTGTTTTTTTACATGTGCTGTGATGAGGCAATATGTCCTCAGAGAGTTTTCCTGTGATAGCAGCTCTTGGTTACAGGATCACACAATTCTTAAAGGGGTAGTTAGCCATCCTTTTTTTTCCCCCACAATCTCTAGTGAAATAGAGGTTCTGAAAACACACTGCAGACATGATGATGCCAAATAAATAAAAACAAAAGGAAAAGTGCTGTAAGTCCACCAAAATAGCTGAAACTTCCACGAACACCATTTATTCCTCAATAGCTCTGATGACTGATCTCCATTTTTGGGACTACCGGTGCTCAGGCAGAGCAGCTCATTAGATGACTCTTCTTTAATCTGCTAAACCTCTTTATCGAAGATCACGTGCCTAGCTGCTACATTGGGTCATGTGATAAGATTGCCCTTTGTAAATAGTTTTCAACCCAACAACTCAGTTTTTAATTTGGACATGCCAACACTTTCAGAAGGCGATGATTGTCTGGCCCAGCCTAACATCTACAGTGAGGGAAAAAGTATTTGATCCCCTGCTGATTTTGTACATTTGCCCACTGACAAAAAAATGATCAGTCTATAATTTTTTTTTTAATCAAGTAAGTCTATAATTTTAATGATAGGTTTATTCTAATGCCCCGTACACACGATCAGATTTTCCGACAACAAATGTTGGATGTGAGCTTGTTGGCGGAAAGTCCGACCGTGTGTATGCTCCATCGGACATTTGTTGTCGGACTTTACGGCAACAAATGTTGGCTAGCAGGTTCTCAAATTTTCCACCAACAAATTTTTGTTGTCGGACTTTCCGATCGTGTGTACACAAGTCCGTTGGACAAAAGTCCATGCATGCTGAGAAGCAGAAGCGGTCAGTCTTGTAAACTAGCGTTCGTAATGGAGAATTAACTCTCATGACGTGGCAAATTAGGAAATCTCCAAATACATCGCACATTCTCTTCTTCTTTAATGGGATAATAATGAAGCGGCTTTGCTGGTGATACTGATGCAGTTATTGCAGACAAATTTTCAAAGGCTTTTTTTTTCAAGTGATATCAAGAATAAAAATAATAATAATAATAATAGCGCTAAATGAAAAACGCACGAATCAAAGCACGAATCAACACTCACCAAACTTCTAGTAACACAAAATTAGCAGAAGGAGCCCAAAGGGTGGCGCTAAAGAGCTGAAAAAACACGTAGTATGTCTAGTACGTCACTAGGTTCGTAATTGTTGGCCAACATTTGTGTGACCGTGTGTATGCAAGACAAGTTGGAGCCAACAACTTTCAAACAAAATTCCACGGTTTTGTTGTCGGAAAGACTGATCGTGTGTACGGGGCATTACAGTGAGAGACAGAACAACAACAAAAATATTCCGAAAAAATGCATTTCAAAAAAGTTATAAATTGATTTGCATTTTAATGCGTAAAATACGTTTTTGATCCCCTATCAATCAGCAAGATTTCTGGCTCCAAGGTGTCTTCTATACAGGTAATGAGCTGAGATTAGAAGTACTCTCTTAGGCCCCTTTCACACATGCGGACCGTTCGTCCGTTTTTTCATACGTCCATTTACGGATGAAAACGGACATTAATGCTTGTCTATGGGATAGCGGACGTTAGCGGATGATCATCCGCTAACGTCCGTTAACATCCGTCTCCGTTAAGGTCCGTTTTTCTGAACGGAAGAAGACCCTATTTTGTCTTCCGTAAAAAAACGGAACGGACGAAAAACGGACGTTAGCGGACGATCCGTTCACATCCGATCCGCTGACATCCGTTTTTCATCAAAAAAAATTCCATAATTCATGAAAAACTGTTTTTTTTTTTTTTTTTTTTTTTTTTTTTTAAACGGATAAAAAACGGACATAAACGGATTAAAAAACGGACATAAACGGATAAAAACTGATGAAAAACGGACGTAATCGTATGAAAAACGGACGTAAACGGATGAAAAACGGAAATGAAAATGGATGAAAACTGATGTTTACTGACAACAACTGATGATAAAAAAACGTGACTGAACTGATCTAATGTACGGTCCGCATGTGTGAAAGGGGCCTTAAAGGGATTGCTCCTAATCTCAGCTTGTTACCTGTATAAAAGACACCTGTCCCCAGAAGCAATCAATCAGATTCCAATCTCTCCACCATGGCTAAGACCAAAGAGCTGTCCAAGGATATCAGGGACAAGATTGTAGCTCTACACAAGGCTGAAATGGGCTACAAGACAAACGCCAAGCAGCTTGGTGAGAGGGTGACAACAGTTGGTGGGATTTTTTGCAAATGTAAGAAACACAAAATAACTGTCAATCTCCCTCGGTCTGGTGTTCCATGCAAGATCTCATTGGAGAGGATCTGCAAAGAGGAGTGGAACAAAACCCCTCCTGAGATGTGTGCAAACCAGGTGGTCAGCTACAAGAAACGTCTGACCTCTGTGATTGCCAACAAGGGTTTTGCTACCAAGTACTGAGTCATGTTTTGCGAAGGGGTCAAATACTTATTTTACTCATCATATGCAAATCCATTTATAACTGTGTTTTTCTGGATATTTTTGTTGTTATTCTGTCTCTCGCTGTTAAAATAAACCTACCATTAAAATTATAGACTGATCATTTCTTTGTCAGTGGGCAAAGGTACAAAATCAGCAGGGGATCAAATATTTTTTTTCCCTCACTGTACACAGGGCTGTAAATATGTGTAATGGGGCCCTTAGTGGGTTGCCCTTTTTTTCTAATCTCCAGCTAAAAAACAATACCTCTAATGATAATGAATATTAATTGCTTTGATACATTAATGTTATTGCTGTTTGCATTCTAGCACCCATCACAGCAGGTATGCTGTATTTTGACAGGTAATTTATACAATTTGGTAGCATTGAGTAAATGACTAAATGAGTAAAAGCTGAATTCCAGTTATGGCACTTTTTAAAATGTTTATGTTGGTTCAGCTTGGATATGCCTTACTTTTGGCATCCCTATGAAAGCCATAACTCAGTGTAGTAGATATCACCACTTCAGTGGTCCCCATTAGTTCCCTATGCTGAGCAGCTGCCCTGCTGCATTGTGAACACAGAAGTTTGCTTGCTCTGCATGGGCGCCAGTCAGGGAGCACTTTGCATTTTTTTTATTGAATGCACAGTGTTTTCTGATTGGACAAGGCAGAGAGATAGGGCAATGACATCACAATGTCCAGCTCCTCCAGAGAACACTTTGCATTCATTGAGAAAAGGCGAAGTGTTCTCTAAATGACCACTGTGCAGAGTAGGTGACCTCCTATGTGACCTCCTATGTTCAGTAAAAGCAGGACAGCTGCTTGGTACAGAACTCAGAAGACAGCAACAACCAGTGCAGTAGTGGTGCCTACAACATTGATTTCCAGCTTCCAGGGGGATCAGTCAGGTATGACACCCAGTGGAGGCTGGCCCTCCAGCGGCAAACAGACCATCCAACCCCCCCCCCCCCCCCTGCAGAGCAGAGAGATCACTCTGATGCTCCAATGACATCGGCCATCTCCTCCCCACCCCCAGTACCGCCCAATACAATTGCTTCTTCTCAGCAAATCAGACAGGGAAAGTCAGGAAATGCGTAAAAAGGAGGAGAGATTAGCCCCACACAAGGCTAGAAAAAAGAAAAAAGTGAAGGGTAGAGATAAATGCCAAGGGTGGCAAATCCCTAGGGGGCGGGACCGCACGCGCAAGACAACAGCGTGAGACGGGTACCGATTGGGGAAGGCACCCCTCGGTGCCCTGGGTGTCCATATGACCGCAAATGCGCCCCAGATCCCAGGGAAGGCAGATTCCACCCAACAGGCAGGGACGGGACCTGACGCAGAAACCCCAACCAATAATTTGGAACCAGTGACCACAAATTGCTAACCCACAAATGAGGGAGAGAGCATGGCAAATGAGTACACATTCACAAAAGTAGAATCAAATAAAAATTAAGAATAAAGAATAAGAGCACATTTATTCAAAATTTCGCACATTGTGTATACTATCACAAAAGATGACGATATAAGTAAATAGCATAGCAACACATATATACAATGTGTAATACAAAAACAAAAAACATGATATATAGGGGAAAGGGAGGGGAACCACAGGGAAGGAGGGAAAGGAGGGGGAGGAAAGAAATATGGGGGGAGGGGGAAAAAAAGGGAGGAATAGAGGGGACAAATTGGGAGGGAAAAGGGGGGATTGCTAGACTATGGCACCCCATATATGGGAAAGTGGAGGGGAATGAGTAAATTGGTCATCATAGAAAAGGATTAAAACTCTGATTTTCATTAAAGCCAGGGAATTCAGTGGCTTTCAAGGTGTAAATCCACGAGCCTCAAGTTGCAGCAATGTTTTGTCTACACTGCCCCCTTTCGCATGCAGTGGAATATGATCCAAGGCCATGAATTTTATCATATTAGGGTTAAAGTGGTGGTAAGTTCCTACATGCCTACTGATGGCTATTTCCATCTTGCATTTCAAAATGGCTTTAATATGATCTCTGATATGTTTGGTTTTCTCTATATAGAACCCCCCACACAAACATTTGGCCAGGTAACTCTGTATTTGAAAATGTACCTGGATTTTTAATCTCAACTGGGTTAGAAATGTCAAAATTACTGTGGACAAGGCGATCTTTCAGGGATGGTGCTCATCTATAAGTAATTTCAGGGTAATCTCTTACATATTTCCTGATTGTGGGATCAGCAGATAGGAGAGGCCAGAATTTTCCAAAGATTTTTCTGACCTGTAGATGTTGATTAGAGTAACGAGTAATGACTCGGCCGTTTCAGATTCTCTATGGCATTTGGAGGAAAATATTAAGGAGTTTCTGTACTTTTGAGTTACCGTATTATATGGATTTTTTTAGGCAAGCATGACTGTATCCTCGATTTTTAAGTCTAAGGTATAGATCTTTAGCAGCTTTTTTAAAATCTTCTTGCTTGCTACAGTTACATTTTATTCTTAAATATTGACTGTATGGTATGCTTTTGAGTAGTGGTTCAAGATGAGAGCTCTCAGCGTGCCACATTGTGTTGCCATTTGAGGGCTTACTATAAATGGAAGAATTTATCCTGCCGTCTTCATCCAAAGATAAGTCTAAGAAATTGGTTTTCATCTGACTACAGTTCATTGTGAAGTTGAGGTTGAAATCATTTATGGAAATTACTTGTAAAAATTGCCCAAGTTCAGCCTCAGTACCAGACCAGAAAAATAAGCTCATCATCTATATAGCTATACCATGATATAATATGATCCAGAAGACCAGTGAGATGATCACGGGTAAAAATGTCCCTTTCCCATCCCCCCAGATACAGGTTGGCATATGATAGGCACACTTGGTCCCCATCGCAACCCCCTGCACCTGGAGGTAATGGGAAGAGCCAAAACGAAAATACGTTATGCTTAAGAATGAAGCTAAGCAGTTCAATGAGAAATAGATTGTACTTGTGGGAGGAAGGCCCTCTTTCACAGGTGACTTTCAACAACATCCACTCCCTTATCATGAGGGCTGGCATTATATAAACTTACTATGTCCAAGGCGACAAGCCATGTATTATTGGGGAGGTAAATAACTTCAATTGTTTTCAACAAGTCTATAGTGTCTTTGATGTATGAGAAAAGGGACGTAACGTGGGGGTACAAATAGTTGTCAACTAAGGAGCTCGCATTTTCAGTTAAACTGGCACAGCCAAAAATTATAGGGCGGCCAGGTGGCTGAGATGCAGCCTTGTGTATTTTCGGTAGGGCATAAAACTTTGGTATTTTAGAATCTTTAGTATTTAGAAAACTCCAGGTATTTTTGTCGATAGTCCCTTGGTATGCTTTAAAGATAATAGTGCAGTATTCAATACAAAAGTTCTCTAATACTGTTTTGGAGATGGGTCAATACAATTTTTTATTTGTTAGAATATTCTTACACATAGTTTCATATTGTGTAGTGTTCATAATCGCCAAATTTCCCCTTTTATTAGCAGGTTTAATGATTATTTCAGGATTGGTCATGATTTAATGGCCGGTTTTTGTGTCTGTGAAAGATTAGAATGTCCTTGAGGTTTCAAATTGAAATCTTCGATGGCTTTAGTAGTTTGCTGGAGAAAGGCCCAGATATTGGGGTTTGTGTTCAGTAAGGGGAACATTTTAGATTTAGGCCTGAAGGATAGAGGGCAGGAAAGGACACGCAGGCGGCGGACAACACCAGGCCTCAACACCATTGAGGAGTTAAATTTGAAACCTCAAAGACATTCTAATCTTTCACAGACACAAAAACAGTCCAATAAATCATTACAGACCAACCCTGAAATAATAATTAAACCAGCTGATAAAGGGGGAATCTTTGGCAACTTCATAATGCTTCCCGAAGGTCGTATCCACTCTGTCAAATACAGTTACCTGTCAAGCACTAGGGGTAGTCTACCTGGCCAAATGTTTGTGTGGGGGGTTCTATATAGGGAAAACCAAACACCCATTTTTCAAACATATCAGAGATCATATTAAACCCATTTTCAAATGCAAGATGGAAACAGCCATCAGAAGGCATGTAGGAACTTACCATCACTTTAACCCTAATATGATAAAATTCATGGCCTTGGAGCATATTCCACTGCATGCAAGAGGGGCAGTGTAGACAACACATTGCTGCAACTTGAGGCTCGGTGGATTTACACCTTGAAGGTCACAGAATTCCCTGGCTTTAATGAAAATCTGAGTTTTAAGCTTTTTCTATGATGACCTATTTACTCATTCCCCATATATGGGGTTCCATAGTCTAGCAACCCCCCTTTTTCCCTTACACATTGTATTTATGTGTTGCTATGCTATTAACTTATAAGTGTCTCTTTAGTGATAGTATACACAATGTGCAAAGTTTTGAATAAATGTTTTCTTATTCTTGATTCTTAATTTTTAATAGATTCTACTTTTGTGAATGTGTACTCCTTTGCCATGCTCGCTCCCTCATTTGTGGGTTACCGATTGGTGGTCACCGGCCCCAAATTATTGGTTGGGGTTCCTGCTGCGTCAGGTCCCATCCCTGCCTATCGGGTGGAATCCACCTTCCCTGGGATCTGGGGCACATTTGCAGTCTATGTAGACATGTTTCTTGTGGTGTCACTGCGAAACATATTGTATTTTTGCGGGCATGTTTATGGAGGTGTCACTGCATAACTGATTGTGTCTCTGCAGGTGGGCTTTTCTTGGTGTCAGTTTGGTACTGATTGTGTCTCTATGCAACTGTAAGGTGAGTCTATGGCTAATTGCCCTGCATGCCATAAATACCCAGCCTTCCTTTGTCACTCAGGTTTCTGAGCATTTAAAAATTCTAGCTGCATTTTTAACCAATCAGTAAAATAGATATAATCAATGTTAAAAAACCTGAGCAGGAGAAAATATATGCATATTGCTTGCAGAGCACAAAATGAAAATAAAACTAGTTAAGGCAGCAGGTGCTTGAATATACAGTATACTGCTTAGAAATGCAGTGTTTAAGATGTAGACAATTTTTTCTAGATTTGTTACCAGGACATGTAATGCATAATGACAGCCTTTTGACTGATAGCAGACAAAATTATGCTATGTGGGCATGCAATTGATATTCTTGAGTTAGCTGGAGGGACATCGTAAGCTACCTGCTCTACAGGGGTGGGGGGAAGATGGCACCTTCTCTGTGCCTACTGCAATTAATGTCAAGTGAAACGATGGGACAGTCAAACCTACCACTCTGCCTAGGGCCCCATTAATTCATTTCTGCCCCCCCCCCCCCCCCATCCAAAAAATCTTTACACCTAGGCAGGTATGCTGTAGTTACCAGAGGCATGATAATATCATAGTTCCAAATCTAGAAGTAAAGTCCAACTCCAGACAAAATTGTGATTATAGTAGAAGGGGGTTAGAAGCTTTGTCAATTTTTTTTTATTGCTGTGTCTCTATTGTGTATGATTCCTCTCACTGATAGAAAGTGAGAAAACATTTCTTTAATGACATATTAAACTGACTCAAACCTTTGACAAATGGAAAGTGGATATTTCAACTCTGGAGGTCGAGGAGTGGGAGGACTGTTTCGATTTAAAGGGGGACTCTGATGGACACCTGATGTAAATGAGGACTCTGATAGGGACGCCTGATGTAAAGGGGATGCTGATTGGGACACCTGATATAAAGGGGGACTCTGATTGGGACACCTGATGTAAAGGGAGGACTCTGATGGGGACATCTGATGTAAAGGGGGACTCTGATGGGGACGCCTGATGTAAAGGGGGACTCTGATGGGGACACCTGATGTAAAGGGAGACTCTAATGGGGACGTCTGATTTAAAGGGTGACTCTAATTGGGACACCTGATGTAAAGGGGGACACTGATTGTGACACCTGATGTAAAGGGGGACGCTGATGGGGATGCCTGATGTAAAGGGGAACTCTGATGGGGACGCCTGATGTAAAGGAAGACTCTAATAGGGATGCCAGATGTACAGGGGGACTCTGATTGGGACACCCGATGTAAAGGGGGACTCTGATGGGGACACCTGATGTAAAGGGGGACTCTGATGAGGACGCCTGATGTAAAGGAAGACTCTAATAGGGACGCCAGATGTACAGGGGGACTCTAATTGGGACACCCGATGTAAAGGGGGACTCTGATGGGGACACCTGATGTAAAGGGGGACTTTGATGGGGACATCTGATGTAAAGGGGGGTACCTGATTTAAAGGAGGACTCTGATGGGGACGCCTGATGTAAAGGGGACTCTGATGGGGACGCCTGATATAAAGGGGGACTCTGATCGGGAGGCCTGATGTAAATGGGCACTCTGATGGGGACGCCGGATGTAAAGGATGACATTGATGGGGATGCCTGATTTAAAGGGGGACTCTGATGGAGATGCCTGATGTAAAGGGAGACTCTGCCTAGGGCCCCATTAATTCATTTCTGCCCCCCCCCCCCCCCCATCCAAAAAATCTTTACACGTAGGCAGGTATGCTGTAGTTACCAGAGGCATGATAATATCATAGTTCCAAATCTAGAAGTAAAGTCCAACTCCAGACAAAATTGTGATTATAGTAGAAGGGGGTTAGAAGCTTTGTCAATTTTTTTTTATTGCTGTGTCTCTATTGTGTATGATTCCTCTCACTGATAGAAAGTGAGAAAACATTTCTTTAATGACATATTAAACTGACTCAAACCTTTGACAAATGGAAAGTGGATATTTCAACTCTGGAGGTCGAGGAGTGGGAGGACTGTTTCGATTTAAAGGGGGACTCTGATGGACACCTGATGTAAATGAGGACTCTGATAGGGACGCCTGATGTAAAGGGGATGCTGATTGGGACACCTGATATAAAGGGGGACTCTGATTGGGACACCTGATGTAAAGGGAGGACTCTGATGGGGACATCTGATGTAAAGGGGGACTCTGATGGGGACGCCTGATGTAAAGGGGGACTCTGATGGGGACACCTGATGTAAAGGGAGACTCTAATGGGGACGTCTGATTTAAAGGGTGACTCTAATTGGGACACCTGATGTAAAGGGGGACACTGATTGTGACACCTGATGTAAAGGGGGACGCTGATGGGGATGCCTGATGTAAAGGGGAACTCTGATGGGGACGCCTGATGTAAAGGAAGACTCTAATAGGGATGCCAGATGTACAGGGGGACTCTGATTGGGACACCCGATGTAAAGGGGGACTCTGATGGGGACACCTGATGTAAAGGGGGACTCTGATGGGGACGCCTGATGTAAAGGAAGACTCTAATAGGGACGCCAGATGTACAGGGGGACTCTAATTGGGACACCCGATGTAAAGGGGGACTTTGATGGGGACATCTGATGTAAAGGGGGGCACCTGATTTAAAGGAGGACTCTGATGGGGACGCCTGATGTAAAGGGGGACTCTGATGGGGACGCCTGATATAAAGGGGGACTCTGATCGGGAGGCCTGATGTAAATGGGCACTCTGATGGGGACGCCGGATGTAAAGGATGACATTGATGGGGATGCCTGATTTAAAGGGGGACTCTGATGGAGATGCCTGATGTAAAGGGAGACTCTGATGGGGATGCCTGATGTAAAGGGGGACTCTGATGGGGACACCTGATGTAAAGGGGGACTCTGATGGGGACGGTTAATGTAAAGAGGAACTCTGAAGGGGACGTCTGTTGTAAAGAGCACTGTGATGGATACGCCTGATGTAAAGGGAGACTCTGATGGGGACGCCTGATGTAAAGGGGGACTCTAATGGGGATGCCTGATGTAAAGGGGGACTCTGATGGGGACGCCTGATGTAAAGAGGGACTCTGATGGGGACGCCTGATATAAAGGGGGACTCTAAACGGGACACCTGATGTAATGGGGGACTCTGATGGGGACCCCTGATTTAATGGGGGACTCTGAAGGGGACGCCTGATGTAAAGGAAGACTCTGATAGGGATGCCAGATGTATAGGGGGACTCTGATTGGGACACCCGATGTAAAGGGGGACTCTGATGGGGACACCTGATGTAAAGGGGAACTTTGATTGGGACACCTGATGTAAAGGGAGGACTCTGATGGGAACATCTGATGTAAAGGGGGGCACCTAATTTAAAGGAGGACTCTGATGGGGATGCGTGATATAAAGGGGGACTCTGATGGGGACGCGTGATATAAAGGGGGACTCTGATGGGGAGGCCTGATGTAAAGGGGCACACTAATGGGGACGCCGGATGTAAAGGAGGACTCTGATGGGGATGCCTGATTTAAAGGGGGACTCTGATAGGGACGCCTGATATAAAGGGGGACTCTGATGGGGACGCCTGATGTAAAGGGGGACTCTGATAGGGACACCTGATGTAAAAGGGATGCTGATTGGGACAACTGATATAAAGGGGAACTCTGATTGGGACACCTGATGTAAAGGGAGGACTCTGATGGGGACACCTGATGTAAAGGCAGGCACCTGATTTAAAGGAGGACTCTGATGGGGATGCCTGATGTAAAGGGGGTGCTGATTGGGACACCTGATATAAACGGGGACTCTGATTGGGACACCAGATGTAAATGAGGACTCTGATAGGGATGCCTGATGTAAAAGGGATGCTGATTGGGACAACTGATATAAAGGGGGACTCTGATTGGGACACCTGATGTAAAGGGAGGACTCTGATGGGGACACCTGATGTAAAGGCAGGCACCTGATTTAAAGGAGGACTCTGATGGGGATGCCTGATGTAAAGGGGGTGCTGATTGGGACACCTGATATAAACGGGGACTCTGATTGGGACACCTGATGTAAATGAGGACTCTGATAGGGATGCCTGATGTAAAGGGGATGCTGATTGGGACACCTGATATAAAGGGGGACTCTGATTGGGACACCTGATGTAAAGGGGGGGCTCTGATGGGGACGCCTGATGTAAAGGGGATGCTGATTGGGACACCTGATATAAAGGGGGACTCTGATTGGGACACCTGATGTAAAGGGAGGACTCTGATGGGGACGCCTGATGTAAAGGTGGGCACCTGGATTTAAAGAGTACTCTGATAGGGACACCTTATGTAAAGGGGGACTCTGATGGGGACGCCTGATATAAAGGGGGACTCTGATGGGGAGGCCTGATGTAAAGGGGCAGTCTGATGGGGACGCCGGATGTAAAGGAGGACTCTGATGGGGATGCCTGATTTAAAGGGAGACTCTGATGGGGACCCTGATATAAAGGGGGACTCTGATGGGGACGCCTGATGTAAAGGGGGACTCTGATGGGGACACCTGATGTAAAGGAGGACTCTGATAGGGATGCCTGATGTAAAGGGGGACTCTGATGAGGACACCTGATGTAAATGAGGACTCTGATAGGGACGCCTGATGTAAAGGGGATGCTGATTGGGACACCTGATATAAAGGGAGACTCTGATTGGGACACCTGATGTAAAGGGAGGACTCTGATGGGGACAGCTGATATAAAGGTGGGCACCTGATTTTAACAGGGACTCTGATTGGGACACCTGATGTAAAGGGAGGACTCTGGTGGGGACGCCTGATGTTAAGGTGGGCACCTGATTTAAAGGAGGACTCTGATAGGGACACCTTATGTAAAGGGGGACTCTGATGGGGAAGCCTGATATAAAGGGGGACTCTGATGGGGAGGCCTGATGTAAAGGGGCACTCTGATGGGGACGCCTGGTGTAAAGGGGGACTCTGATGGGGATGCCTGATTTAAAGGGGGACTCTGATGGGGCTGCCTGATATAAAAGGGGACTCTGATGGGGACGCCTGATGTAAAGGGGGACTCTGATTGGGATGCCTGATATAAAGGTGGACACTGATGGGGATGCCTGATGTAAAGGGGGACACTGATTGGGACACCTGATGTAAAGGGGGACTCTGATGGGGACGCCTGATGTAAAGGGGGACATTGATTGGGACACCTGATGTAAAGGGGGACTCTGATGGGGCCGCCTGATATAAAGGGGGACTCTGATGGGGACGCTTGATGTAAAGGGGGACTCTGATTGGGACGCCTGATCTAAAGGTGGACACTGATGGGAATGCCTGATGTAAAGGGGGACACTGATTGGGACACCTGATATAAAGGGGGACTCTGATGGGGACGCCTGATGTAAAGGGGGACACTGATTGGGACAACTGATGGGGAAACTTTTAGAGTTTGGACCACCTTAAGGTGGAATTCCAGGCTCTAGATATTGATAACTAAGGTTAAACTGCTCCCACTCCCCATCTAACTGCTGTACTTACTACCTTGTAGAAGAATGCCTATACTTACCTATCCTCGGGGAGCTCCCAGAGGTGGTTTCAGGGGATGCCCAATAGTAAACTTATGAATAACGGCACCGCCCTGGCATTCCATCCATTGATGGCGTTCTCTCCCCTCCCCTGAAGCACCCTGAGAATAGGCAAGTATAAGCATCTTCCTTCTACAGGAGTAAGAAGGGAGGTGGGAGCAGCTTAAGCCTTAATTAGTTAGAGTCTGGAATTCCACTTTATGTGGACTCCCCGGATTTAGCACCAATATTTTTTGGACGCATTGGCTGATCAATGATTGGGTTTGTATGTCATCTGAACCTGTTCTTTACAAACAATTTGTATAAAAAATTTGTACTTCTCTGGTATCTCATTTATTGAGTTGATTTAATGACTGCAAGCTTCTCAGTCTGATTAACAGCCAATGAAACATACATATGCAACACCCATCCTGTCTGATTTCGTGGCAGATTAAATATCTGATTTGATTATCAGAAAAAAAATTATAATAAGGCAAAGTAAGAAGAATTAAAAGTTATTTCTTCAATTCTAAAACATTGGAAAAGGCTGGTAAACTATGTAGATATTTTTTCCATGTGATTTTTACTTGCATTTTACTGTTTTCATGCATGTAGCAGACCAGAGGCATAACTAGAACCTTCAGGGCCCCTGTGCAAAAAAACATGAAGGGTCCCCCTACCCCCTGACCAGGCCTGTCCCGCTGACCCGGGGGCCCTTTACTCCTGCAGCGGGCCACCTTCCTGTCATCTTGCCCCCCCCCACCGTGGCAGAATGCCAGAACCCAGTCGCAAGTGCGACCCTGATAGTTCCACCACTGGTATCAGTACTTTTTTATTTTTGTTGTTTTTGATTTTTATTACCATTATATTTTTTTTTTTATTTTTTTTTTACAATGTTATTTTTTATTATTTTTTACATGTTTTTTTAGGAGCCCCAGAGGGGGGCTTTGGAGAAATATCAGCGGTCTAAACCCCTGATATCTCACTTTTGAGACAGAGAAGGGGACAGAGGACAGATTCGTCAGTCCCTTTCTCTGCAGCTTCAGCTGCACAGAATGAACGGAAAGAAATGGCTCTGCACAGAGCTTCCCATTCATTTATAAACTGAAGCATAGTAAACACAGTTTGCTATGCCCCAGCTATGAATGAATTAAAAAAAAAATTGATCACTGACTCTATTCATTAAGACAAGGAATGGGTAAATGACAGATAGGAGGGATAAACCCGGCTGTTCTGCGGGGTGTTGGGGGGGGGGCAGGGAAGTACACAGAGGCCTGGGGTAGCAGGACAGGGACAAGGACAGGGAGGTGGCGGGAGCGGCATGTGGAGGAGCCAATGCCCTCTTTTTCCCTCTTGCAACCGCTGAATGTCTGCGGGAGGGAGAGGAGGCAAAGTGGGCATTCAGCAGCTACACAGAGGGATATGTTCCTCAACATACTGCCGCCCCCACCACCCTCCTATCCAGGCATACAGGGGGGTTGCACGGGCCCCCTGGAGCATGGGCCTGGGTCGTAATGACAACCTGTATGTATGCTTCTGTAGCAGACATTTTAATGTGCCCAGGGGCATTTTCTGAATGCAGTGGGCCTGGGGGGCAAGATTATAACCTGGGCACCTGTGAGAATGCAATAAGGGAGAGCCATGCTACACAATACAGCAACCTACATGTGTACATTTTTTTACCCTCCCATACAAAAAAATATTTTCAATAACGAGGCAGTAGTATAATGCATTAAGGTAAAAACATTTTTCATTTAGAACCACTTTAAATAGACACGGTTAAAGAAAAAACCTGAGGTTTACCCACTTTAGCTCCGGAAGGTTTACCCCCCTTCATGACCACGCCATTTTTTGCAATACGACACTGCGTTACTTTACCTGACACTTGCACAGTCGTGTGACGCTGTACTCAAATAAATTGATATCCTTTTTTCCCCACAAATACAGCTTTCTTTTGGTGGTATTTGATCACCTCTGCAGTTTTTATTTTTTGTGCTATAAACAAAATACAATATTTTTTTACTTTCTGCTATAAAACATACCCAGTAAAAAAATGCAAAAAATCTAATTTCATCATAAATTTAGGCCAATATTCTGCTACATATTTTTGGTAAAAAAAATCCAAATATGCATATATTGATTGGTTTGCACAAAACTTATAGCGTCTACAACCATGGGATATATTTTTGGAATTTTTATTTATTTTTCTTTTTTACTAGTAATGGCAGCAATCAGCAAATTATAGCAGGACTGCGATATTGCAGCGAGCAAATCGGACACCTAACTGACACTTTTGACACTTTTTGGGGATCAGTGCCACTAATACAGTGATCAGTGTTAAAAAATATACACTGTCACTGTACCAATGACACTGGCAGGGAAGGGGTTAACATCGGGGGCAATTAAAGTGTTAAATATGTGCCTAGTGAGTGCTTGCTAACTGTGTGTGGGTTGCTTGTACTGTGAGAAGGCACAGATCCGTGTTTATGCTTAGCATAAGCATAATGTCACTGCCTTCCCTTGTCACAGAACAGCGATCTGCCTTGTTTACATAGGCAGATCGACGTTTTGCCTGTGCTTCAAGCGATCAGAGTGAGAGCGGGTCGCCGGCGGCGTGTGTACATGTACCTGTACGTGATTCTGCCCAGAGCGGCCGCCCTGCCGCAGTAAATGTTCGTGGGGTGGCTCACATCAGGTTAAAGAAGAACCTCCTAAAATAGTCAGGGACAGGGATTAGCAGTTAGAAACTGTGATAAAAAACATTTTGGTCAGAAATATTGGTGGTTACCAGCATACCTCCCAACTTTTTGGCACTGAGGGACACCTATTAGCAATAGTACATAGGCAAAGGACACCCCCCTGCCACGCCCCCTTTGTCAGGGCTGGGCTCAGCCCTTCCTTCTCTGAGCTGGCCCCTCAGCTGTCGGCTAATTGCCAGCTCCCATCTCTCTCCAAAGTTACTCAGCTGTTGTTGATATCCTGCTTGTCATTCCTGCCTACTTAAGCCGTCCAGTCCAGAGGAGCTCTGCCTTCGCTTGGTCAACATCACAAGAAACATCTCATGCGTGCCTGTTTAAAGACTGGCTTTGCTGACATCCCTTCTGGCTTTGGATCCTGCTTGCTGTTCCACTTCTTTGATCCCTGACTTCTGGCTTGGCTGACTATCTGTTTCGGATAGTGTGATTTAACTGTACTTCTGTCTCGGTCTGATTTCATGGTTTCTGACACCCTTAAAGAACAATTATACAAAAAAATGATTAGTTAAACCCAAAAGTGTTTTTTTACCACTACTATTCCTTTATACTGGCTCTTAAAATTTACAAATGCAACGATTTAGAAATGGATGAAAGGTTTATCACTGGGAAACACTTTTTGAAACTATATAGATCAGACCAAAATGAGGTACAAATGAGGAGGAAAGAGGGACAGAAGGGCTCTGCTCCAAATCAGGGACAGTCCCTTGAAATCTGGGACAGTTGGGAGCTATGGTCACTAGGCATGAGATGAGGTTCAGGTTTGGGTCTGGTCTGAACTCTAAGTTTGTGCAAACCCGGGAAGTTAGCTTTCATTACTGGGCCAATGAGCTGCGTGGGGTACTTAAAGGGGCAGGGATGCTTGTAACATGTGGCCACATTAGATCAACGGTGTCATGGCTCAGGTTCAGTCTAAACCCGGAAGCCAGCCATCGTTGCTGGGCTAATGAGCTGCCGGCAGAAGATTTTTTGAGCCACCGCTGCACATATACAGTACAAAGGAGAAGGCCATGCTTAAATATTAAGTCAATAGAGATAATGCTTAACAAATACATATTTAATGCATGACAAAGGAAGGAGCACTATGGGTTAGCTAAAGAAACAACAAAGTAGATCCAGCTAACTTTGAATCTAAGACTTCAGACTAAGTTCTCTGATAAGAAATAAACACATTCTAATTTATTAAAGTCTTTTTTTTTTTTTTTACTCTACAGATGAGCTTAATAAAACTTACCTGTAGGCAGTGGCAGTGGCAGCTGGTGCTCCATTTTTGGGGGGGCAGCAAACAAAATGTGCTTTGAAAAATCACATTGGAATCCATGCTTCCAGCGCCCTTCATGTAGATTAGGGGCCGGGTGCATGGATTAGAGGGGTGGCGCCGCTGCATCATGTATGGATGGGCCACCACTGCATATAGGTAAAAATAATATCTCCCAAACGTGCAACGTTTAGACGGTATTCTAGTGAGCAGCAACAGGTGACGTCACTGGTGCATGTTTTCTGATGGAACAGCATATCCGTGTCATTCCTTCAGAGCTGTATGCCGCGGGCAAGACTCCAGCATGTACTGTATGTGCGGGAGTGACATCATCGTGGCTCGGCCAGTCAGACGGCCAGACACCGGGAACTCAGAAGGAAGACCGGGTGAAGATGGAAGCCACTGCAGTGGTGACAGCGCACCACTGGAGGGCTTTGTTTTTTTTTTTTTCCAAGTAATATTTATTGAATTTTATGAGAGAAAAATATAAAAACAATACAGAACAAACACTTGCATAGAGGGCTTTGTTTTAAGGTAAGTCTTTCATAATGTGCTAATATGCTGTACTACTTGACTGGCTGTCATGCTAATCCAATGGCTTTAATATATTATGACTCAGTGAACTATAAAAGTATGCAGGTCAGAGGTTCCAGAAAAAAAAAAAAATGTAATCAATTGCGCCCCTGTCCAATTCTATTTGATCTAAACACTTATATAAAAAAGTGAAAATATGAAGGACAATGTTGTTAAAGAAGAAGACTCACTTAAATCCTTACTAATGAGTTCTGTTACTTTGTATTTGTAAATTGAAATCATATCCCCTCTCAAACGTCTCTTCTCCAGAGAGAATAAGTTCAGTGCTTGTAACCTTTCCTCATAACTAATATCCTCCAGACCCTTTATTAGCTTTTATTGCCCTTCTTTGTACTCGCTCCATTTCCAGTACATGTGCTGGATAAGTCTTTTTTTCTACTGACTAGTGTGGTGTTTTATAACAACTAACCAAATTTATAGTTACTTTCAGATTACAAAATATTATGTATTGTATTTTGCACATTGATATTGTATTTTGTAAAATTTTCTTAAAATAGTATTGAAGTCCATTTCCAAAAACTACTGATAGGCAGGATTTTTATAACAGAAGAGACCCTAATGATCTCTTCTGTCATAAATGCCTCCCACTGCCTGTCAGCGATAATGTGATCAGAGCCGCTCGTGCACAGCTCAGACCACATTTATAGCACCCAATCTGTGCCGATATGCTGTGACTCCTGTGCCCATGCTCATTGAAGAGGCAAAGATGGGAGTGATTGGGACCCGCCAGATCGGTGACAACACAGTACTGGAGGGCACATTATGACAGGCATACTAGCACATTATTACACCCTACAAAGCAACCTTTTGCATCTAACCTCAGAATTTAGTAGGATAGCAGGAGAATGGCTTATATACGCTTCACATTTTTAACATTTAATTACATTCAGATAAACCGTTGCCCTGACACTCTGTAAATAGTAGAACTGGCAATTGTATTGGGACATGGATCCTCCCGGGATCCCTCCTGCTTGTATCCTGAGTTACCTTGTTTTGATTTAATTGGAGACAAGGGAGAAGAATAAGAGGTAGAATACTCTGAGACATACATGACTGTTTTAAAGCACATCACAATTTCCATTATAAAGGTTTAACACTTTCACTGTGCAACTTGTCTGAATAGTATTATTATTATCCTGTATTAATAGAGCTTCATGTTTTGAAAGCTGATCAGTCACATATATTTTTTGAGACACGTCAGTTCCTGCCCAGAAGACAAACAGTCTAATTTGCCTAGTAGACATACAATGCCAAGGCTCATTTAGCCAGAAATCAATTAAATTCCAGTCCACACAAAACTGACTATTCACCCTATATGCCTTCTTATTATACCTTTCAAAGAATTCAATAGTTAGATTTCCGCACATGAGTTCGGGTGCCGGCCCACCTGCTGTACTATTGCTCTCTACCTTTTTTTTTCTCTTTCAATAATTTTTATTGCAAAGTTTTTAACATAATACAAAAGAATATAAAAAAATGTGAAATACATGTAAAAAAGTGGATGCACCGTCCAATATGATCAGTGACCAAATCGTAATAACCAGAGTACATACAAATAAAAAAGACCAGGCTCTACCAAATAGAGCAACAGTTTATCTAAGGCAATGAACCCATGAGTGTCAACAACCTATTGTGGAAAATCAAAATATGGAAATATTAATGAAGTAACATTACAATAAACTTTAGGTCACACACAATCACAAGTTCCTTTGAGATATAGGTGAATGTTAATGTCAAGTATTAATCCCAGTGCTTCATAGCACAATACCTCGTTCCCGAGGAGAGATTAAGATTGGGGAGGCTGTGTAGTCCCCCATCAGCATCCTTATAGAAGTTGATAAAGCATAACAAAAACAATAATAAAAAGGAAGAAAGTGGAAGAAGGAAAGTAGGAGAAAAAGCCAGAATTGGTCCTCTCCGTCCGGGCCTCCATCCACAAGGTGTCCCAGTGTCTGGGGAGCTTGATGGTATGCAATCCAGGGGCTCCACACTTTTTCAAACCTGGCTTGTTCATCTCTACGGATGCTGGTCAGTTTTTCATTAATCATAATCCATGATATTTTGTGTTTCACCAACATGACATTAATCACAGGGGATTTCCATGCTTGCGCTATAGTTATTTTAGCTGCTAGGTAGATAAAAAAATATGACAGTTCAAAGATGTTTGGGGATCTCTTCCGACAAGTCAGCGAACAGTGTTGTCTTGGTGTCTCTGGGTATATTCTGTCCAAACGCAGTATTCCCCACGCACACGTTCAAGAAACTGACTATTCAGAAGTGCTGGGTGCTATATTGACCACAGGCTGGAAACCGTGGATGATCAAAGTAAAGAAATGTCATCAGCACACCAAGGATTCCTCAAAAGGGTCCAAAGCTTTATTTTTGTGGTCACATAAGAAACATACAGCAACGTTTCGGAGCCCCGCAGGGCCCCTTCATCAGGCAGGGGCCCTGCAGGACTCCAAAACTTTACTGTTGGTTTATTATGTGACAACAAAAATAAAGCTTTGGACCCTTTTGAGGGTTCCTTGGTGTGCTGATGACATTCCTTCACTCTGGGTATATTCTGTTCCATCACCGAATAGACAAGATTGAACATTCTAATCCAGAAACGTCAGACTTTCTGACAGGACCACCAGACATGGAAAATGTTGCCCTCCTTCCCGCATCCCCGGAAGCAGAGGGACGAGGTACCATGGTATAGTTTCACCAGCCTTGTCGGGACAAGGTACCATCAAGATAACACCTTGTAGTTTGCCATTACTAGGTGCTCTCTCTGCCTTTTTTAAATAAATGATGGCACATAAAGACAAGATGAGAAGAGGTGGGGATAGGTTAGAACAGGAAAAAAGAAGGGAAAGGGAATGGGAGGAAAGTTTGGTGAGGGTTAGGAGTGGCAAGGGAGAGGATGGAGGAAGTGAAAATTGGGCAATAAAGGGGTATATAGCAGATGGTAAGGGAAATGGAATGAAGGGTAAAGACAAGCAGTCGAGAGGAGGGGGAAGGGGAATGGGGTATATATGGTAAAGAGGGGTGAACAGAGGCAAAAGAGATGAATGGGAAAAGGAACAGGGAAGAATGGAGTGGGAGCAGATGGTGAGGAAAAATGGAAGAGAAGCATGAAAGAAGGGGAAGGGAGGTCAGCGGAGAATAAGGGAAGAGGTGAATAGGAGCGATAAAAATAAAGTATTATTCTGTTATGTTGTGGATGGGATAAATAATTCCTCTCCCTTGGAATGCCTACAACTTTTGTAAAGAAACCTCTTTTTTCTTCTGCTAATTATAGCAGGGAAACGAAGATAGCAATCAAGAGAATTACCTATAAGGGTTGCTATCTTGCCTTTTACTATCTATGGGTCAAACTGAAAATTGGGGAGAGTATAACCAAAAAACCATTGTGAGTTCTAGAGATCTCTAGATCTCCACTACTAATAACTTGCTTAAGAGATGACTTTCAATTTTTGTTATAAAGTCCCTTTAACACCCTTAAAGCGGGGTTTCACCTTAAAAAAAAAAATTTTTTTTAAGTCAGCAGCTAAAAAAAAAGTCCCTGCTGACTTTTAAAAAGTACACTTACCCTCCCAGGGCGCCCACGATGTCGTTCGTGGAGGCCGAGATGTCCCTCGGCTATCCGGATCCAGCGCCGCCATCCTCAGTAAGGGAAACGGCTTCTCGTTTCCTACTGCGCATGCGCGAGTCTTATTTGTGAATGGGAAACGCGGTGTGACAACACACCGCGCCCCATTCACCTGAAGACGGAAGAAGAGAAGATCACCGCGGCGCTGGAGGAGGCAGATTAGGACGATCTGCCTAGCAACAGCCATTTCTGGTAAGTAAAAAAAAATATTTTTTTTTTTTTTATTTATTTTTTTAATTGTTACTAACTTTTTCTCAAGTTTTCATTTTCAGGGTGTCCCACCACTTTAAAACCAGGATAAAACCATGGCCAAAGGTGTAGGTGTTGATGGGGAATTTTAAGTAAAGGGAATAATATTCCTTGCTTGCTATCAAGCACCTTTTGACAAAAAGTCTGAAGCACAGCATATGTTACAGTCATGAGAAGTATATCAAACAAACTTTCTTTCGGTATAAATAACATCTTTTTGCTGGCTGAGTCATCCCTGTGGGAGTTGTAAGATGTGTAATAAATGTCCATGCCACAAGGATGGAGATAATGCCGTATTTGCTCAGTAGTGGTACAAGTGTAAATAGTTATGAAGCATGATTACTTGAAGACTAATTTTTACTTATTATCTACAGTATATCTGATTAAACAGACTGTATTTAGTGTTTATACTGGCCAAAGCATTGCATCAGGTTTCACAAATGTTGCTTGTACTTGTGTAACTTCTGTGTCTGTTAAAGCCTTGGGCCTTTCTTACTGTAAAAAATACCAGTTATTTTTTTTCACAAGTTTTTAGTATTGCAATTTAACATTAGCTCTGTGATTTGTTAGGGTCTTTAGGTCCATTCACCCCTTTCCTAGAAATTTCTTGCATGCTCACATATTGAAAAGTGGCATGTATTTAGCAGTTTGCAGCGGCTACCACTACATCTTATACAATTTTGTGTCAAGCTTTTCAACAAAATAATTTCCAACCAACTACTTCCACATCTGCATGGAATAATCCATATAACTTGAGTAGTTTTCATGCAGATATAACAAACCTTTTGATATATCTATTTTAATCATCAACTTGATCCATCTGGCCTAACCTAGTGCCTTCTCCCTTTTATACTTTCAACAAGACAAGGAAAAAGAACTGTGTCGAGGTGGATTTTTTTAATAATGTTAGGTCTGTGCCATTTGAGACCAATGACTTTGGCCTTGTGATTTCCTCTTTATTTTCCCACCATTCAGCAACTTTGGCTATTTTTGTATTTTCAGTACCACTAGATAGAGCTGCACAATTAATCGTTAAAAAATCGTGATCTAGATTCAACCCCCCTGAGGATCTCTATTGCAGAGTTTGCCTATTCTTTCATATAACAAGTGGAGAGACTTATCTGCTCACTCAGCTGTCAAAAGAAAACATCTGGGCAGTCTGCCAAGTTTTTAACATGAAACATTGTAACTAACTCTTCCTTCTTAGATCAAAGGGCTAAACTTCTGTGTAAAGAAAAAATCCAGGCAGGCTGCCAAGTTTTTAACAACGTGTAAATGCAAGAAGTTTAACCACTTAAAGTCTAAATCTTTTTCTGACACTTGTTTCTTAAGTTAAAATCAATATTTTTTTGTTAGAAAATTACTTGGAACCCCCAAACATTATATATATTTTAGCAGAGACCCTAGGGAATAAAATGTCAATTGCTGCAATATTTTATGTCACACTGTATTTGCCCAGCGTTCTTTCAAACGCAATTTTTTGGGAAGAAATACACTTCAAGGATAAAAAAAAAAAACGAAACAGTAAAGTTAGCACAATTTTTTCTGTTTTAATGTGAAAGATGATGTTATGCCGCGAGAATCGTGAGAGAATCGTGATCTATCTTCTAAGCAAAAAAATTGTGATTCTCATTTTAGCCAGAATCGTGCAGCTCTACCACTAGACATGAGTGTTCCTTTTCACCCTTGGTATTTATTTTATTGCCTTGAAATCATTTTTTTCATTATCATTCCAAACCTGTTAGCTAAATTTCAAGGATATGGAGCTCTTTTCCTTAAAGTGTATGTAAACGCCAAGTCCATTTTTCAGTATGTTTGGCTTCACAACGCAGTTTTCTTAAGTAAAGTTCTTACTTGGGATCCTGCCAGTAACAGCACTACCTGTTGCAGGCTGACAACACTAAGCCATTGCCAATCAATTAGTAGCAGTGTTGTCAGCCTACCATGTGAGCTCTTTCAGTTGGCCATTGGGCTGCCTCTTAGGTCTATCAGATAGGCAATTCAACAGCCAACTAAAAGATCACACATGTCATGCTAACAAAACTGATGCTAATTGCGAGGTAATTGCGAGGTAATATCTTGTTGTCAGCCCTCTCTAGTGTTATCAGTGCTGTTACTGGCAGGATCTCCAGGTAAGAAACTTTATAAAATATTCACAAAAAAGGATGTGCTTAAAGCGGTTCTGCACCCATTTCATTTAGTAAATCTCTTTGCCTTCCAAATCAGGCAAAGAGTACTAAATGAAATGTTTTTTTTTTTTTTTACTTGCCTTGTAATCGAGGACTTCCTGTCTTCTGTCTCTTCGGGGTGGGCGGGGTCTTGCGGGGATCCTCGTCACGCCGCACTGTCTCCTGGGATCTGGTGTCATTGATCCCAGGAGTCAGTGCGGGCATCTTCCGAAATCTCGTGAGATTTCGGCCACATCTTCCAAAATCTCGTGAGATGTTGGCAGATGTGCCGTTACTGCGCACGCGCGAGTAACAGCGGTGCATGCTGGGCCATCTAAAGTGCCTGTGGGGTTTCACATGCCCACAGGCAAGATGGACCCCAGCAGACAAGAAGAACACAAGAAGAAGATGAAGATGAAAACCGGCGGCGATCGAGATGGAAGATGGAACAGGTAAGTCCCCCAATTGAGCTATATGCCCTTGGCATATAGCCCAAAAAAAACAAAAAAACAAAAACGAGTGCAGAACCGCTTTAAGAAAACTGCATAGAAACATGATGCCATACGTACTGAAAAGTAGATCTTGGATTTACATATACTTGAACAATCCATCATTAACTTCCCAGATTACCAGTTTACAATGTTAATTTTCCATCTACGTGGGTTTGAAAAACGATTAAAGTGTATCTAAAGCCTTTCTTGTTAAAAAAAAAAGTGTATCTAAAGCCAAAAACTTAAACCAAATATTGTTCTATATGTTCCTGTAATCCTTTTACTATATTTCTGCTTTCACTTAAATTATTTCTGTGGATTCAGGGCAAATTCTGTGTGTTTGTGGTTCATGGACAGTGTAAATGAATGCAAGAATTGACCAGAGTAACTTTAAAAAGCACATTTTTAGATAGTGTATTTTTTTTTGCTGGTTAGTTGGTAAATGTGTTTGGAAATACATTTTGATTTGTTTGCTGTGTGCAAAGCTCTTCCATGTGCACCTGGTTCTAAAGGCTAGTTATAAATTGGGGAGGTTGCCATTCTTGTTCAGCTTGCTGGATATGACGCTCAGACACATTCTGCCTTTAATTTATTAATTGCTATATGCAGTATGCTCCAACATGAAGACTGTAAATGTTGTGCAACTAAAACCTCTGTTTTTAGCACAAACTGCTAGTGTAATTTTTTTCTAGCTGGTATGTATGCTGAGAAATACATTTTGTTTTGTTTGCTGTAACCATAATGCAATTCCTGGACTTTGATGTTAGATCAACTGGCCAGGAGGGCCAATAAGAGGGCACTGGGAAAAGCCAGTCCCCTCACTAGAGTAGGTTCCCAACATGTAAGGGAACTAGGATTGGGCAGATGTTGGGGCCAAACAGAGCAACCCCCTGCTCCACTTATTCTTGGATAGGACAGTTACCCACCTGTTGATGGATTCCTCTGCCATATTGTTTTATACTTCTGCCCATTGGCCCATATTGTTTTATACTTCTGCCCATTGGCCCACTCTCAACATCTCTGGCCATAGGCCTTAATATTTAAAAATAAAGGAGTGTTCACACATAAAGTGCATTGAAGTTACATTTGACGCCATACACAGGATTAGACATTCTGTAGTTGTAATTTCTGCACAGAACACAAGCATATAATTTGTAAGCCATCTCCCCTTTTCACCTCCACACCTTGGAAACACCAAAGATTTTGGACCTAGTGGCGGAACTACCAGGGTTGCAGCAGTCGCATTTGCGACCGGGCCCTGGCATTTCGCCACTGTCAGGGGGCCCCAGTGGGGTTGCTAATCGCAGATTTCTGAGCTGAGAGCGTGTCTCTCAAACAGCTCACAGCCATCATTGACAGTTCTCCCTCTCTCCTCTCTCGCACAGGATGAGAAAGGAAACAGACGATCTTCTCCATCTCCAGCCCCCCTCTCCTGTGTGTGCTCTGTGGGAAGTCAAGTGCGAAGCTAACAAGCTCACACTTCCCACAGAGCACACACAGGAGAAGGGGGGGGGGCTGGGAACAGAACAGATCGGCTGTCTCATCTCTCATCCCGTGCAAGAGAGGAGAGAGGGAAAACTGTCAATGACGACTGTGAGCTGTATGAGGGAGACACACGCTCTAATTAAGCCCTAATAGGTTGGATTGATGGGCACTGATAGGCTGCACTGATAGGCGGCACTGATGAGCACTGATAGGTGGGATTGATGGGCACTGATAGGCTGCACTGATGGGTGGCACTGATTGACATTGAGCACTGATAGGCAGCACTAATAGACACTGATAGGCAGCATTGATGTGCACTGATAGGTTGCACTGATAGGCAGCACTGATGGGCACTGATAGGCTGCACTGATGAGCACTGATAGGTGGCACTGATGGGTGGCACTTATGGGCATTGAGCACTGATAAGCAGCACTAATAGACACTGATAGGCAGCATTGATGGGCACTGATAGGTTGCACTGATAAGCACTGAAAGGTGTCCCTGAAATATGGTAAATGTATAAGCAGCGCTCACTCAAAACCATTAAAACACATTGGGGCTGATTTACGAACGGTGTGCGCCATGAGTTGCGGCGCACAGCTATGCGCAACGGCTGTTTTCATATTTAAAAAACATTTGCGCCTGTAACACAGTGCAATTTCCCATTTACTATTATCTTGCCGGCGCGTGGGAGGCGGCAATCGGCTAAAGACATGGCGCACAGCATCTTTAACTCAGAATTAAAAGAAGCTGGAAGTGCCAATATTATGGGTGTGATGTGGGGTGATGTGAGGAAGTATAGATATAGCTATCCAAGTAACAAATATGCCCAAAATAGAATGAGAAAGTGACTTTCCCTGAACAAGCCTGCTCGACGGCAAGTACACTTAGAACTGCGTGAGGTCAATTATTGCACTGCGCATGCATAAGCGGCATTTGCGCGTGTTCAAGTGCTCTGGTTCACTGCGCCGGCAAAATCTTAGTAAATGTCAAGCCACGTAAATTCATTTGTATAAGTTGAACGCGTGCACCTCTCAACTTGACTTCTATGGGTTTTTATAAGCCTATTTGCACACAGGTCATGTTAGCATTAAGAAAAAAAATTAAGAAAAAAAATGGCGTGGGGGTCCCCCTCAAAATCCATACCAGGCCCTTCAGGTCTGGTATGGATTTTAAGGAGAACCCCTCGCCAAAAAAAAAAATGGCGTGGGGGTCCCCCTCAAAATCCATACCATTCTCTTATCTGAGCACGCAACCTGGCAGGCTGCAGGAAAAGAGGGAGAGAGAGCGGCCCCCCTCCTGAACCGTACCAGGCCACTTGCCCTCAACATTGGGAGGATGCTTTGGGGTCCCCCCCAAAGCACCTTGTCCCCATGTTGATGAGGACAAGGGCCTAATCCCCACAACCCTGGCCGGTGGTTGTGGCAGTCTGCGGGCGGGGGGCTTATCGGAATCTGGAAGCCCCCTTTAACAAGGGGACCCCCAGATCCCGCCCCCCCCATGTGAAATGGTAAGGGGGTGACAAAAGTGTTAAAAATGACAAGAGTCAGTTTTTGACAATTCCTTTATTAAATTCTTCTTATTTCATCTTCTTCCTTCTTCTTTCCTTCATCCTTCGGTTTCTTCCTCCATTTTCTTCTTCCTCAATCTTCTTCTTCCTCCAATCCTCCGCTTCTTGCTCCGGTGTTTTCGTCCGGCACCTTCCTCCACAGCGTCTCTTCTTCCTCCACGGCATCTCTTCTTCCTCGCTTCGTTCTCGGGCCGCTCCACGCAATGGGAGGCTCCCGCTGTGTGAAGCTTCTCTTCTTCTGACACTAATATAATGGAACCGGGCGTCAGAGGGGGGTGGGGAACGAAGCGGGGAAGAAGAGACGCCGTGGAGGAAGATGCCGGACGAGAATACCGGAGCAAGAAGCAGAGGATCGGAGGAAGAAGAAGGTGGAGGAAGAAACCGAAGGATGAAGGAAAGAAGAAGGAAGAAAATTAAAGAAGAAGACTTTAATAAAGGAATTGTCAAAAACTGTCTCTTGTCATTTTTAACACTTTTGTCACTTTTTTGGTGAAATGGTAGGTACCCCCTTACCATTTCACACAGGGGGGGGGGAAGGATCTGGGGGTCCCCTTGTTAAAGGGGGCTTCCAGATTCCGATAAGCCCCCAGCCCGCAGACCCCCACAACCACCGGCCAGGGTTGTGGGGATGAAGCCCTTGTCCTCATCAACATGGGGACAAGGTGCTTTGGAGGGACCCCAAAGCACCCTCCCAACGTTGAGGGCATGTGGCCTGGAACGGTTCAGGAGGGGGGCGCTCTCTCATCCCCCCTCTTTTCCTGTGGCCTGCCAGGTTGCGTGCATGGATAAGGGTCTGGTATGGATTTTGAGGGGGACCCTCACGGCATTTTTTTTTTTGGCGCGGGGTGCCTCATAAAATCCATACCAGACCTGGAGGGCCTGGTATGGATTTTGAGAGGGACCCCTGCGCCATTTTTTTTTACAATTAAAGTCGCCTGGCCTGGGGGCGACTTAAAGTCGTGTTGTAAGTCGCCCCAAGTCTTGTTGTAAAGTCGCCCCAAGTCGCGTTGTAAGTCGCCCCAAGTCGCGCTGGAAGTCATGTTGCCCCTGTGTGAATGGACTGTTTTAATGATAACGACGTGCGCTATTATCAATGGCATATTATTAACGCAGTGCGCTGGCATATTATGTGTTGCGCTTTTTCGTGTGCCATTTTCATACGCTCAATTAATAATTTATCTGGCGCACCAATTAAGGTCTGAACCGGCGCAGCGCATTCATCTTAGTAAATGACCCCCATAGTTCTCTTTTGCATACCTTTTTGCACTTTAGCATATATCATTGTTTTTGTGTACTATTGGACTATTGAAGTTACACTATTGGATTGTTTTTATTGCACATGTAAGTTGCACTTAATGTTTGTAATTTTTATTTATTTTTTGTGGTTTTGAGTGAGCGCTACTTATACATTTTCCATATTTCAGTACTGTGGGGATTTATTTTAAGTTGGCTGCCGCTTTATTTATATTCCATTAATTGATTTGCGGATCAGGCCCTTAATTATAAATTAGTGATGGGCATTGGGCACTGATAGGCAGCACTCATAGACACTGATAGGCAGCATTGATGAGCACTTATAGGTGGCACTGATGGGCACTGATAGGTGGCATTGATCAGCACTGATAGGCAGCACTGATGGTCATTAGGCACTGATAGGCAACATTGATGAGCACGGATAGGTGGCACTGATGGGCACTGATATGCAGCATTGATGAGGACTGATAGGTGGCACTGATAGGCAGCATTGATGAGAACTGATAGGTGGCAATGATAGGCAGCATTGATGAGAACTGATAGGTGGCAATGATAGGCAGCATTGATGAGCACTGATAGGTGGCACTGATGGGCATTGAGCACTGATCGGCAGCACTGATGGACTCTGATAGGTGGCATTGGTGAGCATTGATAGGTGGCACTGATGGGCACTGATAGGCGGCATTGATGAGAACTAGGGATGAGCTTCGTGTTCGAGTCGAACCCATGTTCGACTCGAACACTGGCTGTTCGTCCGTTCGGCGAAATCCGAACATTATGGGCTGTTCGCGCCAAATTCGAGTGGCGCTTTACGCCCCATAATTCACTGCGGCATCGCAGTGCATTGCTGGCTGATGATTGGCCAAGCATGCACTATGACCCGCATGCTTGGCCAATCACAGCGTCATCAGCGAAGAGAGCCATAATTGGCCACAGGCAGGATGCCTGTGGTCAATTAAGGCTCAGGTGGTTTAGTACACGCCGCACACTATATAAGGTGGCCTTGCGTAGTGTGTTGTGGCTCATAGAGAGAGATAGACGGAGAGACAGTGTCTTAATTTCCTTTGAAGCTATTGCAGTTACAGTCGGGTATTGTGCCACCTGCACAGTGTACACCTGAAGCTACTCCAATTGCTGGTGTTGTTCTGGTCCTATACCACAGGCAGCTGCAGCAGTTACAGTCAGTGTATTGTGCCACCTGCACAGTGTACACCTGAAGCTACCCCAATTGCTGGTGTTGTTCTGGTCCTATACCACAGGCAGCTGCAGCAGTTACAGTCGGTGTGTTGTGCCACCTGCACAGTGTACACCTGAAGCTACCCCAATTGCTTTTGTTGTTCTGGTCCTATACCACAGGCAGCTGTAGCAGTTAAAGTCAGTGTATTGTGCCACCTGGACAGTGTACACCTGAAACTACCCCAATTGCTTGTGTTCTTCTGGTCCTATACCACCGGCAGCTGTAGCAGTTACAGTCGGTGTATTGTGCCACCTGCACAGTGTACACCCGAAGCTACCCCAATTGCTTGTGTTGTTCTGTTCCTATACCACAGGCAGCTGTAGCAGTTACAGTCGGTGTATTGTGCCACCTGGACAGTGTACACCTGATGCTACCCCAATTGCTCGTGTTGTTCTGTTCCTATAACACAGGCAGCTGTAGCAGTTACAGTCAGTGTATTGTGCCACCTGCACAGTGTACACACCTGAAGCTACCCCAATTGCTGTTGTTGTTCTGTTCCTATACCACAGGAAGCTGCAGCAGTTACAGTCGGTGTATTGTGCCACCTGCATAGTGTACACCTGAAGCTACCCCAATTGCTGGTGTTGTTCTGGTCCTATACCACAGGCAGCTGTAGCAGTTACAGTCAGTGTATTGTGCCACCTGCACAGTGTGCACCTGAAGCTACCCTAATTGCTGGTGTTGTTCTGTTCCTATACCACAGGCAGCTGTAGCAGTTACAGTCAGGGTATTGTGCCACCTGCACAGTGTACACACCTGAAGCTACCCCAATTTCTGGTGTTGTTCTGTTCCTATGCCACAGGCAGCTGTAGCAGTTACAGTCAGTGTATTGTGCCACCTGCACAGTGTACACACCTGAAGCTACCCCAATTGCTGTTGTTGTTCTGTTCCTATGCCACAGGCATCTGTAGCAGTTACAGTCAGTGTATTGTGCCACCTGCACAGTGTACACCTGAAGCTACCCCAATTGCTGTTGTTGTTCTGTTCCTATACCACAGGCAGCTGTAGCAGTTACAGTCAGTGTATTGTGCCACCTGGACAGTGTACACCTAAAGCTACCCCAATTGCTGGTGTTCTCATCTCCTGCAGGCCATTAGTATGTTGGGAAGGCCAACAAGGAGAGGCACACAGTCATGAGGCAATAAAAGAGGTCAAGCAGGCTCTGTGTCTAGAGGCAACAGTACTGGTCGTGGACGCAGTGCATCCTCATCAGCACGTGGCCATGGGACACGCTTGTCCTTATTTTCGTCAGCTGGACGTGTTGAGCCGCAACATGCCGAAGACTTGGTAGAGTGGATGACCAAGCCCTCCTCATCCTCCTTATCCTCTCTCACCCAGGCTCAGGGTACTGGCAAAGCAGCTGCCAACGCGGCCTCTTCCCTCGATGGCATCCGTCACTCCTTCCCTAGACCCACCATGTCCTCCTGAGGAGTCCCCCAAACTGTTTGAACACAGTGTTGGGTACATGCTCCAGGAGGATGCCCAGGGTTTTGAAGGCTCTCATGATGATACCCAGCTAGAGGAAGGCAGTAGCGTGAGCCCAGAGAGAGGGGATGCCCAAGAAGGAGAGCAATCTTGTTCCACCAGCTGCAGCATACTGCCATGTTTGCTCCAGTGATGAGGAGGGAGGGGATGATGAGGTCACTGACTCCACGTGGGTGCCTAATAGGAGAGAGGAGGAGGAGGCACTTCTCCAACGAGGCAGGATGCCCTCCAGGGGCCAGCTTAAGGGCAGCACACCGACTCTGCAGGGCGCTGCCTCTGCGTGTTATTCCAAAAGTTCTTTGGTGTGGGCCCTTTTTGAGATGAGTGCATCAGATCGCACCACTGCTATTTGCAACATATGTCTCAAGCGTATCTCGTGTGGCCAAAACATCAGCCGATTGGGCACCACATGCTTGACCAGACATATGTTGACCTGCCATGCAGTTTGTTGGCAAGCGTACCTTAAAGACCCACACTAAAGAACAAAGCGGACCTCTCCTTGCTCCTCATCAGCTGGGATCTCCAACCCCATTATACCTTCAGTCCTCTCTGAAACCTGCTCTGAGAGGAATGAAGGTGTAGAATTAGGTGTGTCACAGCCAAGTACTTGCGGGCAATCTGCTAGCGGTACACCAACGTCCGATTGTAGCAGGCAAATTTCCCTGCCCCAGCTGCTGGACCGTCGAAATAAGTTCACTCCCAGCCATCCACATGCCCAGTGGTTGAATGCTAGCTTGGCTAAATTGCTAGCACTTAAACTTCTGCCTTTTCAGTTGGCAGACTTGGCCCCCTTCCGTGAGTTTGTGCAATGTGCGGTTCCTCAGTGGCAGGTTCCCAAACGCCACTTTTTCTCACGGAAGGCGATTCTGGCTCTCTACCGGCATGTGGAAGGCAATGTCCATGCCTCCCTGGACAGGGCAGTCAGCGGTAAGGTGCATATTACCACTGACTCATGGTCCAGCAGGCATGGACAGAGATGTTACCTATCTTTCACGGCACATTGGGTGACTCTTCTGGCAGCTGGGAAGGATGCAGGACAAGGTGCAGTAGTGTTGGAGGTTGTTCCGCCACCACGCCTCCAAAATGTTACTACTGGTGATTGTGACACACCTCTCTCCTCCACCCCCTCCTCTTCTTCTTCCTCCATGGCCTCTTCCTGTGCTTTGTCCTCGGAACCAGCGGTGCTCCGTAGGCGTTCAAAGGGGCTACGCAAGTACGCAGGCAAAAAGATGCCATGCCGTGCTTGCGCTGGTGTGCTTGGGGGACAGGAGCCACACTGGGGCAGAGGTTCTGGCAGCTCTGAAGGGGTAGGCTGAGAGGTGGCCACGCCAGCTTAAGCCAGGAATGGTGGTTTGCGACAATGGCACCAACCTCCTCTCCGCCCTCTAACAGGGACAACTGCCCCATGTGCAATGTGTGGCTCACGTCCTTAACTTGGTGGTGCAGCTGTTCTTGGGCAGGTACCCGGGCTTACTGGATATCCTGAGGCAGGCCAGGAAACCGAATAATTTATTTTGAAATGTCAGATCCCTTCAAGACTGCCTATGCTGATGCTGAGTGACTATCCTGTTATGCTGACTGACTATCCTCTTCTTCCTCCTCAATCATCCTGCTGATAGCTTGGAAGAACATTTTTGGTTCTGGGCGCCGCCAACAGGGGCATGTAATTACAATTTTGATGCAATACTTTGCAGCAGGGCTCATTCCTGCGCTCCAACTAGAGTATCTGTGAGGGCTTGCAGTGTCATGGCACCAGCACCAGTGCCTAAGGCTCAATTTTTCAGCCCCTGTTTGACAGGGGTGTGTAATTACAATTTTTGATGCAATACTTTGCAGCAGGGCTCATTCCTGTGCTCCAACTAGAGTATCTGTGAGGGGCTGCAGTGTCGTGGCACCAGTGCCTAAGGCCCAATTTTTCAGCCCCTGTTTGACAGGGGCGTGTAATTACAATTTTTGATGCAATACTTTGCAGCAGGGCTCATTCCTGAGCTACAACTAGAGTATCTGTGAGGGGTTGCAGTGTCGTGGCACCAGTGCCTAAGGCCCAATTTTCTACCACTGTTCAACAATGTCATGTAATTACAATTCTTGATATAATAGTTCACAGCAGGGCGTTCCAGCGCCCACCAAGAGTCACTTTGAGGGCTTACAGTGTTGTGGCAACACCAACACCTTGAGCCCAAATTTCTGCAGAGCATATAGGGCAGGCTCCTACTTTCAAACATCCAACTTACAAATGTCTCCTACTTGCAAACGGAAGGAGACAACAGGAAGTGAGTTGATATGGGAAAAACATGTCTCCTCTCTCCACTGATGCTTTATCCCAATCCTTGTTTTACTAAAAACCCCAAATTTTCTAAAAACATTTGTTATTGGACAGAAAGTGAGGTGAAATCTTCTGAAGAGGTGCACAGATGAAAAAAAAATGTTACTGGGGTGATAACCCTTCCCTATGTTTTCCAAAAAGCTTAAAAATAGATTTTATTGGACTGGAGCTACACTTTAAAAATGTACCAGTTCAAAATTACAAACAGATTCTACTTAACAACAAACCTACACTGTCCCTGGAATATTTCACTTTTTTTTCACTTTAAGCGTCATTAAAATCAGTGCTCCCGAAAAATCAGCAGTTTTTAAAACTTTTTTTGCATTGATACATGTCCCCTGGAGCCGGGTCCCCAAACCCTTTTTAGGACAATAACTTTCAAATAAGCCTTTAAAATTAGCACTATTGATGTTGAATGTTCGTGTCCCATAGACTTTAATGGGGTTCTAAAGTTCACGCAAGTTTTCGGTCCGTTCGCAGTTTCTGGTGCGAACCGAACCAGGGGGTGTTCGGCTCATCCCTAATGAGAACTGATAGGTGGCATTGATGAGCACTGATACGCGCAACTGATAGGCAGCATTGATGGGCACTGATAGGCAGCATTGATGAGCACTGATAGGTGGCACTGATAGATGCTGATAGGTGGCATTGATGAGCAAGCACTGATGGACACTGATAGGCGGCATTGATGAGTACTGATAGGTGGCACTGATGGGCACTGATAGGCGGCATTGATGAGCACTGGTAGGTAGCACTGATTGACGCTGATAGGAGGCATTGAGCACTGATAGGTGGCACTGATAGGCGGAATTTATGGGCACTGATAGGCGGAATTAATTAGCACTGATAAGCGGCACTAGAATTAATGATGTGTATGTATGTATATATATTTATATATATATATTGTATATTGTCTCATACTATGGTGTGCTCTCTGTTGGGTCGTTTGGGGTGTGGCTGTATTCCATTGTTCTATTGTGTCTGTCTGGTTCCACGGGCCCCCTGCCCAAAGTGACTCCTGTCACAGGACCTAACACCCAACTACAATTTTCCCTAACAATACCACAACACGATATTGAGACTGTGGAAAGCACAAAGTGCTGCTGACAAAGTGCATAGAGAGATAATTGGGGCGCTTGTATGCACTAGCAGGTCTGTTAAAGTAGTGTAATGTAATGTAAACCCTTACTGAGTGTCATGTTGGTAGCAAAATGCATGTGTTTTTTCACAGGTTATTTTCCTAATTTTTTTAAAAAGCCTTTTTTTTAAATAAAAATGGAAGGTTCGCTCTAGTAAAAGCCCCCCACCCCCAAAAATTACATTGCCTGCAAAAGTGATAAAAATAACCTTTTTCAAGCTATTCAACTCAAGCATTTCCTCTCTACCTTTAATTCCGACGGAAAAAGTCTGATCGGATTATGTTGTCAGAAAATCTGATCGTGTGTGGACTTTTTCCGTCGGAATTTCCAACTGAAAAAGTTTGAGAGCTGGATCTAAAATTTTCCGACAACAAAATACGACTTTTTCTGATCGTGTGTAGAGAATTCCGACGCACAAAGTGCCACGCATGCTAAGAAGAAATTTGGAGACAAAAGCTATTGGCTACTGACCTCTACGTTGTCCCATCGTACGTGTTGTACGTCACCTCGTTTGTGCGACCGTGTATGCAAGACAAGTTTCTGAAAAAATCGGATGGATTTTGTGGCCGAAATGTCCGACCGTGTGTACAAGGCATACGCCTCAACTGTAATTCAACAATGCCCCACACTACATTGGAGAAATGCTCAGATCTGAACCCATTTTCAATTAATTAGTCTCCTTACTCATCCAAGCAAAAACGATATGCACCCATTTCTCCAAAAAGTGGGAACTAGAACATGGCTAGGCCTTCACGTTAGAACTATTTTTTGCTGATGTAGCACCCTGATGTTTAGGCAGGATTGAGATAAAATGTATTTACCAAGTGATAGTTGCATTGGTCAATTGTTAGGAGGTCAACTGATTTCAACTGATTTCACCCTAATTCTGAAATTGCTGCACTTTTCTCTTCTGTCGCTAGATGGCCGGGTATCTAATGACATTAAAAAGACAAGGGCATTGCAAGAACAGATTAGGAATGAATGGGGTGTCTCAGCCAATGGGCAGGGCTTTTCTTGAGTCCCTTGGCCTGCTGGGAGAGCCTATTTATTTGGGTGGAGTCAGGTGATCAGGGTTCTGTGCCGCCTGGACGGCTGTCTGGGTGGACATGTGTCGTATTGCCCTGGGCTGCTAGGCCAGAAACCTAAGGCCTATCCCAGGAACATCTGGTTGTTAGGCTAGCTGAGAGCCTATCCAGAAGTAGTACAGGGTTGGGACTGCGGTCTTGTAGTTCAACCAGAAGTAACGGTTCTCGCCGGCCCGGGGAACCAGTCATGGTCGGAGGTAGAGGGGAAGCTGTCACCACAAAGGAACCATCCACCTTACTACCAGAGATCATTGTGAGTAAGCTGAGGCCAGTACCAGAGAAGACTTCTCGCCAGCCAGGGACGGTGAAGAAGTGGGAAAGCGTCAGCAAGTGCCAAGTCAAAGACCCAGCGGGACAGCAGAGGTGACGCTTGCGGAGTGCCAAGCCAGGGTCCTAACGTGTCAGCAGGGGTGAAGCTTGAGGAGTATCTGTGAGTGCCAAGCCAGGGACCCAGCAGTGAAGCAGGGGTGACGCTTGAGGAAGATACTGAGTGCTACAGTGAAAAAGCTCAGGGGATCCAGTGGCTAGTGGATCTGAAGTCTAGTGAGAGAGACTGGGAGCTCATTAAGTGAAGACCCACAGTGAGTGAGTGTGGGGTAAAGAGAACTGTTCGTGTTGCAGATAGTTGAATACCTTTACCGTTAGTAACAGCTACAAGATTTTTGCCATTGGAAACATCGGTCCTACCTGTAGAAGTCTCGGAGTCTGCCAATCAACATTACATCTACCTAAAAACTTTTCTTTCACTCATGGTTAGTGTTTGGCTAAAGCCATTTATTATCAATCAACTGTGTTTACTCTTTTTAAATCTTAATGGCAACAGAAACTACCCAAATGACCCTGATCAAAAGTTTACCTACCCTGGTGATTTTGGCCTGATAACATGCACACTAGTTGACACAAAGGGGTTTGTATGGCTATTAAAGGTAACCATCCTCACCTGTGATCTGTTTGCTTGAAATTAATGTCAATGAGTTTCTGGACTCCTGACAGACGCTGGCATCTTTCATCCAGTGCTGCACTGACGATTCTGGATTCTGAGTCATGGGGAAAGCAAAAGAATTGTCAAAGGATCTGCATGAAAAGGTAATTGAACTGTATAAAACAGGAAATGGATATAACAGGATATCCAAGGAATTGACAATGCCAATCAGCAGTGTTCAAACTCTAATCAAGAAGTGGAAAATGAGGGGTTCTTTTGAAACCAAACCACGGTCAGGTAAACCAACTAAAATTTTAGCCACAACTGCCAGGAAAATAATTTGGGATGCAAAGAAAAACCCACAAATAACTTCAGGTGAACTAAAGGACTCTCTGAAAACATGTGGTGTGGCTGTTTCAAGATGCACAATAAGGAGGCACTTGAAGAAAGATGGGCTGCATAGTCAAGTCGCCAGAAGATAGACATGGGAACTGCCAAAAAATTTGTTTCGTTTCGTCCCGTTTCGTATATAAAAAAAATTTGTAATTCGTAATTCGTGTACGAAATTCCGTTCGAATTCGTACGAAATACGAATTTCGTACGAATCGTATTTTTTTTCGAATCATTACGAATCGTTAGTAAAGTTACGAATCGTTAACACGGCTAATGAATTGTCGGTTCTCATAACACAGAGAACAATTCGAATCCAACTACAAATATCGAATTTCAATTTACGAATCGTTACGAATCGTTACGAATCGTTAGTAAATCCAACTACAAATATCGAATTTCAACTAATATGAAAGAAATTATAATAGAGGATATAACGAATGCTTCGAATGAATTTGAGATTCAGTATATCTAATATAGAGAACTGTTCCTGCACAAAGTGTCATTTTTGCAGGAAAAAAAGCTATTTAAAATCACTCGCGGCTAATAAAAAGTCGGCTACGTAACACAGAGAACAGTCATTCATTGCTAAAAAAAAAAGCGTGGGGGTCCCCCCAAATTCAATACCCGGGCCCTTCAAGTCTGGTATGGATATTAAGGGGAACCCCAGTCAAAAAAAATAAAAAAAATGGCGTGGGGTCCCCCCCAAATATCCATACCAGACCCTTCAGGTCTGGGATGGATTTTAAGGGGAACCCCGGCCAAAAAAAATGGCGTGGGGTCCCCCTCAAAATCCATACCAGACCCTTTATCCGAGCACGCAACCTGGCAGGCCGCAGGAAAAGAGGGGGGACGAGAGCAGCCCCCCCTCCCGCCTGAACCGTACCAGGCCACATGCCCTCAACATTGGGAGGGTGCTTTGGGGTACCCCCCAAAGCACCTTGTCCCCATGTTGATGAGGACAAGGGCCTCATCCCCACAACCCTGGCCGGTGGTTGTGGGGGTCTGCGGGCGGGGGGCTTATCGGAATCTGGAAGCCCCCTTTAACAAGGGGACCCCCAGATCCCAGCCCCCCCTGTGTGAAATGATAAGGGGGTACAAAAGTACCCCTACCATTTCACCAAAAAAAAGGTGACAAAAATGGTAAAAATGACAGGAGACGGTCTTTGACAATTCCTTTATTAAAATCTTCTTTCTTCTGGTCTTCCTTTCTTCATCTTCTCCTTCCAGCATCTTCTTCCATCTTCTTCTTCCTCCGATCCGCTTCTTCCTCCGGTCTTCTCGTCCTTCTCGTCCGGCATCTTCTTCCATGGCGTCGGCGTCTGTTCTCGGGCCACTCCTCGCAATGGGAGGCTCTCGCTCTGTGAGGCTTCGCTCCAGCTGACAGGTCTTTTATAACGGAGGGCACCTGGTAACCCCGCCCCCTCTGACGCACAGGGACGTCATGGGAACTTCCCTATGGCTTTCCCCATGACGTCAGAGGGGGGGCGGGGTCACCAGGTGCCCTCCGTTATAAAAGACCTGTCAGCCGGAGCGAAGCCTCACAGAGCGGGAGCCTCCCATTGCGAGGAGCGGCCCGCGAGAACAGACGCCGACGCCGATGCCGGACGAGAAGGACGAGAAGACCGGAGCAAGAAGAAGCGGATCGGAGGAAGAAGAAGATGGAAGAAGATGACGGAAGGAGAAGATGAAGAAAGGAAGACCAGAAGAAAGAAGATTTTAATAAAGGAATTGTCAAAGACCGTCTCGTCATTTTTACCATTTTTGTCACCTTTTTTTTGGTGAAATGGTAGGGGTACTTTTGTACCCCCTTACCATTTCACACAGGGGGGGCGGGATCTGGGGGTCCCCTTGTTAAAGGGGGCTTCCAGATTCCGATAAGCCCCCTGCCCGCAGACCCCCACAACCACCGGCCAGGGTTGTGGGGATGAGGCCCTTGTCCTCATCAACATGGGGACAAGGTGCTTTGGGGGTCTCAGACCCCCAAAGCATCCTCCCAATGTTGAGGGCATGTGGCCTGGTACGGTTCAGGCGGGAGGGGGGGGGCGCTCTCGCCCCCCCCTCTTTTCCCCGTGCGTCAGAGGGGGCGGGGTTACCAGGTGCCCTCCGTTATAAAAGACCTGTCAGCCGGAGCGAAGCCTCACAGAGCGGGAGCCTCCCATTGCAAGAAGCGGCCCGCGAGAACAGACGCCGACACCAATGCCGGACGAGAAGGACGAGAAGACCGGAGCAAGAAGAAGCGGATCGGAGGAAGAAGAAGATGGAAGAAGAAGATGGAAGAAGATGACGGAAGGAGAAGATGAAGAAAGGAAGACCAGAAGAAAGAAGAAAGAAGATTTTAATAAAGGAATTGTCAAAGACCGTCTCCTGTAATTTTTACCATTTTTGTCATTTTTTTGGTGAAATGGTAGGGGTACTTTTGTACCCCCTTATCATTTCACACAGGGGGGGCCGGGATCTGGGGGTCCCCTTGTTAAAGGGGGCTTCCAGATTCCGATAAGCCCCCCGCCCGTAGACCCCCACAACCAATGGCCAGGGTTGTGGGGATGAGGCCCTTGTCCTCATCAACATGGGGACAAGGTGCTTTGGGGGGACCCAATGTTGAGGGCATGTGGCCTGGTACAGTTCAGGCGGGAGGGGGGCCGCTCTCGTCCCCCCCTCTTTTCCTGCGGCCTGCCAGGTTGCGTGCTCGGATAAGGGTCTGGTATGGATTTTGAGGGGGACCCCACGGCATTTTTTTTTTGGCCGGGGTTCCCCTTAAAATTCATCTCCCCCTGTGTGAAATGGTAAGGGGGTACAAAAGTACCCCTACCATTTCACCAAAAAAAAGTGACAAAAATGGTAAAAATGACAGGAGACGGTCTTTGACAATTCCTTTATTAAAATCTTCTTTCTTCTGGTCTTCCTTTCTTCATCTTCTCCTTCCGTCATCTTCTTCCATCTTCTTCTTCCTCCGATCCGCTTCTTCTTGCTCCGGTCTTCTCGTCCTTCTCGTCCGGCATCGGCGTCTGTTCTCGCGGGCCGCTCCTCGCAATGGGAGGGTCCCGCTCTGTAAGGGCTTCGCTCCGGCTGACAGGTCTTTTATAATGGAGGGCACCTGGTGACCCTGCCCTTCCCTCTGACGTCATGGGGAAAGCCATAGGGAATTCCCCATGACGTCCCCGTGCGTCAGAGGGGGCGGGGTTACCAGGTGCCCTCCGTTATAAAAGACCTGTCAGCCGGAGCGAAGCCTCACAGAGCGGGAGCCTCCCATTGCGAGGAGCGGCCCGAGAACAGACGCCAACGCCATGGAAGAAGATGCCGGACGAGAAGACCTGAGGAAGAAGCGGATCGGAGGAAGAAGAAAATGGAAGAAGATGCCGGAAGGAGAAGATGAAGAAAGGAAGACCAGAAGAAAGAAGATTTTAATAAAGGAATTGTCAAAGACCGTCTCCTGTCATTTTTTACCATTTTTTTGGTGAAATGGTAGGGGTACTTTTGTACCCCCTTATCATTTCACACAGGGGGGGCCGGGATCTGGGGGTCCCCTTGTTAAAGGGGGCTTCCAGATTCCGATAAGCCCCCCGCCCGCAGACCCCCACAACCACCGGCCAGGGTTGTGAGGATGAGGCCCTTGTCATCAACATGGGGACAAGGTGCTTTGAGGGGTACCCCAAAGCACCCTCCCAATGTTGAGGGCATGTGGCCTGGTACGGTTCAGGCGGGAGGGGGGGCGCTCTCGTCCCCCCTCTTTTCCTGTGGCCTGCCAGGTTGCGTGCTCGGATAAAGGGTCTGGTATGGATTTTGAGGGGGACCCCACACCATTTTTTTTGGCCGGGGTTCCCCTTAAAATCCATCCCAGACCTGAAGGGTCTGGTATGGATATTTGGGGGGGACCCCACGCCATTTTTTTTTTGGCTGGGGTCCCCCTTAATATCCATACCAGACCTGAAGGGCCTGGTTATTGAATTAGGGGGGACCCCTACGCTTTTTTTTTTTTTTTTATATCAATGAATGACTGTTCTCTGTGTTACAGAGCCGACAATTCATTTGCCGGCAATAGCCGCAAGTGATTTTAAATTGCTTTTTTTTTCTGCAAAAATTACACTTTGTCATTCGAATTCATTCGTTATATGTGCTATAATAATTTCTTTCGAATTAGTTGAAATTCGATATTGGTAGTTGGATTCGAATAATTTGGAGCTGAAATTCGTAAACTGAATTTTTCCTGCAAAAATTACACTTTGTCATTCGAATTCATTCGAATCCATTCGAATCATTCGTTATATCTGATGATGATATCCACTATTGGATGAAACATGTCAGGCGGGCTGATGCAAGTACGCGGAACTGTTTTTTATCTATGCCCTGATGTTTGTACATTGATGTAAGTAGACTACGTGCAATAAAACTTTTGAACTTCATCTTGCGGGCTTCACTATTGTTGTTATTTTCTTCCTTCACCTCGTGGGAGATTTTCCAGCATATACCTGATCTGGCTGAGTGAACCTGGCCATCAACACTCCATCGAGACGTATTGGATTTGGTCTTCCTTTTGTGTTCATCAAGTTTCCATTCATTCACCTCTGGCACCATATGATTAACATCGCTCATTTACCGTTTCCATCTGGTAAGCAGACTGTAATCACAAAGAGTGTGGCTCATGCACTATCTTTCTGGTAGAGGATTGTTTTTTCTACAGCACCATTTATGCCATTTGATCGATGGACTGTTATCACAATTTGATTATTGTTTTTACTCACAGACTTTCTTTTTATAATTTTTTGCTCATCTTATGATATCTAGCGCCACATTTTGGTTTTTATATTTATTCCGTTTGCTGATCAACAAACTGTGTTGGCTGCTACTTCACACATTTGTATTGTAATTAGCGCAGGTATTTTGTTCACCCTGTTTTTCACATTCGTTATATCCGCTATAATAATTTCTTTCATATTAGTTGAAATTCGATATTTGGTAGTCGGATTCGAATAAATTCCGCGACGAAATTCGTAAACGGAATTTCGAATTCCGTACGGAATTCGTATTCGAAAAAATTCGTACTACAGATTCGTAAATTCGTACGAATTTCGAAAAATTTGTACGAATTACGAATTCGTACGAAACTAATCGCACATGTCTACCAGAAGAAAGCCATTACTAAATGCCACAAAGTACCCCGCTTACAATACGCCAAATAGCACAGAGACGAACCTTCTGGCACAAAGTCATTTGGAGTGATAAGACCAAAATTTTTATTTTTGGCCACAACCATAAATGCTACATTTGGAGAGGAGTCAACAAGGTCTATAGAGAAAGGTACACCATTCCTACTGTGAAACACGGAGGTGGATCGCTGATGTTTTGGGCATGTGTGAGCTACAAAGGCACAGAAAATTTGGTTAAAATTGATGGCAGGATGAATGCAGTATGTTATCAAAAAATACTGGATGACCATTTGCATTCATTAGCCAGGAAGCTGCGCATGGGACGTACTTGGACTTTCCAATATGACAATGATCCAAAACACAAGGCCAAGTCGACCTGTCATTGGCTACAGCAGAATAAAGTGAAGGTTCTGGAGTGACTATCTCAGTCTCCTGACCTCTATATCCTTGAGTCGTTCTGGGGAGATATCAAACGTGCAGTTCATGCAAGACAGCCCAAGAATTTACAGGAACTGGAGACTTTTTGCCAAGAGGAATGGACAGCTTTACCATCTGAGAAGATAAAGAGCTTCATCCACAAATACCACAAAAGACTTCAAGCTGCCACTGATGTTAAAGGGGGCAATACACAGTATTAAGAACTGGGGTATGTAAACCTTGATCAGGGTAATTTGGGTAGTTTCTGTTGTCATTATGATTTAAAAAGAGTAAACACAGTTGATTAACAATAAATGGCTTCAGCCAAACACTAACCATGAGTAAAAGAAAAGTTTTTGTGTTATCATTCATAGTCTCTGAGAAATGGCCAAGAAATCATAAATTTTGCCAGGGTATGTAAACTTATGAGCACAACAGTATGTTCCTTATACAAAGTGTTCCTTTCAGTTTCTCCTATGTGTTGGGAATGCAACCAGGCAAGGGGAGCTTTGCTCCACATCTTCTGGGAATATCCTGGCTTATGATCTTACGATGATTCACAGACACATATTTTTACAGCATGGATTTGTGATTTTGCTTTAAGCAATATAAACTTCTTACTCTGCTCTAGTGTCTAACCCCAGTATAACAGTAATCGCACTAAATGTCATATACCTCCGGTGCTTGACAGTTCCACCAACAACTCTGTACATGAAAAATGATGGTCCTGTAAACAGCTTGATGCACTTTTATCTCTGCAATGACTACTACATTGGTGTGGGGGAGAATTCTGGCACTGCTTGGGAGGAATTCAGTCATACAATAGTCTGAACCACCAGTCCACTTTGAAATGAGATGTTTCATCAAGTCAGAACTGGTCTGAGCTAAAGTAATCACATTCCACACCCAAAATCCTAGTGGTGGACCAGGACCTCTCTTGTGTTTGAAAAGCTACAGCTATAGCTACACATCATGCATCATAAAGAGGAAACCCCAAGTCACATAAAAAAAATAATTATTTTGGAAATTTTGCTTTGTAATCAATGGCAGAGTTATTCAACTTTTTCTTTTGCTATACCGCACCAGTACACTGCGCCCTATTGCAAATATGAGCACTTATTCTTCATATCTTGGTCGAATACTTTTTTTTACATTTTTTTCTAATTAAAAACTAGTTTTGAACCCTTGAAAACAAAGGGTCGCCCAAACAGACTGAATCCTCATTCTTAAACTGCAGTGATTTTCCTCTTGGGGATTAGAAGTTTGTCCTCACTCACAGCAGTCAGCTTCAATTGGATATTTGAATTTGGCTCACAAACTGGCAATGGATTTGTCTTGAAATATCCATAATGAAGCTCATCAGTCAGACTCAGAAGTTGTTATACCCTTGGATCATACTCTGGTCAGCCAGCATGAACATCCACTATTTAGTGCATATCATACAGTCCAACACAGGTTGCATACTCATATCTTTATTTATCTATTTTCATGCATACCCCACACTGTCTATTTATAAAGACATAACAAAAAAAACTTTTCTCTAATTTGAACAACCTTGACTTTAAAACAAGGAAAATGCTGCAGATAATAAATGCACATTTTCTACCATAAAATGTATAATGACAATATTATTAATTTTAGTATAGAATATTGTAAAGTTATTAATTTTAATAAAACGGCATGTTTTGTAAATGTGAATGGTTAAAAATAAAAAGTAAAAAAGAGGCAGGCAAAATAGCTAAGAGAAGGCTAATGCCGCGTACACGCGATCGGAATTCTCGTCGGAAAAAACTCTGACGCTTTTTCCGACGGAATTCCAACGGAATTCCGGTCAAGCTGTGTTGCCTACACACGATCACACCAAATTCCGACGGTCAATAACACAGCGGCATAAAACACATTCGACAGCACTATAAAAGGGAAGTTTATATAGTATTTATAATTTAGTATGCTTCCGAGCATGCGTCGAATTGTTTCCGAGCATGCGTCGGAATTTTGCGTGTCGGAATTGCATACACACGATTGGAAAATCCGATAGAAAGGTTTTCCATCGGAAAAATTGAGAACAGGTTCTCAATTCAAAGTCAGTCGGAAATTCCGACAGAAAAAGACCATTGGGCATACACACGGTCGGAAAATCCGATGAAAAGCTTCCATCGGACTGTTTCCATCGGAAATTCCGACCGTGTGTACGCCGCATTAGAATAGGTTAATTATAGGATTAAAGTGGTGTTGCTACCAAAAAAAAAAATAATTGGAAAAAATAAAAAATTTTACTCACCTCTAAATGCCTGTTGCTAGGGGGTCCCTCGTAGTCTGCCACCTTCAGTGTCCGGGGGCTAACATCACTTCCCCTTGGCGTCGCACAGTCATCTGGGACCTGTCACGTGTCCTAGATGACTGAGCGTCGTATCTCGTGCGAGCGGAGCGGGGAACGAGGGGGGCTTCGTTCCCCCGCATCGCTGGACCCCGGGACAGGTAAGTGTCCGATTATTAAAAGTCAGCAGCTGCAGTATTTGTAGCTGCTGACTATTAAAAATAATTTTTTAGGGGGCACCCCACTTTAATAAGAGGTTTTAACCTATTTTTAACCAGTTTTTATTTTAAAAACATATACTTTTTTATCCACCAGGTTTCTTTAAAATGTATCTAAAGGCTTTTTTTTAGTTTTGAATAAAGTAGGGAAGAGAAAGACCCTGTAGCAAGTTGTGTCCACATTGGTAAGGCCCCCCTCTATATTTGTCCTGGTAATCGTTGTTATTTAGGCCAGATGTGAGGTGAAGTCTTTCAGTGTAGGCAATTGTCTAAGATGGAATTTCCCTTATTTTAGGAAGATTTCTTCTCACTTCCTGTTGTGTCTGCAGGACAGAAAGTTAAAGGGAAATATCCCCAGCAAGGCACAGACTGAAAAAATTCACCTGAACATCAAAAAACTGTCTAAACAAAAAAGTTTTGGAATATACTTACGCAGATGAATGTGGATTAGAAAAGTCAAAATCAGAACTCAACCACTAATTATTTCAGGACAGTGGCTGAAAATATTGAACCCAAAAGGTATGGTAACTAGCATTTTCAGATTAAAATTCAGGAGTAGCAGAATACACATCACATCGGACCATGGAATGGCAATTGTCAGGACTTAGCCATTAAGTCAGGAAAAGTCAGGCCCCCATAACAAAGTTAATTGAACCAAACATGAGTAGTCTCTGTAAACCCTGGCCTATCCTATTTATTACCCAAAATATTAGGATCATTCGCAAATGTAATGCTGCATATCGCCATCCATAGAGATTAACTAGAAATTATTCTTGGGCGGATATCCGGCATAAAAATATAGATAATCTGTGCAATCAAACTACTTGAACCTCATGTGGCGGGTCATCAAAGCATATTAGCAAACATATGGGCCTTTTACGCTGGCAAAGACATAATGCAATCCGATCTACATTTAATTGGATTTTCATCAGATTTTCATGTTTCGGCACAGAAGCCTGATCCTGAACTCCCGTAATCCACCACTTTGGCACGAAGAGCCGGAGTATCATGTCTCACCTCCCTCTGTTAAGCGGCCATTTGACTAATAGGTTAATCATTCAATTCAGTTCGCTTTAATAAGGCAGTGAAAATAACAATAATGATGTGAAAAGTGCAGTATCCCATAGCAACTGTTAGCATCTGATTTATCTTTATCAGCACTTTAGAGCTGTTTAGAGCACTCAGAACAACAACAAAAAATGCTGATCACTTGCTGTATGTGTATTTTAAAAATATATATAAAAAAAATTGTAATTCCTTTTTATATATATTATATATTTTTTTATATTTTTAGAAATGTTTTTTTTTTATCAACTGCAATTAATAAATTAAGGTAGATGTAAGCCCAGTCACTAACAATTTAACAAGATCATTAAGGCCCCTTTCACACTGGGGCGGGGAGCTGCGGTGACGGTAAAGCAGCGCTATATTTAGCGCTGCTTTACCGTCGTTTTAACCGCGGTATTCAGCCGCTCGCGGTGCGGTTTTACCCCCGCGAGCGGCCGAAAAAGGGTTAAACAACCCCGCAGAGCGCCGCCGTAGTGGCGCTTTGCGGCGGTATTGCCGCGGTTTTACCGCGGTGTCCCATTCTAATCAATGGGAAGGAGCGGTATAGGAGCGGTGAACACACCGCTCCTATCCCGCTCCAAAGATGCTGCTAGCAGGACTTTTTTTGTCATCCTGCTAGTGCACCGCTCCAGTGTGAAAGCCCGCCGGCTTTCACACTGGAGTTAAAGGGGCCGGATTTTTTCATGCAGTGAACAGGCGCTATTTTTAGCGCTGCACCGCATGAAAAATGCCCCGGTGTGAAAGGGGCCTAACTATATTTTAAGTGTTCTATGAATATTTTAATCTTTTAAAAATCTGCAGCCTTCATACAATAATATCTGGTGATCATGCGCTTCTGTTATGAAATGACAGCGCTTTGTCACTTTTTGTTGAATTGTGCTTCTACATTGTCATCCTGTCACATGGGCTTCTAATGGAGACTACGAGTAGTAATTTCAGCACATATTTCACAGGCATGATCTAAGGTTGTCACCATCAGCAAACCCGCTCTGAGAAATTTCATTGCAGCCATCACAGGAGTGCATATAGACAGGGAATTTCTCCAAAGAGGCCGCAGAAGATGCAACAAGGTGTGTAAAAAAAAGGTAAAACAAGTATTTTCACACAGCAGTTGTTTATGGTACAAAGGGCTTTAGCAAACGAAATGTCACACAATTAGGATTTACCGTACATCTGATTTAAAGACAACCTATTAAGAGAGAAACATGAGCGCTGTTATTAGTTGCCTGGCTTTTATACTGACCTTTCTAATTACAATTTCTAATGTTAATCTGATGCCGCGTACACACGATCGAAAATTCGGCCAGCAAAAGAACGATGAGAGCTATTCATCGGAATATGCGACCGTGTGTATGCTCCATTGGACTTTTGATGGCGGAATTTCAGCCAGCAAAAGATTGAGAGCATGTTCTAAATTTTTCAGGTGGAAAAAGTTTCTATCGGAAATTCTGATTGTCTGTGGCAATTCCGATGCGCAAAATTCCGACGCATGCTCGGAAACAATTCGATGCATGCTCGGAAGCATGGAACTTAATTTTCGTGGCTCGTCGTAGTGTTGTACGTCACCGCGTTCTTGGCGGTCGGAATTTGGTGTGACTGTGTGTAGGCAACACAAGCTTGAGCAGAATTCAATCGGAAAAAAACGTCCTAAGGCTTTTCCGACGAGAATTCCGATCGTGTGTACGCGGCATGAGTCCCATTAAAAAGATTACCCTTTACCTTCAGCCCTATAGACAAAGCAGGGGAAAATGATCACTAGGATAAATAAAGAGGGTGACCTTTCTAGTAGGGATATAGACAGCAACAAAAACATGCCAAAGGTTCTACCCCTCCCCCACTCTATCCAAAATAAATAAAATCGCTTTAGATACACTTTAAGTAATGTTTGTTCTTTTATTAGCGCATGAAAACCATAAGGTTTCATGCCAGCGTACAGAGAATGCAGAATGCAGCTGCTGGTGGGATGACAGCAGTGCCAATGTGCTGATCGCAGTGCATTGCACTGTTTAATTTTTTTAAAAGAACTTTATTGAAATGTCAATCAGTGACATTTCCTTAAAGTGGTTGTAAACCCTTACAGACCACGTCGTGCTACAGGTAAGCTTATAATAAGGCTTACCTGTAGCTACCCAGGATATTTCCTAAACCTGCACAGTTTAGGAGATATCCCCTGTATTTGCATGTGCTGATGTCATCAGCACATGCGCACTGACACAAACTGAAGCAAAGGCACGTATGTGCCGTTGCTTCAGTGAGTGTGCCGTTACCGCGCGCATGCGCGGAAGTGACGTCATCGTGGCACCGGCCAATCACAGAGCCAGACCCGCGATACCCGGAAGTAACCCCCGGGGAGTGATGTCACAGGCACCGCAGCGAGGGCTTTGATCTCAGGTGAGTAGGGATGAGCTCTGGCGTTTTCTCATGCTCCAAGTGCAGAGCCCGCCAGGAAGTCAGCGCAGCGCTAATCACAGGCAGTGAGACATTGCCCGATCTCTGCAGCCGCGCATCGGGGCAATGTCTATGAATGAATAGCGCAGCGCTGTGCCGACTTCCTGGCGGGCTCTGCACGTGGAGCATGCGAACACCCCGGAGCTCATCCCTACAGGTGAGCACTACATAATGAGCTAGTATGCTATGCATACAAGCTCATTATGTCTTTGTCTTGCAAGTGTTAGTTTTTTGTTTTGTTTTTTCAAAGCGGGTTTACAACCACTTTAAGTTCTATATATCATACTGCATTGCACTGAAAAAAAAAAGTACTGCATGCCATACTTTTTTTCAGCACACACCACTACAACGCAGTGGTGTAAACTGGCTAGGTAGGAGTCAAGGTAGTTCTTCCACACCTGGTGTGAACAGGCCCTTAATCCCAGGCATAGTGAACACCCCAAGGGACATGACTTAGGCTGGTTTCACACTGGGGCGGTGCGGGGCGGCGACGGTAAAGCAGCGCTAATATTTAGCGCTGCTTTACCATCGTTTTACCCGCGGTATGCGGCCGCTAGCGGGGTGGTTTTAACCCCCGCTGGCGGCCGCAAAAGGGTAGGAGCGGTAAATACACCGCTCCTTCACCGCTCCGAAGATGCTGCTAGCAGGACTTTTGTTGCGGTCCTGCTAGCGCACCGCTCCAGTGTTTTCACACTGGAGTGAATGGGGCCGGTTTTTTCAGGCGGTATACAGCGCTATTTTTAGCGCTGTACCGCCTGAAAACCGCCCCAGTGTGAAAGGGGCCTTACTGCAAATAATTGTATTTTTTTTTTTGATGCAAGTACATTTGGTTGTGCTTGTAAAATTTAAAACAGGAGGTATGTGTAAGCAGGGCCATCTGTGATACATTATAGACCAATCAAGATTCTGCTTTTATCCTCCTGTACTACACTGGAACCATGAAAGTGTATATTACAAACTCGCTGTCATTGCGAGGGGAACTCCCATGCTAACAGGTAGTTATAAATGAAAGACGTTACTCAGTAGTGGACACCAAAGGCAGTTTGCAACTAAATAAATTGCATTTACTGAAGCTTACAGTTCAGTTCAAAGTCCAGCTACAAAAGCTTGGCAGCAACAAAAAAAGGTAGAATTCTTGTTCAGTGGCAAACAAATTACAGAGATTATTCAGCAAGGTCCTTTATAAAATTTGCCAGCCACCTGAATTAGTCATGCACTATAGCTTGCAGAGAACCCCATCAGGTTTGTTCTGCCGGTTCACTTTGTCAAGGTCAATCAGACGATCACCTGGTGTTTCATGGTCTCTGGCCACTTTATTACGTAAACCTTGCTAGTACCGGTTTGGACCCACTTTTGCCTTCAGAACTGCCCAAATTCTTGGTGGTATAGATTCAACAAGGTGTTGGAAACATTCCTCAGAGATCTTGGTCCATATTGACATGAGAGCATCACGCAGTTGCTGCAGATTTGTCGGCTGCACATCTATGATGCGAATCTCCTGTTCCACCACACTCCAAATGTGCTCTATTGGATTGAGATCTGGGGACTGTGGAGGCCATTAGAGTGCAATGAACTCATTGTCATGTTCAAGAAACCAGTGGTGAGATGATTTGAGCTTCGTGACATGGTGCATTATCCTACTGGAAGTAGCCATCAGAAGATGGGTACACTGTAGTCATAGAGGGATGGACATGGTCAGCAACAATAATCAGGTAGGCCATGGCATTTAAACGATGCTCAATTGGAACTAAGGGGCCCAAATTGTGCCACCACCAGCCTGAACCATTGACACAAGACAGGATGGATCCATGTTTTCATGTTGTTTACGCCAAATTCTGACCCTACCATCTGAATGTCGCAGTTGAAATCGGGACTCATCAGACCAGGCAACGTTTTCCCAAACTTCGATTGTTCCATTTTGGTGAGCCTGTGTGAAATGTAGCCTCAGTTTCCTGTTCTTAGCTGACAGGAGTGGCACCCGTTGTGGTATTCTGCTGCTGTAGCCCATCTGCTTCAAGGTTTGATGTGTTGTGCATTCAGAGATGATATTCTGCATACCTTGTTTGTAACGAATGGTTATTTCAGTTACTGTTGCCTTTCTATCATCTCAAACCATTCTCCTCTGTCATCAACAAGACATTTTCATCCACACAACTGCCTTTCACTGGATATTTTCTCTTTTTCAGACCATTCTTTGTAAACCCTAGAGATGGTTGTGCATAAAAAAAATCTCACTAGATCAGCAGTTTTTGAAATACTCAGAACAGCCCGTCTTTTTTTCTTAAAGGGACCGTTTTAAGGGACCATTTTTTTTTGACTACAGGAGGGGGAGGGGGCAGCGCCCAGGCGCCCCCTATGGACGGGCCGCCACTGAGTACTGCCCACCGAACATGACAGCAGGATTCATTTTTGCCAAGCTGATTCAAAGAATGGCTGGCACCAAATATGTACACCCCCTCCACTGCCTTGGCAGCTTAAGTGGGAGCAGTTGGCTGGGGTCAGTTGGATTGGTGACAGCGCTGAAGGGCACATTATGACAGGTAAATCTGTCATAATGTACTAGTTTGCTTTGAATATTAAAAATTAATTAAATAGCTGTGGGTGTAGGTTTGTGTATATGGAATTGTATTTTTTATTTTTTTTTGGTTGAACTTGATGGACTTGGGCACCTTGAGATTTTGCATACTTTAAGACCTTGTTTACACTTGTGGTTGGGGGGTGGTAAAACCGTAGTTGAGCTGCAATTTTACCATAGTCTTAAAATGGAACTATGGGCTGACCCAAATAAAATTCACCCCTAGACATATGCAGAATATAATGCTAGTTTCATCCAGGTGGGATATAATACAGAAGTTTACTTACCTTAAGGCCCCTTTCACACTGGGGCGGGGAGCCGCGGTGATGGTAAAGCAGCGCTATATTTAGCGCTGCTTTACCGTCGTTTTAACCGCGGTATTCGGCCGCTCGAGGTGCGGTTTTACCCCCCGCGAGCGGCCGAAAAAGGGTTAAACACCCCCGCAGAGCGCCGCCGTATCGGCGCTTTGCGGCAGTATTGCCGCGGTTTTACCGCTGTGTCCCATTCTAATCAATGGGAAGGAGCGGTATAGGAGCGGTGAACACACCGCTCCTATACCGCTCCAAAGATGCTGCTAGCAGGACTTTTTTTGTCATCCTGCTAGCGCACCCGCTCCAGTGTGAAAGCCCGCCCGCTTTCACACTGGAGTTAAAGGGGCCGGATTTTTTCAGGCGGTGAACAGGTGCTATTTTTAGCGCTGCACCGCATGAAAAACGCCCCGGTGTGAAAGGGGCCTAAAGGAGAAGTATAACCAAAGCTTTTTTGGCTGCACTTCTTGTATGGATCATAGGAGTGCAGTTCCATGTCGGCTGACATCACAGAGCCAGTACAGGCTCCAAAGGATCCAAACTGTATGGTTGGGATTCACTCAGATGCCTGGACCGGCAGTTGGCTCAGCCCCTTAGCGCACAGCTAAGAGCCTGAGCCAGCTGCTCCCACCCCCTCCACAGCCTAGCTCTCCAGAGTGCGCTGGAGGGGGCAGAGAAGAGAGCTGGTGACTGAGTCACCAGCTCTATGCAGGCTAAAGACCGAGAGCTGAGTGATCTGTGGTGTTTGATCGATTTTCTCAGTCTTAGAGTCGGTGGGGGACAGATGCAGCATCGGGCCAATGCTGCATCCACCTAAGTGAGCACACAAATATATATACACACACACATATAAATATATATATATATATATATATATATATATACAGTGGTGTGAAAAAGTGTTTGCCCCCTTCCTCATTTCCTGTTCCTGTGCATGTTTGTCACACTTAAGTGTTTCGGAACATCAACCAATTTAAACAATAGTCAAGGACAACACAAGTAAACACAAAATGCAATTTGTAAATGAAGGTGTTTATTATTAAAGGTGAAAAAAAATCCAAACCATCATGGCCCTGTGTGAAAAAGTGATTGCCCCCCTTGTTAAAACATACTATAACTGTGGTTGTCCACACCTGAGTTCAATTTCTCTAGCCACACCCAGGCCTGATTATTGCCACACCTGTTCACAATCAAGGCATCACTTAAATAGGAGCTGCTTGACACAGTAAGGTCCACCAGAAGATCCTTAAAAGCTACACATCATGCCGAGACCCAAAGAAATTCAGGAACAATTGAGAAAGAAAGTAATTGAGATCTATCAGTCTGGAAAGGGTTATAAAGCCATTTCCAAAGCTTTGGGAATCCAGCGAACCACAGTGAGAGCCATTATCCACAAATGGCGAAGACATGGAACAGTGGTGAACCTTCCCAGGAGTGGCCGGCCGCCCAAAATTACCCCAAGAGCGCAGCGACGACTCATCCAAGAGGTCACAAAAGACCCCACAACAACGTCCAAGGAACTGCAGGCCTCACTTGCCTCAGTTAAGGTCAGCGTTCATGCCTCCACCATCAGGAAAAGACTGGGCAAAAATGGCCTGCATGGCAGAGTTCCAAGGAGAAAACCACTGCTGAGCAAAAAGAACATCAAAGCTCGTCTCAATTTCTCCACAACACATCTTGATGATCCCCAAGACTTTTGGGACAACATTCTGTGGACCGATGAGACAAAAGTGGAACTCTTTGGAAGGTGTGTGTCCAAGTATATCTGGCGTAGAAGGAACACTGCATTTCAGAAAAAGAACATTATACCAACAGTAAAATATGGTGGTGGTAGTGTGATGGTCTGGGGCTGTTTTGCTGCTTCAGGACCTGGAAGACTTGCCGTGATAAAAGGAACTATGAATTCTGCTGTCTACCAAGAGATCCTGAAGGAGAATGTCCGACCATCTGTTCGTGTACTCAAGCTGAAACGAACTTGGGTTCTGCAGCAGGACAATGATCCTAAACACACCAGCAAGTCCACCACCGAATGGCTGAAGAAAAACAAAATGAAGACTTTGGAGTGGCCTAGCCAAAGTCCTGACCTGAATCCTATTGAGATGTTGTGGTATGACCTTAAAAAGGCCGTTCATGCTCGAAAACCCTCTAATGTAACTGAATTAGGACAATTCTGCAAAGATGAGTGGGCCAAAATTCCTCCAGGACGCTGTAAAAGCCTCATTGCACGTTATCGCAAACGCTTGGTTGCAGTTATTGCTGCTAAGGGTGGCCCAACCAGTTATTAGGTTTAGGGGGCAATCACTTTTTCACACAGGGCCATGATGGTTTGGATTTTTTTTCACCTTTAATAATAAACACCTTCATTTACAAATTGCATTTTGTGTTTACTTGTGTTGTCCTTGACTATTGTTTAAATTGGTTTGATGTTCCGAAACACTTAAGTGTGACAAACATGCAAAGGAACAGGAAATGAGGAAGGGGGCAAACACTTTTTCACACCACTGTATATATTTACAGTATCTCACAAAAGTGAGTACACCCCTCACAAGATACAGGTACAGGGTGTTGTGATGGGGACTTTGTGTGCCCCATCGTATTCCAATTTGTACCTGGGGGAGTGGGAACGGTCAATGAGGTCTGAGGCTTTGGCTCCTTTTATGAGCAAGGTCAGCCTTTGGCTCAGGTTCATTGACGACATTTTGCTCATATGGGAGGGTCCATCTGAGGAATTGGACCTATTCCTTGATCAGCTTAACAAAAATGATTTTAATCTGACATTCACAATGTCATGGAATGGATCCTCTACAACCTTTTTAGATGTCAATATCAACAAAGACATAATGGGTCGTATAAGTAGTAGCCTCTACAGGAAGCCCACAAGCAGGAATACCATCCTACATGCCAGCAGCTTTCATCCTAAAGCACTGGTGACATCTATGCCCTTCGGTCAATATCTAAGGATATGCAGAAATTGTACTGATGATCTAATATTTAGAAACGAGGCCAATCAGGGCCGTCTTTAATATTGATTGGACCCTGGGCAAAACTTTTCTTGGGGCCCCACATGCAGTTTCGCTCTCTACCTGCTCTGAGACATACAATAAATAGCAGCTAGACTCAAAATCAGTTTACTGAATCAGATCAGACAGCTATTGCAATTGGTTGCCAGAGGTTAGAGTATCATTACCGTTCACTGACTGGTTGCTAGAGGTTACAGCACACATTACGGCTCACTGATTAGTTGCTAGAGGTTACAGCACATGATTTCTGCTTGTTGATTGGTTGCTAGAGATTACTGTGAATATGACCTCAGGGGGGCATGATATACATATCAATGCCGCTGGCCGCCGTTATTTACATATGAATACAACCACTATTTACATATGAATGCCGGTAATTTACATGTAAACACAGGGTCTGCAGGCAAGTCATCTGTACACAACAATAGGGCAGAGCTGGGCAGCATTAGTAGCAGCACTTCACACTAAGATATTGGGACACAGCACGGGACTAAAACCTCAAGGCACAAGGGAATTTAAACCAGGATAGTTGGCAAGTATGAGGCAGCTGCTTTGGGCCCCACAACAATGACAGGGCTCAGGGCAGCTGCCCCTTTTGCCCTGCCTTAAAAATGGCCCTGAGGAAAATGCCCTCAGGGACAGATTACTCCTGCGTGGCTATTCTAAAACCTGTCTTAAAAAAACTTACAATAGAGCCATACAGAGACCTAGAAAGGACTTGTTACACAATCCCCTATCAAAAAAAAAAAAAATAAAAAAAAAAACAATCCCATTTCAATTATCACGAGATTCTCTAATCAACATGAGAACCTCAAAAAAATTACCAACAAGTATTGCCATGTTCTGTCTATGGATCCAATCATCGGTCCTTTTGTTAGCAAAAATTCCGCATTTACTTTCAAGCGGGCGAGATCTCTTAAAGACCACCTAGTCTCTATTGAGTTTAACCACCTAGGTTGTCAAGATCCTTGCAAATATCCAGGTACTTTTACCTGTGGAGGTTGCAACTATTGCCGTTATATGAATACGGCACGAAATATTGTACTCCCTAATGGCGAACGATATCGTCCTAAACACTATGCAAACTGTCAGACAGCAGGTGTCGTGTACCTTTTGTGGTGTGACTGTCGATGCTTTTACGTAGGCAAGACGATTCAGCAATTCTGGCGTCGTGCCTACCGACACATCTTGTCACTACAGATGCGTAACCCCAGTCTTCCTCTAGGAAGACATGTCACAAATGTGCACAATGGCATCATTCCAAAGATATCATTTCTAATATTAGATAAGATGCACTCTGGGATAAGGTGGTGATACTAATAAATTGCTCCATCAATCAGAACAGCGATGGATATTTTGCTTAAATGCGTCTAAACCACCAGGCTTAAATGGAGTGATCTCATACAGACCCTTCCTGGAAGGTTTCTCATCCGGGGGCTCAGAATGGGAGCCCCTTGAGTGAATAATCTCTATGGACGGGCCTGGTCCTATATAACATTCTAAACAGGGGTTATATCTCACAACTAAATTTTATGCCTTGATTGAAACTATTTGCAATGATAGTCTTTCTGCCCAATATTATCTGTGGGAGCTTTTTCCTGATTTGAATGTATCTTTCAACAAAAACCTATTTTTCTTATTTTTTAACTAATTTTATTTTTCTTCTTTTTTATTTCTTATATCTGTAATACTAGCTTTCACATTATGATACATTTTTCGAATTGGTATCTATTCATTACTATGTTAGCTGAACATGTTCTAAAACTTGTTATATCAAGATTGTAAATTTCATCCAGGGGATTGTATGATCGATTTCCCCCGGCTGCTATGTGATCAGAGGCCTTCCCAGGTGGGTAGTTCAACAACCCCTTTTACAACTTTCCTCCTTTAAATTTCGGCCCTTATTCAAGGTATCACTCGACGCACTGGGGGGCGGCGCATGTCCTATGGGCGTGCCCGGCCTCCCTCTCCTTCCGGCAGTTTGTTTGCATGTTTACCATGCGAACAGACAAGCCGGATCTGCGTCACGGGAGGGTGACGTGGGACGACACAGAGCATGCGTCGCGAGGCTCTGTTTTTTTTACGGAGCGTCGTGACGTAGGCATGCCTCCTGGCATCTCATTCTGAGATTGCCGATGCTTACCATCAATTGGATGGCATGTGGATGCGCGGTGACGTCACGCGTCATCCACTCGGGGGGCACCAGTTAAACTGGGACACGCCCCACTCCAGTGCTTTCAGATACAGCTTAGCTCAATTAAACTAAGGGGGTTACGTGACGCCTGTCTGCAGCAGATCACGGAGTTGTGTTACACAGAGACCGGCTTGGTAAGTTGGACAGACGCGAATACAATCGGTATTATGAGTATATAGAGACTAGTCTAACTATTTAGAAGAGCCATTCATTTGCTTTTATATATTTGATGGCTCCAGATTTTGGTTATACCATACTTTTGAAGTGTGGGTATACCTGTAGCCTCTACTCATTGAGGGATTATCCAAGCTCGGTCTCTTTGTGTTGTTCCACACCTGTGATCATATATACTGCGAGTCAGAAGTGAGGGTATGTTTTCCATCCCAGTTTTGTTTACTTATTTAGTCCATTTATTGACATTGAATACAACTTTACATTGATGTACATGTCTTTACAAGACTATTAGGATGTCAATTATATGGTATCCTTTTCTTTGTACTTTTACCTTTTAGTCATTCCGAGAAAGGGTGACGTTATCTTCTTCCCTGGCCTTGATAACAAATACAACCATATGGAATGAGATGTGTCTCCGTGGGGGTGCCCTTTGTGAGACCTTGTGACGGCTGGGATCCATTATCCATCTGGGGGAATTTAGGATCTTCTTCTTCGGGTGCATCTTCCACACTAGTCCCTCTTCTTGGTACACACTTCAATCTTCCCCTATTCTCCCTGCCCTCTGATCTCTGTGGAGCTGCGGCAGACTGATCCGTTCACTGGATGTTATAGACCTGTTCTGAGAAGTTTATTGTTCATATACATAGTTAGTACCTTATATATATATATATATATATATATATATATATATATATATATGTACTTGCTGTCTTGTGGAATATGATCATGTACTGTGCAAGCTGTAGTGTATGTCCGGCTATCTACCAAAATTGTGTTGTATCATATATACTTACAGATATTATTTTGTCTTCTGTTTTGTTCTTTTCTTCCTTTTCTTTGTTCTTGCCTTATTACAGACCTGTTTGATGTGACCACAAAACTACCTCTGAAGAAGAGGTCAACTCCAAATACACCTCGAAACGTTGAGTTATCTCTATTGTATAGATTATTCTCGATAGAGTTGGTCAAAAATTGTTTCATGTATATGTTACATGTTTAATGTCATAGTTTATCTTTTAGTTTTTTGCTAATAAATACATTTTTAAATAAATTCCTTTTCTATCTTCTTACTACAATTGAATGCCAGCAGCCCAATTTAAATTCCCACAGAGGATATACACTCATGTTTGAGTGATTTTTTTCTTTTCCACCCCTCACAAGATGACCACTTCCTTGCTAATGAGGCTCAGGGTAAAGGCTGGCCAAGCATTTCTCCAGACCTAAACCCTATTGAGCATCAGTGGGGCATCCTCAAATGGAAGGTGGAGGAGCGCAAGGTCTCTAACATCCACCAGCTCCATGATGTTGTCATGGAGGAGTGGAAGAGGACTCCAGTGGCAACCTGTGAAGCTCTGGTGAACTCCATGCCGAAGAGGGTTAAGGCAGTGCTGGAAAATTATGGTGGCCACACAAAATATTGACGCTTTGGGCACAATTTGGACATTTTCACTTAGGGGTGTACTCACTTTTTTGCCAGCGGTTTAGACATTAATGGCTGTGTGTTGAGTTATTTTGATGGGACAGCAAATTTACACCATTATACAAGCTGTACACTCACTACATTACATTGTAGCAAAGTGCAATTTCTTCAGTGTTGTCACATGAAAAGATATAATAAAATATTTACAAAAAAGTGAGGGGTGTAGTCACTTTTTGAGATAGTGTGTGTGTGTGTGTGTATATATATATATATTTATGGTCGGAGCCCTCGGTCCATAACGATGTGAAGGAGCAAACATAAACACGCCACAAGACAGACAACAAACTAGACCTGAAGTGTGCCCTGGTCTACCGTAAGGTAAGCCCTGGTGAGCTGGGCCGTGAGGCCCTTTCTGCTAGGAGAGTAGTTAAGAAAAGGGCGCTTACCTGAGAAGTAATGGCTGTTTCTGTAGAGAAACATATCAGAGTGTTCTGAGAAGGGGAATGGGTGGGCGGGTACGGCGCGCTAGAACCGACACCAGCCGCGTGGAGAGGTCTGGTATGTATACCCTCCGGGCTCCTCCCATAATTGCAGGCCACCATGCTGGCCTTCCTATTTATGGTCGGAGCCATCGGTCCATAACGATGTGAAGGAGCAAACATAAACACGCCACAAGACAGACAACAAACTAGACCTGAAGTGTGCCCTGGTCTACCGTAAGGTAAGCCCTGGTGAGCTGGGCCGTGAGGCCCTTTCTGCTAGGAGAGTAGTTAAGAAAAGGGCGCAAAGGCTTGTTTTTAGGGAGGTAATGATTTATTTGTTTGGTAAAGGCAAATGCTACAAGGCAAGGTTACTGAAGGCCCGGGACATTTCGGTCTGGGGATCGGGAATGTAACGGGCAAAACAGGTGGACTTCCACCGTCCCATCATCCTGATCACGTGATCGGGGACTCCATTGCGGGAGGCCGCGGAGGCTGCTCCGATGCGAAAGGAGTGACCTGAGAATTTCGCTGGGTCAAGACCTAAGTTGCGGAGGAGGATCCTGACGTGCGTGACGAATTGATTGCTGCTAAGGGGTCTGACCGGAAATGGTAACAACGGGCTGTCAGGTGAGGGATCAGGTAGGTGTGCTAGTAGCTGGTCTAGAACTGCCACGGGGCACCAGGCATTGAGAGTTTCGAACAGTTTGATGTCGGTGCCTGGGCCAGTCTGCTGCGTTTTGGATGCCTCGAGGTGCAGGATGAAAAAGGTCTGATGGCGTACGAGATGCCGCCTGCGTAGCGTCTTGCAGCTAGGGCCGGTAACTAAAAACTCGCTGGGCCGTAAGAAGCCGTAGAAGGCCAGGTACATGGCTGCCTGGATGACCAGGCTGGGAAAAAGGCCAAAAGGGGAATGCGAAAGCATGATCGATAACTCCCGGAAAATGGCACCGGTTACTGGGAGGCGTTTGGTATTGACCTGCGGCTGTTTTTTGAGGATGCCGCGCAGGATTGCCTTGACTGCGTGGGAGGTGAACAAAGATGGTTTAGAAGGGTCTTGTAAGGAAATGAAATGCTGGATACCGGCTAGATAAAGTTTGATGGTATTGTGTGATAACGCCAGCCGAGTGTAGCAGTGAGAAATGAAGGCTAGGATATGGTGGAGGTCCCCTGGTGACCCCCCGTGGCTTGTGTCCAGAAACCGTAGGTACGTCCTCCAAGCAGCTTGGTAGGCTTTCAGCGTGTTGTGTGACAATGAGAAGTTTATGAGACTGGTGGCGCCGTGAAGGTGGTGACTCAGACTAGGGTTAGTTGAGACCAGTGAGGGATAGCGGACATGGTCGGATCGGCTCCGGGTTCCTGTAATGCATGATGCGGGGGTGGCGGGGGCGACAGCTGGTGGAGTGGGGGTAACTTGCTGGAGCTCCAAGGTCCCCACTCTGGCCTGGACGTCAGAGATGGTAGTTGATAGGGAGGAGACCAGCGTGTGTAGCTGGGACACTGCCGAGGCAATTGATTGTAGTGATGCCTGAGTGTCTGGTGGGTTTGGTGGGGATGGGCTTGGGAACAGTAGTCTGAACAGTTCAGCTTTCCTGGCCGTAATGGGGAAGGGCATGTTCCTGCGCCTCAGCTCGGCTGAGAGTCTGGGGATGGTCCAAACTCTGAAGGCTTGTGAGAAGTTGTCTGCCGGGCCCGCTTCGGGAGGTGATGGGGCGGGGTGAGATCGTCGCTGCCGGCCAGAGACATGGCGTCTGCTAGAATAAAAGAGGGGGGGGAGGGGGGGGGGGGATGCATGTTCCTCTCGTTTACTTTTTTTTTTTTTTTTTTTTTTTTTTTTTTTTGAAGGGCAGGAGAGGATATATCTGTGTTTGTAGATTGCGGAAATATGAAGAGGGGAGGGGGGGCAGGGCGGGATACCTGTGTGACAGGTATGGGGACAAACGGGTTGCGCGCGTGCGCTGAGTGGGATGTTCCATGGGCCTATATGTAAACTCGGAGGATGCGTGACACCCGAGGTGAGCCAGGAGGTGACTGGCCGGGTGGCTGATGCTCGGGTGTCCGTCTGTGCTCGGCACGGACTGGTTAACCAGAGCCCCCCCAGGGCGGCACTGGGGGGAGTGGCTACTGATTGGTTTGCTAAGTAGGAATGTTTCGATCTGTAGTAATTTGACGTGGGTTCGGTCAGCTAATACTTGCACTGCCAGCAAGTCATGAGATTAGGTGACCTTGTCTGCGTAGTGAAGGCTTGTGCTTCGAAAAATAGAGTGATATGCATAGAAGTATGTGACAGTTACTAACGCCTGGAGATTTTAATCAAAACTATGGTGTTCTGCGTGGATGGGAAGGGGAGATGTGTGAACGAAGCAGGATACCGTTCGACGGTATGGTAAGAATCGGGGATGCGCGTGAGCGCTGGGTGAGTTTGTTTCTTTGGCCTGTGGAACTCAGAGAATGCGTGACAACCGAGGTAAGCCAGGAGGTGACTGACCAGGTAACCGATGCTCGGGTGTCCGTCTGTGCTCGGCACGGACTGGTTAACCAGAGCCCCCCCAGGGCGGCACTGGGGGGAGTGGCTGCTGATTGGTTTGCTAAGTAGGAATGTTTCGATCTGTAGCAATTTGACGTAGGTTCGGTCAGCTAATACTTGCACTGCCAGCAAGTCATGAGATTAGGTGACCTTGTCTGCGTAGTGAAGGCTTGTGCTTCGAAAATAGAGTGACATGCATAGAAGTATGTGACAGTTACTAACGCCTGGAGATTTTAATCAAAACTATGGTGTTCTGCTTGGATGGGGAGGGGAGATGTGTGAACGAAGCAGGATACCGTTCGACGGTATGGTAACAATCGGGGATGCGCGTGAGCGCTGGGTGAGTTTGTTTCTTTGGCCTGTGGAACTCGGAGAATGCGTGGCAACCGAGGTAAGCCAGGAGGTGACTGACCAGGTAACCGATGCTCGGGTGTCCGTCTGTGCTCGGCACGGACTAGTTCAACCAGAGCCCCACCAGGGCGGTACTGGGGAGAGTGGCTGCTGGTTGGTTGCTAAGTAGGGATGTTTCGGTCTGTAGTAGTTTGACGTGGGTTCGGTCAGCTAATACTTGCACTGCCAGCAAGTCATGAGACTAGGTGACCTTGTCTGCGTAGTGAAGACTTGAGCTTCGAAAACAGAGTGACATGCATAGAAGTATGTGACAGTTACTAACGCCTGGGTGCTGAGCCAAATAAGTATGTGTGACAGGGATATGTAGTGAAAAGGTGTGTGAAGAGAATGGAAAACTGAAACAACAACAACCTACGCACCTGCTTGCTGCCCTAGTGATAGAGTCTCTGTTGGGGTCAAAACCTGGGAGACCTGGTGCCTATTGGTGGGGTGACATGAAATTATTTGTGAGAGATGGGTTGCAAGAGCTGATTTGGGGCCGTAGTTGACCCCCTGGTGAAGAGATGCAAGCCCTCAAAAATTACCTGGAAAAAGAAAGGGGTGGTCCGATCCTGTTGTATAGGAGACCAGGGACGACTTACTGACCTACGGAAAAGGTGAAAAGGGATAGAGAAAGGCGTGAGTAGCTGAGTTTGCTACTGGGGAAGTTGTGGCTGCGAGGCCAATGGAGGTCGAGCTGCAACGATTGCAGAGGTGTAGGGGAGGGTGGATGTGGGAGCCGGGCCCAAACCTGCGGTGAAGCAAGGTGTGCGGGGGGCGGCTGTGCCTCACATTGGCTGGTTTGCCGTGAAAGGCAAGGAGTGGAGTGTCTTGCTGAGGTTTGCAAGGTGTGGGGGCCCATTTATACGGGCTTGCGGTGACTACAAGAAGTGTGTGGGGGGGGGACAGTGACAGATGCTCTGGTGGGTTTGGGGGGGGGGGGGGGGGGGGCTGCGGTGTATGTGTGAGTGAGGGGGTGCTTGCACTGGGTAGCGGTGCGTAACGACTAGAGATAGTGGGGTGAATTGTGTGGTAGGCAACAACGAAAAAGGCATGGTGGTCGAAATGACTCAGTGGAAAAAACAGGGGTTTCGATGTAACGACGAAAAAGCATAAATCCTACCTGCGACGCTGAAGCGGAACGAACTGGAGGTGCGATCGGGAATCGAATCAGTAATCTGGAAACGAGGAACGTAGGACAACTCGTTGAGGGGGTGCTTGCACTGGGTAGCGGTGCGTAACGACTAGAGATAGTGGGGTGAATTGTGTGGTAGGCAACAAACGAAAAAGGCATGGTGGTCGAAATGACTCAGTGGAAACAGGGGTTTCGATGTAACGACGAAAAAGCATAAATCCTACCTGCGACGCTGAAGCGGAACGAACTGGGGGTGCGATCGGGAATCGAATCAGTAATCCGGAAACGAGGAACGTAGGACAACTCAGGAACGTGTACTGAGTTGTTTGTCGGCCTGGTGACGTGGAATACGGCGCGCTAGAACCGACACCAGCCGCGTGGAGAGGTCTGGTATGTATACCCTCCGGGCTCCTCCCATAATTGCAGGCCACCATGCTGGCCTTCCTATATATATATATATATATATATATATATATATATATATATATATATATATATATATATATATATATATATATATATATATATATATATATATATTATGAATCCCATATTTCTCTTTTAATACACAGCCTTATTGTCTTCCTCCACACCAGTTCCAGTAGTGATGATTGATCCCTTGGGGCCGCTCTCCTTTTGTGGTTGTGTTGTCACCCCTCGTGCCAATGTGGTCACGTACAATGCAGGACCAGACGTCAACAATGGTTTGCATTTTACGTGATGTAAATGGAGAGCCTGCCCACATTCCAGAATAAGAGAGAAGACCGGGGCAATGGCTCAAAGGGACTGCTTTAAGGTAAGTATTAAGGTGGACATACACTACACAAATTAATGTTTTATTGTGGACATTGGACCATGCCTGAAACAGAATGAATGCCAGTTGAGAGGTGGGCTGCCTAAGGCATCCCCAGCACTTCACTCCTAAGTAGCTGTTCTTTTTTTCTTACCATTAGTGAACAGTTGGGTGGGAGGTATTGTCTGTGATATGTGGGCTTCTTCATAACACCATTTATAATGTGTCATAGCCCACTTTAAAATGTGTATCACCACAATGCAGAGTAATACACAGTAACCACTCAATGCAAAGTTAATAATACCCTAATGCACTATAATACACCTGTGTTATAATGCAATGCACAGATGCATATGCTTTATGCATTGCCAAAGTGGACAAAATATAGGTTCTCTTTCAATACCGAAGACATGTGAAAATCTAAGTGGTGACTTATCTTATCAGACTGAAACTCTGTCTATGTCACTTTTGAGTGGACTGATCTTTTAAAAGTAATGCATTGGACCATAAGGTAAACCTAACTAAAGCAGGACCAACCTGCACTCCTCTAAGGCCTCATGCACATTGGACGTTTTGCTATCTCTTCTAAATGCCTTTCCTCCTGGCATTATCGCGTTGCCAGAAAAAGCGGTTGACACTTGGCGTTAATTCATTTCATTGGCCAGAATAATAATTTACTCTGGCTAACGAAATTAAGTAACGCTCAAGAGCTAAACGTGCCTAGTGTTAACACTTATTTAAATGTATTTAGGCTCATCATGATCTTTTTCTGCTGAAATGCAATAGTTCCTGGATGCACTGGCTGTGGGGTTCTGCCTCTAATTGTTCCTGCCCTTAAACTCTAAATGTTTATGTGTGCATGGACACATAGGCTAACATGCAGGGGCGTTTAGAGACAGAAAAAAAAATGCCAGACACTCCTAACAGCCACATTAAAAATGTCCAGTTTGCATGAGGCCTAAAACTGACCATACATTGATCAAATTTCAGCTTGTTCTTCAGGATTTTAGGTAGGTGACACTTTTAGCACTACTGTAGGCTGTCAGAATATAGTGGCCGCAGTGGGAGATTTGTCCATTTATGCTGTTTAGCATGATTAAAGGAATTTGTTAGATTTCTTTAACATCTATCTGTATGGCCAGCTCAGTTCTTTCTCTCCTTGTTTATTTTCCTTTAGCCAGTCTGCATTCTATCCTGTGTTTACCAATGTAAGAGGTTAAATTCAAATCTGTGCTGTCACTTAAAACCTGGCTGTGCAGAATTTCCAAGAACCTGTTACAGCTGTGTTTGTTAGCCACTAAAAATGTATTTGTTATAATTTGCATACTCTTCAAAATGCAAATCTTGGATACAGCTTAAGTTACATTGCATCCTATGTAAAGTTACATGGAAATAAATATTATCCTTATTTTGTTTAGGATTCCAGCTGTTGTATTACATAGAACTAATAAGTAGTAATGCAAGAAGAACAGTTATACCCTTTACACACGACCGGTTTTCCCATAAACTCTGAAGGTTTTTCCGACGGAATTCCACTTAAGCTGTCTTGCATACACACGGTCACACCAAATTCCAACCTTCAAGAACGTGGTGACGTACAACACTTACGACGGCACTATAAAAAGGAAGTTTAATAGCCACTGCGCCACCTTTTGGGCTCCTTCTGCTAATCTCGTGTTTATCTTGTGTTAGTAGAAGTTTGGTGAGAGACGATTCGCGCTGGGAGTCCTGGACCAGATTGGGCATCAAATTATATGGACTCCTCAAGCTAACAATTTTATTTACCACAGACTTGATGTCTGCCCTGGGGGCCAAAAGGCTTCGCAAATTTCAAAAGTTTCTCAAGCGTTGCCTTCATCTTTATTTTTTTACCCAGAATAAATGCATATTTTATTTTCTGAAAATACTTGCCTATGTGTTTTTCTACAAAAAGGACAGTTTGTTTGTGAGTAGGCAGATACATTTCAAAAAGACAATATCAAATTAACAAGGGAAACCAACCTCCTTGAAGTTAAAAAATACAAGATAATAATGTTATTGTGGTACTTGACACACAAAAAAAAAAATTATATATGGAGATCACTAGAAAAGAATTTTTCAATAATCCAAAAAAAAGGAGATCCTGATGAAATAAAAAAAAAAAGAAGATGACTATAAAAAATAATTCTAAACATTATTATGGAGATCTGGTTTTAAAAAAAATAAAAGATTATTCATGAGATCACAAGAAATAATAAATAAAGAAGTAAGTTTGTCAGAACTCTGTGTGAATATCAGCAGCAAAACAACTTCATTATTCTAGCATTATAAAGCACAAAAGTATGCGCTGCATTAAAACATCACAGAATTTGCAGCGTGAGGAATGTGCTATCTCCATTACGAACGCTAGTTTTACCAGACCGATCACTCTTGCTTCAGAGCATGCGTGGTTTTTGGTGCGTCGGAACAGCATACAGACGAGCGTTTTTTCCGATAGGCTAAACCCCCGCTAGCGAAAAAGGGTTAAAACCGCCCGCATAGCTCCACTGCAGCGGCGCTATGCCAGTGGTTTAGCGGCGCTGACCCATTGCTTTCAATGGGAAGGGGCGCTTTAGGAGCAGTGAATACACGGCTTCTGCACCGCTCCAAAGATGCGGCTTGCAGGACTTTTTTGTACCGTCCTGCAAGCGCACCGCTTCAGTGTGAAAGCCCTCGGGCTTTCACACTGGAGACACATGAGAGGTGCTTTACAGGCACTATACAGACGCTATTTTTAGCGATGTAACGCCTGTAAAGCGCCTCACTGTGAAAGTAGCCTTAAGTGATATTAAACACATGCTGTTTAATTTACATTGCCCTTCTATTTCTGTATATGGATGTCGGCACTGTAATTATTTTAATTTAAGAAAAAAAAAACACCTAAGTACCTTTTTCCTAATCAGTATACAGCTGTCACGTGACCCATATATTTCCCAGCCTGTCTGCAGAGAAACATAAGCAGGAGGAGCTTCTAGTCCTCTGCTACTGGTCAAAAAAAAAAAAAAACAACAACCTTTGGAATACAGTGTAAAAATTAAAAATGAATATCAATAAACTGGTTTCAATTATCATACAAATATATATTTTAAATCAAATATTTATTGTTTTTTCACAAAAACATGGTGTGGGTGTTTTTTTTGCCAGTCACAGGCTGTGTCACACACCTCCAGCCTGTGTCTTAGAATAGGAGGGAGGTGAAGGCTTCATCAATCCACATGTAATATCCCGTCCCAATTGTGTTTAGCTGGTTAGTGGGCATAGAGGAGGAGAGAGGGAGTAGACTGTCATAAGGGCAGGACTTAGGGTGGTAGGGGCCCCTGGGCTTGAGTCACTTTTGGCCCTACCTTCTATACATTACACGCGCCCCAAGTTTAGGAGGGAAGTTTAAGGAAAAAAACAACATTTAAATGCCCATCAATGCAGCCTTATCAGTGTCCATTTGTAGCCTTGCCCATCCATCTGCAGCCTTGTCAGTGTAGCCTTGTCATTTGCAGCCTTGCCCCAGTGTCATTTGCATTTAAAAATGACGCCGCCAAGATACAGAGTCCTCTGTATCTCGGTGGCTCTCGGATCCTCTCGCAGTCCTGAGCGGAGCCGAGAGTAGCCGAGTGTACACGGCTCGGCTCACAGTCACGCCCTATGATGGACATAACACAGAGACTGGGCGTGACTGTAAGCCGAGCCGAGTGCACTCGGCTATGTATCTCTGCGGGGCCCGCGGGGCCCCCTATTGGGCGGGGCCTGTGGGCTTGAGCCCAGTCAAGCCCAATAGTAAGTCCAGCCCTGACTGTCCTTATACATGCCACACGTTTCACATATTTATTTGTAAAAAATCTTGAAAACCATTTATCATTTTCTTTCCACTTCACAATTATGTGTCACTTTGTGTTGGTCTATCACATAATTCAATTTTTGGTTGTAACAAGAGGTATGAATACTATTTCAAGGCACTGTACACTCACATGTGTGACTCTATAGTCACATGGACTGCTCTAGTGTGATAGGGAGAAAATGCTCAGCATAGAAACTCATTGAAAACTGAGCAAGTGCAGAACTGCCAACCATGCTCTGCAAAATCCCTAGCTGAATTGGGGACACATTCAGAGACAGAATGAGGAGATAGAGAACAGCGGGATATACCATTTTTTTGCAAAATACAGAAAATGAATCTCATAGTGACTCGTTGTTCACGAGTATGAACAACATGTAACACAACATTTATTGATAGTTTTCTACGATGTGGGTTTAGTGACACTTTAAGTTCACACATCTGCATTGCAGTAAGGTCTCGTTTACACGGGCATACTTAAAGTGGGGTTGCGACCAAAAAAAAAAATGTGGCTTAAAAATCATATATAAATACAAATAAAAAAATAATTGGAAAAAAAAATGTTTTTACTCACCTCTAAATGCCTGTTGCTAGGGGGTCCCTCTTCGTCTGCCACCTTCATTGCCCGGGCTAAACGTCACTTCCTGTAGGCGCCACACAGTCATCTGGGACCTGTCATGTGTCCCAGATGAGTGAGCGTCGAATCATGGCGCTGCTCGCGCGTGCGCTGTGGGTGCCCGGCTGTGAAGCCACAGCCGGGTTCCCACATTAAGAATGCCGGCGCCGCGAGCGGAGCGGGGAACGAGGGGGGGTCTCGTTTCCCTGCATCGCTGGACCCCGGGACAGGTAAGTGTCCGATAATTAAAAGTCAGCAGCTGCAGTATTTGTAGCTGCTGACTTTTACATTTTTTTTTTTTTTTTGTGGGCACTCCACTTTAAGTGTACATCTGTGTGAGGGCATTTTGTCTGCATGGAATGCATCCTCATGCAAGCAGTCTCATTCATGTGAATTGGGATGCAGCGGCTGTACGGGCACAGCCTCTGCTCCCAATTTTACATCCATGAGGATGTATCCCATTCGGGGACACGCACTCGCAAAGCTTTCAAATTGGGAGCAGCGACTGTGTGCTATTGTAGGGAGGTAGCAGGAGGCAGGCTGCACCTCGTCCCAGCCAATGTCTGCGCTGTCCGGGCTTGTTGTAAGCTGCATGAGGTGAGGAAGAAGAAACTCTCTTATGCCTGGACAGTAATTGAAAGTGTCTCTCTCCCTCTCTTTCTCGTTCTTTCTCCCTCTACCTTTTTCTTTCTTTCCCTCTCTCTCCATCCCTCTTTCTCTTTTTTTTTTTTTCTCTTTCACTCTCCTTCCCTCCATCCCTCTTTCTCTTGTTCTTTCTCTCTCCCTCCATTCATCTTTCTCTCTCCCTCTTTCTTTCTCACTCCATCCCTCTTTCTTTTTCTCTTCTTCCATCCCTCTTTCTCTCCCTCCATCTCTCTCTCTCTCTCTCTCTCTCTCCCTCCCTCCATAGCTCCCAGCTGTCCCTGATTTCGAGGGACTGTCCCTGATTTGGAGCAATGTCCCTCTGTCCCTCATTCCTCCTCATGTGTCCCTCATTTTGATCTGATCTATATAGATGTATATAAATTGCACATTTTATCTATCAAAAAGTGTTTTCTAGCGCCAAACTTTTCATCTGATTTCTAAATTGCTGCATTTGTAAATTCCAAAAGCCAATATAAAGGAATAGTAGTGGTAAAAAAAAGCACTTGTGGGTTTAACCAATCTTGTTTTTTTGTACGCTTCTCCTTTAAGGGGGTGTGGCAAGGGGTATGTCCTATGCCTGCATACTTTTGCTGATAGGTGTCCCTTATTCCCATCTCAGAAAAATTGGGAGGTATGCATCCCTCTTTCTTTCTCTCTCCCTCCTTCCCTATTTCTTTTCTCTTCTTCCATCCCTCTTCCTTTCTCTCTCCCTCCATCCCTCCTCCTTTCCCTCTCCCTCCATCCCTATTCCTTTCTCTCTCTCCCTCCATCCCCCTTTCTTCCTCTCTCTCCCTCCATCCCTCTTTCTTCCTCTCTCTCCCTCCATCCCTCTTTCGTTCTCTCTCCCTCCATCCCTGTTTCTTTCTCTCTCCCTCCATCCCTCTTCTTTTCTCTCTCCCTCCATCCCTCTTGCTTTCTCTCTCCCTCCATCCCTCTTCCTTTCTCTCTCCCTCCATCCCTCTTTCTTCCTCTCGCCCTCCATCCCTCTTTATTTCTCTCTCCCTCTTTCTTTCTCTCTCCCTCCATCCCTCTTTCTTTTCTCTTCTTCCATCCCTCTTTCTTTCTCTCTCCCTCCATCCCTCTTCCTTTCTCTCCCTCCATTCCTCTTCTTTTCTCTCTCCCTCCATCCTTCTTCCTTTCTCTCTCATCCCTCTTTCTTCTTCTCTCTCCCTCCATCCCTTTTTCCTTCTCTCTCCCTCCATCCCTCTTTCCTTCTCTCTCCCTCCATTTCTCTTTCTTTTCTCTTCTTCCATCCCTCTTTCTTTCTTTTTCTCTCCCTCCATCCCTCTTCCTTTCTCTCCCTCCATCCCTCTTCCTTTCTCTCCCTCCATCCCTCTTCCTTTCTCTCTCCCTCCATCCCTCTTTCTTCCTCTCTCTCCCTCCATCCCTCTTTCTTTCTCTCTCCCTCCATCCCTCTTTCTTCCTCTCTCTCCCTACATCCCTCTTTCTTTCTCTCTCCCTCCATCTCTCTTTCCTTCTCTCTCCCTCCATCCCTCTTTCCTTCTCTCTCCCTCCATCCCTCTTTCCTTCTCTCTCCCTCCATCCTTCTTTCTTCCTCTCTCTCCCTCCATCCCTCTTTCTTTCTCTCTCCCCCTCCATCCCTCTTTCTTTCTCTCTCCCTCCATCCCTCTTTCCTTCTCTCTCCCTCCATCCCTCTTTCTTCCTCTCTCTCCCTCCATCCCTCTTTCTTTCTCTCTCCCCTCCCCCATCTCTCTTTCCTTCTCTCTCCCTCCATCCCTCTTTCCTTCTCTCTCCCTCCATCCCTCTTTCCTTCTCTCTCCCTCCATCCCTCTTTCTTCCTCTCTCTCCCTCCATCCCTCTTTCTTTCTCTCTCCCTCCATCCCTTTCTTTCCTTCTCTCTCCCTCCATCCCTCTTTCTTCCTCCCTCTCCCTCTTCCCTCTCTCTCTCCCTCCACCCCTCTTTCTTCCTCTCTCTCTCTCCCTCCACCCCTCTTTCTTTTTTTCTCCTCCCTCCTCTTTCTTTCCTTCTCTCTCCCTCCATCCCTCTTCCTTTCTCTGTCCCTCCATCCCTCTTTCTTCCTCTCTCTCCATCCCTCTTCCTTTCTCTCTCCCTCCATCCCTCTTTCTTCCTCTCGTCCTCCATCTTCCTCTCTCTCCCTCCATCCCACTTTATTTCTCTCTCCGTCTTTCTTTCTCTCTCCCTGCATCCCTCTTTCTTTTCTCTTTTTCCATCCCTTTTTCTTTCTCTCCCTCCATCCCTCTTCCTTTCTCTCTCCCTCCATCCCTCTTTCTTCCTCTCTCTCCCTCCATCCCTCTTCCTTTCTCTCTTCCTCCATCCCTCTCTCTCCCTCCATCCCTCTTTCCTTCTCTCTCCCTCCATCCCTCTTTCTTTCTCTCTCCCTCCATCCAGTGGCGGCTGGTGCTCAAAATTTTTGGGGGGGCGCAAATAATTCTGAAAAAAAAGCCCATCAAAACGCAGCCACTGTGCCCATTAAAACGCAGCCACTTTGCCCATCAAAACGCAGCCACTTTGCCCATCAAAACGCAGCCACTGTGCCCATCAAAACGCAGCCACTGTGCCCATCAAAACGCAGCCACTTTGCCCATCAAAACGCAGCCACTTTGCCCATCAAAACGCAGGAGCGCCATGTTGGCACCTCTTAAGGCTTAGTTTGCACCTATGCAGGTGTGACAGCATGAATGGGCCATTCATTTCAATAGGCTGCCCTACGCATGACAAATTGCAGAAAAGAATTGCAAACAGTTTTTTTTTTTTTCTTTTAAATTTGCACCACACTGAAACAAGTGGCACTTTTGTTAACATGATGATGGAGGACTGCCCTACCCACCTAATCCAGTATTCCAACTGCCACAGGGCAGTTGGGCAGTGCAAAGGATGCACCCTTTTGCATCCTTTGCTGCGGATCTCCTCCAGCCTCTTTGCATCCACTTCTTGTTTACATGTGCCCATCAAAACGCAGCATTATTGACCACACCATCTGTGTGCTGGCACAACTGTCCAATGGTGACACGATTGATAGATCGGTGGAATTGTCAGTTTGTATTTAAAAAAAAAAAAAAAACCTGTTATACTATCTCCCCCCCCCCCCCCCCCCCTTCCCCTCCTCTGCTCTTCCCAGCAACCACAGGAAATACACCTGTTACTGTTACCTGCAAGATCACCAGCCGGTGACATGTCTTGGAGCCCCCCCTCGCCCTGCACTTACCTTGTCTCAGGTGACGGCGGCATCGTGTCCTCCATTTCCTCTTCTGCACGCTCCTCCTCTCATCCTCTGCTATGATTGGACGCCTGATAGGCGCCCAATCACAGCGCCTGTCGTTTCAGCCAATCAGGGCACAGGTCACACGGACCTGTGCTCCTGATTGGCTAAGGGGCAGTACAATGTTAGCAAACCGAATTCCTTCGGTTTGCTAACATCAGTGCTGAGTGACAAGGAACGCACAGCGTTGCGCCCGCTTGTCACCTTTTTGGACGCCTATTAGCGCCTACAGCGCTAATCAGGTGTTTCCAAAAAACACCCCCCACCACTGTAATTCAGGCGCCCGGTGACCGAAAAGGGGCCGGACACCTGAATAGGGGGTGTCAGCAGAGACCATAGATAGATTCATGCAATGCATGAATCTATCTATGGTATATAGAAAGTGACAGGAGAGGGGGGGCGGCGCTCCTGCGCCCTTTATGGACGCACCGCCCCTGCCTCCATCCCTCTTCCTTTCTCTCCATCCATCCCTCTTCATTTCTCTCTCCCTCCATCCCTCTTTCTTTCTCTCTCTCTCTCTCCATCCCTCTTTCTCTCTCCCTCCATCCCTCTTTCTTTCTCTCTCTCTCTCTCCATCCCTCTTTCTTCCTCTCTCGCTCTCTCTCTCCCTCCATCCCTCTTTCTTTCCCTCTCTCTCCCTCCATCCCTCTTTCTTTCTCTCTCCTTCCCTCTTTCTTTCTCCCTTTCCTGCACCAATTTAAAATAATACTCCGCCTACATCCATTTTTTTTTTTCAGAATGTTGGCAACTATGGATGTGATTGCTGAATAAAGCTTTGGAGTTCATTTTGGAGCTCCATGGTGTGCTGGTTGACATTTCTCGCTCCGCTACCAATAAAGGTGGCACGTAGGACAGCCCTATGCTGTGGCCCGAAAACCAATAATAATACAGAGTGACGTGTCGATGTGAAAGGGGCCTCAGGTGTGAACGGAGCCTGATTTAGAAAACTACTACAAACGTGACAGGTTCTCTTTAGCAGTTTCTCTTTCCACCACAGCTCACTTTATATGAGCTCAGCATCCCCCATAAGCAGTATAAATATTTATTAAAGTGGAAATTACTTCTTTTCACTTTGAATAGAGTCGTGTGAGCGCACATAGCGGCCTGTCCAGGCACACAGAGAGGAACTCGGGCTCCGTCCCCCTCAGGAATCAGCACTAGGCCAGTCTCCGCTCTCCGTCTCCCGGGGTAGCAGTGGCACTGTGCGTGCTTCAACCGAAGCGCGGCGTGCTGACGTCGTCCCCCGGGCCCCGCCCCACACTTACCCTAAGCCCCGCCCGCCCGTGCGTGGGGTTTCCCGGCGCTGTCCGCAGGGTTACCGCGCCCATCTCTGCTCGATGGCTGAAGGGATCTGAGGGGGACGCTGTGTGTGAGGTGCGCCGTGTGTTTGGCTCGCTCCAGTGTAGGACGCAGAGGCGGCAGTGCGGGGAGCGGACGGGACACACCGAGGAGGGGAGCCGACTGAGGAGAGAAAAAAAAGAAGAGAGAGCGAAAAAGAAAAGGAAGCGGCCGCCGCCCTCCCCGTCACCGCCCAGCAGCACGTCTCCTCCTGCTCTCCCCTCATCCTCCCCGTCCCCCCCTACCCACCCCGGTCCATCCGCCCTTCACCTCCTCCGTCCACGCCGCGGGCCTCGCTGCCGGCGGATCGCAGCCTCTGGGGCCGGACTGAAGAGCAGGGCCGAGGAGGGCAGAGCCTGGACAGCCGTGGATGGTCACACATTGGGCGGACAGCAGGTAACAACGAACGACACGGCCTAAGAGCGCCCCCTCCCCCTGTCATGGCAACCCTCGGTCATAGCACCCCCTTCTACTACCATGGTGACCCCACTTACAGCATCCCCCTTCTACCACGGTGACCCCCCCCACACATACACCCCCCCCTGTCATGGCAACCCTCGGTCATAGCACCCCCCTTCTACTACCTTGGTGACCCCACTTACAGCATCCCCCTTCTACCACGGTGACCCCCCCCCCCACACATACACCCCCCCTGTCATGGCAACCCTCGGTCATAGCACCCCCCTTCTACTACCTTGGTGACCCCACTTACAGCACCCCCCTTCTACTACCTTGGTAACCCCACTTACAGCACCCCCCTTCTACTACCTTGGTGACCCCACTTACAGCACCCCCCTTCTACTACCTTGGTGACCCCACTTACAGCACCCCCCTTCTACTACCTTGGTGACCCCACTTACAGCACCCCCCTTCTACTACCTTGGTGACCCCACTTACAGCATCCCCCTTCTACCATGGTGACCCCCCCCCCACATACACCCCTCCCCCTGTCATGGCAACCCTCGGTCATAGCACCCCCTTCTACTACCATGGTGACCCCACTTACAGCATCCCCCTTCTACCACGGTGACCCCCCCCCCCACATACACCCCCCCCCCCCCTGTCATGGCAACCCTCGGTCATAGCACCCCCCTTCTACTACCTTGGTGACCCCACTTACAGCATCCCCCTTCTACCACGGTGACCCCCCCCCCCCCACCCCCCCACACATACACCCCCCCCTGTCATGGCAACCCTCGGTCATAGCACCCCCCTTCTACTACCTTGGTGACCCCCACATACACCACCCACCCCCTTCTACCATGGTGACCCCCACATACACCACCCACCCCCTTCTACCATGGTGACCCCCCCACATACACCCCCTCCCCCTGTCATGGCAACCCTTGGTCATAGCACCCCCCTTCTACTACCATGGTGACCCCACTTACAGCACCCCCCTTGTACCATGGTGACCCCACACATACCCCACCCCCTGTCATGGCAACCCTCGGTCATAGCACCCCGCTTCTACTACCATGGTGACCCCACATACACCCCCCTGTCATGGCAACCCCCTTATACTACCATGGTGACCCTACATACACCCCCCCCCCCTGTCATGGCAACCCTCGGTCATAGCACCCCCCTTCTACTACCATGGTGACCCCACATACACCCCCTTGTCATGGCAACCCTCGGGCATAGCACCCCCCTTCTACTACCATGCTGACCCCACATCCACCCCCCTACCATGGTGACCCCCCACATACACCACCCACCCCTTCTACCATGGTGACCCACCCCTTCTACCCTGGTGACACCCCCACATACACCACCCCTCCCCCTTCTTCCATGATGACCCCACACACCACCCCCTAAATCTATACATTAGGGATTCATCAGACGCACCCTTCCCCCCCTGTCATGGCAACCCTCAGTCACATCACCCCCCTTCTACCATGGTGACCCCACATACACCACCCCCCCAAATCTGGACATCATGGATTCATCAGACCCCCCCCGTCATGGCAACCCTCGTCATAGCACCCCCCTTCTACCATGGTGACCCCACATGCACCCCCCCAAATCTGGACATCAGGGATTCTGCAGACATCCCTCCCCCTGTCATGGCAACTCTCGGTCACAGCACCCCCCTTCTATCATGGTGACCCCACATGCAGCACCCCCCCAAATCTGGACATCAGGGATTCAGCAGACACCCCCTCCCCCTGTCATGGCAACCCTTGGTCATAGCACCCCCTTCTACCATGGTGACCCCTCAACCCACCTACAGCACCCCCCCCCCAATCTGGACATCAGGGATTCATCAGACACCCCTCTTCCTGATACCCTATTTTGCTCCCAGGGTGCCCCCATACTACATGCTGCTCTCTTCAGGCATAGCACCCCACTCCTGTCACCAGATCGGGGCTACACTACTCCCCCTTCTACTATGGAGACCCCCAACCCACATACAGCACCCCACTCCTCTCATCCTGCCCCCCAATCTGGACATCAGGGATTCATCAGACACCCCTCCCCCTCTTCCTGGTGCCCCTTTCCTCCCAGGGTGACCCCATACTACATGCTGCTCTCTTCAGTCATAGCACCCCACTCTCCTGTCACCAAGACTACATCACTCCCCCTTTATTTCAGGGCCCTGGTTTTTGTCCTCCATCCCACATGCTGCCCCTATTTGTTCCTCTTTGGCACATCACCCAACTCATGACTCCCCCCCCCCCCCCCCCCCCCCCCCCCCCCCCCCCACCCCGCCCCACCCCCCCCCCCCCCCCCCCCCACTCCAGATCAGCCTCCTATAGTGCTGCCCTCTGCACACAGCACCCATTTTTCCCCTTCTTTGGCACTCACCTTGGTGATGGGTGCATAATCAGACATTTTCTTTATGTCACAGATGGTCAGGATGGGAGCTGCCAGCTGTTGTGGAACTACAAGGCTCATCATATCCAGGTCAGACTGGGACTTGTAGTTCCCCGTCAGCTGGTTAATCCTTTTATGAAAGATTTTTTTTTTTATTTCTTCCTACACTGACCTCCCCTCCCCCTTCCTTAGTAGACCGCACAGAGGAAGCCAGCTGTTTAGGGGTGGGGGAACGAAGGGCCGTGGATATTTCTTCCCTCTTGTTGTTATGGTGGTTTAAATTTTCATGTCACACATAACCCTCGCTGTACCGGGGCTTGTGAGAAGACTGTCATCTGCTTCCACGGGGAGAGCTGGCAGCTTTCATAAACAATGCAGTAAATGATAGCAATTGGGGGTGGGGGCTTGTCTGTGAAGCATGGGGTGGATGCATCACGGAGGAAACCTCTACCTCTGGCTTGTGGGCACATAATTTAGTAATCCTTCAAGGTGGGGGTTTACCGTGGAGGACATACAAGCTGGAAGGAGTGTCTTAGTGGAGACATTTTGTTAGAACACTACAGTAACCAGACGTTTGCACTGTAGTGACATTTGCTTGCTAGGGTAGAGCTGCGTCTTTTTTTAACTAGATAACTGAGCAGATTGGAAATCTAGCTGGCTAAGCCCATCCTGCAGTTGATAAAAAAATTAAAATAATCTCAGCGTGTGTATGCACGGAACATGCATGACCAGTTTCCTGCGTGTCTGAGTGTTGTGCTGCATAATTTATGTGCCGGAGGAGCTGGTGGGTGCAATTTTAATGGTGGATTTTTACCCTCCAAGGCAGAGGGAAAAGGGAGGGACCTGTGAAGCAGGAATGTCAGAGTGTGCATTGTGGAGGATGGGGGGGAACGAGAGAAAGCGGGTTTCTTGCAGCCTGGTTTGTGGTCTGTACCTGGCATTTGTATCACACCATTGTCATTCTGCAGCAGGATAATGATCCATCTGAGATTAGGATGTTTTCCCAAGTACATTTTATGTGTGGACACATTATGCTTGCTCTGTGGCGTTTGTATTGACAGATGGAAAGGGATATTAACCCCTTTGTCTGCCCAAGTACTACAGATGAATGCAGGAATGGGCCAGCCCAGGGTTTCAGCTCTGTAAATGTACAGCCAAGGTTAATTTTTGCTTATCTTCCCTTTTGTTCTGTGTATGGCTTTGACAGGAAATGGTAAAATGGGGAAGCTGACTTCTAACCGTCAAATCCAGCCCCATATGATCGACAGCTTTTACATGGCCCTGAAGTGTCTGATTTACCAGAGATTAAAATAAAAAAAAACCTTTGAAGACATTTAATGTTGATGGTGCTTTCACCATAACTTGCATTGTACATATTGTCGGCATATCTGGCTGAAAAGGAAAGCTGAAGGGAAAAAGGGGAGTGGTTAATGTTAATGCTGGAAGGTAGCTGCTTCTAAGTGGTGAATGAATGGGAAGTGTCAGATCTAGGCCCAGTTACTGCAACAAGATGGCGTCTCAGCATTTCGTTTTTACATGTAAAACTCCTCTTCCTTGTATGATGACAAGGCAGCCCTGCTTCCCGTCTTGGCCTTGCATCTCCTTTTGTTACTGCTTTCCGAGTGGCAAATTTCTGCACAACAGCGGGCATTTTTGATCTGTGTGCTGCATTTTCTGATATGTCTGTAGTCTGCCCTCTCTATACAGCACAATACTATAGTGGCAGGCGTATCCATGATGATTTTAGAAAAAAAAACTTTAGTGGGTGTTAAGTGGAGACTGCTTGCTTGTGTGTCTGTAGATTATTATGTTTTCCTAACTTCTGCATTTCATGTGCAGAGTGAAGATGGCTCTATAATGTCCCAATTGACTCTAGGACAGTGCTGTGCCTGGCTGGTCATTTTCAGTGTATGCATTTAAAACCAGTATGATTGCAGCAGTGATTTACATTTTTTTTTTTTTTTTTTCCATCCAGCATTGGTTTAGTGATCTATTTGAGAAACATTTTAGGTGATGCAGTCCAGTCTCTTGTGTAAACAGACCTACACAATGTCTATTTACCAATTGTGTGATCAAACCATTTTTTAATAGTTACAAGTTTATTTCCCCCTGTTAATCCTTCCAAACACACTTCCTGTCTTAGTGGCAACATAATTACTGCACTGTATATATTAATGAGCAATGTTGTCACCACAGGGTGCTCTCCTGATTTGGCCAAATACACCTCCTCCCCATTTCTATTATATAGCAAAGAGGTGTCTTGTAGTTCAGAGATGAGCAAAGCAGCTTTGTGTGAGAGACTCAGTTCAGGGTACAGGAAGTCACAAGGGATTCTGGCAAAATGAAAGGTGTTCCTCTGCAGTTTCAAAAAAGTGTACTTGGCCAGAAAAAATAAAACAAATGCAGCTTCATCCTTTAGGCTCCATGCACACTGGCTTAAAGAGGTGGTCCACCAAAAAAAAATAAAAGCCAGATGCTACAAATACTGCAGCTGCTGACTTCTGTCCCAGGGTCCAGCGATGTCGGAAGCTGATGAATCGCTCGGCTCTCGGCGGCTGCCACTGCCATCCTCTGTGAGGGAATCGGGAAGTGAAGCATTGCGGCTTCACTTCCTGGTTCCCTACTGCGCATGCGCGAGTCGCGCTGCGCATCCTAACTGGTTAGCGCTATCTCCTGGGACCTGTGTGTTTCCCTGGAGATGGGGGGGGGGGGGGGGATGTGCGAGAGGGTTCTGGTTCATGTTTCTGATTGGAGCTTGGAGGCAGAAAAAAACATAACTCTCCTAAACTTGGCTAAACCTTGTACAAAAAATGCTCTATATGAGTGCTTTTTTTTTTTTTTTACTCCCACGAGAACTGACTTTTTTTTTTTTTTTTAAGCCCAGTGTGCATGGAGCCTTAAAGATTGGTAAGCTAAAGTATATATTCTAGCGCATAGATATACTTTAACCACTTGCCACCCGCCATATAGCAATATGAAGTCGGTCAAAGTGGTTCTGTTATCGTGACTGGACAGCATATGACGTGATCAGGATAAGCTGGCAGGGGCACAGAGCATGGCGATCTGAGGTGCTGTCTGACACCCTCATCTCTGATTGTGGTATGGAGCCTCTGACAGAGGCTTCTTACTACGTGAACAGCTGTGACCAATCACAGCTGATCATCGTGTGAATCAGGAAGTGCCGGTAAGTGGCTTTTCTTGTCTCACGCTGACAGGGAGAGCCGGTCGGCGTCTCTCTGCCAGAGGGGGAGCTTTGCTGATGATTGGCACATTATCAGTAGTGCCAATCAGTGCCCTTCAGTTGCTTGTCAGTAGCTCCTCATCAGTGTTGCCTATCTAGTGGCATCTATTAGTGCCTATCAGTTTAAATAAAAGTGTGTTCTTTAGTTTAGCAAAAAATGAACACCCCAGTGGTGATCAAATACCACCAAAAGAAAGCTCTATTTGTGGGAAGAAAAGTATAAACATTGTTTGGGTACAATGTTGCATGACCGCGCAATTGTCATTCAAAGTGCGACAGCGCTGAAAGCTGAAAATTGTCCTGGGCAGGAAGGGGCAAAAGTGTCTGGTATTGAAGTGGTTGAACACTAGCCTGGCGTCCCTCGTTTTGGTTTCTGGCATTTAAGTAGAGACTTTTATCAGAGAATGTGCTGCAAAATATCAAATAGATTTTGTTAACTTTTTATTTGAGCGTAAGCTTTTTGTATGAGTGGTTTATTTTGTGAATTATTTTTAAATATAACTTTGTAATACTGTATGTGGCAATATGTACAGTATGCCTTGCTCATGTATTTTTTTTTTTTTAGTTGCCTATTTGGGAGATTTTCCCCTCACTGTTGCTGTTTCTGAAAATCTTGCATTTGGATATATTGCTTCATCAAACATTTGATACCTGGTGCAGCCCAGTGTTGTATACAGCCCTCAGTTACACCAACACAGGCAGTCATACAAAGTTGCATAGTAGGTGAGGTTGAAAAAAAGACAAGTCCAACCTATGTGTGGGATTATGTCAGTATTGCATTGTATATCCCTGTATATTGTGGTCGTTCGGGTGCTTTATCTAATAGTATTTTGAAACTATCGATGCTCCCCGCTGAGACCACCACCTGTGAAAGGGAATTCCACATCCTTGCCGCTCTTACAGTAAAGAACCCTCTACGTAGTTTAAGGTTAAACCTCTTTTCTTCTAAAAGTGGCCACGAGTCTTGTTAAACTCCCTTCTGTAAAAAAGTTTTATCCCTATTGTGGGGTCACCAGTACGGTATTTGTAAATTGAAATCATATCCCCTCTCAAGCGTCTCTTCTCCAGAGAGAATAAGTTCAGTGCTTGTAACCTTTCCTCATAACTAATATCCTCCAGACCCTTTATTGGCTTTTTTGCCCTTCTTTGTACTCGCTCCATTTCAATACATATGTTGGTGCAGCATTGCATCCAAGAGATCTGCAGTCCTGCACAGTTGGACTGTGTACACTATGGTCATCACAGGCTGCTTACCATGGTGCAGCTAGTATACACGTTTCTAATGTTTACAGAATTGAACTAATCTGTAGCATATTATTCAGCTAGTAACCAATTTAGGGTGAAACCATTGGCTTCCTGTATCAACTTTTCAGCGGCATCCTGATTATTGGACTGTCAATGAACACCTGCGAGATACTGAATTGATTCTTGTGCTTCCTTCACAATATTTTATCGAAAGCTTGTTAAAGTGCTGGCACTCTGCATTGTATCCGATTGGCTTATGCTGCTGATACTCCTATCAGCCTGATTTCTGACTCTCCCCCCCAAATTTTAAATGGTGCTAGGTTACTAATTTTAAGTCCCCTTCACAAAGATTCCGCTGTGATCAGCAGTCGATCTATGAGCTGAGCATGCAGATGGTACATCCATGTCCGCTTGGTTTCTGCACAATCTGGGTGCTGGGTGTTAACGCACTTTGTCTGTTTACACTTGGCTGCCTGCAATACACTCAACCTAAATGGAACAGGACGGAGTCCCCAGCGTTTGTTTTTTTTATATAGGAGACCTGATCGGACCTGGAGCTAGAAGGGTGTAAACGCACACAAGTTCGTTTTATTCCTGTCTATAGGAATGCACTGACCTGGTTAGGTCCACCTGAAACTGTCAGGTGGTCCTGATGGCAATGCCCCGTGTGTAGGGGGCCTTAAATTGAGGTTGCACACAAGAAAATCATTAAAATTCCTAAAAATAAATAAAAAACATTTGGAAAATGGCGCAGGAATGGCTCAGCTCTGCCCCTCCCTCCTGTCAATCATCTGGGACACGTGACAGGTCCCAGATGACTGCGCAGACAATCACGTCGCTTGCACATGCGCAGTGGGTGCCCGGCTGTGAAGCCACAGCCGGGCGCCCAGTTACAATGCCGGCGCCGATGAGCGGAGGGGGGGACGAGCGGGGCTTCGATCCCCCGCATCGCTAGACACTGGAACAGGTTAGTGTCCGATTATTAAAAGTCAGCAGCTGCAGTATTTGTAACCTGACTTTTTTTAATTTTTTTTTTTAAATGGTTACTCCTCTTTAAGCTGACCATATGAAGTTTAAATTTTCATTGGGTATGCAAAGTATTGCTAATAAGGGTACTGTAGGAGTTCAGGATTGAGGTACAAGTCATGTTACTTGCACACATTTTCCAGCATACTGAAAAGATCTGCTTTAGCAAATTTTAAGAAATGTGCAGTATGTGAAGCTGGGGTATCCATTTAAAGTATATCGAACATGGTGATGGGCTGCACTGATGAGGTGGCCTTGAGGTTGGAACTGATGGGCACTGACAGGTGGCACTGAGGTGCCAATCGCATCTCCACATTATCCAGTTAGAACAATATTAAAAAAAAACAAAAAAAAAAAAAACTCATCTTGTTTTGTTTGTTATAAGATTTTGCAGGTGGCACTGGTTGGCATTGGCAGGTGGCACTAACTGGCATTGGCAGGTGGCACTGGTTGGCACTAACTGGCATTGGCAAGTGGCACTGGCAGGTGACAATGGCAGGTTTCCCAGCTGATAGTGTAACTGAAAGCTCTCTGCAGCACTGCGGTGTGTGAAACTGTATGGGGAGAGAGAGAGAAGCTGACAAATTCCCCAGGGAAGATAGAGTGGGGTATGGGAGATATGTGGTTGTCTCACTTACCATTGCCAAGCTGCAAGGTGCTCATCCATGATCGCCTGGGCTCCCTCCAACAGCACAGACAGGGTGATCAGCATCAGAGGGAGATCTGTGTATGATGGGGGAGGAGGAGGGGGGGTTTTCAGACAAGCCTGCAGTGTCCTCCAGGGAGTTATGTGATTCTTAGTAACTGTGTTTACACTTTCAACTTATATTAGGTCTAAACACATGTCATTAACATAAAAAAAAAAATGTGTATGGAAAAAAAAACTTTCCTTAAAGCTTATCTGATTAAGACAAAAATGTAAAAAAAACTTATTCAAAGGCTAGTCCTTCCAAAATGGATATTTTAGTTATAGGGGGGAGAATGATATGCAGACAGTGACTGACTTCTAAAATGCCTTGGCTACAACAGGCTCTTCCTGCTATAATGAGGAACTGCATTGTTTCAGCACGATGTCGGGGGGGGGGGGGACCGGGGGTGGGCGGGACCAGCAGTTATCCAGCCAATGATTGTGAGGTTTAAGAAAGGGGCGGGGCCACATACACGTAGCGGCCCGCCCAGATCGCACCCCATTGGCTAGTGTTGTATAGCTGGGTCCCGCCCCCCCCGGGTCCCGCCCCCCCCCGACATCCAACCTCGATGTTGACAGATCCTCTCTCTCTCCCTCTCAATACAGTTTCACATGCGAGTGTGGAGAAGGGAGGAGGATGTCAGCGGCTGCTGCGCCGATCTTTTCCTGCTCCATCCCCACTACCAGATAGTGCGCCTCCACTTTCCCAGTCGCAATGGCGACCTGGCGCCTGGGATTCGTCGAGCCCTGAGTTAGAACATTGAAAAATACAAGGCATTCTATCAATGGCTGTCATGTCGAAAGAGCACGGGGTGTTTGCTGTGCAGAAGGGCAGCTGCTCATCACAGGACCCAGAAGACCATGGTGATCCTGTAGTAGCAGTGACTACAGTGATTCTCTATTTTTACAGTGATCCCACAGCGTTATCTATGTAATATACTGACATTTGACCAATCTAACTATGCAGTAAAAACAATACCTGGAGGTCAGCTCAAAACAGAGCCGCGGCAAGCTCCGCTGGAAGTTCTGCCCCAGAATTTGTAGCTGCTTTCAATTTTCTTTTTGGGGGGGAGCCCCGCTTTAAGTATCAATTTGTTAAAATTGTCACCCAAATCAGAAGTGTTATGATGGGTTTAGTAATTGGATGAGGAAATTAATTCCTGAATGGTGGGGGCTGAAGCATTCGTCGACAGAATATAGGTCCCTTTGTCCATTTTTAGGTGATCTTATCCTTGGCTTTTCTTTGGTTTGAGGTGTTGATATGTAAAAGCGTTCAACTGTAAGACGTTATGTTACAATACATGCATCATCCATAATTTTTGTTTTGACTGATTCCCTTTTATAGTACCCCATTGGCTAAAGCAAAACCACTCCTCCAGCCTGAAACATGTTTGTAGAAACTCGCATAAAACATGCTCCAGGATGCTTGATGCTCAGGCTGTAGTGTGCCCTAGCCTGAGATGCTGACCTAAACAGATATGCAGAGCAGGCGTTTTGACATCTCTGGGACTTAAAGTGGAAGTCGATACTAAAATCCCTGCAACTATAGACACCCACGATCTAACGCTAACCTATCTAGCCCTGTAAAGAAAAAAATTTGTATACTTTTTTTTTTTTTTTTTTAAGGCAATCCGACCCGATCTCCAGCGGTGGAAGCACTGCAGAGGACATGGCTGACAGTGTCCTGTGCAATGAATGGGAAGTGATGTCACCCATAGTTACTATGGGGCTGCTGTTGGACGTGTCCTCTGCTCCTGCCATCACAGCGAAGCCGTGGCTGACAGCTCAGAGTGGGATTGGGTCGGATTAGCTTAATGTAAGTATACCAATTTCTTCTTTACAGGGATAGATAGGTTAGTGTTAGATCGTGGGTGTCTATAGATGCAGGGATTTTAGGTTTAGCATAGACTTCTACTTTAATTGCTGCTCTGCTTGTTCCGAGACAGTGACTTTGTTAAAACCAGTCATTGAGCATTTTCAAGAGGTCAGCACTGGCAATTTAATTCTGTCAAGTTTTTTCTTTTAAAGCCAAACTCCAGGTAGGTTCAGGCCCTGTAAAATACACACATTAATGCAGATCTGCATTTATTAAATCATTAAATATTTTACATGTCAGCAGGGAAAGTACCTGACATGACCAGCAGGGAAAAGCTGGTCATGGCTTGGAATTTCATTTGAAAGTTTTTCGTTTTAAGAATGTTTGTTTGATTTTCTTGTTAATGGGGTCAAAGCGACGTTTCTTTTTGGCCAGAGTGATAAGAAAATTTGAGCAGAAGAATATTTTTCTCAAACTAATTTGTGTGTATTCTTTGCTCAGAAAAGTCCATTTGCTCCAAATTAAGGCTAAATTGCTGGTCAAGGGGACACAACAGTGTTCTGCTTTGTGTCCCATTCGCACTGCAGCCCTGAGCTGTGATAAAATGTAGCTATACTACATTTTATTGCAGCACACCATACAGGATTGCATGTCACTGCGCTGCTGTACAATGACATGAATACATTTATTTGTACACTTCAAATAAAGTTCTGTGTGGGAGGGGGAATAAAAGCTGTGTGATGTGCTGAATCTCTTCCTACTGCTGGATCATACAGTTGCCAGTGGAAACCGCTGTGATTTACCTCTGACAGCTATTCGTTGATGGCGACAGCCAGAATGTTAAAAGTGAACTTTTGAATGGCACTTGTCAAGTCATCAAATGTGCTAAGAATTTTGGTATGATTGTTTGAAAAAATCTGCTAGTGTATCTTAAGTGTACTGTTCCCTTCAGCATCCAATTACAGGTTGGGGTAAGGAAAGCACCTTGTAGGTCTTATTTATCAGACATGGCTGTGCTGTGTGGCAGAGCTGTGTAAACTTCAGAACTGGATTGGTAGATGTACACATTTGTGGCAGGTTAAAGCACTCCCTTATATGTAAATCTGCATATATAGTTTTGTCAGCTTTAAAGTGATTGTATGGGTTTGTTTCCCTTTTTTTTTTTTTTTTTTTTTTTCTTAAATAACATATCATGCTTACCTCCATCATCTATCATGAACCTCGTCTTCTGGGGTCCCCCGGCGGCTCCTCCCCACATCAGATAACACCCTAGGAGAAGCACTCTCCCGAGAGGGTTTCCTTGTGGGCGTTCTCCCGAGTCCAGCATTTGCGTCCATAGACATGAATGCCGAACTCGGCCCTGCCCCCCGCGTCATTGGATTTGATTGACAGCAACGGGAGCCCATGACTGCGGTGTTATTAATCTATCCAATCGGGACACGAGACACTGGCCGGAGCTGGTGGGCTCGTTCCCATCACACAAATTTCGGGGCTCAGGCAAGTATAAGGGGGGCATTGCTGCATTAAATGTTTTTCACCTTAATGCATAGAATGCATTAAGGTGAAAAACGGCGAGGGTTTACAACCCCTTTTTAAAGTGTGTATGAAGCAAAAACTATTTTTCATTTGGGATTGGGTGTGAAAGGGGTTGGAACTCCTGTCAGGCTTTTATTGCAGTAGCACTGATCGCTGTATAATTGTCAATTGTCCAATTTGTCTGCAGCAATATCGATAAAAATCGCAGATCACCACCATACTAGTAAAAAAAAAAATACCATTAAATCTATACCCTATTTTGTAGACGCTATAACTTTTGCGCAATTCAATAAATATATACGCTTATTGCGATAATTTTGGTTAAAAAAATGTAGAATACATATCAGCCTAAACCTGAGAATTTTTTTTGCTAAAAAAAATTGTGATATTTATTATAGCAAAAAGTCCAAAATATTGTCTTGGAAAAAAAAATTGTCGCTCTTTTTATAGTGCTAAAAAAAAAACGGAGGGGGAACGTAAACAAGGAAAACAAATGCAACCACATCTGTGGATTAGTTAGCAGTGATATACACATTTTTTTGGTTTTGCATTTTTTACAGCCTTAAACCTCACTTCCAGATTTACAGCAGTGAGACTGTAGGCACAAGAAGTGCACTAATCTGATTCAGGAGGAGTTATAGGATATTACATTTTAGGGTACTAGAATACCAACCAGTAAAAGACTGAGTGAAATCAAATTCATAATTATACTCATTTAGTTCAATCAGCCATAGACTCAGTCCTTGGACTGGTATAAGGGGCAGAGAACTTGCCCCAATGGCTCAGTATAGGTCTCCTAAAGTAAAAATGGCAAAAGCTTGTGTATGGATGGACGCAACAGAGCTTGCCTTGTTTGCTAAACATTGAGAACTAATAAACTGATCTGATGTAGTTATTTTACTGCTAAAGGTTTTCATTTAATTTTTAAAGTGGTTCTAAAGCCAAAGGGGTTTTTTTTTCTGAAAAAGGAGTTCCAGTGGTTTTTGTCAGCAGCTACGAAAAGTGTAACTGCTGACTTTAATAAACACACACGCTACCCTGTCCCAGGATCCAACAATGTGCTCACCCAAGCCATCCCTTTCCACGGGCTGCTTTACCCCGCACCAGCATTTCAACTGTGGCCGGCCGCGATTTCAAGGAATGCCTGTAAGTGGCATCAAAATCGGACCAAAGTAGTGCAGGGACTACTTTGAAATCGGACTGACTTGAAGTTGTACTAATATGAATGACTGTCATTGGAAATCATGGGGAATGACTTGTCATGCTACTTTGCAGTCCCAAATCGTGGGAGAAGTCGTAAAGTGTGAAAGGGGCCTTACTCTGGGTGGAGTTCTGCATTAGAGCCCTTTCACACCAAGGGCGTTTTGCAGGCGCTATAGCATTAGAAATAGCGCCTGCAATCCGCCCTCAAACTGCTGCACCATTGTCTGCAGTGTGAAAGCCCGAGGGCTTTCACACTGCATCGGTGCGCTGGCAGGGCGTCACAAAAAGTCCTGCCAGCAGCTTCTTTGGAGCGGTGAACTCACCGCTCCTCCAGCGCTGCTCCCCATTTAAATCAACTGGGCAGCGCTGTAATACCACCGTCAAAATGCCGCTATTACGGCATTTTGCCGGGGGTTTTAACCCTTTCTGGGCCGCCAGCGGTGGGTAAAAGCGCCCCGCTAGCGACAGAAATGCGCTGCAAATCTGACGGTTAAACGCAGCTAAAAATAGCAGCGTTTTACCGCCGACGCTATTGGCGTTGTGGTGTGAAAGGGGTCTTAATGCGTTGTCTGCATTAAGGTAAATAACCTTCCAGTATACAAAACATAGGTTTGTGTATTGGAGCAGCAAGGGGTTTATTCTTTCAGAAAGTGTGGATTTCTCTGACCAAAGTACACAACAACATTTGAGCAACATTGCAATTGTTAGGCAATCCCTTTGCTTATTAACCACTTACGGACCACTCGCCGTCATACGTCGGTTCTTTGAAGTGGAATATCGTTATATTAGCTAGCTGCCATTAACCCTGGTATCCACTTCTTCAGCGGCCGGTCCGCTTTCAGATAAAAGTGGTCTCAGCAGCGGATTCGCTACAAGATAACTTTTATTGGTGGCGGGAGAGGGCCTGACAGCGGCAGGGGCAATCTGATCCTGTCCCCTGCTTGGCATGGAACTGAGTAAGGGGAAGATGGCCCCCACCCAGCTCCATACCTTTGCAGGGCGGAAGCAACATCAAAACAATCAAAGCAACATCAAAACGTCACTTCCACTCATAGCTCTTAAAGGGACATTTTTTTTTATTGCATTTTAGTGTAAATATGAGACCTGAGGTCTTTGACCCCAGAACTTGTTAAGAGGTCCTGTCATGCTTTTTTTTCTATTACTCTGTTTACATTCCCTGTAATAGGAATAAGTGACTTTTTTTTTTAAAAGAACAGTGTAAAAATAAAAAAAAATTAGAAGTTGCCAAATTTTATACAATTTGTAATTTTGGGGAGGGCACTGGGCGCTGTAATGGAGGAGCTTCATATTCATTAGATATCTTTATCTTGGCATAATGTATGAGTAGATTCATTGGGATGGATGTGGTGGGTGGGCCAGTTTTTGTGAGTCCCAAAAAGATTATAAATTCCTTCACTGTTCTCTCCACTCATAGGGACGGGTGTAACTTGAAGCTGGGTTGCTCAATGTGAATTGTTGGGGTTGCACTGGGCCACGATTGAAGATAATGGATCAGCAGTAAAAACTAAATTTAAAAAAAATCAATGGGAGCAAAATTCCGTGGACACCTGGCTGGGTAGTAAAAGGGTGGGATGTTTGCTGCTCATGAGTTAGGAGGAAGCCATGATGGGTTTTGAAGGGCATATGGAAGGCTGGTATGGGTCCTAACCCTTTTGGGGCTGAGGTGACACCCAACTAATGCCTGGCCTTTCTTGTAGAGGCACTGCGCTAATGGTGGATGCCACCGCTTTACTTGTGGTAGCCTACTCCTCGCCAGAAACAATAAAACAGCAAAGGAAAGGACTCGTCCTAGAGACGGGGAATCACTTGGGACTTCTAAGGCATTCATCATTCCCCCTCCAAAGAAAGAGGTGGGTCTACATACTAGAAAAAAAGGAGACTAAATGTGTTAATGGGAAAATAGCCCAAAGAAGCAGTTATAAAGTCACCCCAGATGTTTATGCAGTATCAAAATTGAATCCGTTTATTGGACACAGAATATTGCAAAGACAAACAACATAAAATGTATCAAACCTCCACCTGTCACCAAATAACGTTATTTAATAAAAGGAAAATAGCACACACACTGGGCCCATGAACTCCTTGCCAGAACGCCTTCGTTTGGCAGACACGCTTTCCTTTTCCTCCTGATTCTGTAGCAGACCCAATGCTTAAAACAGTTTTGTAATCCGAATCGGACACAGCACTCCCTGTTGCTCTCATATGTGAAGCTTAGAAGCTGGTATGCCTCATCACTGGGGAAAACATTTTTTCACTATACTGTGGGCTGTAGTGACAAACCCCTGCGATAGGGACACGGACATATGGGTGCTGAAGAGGCTGCAGTGCTGGGTTCTGATGAGGGTGCACTAATGTGTGCTGATGCATTGCACTAAGGCTGCACTGATTAGTTGGCACTGATGGGCACAGATGAGAATCCACTGATGAGCACTGTAGTTGCACCGTAGGGTAGAGCTGCACGATTAATCGTTAAAAAAAAAAAAAACTCAATTCAACCCCCCTTACTATCTTAACCGATTGCCTACCAGACACGAACACCTCCTTCCTGACCAAGCCATTTTTCAGCTTTCAGCGCTGTCGCATTTTGAATTTTGACCATTCACATTTATACAGCGATCAGTGCTATAAAAATGCATTGATTACTGTATAAATGTGACTGGCAGAGAAGGGGTTAACACTAGGGGGCGCTGCAGGGGTTAATATGTTCCCTATGTTAGTGATTCTAACTGTGTGGGGGGAGGGGGACTGACTGGGGGAGGGGACCGATCGGTGTCCCTATGTACAAGGGACACACCATCGGTGTCCTCTCCAGTGACAGGACGTGGATCTGTGTGTTTACATACACAGATCCACGTCCTACTCAGGGTGCCCGGCGGACATCGCAGCCGCCGGGCATGCGCATCGGGTCCCCAGCGACGCGACGGGCACGCGCCCTCTAGTGGCCAAAATGGTAACGCCGTCATATGATGGCGACACGCCACAAGAGCCGCACCGCTCCACCGTCTTTTGACAGTGGGCGGTCGGCAAGAAGTTAATCTGCCATTTCCACAATTCAGTGCAGAGCCTTTCTCTGCTGACAGCTGTCATAAACTTTGCTGGCTGTCTTGTGAAAAAAAAATAAAAAACTTTGCTCAGTGCTGAGATAAAAAAACATTGCATCATTTGGTTCTTTTAGATCAAAGGGATGAACTTTGGTCTGTAAATGAGGGCACTTAAAGACTAAGCCTTTTTCTGGCATTTGTTGCTTACAAGGTAAAATCAGTATTTTTTTGCTGGAAAATTACTTGGAAAACCCAAACATCATACATATTTATTTAGCAGAGACCCTAGAGGAAAAAATGGCGGTTGTTGCAATATTGTATGTCGCATTGTGTTTGCACAGTGGACTTTCAAAGCAATTCATGCAAAATACACTTCAATTAATAAAAAAAAAATCAGTTCGGTTAGCCCATTTTTTTTGTATAGTGTGACAGGTGAAGTTGCGCCAAGAATCGTGATCTTTATTCTAAGCGAAAAATCGTGATTCTCATTTTATCCAGAATCGTGCAGCTCTACTGTAGTGCACTAGCGAGCATTATAGTGATACTGAGGGCACAGAAAAAAATAATTCAAACTCTCATTGCAAAGTCTCTCTCCTGTCGTGCTGTATAGTGGAAGAAAGCTGAAACTGCATGATTTTGGTTTGTTTACAAAGTGCTTGCTCCGTCATTGGATGGGAGCAATTACCTGGTAAAGGGCCACTGTTTGGCCCTTTACCCCCAATCAGTTATGTGCTGGGTCCCGTGGACACTTCCAGATGCGCGCAGGAGCCCGTCATATGATGGCCTCCCAGATTGCAGATTGTCAAGTGGTTAAAACTAGTGCACTACTCTTGGCGCGTTCCTGTGTAATTCAGGTGTGACCTGGCCCTTACATCTGATGGGCTGCTGCACAGAATGGCAAGCCTAACCAGTGTGTTTTTCCACAGCTGTCTTAACCACTTGCCGACCAGCCGCCACCATTGTACTGCGGCAGAATGGCACGGTTGGGCGAAACATTATGTAACGTCACTTTGCCCTGTGGCCACTAGGGGATCACCGCTGACACACTGAAAACCGGGATCTGTTTCCGGTTCTCTGAGGAGAGAACAGAGTATGAACAGCGATCTGTCATCTCCCCTACAGTCCACCCCCCCCTTCAGTAAAAACACACTAGGGAAAACATTAACCCCTTGATCGCCCCCTAGCGTTAACCCCTTTACTGCCAGTGACATTAAAGTAATCAATGCATTTTTATAGCATTGATCACTGTATTAATGCCAATGGTCCCAAAAATTGTCTGTGTCCGCCATAATGTGTCGCAGTCCTGATAAAATTTGCAGATCATCGCCATTACTAGTAAAATAAAAAATGTATGAAAATTGTCATAAAACTAACCCCTATTTTGTAGATGCTATAACTATCGCAAACCAATCAATATATGCTTATTGCAATATTTTTGGTTAAAAAAAAAAAAATGAAGAATACATATCGGCCTAAACTGAGGAAAAATATATATTTTTTATATATTTTTGGGGGATATTTATTATAGTAAAAAAATTTTTTTTTTTTTTCCAAAATTGTCGCTCTTTGTTTTTATAGCACAAAAATAAAAACTGCAGAGGTGATCAAATACCACCAAAAGAAAGCTCTATTTGTGGGGGGGGGGGGAAAGACGTCAGCTTTGTTTGGATGCAACATGGCACAACCGCGCAATTGTCAGTTAAAGCAACGCAGTGCCGAATCGCAAAAAGGGCTCTGGTCAGGAAGGGGGTAAAATCTTCCGGGGCTGAATCGGTTAATCGTCTTTTTATTTTATTTTTTTTTTTTGAGATTTTGCAATGCATAGACCATCTTGAAGCAAACACGAGTAGTCTTCTACTTGGAGGTGTTCTAAAATGGATCGTTTTTCTGCTGGGTTGAGCGCATTGTGCTGTAATGACTTTATTGCTGTGTTCTGGAGAACCTTGGAGTGCCTAGTTTTCAAAGCAAGCTGGCGATGGCTGATATTTTTCTCCTGAATAGTTTCCTGTACTGTGTATATATACTATAGCTGAAAGTCTGAGATTTTGTCCCTTTGAGTAGGTTGCCTATGACTTGACTACATGGAAACTTTGGGAGATTTTGGGCAATTCCTGGCCTGTTAAATCACATGATCAAGATAAGAGGTTCCCAGAACCGTTATCTGTGTGGAGGATTTTGCGCCGCAGGATAATCCAGTGTTAAACGGAAATTATCCAGAGCTGAAAAAGCTGAGAAGTTTGACATACAAGAAGGTTGATGTAAGTTTGAACAAGCCCTGGACAATGTGTGGTTCCAGTCTGTGAATATTATGTGATGAAAAGGCTAAATCACAGCTACGTTTTAGACCAATTTATTTTGCATGCGCTCCTCATATCTGTTTTTTCTTAAATTTGTGTCAGATTCCTTTGTGAAAACACTGTTTCAGAAAATGTCATCAAAACCTGTTCTGTGTAAGACCCTATACATACACACTATTAGATTTCCTGCAGATTTTTGTCTTTGGGTTTACCAAAACCATATAATATGAAGTCAAACCTTAAGAGTTTAAATTTGTATGCAATCAGTCAGGCCCTTGCACAATATGGTTTTGGTAAATCTGAAGACAAAAATCTGCAGACAATCAAATGGTGTGTATGGGGCTTTAGTGGGTATGGTAATGATGCTAAAATATAATTTTTTTTTTTCTTAAAGCGGTAGTAAACCCGCTGACTTTTTTTTTTTTTTTTTTTTTTTTATATACACCTGTAAGGGAAAAGGCATAATGAGCTAGTATGCACCGCATACTAGCTCATTATGAAATACTTACCTTAGAACGAGGCGTCGGTAACTCACCTGGTCCACGCCGAGGTCGCTGACATGTTGCCTCGGTGTGTCTTCTGGGTATCGCGACTCCAGCGCTGTGAGTGGCTGGAGCCGCGATGTCGTCACTCCTGCACATGCGCACGGGAGACTTCGTCCCGGCAGGGTTCGTATTCTGCCGGCCTTTCAGCCGAGAATCTCCCGTGCGCATGCGCCGCTGCAGTCAGCGGCGTATTGCACGGGGAATATCTCCTAAACCGTAAAGGTTTAGGAGATATTTTTTTTAGCTACAGGTAAGCCTCATTATAGGCTTACCTGTAGATGAAAGTCCAAAATGGGACTTTACTTCCACTTTAAAGCTTTTATGGGGTTGTAACTGCCTTTTTTTTTTTTTTTTTAATATAAAAAACATGTTATACTTACCGGCGCTGTTGCAGTGGATTTGCAAAAAGCAACCTGTATCCTCTTCTGGCCCCTCCTTCCCCTGTTCATTGCCCCCACAGCAAGCAGCTTGCTATGCGGGCACCTGAGCTGAGTCACAGCTGTTTCCATTCAGACATGGAGTCCCCATCTGACCCCGCCCCCTCTTCCCCTGATTGGCTAGCTGACTTTGACAGCAGCCAATGGCGCCGTTGCTATGTCTCAGCCAATCAGGAGGGGGGGGATCTCAGGCGGCTTAGACACTCATGGACGGAGACGGACCTCATGTAAATCCTAGAGAGGCTGGGGGGCTTCTGCACACAGAAGGCTTTTTATCTTAATGCATAGAATGTATCACCAGAGCTTCACAGGTTGCCACTGGAGTCCGTTCCTCTCCTCCATGACATCACGGAGCTGGTGGATGTTGGAGACCTTGCGCTCCTCCACCTTCCATTTGAGGATGCCCCACAGATGCTCAATAGAGTTTTTAGGTCATCTTGTGAGGGGTGTACTCTTGTGAGATACTGTAAAAAAAAAAAATAAAAAAAAAAAAAAAATAATAAATATATTTTTTATGTAATATATAAATATATATATAAAATATAAAAAAAAAAAAAAAAATATATATATAAATTTTTATGACTTTGTAATCCTTATTCAGGTAGTCACTGCAAATTATATTGGTGGTCTTCAGTAAAATGCTTTTTCTTGGTGTTTCCAGTAAGGACAATGTGAAATTTTCGGAGTTCCCTAAAATAGACTCAGATAAAACCAAATATAGCCGAGTACCCATGAAACCCCCTGAAGGTGTTGTCTGTTTGGTTGTAGCCACCTCCCTCCCTGTCTTGATTTTCCATGTTTGCTTTAGTGTTCTAATACTTCTGGTAAAGAACTAACGTCCTATGCTTTGGAGTCCTGGTACAATGCAACAAATCACCCTAGGGCTTATGTTTTTATGAGCATGCTTTTATTTTCTCATATCCATCTTTTGAAGACTGTATGTCTTTGTTTTTTAAAGCTTTTATGTATTAAAGCCTTTCTTTTATAGATCGCTATTTTCTGCAGGGCTTGTTCGTGTGCAGAGCTTTTGGGGCAAACGCTGTATGGCTTTATATAAAATTGTGTTGTCCATGTAATGGCGTCTGTAGTTTTAAACGTCTCCTGTGTAATTGTAATGCAAGCATTATGAAACCGTGGTCTTCAAATTGATTGGACAGTCATTATTTTATTTTTTAAGCTATTTACATTTCTTGCAATTCTAGTGTTTAATATTCACACCATTTTTAGGTTGTATTGAAATGGTTCAAAACAAGCAGCTGTTTCGTATATTTGAAATCTGGCTGTATTGTCGGTGCTTATTGCTAATGTAATCGCTAAGCTTTGCTGAAAATAACAAAGGTCACTCTGAAATATGTATCCTGGCTAGTGATCAGTTACTGAATTGGATTATATTCTTACCACCCTTGGATTTTGGCTTGTCAAAGTACAATCTTGGTAATTAATAATCTCAGTTGTACTATCCCCTTAAAACCATATGGCAAGCTGTGATGTTGATGCACAATTCCAGGATGTCGGCGTACAGAAAGGGTAATGCTTAGTGGACAGTTGGCTAACATAAACCGGCTTATTCAGTAATGCAGAAAAGAGAGCAGTTTTCATATTCAATGAGCAACAACCTGTAGCAACCAGTCTAAAGCGCCTCAGAAGATCTGCACAGGGTAAGTTCAAATGATTTGTTGCTTTAGGTTAACATGGCTTGTATTGCTTCTGGTTCTTACCAAATTCTCTAACGCTTAGGCTAGGTTCCCACCTAGCATTTCGTGAACATGTGTTTGGCTGCTTGCTGTGGGGGCACTCGACAGGAGGGAGGGGCCAGGAGCACTGAAGAGGGACCCAAGAAGAGGAGGATCCGGGCTACCCTGTGCAAAACCATTTTACAGAGCAGGTAAGTATAACATGTTTTGTTTTAAAGAGACATTTTAACCTGAAACATGCATGCCGTTTAGTAATCAATATTTACATGCGTTTTCAGTCATTGAGTCAAAGGTTGAAACCTTAATAGCAGAATGACGGGCAGCAAAGCTGACCATAGACAATTTGCATTTTGACTGATTCCTACTGAATTGGCCAAAATTTGAGCCATGGGTAGCACTGCAAACACCACCTTGCTCAAAACAGAAAAAACAAGCAATTTTTGGCTACCAATTTATTTTTGCATGTTTTGTGATCTGTAATTGGTGGTGTGTGTGTGTGTGTGTATATATGTTGCCATAAGTGTTAATTTTTGGTTTCCAAGCCTATTTTATAGTAGATTGTTGCCACGCATGCAGAGTTGGGGGATAGTATAATTTTTATCAATCTAGTTAATGGTTCTGGCTACCTGTTTGATTTCCTTATTCCCGTATGTGTTTAAGTTAATGAAATGGCCCTTCTACCCAAAGCGAAATGTTCATTTTTAAATAGTTGCCATGGAAATACTATAGACAGAGTACAGTGCATAGTATGATACTGTTTAGTGAGCTGAATGGCTGTAAAGTCACTAGTGCGTTTGCATGTTTTATATTCTATGATTTTGAAGTCTGCCATTCCTTGTGGGCAAAGGCTGTTGGCAATGAGCTCACTTGTAAACCACAGACCGTGTATACAGTGTATCCCTAGTGAGTTCATACAAATGATCTGTTGGATGAGCGGGGGAAATCGTCCCCGCCGGGAGAAGGCCATGATTATTGCTAGCGGCTATAGCAGCCTCTAGCGATAATTGCAAGTGAATCCGGCAGTCTGGTTGTAGCCAAGTTGATCAATCAACTTGGTACATTCAGCCTACCCACACATGGTGTAAATCTCGGCCGTTCCTGTTGAACCAACTGAGATTAGAACAGTCTATGGCCAGCCTTATTGTCAGAATTTTTATAACAAATGGTGTCACTCTTTAGGCTGAAATGCGTGTGTGTGTGTGAGCTCCGTGGCCGCTGGATCCACGGACCTGATCGCCGCTGGTGTCCCGCGATCGGGTCACAGAGCTGAAGAACGGGGAGAGGTAAGTGTAAACAAACCTCTCCCCGTGCTTCCTAGTGAGACTGTCACTGATCATCTGTTCCCTGTCATAAAGAGACTCAGTGATGTCACAAGCCACGCCCCCTACAGTAAAAAAAACACACGGGTCACACTTAACCCCTCCTGCCACCTAGTGGTTAACCCCTTCACTGCCAGTGTCATTTGCACAGGAATCAGTGCATTTAAATAGCACTGATTGCTGTATAAATGACAATGGTCCCAAAAATGTGTCAAAAATGTCCGATGTGTCCGCCATAATGTCGCAGTCGCAATAAAAATCGCTGATCGCCGCCATTACTAGTAAAAAATAAAATATTAATAAAAATGCTATAAAACTATCCCCAATTTTGTAAACGCTATAACTTTTGTGCAAACCAATCAATAATCGCTAATCGCTAATTGCTAATTTCTTTTTTACCAAAAATATGTAGAATACGTATCGGCCTAAACTGAGGAAGAGTTTTTTTTTTTGTTTTCTGGGGATGTTTATTATAGCAAAAAGTAAAAAAATATTGCATTTTTTCAAAATTGTCACTCTATTTTTGTTTATAGCACAAAAAATAAAAACCGAAGAGGTGATCAAATACCACCAAAAAAAAGCTCTATTTGTGGGAAAAAGGACGCCAATTTTGTTTGGGAGCCACGTCGCACGGCCACGCAATTATCAGTTAAAGCGACGCTGTGCCGAATCGCAAAAAGGGGTCTGGTCCTTTGGCTGCAAATTGGTCCAGGGCTTAAGTGGTTAAAGCACCTTTTTTTTTTTTTCTTTTTTTTTTTATCACCTTATTTGGTCATGCCCCTTTGACAGAAGTCAGCCAAACAGCTGCGGTACACAGGGGTTACATTTGGCCCATGCTTTACTCCTGAAGTAACTTTGGTTTTTGGTCGCTTTCTTGGCTACCATAGTCATCCAGCTCCATCACGAGAAAGGAGATTTTTTGTTTAATATCACTGGACCAAACTGATAAAAGCTGGCCTTAATCCAAAATCTTAAACCCCTTCATGTGCTTTACTTCAGTCTGTGTGGGTTTCATTGATGTCTTTCTCATAGTAACTATTTTGGGGTGTATTTATGTGGCAAAGCGATCATAACATTTTTTAATGGTTAGGTTTGCAATGATTCCTAGTTGGTTTTGGAATAGGGGTATTCTACAACTTGCAATGCACCAATGGCTTACGTCAATTAGTTGTTACACAATTCTACTATAGTCAGGGTGGATTTGATTTGTATCAAGTAGATTTAAATCGCTAGTAAAAAGGCTTGATTTAAATCAACTATTTTAAATCGTAGCTTTTAGAGAGCAACTCTTATCTCTGTCCCATAGCGGCTCTTTCTCTGACCTGCTGTTGACTACCCGACAGTCCCATTAATTTGGGATTCCATGTTCTGAGCTCTAGTTACTCTGCAATAGCCTGCTGAACTAGCGGACAAACCATTTTTTGCCCGATTTCTTATTTGCAACTCCTAGCTGCTATTACTCCAGTATCCTCAGCCAGCGGTCTGACACTCCTCCTTGTCCTCTGAAAACAAGCAGGGAATGGTATTTTCATCTGGCTTGCTGTAGTGGGCGGAGGGGGGTCTCTCAGCCCTCGGTCTGTGCCCCCCATAGGTGTCCTGCTCCCTCCTCCCTGTCAGCACTCCACCCCTGTCCTCCCCACCTGCCATCTCTCTCCAGTGTGGGAAGAGTTAGATAATTGGGTGACAGAGCGGATCTCGGGCTGACAGGTTTGTTTGTGAAAGCACCGCTTGACGTACAGCCCTTCCTCCCTGTATGTTGGAACAGTGCGCTCTGCGCTGTCTATCACAATTCCGGTGCAGGGAGGCGGGGCCGTTCCACGAGTGGTGCTTTCTTATACAGACCTGTCAGCCCGAGATCCGCTCTGTCTCCGGATTATCTGTGACTCTCCACACCACACTGATGATTACCGCTGAGCTGCACTGTAAGGGTTTGCTTACATTTTTGTTCTGTGCATCGTTAATTTTCTCAACTAGAATACGAAAATGGCATTTTAGTCAAAGGACCAAGGCTTGGTTCACACCTAAACCGGCTGCGGATCGCACAGAAACGCTTGTTTCGGGGCTGAATCTTTGCCTGAATTCGGCTCTGAAACTGAGCCAAAGATGCACAGCGTTTTTTGCTTAGAATAAAAAGATCACGATTATCTCACGATTCTCGCTACGTAAAATCCTTCACATTATACAAAAAAATTGGGCTAACTTTACTGGTTAGGCAAAAACAAATGCATTTGAAAGACTGCTGTGCAAATACAATGTGACATAAAATATTGCAACAACCACCATTTTATTCTCTAGGGTCTCTACAAAAAAAAGTATGTATAAGGGCTGAAACAACTAATCGATTATGAAATGAATCGATTACTATTTTCATAATCGATTAGTTGGCCTGCATACGGAATGCATTATTTGTTTACATATCAGGAAATGCATTGCAGCACACATACAGCTCAGTACACCGTCCATACATGTCAGTAAGTGCCTGTAAATGTGTGAGGGGCAATGCCTCATGGGACATGTAGTCCTGGACAGGAAGTGAGTGGTTCTAAAGGCAGAAGTTTTCTTTACCTTGCTATAGGGGCTCTCTATACTGTACTTAACGCACAGCAAAAAGCACTGTAGAAACAAAAGCAAACTGCATAGGTGTGTACTGAGCCTTATGCTGGCCACACGGATACATTTTCAGATGAGAATATTCATATGAAATTTTGTACATTCGCTGAATGAAAGAATGTTTGAAATTTTCACTTGCCTTTAACATTCTGTTTTAAAATGAATGTAATTTCTGAATGAAAACCACATACATTGTCCTTTGACAATTCCTTTGACCAAGCAGTTTTCTATTTCTAAATTTTCCTGTCACTGTGGTTGAAAACAAATGTCGATTTGACCCCACTAACGATTTGAAAATCGAAAGAACATTCTTAAAATTACTTTTTTTTTTTTAAGAAAGACATTGTTTTTGTATGGCTAGCATATAATATAAAAGCTGCAAAACCAGTGGTGGGACACCCTGGAAAAAAAAAAACTTAAAAAAAAATGTTAGTAACAATTTAAAACATTTTTTTTTACTTACCAGAAATGGCTGCTGCTAGGCAGATCGTCCTAATCTGCCTCCTCCAGCGCCGCGGTGATCTTCTCTCCTCCTTCTGTCTTCTAGTGAATGGGGCGCGGTGTGTTATGGGAACGGTGTCCCACAACACATCGCGTTCCCCATTCACAAATTAGACTCGCGCATGCGCAGTAGGCCGCGCGTCGACTCGCGAATGCGCAGTAGGAAACGGGAAGCAGTTTCCCTTACTGAGGATGCCGGCGCTGGATCCAGATCGCCGAGGGACATCTCGGCCTCCACGAACGACATCGCGGGCGCCCTGGGAGGGTAAGTGTACTTATTAAAAGTCAGCAGCGACTTTTTTTTAGCTGCTGACTTTAAAAAAAAAAATTTAAGGGGAAACACCGCTTTAACTTTTCTTTAAAAAAAAAAATCTGAGTCTGATATTTACCAGATTCAACCCTTTTAATAGTATATACAGTATATCTCTTCTGTTCTCAGAGTGGATTAAAGTTTTTGCTCCCTAACCATATAGTTGGTTATTTATATTTAACTAAATTATACACCACTTTTTTTTTTAAGGTTATTAACCGATTAATTGAAATAATAAGCGGCCAACTTATCTATTATGAAAATAATCGTTAGTTGCAGCCCATATATATATATATATATATATATATATATATATATATATATATATATAATTATATATATATATATATATATATATATATATATATATATATATATATATTTTCTAGTATGTATGTTCTAAGTCACTTTCTATCAAAAAAAATATTTTGACTTCCAACAAATGTCAGAAAAATTGTGTTTAAAGTGGAAGTAAAGTCACATTTTGGACTTTCACCTACAGGTAAGCCTATAATGAGGCTTACCTGTAGGTAAAAAAAATATCTCCTAAACCTTTACGGTTTAGGAGATATTCCCCCGTGCAATACGCCGCTGACTGCAGCGGCGCACGGGGGATTCTCGGAAGTCTCCCGTGACGACATTGCGGCTCCAGCCACTCACATCGCTGGAGTCGCGATACCCAGAAGACACGCCGAGGCAACATGTCAGCGACCTCGGCGTGGACCAGGTGAGTTACCGACGCCTCGTTCTAAGGTAAGTATTTCATAATGAGCTAGTATGCGGTGCATACTAGCTCATTATGCCTTTTCCCTTACAGGTGTATATAAAAAAAAAAAACATGTCAGCGGGTTTACTACCGCTTTAAGTAGTTAAACTTTCCTCATTTACACACTTTATTTCTTTGACAAATTGTTACAATGTGTTTATACTTAAGTTCCACTGCTAAAGAATGTTGTGATTCTTGTCAGACTGCCCAGTTTTTCTCCTTTTCTTTTGATGGCTGTGGCTTCAGAAGAGCAGAAAGAATTCTTTGCATAGACAGAATAGTGACACTTTTGTCAAGATCGCAACAGGGAAAAAAATCACGATAATTCTTGATGATTAATCGTGCAGCTCTAGTTGACACTATTCGTATGCAGGAACCAACACAATTCCAGTGCCAGTTCCAGCATCACGTCTCTCCCGCAGGCAGTTCACACTGCCCTCTGCGAGCCACTGCAGATGTCGATACAAAGTTAATGACAGCCTCGGATCAGATGGCAGTGCAAACTGTGAATTCAGATCGCATGTGTGTGAACCCCCATTCGATTCCATTGCTGGGTAAAAAAAATGTTCCTGCACCCTTTTTGTGCTAATCCGAATGCGAGTTCATTCATACAACTGGAATTCGCATTGCACAGACATTGCATGTGATCGGCACAGCAATGCATATCTGTTTGCCTATGTGTCAACCCAGGCAAATACCATAATAACTTGTTAGATTTTTGCTCCAGGAGTATATGATGAGTTTGGAAATTCTAGACTAGAAATGCTTAAAGTGGAAGTAAATCCCCCTATCGTTTTCAGCCAAGGAAGCTGCCATCTTTGCCTCTGTTTAATCTTCAACTGCCACAGTGCTGCACATGTGATCCGTTATGACACCAGCCATTGGATGGTTTGACTGTTTGGATGAGATCACAGCCAATGTGCAGTTAGCATTCACGGCATGCCTTTTTTTTTTAGACTGTTAAATCGATGGGTTTACTTCCGCTTTAAATAATGCAATACTATTTAACTAAACCCATTCGATTTTAGTCGACTAAAACGTACTGGAGATTTTAGTTGACTAAAATTAAACTAAAACAATTCAGATGACTAAAGTGAAGTAAAATGGCATTTTAGTCAAAACTGACTAAATTGAAATTGGATGACAAAATTAACACTGCTTATGTTTTTTCATTTATACAACTTGCGGAGTACATTGGAGGAAAAAAGCCTTTGTTTACAGGTTTTTGAATATCGATTCTATATTTGTAATTTTTCAGTTTTTTTTAGGTGGGTGAAATGTGTGGAGAAGTCAGTTTAGTGTTTAGGAGGCAATTGGTCAATCTAGGAGTGGGATGCACTTTGGGGTGTTGGGGCCACCTGTGCTTCATTTAGGCGCAGTAGATGGGCTAAATTGGGCAACAGTTGTAAGGAAGGCTTGGAACTTTTCTTAAATGTAGGAAAAAGGGAAACCGACTTATCTGAGACTGTTGGGTTCAATTCACACCATATATATATATATATATATATATATATATATATATATATATATATATATATATATATATATATATATATATATACACACGCGCGCAAGTTACGTTTTTTTTTTCATTGCGTTGACATGTTGCATTAAATTGTTACTATACCCAGTAATATTAAAATGGTTCATCTCCCCCCCCCCCCCATTAAAATACTGCAACTATATACCTTTTTGGATGATCTGTAAACCACTGTTGCATAATAAACTGCACACTTTTTCCAGTGCTGAGAGATCCGGTAGATTTCCAGTTTCACTACAGCCGTTATACACGCCCACATGTTTTCTCAGAGCTAGCCTGGTCACATGACATTGACAAGTAAATGTTCTCTTCAGCATAAAAAACACAACGGAGCATGTGCAGGTCGGCTACCCTGCCTGTAGATACAGTGCATACAGGATAAAATGGCCTTTTTACACAATGCAGAGGATTAACCCCTTAAGTTCCACAGTGAGTATAACCAGCATGTTATGCTGCATATACAGACTGATTTTACTGTTGTGGGTTTAGTAACACTTTTTTTCTTTAGGCAGTTTTATCACTTTGTATGGGCATTTAATGAGCATACGCGCACAACTCTGCAGTGTACAACATTGTGCATCGTAGTGTAAGGTGAATTTTATCATGCAAAAAGGTATGGATTCTGCTATAATGTTCAAACTGCCCTGCTGCATTTGTGCTAAAGCGCAGCCAACCTGTGTTTTTTGTGTGGGTTAGCTGCATCTTTCCATAAACTTCTATGATGTCCTATGGGTTTGATGTGGCTTCAGAAACTGCGCAAAAACTGCAGGACTTCATAGAAGTCTATAGGAAAGTGCAGCTGACCCACACGTAAACTGTGGGTAAAGGCCCATACACACGATACGAAAATCCAAAAGCTGCATGTGCAGACTAGAACATTTTTGGCGGATGTGAACACAACGTCCAATTTTTCATTTTAATTAGTGCGTTTTTGTCCTAAAAAAAACATCGCAAGAGCAAGACTACACATGCTCAGAAATGAAAGAATACATACAAAACTATTCAATACATTACGTCACTTCTGAAGTTGAATTCTGTCATAGGAGAATTTTCGTATGGGGAGTATCTCTTCACATTTGAAATGAGACTAGCATGCAACAAAAAACAGACGAACAGTCGTCCGAAAATTGATTGTGTGTACGAGGCTTTAGTTGCGTGTTAGCAAACGTTCAGTGCGAAGCCAACCCTTTCTGTATAGTTTTCTCGCTGCCTCATTGAAAATAAAATCTCTGCAGTCAACAAAGGCACTACTAGCACTTTATTTTCCCCCATAGATCGCGAGCGGCATGCAACTCGAAGCAACATAGTTATTGTAAAAAGTAATTTTGTACTGTCGTTTTGGTAAAGAAATAGTACAACCTGTTTATGTGAAGTGATTTCTTTTTTATTGGTGCACATTACTGTACCTTTGGCACCTGGCTCCTGGGATTTGTCCAGACTTGGTGATTCTAAAGGAAACTTTTTTATTTTTTTTGAAATATCATACTTGCATGCTCTGTGCGGTGGTTTTGTATAGAGCAGCCGCAATCTTTCCCGTCTGGGGCTCCCCTGACCCCCCACCCCCCCACCCGAGTGCCCCCATAGCAAGCTGCTTGCTCCATTGGCACACAGTGCGGCGTGGCCCTGCCCCTGCTCTTGGACACAGTGCTGGATCCTGGGGGCACTGCACACACACGATCCTTTACCTAAAGGCAGAAGATTTTTTGCATTAAAGTAAAATACCTTCTGGGTGTACCTCCACCCCCTCTTGTACTTGCCTGAGCCCCTTTTCGATCCAGCCATGTGCATGAGAAGCGGCTTTCCCGGTTCTCTCTCCCCTCCTGGCTCACACAGCAGTGGGAGCCATTGAGGAGGCGGCAGGACTGACCATGTCCATTTACAGGAGCTTCCTATTGGGGGGGCAGTCAGCAGGGGGAGTAGCCAGGGACCCAATAGGAGGATCGGGGCTGCTCAGTACAAAACCATTGCACAGAGCAGGTAAGTAGAAGCATTTCTTAAAATGAAGAAATACCACTTTAAAGTGATACTAAAGTCACTTATTTGTTTGTTTTTTAACGAGAAAAAGTCATACTTGCCTGCTCTGTGCATTGGTTTTGCACAGATCAGCCCAGATCCTCCTCTTCTTGGGTCTCTTTAGTGCTACTGGCCTCATCCCTCCTGTTGAGTGCCCCCACAGCAAGCAGCTTGCTATGGGAGCACATGAGCCGAGTCACAGCTCCCCTGTGTCCATTCAGACACAGAGCCCTGGCCCGGTCCTGCCCCTTTCACTCCTCATTGGCTCACTGGCTTTGACAGCAGCGGGAGCCACTGGCGCCTCACTGCTGTCTCAGCCGGTGGGGTGTGTCCTGTACAGCAGAGTGTCTCGTGCAACATGGCTGGATCTAGATGGACCTCAGGTAAGAATGAGGGGTGCTGCTGCACACAGAAGGTTTTTTTTTTTTTTTTATCTTAATGCATTAAGATGATAAACTGCATTTTCAACCACTTTAAAATCTCTTGTATAAATTTTGGTAGCATGGTGGTGATGGACTTAGTCTGACAGATGTTGCTTTGACTATCCCTGTAGTTGCCGGTTTGATCGTATTTCACACTGGCCTGCATGTGCTATGTGACTCACTTGGGTGTGGTAACAAATGTATTGTATGCAGTGACAAAACATAAGGGACACCATGACCGAAATACTTCTGCTTCCTTTAGATGCGTGTAGTGCTGATGGTTCTTAGGCTGGCCATACTCTACTGTATAGAATTTTCCTATTCAATTTTCTTTAGGTTTACCTTCAACTGTGTAGTGCAAGGGCCTGCCTGATTGCATACACATTGAAAGTGCTTAGGTTTGACCTCATATTATATGGTTTTGGTAAATCTAAAAGCAAATTGTATAATGTATGGCCAGCCTTACAGTGCAGTATGTTACCATGGCAGGTCCTTTCGCCTCTTTGCTTTTTTTCTGGTTTAGTTGTGAATTCTGTCATTCTCATGATTTATAAAATGCAAGGATGTAAAAATCTATTGTTTGTAATAGTCTTCGAAGTAATGTATTGAAATGCATTGAAAATAGGATTGTATGTATTTCTTGGGTGCACAGACTTTTGCCACTCAAATAAGTTCAAATTTCTGACTTTGACATGATACAAAATTACATTTCCTTTGTATATGTACCACAGCTCATTGTGTTTGTGGTGTAGTGCATCGCCACTTGCTGTGCTTTTTTTTTTTTTTTTTCTCTCTCCCTTATTTGAGCCAGTTGTTTTGCCTCTTGTAATATTGATGTGTATAGACATGAGAACTTTAAAGCGTTGGCCCCAAAAGAAAAAACTGTTCCTTTTAACGCTTGTTATACATTACAGTGCTTGTGCTGTGTCATTTGGCCCCCTGTATACCCTAATAAACCTGGCTGATCCTGCCTGACTATACCCTCCCCCCCGCAAATGGACCACGATAATCATGGCTGCTGAGCCGCCCCTGATACCGTGGTCTATTTGCGTGATTCAGTCAGCCGCAGCTCTCCTGTCTGTGTCCTCTGTCCTCTCCCCCTCCCTGCTCGTACCTGGTTCCGTTTACCAAGTTTACGTGAAATACCTGATGTAAAGTGACACTAATTGTGACCTAACAAAGTTCTGATTTCAGTTGCTTATGTCAGAACAGTCTTCTTGCCTTTTTACTGACAGACTTTGCACCCCAGTTACTACTGCCATGGGACTTGTAAGGTAGTACCAGGGCACATGGGGACACCTCTTTCCAGTTGACATACATTTATACATTTTGGGTATCCCCACCCTTTTGCAGATCGGGGCAGATCTACTAAATCTGAGTAAACTTAATTTGTGCTAGAGCAATCTACTCTTACACTTTTTTTTTTCCCCTCTGGTGCCTAGTGGGTCACGTTGACTGATGAAACCTGAGTCCTTGGGAAAACCTTTCTTTTGCTGGCCTGTTCTTGTATTCTTTAGCTTGACGTTTTCTTTAAAGAATTAGGCCCCTTTCACACGAGGCGGACTCCGCTTCCACGGAGCCCGCCTCTGTCCGCCGGCTCAGCGGGAGATCTCTCCGTTGATTTCTGCTGAACCGGCGGATGACAAGTCCCTCTCTGCTCACTTAGCGGGGAGGGGCTTGCGAGCGCCGCTGGTCTCTATGGAGAGATCGGATGAAAACGGACAGTGTGTCCGTTTTCATCAGATCTCATCCGATCCGCCAGCGACGGATCTGGACGTAGAGCCATAAGTCTGCTTTTGGCGGATCGGACCGGGTCGGATGTCAGCGGACATGTCTCCACTGACATCTGACGCTCCATAGACTAACATGGAGCGCCCGTTCAGATCCGCCGTCAAAACTGACAGGAGGATCTGAACGGTCCGACCGTGTGAAAGGGGCCTTAGGGCCAAAGCTCTTTTGGCCTTCTGGGGATCACAGGGGTGCACTTAATTCTGCACTACTGTGACCCATACTCAGCCAGTCCAGTATCTGGAGAGATTACAATTTTAATGTCAGGATCCACCCATCTGCCTGACCAGTAGCTGGATCAGCTCGCTGTTGAGGGTCTGACTCGGCCACTCCTGCCCATAGTCCATAGTCTGGTGCTCCAGTAAGTGCTGGAGGGGCAGAGCAGAGAACCAGTGACTCGTCACCAGCTTACTGAGAACTGAGCAATCAGCCCTCTGATCACTCGGTTCTTGATGTAGAGGTGGCGGGGGACAGATAAAGCATCAGATCAATGCTGCATCCACCTAGGCGAGTATGAATGTTTGCTTTATCCCACACTTCTTTTAGACATTTTCTATCTAAGCACAGATCACATTTGTAGCTGTAATTTGTGGGGATGGACAAATAGTATTGAATTCTGAAGCAACTGATGGTGACAGAAGATCCAGCAGGTACCTTTTGAAGAACCAAGATAATGCATGCTTTCATTTTTTTACAATAGAAGCAGCTCAGAATTGAGTGCCAGCTGTATTTTTCATTCATACAAACTACTGGTCTCTTGGGATTTTGCATAGTCTAATAATATGCCATACATTTATGAAATATTTTAGCAATTTTATCGCCAGGTACTGGAGGTCTGAAAACGAAATGTGAGGGGCGATTGGTTACTGTTGCTTGACAGTTTAAATACTTAAATGACCTCTAATATATGTTCTGTCCTCTGCTCTACTTTTGTGCTGTGATCATGAAGGCTGAAGCAATGCAAACCTGCCCAGTGTACTTGGGGGCTGGACAAATGAGTAAGCATATCCCTAAACATTTCTTATAGCACAGACCTCTCGATTGCAAGTCTGATTTCAGCTTTCTGTCAACCAAGGAAAAACAATTTGATAACTTTTAAAATAACTGAATTAAATGTCATGCTTGAAGGAACACCTTGGTAATAAAATTGTTTTTTTGTTTTTTGCCTGAAGTTGACACAAAATAGGTGGCGCCAAGCTTGCCCATCTTGCTTTGAAGAAATACCCAATAGACAATAACAATGTATTTTCAGGCACACTGTGTACTAGTCTAATGGTAATTTACACTTTCCACATGTATGATTGTTGCCTGGGCTGCTATGTTTTATGATCAAACACTATATCTAGGGATGCTGGGCAGCAGAAAAAAACCTCCCAAATACTAAGTTCATTCAGTAATTTTACTGGTGTCCTAGATTCCTTTCTGTCCTAATCACCCCAAGGGAAGGCAGTGAACTACTTTCAAGAATGTGGTTGTTTTTGTGTTTTTATTTTTTTGTAGATGTTGCTTTGTTCACAAAAGGGTAAATTTGGCATTTGTAGAGAAACAATGCAAGTCAGTTCCTTAAAGCAGTATTAAACCCAAAAGCAAACATTTATTATATTGCAGTTTACCAATTCTTAGATGTGATGGCCGTATTAGTTTCCTATTTTAGCCTTTCTTCTATTTTCATCTGGTGATTTGGCCAGCAAGGTTTTTTCACAAGCACAAACTCTCCAGCAGACACTGTCAGTTTACATGAATGAGACAAACTACTTCACACAGCCAGAGACGATTAAAATGATCAGCTTTTATTCATGCAAAACCTTTATCCCAAAAGAGGGGGAAAAGTTTGCTGTAACCTTCACAGTTGATTCTCTAGTTCAACCGGCTCTATACCTTAGGGGTGCGCATCTTCACTGGTCTCACGATTCGATTACGATTATCTGGTCAACGATTCGATGCGATTCCGCGATGCATCACGATTACCAACGTGCTTCCACTTCCGCTTGGGCCGCCTAGGCAGCCCTTCCTCCCTGCAATCTTCTGGGACACATCACAGGTCCCAGAAAATTGCCGGCTGTGCAGGATAGCCCAGTGAGACATGCACACCCGGCTGTGAAGCTGCAAGCTGTCACAGCCGTATGCCCACAGTAGTATTGCCAGCGCCGTGGACAGGCAGGGGAGAGAATGGAGGGTTTGGGTGGCCACGTCGCTGGATTGTGGGGGGACAGGTGAGTATCTGTCTTTTTATTAAAAGTCAGAAGATACACTTTTTTTGTAGCTGCTGACTTTTAATAAATAAATGAATTAAAAATAACCTCACTCCTTTAAAGCGGAGTTCCACCCAAAAGTGGTACTTCCGCTTTAAGCACTCCTCGCCCCCTGATATGCCACATTTGGCAAGTCATTTTTTTTGGGGGGGGGGGGGTGTCCTCTTTTTATTGGGACTTCCTGTCCTGGCCCCCTAGGTGACTCCTCCTCTTGCCCTAGGTGTCCCATCCCTGCCAGTGATCTTCTGGGACACAACACGGGTCCCAGAAGATTGGCTGGCCAATGGCAGAGCGCAGTGTGGCTCGTGCAGTGTGCACCCGGTCATGAAGCCGTAAGCTGTCACAGCCGGGTGTCACTGCACACAGTAGATATGACGGCGTTGAGGAATGGAGGGGGAGAGGAGCGAGGCTTCCCGCGTCGCTGGACCGTGGGACAGGTGAGTGTCTGTCTGTTTATTAAAAGTCAGCAGCTGAACTTTTTGTAGCTGCTGACTTTTAATAAACTAAAAAATGGGAGGAACTCCGCTTTAAAAAGTGCACTAATCCGGTGCACTACAGGGTACAGGAATTCACACACACGGCTGCTGGGAGGTCAGGAGGGATTGGAATCCACAACTGACATACAGCCCTGTGAAGTTCCCTGTACTACTGTCTCTGGGATGACTTCTCTGGGCACTTTCCAGCACACTAGGAGTTAACACAGTGGAATGTGTGAAGAAGGGGGGTGCAGCCAGGCAAATGTAGAAGCCACTATATGCAGAGTATAAACTGCTGTATGTAGTTTAACCTGTGTGGTAACAAATTAATGTATAATCCATTAAGTGCCCACCGCTGTATGTACATTATAAAATATATGCAGCTTCATACCTTGTTTTAGTCTGTGTACAACTGTATAAGCCGCTCATGTGACTGCCAGGTCCAAGCCCGCCTTTCTCTCCCCCTCTCTCCTCACTCTCTCGTCAGTGAAAGTTCTCAGCCCCGCCCACCGACTGTAGCTATCAGACCAGGAGAGGCGGGCAGGGCTGACGTTAGAAGAAAGAGACGCAGGTTGGACCCAGCAGTCACATGAGCGGCTTATACAGTTATACGTGACACACTAAGAAAGGAGGTATGAGCTGCATATATTTTAAAATAACACATACAGCGGTGGCCACTTAATAGTATGCACCTCTGCATTCATTACAAAATCTATTTTGAAGGACACGCTCGGAGCGCTCTTCCGGGAGGGGCGGGGCAAGTCGGGATGACGTCACCCGACATCGATTTTTTGGGTCGCATGCATCGATGCCGAATCGGGGACCCCCGAATCGCGATGCATCGGTGCAGCGATTAATTTCAGCAACCCTACTATACCTCCAGATCTCCCTTGCCTACTTTACAGAATCAAGGAGGGCGTCCTGGTGATTCTCTAAACCAATTTGGTCCTAAGTGAGGTATTCACACATGCATAAGTGCCTGACAGATGCTACACGGGCTCTTCTGGATTATCCAAGGCTCCTGTAACAAGGACCATGATTATTTCCTGCTTCTTGGTTGCTTTAATGCCATGGCTGATGAGGCCACTGCAGGGACAAGGGTCTTTTGGGTTTAGTCATCCCTACCCTCTTGAAGGCTGTGACTTCTCAGTCTACAACCACACTTGGAAGGCTAAATTGGCTTGGTGCCAGTTGAGCTTTCATACTAGTAAATACTCTATGGGGCGTATCCTGTCCTTCCTCCCTTCTGGTCTGGACCAATAATTGGCCTAGAGTTCATTTTAGGGACAAATCTTGGCCTTAGTTTATTTTAAAGACCCTTTGGCCTCTGTCTTTAGTTGAGTCCTTTTGTTCAGGGAGTAGGTCACATCTCCCTGTCAATTCCTTTGTATTCAATTGTAATCTCAATCTGGTTCTCTTGGCTCCCCAGAAGCACTGTTCTTAACCTATCAGGACTATTACCTTGTTTGACCTTGCGATTTAAGATGGCCTTTTATTTGGCTACTGCCTTTGTGAGGAAATTGAGTTAGCGGCCTCAATCTTATCAATTTATCCTGTAAGGAGACTTTATTGGTGTTGGGCAAGTTTGTCTTGAGGCTTAGGGCCTACTTTCTCCATAATGTGCTCTCTGCCTTCTACCCTAAAGTGTAGCTACACTGCTTCTGAGCACCACAAACATTCATTTATTTTTAATATTGAAAGCAATCTCATCCATCCATGTCTCTATGACATAATTTGCCTAGACCTGGAAACCAGGAAGTAACTGAATAAATGGAAAAAATAGTTTAGGACCCAAAAGTTTTTTTTTTTTTTTTTTTTTTCCAACTGGTTTATTTACTAATGCTAGCAACACAATGATTAAAAATAGTCAATGATAAGAGAGTAAGGCCTCAAGCACACGAGACGCTGTTAAGCGCGCGTTCAGAGGCAGTTGGACACTTTTTTCAACTGCACCTGAACGCATGCAATGTTATCCTATGTGTCCATGTACACAGTCTCGTTTTTTTCCCGTTTTTATGCAGTTGCGTTTAACCTCGTTTTTCCAGAAGCAAAAAAATGCGTTCAGACACTTTGCTTTTCCACGTTTCAGACGCTAATACATGTTTGTGAAATATCCAACGGACATTCGCTGTGCCATCAACGGATGGGTCCAATATTGCCAAGCTCTGATTCTGGATGTCTCATGCAAATTTGTGACGACATTGCTCCCTCAATAAGAGCAACATCAGGAGCATTTCCTGACATGTATTCAATATGGGATCCATTTAAAAAAAAAAACAGAGGCAAATGCAAGTGTACAACTGCTCTCTCCGCTGCTGCTCACTCTGATCAAAATGGCAGAAATAGTTAATACATGCTTTCTGAGCTTGGGGAGGGTCTATATGATATCTTTACAAATGCTTATAGACGCAAACGCGTCTAAACGCGTCATGAAAACACAGCAAAACGCGCGTTTTTAAACGCAGGTTTCTTATTTTTAAAACACGCATTCAGCAGAGTTTGCATCTGCGTCTCGTGTGCATGGGGCCTAAAGCTCTTGATTCGTGATTATTCTTATGCCCTGCACCCAAGCATTGTAGTTCCACACGCTGGATGTGGCACACTGTGGGTTTACCTCTCAGCTACTGCTAAGTCTATGAAAAAGTTAAGGAATATAGTCCCTGTTGAAGCACATTATTGCTGCCGTGTTTTTTTTTTTTTTTTTTTTTTTTGCATCAGGTCTCTGTTTTTTTTTTTTTCAGATTTCAATCACACTGGAGATTAAATAAGCCAGTGTACAGTACAATGAATTTTACTGGCAAGTCAAATTTTGAAACGGGCTCTTTAGTGTCTGGTGTTTAGCTGCCTACAAGCTTATGATATTGTCACCCAGTTCGGTCAAACACTGCTGAAGGACATCAATTTCTGGGCTTAGATTTCCCTGTACAGTGACTGTTTTCCAGTAGAGAGGCCAATGCTGGAGGTAATTTCCCAATGCACATTCTCCTGAAACAATTGTAGTACTTTTGGAAGATTTTTTGGCTCAACCAATTAAAAGTTGTGACAGGTGTGTGTGTGTGTGTGTGTGTATGTATGTATGTATGTATGTGTGTGTATATATATATATATATATATATATATATAATATATATATATATATATATATATATAAGCATTGCAGGGGATTCCTGACACGATGAATGCACATTTTATATGAAAGGAAGATCTCCAGTCAATTCTAAATCCAATCTTCATAAACGTGGGGCTTGCTGCACAATGGCTACATCTAATTTCGCTTCTCGGAGCAGTAAATGCATATAATTCAGATGGGTTAGTGTAATTACAATTTGGGTGCCTCGGATATCCAGGGGAAATGGCACTTTTCATGTAATCTATAGGAAAGATGACTAGGAGCTGTGACCTGGCCCCTGTGTCTTCTATTCCCTTTCCACACGTTGATGCAAGTGGGAATGCACAGCGCGCTGTGGCAGCATCATGACATCCGTGAGGTGTTGTCCCTAACCTCATAAACATTCTGTGCATGCAGTTGCTATAGAGATTAATCGGACACTGTTCACAATGCCTCACTGCTCACAGATGTAGCTATTGTTACCGCCTGCCACATGGCATATAGAATAAAACTGTTCAGTAAACCTACAGTCCTAGGTCAGGTTAGCTCGATAGTAAAACTGGATGGATTTTTGTACTTTATGCACAACTGTACAAGTGTTGTACCTTTCAGTTTGTTGAAAAAATTGTGTTTGGTAACCAGGTGCTGGTTTTCTAATTGGCAAGCTCACCCTGTGGAATAACTTGTTTGTTTGGAGTTCCTCTTGAGAATATTCATTTGACAGCTAGGAATAGGTTCATGAAAACATCATAATGAGATGCCGGGGTCTATAGGTCTGTCGGTACTGCAGTTTTATAAGCTTGCAACTCAAACATATGCTCATTCCTTGAACTGAGAATACTGTAAGCTTTTTTTTGGGGGGGGGGGGGGGGGGTTTGGTCTCATCAGTGTTACCAGCTAGTGTATGATGGATATATCTATTTTTTATTTTACACACGCACAATAGGTAAAATAACATTTACTCAATTTAGTATTTGGGAACTTTTGTTTATTGAATCGGGCAAATGTGTCTGCCTGGGATCCTTCAGTGTTACCAAGCAAGGGGACTCGTTTGCAACACACTACCTTACTATAACCACTTTCTTGTGCAACTAGTCAGATTACAAAATACAATTTGGAAATTCATCTATAAAATCACATCTTTAACATGAGTGTAATTTCAAAAACTTTTAAATCTAACTGTCTCTAGATTTCAGAATTTTTTTTTTTTTTTTTCGTGTTGGGAGAGGGAGTGTCATCACCCTTGTTACTCATGTGTTGTCACACTGTCACATGTGCTTCCAGTGTAGGCTATATTTTGCAGGCATCATCCACCATTGTAGTGATTGGGAAAACCTCCATGAGCAATGGCATGCAGCCACTGCTGGAGTAAATGCATATAGAAAAGACAGAAGTGGCTGGAAGAGGTCAGTAACAATGAAATGCGGTTGTCATTACAAAGCTGCAGAGGATATTAAAGGATAAGGTCACCTTTGTAACAAGTTACAATACAGCACCAGCCCACACTTCCTGATTCGCTGCCCCTCTCACCATTACAGCAAGCGGAAACCATGTGTAGCCTTGCGGGCCTCTGCCCATACATCCGCATCATTCAGAGTTCTGGGGATGAATGAAGTACAAGTATCAGGCACTGCAGCAGATGGCTTGTAGTTCTCAATGAACTATAAGGGCTCTGGTGAGCGTGCTCAGTTAACCGATTCTTCCTGCAAATCTGTAAGTCTGTCAATATGGGATGTATGGGCAGACAGTCTGCAGGTGCCTGGTATTGCACCTGCGCTCTGTTGATCACAGGTGCAATGTCTTGCAGGCTTCAGTGTTTTCAAAAAAGTTTTTTTTTTTTTTGACAAACTTGTCTTTATAAATCCGAAGTAAGGTTGAGGGGGAAAAAAAATTCTCCCTGCAAGGTAAAGTTATGTGCTAGTATTCAACGCATATTGGCACATTATGAAAAGCTTACTTGAAACCAAGCACCCCAGTGGTGCAGTGTCAAAGATGACAGGGCTTCTATCTTCATCCGGTCTTCGTCCGTGTTTGTGGGCTGCGGCCCTTTCAGTGGCCAAGCAGCGATGACATCACTCCCCACGCGCATCATGGTTTACAGCACAGGGCTCTGAAGGAACGACACAGAATATCTCCTAAACTGCAAGTTTATGCTATATTTATTGTACCTACAGGTAAGCTTTATTATACGCTTGCCAGTTAGGTAGATGTGTCCATGGGGACTTCCACTTTAAGGTTCCTTAAGTTTTGGACTACATCCCTATGGGGACCCTTAGCACCCACTTTTGTTCTAAAGTGTGCATGGGAGAGTTTAGAAGATTCCAGCCTCCACTTCTCTATACGAAATGCTTAAACCATTCAGAATAGAAGTGCTAAGATGAACACATTTGTAGTGTAAGGTGAAGTTTCACTTAACCGCTTCCTGACCGCCTCCTGCACATTTACGTCGGCAGAATGACAGAAGGCCAAAAGCACGTACCGGTACGTCCCCTTTAATTGCCCAGCCGTGGGTCGCGAGCTCCGTGACCACCGCCGCGGGACCAGCGGACCCGATCGCTGCTGGTGTCCCGCGATCGGGTCACAGAGCTGAAGAACGGGGAGAGGTCTGTGTAAACAAACCTCTCCCCACGCTTCCTACACTGCCTGTCACTGATCGGCTGTTCCCTGTCATCGGGAAAGCCGATCAGTGACATCAGACCTAAAGCCACACCCCCTACTGTAAAAAAACACATCAGACCTAACCCCGCCCCCTAGTGGTTAACTTTCACTGCCCGTGTCATTTATACAGGAATCAATGCATTTAAATAGCATTGATTGCTGTATAAATGACAATGGTCCCAAAAATGTTCGATGTGTCCGCCATAATGTCGCAGTCACAATAAAAATCGCTGATCGCCGCCATTACTAGTAAAAAAAATATTAATAAAAATGCTATAAATCTATCCCCTATATTGTAAACGCTATAACTTTTGCGCAAACCAATAATCGCTAATTGCGATTTTTATTTTTTTTTATTTACCAAAAATATGTAGAATACATATCGGCCTAAACTGAGGAAAAAAAATGTTTTTATATATTTTTTGGGGATATTTATTATAGCAAAAAGCAAAAAATATTGCATTGTTTTCAAAATTGTCGCTCTATTTTTGTTTATAGCGCAAAAAATAAAAACCGCAGGGGCGATCAAATACCACCAAAAGAAAGCTCTATTTGTGGGGAAGCCACGTCGCACCACCGCGCAATTGTCAGTTAAAGCGATGCAGTGCCGAATCGCAAAAAGGGGCCTGGTCCTTTGGCTGCCAGTTGGTCAGGGGCTGAAGTGGTTAAGAAGCTGCTTCCCAAATCCTGAAACACGAGACCAATTGATCTGGCTATAGTAACCCCAAGAACCAGACAACACCAGTCTTTGAGTGAACTAGAATAAGCACTGCTGTGAGAAACGCACTGAATTTATACAGAAAACCATCAGATAGTGGATACTCCCATATCTCTCACAATGGTCACTTCAGAGCTAATCCTATCATGACAATGACCACCCCAGAAAGTCCGGATCCCCCATAGGACTAACTTCTGCATAAGAAGTCAAAAGCAATTAATGACCAGCTCTGGATAACTTGGGAACACATTAAAACTGAGTTCTCCGGGCAATGGTCCTCCTGCAGCCCAAAGTCTGACAGTTCACACCGATGCGATCCGATTCCTGCACTATTTGACAGTACGCAATGCGATCTGTGAACCCATCTGGGGTGTCTAACTTTGCAGTGACACCCCTAGCGGTTCTCAGATCAGTGTGAACCAGTGTGCGATTCAGGTGTGATGCGGGAACCGGCACTAAATCGCAGGGTTTCCCGCATCGCACCAGTGTGAACCAGGACTTACTGATCTTGCAGCATGAACCCTGCAGAAACGGGATTAACTTTTTTTTATTTTTTTATTGTTTATATTAGGAAAGTATTTTAGTGTTTGTATATTTTGGTTTCTTACACATGTACAGTATTTAACATGTGAATTTCATACTACCTTGGTTTTGGAAGGCCGGGGCTGTAAAAACTGTATCCATTTACATCCCATTACATCGCGATTTTGTGTATGAACGGTTTGTGGCTGGTTCACACCACTTTGTTGTGGCAGTGTGTGCTTGAAGAAAAGTACCATGCAGTATCTTTTTCCAGCTCAGTTACTGCACGCTGGCTGATGGAACTTTAACTGAAATGTCAAAAAATGAATAGTGCGATGCACCAGGATTGGAGTGTCAGCCCTGCCTTCACCACAGCGCACACCAGCTCCTTGTTTTTGTGTTGCAATGCAGCAGCTGGTGTGAATGTACCTGAGTGTTCTATAACTGCAATGGTCCTTTTCTAAAAAAATAACCTTTTTAATATAAACTGATACAGAAGCATGACAGCAGTATCAGCCTATAAAAAAGCTTTTTTAGTTTGACTGATTTTAGTGAGCTTTTAAAATGTGTTATATTGTAAAGCGCTGCGTAAACTGTTGGCGCTATACAAGTCCTGTAATAAAAAATTGACTCCAGTGCATTAGAAACTAGATAGACCTGTGCTCAGATCCCAATAACTTGTCCACTTCCAATTGCCTAAGGCAATCGAAGTGGGAGCGCGTACCTGCTCCCTCTCCCACACCCCACTTCCCCCCCTCTCCCCAAATGTCAAATTTCACAAACAGGAGAGGAGGCCTTAAAGCAGAACTTTCTCTTTTGGTTGGAGCTCCGCTTTAAAGTGTATGTAAACCCGAACAAGCAGTTTATTTTGTTCCCTTTTTAGTCTAAGTATTTGAGTGTTGTATTTGTTTTCTAAATGGATAAAATACCTTTTTTTTTTTCCCCCAGAAATCTTGCAAGCTGATAACTTTCTGAGCTTTCTGCCTGTGCACAAAAAACAGATAAAAAGATGAGGGGAGGAAAATGGTAGAGATCTGTGTCAGAAATGCAGTAATCATGGCTGACACCATGTGCTTTGGAATTCAGAGCCAAAATACCGTACATGGTTGTCATGTCAAAGTTAGGAGCATGCTATATTTTCCTATACTTGCTGCATGTTTAGGGAGGATAATTTATAGAGAAATGTGCAAGTATTGCATAGGTGATTTTACAATACAGGCAGGAACGAATTGACCTACCAGCATTAGAAAACAGGAGTAGCATGCAGTTACCTCTACAGTCAGAGGACATGCAAACTTCCATGTAGATCGTGCCCTGGCTGGGATTTAAACAGGGGACCCCAGTGCTGCAAGGCAAATTAACAAACCACTAAGCCACAGTGTATAGCCAAAACTTAAAACCCCTAAATTTTGCTGGGAAGGTTTCCTTTTACTTCTGATCTTAGAGACACAGCAAGACATTCAAAGTGTGGGGGAACTCTGATCTTGTCACTGGAACTTTTGTCCCCATTATAAGATGTCCCCTCATCCCTTGCTCTTGTGACAACTCTATAATGTAGTATTTGTCTCTTACCTGTCTGTGACAATGGTCATCAGGACACACTGGTGATTCTCTCCAGTGGCGACACAGATCACAATAATCTTGGCAGAAAGGCTAACCCTTCCATGAACTATACAAAATGAGGAGGGGGTGATCTGGCAGACTGCAAAAAAAAGTGGTTTATCCATGTTTTTGCCGCCCCCTTTAACCTATCATGGCAGCCGGAGAGGGTGGTGCACATGCTGCAGTAAAAATTATACACAGAAAAAAATAATCAAACAGATTGAACTTGGTCTAAATCAATATTTGCTAAACACTGTCACATGAACCAGGTGGGGAAGCAGTAACAGATATACAGGTGCATCTCCTAAAATTAGAATATCAAAATTTTATTTCAGGAATTCAATTCAACAAATGAAAGTCATATATTTTATATAGATGTGCTACACACAAAGTGATGTATTTCAAGCATTTCTTTCTTTTTACTTTTGATGATTTGTGGCTTACAGCTAGGGAAAAACCAAATTTCAGTATCTCTTAAAATCTGAATATTACATAAGACCAATCTGTATTAAAAATCCATTTTTTATTGGTCTTGTGTATTTTTCTGAAATACTGAATTTTGGTGTTTTGCTAGCTGCAAGCCATGATTAAAATTAAGAGAAATGCTTGAAACATATATCAATCTGTAACACATCTATATAAAATGAGTTTCACTTTTTGAATTGAATTACTGAAATTAACTTTTTGATCTGATTTTGAGATGCACCTGTATACTGTGTGAGATACTCTCACCGGCTACTTTATTAGGTACAACTTACTAGGACTGGGTTGGGCCCTAACTCTTGGCATAGATTCAACATCTTGGAAACATTCCTCAGATTTTGGTCCATAGTGACATGATATCATGCAGTTGCAGATTTGTTGGCTTCACATCCATGATGCGAATCTCCAGGTCCACCACGTCCAAAATGTGCTCTATTGGATGAGATCTGGTGACTGTGGAGGCCATTGGAGTACAGGGACCTCATTGTCATGTTCAAGAAACCAGTTTGAGATGATTTGAGCTTTGTGACAATTCTGCATATCCTGCTGGAAGTAGCCATCAGAATGTGTAGTTTGTAAAGGGATGGACATGGTCAGCAACAATACTCGGGTAGGCCGTGGCATTTAAATAATTCTCAATTGGTACTAAGGCCCAAAGTGTGCCAATAAAATATCCCCCACACCATTACACCACCACCTGCCTGAATCTCTGATACAAGGCAGGATGGATCCATGTTTTAATGCTTTACACCAATTCTGACCCTACCATCTGAATGTTGCAGCTGAAATCGGGACTCATCAGACCAGGCCACGTTTTGGGGAGCCTGTGTGAATTGCAGCCTCAGTTTCTTGTTAGCTGACATGAGTGGCACCCAGTGGTCTTCTGCTGCTGTAGCACATCTGCTTCAAGGTTTGATGTGTTGTGCATTCAGAGATGGTATTCTGCATACCTTGGGTGTAACGAATGGTTGAGTTACTGTTGCCTTTCTATCATCTTGAACCAATCTGCCCATTCTCCTCTGACATCTACAAGGTATTTTCATACACACAACAGCTGCTCACTGTAAATTTTCTTTTTGGACCATTCTCTGTAAACCCTAGAGATGGTTGTGCGTGAAAATCCCAGTAGAAATGCTCAGACCGGCCCATTTGGCATCAACAACTATGCCACGTTCAAAGTCACGTAAATTCCCTTTCTTCCCAATTCTGATGCTCGGTTTGAACTTCAGCAAGTTGTCATCCCCATGTCTAGATGCCTAAATGCATTGAGTTGCTGCCATGTGATTGGCTGATTAGAAATTTGTGTTGCCCTAGCAATTGAGTGTCCCATTATAAATGTGGGTAGGCCAAAACTAGAAATGGGACACTAAGTCTGCTTTCACTGAGGCGTTTTACAGGAACTATAGTGCTAAAAATAGCGCCTGTAAAGAGCCTCTCCTCACGCCAGTGTGTAAGCCTCATTGCTTTCACACTGGAGCCGTGCGCTAGCAGAACAGTAAAGTCCTGCAAGCAGTATCTTTGCAGCGCCCCTGTCCATTGAAATCAATCAGGTTTTAACCCTTTTTGGCCACTAGCGGGGGTTAATAGCGCCGCTAAAAATAGCAGTGCTTTACTGCCAACGCCCCCCAAATCCAGTGTGAAGGTAGCCTAAGGCGAAACATGCTGATTTGTACTGCAGGGAGGGAACACAATCTGTGTAGAACAAGGGAAGAGCATAACTAAGCACAAAACCACCATAGTGTAGTATTAATAAAAGTGCTCTAATAAAACAAATACCTAGTCACAGGCTATGTGACACAACACGCAGGGGATAGGAAGAGCATATACAAGCCCTGGTTGGAGGCATGGATGTAAACTGGGGAAGCCTGCACTGACGGGATATGCGCAGCGATTTAGAAACCTCGTTGGAATTGATCTTGTCCCAGAGTCTGGCCCTGTCACTCATCGGGTGCTTTAAAAGGTGGCTACCTATGAAAGAATAAATACTAGTGGTACGAGAAAGTTCAAAGGAGCTGCCAGCCTAATTGCTGTACCACTGGTGCGGCTATTGCAACAATCAGTGCATCATGATAAAAACAGCCGTTCGGTCATATAAAAAGGCTAATTTAGGACTGGTTTGCACCACAAAACTGTACTCCAGATCCGTTCTGGATGCATTTCGGCATGCACGTTTTTCATGCCTTCCTTTATTCATGTGTTTCCTGATGCATCCATGTGCCTTTTTTTTCTTAAACTGTGCTGGGGTCTGATGCGCTCCAATCTGATTTTGATGCATTTTACTGCGTTCCAGTGCAGGGAAAATGCAGCATGTTCTACTGTTTTTTTTTTAATATATATATATATATATATATATATATATATAATATATATATATATATATATATTGTTCCTGGAACGCCCTGTAACTAGTCACTGGTGTGAACTATGTCATTGGAAACCATATAATCTTCTTTCCATGCATTTTGATGCAGAAAAACTGTGAATTGGCTCTTAGACTGATATAATGGTAAATGAATACAACACGAAAAATCAAACGATGATACACATTTTTTTGTGTATAGTATAATCTAATCAATAAAAAGCGCCTTCAGCCTTGCAGCAATAATTATGCCACCTGTTGCATTCAGCAGGCAGTACCATCCAAGGGAAATGGGGGGGGGGCTGTGCTGCAACCCTGTGTAATGGTGCCTCTGTTTGAGGGTTAGAACGGGTGTCCTAGAGGCAACATATCGCCACCTCCAAGCCTCCTGTCAGATGTTTCTGAAAAGCAATCCACTGCAGATTGCTTTTCAGAGGTTCAGCAGTGACGGCCGCACATATACACAATCATTTACACTTAGGCCTCATACACACAGACGTTTTAAAAAACGGGCTGTAAAGCTAGGAACAATGCCTGGAAAAAATCAGCGTTAAAAACGCGATTTTATTAGCGTTTTGCTGTGGAGTCAATGCGCGTTTAACGACGTTTTTAAGCGTTAAGGCTAAGGCACGTTTTTTTTAAAAGAACATCCCTCTATTTTCCACTCTCAAATTACCCACATAAACATTTTTACAGCTTAAAAACGCTGACTCTTAAAAACGTAGGTATAGCTTTAATGCGCGTTTTTGAGCTTATTTCAGCGTCGGGCGTCAAAACAGCTCTAACGCTGGAGCCTCTGAAGGCACTGGTCCTTGGGTTTTTTTGGAGCTTAAAAACGACCATGCCTGTTACAGCTCAAAAACGCCATGGTGTGTATGAGCCCATTGAATAATATGGAGTTGCCTTCTTAAGCAGCAAAAAAAGCTCAAAAAAGCCACTGTTAAAACGTCTGTGTGTGTGTGTATGAGGCCTTAAAGTTCAGGATTTGAAAAAAAAACAAATACAAAACATTATATTCGCCTAAGTGGATACATCGTTGATCCAATGTTGCATCTGTCCCCCCATCTGCTCTGCAGTGAGAAGATAAAACACAGCTGATCGCTCAGTTCTCCCCCTTCGCTCTGAGCAGAGAGCTGTGGTAATACCATATGGTTGGGATCTTTTCCCAGCATAGGCCAGCTCTGTGACATTGGCCGACAGCGGGCTTCAGCTGAAAACACATCACAGAAGTGCAGAACGACATGCACTCATGTGATCCATAGAAGTATGACCAAAATAGCTTTTGTCCTACTGCACCAGTTCATCCGTCATTACAGGAATCGGAAATGCTCACCAAGCCCCTCTGACACATATGGGTTTTTCGGCAAAGGAGCCAGGCTCTATTTCTTTTCATGGGTTTTTGCTTGGTAACGTTTTGCCATTTGCCTTGATACTGCAGTAATTGTGATTACATGAGGAACCCACACCCAAGTCTGATTTACCACACCTTTTCCTCTTTCAACTGCTGTAAGACTAATCTTAACAGAATATCGGAGGCAAATTCATACAAGAAAGTCACTCGAGTTTCCTGTGCTGTTGCCATTATTGTTAGGATATAGAACCTCCGGGAACCACAATGTAAAATACAGTTTGCAAACTGGTGTCTTAAAAACAAAGGTTCTGGTCTTGGCATTTTTCTGCATGTATCAGTCTGAGTAGATGCAACACTAGTGCCCGAGGTTTTTTCACCTCCCTGATGGTAAGCTGAATCCTAGATGCATTAAGGGACAGTACCGCTTTCTAGTCAATTTTATTACACCAGCTTGTTACCTAAAGGCATTTCACAATATTAAATGTTTTAGTTTTTAACTGGGTATTAGTGTGGTTATATTCCCTGTATAGTTTTTACCATACCTTGTAATGATGGGCTTTCATGTTGCAGCTACAGTTTGTAGTGTCGTGGCTGATTCCTTTATGTTCATTATTTAAGCTTCCCTTTCTCTGTTTTCTAAAGACACAGGCAACTTGTTTCAGGTCACACAGCGTCCAATGCATGCCTCGCCATTTCCTCTGCATTGCATTGTAAATGTGGGAGTGCTAATGTGATAAAGCTCTCCAAAGTTGGCTCCCTTTAATTCCTCTGCCTGTTTCAGATTACTGTGTGGTCCTTGCCTGCAGAGTATTAGACTTGAGACCCAGGGATTGTGGGACATGTAGTTTTTTTTTTAAGTGTCGGTTCACACACTACAGAGGTCATGCATTAAGCCCTCTGTTTTTACACAAACAAACTTCTTCTGTTACAGGCATGTGAAGCTTTAGGCTGGCCATACGCTATATAATTTTCTAAAACTTTTTTTTTTTTTTTTAGACTTCCTAAAACCATACAAGTATGAACCTAAACCCTTTCAGTTTGTATGCAATCAGGCTACACAGTTGAAGGTAAATCTAAAGTAAATTGAATAATTTGTATAGTGTATCCCCAGCCTTACTCTACTACAGGCTGCATGTACAGGGCAACAAATGGCACAACAAAGCTACAGGCTAAATTATAGTAATAGCTTTTCTGGCAAGGAGCACTTCTACTCCTACCATTTATAGGATTTCAAAGAAACCAGCCCACCAAGGTCCAACCAGAAGTTATTTTCTTGGGAAGATTTAGGCCTAATGTACAGGGGACGCTCAGGCAACCTCAGCTGAATGTTTTTCTTGACAGCTTAAAACCGGCGTTTAAAAATGTTTAGCGGCATTTTGCCACGTCTGTGTCTAGAAGTGTTTATTTAATATGACATCATTAGACCCTCAAATAAAATAGGGCACCTTTTTAAAAACGCTTTTAAACTAAAACACGCCTAAATGCTGGTATCGCTTTTAACAGCAGCAGTGTAGATGGGGCCTTACAGGTTGTCGTCACAATAATGTGGTGTCCTGTAGAAAGTGTATGGGAAGGAATGTCTAATACAGAAATTAAGAGCCAGTTAAGTCTCTTAAAGTGGTGGGACACCCTGAAAACAAAAACTTAAAAATGTTAGTAACCATCTAAAATGAGAAAAAAAAAATTTTTTTTTTTACTTACCAGAAATGGCTGTTGCTAGGCAGATCGTCCTAATCTGCCTCCTCCAGCGCCGCGGTGATCTTCTCTTCTTCCGTCTTCTGGTGAATGGGGCACGGTGTGTTATGGGAACTATGTCCCACAACACATCGCGTTCCCCATTCACAAATTAGTCGCGCATGCGCAGTAGGAAACGTGAAGCCGTTTCCCTTACTGAGGATGGTGGCGCTGGAACCGGATCGCCGCGGGACAGCTCGTCCTCCACGACCGACATCGCGGGCGCCCTTGGAGGGTAAGTGTACTTATTAAAAGTCAGCAGCTACTTTTTTTTTTTTTTTTAGCTGCTGACTTTAAAAAAAAAAAAAAAAATTTGTAAAGTGAAACACCCCTTTAATCAGTAGCAATTGGGAAATTTTGTTTCCAAGGAGGAGTAGAAAAGGTTGGCTCCTTGCTTTTGTTTAGCCTACACATGGTAGTACTCTATTCTGCTATTAGGTTCACGGAAAGTATAATCTCACATTGTGCCAACACAGCGTTTTCTTTGAAGATCCTCTTTAGAACACAGTAATCCCCATGCATGATATTCTTATGAATCTGTTCTCCAGGTTTCTATGGTGCTACTAGTGGCAATTCTCTTCTCCAATTGGGTTTCTGGGACCCGTTGAATGTTTTGGTCTGAAATATTTTAGCTGCTTACCTGTTATTAGTAAGTCCTAGAAATAAAGCAAGTTAACATTTGACTTCACGGCTAGGCGCCATGCTGTGTAAGAATCGGATATACAAAAGTACAGAAATGGCTAATGGCTTTCTTGGGTTGAATTTATTTTCCTGGTATAGGAGCCTGTCCTTTAAGTCTCTATTCGCAACACTGCATTGTAGTTCAGTGTGTATCTAGAAACCGCATCTAAATGCACCTAGCCAGCACAACCGACGTCTTAGTATACCTTCATCTGTATGTTGTGGTGCACTGCGGTTAAATAGTACTACAGATGTATTGTATTGTACCATGCTCCCCAGAGGATTATTGGTGTGAAGCTGGTTTTGGTACCAGTAACAAACTATGCTGTGATCTCAAACTGTACCTAAAATAATAATCCATCCCAGCCACATGCGAGACTGGCCTTTTGGTATCAGTATATTTTTCCTTATTGCTCCTGTTTGTTCATGTTTTTATATACCATAGTCTGCACTAAATTCACTTATACTTTTCACTGCCTTACAGTACAGATCTTGGCTAGAAAAGTCTAGCTACAGTGATCCTTCGGTTACAAGGCAAACTCCAACATTTATTACTTTTTTCCTAGAATTGGTTTTCCAAGCTTTAAAAGTGCAATACATTTTTTTTTTTTTTTTTTAAGTACATTGCCTACTTTCTGAAGCTTGTATATACTGTTTCTGATCAGTGTTCCTATTTTTTTTATTTACATAAGCAATATTAGTGCAAAAATACATTAACTTATGTACATTTAACAGCTTGTAAATGCTGCTTTAAGTAAACTGCTGCTCTGCCAAACGAAGCATTAACAGAGGAATATTTTCGTCAACAAGATTAAGGGGATTTGCTCTCAGGTGCATTTTACTAATTGGGTCTGCATTTGAGTGAAGGTAACTGAACGTGGTGGGAAAGAGGCACAGAGGTGAGCATGTTATTGATCTGCAAATGGCCTTAAAGACTAGCATTAGAAGTAAATTCAGTACTGGTTTTAGTATTGATGCTGCCCTCCAATGTCAGCCTGAGATTGAAAGGGTCTTGAGATTTCTATTTTTGGTAGGATTTATATGTACAAAACTAAATTTGTGTATTGTCTGTTCTGATTTGCCCTAAGCTGTTTTTCAGTTGGGTATTAAGTTGAAGTGAATTTGAGGCAAAAGGGGGGTAATTCAGACCTACACAGTAGAAGAGATTTAGTTGGTGTTTACTCTGTTCGGACACTTATCTGGCTGGTTTTAACAAGCTGCTAAGTGTATTAGCCTGAAATCAAATACGGACATCTGGCAATTTCTCACACATTTCCCATTTGGACAAGCTACATTTCCGTTTGTCTCTGGAAATGTTTCACCATGCGTCCTTTCAAATGTAGAAGCATTTAGGATTCGTAAGGAGTTAAATATCGTTGGGAAAATGGCACTGCGTGTAATTGCATAGCACTGAATATGTAGCCACCTGTAGACATCCCTTTTTTTACTTTTTTTTTTTTTTTAAAAAGTGCTTAAAATCCCCTCATCCACATCTAATTTTATGAATATGCTAAAGCTGAAACCTACCAGGTCAAGAACGATTTGCTTTGGGGAAAACTTGTTGCGCTACACCAAGGGCAGCGCAGTTAAAATGACAACCAATGGATTAGGGTCAGAAGGATAGCGGACAGTTTAAGACTCTCAGCCGGTTTTGTGTTAACCGGATTTGAGTGAGTAACTGAGCTCTATTCGGGCTTAAAGATGACATTGTATGGAGGACAGGTGAAAGGAATGTAGCTGAAGAACACACATTTGCGCCTTCTACCAGAACTTGCCAAGACTACCATCAGTGCTGAATTTTAAGGAGAATCTGAAGAATAGTTCTCTGCTGTTGTATACCTTATTGGTGAGGTAATAAGACTCCTTAGTAAATCTTACACCTCTTCTTCAGAATGTCTTCTCCATTAATCTTTCATTTACACAATCTGTAGATGGACTTCTATAACTTGCTGTCTGCCGGGGACAATTTTATTTTTTTTTCTGTTGTGGTTATTTGACACATTTTGTAGCTTAAAACCTATGTTGAGCTTGATGGGTAATTTTCATAGACCCGAATACTGTCTTGACTTTTATGCTGTAACTTTAATGTTTGGTGTTTACTAGTATTAAATATTTTTGTAAAGTAAATATGCTTAATTTGTGACTCCAGAACTAATTGACCTTTTTTTTTTTTTTTATCCTTTTTACAGAATTGAGTGTTGGTGGTAGAGAAGCTTCATTTTAGTGAAGAAAAATGAGTGAACTCGATCAGCTACGCCAGGAGGCTGAGCAACTCAAGAACCAAATCAGAGTAAGTTAAACAATGTCTCATCCTTGTAAATGTTCAGTGTTTTCATGGTTAGTTTAAAGCCATCTAAAGTAAACTCGCTTTCCCAAGTTAAAATGCACTGTACATTTACCCATCTCTTGTAAGCATAACTGTAGTTGGCACAGAGCACCCATTCCTGTTTAAAGCTACAGTTTAATTTGAAGAAAAGGAAAATGGATGTTTAATGTTCCATAAATGCCATTTTACCTTCACACTTGCCTGTAGTTTTTAGTTTTTAAGATTATACAAGATGCCTGCTCTGCGTGACTTGGTTGTGCAGTGCTTCTGCAGACTGCATGGCTGCTGTAATGTAAACTTGTCACATTGTTTTTGTAGAGCTGCCTTTTTTGCAAATTTATTGTGGTTTTAGGTTTTTATCTATAGCGTGCTGGCCGTATTTATTTTTTTTTTTTTATTAGCATAATGATGGTGCTCTAAAAATTCAAAATTAAACTTGTGTATCTACGTACAAAGAGACGGGTCATTAAAAAGCCTTTGTGTACGGCTTTTAGTTAGTTTTGATTTGCTCCATTTTAAATTTTAATTTTGAATACCAATTACCGGTGCCCTTAAAATCCTCAATTTGCAACTGAATTGTAAATGCAAATCCAGTAAGTTTTATGTAAAAGCCTGATCATCAGCAGATACAAGACCTGAGACTTCTGATATAGTCTATAATTTAAACAGTCTACACAATAGACTACTTGTGTGAAAGCTTACTATATAGGATGATTAAGCTGGGTCTAACGGACTGATGGCAAATGTTATCTTTGCATTGGAAATTAAGGTTGTGCCATGTTATTGTGGCTAGTACTTGGTGGTTGCTCAATGAAAACTGCATTTGCAAATTCAATTCATAAAGTCCTGTTACTATGGTAGGCTTGACACTGAATAGTTTGAGGCCAAAACGATTGGGAACATACAATGTAATGGAATCACATATTATGGGAGATTTACTAAAGCTGGAACACTCAGAATCTGGTGTAGCTGTGCATGGTAGAAAATCTGCTTCTAACTTCAGCTTGTTTAAGCTTTGACAACAAAACCTGGAAGTCCTATATGTGTGGATATTGCTGCCTTCTGCAAAACTATTAGTTTAGTTTTTACATTTTTAGAATGGGGTGCCTCAAGATTGTGCAGACTTTTATGGTGCCATGACTGAAAAGGTTGAGGGTCTAAAACATTGAAAATATTAGTAACCCCAATGCCCACTTCTCATCTCTTGACATTTATCACTATTGCAGTTGCTATTAGAAGCTGCTCTTCCTAAATCAGTAGGCATAATGTGGACTCTCACCACGGACAGCAGCTTCATGTGTTCTTGTATGCATTGCAGCTGCAATGACCCTTACTGTTTACAAACCTAGTCTGTGAACTTTGAAACTGTATACCTTACAGGTCTAAGCAGCCATCTTAAATGTTGACATTTCTAGATGGGCACTTTGTAGATACCTAAGATGTTAGGTTTGACATTGAGCATTTTGTCGTATTAAAGTATCCTGTTCTCCTTGCATTGCTTCCTTTGTGTTAAGTACTTGGTGATCCTGCCAGTCCCTCTGCTTTCCTATTTCAAACTGACAACAAAAGGGCATGGAAGCGCATCCATCCCGGGATGGTCAATCTTCTTTGCGTTCTACTTGGGAGTGAAAATAGGTGTGCTGTCCCTATAAATATATCATATCATAAAGTGAAGCAATATTTATAAATATTATAACACACATGACTTGCACACTAAATAAATGTGCTTGATTTATATCACAAGAGTTTAGTGAAACAAATCAACTTCATTTAGTGTTTTCCTGGAACTCCCTTCCCCAATCTGTCCAGCTATCTCCTACTCTGTTCACTTTTTTTAGGCGATCCCTAAAAACCCTTCTCTTTAGAGAAGCCTATCCTGCCTCCACCTAACTGTACTCCTCCTCCTTTAGTTACCGTATAAGCCGAGAAAATGCCCTCGGCTTATACTCGAGTCAAGCACTTTTCTGCAGCAGAGAATGACATTTTCCAACCGACTTTGGGACCCCGTATCTCAGGGCCACTTGGTGCTAGGAACCCCAAATTTGACAGACATACCCAGTTGGGCTAGCACTACAACATATCCAAATGGGGTTCCTAGCACCAAGTGGCCCCCGAGATACAGGGGCCCCAAAGTCGGTCAACTGTGTCCATCTGCAGCAGTCATTTCGGGACCCTTTGGGTCCAGAGATCCCCAATTTTGGCTGCAGCTAGGGGGCATCTAGGAACCCTTAACTACCAACTTTGAAGATCGGGGGACCTATGGCTGCAAATGGGCATTGTTGACACACTTTTCCACTCACCCTAGGCTTATACTCGAGTCAATACGTTTTACCAGTTTTTTGTGGTAGTTAGGTGCCTCAGCTTATATTCGGGTCGGCTTATACGCGAGTATATACAGTAATACCTTTTTTATATTGTCACTCCCTTTTTGATTGCAAGCTCTATTGTGCAGGGCCCTCTGATTCATCTTGTATTGAATTTCAGCTTTGTCTGCCTTCATGTGTCCTGTGCAAACTGCTGGTGCTATATAGATCTTGTATAAAAATGTGACATAAATGCACTTCCAGTGACCACTTCAGCCTACCACACCAGCAAATAGACAAGCATTTTTCCAAATGGGAATGACCTCTAAGCTCCGGGAGGTCTTCAATGTTTGTAGTTGTAAATATCCCAGCTCCCCACTGTACAGCAACTGCACCATTCCATAGGAAAGCAGTTCAGTTTAGAACCACTTTAACATATATTTTTTACCTTTTTAAGGTAAAAAATGTTTAAGCATAGATTTTGCCCCTCCTTATACTTGCCTGAGCCCTCATTCGATCCAGCGCTGTGCATGACTGCAGCTCTTCCCTTCCATGTCTCACTGGCTTTGATGGGCCACCAGGAGCCAGTGCGGTCAATCAAAGCCAGTGATGAGGGGGCACAGTCCCTCTGTCAATAGATGCAGCAGCAGGGCTTGGGAGCGAGCACGCACGAGTTCCTCCATGAGAAGTGACTTCCCGTGGGGGCACTGGACAGAGGAGCCAAGATTGCTGGAAGGGGACACGGGAAAAGGAGGTTCAGGGCCGCTCTTCCATTCCAATGCACAGAGCAGGTAAGTAAAGAGATGTTTGTTAAAAAGAAAAAAATTCAATTCTTTACAACCACCTTAAGCATAGGAAGGGGAACAAACATGGGGCACTCTGTGTATTAAGTAGGGATTCCTATACCAAGTATTTGAGAGTATTGGTACTCGCCCAAATGCCCCCGATGCCGAAACCGATACTTTGCGGAGAAAATTTGAGTCAATACAAAATGAATGGGTGCAAATTGCACTGCAGGAATCTCATGCGATTTGAACATATCTAGTAGCAAATCGGGGCCGCTGGAGATGTAGGGGTTGTCCACCCCCAAGCTGACATCACTTCCACCCTATACCCATGGGATCCCAAAACTTCTCCAGCCCTGTGAGAACCTCCAGTGGCCATAATTTGCTACCAGATATGTACTGTGAGTTCTTATATTTTTTAAACTGCCCACTAGATGGCACTATAGTCACTTTCTACACACGCGGTGGGGGAAATCGTATGCAATTTGGACAGTATTTTTTTGTATTGATGCAAATCGCACCACAGAGTAGCAGTACCCGCCGATAAAACGGTTTTGATTTACCAGTTATAAGGTCCTCGTATCAAGTATGAGACAAATGTGAGCTTTGCCGTGCTAAAGCTAGCCAGCATGATGTTGCAGCTAGGCTCTATCCGACTTGTTTCGTCACAAGGAGACATCAGGAGACCCATGCTCCCTTCCCTATGCTTGGTTTAACTCTGGTTGGCTTTATGGATCATTGTGAGCTTTCTACTGGAATGGTGAAAATGCAGTATGATGAGGAGCTGTGATATTTACAACTACAAATCCTGAAGACCTCCTATAGCTTGGAGGTCCTTGCTATCTGTAAGAAGCCTGTGCACTTGGCATTGGGACACTGAAGTGGTCACTGGATTAAAGTGCATTTATGTCCCTTCACAAATGGAATGGACTTTTTGCAGATTTTGTGATTTAATCAAGCACATTTATTAAGTGCACAAGTCATATGTTAACTTTTTGTGTATGTATATTCACTTGATCTTAGTATATATATATATTTCTGCTTGTAGCACAGTCTGCCTATACTCCAGTGGTCAGACTTGTGCGGGTATGCTTGCACTTCCCTTTACTGGGAAGACCCCCACCTCTCTAAGCCCCTTATGCAGCTAAGAGCAGAGGTAGAAAAGGTAGTTAAACATTTTTTTTACCTTAAAGGATACGTCCAGACTGAGCTTTTTAGGCTGGGCTTCTCCTAAGGGTCACAGGAATGCAATTCGTTTTGCACTCCTGCGACCTGTTTTCAGTGGAGAGAGCGGTCTAAAGTCCACTCTCCGCTGATGTCACTGCCATCAGTTGAGGCACCGCATCATCCCGCCTTCCCGAGTCTGTATCGGCCAGCTGCCTTGATCGATGGCAGTCTCAGCAAGCCGCTGAGACGGCCTCTCCCATGCCCCTCCACAGCTCATCATGATGAGTGTGGAGAAGCAGACCAGGAGAGATGCTGACAAAGTCAGCATCGCTCTGCGCGGGGAGGAGTGAGAACCGAGCCATCGGCGGTTTTCGGTGGCTGTTCTCAGTGCAGACACTGCGGGGGACAGCTGAGGCATCGGTCTGATGCTCCATCCACCGAGGCAAGTATGGTTATATATATATAAAAAAAAAAACACATACTTTTAATGGCATGGAATGCATTAAGGTTCTACATTTTGACTTTAGACCTACTGTAAATTATGGTCTCATTTTAGGGAATGTCCTTGACTTTAGTAGGAGATGGGTTCTTTGGGCCTTGCTTTCATGCAGAGGTGCCAAGTCGGGCTAGACCAATTACAAGCCACAAAATGGTATGCATCCATGTGTGCCAGAAGTCACTGGTGAAACTGGCCATGTTTGTACTGTGCAGTTTGATTGCATCAGGCTTGACAAAGGGGTCATTACCCCCCAAAATGCATTCTGTCTGCCCTAACGCATAGTAGTCTGTCACGAGTCTACAGACCGGCCATAGATGCTGCTGCTTGACAACTCTTCAAGTGGGCCCAGCACACCAACTACCAAAAGGCGTGTGGACCTAGCGAATTATCTCCAAAGGTTTTATTCATGTACAAAGACAGGTAGTATACTCACAAACAGACTTGGGCTAACACGTTTCGAGGGGTTGCTCTTCCAAAGAGGCTGTGAGGAAGAACCCCTCGATGCATTGGCACACACCTCTACAGGACAGTCCCATGTGGTGGGGACAGTTTCATGGACCTATGTGGAGGAATACTGAGATTTGCTTTTATTCAAGTCTATGAGTATACTACTTATATTTGTACATGAATAAAACCTTTGTTTGGGGATAATGCGCTAGGTCCACGCTCCTGTCTTTTTACATGCTCCGATGCTTCAGATTCCCCAGTCTGTGGAGGGCAGCGAGCCGTGCATTATCCAATTAAAAGCGTCAGAATAAAACCGTTACATGTAGGCTCACTGCACAAACGCAGGATATTAAACTGTCTTTTGTACCAAAAACCAGGCCTAACAACTCCACGCTGTTAAAGAAATCCTAGCATTGTTTATATCGTACAAGACAAAATCTAGAAAAAATTCCCAACTCAACTTGCCATCCAGTCTGCTTACCAACCAAAAATAACCTGTACAACAGTATATGTTAAAAACGGGTTTAGTTGGCACACATTTGCAAATGCTTGTGTAAGCTGCAAGGCTTCTTCAAGGCACCCTGTATGGCTTGCAGTCCTAACCCTTCTAAATTTGTGAGTCTCCACAATGGGAGCACATGCATTCTAATGGATAGATAAGGGGCAGGTGGGCCTGGAGGTAGCCCAATCCTCAAAGGCACATGGGCACATTAAACAGCCAGCATAGCAACATGGCAGCAAAGGTGCCCAGTGTCCCCTGACAAAATTTACACCAGTAACAGATGGCCCCTGCCCCACCTATAACTGGCCTTCACAGCAAGGAGCACATGGAAGGGCAAATGCAAGAAAGACAGAACCAGAGAAAATTCCCAGCTCAACTCACCAACCAGTCTGCTTACCAACCAAATTAACCTGTCCAACAGTATGTGTTAAACAGCGGGTTTAGTTGGCACACATTTGCGGCCGTTTTTTTGCGGCGTTTTTGATGCGATTTGCTGCGAATTTTGTGCAGAGCAAAAGGTCACCAATGTAAAAAGAATAAAAAACGCCCAAATCTGCCCGATTCGCGCGAACAAAGAAAGGGTCCGGAACTTGTTTGGGCTTCAGGCGTTTATGGAGATGGTTCACATCTCCACTCCAAGAGAATAATGTATTTTTTCCCCTCTAGCGTTTTGTAGCTTCAGGCTTCAAGCTACAAAACGCTCAGGTGTGAATGCAGCCTTAGAGTTGTATCCCATCTGGACACTCCCTTTCTCTGAACAATCCTCTGTCCTTGGGTTCCTTTTCAACTCCTCTTGGTACATAGTTCTCGTCAATATCTTCTTTTCTGCAGGGTGAATTTGATTTAAAATTTTTTTTTTTTTTTTTTTTTAAAATCACTAGTAAAAAGGCTTGATTTAAATCGACTCGCTTTAAATCCATAATTTTTAAAGGTCGACTGTCATCTCTGACCCGCTGTAGACTCAGTCCCTTTCACTTTAATGGGACTGGTGAGGCAGCAGTGACACAAGGTGAAGAACATGGTGGCAGTAGGTGAGTAACAGGCACTGCCATGATGGATCTGAAATGACAGGTGCTCTTTAAATGTAAGGACTTATTCTTTTTTGGTAGTTGCTCTTTAATATTTGCAAACAAAATTAAGGTTTCCTATTTAGAATAAGCTGTCGGGGTTAATAAAACGGCGATAAGTCATATAGATTGTAATGTACATAGATTGGAAAAACATAAGGAATATTTATGAACTGTCTTATCTCATGTTTACTGTCATATTGTGTGAATGCAGTGCATGTTATGTCATAGCTTGGATTCATTGACTGAGCTTACTAAAAATTTAAATATTGCAGAATATACATCCTCATGCTACATAACTAAGCTCCATTTCATGCTGAATAAACGAAATTCTTAATGTATCTTAAATAGAAAACGATCTCTTAGATCGTTTTTTTACTCAAAGCATTTTATTTTAAAAAATGATAAAAATAATCGATTTTAAATCCAAAAAATCTTTTTTATTTTTTTTTATTTTTTACCAAAACGAGAACCTGACTTCTCAACGTCCTAAGACGTGTTACTCCTCTTGGCATTGTCTCCTGTGTTCATCTTGGTGCCCTTTCCTGGCATCCCTGTTTGATGCTCAAACAGCCTTACCTGAAGAGTTGGCTTTTTTAAACCCTTGTACTAAACCCCCCTTCAGAAGGGCCTAAAACCTGCAGGATCTGACTGGATAATGCCTCTCTGTTGTCTGTCTGTAACACCCTGCAAATGTAGGCGACAGTGTTCATATTTAATCCTCACTAAAAAAGTCTACAACCTGTATGTCATTGGGCAGGCACTTAACAACATTCAAGGAATTCAATACCTCCCCCTCTGTCAGGTGTGTAAGGTTTTGGGGGATGAATCCTCTCTCGAATGGTTTCTCCTCTTGTTTGCGCCTAGTCCCTTTCAGCCCCTTTCTTGCTATGGGCCTGGGCTCTGAGTGAGACACTTGTCTGTATGAGGTAGTACCTGGTGTGACTCAAGCTGTTTAGGTGAGCGTGCTTGCATCTTCCCCACAAGGTTGAATCTTCTTTTTGGGTTACTACTTTGGACATCACTTAGGCGCTGGTAAGATGTGATGAGATCCTTGTGAGGACAAATAAGCTGGTCACTAAAGAATACTAACTATTCGCTACACTTCCTTAACCACTTCAATACAGGACATTGTCACCCCCTTCCTGCCCTGACTCATTTTCAGCTTTCAGCGCTGTTACACTTTGACAATTGCGCGGTCATGCAACACTGTACCCATATGAAATTTTGATAATTTTTTCCCCCACAAATAGTTTTCTGGTGGTATTTGATCACCTCTGCGGTTTTTGTTTGCGCTATAAACCAAAACGAGCGACAATTTTGAAGAAAAAAAAACGCCATATTAACTTTTTGCTATAATAAATATCCTCACTTTAGGCCAATATGTATTATTCTACATATGAAGAATACGGAAAGACAAAGGGTTCTTGTCGCTGTCATCACTATGCGTGGTAGGGAAGTGGTTAAAAACAATGCATTGGCATCCAACTTTCCTTAGTCTGCACCAAGATGAGGGTCACACAAAGATGCTCAGACCATCTACAGAGGGCTCTGTGTTCCCCCTGGTGGCATTGCCAGGTGGAACATGCTGGGTCCTTCTGAAGGTATCCCTTGTTTAGGTATGAATGCCTTTGTAGAACTGTATCTCTTGGGGTTAGGTTTTCCTGTGGCTGATCCACGGCCTCTTGAGGAACGTTCTCTGTTTTTTGTTTTTTTCCCTTATTCAGGTACGTGTATAGCAGTACGTTTTCTGTTCCCTGCTCCACGGCTGTGAATGCACCGATGGACCGCAGTGGGTCTGGAGATCCCTGTTTTTGTGCTCAAGGTTAAGTGGCTCTTGCAGTGTTCAGTCAGGCCTGGAGACACCTTTTGGGTGCTAAAGCGGAGGTCCCCCCCCCTTATTTCTCCAGTTTGAAATTGCGGTATTCATTTTCACCCCTTCCTTCTTGCAGGGATGCCTCTTGAGCACCCTATCCCCTTCAGTTAGGCTGAATTTGTGAGATTGTTCCCTTTAGTTCTCTACCCGTCTTGGGGGTCACTTCACATGCTCTATGGCAGGGGTAGGCAACCTCGGTCCTCCAGCTGTGTTGAAACTACAAGTCCCATGAGACATTGCAAGACCCTGACAAACGCAGGCATGACTCCTAGAGGCAGAGGCATGATGGGATTTGTAGTTGCCCCACAGCTGGAGTGCCAAGGTTGCCTACCCCTGCTCTATGGGCTATTGTGATGATTCTAAACATTCTTAAGATATCCAACTTGGTGAGAATGGTTGTCTGGCTAGGCGGCCTACTGCATATCATGGAAATGTTCTTCCCTGGATCTGGATGGATGCAAGTGTAGGGCTTGGGTCTCGCTCGGCTGGCCTTTTGTTGCAGGTCTGGTTTTGTGTGAGGATTTCCATGGGGACTTTTCTCTTGGTTGCCTTTGTTTTTTTTTTTCTCTGTTGATCATATGTTGGGAGTCTTTCATAATGAGGGAGTTAAAGTGATTGTAAGGGTTTCCCTCCAATGTGCAAGAGTTTTGCACAGCCCCAATCCTCCTTTTCTGGGGTCCCCCGGCGGCACTCCTGGTTTCTCCTCTTTGGGTGCCCCCACGGAGAGCCGCTTTCCATGGGGGCACTCGTGCTGGGATTCTTCCGAGTCCTGCTGCTGCGTCCATTGACAGACAGCAGGACTCTGCCCTGCCCTCGGCTCCCTTGTCACTGGATTTGATTGAAAGCAGGAGTCAATGGCTCCTGCTGCTATCTATCCAATGAGGACCCGAGACAGCGGCTGGTGCTGCTGTGCTTGTTGCTGGAGGGTTCAGGGAGGAATAAAAATGCTCTGGGGGGCTGCAGCACAGGTTTTTCACCTTAATGCATTAAGGTGAAAAACCTTGAGGGTTTACAACTCCTTTTTAAGATGATCCACCTGTCATTTTTTTTATTTTTTTGGTTTTGCAGCCCTACTGGTTCAGGCAAGTCTTTTTAGAGTTCACACAGTGCGTACAGTATGTTATACATAACATACAGTATATTGGTGGTAAGCACGTTCTAGTATGTGAAGAAATATTTTTAATTTTTTTTGCTATGCGAGCACATTTAGCTGCCTCCAGCAGGTCCCTGTATTCTCTGGACATACTTCCAATGACATCAGTCTTTGCTGACATGCCTGCCAGTTTTGCAGGGAATCACCACGCAATAGGACCGACCACAGAGAGGTCCCAATGAACGACGCATTGAATCCAGATCTAAAAGAAAAACCGTATACAATGTAAATATAGGATGGTAACCTCAAACCTGCTGGTTTCAGTACGCTCGTTGCTTCTGACCTGCTTTTCCATATTTGTCGTGTTTTTTTTTTTTTTTTTTTGTTTTTTTTTGAAAATGTTCCTGTTAGATGGTAGATTGAATATGGCAATGACCAAATCTTTAAAAAGGACAGAAAATTGGTGGACTAAAATATATGCAGATTTCTTTTTCATACATCATGGGACACAGTCAGGCTAATAATCATTACCTGCTGGCTTATACTTCATAATTAGGTGAATGGACACTGGTAGACCAAAGGTCTTCAGACAGGAAGTGATCACCTATATAACCCCTCCCATACAGGAAGCACTTCAGTTTTTTTTTACCAGTGTCTGCAAGGTGGATGTCACGGTTTTTGAGCTCTCTGAGCTCCAGGTCTCTAGTCCCACAAACGCTTCCAAAATTGAATCGTGGGATTAACTGGATCCATTTGACACAGGCTTTTATGCATGGATAAATGGTACCCGATCCTCGCATCGAAGACTCAAGATCCTGCGAGGTTTGCCTGTAACGTGGCATCCGGGCGCTAGACCCTGCGGAGTGGAAATTCTGGACACTACAGCGCTAAGGGGCAGGCAGCTTCCATTGCCAATTGGGTCCATCAATTGATCATTCAGGCCTATTGCCTGAAACATAAAGCGCCTCCCTTTAGGCCCCTTTCACACTGGGGCGTTTTTCAGGCGGTACAGCGCTATAAATAGCGCCTGTATACGCCTGAAAAAATCCGGCCCCATTCACTCCAGTGTGAAAGCCGGCGGGCTTTCACACTGGAGCGGTGCGCTAGCAGGACGGTAAAAAAAAGTCCTGCTAGCAGCATCTTTGGAGCGGTGTATTCACCGCTCCTTCCCATTGATTTGAATGGGACACCGCGGTAAAACCCCCGCAAAGCGCCGCTACGGCGGCGCTCTGCGGGGGTCTTTAATAATTTTTCGGCCGCTCGCGGGGGGTAAAACCGCACCGCGAGCGGCCAAATACCGCGGCTAAAACGACGGTAAAGCAGCGCTAAATATAGCGCTGCTTTACCGTCACCGCGGCTCTCCGCCCCAGTGTAAAAGAGGCCTTAGGGTGAGAGCTCATCCTACCAGGGGTGTAGGAACCTCCTGGGCTTTTCGCCATCAGGTATCTGTGGCTCAGATTTGTAAGGCTGCCACCTGGTCTTCAGTGCATAGGTTCACTAAATGTTCTCAAGTGGATGGTCGAGCAGCCGAGGATTTGGATCTCTGGTCAGTGTATTGGCGTATAAGTTCTGAATGGCTTTTGTTTGGCAGGGTGTCTCCCTCCCTTCAAGGTTATTGCTCTGGGACGTCCCAGCAGGTAATGAATATTAGCCTGACTGTGTGCCATGATGTACTCAAAGAAAAGGTTTTTACAGGCAAGTATGACATAAAAATCCTATTTGCTTCAGTCCTTTGTAAAATGGGGTGGTAGCTTGGATAATAGACTGGGGGTTTGCTCCCATTGCATCATGGAACATACCCTGAGAACAAGGTGTTCACTCTGTTTTGGCTGTCTTTTGAAGTGATGTGATATTAAAGGTGTTTGTTACTTTAAAATAAAAAACATTGTTCTTATCTTTCTGTGCAATGGTTTTGCACAGAGCAGCGCTGATCCTCCTCCTCTTAGATCCCTAGCCGGCGCTCCTGGTTCCTTCTCTGAGTGCCCCCATACCAATCCGCTTTTTATGTGGGCGTACTCGCTCCCTAGCCCCGCTGTGTCCATAAGGCATATAGAATGGGGCTCTGGCACCCCTCCCTCCCCACAGGTTGTGATTGACAACCTTCAGCCTTTTGAACCACTTTAATTACATCTGACAACCCCAGTTTTAGCACTTTTTTTCTTTGTGATTATAACAGCGTTGAAGGATATAGCGCTCAGTGCAGGTTTACATTTTTTTTGATACGGGTATATTTTTTAAATCTGTTTAAATGGAAATTTAAAGGAATAGATAGGGATGTGTGTGTATGCATGCATACATTTATTTTTTATTTTTTTATTCTCTTTAATGCTGGTGGCACCAGGTCCAACACTAAGTTGGTAAACAAGCTTCTTTCTACTACTAGAGCAGTGTTACTTCTGTACATGGTCAAATACCTCTCTAGAAATAAATCCTTGGCTGTTTGCTTTATCTCGGTACACATCAGCCTTTCTACAAGCGAACAGTTCTCCATGTCTTCATTAATTCTCCTCTCTTCTAAACAGTTATTAAAAGCTTGGCTCCAGACCGGACCAGACTTCCTGGATGTCTTTAGCTTAGTGTATCCGTTAGGAGGCCTGTTTTTTAGAGGGTTGACATGCTGAAATTGGTCTTACTATTTCTACCTTTTTAATTTTTTTTTTATATTTTATTTTTTTGCTGGCTGACATGTATGGACATTTTGGCAATGTGTATTAAAAAAAAAAAAAAACTAAGTCCTCTTTATTAATATTTCTCTTGGCCCTAAATTCTTACACGGAACTTTTTTTTGGATTTACAGACTAGGTATATAAGCTTTTCATTTTACTCTTCTGATACTAGTGTGCAAGTTTGCTTATGTTCAGGGATAAATATTTATAGCCTTGGCTGTGAAAATCTTACCAGGCTTTTAGGGCCTGTTCACACAAACATGCACAAAAATGCTCACGATGGACGTGCAAATAGATTTTTTTTTTCTTCATGCATTGATGCACATTTTTAGGCGCCTTAAATTGCTATTTATTACGCAGGTCATTTCCTCTGACATCACATCCTTTCCTGTTTGAGAGAAGGAGCGAGGGAGAAAGACTAACACGTTTTTGTTTTGGAAAGGCACTGTCATTGTGATCAGTTCCTTAACTGCTTCCCGACCGCCCACTGCATATATAGGTCAGAATGGCACGGGCAGGCAAAATCACATACCTGTACGTGATCCTTTAAATGCCTGCCCGTGGGTCGCGTGCGCGCCGCCAGCGGCGCGCTCGCGACCCGGTCGGGAGCTCCGTGACCCCGGCCGCGGGACCAGCTGACCCGATCGCCGCTGGTGTCCCGTGATCGGGTCACGGAGCTGAAGAACGGGGAGAGGTATGTGTAAATAAACCTCTCCCCGCGCTTCCTACTCTGCCTGTCATTGGCTGTTCCCGGTCATCGGGAAAGCCGATCAATGACGTCAGACGTCAGCCCCACCCCTAATGTAAAAAAACACACACGTCACAGCCCATAACCCCTCCCCTCCCCCTAGTGGTTAACTTTTCACTACAACTGTCATTTATACAGGAATCAATGCATTTAAATAGCATTGATTGCTGTATAAATGACAATGGTCCCAAAAATATGTCAAAAATGTCCGATGTGTCCGCCATAATGTCGCAGTCACAATTAAAAATCGATGATCGCCGCCATTACTAGTAAAAAAAAAAAATATTAATAAAAATGCTATAAAACTATCCCCTATTTTGTAAACGCTATAACTTTTGCGCAAACCAATCAATTGCGATTTTTTATTTTTTTTTACCAAAAATATGTAGAAGAATACGTATCGGCCTAAACTGAGGGAAAAAAATGTTTTTTTTATATATTTTTTTTGGGGATATTTATTATAGCAAAAAGCAAAAAATATTGCATTGTTTTCAAAATTGTCGCTCTATTTTTGTTTATAGCGCAAAAAATAAAAACCGCAGGGGCGATCAAATACCACCAAAAAAAGCTCTATTTGTGGGAAAAAAAGGACGCCAAATATATCATGACTGCGTCATGGCGGACATATCAGACAATTTTGACACATTTTTAAGACCATTGTCCATTTTACGGCAGTCAGTGCTATAAGATTGCACTGATTATTGTAAAAATTAAACTGGCAGTGAAGGGGTTAACCACTAGCTGGCTAGGAAGGAGTTAAGTGTGTCCTAGGGAGTGATTCAGTTAGAAAGCGTTGTTTCGAGTGACACATCACTGTCACAGGGAGCTGTGATCAATGGCAGTGTCACTAGGCAGAATGGGGTGATGCTTGTTTACATTAGCATCTCTTCGTTCTTTCCTCTCTGATACGATCGCGGGTATACCGACCCGCAATCCTATTCACGGAGCATTCATGCAGGTACGCCCATTTGCACAGCCGTACCATTCTGTTGACGTACATCGTGCGGCGGTCGGGAACCGGTTAAAGTGTTGGTGTGTGGGTATAGTGTGCTGTAAAAGAGTACTGCATACACTATTTTCAGTGCAGAAGGCTGTCCATTGCTTTGCGCCATGTGGCTGCCAGTTGAACTTTGTTATATGTCTATGTGAGGAGGCTCAGGGCTGCTCTGTGCAAAACTATTGCACAGAGCAGGTAAATATAAACCTGTTTGTAAAGGACAATTTTAAATCACTTTAGGCTGCATTCACACCTGAGCGTTTTGTAGCTTGAAGCCTGAAGCTACAAAACGCTAGAGGGGAAAAAATACATTATTCTCTATGGAGATGGTTCACATCTCCACTCCAAAACGCCTGAAGCTCAAACAAGTTCCGGACCCTTTTTTGTCGCGCGAATCGGGCAGATTTGGGCGTTTTTATTTTTTTTACATTGGTGACCTTTTGCTCTGCACAAAATTCGCTGCAAATCGCGGTAAAAACCGCAGCGAATCGCGGTAAAAACCGCTGCAAATCGCTGTAAAAAACTCTGCAATTCGCGCCTGAAAAGCTACGCTCAGGTGTGAATGCAGCCTTAAAGCTATCCAGCAGCTGGGCCAAAGTCAGAAAACTTACTTGGGGGTACCTTTTTAAAACCTTGCATTGTGTAATGCCTTTCCTCTGAGCACACACAGCAGTCCATAAAAGGCCAGTAGGAGTGTTCCTCCTGAAGCCTGAGCTGTGTAACTTTCTCTGTGCTTGCTGTGTCACCAATCGCTTTCAAGATTGCTAGTGGGTTTTAAAGTTCACCTCTGTGAAATTCCATTGTTCCTTTGGTAGCAGACATCATATTTGTGTGCAAGGCTGGTCCCAAGCCTTGGATTTGCCATTTAAAGCTGTAAAATGCAGCTGTATGCTGTGCTTTCTGTCATTGTGTAAAAAACTTTTTAATTCGGTGTGCAATACGTCTCCTGTCAGTTTCTGATGTCAAACCTTTGACACCATGTTGTAAAGAAAATGTCTGAAAATGTCTGAAGCCAAGTACATGTGGAAGGGAAAAACACAGGCTTTTTACTACTATATAGCCCAGGAATCCTGAACTGGCTTTCGTATTACAGATACCTTTTAAATTAACATAGATGTTTATTGCTGATTAGGTCTAATGTATCGTTAAAGTGGTTCTAAAAGCACAACGTATTTTACCTTAAAGGATCTCCTACATTAAGGTAAAAAATGTCCCTGATGTTGCATCGCCACCCTTATACTTGGCACTCTCTCGATCCAGTGCGCTGCAATGCTGCTGGTCTGTTTACATGGCTCCTGCTGCTAATCAAATCCTGTGATGAGGTAGCAGGGGAAGGGCTGAGCCACGCTTTGTCTCTATAGATGCGCACAACCTGACTCAGGAGCAAGCCCACAGGTGTGCCCCCCTAGATAGGGTATGGTAGTGCACTAAGAATAGGAGCCTAGAACACTGGCAGGACACCCCAGAAGATGAGATTCTGGGCTACTCTGTACAATAGTTTTCACAGAATAATTTAGTATAACCTAATTTTAAAAAAGAAATCGTCTAAGTTGCTTTTGCAGGGTGAGGAGAGCATTTCTGTTTTGACACAGGGCCTTCCAGCAGTTGTTGACTTAACATGTGGTTCCTGCTTAAAGTGGAAGTACAGCCACTCCACAGCCCATCATTCCAGTGAGGCGAGGAGGTGGCAGAGCAGAGAGCTGTGACTGACAGTCACCAGCTCTCTGCTATGGGAGCTGTGAGAACTGAGCGATCGGTGGAGTTTGGACCGATGCTGCAGCCTTAAGTATGATTCTTAAAAAAAAAAAAAACATACTATTTTAAATGGCAAAATTGGTCTCTTCCCCTTTTGAAAATACTTGCATTTTGGTAATATATTGTAGTGTTATTGGATGCTGTTTTTTGTTTTTACAGAGGAACTAAATTTTCTGTAATGTATTGTCTTGAATTTACTGATCCCTAATTGTATGTCCTTATTTTACAGGATGCCAGGAAAGCATGTGCAGATGCCACTCTGGCTCAGGTAAACATTTCACCGTGCTTTACATTACTCTTATAACAAAGGTAGTCTAAAAAAGCATTTGTTTTGGTACATTCAACGGTTTTGTTTTTCTTTTATTCTAGATCACTGCCAATATTGATCCAGTAGGTCGAATTCAGATGCGCACTAGACGTACCCTGAGGGGACACCTTGCTAAAATCTATGCTATGCACTGGGGCACAGATTCCAGGTGAGTGCGGCTATAGAATTTCTGTACCTGCATGTGACAGCAGCCATTGTTGAAGCATACTCTTCAAAACTAGCTGTTGTCTGACTTCTCACAAATTTCTGGGGTTCCGTACCTACTTATACAGGCATGCAAACAGGTCAAGAACAGATAATGCACAAATCATGAGGCACTTGGTGATACTAAAGTGTGAATTGTACCTAAGGTAAAGATTTGCCTGACGTGCTTCCCCTGTTCGAATATTCTTCTTTCCTGCTACTTCAGCCAGTCCCCCAGCTGTATCCACATTCAAGGTGTCTCCTATCCTCTGAAGGATTCTATGGAGATGCCCTTGAAAGGAGGCTCCCAGCCAAGACTAGTGCTGAAAGGATGTGTCCATTCAAACGCACAGCTCATGCAAGCCACACCTCCTCCAAGGTGTTGGCCCTTGTGGTGTTCCCTTTGACCTGAGTGAGTGCACCCTCTTACCCAAAAAAAAGTTGAAGGCGCTCTGAGGATTCAGGGATTGATGGCGGTGAAACAGTAACAAGTGTTTGCACACATACTTGGATAACAAAGGGTCAGGTTGTCATGCAAGAACTCACACTTTCAGGTTTGTTTTTCCTGGTTTGGGGATGCCGGCAAGCACCTCCCCAGGCCGATGCCAGATCTGAGCACTGTCACCTGAGCAGGCTGATGTAGTCCCTATGTAAACTCCCTGTTGGTGTTTACACAAGGTTTGGGGATTGAGATGTAATAAAATGGTTAGGAAAGTACTTTTACTGAGTAAGGTGTTAAAGTTGAGAAACACTACTCTGACAGTGGTGATGTCAGACTCGGGACCCCTAATCTAAGTTATTTTATACGTGGGACTCAAGTGAACAATTTGCACAGTTGCATGCATATTTGCTCTAGAATATGTATATTTTCACCCAACACATATGTAAACACACTTGCATGCACTCGTACTCAGTAGTTCCCACCTACATGAATGTACATGTTTAGAATGAAGCATTGCCTTTGTCCTCTTGGAAGTAGGTAAAGCAAGCGGCAGAGTTCACTCTAAGCTTTGCTGTCATCCTGCCACAGCTTTTGAGTTTTGTACACCCTGCAAAATCCCAAAAATGTTTTGCAACCTTGGCTGGGAAGTCATTTTTAAATAGTTTGCTTGCCAATATTCTAGTATATAGCAAGCTGTAGGCATCAAAGTTTGAGGAAAGCGGCATAATGTTTTCTTTAAGCAGCACATATTCTGCACATCAGACCATTTTGTGCCAATATGGTTTTCAGATATTTCATTCACAATACTTTTCCTAATTTCCGAAGAACAGCAGATCAAAATATAGGGTTGGCAGTTTATCGAAACGATATCAGTACCACACAAGTGTTTTTCAGTCTTGCTTCCACCAGTTTTTATCCTTTTGAAGGCTAATTCAAATTTTTTTGTATGACCTGGGCAGTCTTTGCACAATTGTGCTCTGAGTATCAGTGGCAACTAAATTCCTATATTTTAGAAATGGGTCATTTTTAGTTTAGTGATCAGATCACAGAACAAGTAAGTCCTTGTGGCTTCTAATGGCAACAACTTGCTCCTGTGTTCTATAATCATTAGCATTAAAATCCCCCCCCCTTTTTTTTTTTCTTTTACAAAGTGGTGTTCAACTGATTTTTTTCCCAACTGCTTCTTCTTTTCTCTACAGGCTGCTAGTTAGTGCCTCCCAGGATGGCAAGCTTATCATCTGGGACAGCTATACCACAAACAAGGTGCGTGATACAACGTGAACTCTGGTTTACAATAGAAACGCAGTGATAACTGTTTAAGGCTGAGTTATAAAGCTGTTCAGATTATGATCTCTTGGTAATTGTTTAGCGATGTTTGAAGTAAATGATGCTCCGTTTTTAGTTATTCAGTGTCCAATTTGAGAATGCAAATATCCTTAGTGCCTCCAAGGCATTAAGTACGTGCCCTGTGCAATAATGAAATCAAATTTGTTGAAACCGTACAGACTGTACCTTTCTAATCAGCTGTTGTGCCTGATTTTCTGCTTTATGGGATTAAAATCTTGAATGAGAGCGATCAGGAGGCTGCCATTGCTGACCTAAACTTGCTAATGACTTGGCTGTCTATAGCCCCAGTACTCTGTGACCAAGAACAAGCAGGTAGCCAGTCAAATAAAAAGAAAATATTTGCTTACTAAGGACTTAAATTTGGAAGCCTTTAAACTGGCTACCAAATAAAATGATATAAAGGGTATGTAGCGCTACCTTGTAAAATGAATAAATAAAATACTAAAAAATATGAATCGCATGGAATAAGGGTCAAATCGCATAAGTCGCAAAAAAGTTGCATGAAAATTAATATGCCTGGTATGCATAAAACTTCATGTGCCAGTGAATACTTCAAATCTTATACATAAAATGTAAAAAATATTGCATGTGAATTGATGTGCAAAGAAATCCTCATGTGCAAATAAGTGCAAATATTTCCACAAAAATATGTGTAAAAAATCTGAAATGACTGAAATATCTAAGGGGAAAGGATTATTCCCCAACAGTATTCAAATATATAAATAGTGTGCAATTCCTCTCCAGCATAACGTGCCAAATAATGAATATATATCAATGCAATAAATATATAATAACGCTAATGAATATAAAGTGCAAGTGCCAAAAAATGCAAGTGCCAGAATAAAAATATAAAATTAGTGACTTAGTGAAATTAGTGAATTAGTGAAAAAAAAAACACAAATAATGTGAAGCAAGTCCACTATGATAGTCCTCAATAGTAAACCATCCAGGAACTGTCTATAAACAAATAAATATAAATGGTGATATTCTGTGCATCCATCCAGGGTGCTCCTCACTGTTTCCCCCCAGCCTCTCACCTCCAGCAGCGGCCTCCACAGGCCTAGCAGCGCTGTATGTGTAATATCACTTTGGGCAGGTCGATCTCCCTGTATCCACTCCAACCAGGAACTGCAATACTCCCGATAACCAATTAATGATAACGAGGGTAATAAAGGAGAGAGGGGGGGTCCAATGTGTAGTATGGCGGTATAATTTTATTTAAAAAAACATAACTTACATTAAAAAGTTGTCACAGACGATGAAGACAAAGGACGCTTCCGGTCTCGGCCTTGACCAGAAGCAAAACACTGACACCTGGTTCCTTCCCTGACGCGTATCGTCACTGAACACGTGACTTTTTCAAAGGGTCCTAATAAAATGATACCAGTGGGAGCCTATTCAACATATTTGTACAGGTTTACCCAGCATTTTAGTGGTGTGAACCAGCTGAGAAGAGCAATAATGTTTAGCAGGTTGCAGCAACCAATGTTTCAGTCAAATGTTAAATTAATTGGCAATTGCCTTGGTGAGCAAGCTTAAATGGTTAAAAAAAATGTAATGTGGCTAGCATTTTTGTAACCAGCCTGTTTGGATTCACCCAGTCTTGCCTAAGGGTAAAACAAATGTTAATGCCTGAGCACAAATTTGCAACTTTGACATGTGTTGGTAAAACTGTACATATCGTCAAAACTACTTTGCATCCAGGTGGAATGCCTTTTGTCTTAAAAAATAAAAATAAAAAGTGGGCTTTCATTTGGTGGTAAATTGTAATCGAGATCTTGTGATTTTAAAAAAGAAAAAATCGGAACTGGCATTTAAACTTTACCTGCGTTTCTTGGTACTATCATAACCTACCACCAAAAAAAAGAAAAAATTCTCCTGCTACAGCCCAGAAACAGTGCGCATTTTGCTTTTTTTTTTTATCCTACCTAAAACAGACATGGATACGAATTAAAAATGCTTTGTGTATGGACCTACAGAGCAGGCTTGGGAGCGAGCCCACAGGAGTTCCCTCATAGCAAGTGGCTTGGTATGGTGCACACTTGGCAGGGGGAAAAAAGCCAGTGGCAGTGTAATTGTCAATTATTGGCAGTGTCTTGGGTAAGAAGATTTTATATTTAGTTTCTTTAGGTAGGACTGACCTTCTTTTTTTTTTTTTTTTTTTATAATCTAGCATCTTGACACTGGTACAAAGAAAAATAATAATGTGGTATTGCCATGATAATCAAGCCAAGAGTAGAATTTATTTTGCAGGTTTTTTTTTTTTTTTTGGTGGGGGATCATGGCAACTTTAAATATAAGGCTAAATCTTTTTTTACTTTAGTCATTTTAACATTTCTCATACATGTAAAAAAATGAACAATTTTGCTAGAAAATTACTTAGAACCACCAAACATTATGTATATATTTTTTCAGAGACCCTGCAGATTAAAATATTGCAATTTTTAATATCCTGCAATATTTTTTCAATAAATGTTCAGTAGTTCTGTAATCAACAAATCAAGTAGAAACAATCTTTCACAAAATAGTTGAAAACCTATTTCAAAACCATTCTGAGCAAGGTAAATTAACAGTTTTGACTATATAAAACCAATGTTCCTCCAGCTATTAGTCTCCTCATTGTAGAAATTGTAGGTGAAGTGAAGGGTACACGAGGCAATCGCCCTTATTCTGGTGAAAATAGGTTGGCTTGGCCTCCTATCATGGTTCCAAATAGGTTAAGTATCCATTGAAGTAAAAGAAAAGAAAGGGGAACTTTTGCCAAGCCATGCGGGATAAAAGAGCATGGTGCAGAAAAAAGATGGGGAATTAAAAAAGAGAAATTGTTGCCCATATTGTCAAACAGTGAGGATATATATAGCTGACCTATTAATCACCATGTCTTACCATATTTCACGTGTTTATGGAGGGTACAGGGGAGCTTATTGACCATAATCCAGTTAAGCTTGCTTGTGACGTATTCAAGATGTACCACAGGCTGCTTTCAATGTTTTGCTATCGTTATCCTGGCTGCTAAAGTCATATACAAAATCAACCGCTTAGTTCTTTGGGACCCCATGGGTTAATTTTTGGAATAAAGCTAATTCAGGAGATATGTACCCCTGTTACCGAATGGATGAGTGAAAATTCTGATCCAAAACCTTTTTGTACTTTGGGGCATTGCCACCAAATGTGCCTAAAACAGTTGGGTGAGGTGAGTACCGTCTTGGTAATGTCTTATAGTTGGATTCTTTCAACTTTGTGTTGACCTGAGATTATTGGATAGATTGTTCAGAACACTTTTTTATGTTTAAAAAAAAAAAAAATTGGGTATTGTGTTCACTAAAACATACTAAAGATGTTTTGCTGAGTAAAAGGATAACTAACATGTCTCGCTTTAAAATTCTATACGCCTGTGGAATGGTGCCAAACTGCGGTACCTGAAAATCTCCATAAGCATTGAGCTATAGAATTATTTCTCTTGCTCTGACAGTAGCAGAAATACCGTGTGTGGTGCGATCACAGGTGGCGGGTCATTTTAACGTTTATTTTTTAAACTTTTAGGCACAGTTCACACTGCTGAGACTTGAGTCATGTGACATGTTAGTCAATGAAAGCTATCTTGGCGCACTACTGGCGTCGCTCCGACTTTAGAAAAGGTTCTTGTACTACATCAAGGCGGTTTCTATCTGACCATAGACTTTAATGGAAGTTACCTCCATTTTTAGTCAGATCCTGATTTATATTGATGTGATTTTGATCCAACATTACAGGGAGACTACCAGGAAGTCTTACCGTAAGGCTGCTTTCACACTGGTGCGGACGTTGATGGTCCCCCATATCTCTCTGGCTTCCAAAGCATCTGATCAAACTGAGATTGCTGGTAATGGCTTGTTTACATCTGTCTGAAACCAGAAAATACTAAATCCTTTTCACTTCTGGTTTCTGACATCAAGCAGTGGGAGGAACAACATTCCTCTCACTGTGTCTGGGGAAACTGATGGCACCACTTGCATCTTTGCCAGGCTCCCTGATGGGATAGGAGTACCTGGTAAAGGGGGGGGGGGGGACTCCCTTCCACTGCCTGCACACCTGCTCGGATCACTTTTCCCTAAAAGAATCGCTAGCTAAAAAGAACAATACCAAGGATCATGACTATAGCTGCAGTCGCAATCCTGGTAAAACCACTTTTAAGCCGAGACGACTTAAGGACGGGAAGTGACGGGACAGTTTTTTCCTTTTTATATTCAGAGTTATCCATAAGGGTTTAGAAACGCTTTAATCTTGTCCCTGTCACCAGCCATCCACCATTATCCCCCATACGCATCTCCCACAGCTCAAGTGTAGTGAAGGGTGCCAAGGATATTGTAGCCCAGAAGTAATGTTCCTGGTGGGTTTGTTTTCGGCACACCTGCGGAATGCAGATAAATATTGATAGTCGCGACATCCAGGTCTGGCCCTAATATTTTATATTGATTATTGTACAATGAATACTCCACAGGAAGGGCTAATGACAGAATTAGATTATGCAAAGAGGGCAGGCCTCTTTAGGAGTGGGCAGAGCTAACCAGGGATTAGGAAAGACAGGCAGAGTTCTGCTCAATCATACTACTGCCCACTGTTCTCTTGAATGATGTCAAAATCGTAGAGAAAACTACTCTGGGGCAGTGGGAAGACCAGTCACTCTAATGAAAATAGAATTTGCCTGCAGTGGAGTTTTTAAATGTGAAGTCCATATATCTGCACACTTTATATTTGAGAAATTTTGAAATGGATACTGATGTCATGTGTTGCCTTCTGACAGGATTCAAGGCAGCCTGGCTTTAATCCGTTCTTCCTGCAGCACAGCTCCTGTGATTAATGGCTGAGGGATACAGGAAGCAAAGGGCGCTGTAAAGTAAACCTTTTATTATGTAAACTCTGGTGTTAAAGGTTAAAAGAAAGCTTTGTCTCTTGTGGGAACAAAGTTCATATACCTGAGTTACCCAGATTAAGAAAAGCATTGCCCGTTCTGCAAGGACTAGACTGCCCAACTTTGAGACAAATCCTTGTTCATTAGGATGTGGATTAAATGTTCTGTAAAGTGCTTTTCAGCAGTGTTGGTTCACAATCTATAGACTGATAAAGAGCTTGCTGCAGAAAATGGTTCCTGCTGTAATCTGAAGCCTGTACTGCAGCAGCTCTAATGTGGTATTTCTAGATGAGCAACTTTTCTCTCCTTCCTGGCATCAGTGATTGGGTTACTTGATGTAACGGCGTTCCTGGCCTCCTTTACTTGTGGTTTGCAGCTTCTTCCTGCTTCATTCGACACATTCAAGCTTTTAAGCGCGGTCTTGGGCTTGAAGTACTTGGATTTCATGTTTGCAGTCCTTCTATAGGACCATTAAGGTTAAGTGAGGTAGCCCAAAAAAAAGGCTGAAACAGCAATGATTTAAAAATCCAAGGTTTTTGCAAGCCATAAAAAATGTATTCATTTTAATCACCTCGGCTCAGGAAGCATTGTTTGCTATTGAAGCACTGCGCTATAATTGCATGGTCATGCAGCGCTGTACCCAATCAAAATGTAATGATCTTTGACACACATCGCTTTCTTTTGGGGGTATTTGATCACCACTGGTTTTTAATTTTTTTTTATTAAAAACGAAAAATTTAAAACTTTTTTTGCTTTCTGCTTTAAAACTTATCAATTAAAAAAATCTAATGTATTTTACTACACGTCTTTGGCCAAACAAAATCCCAATTAGTGTATATTGATTGCTTTGCATTAAAGTTAGTGTCTACCAACTATTGTGTGTGTGTGTGTAAATACTGGAATTTTCTTTTTTTTAATTCTACTAATGCCGGTAATCAGCGACTTATAATAGGACTACGATTGTGCAGTCATAGCGGCCCCCTCTATTCATGCATCCAGCCCCTTTTCAAACGCTCGGCACCTGAATTAGTGGCAGGGATGTTTTTTGAAGCACCCGATTAGAGCCTTAGGCTTCAAAAAAAGTGGACTTGGAGCATTGCGCTCGGAGCCCACCCGTGTGTGTCAGAAAAGCAAATATTAATTTCCTTTTCTAACACTGAACTGCCAATCAAGAAGCACTGATCTAATGCCCGTCACCTGATTGGCTGAAGGCACAGGTGACCCTTTTGGACGCCTAGCAGAAGGGAAGAAGACGCACGGAAACGTCTGTAATTTAAAATGTATGTGGTGGCCCTTTAAAGATAGTAGGCGGAGACTTGCAAATCATCCTTATGCCCCTGTGGCTTACTGTGCATCCATAACTGCTGGTTTGTAGAACAGATCCATTCTAAATATAGAATCCTTTATCTATTCTGCAATTTATTCATTTGTCTAGTGCTGACACATTTTTGCAAATGTTGAACCATTGATATCCATTGCTGCCCCTAATGAGCTTAATCTTTTTTTATTCCTGACAGTCAAAACAGCCTTTCATAGATGGGAAGACTATTTACCGAACTCTGCATTAGAATATACAAGGAAATCTGAACACCTAGTGAAAATCCGCACAAAATTTGCGGAAAAAAAATTCCCAGCAGGGATTCACCCTCAAACCCGATGCCAAGCACTAGGCCTGAAAACTCGAGGCTTCATGTACACTGCTGCTGTTTAAACTGACGTTTAGGAGCAGTTGGGCATTTTTCCAGCTGCCCCCTGAACTCTGTTATCTTATCAGTACATGTTCACAGGGTCCTTTCTAGGCAGTTGAGTTTAGAAGCATTTTTTGGAAAGCTAAACACATTCAGGACAGATGTTTAGAGGCATTTGAAATGCCTGTAACGGCTTGTAAACGTGGTAACTCGCATTTAGCTGAGTTTTTATTTACAGGTGTTTTTAATGAAGATACATTTTTGACTATTTGAAGAGAATTTTTTGCATGTAAATGTGGCAAAATTTAAGTTTTTAAACGTTTTACCATCTGTCAAGTTGGATCGTTCAGGGGAGGTTTTAAAACGTCCCGTGTACATAAAGCCTTGAGGTTTGAGCTGTACCTAATGACCTTGTGTACCTTTTTGTAAATGTAATCTGCTGTGTGGTCTTTGGCCTATTTCTCAGTAATTTCAGAAGGCTGCATGAAGGCTTTTCACATTTTTTTTCATTAAAAAGCAACCCTTAGTGGTGGTAAACCCCAAAACAAGCCACATTGTATCAGTAGATAAACACGGTGCGGCTTGGGGCGAACCCCGCACAAGTGCCCCATAACAAGCTGCTTGCTATGGGGGCACTTGGAGTAAGAAGAGCCAAGAGTGCCAGCAGGAGGACCCCAGAGCAGGAGGCTCAGGGCTGCTCTATGCAATACCATTGCACAGAACAGGTAAGTATAACATGTTTTAGGAAATAAAAGCCTTTTACAAACCGCTTTAATACAGCTTTTAAGCTCCAGTCCTAGAACTGTGCTTGGGGGAGCATATTAAAAAATTTCTGCTGTAGCCTGAAGGATGTAGTTTCTAAGGCTTCATGTACACTTAACCATTTACTGCAGCCGTGGGAAAATGTGATTTCGGCGTGGTTTTGCCACGTTGGGCAATTTTTTTGTGGCTGGTGGTCAAAACATTTCCTATCCTGAATGCAATTCTTCTGCATTCAGGAGACGTGGTTGAGGGAGGCTGAACCTAAATGCATCAGCTCCTAAACTCTGCTAAAAGCCTATGTGTACATTGACACACAGGCTTTTATGGAGTTGAGTTTAGGAGCTTTAGCCAAAAATAAAAAACGGCAAAAGCTCCTAAACTCAAGTTTAGTAGCTGCTAGTATACGTGAAGTATAATTGTACATTTCAACAGAATGCAAAGCTGCAGCAGGAGGTTGAGGGAAGCATAGATGCCCAAGAAACATGAGTTACTACACAGGAAGTGCTATTCACATGATTGGTCTGGCATCTTGGTCCAGGCATTAGATTTGACCTTGGATACCTGAGCAAAGATGGAACTGGCCTTCTCGTAGGAAAGGCAATGTCTGAGTATACAGTTATTTGAATATTGTATGAATCTGCAAAAATAAGACTAAAGTACCCGCTAACACTCGTGCGGCTTCATCTTCGCTAGGTAGCTTTATTTGCTTTATACAGTTTAACTACATTTAATCGCTTAATGCTGTAAAGATTTTGTTAGAGCACCTAGACAGTCAACAGTAACTATTTTTATTCCTTAAGTTGCTAGAATGCAGAAATGGATAGGAAGGTATAATATACTTTGTGTTTTCTATATATATATATATATATATTTTACATTACTCTGGTGCTTACTGGTTCTGCCTTGGGTCAAAATGCCATTCATCCCATGAGTCTTCATGAGCATTTTTTTTTCATCTGGAGGAGGCCCTGTCTCAGCTAAGCACACCCTCCTGTCTGCATGCCTGAGCTAAGTGCAGATGTATTCCAGGAAGTAAATGCTACATGAATCATCTGCCCTTGCGCAAGATGGCCTCAGCTAGATATGCTCAGGGGTGTCTCTCAAAGTTAAAGTGGATGTAAACCCGATTTTTTTTTTTTTTTTTGTCATAATGTAGAATATAAGATTTCCCATCATTTGAGCCCAGTCTTGTCACAGAGTTAATCCAGCTCTGAGCAATCCTCTTTCATTGTTCAGTGAGAAATCTTGACAAACAGAAAAAAACTTTCAAATCCTCCCCCTTGCTGTGACAGGTGATTTACATATCTTGTGCACTAGCCTAAGAAACATGCATTATTTTTTAATTCCCTCCCACTCCTTTCTTCTGCTGCTCTGCAAGGATTGGATGTTCCACACCTCAGCATAATTGGGCTTGCTGAAGTCATGTGGTTACTTTCCTGTCTTCACTGGATGAGCTCATAGCAGAAGTTCAGTGTAATAAATACACAGGAGACAATGCATATTGACAAGGGGAGTGTAGAGGTGGGCAGGGAGTTTACTGACATCACGACTCCACCCACCGAGCTCCAGACAACAGACCCACCCACAGAATCTGCAGTTTTTCTGGTCTCAGAACAGGCAGAGGGGAGACATTTGACAGGTAAAGATACATGCAGGAGGCATGTATATCCTTCTAGATAACCCCTATGGCAGTAGTTTAGAAAGGATGACATTGGGTTTACATCCACTTTAAGCATGGAGACATGGGTGCGTTTGCTTTGAATATTAAAAATGATTGGAATGGTGTTTTCAGATAATGGGCCCCAGATGCAGTTAAGTTTCACATCAAACGGTAAAGCGGAATATTCCTGGAAATACCTGCTATTTTGGAGAAGGAAAAATAAATACATTTTTTTTTATTTATAGATATATATTGCATTAAGGTTAAAAAAGCGACGGTTTACAACCCCTTTAAAGATTTGCGTATGTAGATTTTAGTAGTGTGCAACCAATCAATTTCTTGGGAAGGAGGGGCCTGAAGCATGGCTGCCAAAAAAATCTGACAAAACACACCGTTTTGTTCACTATAGGAAACAAGACGCATCTAACGGTCAAACTGCTTATCTGTGACTTTATTCTTTTCTTAGGTTCATGCAATTCCCCTGCGCTCTTCTTGGGTGATGACCTGTGCATATGCCCCATCTGGAAACTATGTGGCTTGCGGTGGTCTTGATAACATTTGTTCAATTTACAACCTGAAAACTCGTGAAGGAAATGTGCGAGTGAGCCGTGAGTTGGCTGGGCACACAGGTGAGTTTGAATCATAAAGCATAGCTAGAGAATGGTGATTTGACTGTGGGGGCAGGTGTGCATTTTTCAACAGCTCCTCGAATATAACCATCCTGAGATTTTGCTTCATGTCTTGCTATACATGGCAACTGAGAAGTTCCTTTTGGTGTTGTAATATGTGTAGCCTCTGACATTTGTTCACCTTTTTTATAGCAGTTGCCTCTAAAGAGTAACTGTACTTATTACATCTGTAACTGTCGTTCGACTTCATATGTTACTGGGCAGAATGGGGACACAATAAGGGCTAATAGGCCTCAATAAGGGGAAATGGGAGCCTTGCACCACTTCCTCCTCGGAAAGCAATTCTGATGGACAAAAATGTATTCCCATAAGATCTGCACCAAATTCATCAAAATTAAATTATTCAGATATCAAAGATGAGCCAACCTCCTAGATTAGTGCACAGGTATAGCTCAAAATTAGTCCAAAGTGACAAGATGAATCTCAAACCAGGGCTTTACAATTCCGAGGTATAGGTGTAAGCCTTTCATGACTAAGCCTATTTCTGACATTTGGTGTTTACAGCCCTATTTTTTGCTAGAAAATTATATATATTATATATAATTTTTAGCAGAGAATAAAATGGCGATTTTTGCAATATTATATGTCACACGGTATTTGAGCTTGTGGTGATGGGGACGCTTTAAAAATGTTTTGCTTTATTATATTTTAATATTAAATTTGTGTTTGAAAAAAAAAAATTGTAAACATCCCTTGTGACAGTAATAGGTGGTGACAGGTACTCTTTATTGAGGGATCGGGGGTCTAAAAGACCTCCAATCCCTCCTTTGCACTTCAAAGTATTCAGATCACCGAAAA